>JARUHQ010000003.1:3355557-5803557 GCA_029955515.1 Chrysomela aeneicollis | reverse complement strand
ATAATGACCTGATACCCAATCTTGTGTTGAAAAAAGGGTGAGGAAGTTTAATTTATGATATCCAATTTTGATTATTGTTGTTTAACAAAAATGCGTCTTAGCAAATATAGTGATATTTCGAATTTCTATAGATGCTACCTCTAATAAAAGAAAATGTACAACCACAACCAGTTGGGAATAAAGCAGATTGACTACAATGTACGGGATTTTTTTAATTTCTGTCAAGTAGATTTTTTTCAAATTTTATTGAATTCGATGCCTACTAAGAGCTGATCGTCGCGACGCGTCGAAAATAAAAATCGATTGCATAGGGTTTGAGATTACGCGCATGCAAAAGTAAATATCATTTATAAACTTTTTTGTTATATACTCACTCATTTTTGAGTTATAACGGTTCAAAGTTAACGTTTTTTGATTGACAACAAATGCGATTATGGATGATTTTTACAAGAATGATGAATATTAGTTACTATGGCTTTCATTATTATCGCATATTGAGTGGACTTTCAAGCCACATATAATGTCGTTACTGTGTCAGAGCATTGTCGATCTAAATGGAAATCTAGTAGGCTAGAACTATTATAATATTGTCTGTTCACTGGAAACAATTACGCATCTTCTTCTGTAAGGTAGAGACATCTTCTCATAATAACCGTGAACTATTTTGAACTTGAAGTATCATACTGGGCATGACCTAACATTTTTATTTACGAAAAAATGGATTAGCCATAAATTGGAAAAAAATTTTGAGAGAAAAATAGTCTATCCAATTAAAAACTAAATTAAACCATGGTGGGTGTATATTTACGAAACAAGCGTTTCGGATTCTTATTCTGGGAGGCCGAAATAAGTGAGTACCTCCAAAAATTTTCCTTGGAATATGCCTTATTATTGTTTCTAAAAACTGTTATTGGACCTTTTCGAGTAGAAATTTGTATAAAAAGTAAAATGCATTCTTTCAAAAATCATCGGTAATCGCATTTTTATTATTATTATTATTATTATTATTATTATTATTATTATTATTATTATTTTTATTATTTTATTTTTCACTTGATCGTTACTGCTTTATAATACCTTGGCAACGGTTGCTATTAACAGACCCATAACGCCCGGGGCGTTATGGAGGGCATTATGAATCATAAAGCCCGCTAAATGTTTTTTTCTGTAGTTCAATAAATTAATTACTCAGAAAAGTTTTATTTATAACTGTACATAAAAAAGGGACTAATTATTATTATGAACACAACAGTTTTTAGTTTCCTCCACTAACAAGCTTGTCAATTCTTACAAAAATGCAGCGTCGTTTTATTAAATAAACAACCCTTAGCAACCTCTTCAATGTTTCCATGGCAATTGCATAGAAGCTCACTTGTGCTCAGTTGCCGACCAGAACGCAGTAAATACTATGAGAAAAAATTTATGAAGTAAACAACGTCGTTTAAGATAATTTTTTCGTGAAAAATAAAATCTTGTATGCACCACGAGCGTTACTAGATCCTAACGCCCATCGGGCAACATTCATCCCTCGGGCCAAAGGCCCTCGGGTGAATGTTACCCTCCGGGCGTTAGTATCTATATAACGCACTTGGTACATAAATAGCTATTTTGTCGATCATGAAACGTTTTCTATAAACCGATATAACTCAGGAATGAGTTCGAGTATATAACAAAGAAGTTTATGAATAACATGTACTTTTGCTTGCGAGTAATTTCAAAGTCACTGCAATCGATTTATATTTTCGACGCGTCGCAACGCTCAGCTCTTAGAAAGCGTCGAATTTTTTGAACTTTGTTTGAAAACTACTTGGGGAGAAATTGAATATTTCTATTCGTTTTCGAGATATTGGCGTGCGGAGTTTTAATTGAAAAATCTTGTATAAAAGGATTTCCTTTTCGTACAAAAAATAATCTTGTATGAGAAACCTGGAACACTATTGTCATAATGAGGTCAAAAAACATTTCCTTTATTCGCTTAATTCTACTAACTCAAATAACACTCAGCAGCTACATTTTTGGACTACTTTCCTTGTATGTAACCTGTGCTCCATTCACTGAATCGCCATGACAATGACAGAACCTCCACAAAAAGAATGTGGAATTCCCGCAAACAGCGACTGGAAGGCAATTGTGAAAAAGAAAAGCTGCGTCACTCCTGGAAACATAAATCTCTGGGCCTGTTTATCGAACCGAAGAAGAGGATGCCTCGCAGAACATCTCGATTCTCGACGTCATAATAAATCATTGACAATGCTCGTAATTCCTATACAAGAATCATTGGGAGTGTATAAGCACAGATTTGTCTACTCTGTGGTATAAGTTGAGTTCGTAGAACTGCTTTAGATAACAGCGAGGTTACATCACTGTTGCCAAATGTTCGAGATTCGAAATGGGGCAATCAACTGATGTTGAGTTCAATGGAGCGTGTGGACATTGGGAAATTGGCATGCGATTGGAATGCCAGAAAGGAATCAGCAATGAAACAACTTTGGGATGAGAGGTAGAGTCACCAACTTGGGCGATTTTTCGCAAATTGGGAGATTTCAAAAACAATTTTGCGACAAGAATCTTGAATTTGCGACTTGCGGACTGCGGTTATTTGGGCGATATACAAATCACCTTGGGATTAGACCTTTTTAACTTCCGTGTTCCGTGAGTATGATTTGGTATGATCGTGAATGGATCGTGAGCTGTGAGCTCGTGTTTTGTTTCATGGCTTATGACGTAATTGACGTATGACTTCTGCCACTTTTAAGTTCTGACCATGACGGAACTATGGTATACCATATGGATAATAGGATACTAACTAGATCTGACAGTTATGACCTGAATAACAATATCGATACAAATTGGGCAATATTTTGCGGTTTATTTTTCGAATTTGGCGCTCTTGGAAATCAAAAAGTTGGCAACTCTGATGAGGGGTGCTAACAGGGTATGCTATCTATCTACTAGTAAAGCGGGTCTAAGGTGGTACTCCGGTCAATATACAGAACTATGGGATCAAACTTTTAGGTGATATTCAGTGCAACAGTAGAAAACATTTGAGTAGTGTGATATGTACAAAAGGCAATTAAATGCATTAAATCCTATTTAGGCAATTCATCGTCTTTCTAAATTTTAACGCGTCCTAGGCCGTAGTGCCCTATAGTGACACTTTTCCGGACATGATACCTACTACTCAAATGTTTTCTACTGTTGCACTGAATAACCCCTAGAAGTTTGATCTGTTCGAAACAATAATTATACACACTTTTATTCTCTCATCCTTCTAATACAACGTCTAAACGGTAACTGACTCTCAGCCTAACTTCTTCACGTAACATCCCTTGATTCATCGTATCAGCATATCAGCATAATTATATGGGGTGGATGCATATCCTACACATAGTTCTGTAACACCTTGTAGACATTTGAAATAACAAAAATTACCGGAAAGCCAAATATTGGTGGAGAGCTGGGGTTTACCATTATGACTAAAGTTTCAGAAATCCCCATCGATCCTATGAGTGCATCAAAAGTTATTCGGGGTCAAAGGTCAAAATTTGGGTTTTTTTTATTTTTTTTCGAAAATGGTAAGTTTTATCGAAAAAACCTCGATCCTTGAAATTCTCTACAAAAATGGTCTTTATAATTTTTTCCTAAGAGTTAGCATTCGTGAGTTATCGCGATTCTAAAGGTGGATTCATGCAAGCACAAATTTAAACTTAAATGAATAAGTTGAAATCATGTAAGGCAATGTCAGTATTCATGCAATGCAATTAAGTAATTAAAACTTAAATTAAAACTAAGAAAGATAGCCAACATTCAACTAAGAAATTAATTTTTTCCATCAATTCAGTAAAACGCATGCGTCAAGTCCTCAGACCAATAAAATATTTTGATATTTTGCCGGACAGCCCAAAGGACAGAAGACTGGTTAGAGTTCTGGGTCAATTTTTTAAATTTGTCATCCAATGATTAGGTTGTGATTTTTCAAGAATATTTATATCATAATATCATCATTATATTACCTATTTTCATTTATTTATGACAAAAAACATTTATATACAGTGACAGTTTTGACAAATGACTTCATTTCTTAATTTTTTAGTTGATGTTGCATGAACACCACATATTCTTAATTTAAATTCCATGTAAATCTTATATTCATTTTAGTTTATGTATGATATGCACACATTTCCACGCCACTTGTGAGGTAGTGTACACAGCGCGTTTACTTCAAAGAGTATGAACCTGATTAAAATATCTAAAAAAATCAGAACAATAGTTAACCCATTAATCAATAGCGATATCAAAAATCAATATCAATAATAAGGTAATATCTACAACTTGACGGGTATTTTTTCCTTAAATTATCCTAAAACTGCCATGACAGTTAGTGGAGTAGTCCTACAGTTAAAATCACGATATCTCACGATTGCTCTTAGGAAAAAAATTACTAGGACTATGTAGAGAATTTCAAGATCTACAACTTTGGTTCGAGGTTTTTTTCGATAAAACTCACCGTTTTTGAAAAAAAAATCAAAAAACCTCAAATTTTGACCTTTGACCCAGAATAACTTTTAACACATAGGATCGATGAGGATTTTAGAAACTTTATTTGTAATGGTAAACCTCAACTCTCCACCAATATTTGGCTTTCCGGAAATTCTTGTTATTTGACGAATATTTTTAATATGGTGGAACGAAAAATTTCTTAGACTTTTGCCTACTCGATTATGTCGAATGTCAAACGCTAGTAATACTTCCACGACGTCGTATGGATGGCGCCACGTCTGCTGATGCCGCATGATGAATATTAATTTTCACGATTTCGCAGTCATTTAGTTTTTTTGTAATTTGTTCAATCAATAACATGATTGAACAATCGAATAATATTCATATTTCAAGCCAAAACCATAATTATAAATGATCTGTCACTGTCACTTGAACAGGAAACATAGAATAAGGATAATATAGAGAACTGAATTATCGATAGTGATATCGAACGAGATATTAACGCTATCCGAACGATTAGTAAAATATTACCGGAGTTATGATCTTTGCTAAGCCAGCTCTACAAGGTTTGACTAGAAACAATTGAAGAGCAATTTCACCTTCCCATATTCACCTTGAGCGGTTCCCAACCTTTATTACGGTATTTTTAAGTTTTTGAAAATGTTCCGGACCCTCTTTTCCAGCAGCTTTTCCAAGAATAGGAAATGATTTTCTAGTGCTTGAGTTCTCTTATTAGATCGAAAGCGTAAATCACTATAGGGCGCCAATTTCTAGCTTCACGGGTTGTTTTGACGCGGCCCTTAAATTGGGGTGCTATCATGCCTGTTATGAACGATTTTAAGGCCACAAATTTATTCATTAGCCCTTAATTTTCTTCATTACCGGCTTCCACGATTTCTCGTCGATTTCCTAGGCCATGCAAACTATACAAGATGAACGATAAACGACAGACCCAAAGCAAAATAAGGATTATTTTGAACTCAGAAAACAACGCATTTTCAAGAAAATCACGCTTTTATGAATACAAACATATAGGTACTTACAATTAAAAAATATTCCTATTTATTTTTCGAGGGAAAACTTCCGTTTCAATTTGGCACCATAGACACCCTGTGCATCCCACTTAGACAAAAATTCTTCTCAAGAAGAACATATTTTGTTCGGCCTCTTAATCACCAATTCTGAGTTAAGGCCATTCTGAAAGAGATGCAGTGGAGAGCTGTTTTGTAGCTCCTTTCATCTGAATTATTCATTTATGTGACAAGAAACTCAGATTCACGTAGGCGATTTATGTGTCTAGTTGTTGCGAACATCCAGATTATTCTTTTATAACGACCATTGTGAGCAGATCATGGTCGAATATTTCAGTGTATTGAAATTAATCGTAAACTTTTGCAAATCGTTGGTTACTGTTGGTAGATAACGATTAACGAATTAGGAAGATCGAATTATCTTGGGATTACCAATTAGTAGTGTACCTACACCGGTACGAGACCAAGATGGCCGCCATAAAATCGAAAAATTCAAATTTTGCTGACGTCATTAAAGATGACACAGCGGCATGGAACACTTAATAGTTGACATATGACAGTCGTCATATGTCACGTGTCATGGCGGCCATCTTTGATGACGTCAGCAAAATTTGAATTTCATGCTATTATGGCGGCCATCTTGGTCTCGTACCGGTTTAGGTACACTACTCCAATTATTAATTGAAAATCATTGCCAAAAGTGCATCCCAAAAACTTGGATTTCTGTTTCGAGGCAAGAGCTATTTCACTCCCAGTCAGCTGCTTATGATCTATAAGGCGCAGATCCAACCTGTCCTGGAATACTGTTCCCATATTTGAAGTGCGGCACCTAAACATATCCTGAAACTATTGGATTCTGTCCAAAAAAGGGCAATTCGTTTCGTCGGTGATGCCTCGCTTACAAACTCGATGGGCGATGCTCTTCTGAAATATCAACAATCGTTCCTCCATTAGCAGTCTCTTCGAGATTAACCCGTCAAGTTCAGTTTTCACAACCCTTCGTGGTCACTTTAGAGACCTGCAGAACGTCACTTTCCAAAGACTCATTCATCCAACGAACATCGAGATTTTGGAACTTATTGCCTCCATAAATTTAAGAAGAACACCAACTCCTACCTTCTTTCCATTGGTTCTCACGATGTTATCTGAACATTACAAAATATCCCTTTTCGTGAGAACCAGAATATATAACAAAATATACAATTGTGTTATTACAATATTCGTTTTATGATAGGTAGGTATACTAACTTCACAAGATCAACGGATTTGGTTGGTATATACTTCAGCAACAATTTTTTTCCTTTTCGAACTCTTTCTGATGACTCATCTCGTGAATCAAGCATCGAAGAAAGAGTAATGACTTTTTCTCGCCTCTATTTGATTCAATTTGTCAAGGTTCGAGAATCTTTCTATCGTTTTCATTTATTTTTCAGTAAACGTGTTTCCACTGAAATCTTTTCAATTGTTAATTTGTAAGCTGATGTTTAAAACATACCAACAAGAAGATTTTGAAAGATTTGGTTAGAATTATTTCACGGTTCAAATATATACCATATAATATGATAATATGGAAGAATAGGTTATCCTTCCTTGTCTGTAATTATGAACACCTTGTTCCTTTAGTGAGTATATTTTTTTACATCGAATCAAATTTCTTCTTGTATAGGTACCTATCTATTTTCCCAAATGATCTAATTTTCATAGGTTTGCCACCACTTATGGATACATTTGAATATATCCAAGACCAGGATAATATTTTCACGTAGCTTAGCTGTTTTATCATGCACTTATACAACTGATTTTCAATGGAAACTACAACTACAGAAATGGAATACGCACAGATCTGATAGGATTGAGTTGTTTTCGTAAAAATAAAGGAAAATAGTGTTCTAATTTGTGAGTTACGCCAGGATATCGCGTTTAAAAGTAGGTTTCAGATAAGTCAGTGTGGAAGAATCTCCGAAGCATAATATATCACCAAACTAGGCCATTCTGATGACCTCATACGTTCGAATTCGTATTAGTTTTCAGAGGAAAAACATACCAGTATTTACGAGTATCCGGAATATCTTTGATCCTGACAAGACATACATCAAATCATAAAAAAACGACACAAGATCCGTTGGGGCAATTCAATATTCTTAGTTGTTGAATAATCGTTTTTCTACAACTGGTTAACATAGTAGCCTTTGACTCTTTCAAATCTCAACACAAAATTGAAGTTTTCCAAGGAATGACAAACTCATATTCTCTTGCATGATTAAAAATTTTTACTGGGAATTATCTAAGACACCTCCTCATGTAGCAGAAATAGCAAAAATTGTAAATTTGAACCTCCTATCAAAGAAATCGATGAAAAGTATGAATTTCTTATAAAAGATTCATAACATTGTGCAATGAAATGCTTGAATGTAATTAGTATCCTTGTCAAGAAACATCAGTTCGCTGAATATATAAAGCAAAAATAATATTTACTGAAAAAGGTAAATTTCAATTATACTTCATACTCTACAGGGTGTTTCATAATAAATGCGCAGGACTTCAGGATATGATAGCTCTTTCAAGAATATGAAAAAAAGTTCCTATTGACTTACCCTCTAAAATGCACCATTTTCGACATACAGGGTGTTGAATTAAAAAAAATAAAATCGTTTTTGGCGAATATTTCTGGAACCGTTTATCGCACAGAAAACAGATTTTGTAGGCATTTTCTACTCATAATAAGCAATTTTTTGGGCTGATTTGTTATTTTTTTAAATTCATAATTTGTGAAGATTTTGAAGGGGTAGTGGGTGTTATTTCCTCCAACTTTTACGCCACTGGAAAATGTACAATTTTGAGCCACCTATCTAAACCGCTAATGTTTTCTACACAAAAAAGGTACTCCTGTTCATAAGCTCTAAAGTTGACCGTTTTCAAGAAAAATCAACTTTCATGTTGAAAAACATGGTCAATTTTCAAAAATAATTTATTTCATAATTATACAAAATTTATTTGAACGTTAGAACAAATAACAAAACCAAACGTTAACTTCATATTTGAAAAATTAAAAAAAAAAACAAATCATACTTAGTTAAATTAAGTGTTGGAAATGTCCGCCGTTATAAATTTAAAAAAATAACAAATCAGCCCAAAACATAGCTTATTATGAGTAGAAAATGCCTACAATATCTGTTTTCTGTGCGATAAACGAATCCAGAAATATTCGCAAAAACGATTTTTTTTAATTCAACACCCTGTATGTCTAAAATGGTGCATTTTAGAGGGTAAGTCAATAGGAACTTTTTTTCATATTCTTGAAAGAGCTATCATATCCTGAAGTCCTGCGCATTTATTATGAAACACCCTGTATACTATACATTTATTTTTCGAGTGTTAATCTATCATCTTTACGCTCTAATAGCTATTTCCAGTCCAGCTATGGCAATAGTGTTATTCGTTTCATGATAAATCTTTCCGAATAACTGGAAGATAAACTCCATCTCCACAGTTATGACCCAAATTGAAATATTTTGTGAATTTTCATTGTATAAAATCATTATTTTTTAACGATCAGCTTGTACACAGATAAATTACGGAGTAATTTTCATCGCGAGAACAGTAACATATATATAGGATTAAAAAATTATATAATGATATAATATGGGGTTTTTCATTTGAAATAACAAATTACCTAACTATTACTTTCTGATACAAGCGGCAACACTTTATCACAGTTCCTCGTATACCTGGTGTAACATCAGGATCATGGTACATCCCCCGTATCTCCGTTAGTTTCAGAGGTGGTTTATTGAAATTTGGGACATGCTATGAATATAATAAGCGTCACTTTTTGACCTACAAATGATTTTTTTCCACTTCCGGTTTCACCGGAAGTGATACCAACTCTCGATTTTTAAATGGAACACACTGTATATTATTACATTTTTGAAATCTGCATACATTTCTGGATCCAATGATACCACATGAGTGACATTTCAAACGTCAAAATTTTTCAAAATTAAATTTCTAGGTTTCCATTTAGGTGTGCCATGATGGTTCCGATTTATTCCAATTGATCCGTCTAATGCTAGAAAAATCTAATTCCCGTCAAAAATACTAAATTGCGTTTTTTATGAACAAATAAAGTTCATCATAGTCGATTTTGCGGTAAAACTCATTTTTTTCAAATGGAACCATATTGGTACCGTGGTACCATTCATTAGTACTACCAATAAGGAATTTTTTCATAGCTGGTAATAAAATGTGCGATAAATACAATGGAAATTACAACTAAAAGAAAATAAGAATAAGATAATAAGAATAACTATAGAGTAACAATCCATCTGATTTTGCTGCACAATGCATTATCATTTCCTTCGAAGCTATGCTTGAATGGAAAAGTCCATTGACTAACGTTTTAAATGCCCTTCTTCACTCCAATTAAAGTTTCTGGGATTTCCATCACCCTGGAAACCGAATAAAAAAGCAGACAGATCCACTTGGGAGGGATGAAAACAGAAACATTTGAATACACACAGGAGTTGAGCTCTCAGTGAAATGGGAAATGGGCCGGCGGTGAAGTGTTTACTTCCTCCCACTAAAGGGGGACAGAAGCGAAAATTTAATCGAGTTATATAGGCCAGTGAACTGAGCGAATTAAGACAATGCAAACCGTTTCTGGAAATGGAGAATAATCTCATCATTTCAATTCCTCATTTCATTTGAATTTCAAAATTTGTTGCATCGTATTTTCATATAATAAGTATATAGATACGAGAATGAAACCTATGGATGGATCTTTATTGTTATTAAAAAACTTTTGTTTTGTTGAAATATTTCAAATGTGGTGCATCGTTTTTCGATTTAGCAGCATAGAAGTATCCAGTCCAAAAATGGCGAAAGCAGCTTATATTTTTGCTATATATAGTCCTATTTTTTCTGCTCTAAGGAAACGAGGGCAAAAAATCATATTTTGAGTAGGTACTACTAGGTACTTTATTCATACTTTCTTATACACGAAACTGTAGAATAATTCAATATCAGCGATATTTCAGATTATGTGATTCTTTTCATGAACATAATAATAATCATCACAGCCCCATTTGTTTCTTTGGCGCATGCGTATAATTCTCTTACAATCAAAAAATGAAAAATGGTAAAACCGTGAATCGGAAAAAATGTTTGAAAGAGAAAATAGTTTGAAATTGAATGTCTGGTAGACAGCGATCAGAAAACAACTACTTTCCTGGCAAATACCACGCAGAACATTGAATTATATCTGCTCGTAGTCCATGCAACGATTCACACTGTGAATGCAGATCGCAAATGTTTCTTTCTTCCTAAGATGTGACAAATTCACATCGAGACAGGCACGCTTAACAACCTACAGACCGGTTTCGGGCTTATTGGCCCTCATCAGTGCAGGGTAGTTATCCGAGTAGAGACCGTGAGATCTCCACTCGAAGCGTTGCCTGTCCCAATGCATTTTCGTCGCGTCTATTTGACCGCACTGAGCCGCGTTCCAAGAGACAGTTGGAAGTGGCGACACCATGCGGCAGAAGAAAGAAACACTCCAGAAACAAATCTCCCAAGTCACAGAACTCGAAAGTGGCTGATAGCTCGACTAAGCTGATAAATGAAAAATGGAAAAGTCATGAATTGGACAAAAATTTTGAAAGAGAAAATAGTCTATCCAATTAAAAATATCCAACATAGTTTGAAATTGCATTGGGACAGGCAACGCTTCGAGTGGAGATCTCACGTTCTTTACTCGGATAACTACCTACCCTGCACTGATTAGGGCCAATAAGCCCGAAACCTGTCTGTAGGTTGTTAAGCGTGCCTGTCTCGATGTGAATTTGTCACGTCTTAGGAAGAAAGAAACATTTGCGATCTGCATTGACAGTGTGAATCGTTGCATGGACTACGAGCAGATATAATTCAATGCCCTGCGTGGTATTTGCCAGAAAAGTAGTTGTTTTCTGATATTTTCAATTGGATAGACTATTTTCTCTTTTAAAAATCTCAAACAATCCTTTGGCAGCACTGATGTCATCAAACAGGTATTCGCTAGCTTCGGCTTATATTTGAAAAATAATGATTCCTACTGAGAGAGATAAGTTTAACGGGAGTTATTACACAAGTGCTTCAAAATTACCGATAATTTTCCATGAAAGCATGTTGTCTAAAAACTGCATGAGTTTATTTTCATATTTTGTCGAAAGAGCAAAATATGAAAATAACCAAATGCAGTTTTTTTACTGACAACATTAAATTATCAGGTTTATTTTGATGCACGAGTGTAATTCGGTAGAATATTTCCGGAGTTTAAAATTCAGTATTTATGCCTGTCATGATGACAAATGTACATTTTAACAATCGTTACTATAGATACACGGACCGAGCGGGTATTTTTCGATACCTACCGGGTATTTACCAGCCCGAAAATGTCCCGCCGGGAATTTATCGCTGTAATTGATCGAAAATGTCCCGCTTCATATGGGATTTTTAACATACGATGGAAATATTCGATGAATTTTTCTGATGGTCCAAACAATTCGTACATATTTCTTGTAGCAAGGAATAAACCTTTTACCAAACTTTGGATCGATACGCTCGTGAATATTAGTAAACAAATTTGGATACGACGGGTGAATAAATTGAAATGCTCGCAAACTGGTATTTCATCCCAAAGTACGAAACATGCCAATTAGGAATATCGTTAATTGATCACAATCTTGATAATGGTTCTCGGTTGCATGACTTCTCGAGTCCGATAAACACGATATCTGTAGATATAAAATGTAATTAGATAATTGAATTGGAACTCTTAATTAAGTAGGTACAACCAGCAATCTAGCCAGCAACTGCGTATATTTCGATGAATTGGACTAGCCATTTACAATCAAGACTGTTGTAGGGGAGTTAAAGGGGTCGCGACCCTCTTTATATTATTTCCACCCATAATGCAGCATGGGCCGTTTTCAGCCCAATTACATTGTATCGTGAAATAATTAGCCCTTCCTCTGGGAACATATTTTCGTTATGTACCGCTAGAGGCTCAGTAAAAATTATTTGAATGTGCCATTTTGGAATCCGAATACCTTTTCGGCATTCTAAACCAACCATAATGTGTGACTATGGTAATCCTGGTTTCATTTATGTTAGGTAATCAAGATCCTATTAGGAGAGACAATGTATTATATTCGTCCATTAACGAAGTTTTTTTAATCATTCGATTTGAAAAATCGTATAAATAGCCTCTACCAGCTGCTTGTTTATGAAATTTACCTTGTCGTAGCGAAAAAAAGTTAATCATTGATCTATACTTCTTCAACTGATCTTCAATGTCAGGTGGAAATACTACTATACCAAGCCTTGTAAACGAAGATTTTATGTATTCCGATCTTTGTCTCTTTTAAATCACCTTTCAAGGGCAAACATTAGATATTCGATGTGATTAAATAACTTTTTGATGTTCTCATAATACATTTTCAAGTCAGCTCTGAAAGTTATTAAATAATTGGACCATCTTGAATCAAGAACTCTCAGTGTGCCGCTGTTTTCGATTACCTTTTCATCTTGAAGATACGTCAGACAGGTTGATGAATGATGAATGTTTGCCAAAACAGGAGTGCCTCTGCAAAATGTATACCGAGCATAATCATGATGTGCCTCAATCTTAATCTATAAGCAATTATTCATTCACGTTTGTCAACATCGCATCTTCAGAATGTCAGTTCGAAGAATATCACTACTTAGAGAAATTGGATCTCGTATATCACGAGTGTCTATAAATGCTCAAGGATTTGTTTGTCATGGGATTCTAAATAAAATGTATCAATTTCGATTATGAAATGTCTCCATAAAAATTCTACAGGGTATTCGATCATTATTTCCGTCATTCGCAGTGACAATAAACTTACACCAGCTCAAACCAGCTGACACCATCTGGTGTCCCCTGAGATCTTGATTGTGTCAGTAAACACCGGCATATTATTCACCACTGTAGTTGTTATGTGACCTTTCCCATAGGTGTTTTTAAAAATCAAACCCAGTTGGTTGTGAGTAACACTACTGTTAGTGCTGAATTTAGCAGAATGAACACTTTGGTGGTGTTGTTGATGCATTACCGCAGTGGTGTGATGCAAATTCTGTGTGATTTTTTTGAAGGTGGATCCTATCTCAACGAAATTATCTTCAAACTCTGAGCAGGTACATGCGATTACATTTCTGGTTGGAAAAAAAATCATATATCATGAGTTTGTTCAGGCAAATCAGTGCTTTTACTCACCACCTCCGGTTTTTTTACTAGGTTGGATGCCTATTGAAATATTATTTTTATGATGATAAATTACATAGAAGAATTTCAGAAGAATCTAGGGACAATTCGGTTGGTGACGAACTGTTTCGGCTAATTATTCCTGATCAGTGGCACTAGGCAATGATGAAAATAAGACCTGGTGGCGCTACTCTTCAACTGTTTCAGCAGAAAAATCCTTGATTTGGAACAAATGAATTTCAGCTCATTACGTGGGGTTCTCTCGTACAATAAAGGCGCTACCATCGAAAGATATTTGAAAGTTTTTGTTTCAATCACGTATTCGTATCAAACTCTTTGGAAAATGGCTCCATTGAATTGCTAGAAACAATAAAATATCCCTCAGCATCGAATATTCATACTTTTGTATTGACACCTGTAAGTTTGGTTGATTTCACGGCTTCACTCAGAGATATTTACCCACGCCATGTAACTTTAGACACGTTTTAACGAAGTAGGCGAACTCAAAAGAGATTTGGGACCAGTCACAGGATATGAAGTGAATTCACCAGTTTATCTATCCACTTCTTCCTAGGCCAATTGACACTGATCTATATCAAAATCATCAAATATATCATGCCCAATATTGAAATCGAGTATGGTAGGAAGGATGTCAGCGCTACCTATTGGCAAAAGTTCTAAGGTTCTAAGATCGAACACATGAGCGCATGAAATTCGCACCATTCACATGCTTACATACCATATGTTTATTAATATATGTCAAATCTGGAGTTTTCAGGATGCAATACTTAACGAATGATTATTGACAGCACCTTTGAGAATATTACATTTCAACCACTTGGTATTTTTATGATTTTATCAGAACCGTTATACTTCATTACATCCGTGTCATTTTTCACTACTAATATCAGGATTAACACCATTGAATACTCAATTGTGAAATGTTCAATAAAAAGGAAACAACTTATATATTCAGGTGTTGTATTCGTCGGAGTTTGGTCTGAAATCCATTTGATTGAGATAACACCCAAGTTTTTTTTACGGTGTATCGATAGTGGATGCTAATAAGTAGAAGTAACAATGCGAATGAGCAATTTGGATCCTTGAAGACTAGTGATATGAGTTCTCGTCCATTTTCCCCGAACCATGTGAGAACATTCTGACGGCAATATCGGAGCTGTTTTCTACGTGAGAGTTATTCACCAAGACAAGTGTGCAAATGGATGCCGTCTGATTTCGAAATTCCTGTCGCCAACCTCGCGCATATGTTTAATCCATTAGTTTGTTTTGGTTAGAGTACATTGCCTTTCGAATACAAACCCTAATCTAGCTCTATACAGGTCGTTTCGCATGTCAAATGTGGATATCGGTAAATATAAAGTTGTTTGAAGATAAAAGTTGTTGTCGTGTGACTTCGGTAGAAGAACTACATTCAGCAGTTCCTCCGGGAGTGAATCCTTTCAGATTCATAGAATGGCGGACTCTTCTTGGAAAAGAGGTTGCAGGAGGAGTTCGTTCTGGCACATCCATGCCGTATCTTTAAGGTAGAATAATAAGAAGTTTTTCTGTAGTGTAACTCGTTATTATCTACTATCAACTGACAGACATCCGAAATCTCAGATACTACATGTTCTTCGCATATATCTAATAATAACTATATATGTAACATGGATACCAGAGCTGAAACCAAGAAATAAAACAATGCGCATGCGCAAGTTTGAATTAAGAATCGACATTTGCTTTCATCATGGAGGAGAGTAGCTTTCTAGTGAGCGACAAACGTATGATCATTATTAAAAATCAATCAAATGTGTCACGTAACCTCCAATTCGATGTTTTTATTTTATCATGACATATATTTTTCGAATATTCATTCATCGATGGATTGTTGGATTTTGGATGATAGTTGATGATAGATGCAGAAATTGATGTGATATACAAAGTGATACTTGCGATTTGCATAGAAATCTGTGAAGATAAAGTCATCGGAACAAGATTCGTGGGCTAATTTTTGATCAATCACTGTTATCACTCACTAATCACTTCTGTAAACACTCAGTAAGTACATTAACTATATTATCTTTCACATAATTTGGGTTAAAAAATATACCTAACCTATAACATTCTAAAAACGTCAGTGGATTTCATCTCGTCAAAATCCGCGCATGAGCACAATTCATCATTAGCAAGCCAGACAGTCTTTTGTTTTTCCAAAACTGGCCTCACTCTCGCGTGAAGAGAAGAATAGGTGTTATCCATATAGTTGTTATTATATACAGTATGGTGGAAATGTATGGAATAAATTCATTATCTCTAACGCATATAAATTTTAAGGGAAATCCTGAAACAGGTCGATTTTTATTTTCAAATTGACATCTCTTGATATACATACGGAGTTTGTGACGTCATCCGCGTAGTTGTGGTGACGTCATCGGTTATTTTTTAAATAGGAAGACACCCTGTTCAATTTTTTTTTTCTGGAAGGTATATCCATTGTCTATCTGACCATATACTGATATTAGGAAAATAAAGTGATACAGGGTGGGAAAAAATTATATTTATATTTACAACCTCAATATGCTATCAATGTACACAATTACCTAAATAGCTCGGAGAGGGTAAATCGAATGGTCAACTAGATCTCCTGATTCAACTCCTCTCGATTTTTTCCTCTGAGGTTATCTGAAGAGCAAAGTTTATGTAAGAAGCCAGAAAGATCAGATAATTTGAAAGAACGAATACGAGTGAATATTTCACAAATATATTCAGAAACGACAGCAAAGTTCGAGAATGATTTGTTTTCAATCTATTACATTGTATTCTTGCAGAAGGTCACGAATTTGATTATTTATTGTAACGATTTCCATTGTAAATATAAAATAATTGATATTTTTTTCTCACCCTGTATTACTTTATTTTCCTGATATTAGTATACCCTCAGGTAGACAATGAATATACCTTCCGAAAAAAAAAATAAACGGGGTATGTTCCAATTTGAAAATATAATCGATGACGTCACCACAACTACGTGGATGACGTCACATACTCCGTATGTATATCAAGAGATATCAATTTGAAAATAAAAATCTACCTGTCTCAGGGTTTTCCTCAATATTCATATGAGCAAGAGAAAATGAATTTATTCCATACATTTCCACCATACTGTATATGGTTCTTCGTAGAAGGGCATGACTCTGTCAGTTGACAGTAGATAATAAAAACGAGTTAAGGCTGGTTCATGCTCATACGAATTTCGCAAAATTTATGCGAATGACTTCATAATAAATATGCATCATTTCGTGCTTTTTCTTTAATAAATTTGAGAGTAGTAAAAAGTTATTTTCAAAATTCGATATCTCGAAATCGGTTGAATTTAGGAAATGAAGCGCTTCATCAATTTTGTTCAGAATTTCGAGCAGAATTGAAATGTATGGAATAATATACAGGGCGTCCCATTAGAGAAAAAGAAACTTTGTTTCGTCCTGACTTTTTGACTCATCCTGTATACTTAATTTTTCATTAGTTTAATGGATTTTGAAAAACCCTACAACTTTTGTATCCTAACATTTTTCGCTAGCTATCTTATTTTAGGAAATAATCGACCGTTTCCATACATATCAGCGACCCTGTATAGATATTTGGTTTATATTCAGTATTCCGAATTAGTTGATTACTATATAGTTATATTTCAGTTTAAGTTTGAAAAACAAAAAAGATTCTGAAAGAAATTATAAAAATTTTGATAAAGAATTTCCACAAATCTGGATTAACAGATTTGAATACAATAGCACCCGACTTTTGTTGTAGGTTTGAAAATTATGATAACATCTAGCTTCAAGATTAAAATTTCTCTCGATTTTTTGTAAGTTTTTTCTGTGCGTATGGCGAAATTGCAGTCTGGTTGGACGGGTTACTATAGGACGTGACTGTAATACGTAATATAATTCCACATCCAATAAGATTATGCTACAAAAGGGGTCATTTCAGTTTCGGTACAGGCTTTCGAGGGTTGAGACCAGAGATTAGACCAAATTGAGATTCGACTAAATCCACTCTGATATAGATATACGATATACAAACTAACCTGTGCTCCTTTACCGGCTTCATCTCACAATTTGCAAAAAAAAACATTGATTTCAATGATTGATTACCTATAGTAGTTGAGTTGTCTATGATGATGTATATAAAAATTTAGTTCACTTTGACTTAAAAAACAATCATCAGTGATGAAAGTATCATCAGACATCGAATTGAACCTATATATTTATGGTAACTCTAGTATTCATTCATCTCTGATGTTAAGATTCGGAGGAATTGTCTAGTTGAATCATAATGCTCGAAATCAGACTCTGACCTGACTCACTATATATTGTCCCACCCTGTATACTCCACATGCTGAATTTTGAAATCCACCACATTCATCGTCCAAATCACCTCCATTCAACATCCAAGGTGGCAGGCATGATATATCCATTCCTACTGAACTACTCCATAGAAAATATCACAATAATTATTCGCCCATTCGTGACTGATAATTCATTATGCAGGCATTCGAATGAATCTGATATGAGATAATGACATCTGCCACTGCTCTTTTCTCTTTAATCAAGCTCCCCAATTAATTATTGTGTGGCAATATGACCGAATATAAACGAGAAATCAGCGAAACAAATAGTTTCTCTGCGGCTTTCTATACAGAGCCAGCAGGTGGTATTTAATATAATATGGGATACTGGGAATAATAGTTGCAGGTTTTTATCATTCTACTCGAAATTTTTATCCCAGCAAGAGTTCTGATAATTATTCATAATTCCCATTGATCAACAATCAATTATCCATACAAACCTGATAAATTAACCTGATTATTCAACAGCCCTGCGTTTCGTTTTCCTGTCATGTAATATCTTCTGAAGATAAAGCTAACTACTTTATAGATTTCAGCTTTTCTGTTATAAAGTCGAATCGTACAATTTATAGAGCAGATAAACGTCAAAGTTAGATGGGCTAGTTACAACATCTGAGCGTGTTAGTACGCTAATTTTATTGTCCTGAATCTAACGATCGAGAATTATATTCGAGCTGCAAAGTGATTTGAGATTTCATCTTGTGCAATTCAATATGTGAAAACATCTTGGATACAGTATAAATGCAGTCATTCTAGTACCAAATAACACGAAACTATATGAATGAGATTAACGTAATAATTGAAGAAAAGTGTTGAACAGTGTTTTTGACCCAAAATTTGGTTGCAAAGCAACCCTGGAAATCTCATTGAGTGAGGAAGATCATTTATAAATACATATATATCCATGTCGTATGCAGATACGATTCAAAGTAGGCATTATATTGGAAAAGTTTAGCTTCGAAAATATGAGGAATGAATGAAATCGAAATAGACTCAGCAAATTCAATCAAACTGTATAGCTGCAGAGATATCGAAAAGTGGTAAAACTTTGAAATTAAGAAGCAATATCTCAATTGTAAGTCATTCAGTAATGCTTCGAGATCAACAGTGTTGGCACCTACTTTATCTGAGAGGCTTGAATGAAAGTAATACTTCAATGAAGATTGAAGACGAGAACTTCTGGCAAACTAAATTATTATTTCAAACTAATGAAAAAAGTTTCAATGGATGCGGCTCATTTTCCTCTATAGTCAAACATGATGGTGAAAACAACCGGAGGTTTTCATAAAATTAATCACTGTTTACCACTCAATTACGAAAATTAATACTTGGCAAACCTGCATCAGAATGAAGACGACTAAGTGAATGAGATTTTCAATCACAGATAAATGATATAAAAATAGGTATATCTACTAATTACATGAAATCATAGTTTGCTATATCGTTCTGGCTTTCGAATTATAATATTTATAATATGTTTAATAGCCAGAATTCATTCACAATTCTTTTAATTTTCGAGATAATATGAAATTGCGGTTCTATAACTATATTCTTAGAACAATTATTATTATTCTGCAATAATTCGAGAAGGGTTAACAAGTTCAATTTTATAATTCCGATTATAAGCTGGATATTCTCCAGCAACAGGAGACTTTGTTTTTATTATCTAAAGATGAGTTTGGTAAGCTTCAAAAATTGGGACGATAAAATGACGGGCCGAAGGTTTACTGCCTCCAGTAAAAGTTAGAGCTGTTCATACAAAATCGCTTTCCTGAGAGTCACTCCGGATAATGATCAACCTACCATCTTTGAGGGTGCTAGATGGCTCTGGAAGAAAATTATCACAGGAATGGCGGTTGAATGGGCACTAAATTCTTTCGAACGCGTCTAATCTCCCAAAGAGGGAATGGTCTCCTAGCTCTATTTCAAAACGGAGTGACATTATTACTATTATTGCACATCCTCAAGAAGTTGTAACTGGTGTAGGATTGATTTTCATCTGGGGATAACCTCTAAACAATAAATATCAGAATATAATACGCGAGGCAACATCATACATTTCTCTGTCCACATGTATTCAAAGCAAAAGGACAAGAATGCTATTCGTTCTTAGGCCAAACATTGTTCAATACTCGCGAGCAAAATCCTATATCAATTGAAATGTTAAAAATGAAAATGATACAGATCTCATACTCGATATTATGAATGAACTATTCGACTGAAAACTATGTGGGGTAGTAATAATGTAGTCCAGATTGTACTGTGAAGGAATAATAGTTGGATTAAATGAATCAAAATTTGCTACAGAGATGAATGAATGATCAATATTCTTCATGTAACCCATGCATGGCTGCTGGACCAAAACAGAATGATGTTATGTGAATATATCTCAATTATTCTTTCAAATATTTCCGGTTGATGCATTTTTTATATAAGGGTAATGTTATCAGCTAATTCATTAGACCTGAAATGAATTCAAGAACCTAATTGATAACCTCAAACTCGTTGAATGCATTTTGTATATGAAAAAAATGTACCTATTGTGATCACACTTACAATTGACAATTATTATTAATGAAGTTTTTTTGTTGAAATATTGTCAAAGAACCACCCCTGCAAATTTGGCAGCATACGTAATCAATATCCTTATAGGTATAGACAGAATCAATCGTTTGAAGAACAATATGAACTGGTATCATAAAAAAATATCATTTTCAATAAAACACACTTAAAATCATAGACCTATTATTATAATTCTCTTCTCAACACACTTTGTATTTACACTTTACAGACATCTAAGGAAGCAAGTTCATGCGTGTACTGTAGAAATTGACTAATTTGTCGTTCTTTAGTTTGTCTTTTTATATAGAGGGCCTGGTCGCTGAGGTTTTTTTTTCAAGAGGGTAATCGCACAATTCTTTTGAATTCCTCGAGACATTTGTGAAGAAAAAATTGCAGAGTAAGAAGTTTGAAAGGACCAAATATATGCATGGCGATAGTAGCAGAATTACTTCGTCAAACAGAAATAATACGAGTCGTCCATGTATGTTGCTAGGCAATACTTTTAGTGTGCTACATATTGTAGCATTGTTATTGTGATTGTTATTGAGAATGAACTATATACCAATTCAAAAAGAAATTCAATGACTTTGTGATTTTGAAATAATTTGAATATCTTCGAAAATCAAATATACCTGATATTTCAACAGTTGTAATCGACAAATATCTTCTTCTTCTTCTATTCGATTTGAATGGCCTAAGTTACCAGGACTATCCAGCCAAGAACACGCAATATTTGATTATATAACCTCAATGGGGCCCATCTCAAAGTGGATCTGAGATGACCTCATACCCCACGAGGGTTCTATGATTACAATTTCCAATATATTGAATTTCACACATGTATTTTAACTTCGATACAGGTATGGCCCCCTTATCCGACAAATCCGTTGTCATCCGGCCTGGATACCGGCGTAGAGACAAAAGGACCAAATATAATTCACAAATTTTCACTAAACTTCACTTTCATAGATATATTTTCGTATGTTTCAGTTTGGACAATCACATTTTACATTTACTTGACTTCCGACCTCGAGAACGCCGCCTGTCCTCTACCATGGTCAGAAGGCGAATCCTCAAATCGACAAATATAGGTGATATAGGTTATTTCTTCTTCTTCTTTCCTCTTATTGAGCTCTTCTTGCGTGCTCGGCTTCGCTCACTTTGATCCTAATAAAAGAATATTTGAGATGATCCGTAGGTAGGTTAATCTTCAAATCCACAAATATAGAACGTGAATGGTACATTTTATTAGGATCAAAAGTGACATGCTATTTTTTCATATCTAATCAATTATAACGAATTGATTGAATATTTTATGAACTTTTATTCATTTGTATAAGAGTTTCTTGAATATAAGATATACCAACCTATGTTTTTCATTTTAAAAAACCTACTTCTTTTCAAAATAATAATAACAATGCTCATTTTTACTTCATAGGATTTGGACTTCACCTTCGCGCCTGCAAAACATGTCCATTTGGGAAAACATCGTTAATACATCCCATACCACGAATGGGGAATATAATATCGATTGAATTAACAATACCTGGCTTGGAAACTCGAACCCTTATCTGACATCTAACAAATATTTATTTATCATTATTGCGAGTCTGCGGAAGTGAAAGAGTTCAATTATCATTATAGCAATTGTATTAGTCGCTATCAGGCAGTCAATATAAAAATAAAATCACTCACATATTGTTAAGCCCATATGAGTTGACGCCGCCACTGCGTACGAATTATCATATACCGGGTGTTTATCGAAAGTGGCTCAACCCAATAACTTTTTTGTTAATGCAGATTAACAAGTGAAATTGGTTGTGCATAGAGATAATACAAGAATATGCATTTTTCAAGTATTCAATGGTTTTCTATCGCCTAAGTTTTGGCCAGAACTTAACCTTCCTTTCTCATTGAAGACTGTTTATACGCGGTATATTTTTACTTAATTCAATAGAAAATCATATTATGAGCATAGTTGTATGCATAAAGAAGACGTACAAGGTTTGCATGGTGTGAACCTGTCCTGTTTTTTAAATAAAAAATATGTAGTTGAATTTATAAAGGAAGTGAGACCGTCAGTTGGCGACAAAAGAAAGCTTATACATTGGCAAAAGGGCAGAAAAAGCAGTGAAAATGGCTCTTTAATAATTTATGGCCCGGATTATCTCATAATCGGCTCTTGAATCGAATTGCCTCGCTCGAATATTCTAAATCTAAAACATTAATTCGCAGGAATTACGGCAAGATGAGAAGAACGATTTTGGGAATTGAACTGAACAAGTTCGATTCCCCTGGCTAAGGATCTGATCCTCAGGGAATCATTCGTCTAAATCACCTCCGAGGGATTTTCATTTTTTGTTGTCATGTTCAGTAATGAGCGAATTTGAATTTGTCGTTCATGTGAATCAGAATTTCCCGCTAATTGACCCTTCCCAGAATAGAAAGTTATCATGGCGGATTTTGACATTTGACAGATTTAGGGAAAAATCTAGGGAAAAATTTGACGCTTGACAGTTGAGAAAATAAGTGTTTCGTGTCAAAATTGAATTAAAATGGAAACAAATCCAAATTCCAGAATATCGATATAGATATTTCTTAGAATTAGAAGGCACCAAAAAGGGGATATTATTCTAGAATTTAGATTTGTTTACATTTTAATTCAATTTTGACACGAAACACTTATTTTCTCAACTGTCAAGTGTCAAATTTTTCCGTAGATTTTTCCCTAAATCTGTCAAATGTGAAAATCCGCCATGAAAAACAAGTAGAAAACAACTACTTTCCTAGCTAATGCCACGCATAATATCTAAGTATTCTACTGGTATTATATGCAAAACTTTCTAACATGTTCGTCACGTGTTAGGAATTTATGTATTCACAATGTGAATCGTTGCATATAAATGCGAGTAGATAAAATTCAAGGTTTTGCTTTGCGTTAGCCAGGAAAGTGGTTATTTTCTACTCTTTGTCTATACCTACCAGTCATTCAAACTGTGTGTATTTATTTTGATGCAAACATACTTTATACTTGTTTTGGTTTTGCATCAGAAGATAGTAAAAAATTAACTTTTCTGTTGGCACTTATGCATTTATACAGAGCTGATAATTCAAAAATGTAAGTATTATAAATTCATTATGTGAGTGTAACTCTATAATCTTCATCAAAAAAATATGAAAGGTAATATTGATGAATTTCACTGTTCTACAAAATGGACGTTATAAGATTCTTCTTACATTTATCTTCCGAATTATCACTACCAACATCATTATCCTAGCAACATGGACATTATACGATTAGTAGACAATGTTTCGGTTGAAAATTGTTGGTTTTATTTTGAGAAAATTAAAACGAAAATCGCAAAATTCCGTTTTCCGGCGAAAAATTGACGATTAAAAATGATCATTTAATTTTTTTTTCAAAATATTGAACAACACATCTTTATTCTGATTTGAGCCTGTAGAGAAAAAAATCAGTAGGTTGATCGATGCACTCATAAAATCCCTGAAGATGAACTTTTTTATACCAAAACGTTTTGAAAAGTATCTGAAGCAGTTGTGTTTATTTTTGGAGCTGTAGATAGATGAAAATATGAATGGAGGACATTTGTATTCAAGAAATTTCGCTGTGAAATTATTGCCACGCCACTGAATCCAATCATTATAATTCTAATTAATTCTCGGACGCCCCCACAGTGAATGGGAATTGATTGCCCGTTTCACCCTTCATAGCTGGTGAAATTGCGGCTTTATGGTTTTTTGAGAGACAAGCTCTGGTGATGTGATGCTGACAAAAAACGCCTCGAACGTTATCAAAATCTGTTGAATTTTCTATCCGATTAGAGTTGATGAATTTTGCACGGGGTTATTAAAGGTCGAGGAGTCAGTTGCCGAAGAGAAGTGTAGTATTATAGGAAATTGATCAGCTTCCCACCGAATTCAATTGAAAATGCCGCTTGTTGAGAGTCTAGTAGATGCAATTTATGCCCTCGGCCAGAGCCGGATTATCCATAAGGCGGATTAGGCAACTGCCTAGGGGCCCCGCACCGACTATGGGCCCACGGGGGCATAATTGATGTCGAACGCACCAAGAAAAAAACGTTTCATTCGGTTTCATTCGTGACATTTGCGATTATTAACATCCGGTAATATCACCAGAAAAAATGATGGATGCGGGGACAGATAACATCGTTTGGATTGATTTTTGATAATATGGTATAATCAACTTTTCCGAATGTAATGATTAGCAATGCAAATATATAGAAGTCTGATGATATCAAACGCCACAGGTGAACGACATTTTTCAAAATAAAATTAATAAATCAGTCTTCGTTCAACCATTGTCGATCTAAATGGAAACCTAGTAGGCTAGAACTATAATATTGTCTGTTCACTGGAAACAATTACGCATCTTCTTCTGTAAGGTAGAGACATCTTCTCATAATAACCGTGAACTATTTTGAACTTGAAGTGTCATATTGGGCATAACCTAACGTTTTTATTTACATTTTGAATTACACGCTTCTTTTAGCACAGCGAATATCCTGTTTCAAGCACAGAATTGTTTGATATCATTGATCAGGGAATCAGGAAGCAGAAAAAACATCGTGAAAGACTCAAATGCGAGGCAAGTGAATGTATTGGCATATCGAATGTATACAAGTTGATATAATTTTAATCACTTACGTTGAGTTGTATATTTGCTCCACGCATAATTCATACCCACTGAAGAAAGCACACAAAAATGAATCCTTCTTTGAACTTAAACACCACACACACTTACATTCATTTGTTTTCAACATATTTCAGTAGAATAACCTAGTATATTTGGAAAAATTCTAAAAATTTTACCAAACCCATCGAGAACCGAGCATGACGGGAGCTGAACTTTGTGACAGTGTCAAGTTGACAGATCAAAGTCTAGTGTTTCCGAAGAACGGTTCATTTTTTGAAAAATATTGAATTCTTTCGCTGAAAAGTGTTGAAGATAAGTAAATGTGAGCGTGTGTGGTGTTTTAATTAAAAGAAGGACGAATTTTGTGTTTTTAGTAAAAGAATTTTAAGATGTCAAATGGTGGGTGTATATTTACGAAACAAGCGTTTCGGATTCTAGTTCTGGGAGGCCAAAATACGTGAGTACCTCCAAAAATTTTCCTTGGAATATGCCTTATTATTCTTTCTAAAAACTGTTATTGGACCTTTTCGAGTAGAAATTTGTATAAAAAGTAAAATTATGTCAGATTATCATAGTTACATACAATATGTGCTGAAGTCAAAAAAAAGAAGACCATAACTTCAACCTAAAACTGGATCGCTGACAAAGAAAAAACTGAAACAAATGAGCATCGAACGACTTCTTTAAAGTAGCGACCTCAACTTGGCAGCATATATATAATAACAACTATATGGATAACACCTATTCTTCTCTTTACGCGAAAGTGAAGCCAGTTTTGGAAAAACAAAAGACTGTCTGGCTTGCTAATGATGAAATGTGCGAATGCGCTGGTTTTGATGAGTTGAAATCCACTGACGTTTTTAGAATTTCATAGGTTAGGTTAGTTTGTTGCCTCAAATTATGTAAAAGAGCGTTAATATAGTTATTAATGTACTTACTGATTGTTTACAGAAGTGATTAGTGAGTGATAACAGTGATTGATCAAAAATTGGCCCACGAATCTTGATCCGATGACTTTATCGTCAAAGGTTTCTATGCAAATCGCAAGTATCGCTTTGTAGATCACATCCATTTCTGCATTTATCATCAACTATCATTCAATATCGTCAAACAATCCATCAATGAATTAATATTTGAAAAATATATGTCATGATGAAATAAAAACATCGAATTGAAGGTTATCTGACACATTTGATTGATTTTTAATAATTAGAAAGCTACTATCCTCCATGATGAAAACGAATGTCGATTCTTAATTCAAACTTGCGCATGCGCATATTCGCGATTAGTCCCGCAGACTGTCATTTGTTTTATTTTTCGGCTTCAGCTCTGGTATCCATGTTACCTATATAGTTATTATTAGATATATGCTTGGCAGACGTTTGGGGCTTGAGTAAACAGACAATATTATACCGTCTATTAGGTGTTCATTTAGATCGACAATGGCATGTCGAAGTGTTTGATGAATCTCTAGAATCAATGGATGTCTCCTCTAGAAGAGGTGACAGTGCTGTCAGAGCGAAAGATATATCATATTTGTTAGTTTTTATGTCAGTATAGTTTTTCGAGTTACAACAAATTCCAATCTGACTGAAATAGAAATGGCATTTCCAGAAATGCGAGAGAAGAAGGATAAATCCGGTTGAATACGAATATACAAGCGTTATTTTCCAATCTCTGGGATACCGCATATCAAAGGAATCAACCCGATGGAATTTTATATTGACGGCTTGCTTGTTTTGGTCCACGTTTCTCGAGGAATGTAATTCAGAATATCGTTTCTCCAATCTGGATAAGTATTACTTATGTATTGTCAAACTATCGAATTCTGACCAAAATTTTGGGAAGCTCAAAATAACTTTTAATGAACTGTAGAAGTGAAATCATCAATTTCATCGATCATAAAATCTTTTTCTTTTAATTCTAAAGAGAAGTTTCATCACTTTTGGTCGGGAATTATCCTTACCGAATTCACTTTTTGGATCAGTACTAGATTCTATAGAATATATGTATATAGATTAACAAAATAAATCATACCTATTTACTGTTCTTGAGGTTTTAACTTTGTTGCTCATACAATAGTATTTCTTGATGAAAATCAAAGGAATCGAAGATATCCTCGAAATTATTTTTTGAAAAATTCTACTGAATGAATGAATGAATGTTTATTCAGAGAGAAATGAAAAATCACAGTGGAAAGTATAGAGGTATACATGTTCACAATTATTAGCTCTAAATAAACACAGAAGTTTCACTGAAGTTGGTACATTGTTCGATTCCATTTCTTAAAGAAGGATTGAAGGAGAATATTATGATGAAAGCAGTTGCAAATTTTGTATTTTGAAAAGTGGACACCACGCTATTATTTTCTGAACTACCTACCGTTCAAAACAGTGTCACTTTTCGAATCATCTTGTGATTATCCAATTGATGTATACTCACCCCAATATTATCATTATGTTTTATTGATTATTTCATTCATGCTAAAATACAACGTTTCTGATTGGTTGAAATGATTGTGTTGATAAGCAATAACACCATGTTTTCGATTTTGTATTTCGGCTCCTGATTGGCTATTGGATACCTACATGCTGTGTTTTCGTTTCTGTATTTCGCTTTCTGATTCGTCTGAACCATGATAAACACACACTATTAATATGTTTTCACTTCATTTTCCACAAATTCTGGACAATTTCAGTATCAATAGAATTAATCTAATGTAACCTAACCACACAAATTGTGACAACAATCATAATGAATTTAGCTCAGTAGTACCTAGTGCATAGGTAATCTTGCCTACATCATACAATGTCATTAATGTATTGTTGGTTGCATAACGAATCTCCTTGTGTCGAACTACAATGCATAATCAAAATAACTAATTCCATAAACTGTACGTTTAAAATAGAAAATCAACAAAATGGCTTTGATTTTATTCATGAAATAATCTGAACAAATACAACTTGTGTTATTGATGATTATCGAAAATTCCTTCTCTTTTTCGAAACAAATCATGTTGCTTTGGGAAACCACACTCGCGCTGTGCGCTCGTGTAGTTTCCAAGCAACACGATTTGTTTCTCAAAATCGAAGGAATTTGTGTTTCGATAATCATCAATACACTTGTTGTATTACATGCGATAATCAAAATATGGTTATTCAGGCGGTTCAGGAAATTGCACCCGAAAATTTCGATCTAGTGAATTTATTTCATCAGCACGCCAGGGGAAACTGAATAAATGCATCGGTAATTCAGTTACATGAAGCTCCCGTCATCTGAAAATTTACTCATATTGTGAGAGGGATTTCCACAAATTCATTTCGAAATAATCCACACGCTTTCAAGTTTTGTTCCGAACCTAGAGCACTCAACAACACTGACATCATGTTAATTCACTTTTCGTTTTGTTCTGGAATATTTTATTTGTGAAGCGTGATTTCGCAGCTAAATGATGGACTCGCTTGTAATTTTCTGGAGAGTGATTAACTTCGACTGTTGATGTGAAAATTCATTGGAAAAACTCCAGATTCGTTCTAATAGTCTACCACCTTGCCAAGGACAGGGCCGCATTAACCCTATCAGGGCCCCTAGGCGATGCAGTTCTCGGGGCCCCTTTCCATTACCGTTTTCTTACTTTTCGAAATATATTTTTTCTATTACAACCTTCAAAAGTCGAGTCGATCAGATCGACTCCTGATTTTTGCTTTCATTTGATAAAATGATTTTGATCACAAAAATATGTTCACAACCAAAGAAATTATTTTTGTGAAGTAGGTACAATATATATAAGTTTTAATAGCAATTCTTGTAGCTTTTCAGATACAAAATCGTTAGAATCATCTTGGAAGTTGACCTTTTTCAACACATCATCTTCAATGGTCATTATCGACAATGAATTTAAACGGTTCTGTGATATTGTTGAACCATTGCCGATCACCTAGTAGACGGTATAATATTGGATGTTCACTCAAGCCCCAAACGTCTGCCAAGTTGAGGTCGCTACTTTATAGAAGTCGTTCGATGCTCATTTGTTTCAGTTTTTTCTCTGTCAGCGACCCAATTTTAGGTTCAGCACATATTGTATGTAACTATCATAATCTGACATAATTTTACTTTTTATACGATACGATAAAGTTGTGAATATTACTCGATTATTAGAACACCGTCTTGACTATTATAAATCGCATAATAATCCCGTTATATTGATAGCTATAATAATACATAAAGAGTGGCACTTTATACGGTTCATAAGTGTGGATAAATATGAGGTGATTGTGGATAAAATTGATTTTTCTATAATACCTACCAAGCAAACAATTTCAGTCGGCCCAGTACTGGGCCAAGACCTGCTTACCAGAAGTTGCCGGTACGGCAAAACAGTGGCAAATGACGTCGGGCCAACAACAAAATGACACTCTGGCCGCTGGTAGGGCCAATGCTTGTTCTCGCCCAACGTACCTTCGTCCTTCGTTATTGTTTCATATTCCGCATAGTAATGTACCTAGCTACTGTCTTCTTATTAATTAATTACTATAAATCAGTGAGATTTGAACAACAATAATTTTCAATTATTTATACTTGACCATTACTAGATGTCAAGTTGACATATTTTTCATCCTGCAAATTGACATTTAAAATTTCTGTCGATGCTGGAATTATTGGTGAAGACGGGAGATTTCGAACACCGCGACTTCAAAGATGGGAACCCCCCATGATTATTAGGATCTATTCGGGGTGGAGAAAAGCGAGACTAAGCGCATATACTGGAATCCGAACCACTTCTAGAAGTGACGGATTCCAACAGGATTTTCAGTAGTGTATATTTCTCGGATATGAGGGTGCTTCGGGCATTGATTTTACACATTTTTAATGCCTCAAATTGATATGGAATTTGATGCTGTGATTTTTTGTGCCTAATCGCTACTTTGAATTTGGTAACTTTTCATATTAGCGGGATTGAGAAAACGAAATCAACATTTAATATTCAAGAACCTATAAACACTTTCTAACATAGGTACAAATGATCAGCTCCTGAAGTCAAATGTTTTTCAACTGTTCATCATCATAAGATACCCTTTTGATGGTATTGGCCCATTGCTGGTTGGATTTTATACAGGGCTATTCAAATTCGCGTCTATGCATGGGCATTTCGATAACGGTAAGAGATAGAGCGTTGGTTAAATGGGGGCAAAGTAGCGTATTTCAGAGGTTAATTGTATGGATGAAAAAAATCTGACCTAGCTTCTTCTTTCTTTCTGCGTTCGGCCAGAGAGCGGCCAGAGATTCATTGTTTGCTGGGACTGATTCTTTGTTAACTTCTTCGATATATTTTCTGAAATATTGGCGCGAATAATTTGAAATACAATACATATATCTCATCTTTTCGAGGAATTCATATCGAAACTACGCAACGATTAGGTACCAATCAAGGAGAAAACTAGTGACAAATCTTTATCGATCTCCGTGACATTATTGTCATTTCCCAGTCGATCAATTCGATTCTATTTTCTTCCACTCTCAACCCCCGTTGCAATTTCTCAACATCCCAAATCGCATCGCAGACTCATTTCCTACCTCGACAATTCCTCACAGGATCTGCTCCGCTATAAATCCAAGAAACCCATCAAACTTTCTGCGTTCCCATTCCCTCCCGTGCACTCCTGATCGCCAGACAGAACTGCCACTCTCGGTTGTCACGCAATCTCGACCGTTGGTGCCGCCGAATTGTCTCGAAACGTCGACCCTGAGCGTCCCGGCGCGACTGATGCAGCGTCCGAATGACGGCGTCTGTTCTCCCCTTTCCAGGGACACGGAAACAATCGCGCAGGGAAAAGTCGTGTGGTGCAAATTGCAGATGGAATCGCTACAGTCATCCTCATGAGAAGGGGAAAGTGAGAGATGTTCACTGAGAAAACTCAGCCAAGTAAATCGTTTACTAGAAAAAAATTCGATTGTGACGGGTACATTTTCACCATTGTCGATCTAAATGAACACCTAGTAGACGGTATAATATTGTCTGTTCACTGAAAAAATGACGTCACTTTTTCTGTAAGGCAGTGACATCTTCTCATAATAACCGTGAACTATTTTGAACTTGAAGTGTCATACTGGGCATAACCTAACGTTTTTATTTACATTTTGAATTACGCGCTCCTTTTAGCACAGCGAATCTCCTGTTTCAAGCACAGAATTGTTTGATATCATTGATCAGGGAATCAGGAAGCAGAAAAAACATCGTGAGAAACTCAAATGCGAGGCAAGTGAATATATTGGCGTATCGAATGTACAAGTTAATATAATTTTTATTTCTGACAGTGACATTATAAGCTTATATCGTCATAGTTACGTCATAACTCCCTTGGGATATTAAGGTTTAAAAACTCCCTCTTACCTTTTACAGGTGAAAATGATACAAGAAATGCTTATAAACGTTTATATGTAATGAAAACTAAGACATATTTTCCTTATTCACGTCATTACAAATAATAAATGTACAATTTTCAAATGTTTCCTGAAAATTACTTCCTTTAGAAATTTGATGACATCTTTAGGAGATAAGACAGCAGACTTTTTCGGCTTATACCCCTTACTTTTCCGTTTCAAAAAAGCCCCTAGTTCGTTGAACTTGGTGATATCTCTTTTCTCATATATGGTCACCATCGATTTGAGCATTGACCATTTAGTCCATAACGAATTTGGGCTAAACGTTTCTGACTGCAACGAATAAATACAATTATTACCAAATCTACCAGAAAATACTGAAAATACTTTACCAGTTCTTGAAAATATGCCAGAAAGATAGTTTCGTTGGCATCTTTTGACATAACATTTCTCTGTGTCAGCCACTTCAGATATAAGTTGTATTCTTTTTGATATAGGGCTTCACTTTTCGATGGAAGTAATGATTGTCTTGCTTTTTCCGCTTTTTTTATAATATCCTCCATTATATCAGAAAAAGATCGTCGATTTGTGGTAAAAAATAAACACGTTTTTAACGGAAAAACATTGATTGATAAAGAAAGTTTGCTTATAAACATGTAACATAGCGACAACCAAGCAACAACCAACAATGCCACAATCAACGCTACCTAATTCAAATATACCAGAAAGGTTATGAATTCAAACATTTATTGCGTTCTAAATATGGACATATTGTTATGAAAATCGGTCAAAAATAAAATTATCTATGTACCACGGGAAGCTGACGCAAACTTTGCCATCGGTAATTAAGGCCCTCATAATTCCCTTAATACATAAATAACTATAATCACTCACGTTGAGTTGTATATTTGCTCCACGCATAATTCATACCCACTGAAGAAAGCACACAAATTGCAGAATAACCTAGTATATTTGGAAAAATTCAAAAAATGTCACCAAACCCATCGAGAACCGAGCATGACGGGACCTGAACTTTCTGACAGTGTCAAGTTGACAGATCAAAGTGTTGTGTTTCCGAAGTACGGTACATTTTTTGGAAAATATTGAATTCTTTCACTGAAAAGTGTTGAAGATAAGTAAATGTGAGCGTGTGAGGTGTTTCAATTAAAAGAAGGACGAATTTAGTGTTTTTAGTAGAAGAATTTTAAGATGTCGAATGGTGGGTGCATATTTACGAAACAAGCGTTTCAGATTCTTGTTCTGGGAGGCCAAAATACATGAGTAACTCCAAAAATGTTCTTGGAATATGCCTTATTATTGTTCCTAAAAAATGTTTCGAGTAGAAATTTGTATAAAAAGTAAAAATACCTGTCAGATTAAGATAATTACATACAATATATGCTGAAGTCAAAAAAAAAAGACCATAACTTCAACCTAAAATTGAGTCACTGACAGTGAAAAAACTGAAAAAATGAGCATCATGACGTTTCTGTAAGGTAGCGACCTCAACGTGGCAGACGTTTGGGACTTGAGTTAACTGACAAGTATATAGTTCCAGCCTACTAGGTTTCCATTTAGAACGACAATGATTTTCACCTACTGTAGGAATATGAGATACCAACCGTAGGAAAAAACGTTTTTCTGAAAGTTTGTTTCTGCAGTAATCGATCAGGACACTTATTCACGGCCGTAGCGTCCTTGAGTATCATCGAGTTGAGGTGTTCTGACGTGTGAAATAGCGGCTCATGGACCATGGTTGCACCAATTATCATTAATTCTCTTTGTTGATGGTTGATGAAGTTTTGAAAGTATATATACCTACCTCATTGTTTCTACAGATAATCATTCGATTGGACGCAGTTCAGTAGGAAGAGATCGATCGACAATCCCAATATAGATTCAAATTACTTTTCGAATTATTCAGTAAGATATTTGTTGGTAAATTTCTATAAATTTTGAAGTAGGTTCAAGAAATAACATATATTACTAATCACTATATTGGAATTGCTGGTTGGTTTCTTTACGCGAACATTCCTCAAAAGTAAAAAAAAATTGAAATGGATCATGGGTGACGAGTAAATGAATCGCTAATATTGAGTGAATAACCCACTTGGGGCTATTCATCAGTTTAATTATGGCAATTTACGTGTATTATACTGATAGAAAAACAGTTCACTTGCTATAAGTGAGTCAGATGATACTCAGAAAGTGATGTGTTCAATAATGAGTATCGATCTATTATATAATGAAACAGAACAATAGTGGTAAGTGTTCATTTTCAAGAACACAAATGTTCTTAGGGTTATCAACTTGTTTCCTTGTCCCATATAGTATTCAAATTTTCACTAGCCTTTATTAAATATTCACTTATGGTTAGTGACTTTTTTTCTCCGTGTTGTAGTCCGGAGGCTCACACGGTGGAAAAATTAACCATCGGGGCAGTTACAACTCAAATCGCTTTCACTGAGTTCAATCCAGACTGCAAGATGTGATTCTGGGGGTATTTTAAACACATGAAAATGGGACGGAAACTCACGTTTCAAGAACGTTCTCACAGCAGAATATTCTTATGAATATATGCTGGAACATTCAAGATCATTCTCACAATATTCTTATAATCATCCTCAGAATATCTTTGAAATGTTCCCAAAATAATCTAGGAACATTAACGATTAATGGAATCTTTTCAAGTAGGTACGGAATGATCTAGGAATATCTAGGAAATATTTCAGGGATCAATAATTGTAAGAACGGTTTTTATACTTTCGTTGTGCTACCTGTTCTATTGATGATTCTGACCTATGATTCAGGAGGTATCACGTCGTTTTCTAGTCATAACGATAACAGTCGATGGTCGATTCAAAAAGAATCAGGATTGATTTAAAATTCAAACAGTCAGTCAGGTTTAGGTAACACAAGAGACTGTGAATAATATAGTATAATGAGTGGTTTACTGCTATATAAAAACTTATTCTGAATTGAACGAAAACCTCTAAGGCTTAGACCAAAAAGGCTTAGGCTAAATACGGTATCCAGGTTATTCGATTGGTAGGTCCAGGGGGATTTAACGTACTGCCATTGATTGATCGTTTTAAAATTTTGACTATGCATATGTGTTGTACCACGTGATATCATAGTACTTTCTTGCAGACTCCTCTAATGCCAAACAAATACTAGATAATGCCGGATCTATCGTAAGCCTTTATGATCTAAGGATTCAACTCATATTAAAACCTTCAGTTTTTTGGCAGTTGATGTAGATTTTAGACCAACTAGTAGCCACAAAATAATAGTTCCGATCATCAAAATATATTGATAATATTCGGAGGACAGTCATAAAAGAAGGGGTATATTTTGAGATACCTTTGCAATTTTGTTTTCCGTTAGTTTGCTTGAATATTTTCACGATCACAGACCGGGAATGCAATGTATTTGGAGTTGTCGCTTCTTTTTCAGATTGCGTACTTGATTTTATTGTTCATTTTATGACCTGATAAAAAGTTTCATTCGTTCATGCTAGTATAAGGTACATTGAGAAAACTCGAAATTGGAATGATCTTTGTTCTCTTAGCACCTTAGCAGATATGCTCATCAGATTGGAACTGAAATTGCTAATCTTCAATTCAAAATCATCATCCTAGTAAGCAAATAGAAGTAGAAAAAATAACATTTTGACCACAATAAGTTTTTATCTTTTCAAAATTCCATTCTTTAAACACCGTGAATATTAAAAAAATTCACAAATACAATAATCAATCAATTCAAATATGGCATGAATAATATATTCAATGTTTCAGAATGTTGTTGATTATTTTTACATTAGTGATATATTCTTAGCCATGCAAGTAAATAAAAAACTTTAAGAGGACAGATTCCAAAGGAAACAAAATTGAATATTAATTTTTCAGAATCCTCGGAAATATATTTTCATTATATAAAGATCAGAATCGAAACAATTTTATTGAAATATATCTGCACCTTTTGAACTTCGCACAATTATTAACTTTTGAAAAGTTGTGGCCTCAACTTTGAAGTTCATTTCGATTAATTCAACCGAATCCTCTTTTTTTTGGCTTCTACAAATGAAATGAAACCTCTAATAACAACAGTTTATTCAGGTATATCATTTCTGAATGCAGACAATCATCAGCACATTGTTTTAGCAAATTCATTAGATTTCCTATTAACATTTAAACAAGTACATTTCATAGCTCCTGTTTTTCGGTCATATTCACCTAATAGTGCTCCACAGTGTTTGCAAAACAACTCCAAAACACTGCCTCTGGGCGTCAAAAAAGGTAAGAAACATATAGGCCAACATGTCAACATGCAGAATGCGCCAATAGAAGAGAGCGCCACCTGGAAACAAAATGTATGTGCAGGTAATTTTTTATATCGTTTTATTTTCTGGACCTCATTTTTTTAAAATCTCATTAAATATACAGTGTCCTTCATGAAGTCCGCATCATATGGAAAAAACTTTTATTAATGATTTATTTTGAAATTCGACTTGGGCGTTAAGTTGTGCTTTGAAAAATATGAAAAATGACCTACTCGGATGTGGTCACGTGTAATATTTTTTCAAAGTAATCGCTGAAAATAGGCTCATTTATTCGAATTTGAAAAAAATTTAAGGGGAAAAGTTGTTTCTTTTTCGATTTTACACCTTCATCTCAAAATTGATACTGAAAAAATCCACTTAAATGAATTCTTATCCTACATGCTTGAAGATACGTCAACTTTGCATCAAAAATAACAGAAATGTTAACCAGTAATTCTCATTTTCTTGAGAAAAACATTTTTTTTTTGATGATTCGTGATTGAAAGTTAGTCGCATATTAGAGCTACTGGTATAAAACAGTTTTGTCGAAGTTACGATTTTTTTAATGTTCCAGAAATTTTGTGATCAAAAAAATTGCAAAAAGTGAAAGTTGCGATAGAACGTTCAAATTTGAGATGTAGGTGTAAAATCGAAAAAGAAACAAGTTTTTCCTCTGAAATTTTTCGAAATTCCAATAAATAAAGCCTATTTTCAGCGATTACTTTGAAAAAATATTACTTTTGACAGGTAGCGAAAGTCACGTGACCACATCCGAGTAGGTCATTTTTCATATTTTTCAAAGCACAACTTAACGCCCAAGTCGAATATCAAAATAAATCATTCATAAAAGTTTTTCCCATATGATGCGGACTTTATGAAGGACACTGTATTATATTACAAATTTTACGCATCTATTACAATAGAATAGTCTCTAATTATACCCCCCGATTCAAGGGGTGATTATAACTTCAATGAACACAACATGGGCGTGAAAACGAACTATTTTTCTCATTGATTATCTGATTTAAAAAATTACACTGAAAGTTCGTGTTGAAAATAACATGATAACTTATCATTATGTTTTTCTTTTGGCATAACAACATATGAAAGGTTAACGATGAGGTACTTTTATGTAGGTACCTACAGGGTTTTTCACGACAAGTTGAGCATAGAGTGCTTTCCAAAAAGATAAATTGACTTCTATTTTCGAATTGATATTCGCGGATAAATGATTCAAACATCAATTATCCATGTGCAGGATGGAAGTGTATCAGTTATGGCTCTAAGGTTATGACCGTTTAGACCTCTCCGGCATTTTCTTATTAGTGTTTTTTCTGAATAGCTGTTTCTGCCCTTCTTCTTTTGGTTTGAAGCACGATTTCGAGCGATAGCTACCTCTCGAATATTCTTTTTCTTCAACCAATATACAAAATTACGCTTCAGGAATAATATCAATAATTTTCAGAAATGCCGAAAATGTTAATCAAGGTCCCCAATATACTAGATCCGGGTACTCGGACTTTCAATCACTTCCAGTATCAGCTACAGAGACAGAGATAAATATAGATCGCATATTATGATAAGTGCATTTGTTGACAATTGTCTTATTTCACTATATATCTTCAAAATTCGAATCTTCTTATCAATCCGTATCTATCTCCTTTAGTGTTGATATCAATCAACGCCTTTAGTGACCAACTTACTTTGTCCTTCTTTTTCCTAATACAAGGACGATCTCTCTTCTTGCATTTTGGACAAACTATCTGGACGGGACCTGGTTTCCAAGACTCAACTTAAAATGTCTCCCAGTTAATTCACTTCATAATCGAAACCAAACTTTATTGTACCTACCTGTGGTTTTGAAAATACTGCCTCGCTTTTTGGAAGCCATAACACTTCTCGGAGTTATTTTGAAAACGCACTTGCTGCAGGACTCTGAAGAAAATTAAGCAGATTACATTGAGTATAGTAGGGTGCCCAAAGACTATCCGTGAGTCAGGAATGAAATATATATTTTATTGGGCTCCCCCTGTATAGATACATGCGGTTTTGTGGAACATACGTAGTTTGGCCTACTGAACAAAAAATTTGAATTATATTTTTTGCGGTAATTTTGCACTTATCATGCGTTCTATATATTTTGATGAACATATTTGTTGGTGTTTATGTATTTTGACCTGAAAACACGAATTTCACATTATCGTTTTCGAGATAATCGATGCCAATAATAAAGATGTAAGTTTCACCGTTTCACCTTCTTTTACTGATCTATCTTTCTTTTTGATATGAATTTGAAGAGATGAAACATATATTACTGACTCGTGTTGCTATAATAACCCAGCCAACACATCTGTGACATGACATCTCTGAGATGTCGCAATTAGGTAACATTGCGATATCACCAACGTTGCATCGATGCGATGTGAAAAAGTAAGCATATTTGCGACATAATATCTCTGAGATGTCGCAAAGAGATCAAACTGCGATATCACAAACGTTGCATCGCTGCGATGTAAAAAGTGAGCACATCTGCGACCAAACATCTCTGAGATGTCGCGATGAGATCACACAGTGATATCACGATCGTTGCATCGCTGCGATGTACAAAAGCAAACACATCCGCAACATGATATCTCAGAGATCCATCGATGAAATCAAACTGCGATATCGCAAACGTTGCATCGCTGCGATGTAAAAAAGTAAACACATCTGCAGCATGACATCTCTGAGAAGTCGCGATGAGATCAAACTGCGATATATCACTTAGGTACCCAGTGATCACAAATGTCGCATCGCTGCGATGTACAAAAGCAAACAAACCTGCGATATATATAGCACAAATTTTGCAGTTGTTTATTGTATCGTATTTGTATTACACAAAAACCTAATGTTCCGTCTTTTGGTACAATTTATTATAATTTATCGTATCATTGAAGATTTAGACATTATTATACATATGAAATCTCCATTGATAATTATCAACATCATAAACGTACCAAAATCTTAGTTACTCATAATACATTATATTTACCATAATTTACGTCAGTTACGAAAGCATAATACGTTAAATGCAGGCATAATACATTAGATACGCAAATATAGAATATTTATTTATTAGCGAGTTAAAACCATCTCGGACATTGCGGTTGACTCAACTACCGCCTCGTTACCAAGCAATGTCCTCCACTAATATTATAAAAATCGCATAATAATCTCGTTACATTAATAGCCACTATTTGAATTTCCCGCGCGCAAATATACTTTCCGTGGTCTGTGGACACCTGCACTAGAAAGTTGACAATGATGATTCATCATCACCAGTTACAACTTTCTCAACCGCTCCAGAGTCCAGAGTTCCAATCCAATCAGTTGAACAACCATTGATTGAATCAGTTTCACCAGTCCACTTAAGTTGTGGTCTTTGTGCTAGTTCTACAAGTTCCTGTACAATCAAAAAAGTTATGACAGCTCTGTGGGGGTACACGAAACGTGAGCATAGGTTTTGTTTAAGTAATGGTGAGAATAAGTTTTCACTTGAAAGCATGCCATAGCCGTTCTTCATACTCAAAAGACGACATCTGATGGTTTTGGAACATTATAGATTATGGTAGTCCAAACTATTAATTTATTCTTTTTGAATCAGCAGATTATGATGTCACCCAAGGTGGATAGAGATGATCATTTACGGATTCATCGCATCGGAAGACGTATGGGAGCTGATGGAAACTTTCTCAGAATGTGTTTATGAGTAAGTTTCTGCAGATTGAATATTGATGCGAGAAATTCAACTAAAGCTAATATTTCCATTCCATCAGCCTTCTCCGAAGAAAACAATAATATTCATTCAAAACAAAGAATGTTCAGAAATAATAATAACCTATATTTTTTGCTAAAGAGAATTTCCTTTTATTTATTGGAATGGAATAATAATTTTGTTTTTGTGTTGGTATTTGTTCATTGTTGGAAATAAATGTTTATAATATATTTTGTTTTTTTCATGCACTGACATTTTTTCCTATATATCACCTTACCTCTGCATTACATATGCACATCGCTGTGATGTCATATATTCACATCTCTGTGATATCATATATTTACATCCCTGCGATGTCATAAGTTCACATATCCCTGCTGTCAAAATCGAATCACATCGCAGTTTCATCCCAAAAACACATCGCAGTTTCATCGCGAAAACACATCGCTATTCCATCATAATAATATATCGCAGCGACATCGCATGGAGGAAACTTGAGTGTGACAAAATAATATCCCTGCAATATCGCAGCGACGTCTGTGCGACATAGAATGCGATATCGCAGGTCACATTGTTACATCGATGCGATATCTCTGTGATGTAACTGTGTTTGCTGGGAAGGCTGGTTCATGATGATCATAATATGAATTTCGCAAAATTTATGCGAATAAAATGGCCGCTGAAAAGAAATATAAGTTGAAATATTTTAACTTTTTTGCGGATTTTTTATATTACCATGATACCACAGAATGCATGAATCAATATAGTCTTGTAGAGTAGAAATATCAATGTAATATTTATAATTTTCCGATTCGCGAAGCATGAGCCTATACCTTAAGGCAACTATGAATCCACCTTTATTTGCTCAAGAGTCGCACATGTGTTTTCAAAACCGCCGTTGTTTATGTAGCCTAGTTGGTGGAAATTACATATTTGTGATGTTTTTCTTAGACAAAAATCATAATTAACCATGGTAAATGCATGTAATATGTCCTGGAAGAAAACGTGGTTTGAGGTCTATGTTCTTTCCGCTCGTTCTGCTCCAAGTTCCGCTCAAAATAATTGCTCATTTTTTTTACCAGTACAATCTACATACTCCAATTGAAAAATTCCAATACATTTTCACAAATAATTCACTTTTAAAATAACAAAAATCATTGACATTTCAACAATTTTCACTTTTTCCCTAAATCAATGCCAACCTTACTTATTACAAGCTTATTACAATTCACCGCCTACTTTTCGTTTCCGTCATTTCAAATGTTGGAGTGTGGATGAATAATTTGGAAGAATGTTGATGAAGTAGGCGATGAATTGCAATATGGTATTGATTTAGTAACAAAATGAAAAGCGTTGAAATGTCAAAATTAATATATTTTTTCATGCATTATTTGTGGAAATGTGTTGAAATTGTTCAATTGGAGTGTGTAGATTGTGCTGGTAAAAAAAAAGAACCATGTTGAGCAGGAATTGATGGAGAATAAGCGTGAAGAACATAAGCCTGAAACCCCGTTTTCCTGTCATTGGGGCGCCGTATATCCGAAACTAGTTTAGAGCTCCAAAAATTTCATTGGAATTTTTTGTTCAGGAGGCCAAACTACGTAAGTTTCTACAGGGGCGAGCCCGATAACTATATATTTACCCAGGAATAATGGATGTGCTCACTTTTCTTTTTACAACATTTGCAGCATTTGGTGCCACCGCCCTCTTTGGTGGTGAAAAAAGTCAACTCGACACCCGGGTGTTTTCTCAAAAGATGCTCCCCCAGCGGATGGGGGCACTTGGGGTTCATGTTGAACTGTTCTCCACAGAGATGGCATTTCAGTTGGTACTCCATCAAAATCGTTGCCTTATTCGATGCCTTAACTTGACGCTACAATTTTTCCGAGACATTATGGGGTTTTACCGGAAACTACGCCGCATATTTTTCGCCCTCGGAAGCTGAGGTGCTCTCCTTGGGACTTGTTAATTTTGATTACCTGCGTGTCAAATTCAATCTTGGCAGAAATGACTGTCATTGACTTTCACTTGTAATCTCCCTGGCAGCAGAATTATTACCAATCATTTTTTTCAAGGTCACGGATGTTTTTAGAAGAGGGAAATTTTCTATCAACAAAAACATGAAGAAGACAAAGTAATCACTTTGGAATGGCAAGGTAATCATATATTTTATCAAACCTTCACCATTTTTCTGTCAACAAAGTAAAATTGATTTAAAATTATAAATATTTTTGTTAATGGCTTTTTTTAACAAGAGAAAACAGCATCTCATCTTCGAAAGTAGGTTGTGAAAAACAACGTAAACAATAAAATACAGAAAAAAAATACAGAAATAGACTTTGAGTGCACAAAATTTCATAGATATGCGGTATCTGAAATGTTTTTCCGTTTCCTTACTTTTGTTACACGCTGTATAATAATTGCTCCATCTTGCAGAATCAGAGTAATGATTAAATGAGAGTCACATATATTCTCAATGTAAGCATTTATTTCGAAATTACATAATATATTTCAATTATCAAACTTAATCCCTCAACCAAGGTGGATATAGGATGGTGAAACAGCTTCAGAATAAACTGTAGACCTTTGCCTACTTGATTTCATACCGTAGTAATATTTCCTGAAATTAACAGAGATGGCGACATACCTTGTCGGCAAAACAGAAACTCTGCATCTGTCATATTTTTATCAGTTTCATCTGTTCTAGATGAAAAATGACTGAGATGAGTCAAAATATCAATATTCATTCAAGATTTATCGAAAATTTATTGTTATAATGTCATTTCAACTAATGTCTGTCAGATACGAACCACAGAAATACATGAGCAACAGAAATCTTCTTCGATAATCGATCTCACCGCCATCTTCATTCAAGTCGTGGAAATATTAGTACCTTCTCAAACGGTCTACAAGTTTTTCGCAGAAACAATTGAAGAGCTGTTTCACCATCCTATATCCACCTTGCCCACAACTAATAATTAAAAATTCAATGAAATAACTAATTATTCATTATGACGTATCAAGTATCGAAAAATAAATGGTCAATAATTACTATATCACCATATATCATCAGTCCGTTTATCAATAATGATAATTCACATGTAAAGTTTAAGGATCTTTATAAAATTGATATTGATTTTATAAAAATCACCAGAGCACGCTTTTAAAACGCTGGAAATACTTGTTTAAAGTATTTTGCACTTGTTTGATGTTGTTCAAAAAGAGGAAACATAATGCAGTCTATTTTTTTATTTTGATAATGATAGAAACTATATTTCAAATATATTTAGATGCGACTACAATTGTTTTCATGTGAATTATCAGATACAAAAATACTATTTTTTTGTATCACTACTACATATTTAAAAAAAAATATTTGCATTTTTCATAGGTGATAATAATGAATGAGGAAGTTTATCCATATAGTAAACATTTTTTTTTCATACATTGGCACTTACGAATTATATCCTAACCTAACCTAACCAAATATAAAATAAAAACATAGGATCAATCTTCACTTGGATTCACCTGATAAAAGTCACGAATGTTCAAAGAAGGGTCTCGCTTAATTTCTACATTGCCAAGTTCTTCTTTGGCACGTTCTGCACTCTGTATAATTCTCTGGAGATTGATTTCAACATCATTGGTATGGAGAGGACACCTTGAAATAAGGAATGTTTGGATTATAAAATTAAAATAATAATGGTAGGTAATGTGAGTTTCATTTAAAACCTTAGAAAGTCACGGAAATTAATAAAACTGCGAATACATCAAAATATGAGTTCTAAATATGATGTAAGCATGGACAATTTGAATTCTGGAGAAAATTTAGTGAACAATATTATATTATTTCGTTAGTAGGAAATGTAGGATGGTATACATTTCTAAACAAATGATTTTTAACATTTCGACGAAATTATCGAATAAAATGTAATTTACACGAAAATAACTCATATAAGAAGAGCCACACAATTACCTTTTTACTGAAAATGGGGAAACCAATAGAATGGATAATATTTGTCAATTTGAAGGTATATTTTTTAGATTCACATATTAGTCCTTCATTAGTCTCATGTAGAGCATGGAAAGAAAAAGGTTTTATCAATAATACCAACATTTATTTTAGTGTGCTCTTTTAAGCACTCATCAGGTTAATAATGGAATCATTCACTTTGTACTGAGAAAAAATTTCATTTATTGTTGAGTCGTCTCATCGAAAATGGTCTTTGATGCTTAACAGGTTGACTTCCGACTACTCCGATCGCGGTGTTGCGTGTGATTAATTTTTACTGACCACGCATTTTTTATTTTTTGTGTCGCTAACAATAAATGTCGAACTTGGACTTTCTGGAAAAAGGGGGCATAGTTTAGTTACCAAGATATTGTCACCAGTTTAGTTTTTTTTTATGATATTATATTTTCTTGCGTTGAGCACATTTAGTTGTTATGATATTTTATGATTATTCACCCGTGAACCCGTAAACTAATTATGTTCTTTGTATACCTTCATCTCATTATCAGTTTGGTTCTTTTGTATTCCTGATATGAAAATGAAAGTTTTTTACATAATAATAAAAAAGGTAGAAAAACTATAATGAACATGATTTATATGACATGTATAAAAGCAGATAACGGCGTCCTGGGGGGGGCCTCAAATTTAAGGTTGGCAGTCAACCAGTTAATTAAATTAGCATCAGGAATTCATAGTTTCTCATACAGGGTAATCACGTAATTATGTAATTACAAATTATTACATTTTTAAAGCTTCCCTGAAGAGCTGATTTATCACACTTGGGGTGTAGCGGGAATGATTACAATGATAAAAGGTGTGAAAAATCGGAATTTTACAACTTTAGGAATTTTTTTTGAGAATCATTGTAGTCCTAATTTTCCAAATAGCTTCCGGAAATATTGAGAACCATGTAAATAAAAGAATACGAAACAGCATTTAGAATTGAACTCCTAGAGAAATGTAATAATAATAATAATAATAAATGTTCTTTATTGAATCCAAACAAAAGTAAACAGATTCAAAGGGTTATTGACCGAGGTCCTTCTACCCATGATTACAATAATTATTTTATTAGAACATATAAATAGTTAAAAATAAATCTAAGTTTACGGAAAAAAAAAAAAAAAATTCTCGATTCTATTCCTCTCTTGCCATTTGTTCTAGCTTTTCCAGGGTGGTCTGTTCGGGGTGCTTGTAGAAGTTGCGGATATTTGGGTCTCTTACGCAACAATATCTTCTTATAATTTCCAAGTTGACTTCTTTCTTGGAGAATTTTTTTGCCAGTTCCAGAATTCTGTCTTCTATGGGAAGGATATTGAGAGTCAGATAGAGAAGCTGGTTTGGAGGATTGTGAAGGGGATTGTCAGGATGCCGTATGTGGGATATTTTCCTCATGGATGTTGTTTCTGCCACTTCGAGTTTGTGGATAGCTTGCCGCTTGCAATTTAGAAACAGAATACTTCCGTAGTCTATCATTGGTCGACATATGGTTTTATAAATTCTGCTAGCTGATTTGATGTCAATACCTTTACCGTGAGAGATTAAACAGCTAAAGTGTTTTGCTCTTGATATCATGTTTTTTTTCTTCATATTGGTATGTTCGTTGAAGTTCATGTTGATATCGAAGGTGATTCCAAGGTATTTTATGCTGGCTTTCGGATGAAGGATGTGTTGATCTAGCACAACAGCTGGAGACGTATTTTTGAGTCGATGATGGAAAAGTATCAGTTGTGATTTGTTCGGGTTGGGTAAGAGCCGCCATCTGTTAAACCAGACCTCGGTGGTATCAATTAGGTTCTGAAGATGGAGCACTGCTTGTTCTGTAGTTTTTTCATGGGCTATCAGAGCTGTATCATCAGCGAATTGCATGATGTATGATGACTGGTTGTAGTATTCTTCGTCATGATTGGCATGATGATATATGTCTGAGCAGTAGAAATTGTACAACAGTGGAGACAGAGGTGAACCTTGTGGGAGGCCTTGGTTCGGCGTAAATTCGTTTGAGTAACTGTCCAGGAACTTCACTTTGAGTTTGCGGTTTGTCAAATAATTTTTGAGCATATGCAAAAGGTAATTCGGACATCCCATGTCATTGAGTTTGAAGAGCCCTTCGTGCCAGACACTGTCGAAAGCTTTATTGATATCTAGAAACACTGCAGCTGTCTTTTTCTTATTGAGTTTGTTAGTTTCTATATTATTGGCAACAATGCAAAGTGGGTGAAGGGTAGAATGTCCTTGTTTGAAACCAAATTGATATTCAGGTATCTTATTTCCTAATGTGTTTTCTAGCCTTTTCTTTATTAATTTTTCCAAGTTTTTTCCTAGGACTGGCAGGAGTGTAATAGGCCGATAGTTTGAGGTTTGTGAGTGATCTGTATTTGGTTTGGGTATGGTTATTATTGTTCCCACTTTCCACTCCTCCGGAAAATATTGTTTGGTCATGCAGAATGAGTAGATTTTAATTATGTGTAAATGAATACTTCTATCCAGTTTCCTTAGAATATCTTTGGTAACATAGTCATATCCAGGTGATGTGTTCTTCCCTGAATACATGATTTCATCATATTCATCCTCTTCTATTGTATGATTCTCGTCATTATTTGTTGTGTTGAAGTCGTTGTTGTACCACTCTGTTACATTATTATAGTGAATTTGGTCGAATTTTTGATTTGTAGATTTTCTGAAAGCTTTTTCAAAATGTTGAGCAAAGATTTCTGCTTTCTCCGATGATGTTTCGTATTGTTTGTCGTTATCCTTTATCGTTTGCTGCTTGTTGCTTGTTGTTTTGTATCTTGATAGCTTTTTAATATCATGCCAGTAGTTCTTTCCTTTTTTTGCATTAATCGTCTCGCAAACCTCTATCCATTTATGTGTTCGGAACTGTTGTATGAGTTGTTGTATACTCTTATTGTATCTATTTAATTCTTTTTTGAGTTCCGCCTCTTCTGTTGATCTATATTGTCTGTACATTTGTCGTTTTCTTTTTATCATGCATATAATATATGGTGGTAACTCAAATGCCTGGAATGTGTGTTTGATTTTTGGAGTATTGTTTAAAATTATAGTGGTAAGTGCTTCCGAGAATCTTGATATTCGTTCCGCAGTTATGTCATTGTTTTCTTGTGATTCCACGTATGCAATTAGATTTTCGTTCACCTTCTCCATGTTCGTTTTTCTCAAATTATATCTTAATACTTCTTGGCTATATGGTGCTGTTTGGAGGTCCAATGTAATTATGAAGGCAAGATGGTCTGATCCAAGGTCAGGAGTCTCTACTACTGATTCGATGTTGTCCTCTATACTCCTGTTGAATAAAATTATATCTGGTGTAGTGTCATTGTTGTTGGGCATGATGAAGGTTGGAGCTGTTTCACGTTTTTTGAATGAAGAGTTTTCTAGGAAGTTAGAGAGCTGTCTTTTTTTGTAGCGGTTATTTATGTTGAAATCTCCTATTATTAGGGAGTATTTGAAACAGTTAGCCTTGGTGAAAATGGTTTCTTCTATCCTTGCATTGGGGTGGATGTATACTAAAAATATGTGGAGTTTGTCTTCAGCAAATGGAACGGTGTAGAGAAATGTATTTAGTCTTCACGATTTATTTTTCTGATGAAGTTCTATTGTGAGCGTCCCAACCAAGGTGGATATAGGATGGTGAAACAGCTCTTCAATTGTTTCTGCGAAAAACTTGTAGACCGTTTGAGAAGGTACTAATATTTCCACGACTTGAAAGAAGATGGCGGTAAGATCGATTATCGAAGAAGATTCCTGTTGCTTACGTATTTCTGTGGTTCACATCTGACAGACGTGACTTGAAACGACATTAAAACAATAAATTTTCGATAAATCTTGAATTAATATTGATATTTTGACTCTTCTCAATCATTTTTCATCTAGAACAGATGAAACTGATAAAAGTATGACAGAAGCACAGATTCTGTTTTACCGACACAAGGTATGTCGCCATCTCTGATAACTTCAGGAAATATTACTACGATATGAAATCAAGTAGGCAAAGGTCTACAGTTTATTCTAGTGCTTGTTAATAGGAAGCTGTTTCACCATCCTATATCCACCTTGGTCCCAACTCTAAAATATTCTACATCTACATTTCAATACATTTGTGCATTATGATTTAACATGACTGTCCAACCTGTTTGTACTTCATATTATTCTAGTTTATTTTACTGGTTTGGAACTTACATATGTAAGCAAATTAATTTTTTAACACAGCTAATAAAAAAAACTAATCCTTGAATGAAAACATATAGCTTCAATTTTGTAATTTTTTTGGCATCACTCGATGTGTCAGGGAGACTTTTTCAATATTTGATAAGGCAATGATGAATTTTTGGAGGTCGAGACTCGAAGTTACATTTCGCTTCCTAAGTTATTTTATTTACAAATAAAAAATTTCAGCTATTTCATATAAGGGTTAAAATTGTACTTACCCTTCAGAATTGAAATGCGAATAGTCAGTAATAGCTTCTCCGCATATATAACACATTTTGGCTCCACAAGCGCATGTCATTTTGTTACAGCCATTCGTTTTTATGAATGTTTTGCGACAGCTATGACAAGTCCTGCAAAAAATAAGGCGTCATCATCATTGTGAACATAGATAGATCCGGCATCCTGTAGTAATTTTTGGGTCAAGAGGGGTCTGCAAAAAAGTAGGTACTATGGTCACGTGGGACAACACATTTGTATGGTCAACAACTAAAACGTCCAATCAATGGCTTAGTACTTTCAACCCCCCCCCCTCCCCGAACCTACAAAACAAGTAACCTGGATACCGGATCTAGCGTAAGCAATAAGATCTATGATTGTGAACATAACATTCGCTATCATCAAATTTAACCTTGTCAATGCTTCTGTCATTTTATTCTCGATGTAGGTTCTTCGTCTCACGTCTTCATCATATTCTATTTCGTTGCACCTCAAGGGAATGTGAGACTTATGGCGACACTTTCTACATGATTCCACCAGGCAGTCTTCATTGATGCATTTGAATATTTTATCGTTTTTTTCCAGGACCATGGCAAAGTCGCAGAAAGGGCACGTCTCTAGGCCCTCAACATTGGCTTTTTTTATTTCTTCACTCGAAATTCTTTGGGTCAGACGTGCAAACATTTTTCCCGGTAGGACCATCTGCAAGGTTCAATATTTTCTTATTTAAAAATGTATGCCAAATAAATTGAATCTGAAGAATAAAACGAAAATGAGATTGCAAAGGACCCCGCACCATCCTTATGGAAAATGGCTTTCGGTTAAATATCCTGCATTTTTAGTATTTTTCATATTTTGACTTTCCCGCCAAAAGTGTCCATGGGCACAAAAAAATCGACCGACTAGTTTTAGAGATACAGGGTGATAAAGTTGAAAACTGAAGGTTTCTGCTCAGAATATCTAACATTTTCGATAATTGACAAAACACCTTTCTATTCTGGGAATACCATGCCTCAATGATGGTAGAATGTCACATTGATCTTCTAACGATTATAGTTCTCCGTTTTGTGCTCTACAACAGGGTGAATTAACAAAAATCCAATCCGATTGATTTTAAACCAACCAGTGTGATTATTTTTTGTTATACAAGGTGATTCGAAAACAGGGGTACGTCAACCAATCGTTTTTTTGTTCGAATAAGGAAGAGTATGTCATGAATATATTAAACATTGTTCAATATAGAAAATGTCGCATAATCATTTCTTGTATACAGAGTGAGTAAAAAGATACAGAGCTTCCAAATTCACCATGTATAATATGTAACGTATAGTTTTCATGGAATGGGTTCTGCCCTACTCAACCCCGAATATTTTTCAACAAGAAGAATTGCTAAAATAGGTCCGATAGAGTGTGGGTATACCAATAAAATAAGAACATTCAAAAGTAAGTAGCCGACAAACGAGTCCAGAGACCCATGCTGATATTGGTGACAATATCTTGGATTACTCAAATCTTACATAATACCAAAAGTTAATTGAAATTAACCGATTACTTCTCGAAATACAGGGTATTCCTTAAAAAAACACGCATTTTTTTAAGTAACTTGGACTGTATCTTTTTACTCACTCTGTATACAAGAAAAGATTATACGACATTTTCTATATTGAACAATGTTTAATATATTCATGACATACTCTTCCTTATTCGAACAAAAAAACGATCGGTTGACGTACCCCTGTTTTCGAATCACCCTGTATAACAAAAAATAATGACAATCAACTTCGATCGAGGTTGAGAGAGTTCATCTAGGCTGAATTCAATCTTCAATTATCATCAGAGAACTCATACTGGTTGGTTTAAAATCAATCGGATTGGATTTTTGTTAATTCACCCTGTTGTAGAGCACAAAACGGAGAACTATAATCGTTAGAAGATCAATGTGACATTCTACCGTCATTGAGGCATGGTATTCCCAGAATAGAAAGGCGTTTTGTCAATTATCGAAAATGTTAAATATTCTGAGCAGAAACCTTCATTTTTCAACTTTATCACCCTGTATCTCTAAAACTAGTCGGTCGATTTTTTTGTGCCCATGGACACTTTTGGCGGGAAAGTCAAAATATGAAACATACTAAAAATGCAGGATATTTAACCGAAAGCCATTTTCCATAAGGATGGTGCGGGGTCCTTTGAATCCAGCTTATCATTAGTTGTTTTGTTAGTTTGTTTTCTGATTTCACTCTGTGTGAACAATACAAGAATTTTATTAAATCTTCGAAATGTATAATCATTATTCGAAATGTATAATCATTAATGAATAATAACAGTCATATCTGTTTTATTTTTTAAAGGGTGATGAAATTAAAAAATATATTGAATTCTGAATTTATAATAAAGAAAAGTACGAAACTGAAGAACAAAATGCTAGATTATTCGTACGTTCCCAACAAGAAAATCTAAATACATTTACGTACTAAAACTCTATTGACAATGTATTTTTTTGAATCTCAGGATCTCATATATCAATCAAGAATCCTAAAGATAAATAATTCATGATTAATTTTTTCGAGCCAAACTAAAAAAAAATTATAATGTTTCATGAACTGACGATATTGATATTTTGTTTCCGAAAATAACGAAAATAATAATTGGTCATGTGAACATTTGCATTTTTGCATAGAACACCATTATTACCATGATTTTCATTAATACGAATAAAGAAAATTTCCGTACAAAAACCGATAAGAATTTTGTTAAATGAGCCTGTGATATTGCTATAAACTCGGCTATAACAGAGAAAAATTCACAAAAAAATGTGGAACGCTTCACGATTTTGCGTGTCATCCTTGCGCAGGGGCCATGCTAATCTTCTCTGTATCGTTCCAATTTTAGTATATGTACCGCCGAAGCGAGTACAAATACAGATTGCCGTCAAACCGTATTTGTAAGCAACTGACCGAAGCGAGTATCAGCAACACGTAACTGACAAGTCACGAAAGCACTACTGACGATTTAGTAGGGGAGCCCAAGAGAGGATTTCGGGATTTACTCGAGCAAGGCAGATTAAGGCAAGGTAGCTTATCTCTGGACAACACGCTCCCCCCACCAGTGGAAGGGTACATCATATAACATTTTTTCATTTTCAACATCCAATCTTCACAATCTAAAAGGTCCCTACGACCCTTGAGTAAATCTTCATTAAGCCTCACGTTCTCCCCTACTATTCCTACTAATATGCGTAGAATGTCTGACCAATGAAGTTTGAGTTCAGTGTGTCTGACACGCGCGTGACGTCATGGAGGAAGTCAACACCCGAGTCGAATTCGCTTCACACCAATCGTGTTGCCACGAGCTGACGTCACCTGAGGGATCGATGTGATGTGGATCAATGAACCAATATGCACAGATAATGGTGTTTTTAAGCTCATGTGGTCGCGTTCGTAGAAATGTGGCGACAGTAGAGTTTTAGTTGGAACAATATCTGACAGATGGGCCAGTATTCGTGCACCCCACACAGCAAGGAGCTGTTCAAATCATGAATGAGGGAAATCATAAGATATTTTCGAAAAAAAAACAGGCTTTCTGAATTCACCTTTGAACCGAAAAATATAATTTGTCGAGAAATTATATTTCCATTGCGTTAAAAAATTTCTATCAGTACATAAGTTCCAATTTCATCAATCCCCACGAGGTGACATCTAATAGGTGTTGTTCTGTCAAAAATCAAAATCATCAAAACAATGTCAAAAGTCAAAACTGAGTATATGATCAAAAACTATTGATTATTATGATGCAAGGACAGCATTCCAACACCAACCATATCAAGAAACATGTAAAGTGTAGATAACAACTTATTTTTATCCATATGTAAATTAATTTGATAAGATAATAAATTATTATTTCCTAATCTCACCTGTAAGGTTTGAAGAGCAAATTCAGAATCACAGTTTGCAAAACAAGGAAACCGGATATCAGCTTTCCCAATGACATTTTCGGCACCAGCCTTAACACAATCTTTGCAGAAAACACAATCCTTCATGCAATAATAGCACTCTTCAGGAATCAATTCATCATCAAAGCAACATTGACATGTTTCCAAAAGATTGTATTTTTTTGCTTCTTCTTTGGCAAGTCTATAAGATTCGTCTTTCATCTTGACAAACTTCTTGATCTGCTTGCGGTATTTCAGGTAGGTTATCTGAAAATGGAAATAAATGTGCAACAAAGAATAACAATCTGAGAAATTCTTCTCAATTTTTCGATATCCCAACTTCACTTACCACCTGCAATAGGGAAACATTATTTGTTTCTTGGGATGGTTCCACAGATCTGGCCGTTCTCATACTTCTATCCAACCTATCCAGTCTGTCGCAAGTGGCAACTAAATTTTTTTTGCACCATTGGAAAGTTCGCTCGATGTACGTTTTTCTTATGAACCGGTACTGGTTGAAGAGAAAATTTAACGCGAACTTCTGGTCGTTTTCGTTAGCATTTTCGGCCAGAGATAGTTTCCTCTTTGGGTCAGAGAAAAATGTTACGGGGTCCGGAATAGTGGCCAAGAATTTCTCCATATTGAAAGTATATTGGTATATCGCGATTTCCTCCTTCTCTTTTTTTAACCTGAAAGTATGATTTTCAAGAGCAATGCTTCAACAGTAAAATTTAATAATAATTACTATAATTAATCTCAGAATACCTTACAGATTATTTTTATTGCACAATTTTTGATTTTATTGAACAAAAACCTCAAATGTAAAGAATTCTATGATTCCGGTATCAAGGGTTTGCAAAAAACCTCGGATAGATCGTCAATCTGACGCCTCATTTTTTAAACAATACTAAGGAGGGACTTTGAAAACCTCAGCAACCCAATCAATATTTTACTCCATATTTCGCAATGGATATCATGATGAATGATGTGAATATGTTGATCAATTAATACCGAGATTAATACAAGATATAATTGTATCTCAATAATATCAGTTAAATTACACAAAAGTGCACTTTACCAGATAGTTGGACATAAAATACTTTACTTCAAGTAATCCTGCAGGGTAGGGTAATCATTTTTCTCAATTGCTGATTGAACAAAGTCATCCAGGTCTTGTTTTGGTAAATGTGCCAATGTATTTGCCTCCTTCTTCAGGTAGGAAGGATCAGCATTTGGTAAAGCAGCTTTCAATTGTTCCCATATTTCAATTGGATCTACCTCACGTAGTTCATAACCATCTAACAATATAAAAATATACCAGTTATTTTTTCATGTAATGAATATTAGAACTATTATAAATAATAAAAAAATTGAAACCGATTTTCGTTAGTTTATGTAATAGAATCTTTGAAATTGGGTCAATGGAATCAAATCTCAGATAAACCTCATGCTGTACCAGCATTTCTTGCTCTGGTGTATAAATCCACCACAAATTGATTACAATTTCTTATAACATAATATATATGTTAGTTAAATTAGTTACAAAAATTGAGCAGTCCCTTTGATATAAATGAGCATCATGAGCATGTCTAATAAATTAATTACAAACCTTTGAACAGTTGAAAATTGAGCTGAAAGTATATCTCTTCCCCTCCCAAAAATTAGTACCTATCAAAATTCATCCTTGTGGGATTTCCAATATTGGATAACTCAGTTCACTAGAGTGATTTTTATTATTTCAAGTCATATACAGTGTCTTCAAAATCTTGGAACCATATGAGAAACTTTTTATTACCTAATATAGTTTATATTATTATTACTATTTCAAATAGTCATGTCATTTGTGAGGTCATTTTATTATATATATCTATAGTGAATTGAGAGTATCGGCTGATTTCCGACCAAAAAACGGTCACAAATCACTTTTTTGTCAAGAGTATAAATTTATATCATAAACCTTAGATGAAGATAAGTATAATCATAACACAATGTAGGTGTATTAAAAACAATAGTGATATTATTCCCCTTCATGTTTTTTATGATTTTTTGTCAATTATTTTCACATCTTTAAAGATAGGTATGTAAAAATAACTTACTTTCTAAAATTTCTTCAATAGCATGATCTAAGGTATAGTCTACAGGTTTACCCTCACAATAATAATTTTGGAGAAATGATTCAGAAGCATCTGGAAATAGGTTGCACAAGTTTTTCAATAATTCCTCATTATGAGGTGACATTTGATCTTCAACTTGATCCACTATGTCAGGTATAGGACCTTGAGCACCATCCTCTGAAAGTTTATAATAATTATACCTATACAGTTCAAAATTAAATAAATAAAATTCAAGTGCTTCTCTTATTTATTATAGGTGATGAAGGAAAGGAAACAGAAGCATATGTTTCCTTGTGGATGTGAATGGATGCATTGGGAATGTACACTTTTCACATCTTCCAGTTCATTTTCACAAAAAAGTAACCCAAAATGACTTGTTTTGGATATTTGCTATAATTGTTTGGTACCTGATAGAATGTGTCTTCTGCTTTCACTCTACAACATATGATTGTAAAGAAATATAAGACATAATCTTGACAATTATCAATAAATATTCATAAGAAATTGGTGCAACTTTCAACTTATTGTATAAATATTCAACTCTTATCATACAAAGTTCAATTAACTTGATTCAAATGACATATTATGCAAATAATTTATTTATGCAATAATAATCTCAATATTTTATTCCTTCTAAACTGCCTTATGTTTACCTGATAAAAGATTAACCATGTTCTCAAATTTTCCTTGATGACTATCATCTGGATTTTGTTCTTCCACTATATTAATCACATCCAGAATGATATCAACAGAAATGTTGGGAAATATATCTCTCAGTATGGTAGCAAATGGGATTATTTGCTCCTCTTGAATGTGCTCCATTTCTGACCTATTTTGTTTCTCATTCAAGCATGCAAATCGGTATGTAATTTATCAAAGTTTTTTCCAAGTTCAAATGCTCTCATCTCTCAGACAAATTGCTCAACATTGTTTCTATTTTCCACAGTTTTTCAACCGAATTTCACACAGGTACTTCACATATGTACTTTGTGATGCACTTTGTACTTCACAGAAAATATCACAAATTATCAAAGTCAAGAACATCTGATTAATCTGAAGTCTGACACACGACACATATTTGACTCTAAAAACCACAAACAGACCATGGAATTTCATTCTGAGATTCATTCAAATCAATGATATTCAAATCTACCATACTAACTAACTAAAGGCTGGTTCATGCTCATACGAATTTCGCAAAATTCATGCGAATAAAATGGCCGCAGAAAAGAAATATCGCAATAGGGAAAAATCACGAAACGCCAGATGGCGCTGTAAATGTCAAAATGTCGGATCGAGGGGTGAACAACAAATAATCTGTCATTTGATCTCTTGTTAAACCAAAGTTTTTATTGAATAGAATTTCAGCTATCTCAGAGATTTAAGTCGATTTTTCGTACTCGAATATTGGATTGAAGTTGTATCTAGGGTTTGTTGTCGACGTTTCCGTTTTATTGTCACTGGATTCTTGTTAAATGCCACCAAAGTCCAGGTATCAATTTCGGTTTTTATTCGAAGTTTTTCAGTTCTTAGTTCCTGAAATTCTTTTTAAAATGCCTGTGTGAAAGTCGAAATGCCAATTTCGGATATTATATGTGGAGTGAAAGTGTTTCAGCAATCACAATATTGGAACTGAAGGCCTCAATGAAGAAATCATAAAAAGTTTTGTGTTGAGATCCTCCACAATGCTCACATGAAATCACCATGAAACTAGATGAGATATGATATGGGTTTATTTTAATGTTCCTGTAAAGCAGATTTATTGTTGGTACATAAATAGCTATAAGGAACCTAGATTATATTATAATGTATTCAAATAGATATACCTATTAGAACAAAGTGAAGTGCAAAAACTACCAGGAAGTGACAGTTGATATAGATTCATCATTTTGTGGAGATTTCATAAACTCATTTAGAAGAAATGATAGTGTTCAAATAAATGAATTAAAAAATACATAGTTTTATTGGGTAAATAAGAGTAAATGGCTTTCTTTAGCATGTCACATGTTTTTCTTAATAGAATAATTTGGGAAATGTAACACAATAATAACAAATCAGTATTCAAATCTTTTAATCATTGGTGAATGAAATAGATTCCCTTCAGACTGAGAAAGACTACAACTCATAAAAAATGCAATAATAAACATTCTTGAACATGTTAAATTCCTAAATCCAAATAATACTGCCAAGCAAGCAGATGATAATACACAACACCAGAATCACCCAAAACTTCATATAATTATCAGAAACATTATTGTTGTGTGTCATATAGGTTGTTGTTGGTTTTGTATTTACAGTGGAACTCTCTTCGTTATAAATCTTCCCTACTTGTTCATTTCCATGTTGCTCCAACTGCATATGATTATTTGATATTTGCCTGAGCCTGTAATAAATTACAAAATGATTAAAATGAACCAAATGAGGTGGAGAAGAGGTGGTAGCATAGTGACAACAATAATGAAAAATCGAACTTACCACTGAAACAATCATCATGAGTGCTTGCTACAAACATAAATTCCGAGATAGCTTTCTCTATCTTCAAGATCATCTTCCATTTCTAGGCTACTTGCCTTAGGATTTAGGTTTTCCCAAATCCTGCCCATCTTCTGCTTAGAATTTGAAGGAAATTTATGCAAAGCCTTGAGTATGTTAGAGCATTATGGGACAAGCATATTTTTCGCGATTTTATCTCCATATCACCTCTTCTAATCTCTTGCATTTTCAGATTGTGTGGTCTATTAACAACAATTCTTCACAAAATATCATCAAAATACAACACTTTCAATGCTTAAATCACTGAAAATAATGAATAAAGTTCACACTTTACCCATATGAACATATGGAGGTTAGTTTGTTGTTCACCTCTCGAGTAGTTCATGCGATCAATCATAGATGTCGCCCACTCCGTGATTTTTCCCTATAAAGTTGAAATATCTGAACTTTTCTGCGAATTTTTTTATATTAACATGATACCACAGAATGCATAAATGATAGTGTTCTAGAGTAAGAATATAAATGTAATATTTATAATTTTCCTATTTGCATTAATTTTGCGAAATTCCTATAAGCATGAACCTACCTTAACGCACCGTCGTCACAGAACAGTGGCGTAGCCCTTTTTTTATGGTAGCATAATCTTTTCATTATTTGTACTTGTAGTTTGTAGTAATATTTCATTTGACGTTACGTGGTACTCTTGTCAAATTGATAATAATGACAAAATTGTCATTTATAATACCACTATTACAGGAAATTTTTTTGAAAACTCGAATATTTAGAAAATTTTCCCGAGCAGAGATAAGTTAGATTTGAAGTTAAATATGTGAATGACATATATACAAGATGTATTTCAAGTAATCAACCTATAAACGTCAAAAGACAAAAGTTTAACCACTAATCTTTGACAAAACTGTGTAGTTGCTATGGTAACGATACAAAATATAGGCTTTTGATTGGTCGAAAATGTTTAGGTGTGAAATTTTCATTAATAGAATTGATGATTTTGAGGAGTTGTAGATCTTCATAAAACGCGCAATTTTGAAAGTTCGATTCAAATTTCAAACACGCTGATGAGAGGTGTGCTTCAAATAGGAAAAATTCCATACAACACTTATATTTCCATTTCACACTTCTAATCGAATTCGTTTTGGATCCGGAATTAATTTTTCTGTATTAAAATCTGAATTTATATTTTACGTAGTATTTTCTGGAAATTTGGAAAAACAAATTGTACATATAATATGCTATACTAAATTCTGAAAGTTCTTCTTGACAAATGGTGATGTGAACTGCGAGAAGAAAATGCAGATTATGGAAACAGTCTACGCTTGCTGAAGCCGTTGAACTGGACAGTGGACTGTGGACATTCAGCAACTCCTCGCCGGTCTCGAAAGTAATTTTACGCTTGTTATATTTATAAATACCAAAAGTACAGTTTATTGATCATATTGATGTGTGTTTGCACCTACAATAATACATCAACACAATAATCAAAGGGAATAAACAAGGAATGAAAATATAAGAATTGATATATACGAAGAATATATAGTTTTATATAATAAGAAGTGAAAATAAAATGCATATAGGTATTCATTTTGTTCATGTTGTTTCAATTATCGTATTTTCCTAAATAAGCTCTGCAATTTGGACAGTAGTGATTTTGGCTTTGACAGGAGTCCATACAGTAAGGAATACAACAGCAAGGCCAGCACCTGAAAATGAAACAGTACGAGATTTTAGCTAATATCAGAAATGTCGCGAAAATTGGGAGTATACCCAGGACTACTCGATCGATGATATTATTTTATGTTACTGTATCTTATATAATTCATCCAAGATCAGACTGCATTTATTTCTGAATGATGGGGTATGTGGCACAAATTTGGATAATCCTCTGAACTCACCCAAAAAGACACAACAAAAGAGCAAATAAATGGGTTTTGGTGGTAGCCTCAGTCTGGACTGACGTTGTGATTTGGGCATGGCATGATGGACAATTTATGGTCACTGGCGCCGGCCCAAGAGCTGGCAGGACTGAATGTGTGACAACAACTGAAAAAAAAATTATACAGAGTATATCCCACTTTTCTTGGTAGTTTGGTAGCCCCCAGTATGTACAGGACCAGTGGAAATGATATGGTAGTAATACCAAGCATTCGCTATTCGGATTTATTTTTACCTGTATGTTGTGTTGGTGGTGGTGGAGGCGGGTAGTAAGAGGGCGAAGAGTCTTGTGGTACGTTGGGGTAAACATGGTGAGCCGGTTGTGTGGCAGTGTACGGAGGAGGATTACCCTTTTTTTCCATCCTGAAAGACATAAATAAGCGACATAATTATCATTGCAGCGCTCTGACGATGGAATTGGTAATAGAGGAGGTTTCGTCATTCGAGGTCATCAATTTTTTTCTTAATACGACGGACCTGGATTTTTTTCGTATCCATTAAAATTAAACCATAAAAAAGTATAAAAATCAATAATTCGTTTGTTTGAAATATCTTGGAAGTCAAAGAACCTTTCAACTATTTTCTCTGCGGCATATTTGTTGCCCATATAAAATACACAACTTTTTCCTAATTTATCCGATCCTGTATCTGTATGTCAAGATATATAAATAAGGCTTCGTCAACATATGATATCACACTCTGTGTTGAGTTACTATGAAAAAGTTGTTATTATATATGTCATATGTTCTAATGTTTTTGAGTAAAGCATATTTCAAAATATTTTCCTCTGAATTTCACTAATATATATTCATACTTAGACCACTTCCGATCATTTCCAATACTGTATCTGTCTCGCGAGTTTGGGACACCTTGTGTATTTACTTGACCACATTTAACCCAATGATCTCAAACATAAATGATGAGTTTCTCGATAATTAAGAACGATAATTGAAGTTGATATTCGTTCATGGCCATTGTTTATGCACTGGAAGGAATTCTCCATATTTTATGAAAACCACAGAAATAGTTATTTTACAGAAAATTATAGTGCGAGAAAAAAATCGAGAAAAAATAAATGTATAGGTGGATATAGTGTCCGCCTAAAGTTGACTACTTATAGGAAAAAAATTTGTTATTGGTATTAATGGTATTTCCGAAAAACTCTAATGTCGGTTCGTTTCTGAATGTCTGACAAATAAAAAATCCGTTACGACTTATATCACATGACCTCAGATTTGGCGGGAATTTGAAATAAAGTTGTCAGTGGTGCCTAAAAATGGGTCAAATTGACAAGATAATAAAAAATATTATTGAAAAAAATGTGCTCTGAATCCAACGAGAATATATTATCAAAATATCGAAAATAAAAATTGTATTCCTCTATATTGAATAAGCTCATCATGTGCATCAATATATACAGGGCAGTCCTAAAGCAACTTATGATCATATATATGCTTTGACCACCAATATCACTGGAACTGATGTATCCACTCGATTTTAACTTATGGGACAACTTTGATGGATTGGTTTGTGCATGGCTTACTCAGTGCCAATTGATAATGAGGGGCAACTTAGACAAAGTATTATCTACGATTGCTCCAATCAAGTTCGAGTATTGATGCATATACCGGTATATGGTGTGATGCTAGAGATTTTTCAGATCTTTTGAAAGAAGAACAGATTTATGCATTTAAATGAATGGTGGTCACTTATTGAATATAATTATGTTGAGTTACTTTGAATAATATGCAATGATATAGTACCTACCTATATTACAAGTACAGTTCCATTATTGACAAAACATGTTTCATCATCTTTTTATTTTCACAAATATCCTGTAAGATTGCGATAAGATTTTGATTGCAACGTAAATATATTTGAGTTTTAAGTTATCGAAATAGTAGTGCAGCAAAAGATTTACCTACTTTCAGTTTTATCGTAAACCTATTATAAATAATCTATTTGCATAAGATTACCTTTTGTTCAAGTGTATTTTACGATATCAGCACTGAGCACAATCATGATTGAGGTGCAAACTTTATACAAGTTTTTGTTGAAATTTTCCGCAATTGTGGATCCAATTTCATAGGAACTGTTTTTTTTTTCTCAAAAGTTCTATAAATATTTCCTCCATATTTCAATTAATTTCAATGACACCCTCGATCATATAAGTCGCGTTCCGATATTACTGAATTTACTGACGACATTCAGCAATTTCGGAACGAATTCAGGTTTAGTAACCTATACTTTACCAGTATATAATTCAGTTATTTTAGATGGATTTAAAGCTCTGAACAGTACTGGTTCGGAATTTCGGAACTCGACCATAGGAAGCCGTATCAACATCAAAATATGTTCATTCATAGTGCATATTTTCGATGATGAAAATGAAATACTTTTGACCTTTATCATCGTCGACTAAAGAATGAATCAGCTTGCTGTATATATTATCTATGGAATGAATCAGAGCAAGATCATACTTTTGACATTCCCTAGTCAATAGACTAGTCATCGTGTACAGGCTGGACCAAATTCGAGGCGTAACATGGGGATCTCGTAAACCGTAAGAGATACAGGGTCGGTTAAATTATGGCAAAGTTGCGTAATTTTGTGCTCAATGAAATGCTGTCGAGAAAATTGGAAATTTCCCACTACTTCCGGAGATATCCGAAAAAAACTGAAATTTCGTGAAATCGTTTTGGTGTTATTTGAAGAAATTCTTCAAAATGAATGGCAGTTCATCATTGCCACTTTTTCTTTCCTACAAGTTGACGTTGTCACATTTGCAGTCCGACGTTTTGTCTTCGGCCCACCACCATCAACTTTATTTTTTCAAATACGGACCTGGATTTCTTATTTTGGATTTGCTTTTATTTTGGTAGCGTGATGATGTTGACATATCACAACTACCGGAAGAATTAGTGAATATGAGAAAAAAAGCCTATTGAAATTATTGCATCTTTCCAGCTCTCTTGCATTTCATTCAATGACTCACATTCAACTATTATTGATAACCAAATAGTATTAAATCAAATGTTTGAAAATATTACCATCTTGTTGAATGCACTTGTGGAAAACAAAAACCATTCAATTAAATTCTCGATGTGCCTTTTATCAACAAGTATACCTTTTTCAGATACTTGGGTATATTAATCTAAACTGATTTACTCACATTTACTTGAATTTACTTCAATGCAAACTAGAATATTGGAAGCGCTCTCAATAACGAGTGCAACGAAATCAAACCTATAACAAGGGCAATGTGTGAGAGAGAGATGGATAGATGCATTTATTTTAATAGGCAATTTTTCTAATATATACTGATTTTTTCGATAGTTATGATATGTCATTATCATCAGGGTATGGAAAGAAAACCAAATCCAAAATAAAAAATCGAGGTCCGTATTTGAAAAAATAAAGTTGATGGTGGAGGGCCGAAGACAAAACGTCGGACTGCAAATGTGACAACGTCATCTTGTAGGAAAAAAAAAGTAGCAATGATGAACCGCCATTCATTTTGAAATTTTTCTTCTAATAACACCAAGAAAAAATCAAAACGATTTCACGAAACTTCAGTTTTTTTCGGATATCTCCGGAAGTAGTGGGAAATTTCCAATTTTCTCGACAGCATTTCATTGAGCACAAAATCACGCAACTTTGCCACGATTCAACCGACCCTGTATCTCTTACGGTTTACGAGATCCCGATGTTACGCCTCGAATTTGGTCCACCCTGTACATCGTCTGCGTCTGGCTGATATAGAACCTATATTTTCCTTCAAAATTTTTAAAACATCATTCATGCATCCCGATTACTTGGCATTACCCTCATTCCAAAACAGAATGAACAGATATAACTCTATGCCTATCACATTTTTACTTGTCTCTAAAATATGAAAGTTGTTTTTCTTTCGAATAATATATAGCGTCAATGAAAGAAAACGCTCATCATTTGATTGAAATACTGATTTTAAACATCTCTAGTGAAAAGGACGTTGATAGAGAAATTACAGTAACGAAAAAGTGCGGTGTGTTTAAATCCGACAATACCAGATCATGTTTCCACCTGTCGCACTATTTCATAGAAAAATTGAAGCGTGTATAGCTAGATCATTTCTATTATTAGCTCATCATCAGCGTTGAATTCCTTATCATCCATATCATATAATACCTATATGATATGCATGATATATTTCATTCTGATAATGTATTGAATTGATAACTATAACTACTCACCTAAAGTGCGAATAAAATAAGCCTTGTGGAATCATATTATATATTAGGTGTCTACCTAGGTTGAGAAAATTGATTGCACTAGCTGTACACTCTACTATGCTGGGTGCTTTTTCCTGTTCTATTAATAGAGGAGACAAAATCTGTACGAGAGTTTTTAATTGTTTTGGATATCATCTTTTATTGCTTCGAGAATATCGTTATTGGTATATTTTAGGTACTCACCTGTTTGCCTACTAAAATGAAACTCATAATATATACTTGTTCCTAAGTAGCTCAAGTAAGCTATGAATCTTATAAATCCATCAGTTTGGTGGATGATGAGTTTTCGGACAGTTCACTTTTTCTAATAATATTATATTCTGTGAACTTAGACTTTACAATTTACATTACTTGATTATTCAACAACAGCTCTAGAGCCCATGCATCCAATATACCTATAACATATATGTATCTTGGGTGATTGACCTCGACATACTTGCAGTACATTGGTAGGTAACTAATTGATATAAATAAATATCCAGATCTGTGGATGTTTAGGCCAGTTCGCTTGATTTTCTTATAATTTGTACTTTTAGTTTAGTATACGTCATTACTTCCAAACAAAAATGAAATGGGTATAGAAACAACTTATTAATTGTTTTTGAAAAAAAATACCTTAAAAGGCATTTTTTAGAGATTGATATATCATTCGATATATTTTTTTATTCAAAATACATTCCGGAATGGAAAATCAATTTTTATTATTGTATAGGTATGTGTAGAATTATTGAAATAATTTCTTAGTGTTCTATGCAATTTTATTTCTTTCTACACCATGTTGCGAATATAATCAAAATAAAATGAAGGCCGCCTGAACGATAGTTTTTCAATTACCACTATAAAGGTATATGAATTTTCGCACGTTACAATAATTTCAATTTTCTCTATCTAAAACAAAAAGTCTCAAGCGTAAATATAAGTTCATACCAAGATATAGACTGATGGGTAATTTGATACTTACAGCCGGGTGGCTTATTTTTAAAAATCACCCTGTATCTCGATTATGATACTGTGTGAAACACCCTGTGTAGAATAGTGGAATGTGCCCCACCTCCATGCATATATACTACCCTTATTGGTAGAATGGTGGAAACACGAAACATTCGCTTATCTTTGTTCATATTTCACATGTCGAAATGTTATTTGAATATGTTAACGAGACAAAGGCTATAAAAGAGGTCAAGAATACCATAATTCGACATGCAGAAATGTTGGACATGCCACCATCCTTGGGACATGCCGACATATTCGCAATATGGGACACTTATGGGAAGAAGGCAAAACGTTCCAAACCAATAAAGTTGATACAACACACAACAAATTGTTTTTTGTCACAAACAATTTCGAAATCGTAAAATTCATTTGTTTATCTCTCAAATTTTTCAGTTTTGTCACCAAAAATTCCAAAATCTCAAGATCAAATAATTCTCTTTTTCCCATTATCATTTTCATTTTTTTATCATGTAATTTAGTTTTTTATCGAAAATTACGAAATCGTGAAATACATTCTTTTTTTATACCCAAAATATTCAAATCGCTCTATATAATTTTATGTTGTATCATCGAAAATTCAATAAAATCATTTAATATACAGGGACTCTTATATCTACTTCGGACGTTTTATAAGAAATATTTATATACACTGTGTCCAAGATAAGAATGAACAGCATGGGGATATCGGAAACGGTAAGTGATACAGGGTCGATTAAATTAGAGAAAAGTAGCGCATTTATGTGCCTAATAATATGCCATTTAGAAAGTTTCAATATTCCGAGTAGTTTCGGAGATATCCGGGAAAAACCGAAATTTGAGAATTTCGTTTTTATTTTCTCCTAGCTTTATTTTCGAAGGAAATGTAAAACAAATAGCACTTCGTCATGGCCACTTTTCGAGGACTACACGATAACATAAGCAGAATTTTCGTGCGACGTTTCGTCTTTTAGAAAACATCATCAACTTTGTATTTTTATATGGGCCGAAACTAAAGTATACCCTGTATACGACTCCATTTTTCATTGTGAATACAGCAACGTATCACACAATATGGTTTCGGAACCTTTTCTCGCGCAAAATGTAATTTAGTGATTACTTAATCTGTTTTTCTTCAATTTTAGATAGTAGGCGCTGGAAAAAATGACAACATAATGTTCTGTTGTCATAATAATAGTGTAGTTTGGTAGAATATTTGACATATTACTGTTCCTACTTTTACATCTCTTTACCTACCTAATTTGTGTCAAAAATAGAAAACGGCAGCTAATTTCCCACTAAACATGTAATGTTACAAAATATTGCAACAATATCATGTATTGCTTGCCATTGTAAGATAATAATATAATATTGCATAAAGCTAACTGCTATATTCAAGTTTTTAACATAACAAAAAAAACTATCGACAAGTTGTATGTAAATTAAAAAGCAAGCTATTGATAATGTTTCAGGTGCAATATTGCGTGAGCCATGAAAGTTCATTATAAATGCAACATTATAGAAACTATATAGGAACAATGTGTGTGCAAGTTACATTTGGAACTATCGAACAAATTCAAATCACAATGTTACACTCGGTTTTAAATCCTATTATATTAACAACAATACATAAGCTAACTTCAAACAATATTGACAGTATTTAGAAAACACAATGTATATTCAATTTTCGATCGCATCATTGCAGAAATATACAAAATGATACCCTTCTACAATTTTAAATAGTAAATATAAAGAAACTTGAAAAAATATTTCATCTATCAGGTTACCAACCAATTTTGAATTTCCCGGTCTTGAGGAGATGGAAGATGCCACCTAACGGGGCGACACCCAGCCCATAGACAAAGAAAGTTTGTTTATGTTTATCCCGTCCCGTATCGTGCAGTCTTGCGTCGCTGGTTTTTTATTCTTGATTTGGATACTTTTACTTTTATAAATTATTAGTAAAGTACATTTGTTTGTTGAATAAGAGTGTCGAAGCAGCACAATGGACAATGTCAATAATACATTTAAGGCATCTCCATATTCATGTAAGGTAAGCGATACATCATTTTTATTATTTTAGGTTAGGATAGTTTGGTAGAAAAATGCTTTTTCTTAGTTTTCCTCCTTATATTGCGAATAAATCTGATGGTTGTGTTGTTTCGTGTGCATCTTATTATAAAGTAGGATTGAAATCGTCGTTATCAATTTGTATTCATTGAAATATGATGATATTTCGATTGTGATTAGTGTGGACATTTTTTGATCCAGAAACATCGTGAGAAGTACTCAAAATACGTCGAAAAAATACGTGAAATAGTAAGACAAGATACTAAAAGAAAATTGATAAACTCGAAGGTTGAAGTTGAAACTGATGAGGCCCTCGATGATTCTCAAACTTGTTGCCATGATATTTCACAAGATAAAAATGAGAACCCATCAGTTACCTCTCCCCTTACATTCTTCTCAGAAACCCCAATCATTGTTCCTTATTTTCCATTGAATAAGTAATACTGATTAGTTTAATATAGTAAAAACCCAGGCATCAGATAACTCTACTACATTAGCTAATAATTTGAGAAATTGGGCAATTGATTGATGCATATCCAATACGAATTTCAATAAACTTTTTAAAATATAAAAACCTTCCATATGTTTGTCGTACTTTGCTGAAAACCAAAAAGTCTGGCATAATTTCAATTACAGAGAATGGAAAGTATCATTTTGACCTATTTGCAGGAAACAATTGAGAGTATTGCATAGATGTGTATGTCAAGGTTTTGAAGACTTGGTAGTAGATCAAGTTGTCAATCTTCCATCCAAACATTCCATTGATTATTATTGTTTCAGGTGCCTGGATGAGGCCAGACAGAGTTTTTTTTAATTTGATATTTTGATATTTGTTTTTATTTTGTTGTGATATTTCAATTCAAATAAAGGTTTTATTATAAAATGTTTGCCTTTTTGACCCCCAAGACTTCCATAGACATTTGAAATCAACAACTTGTCATATAGGTATATAGAATGTCTCACAAAGTTGGAAGCATATGGAATACTTTTTTATTATTTATTTTAGAAAAAAAAAGTTATGCATGTAATAAGAGCTGAAATCATCAGGTATTAAGTTTTTTCAGTTGTATGAGAGGTTTCTTAAAAGATGCGAATCTAATAATAAAGTTACTTCGATTTTTACAATATCGAAAATTGTCAGATTAAAGTCAGTTAGAAATGAAAGTTACGTTCAGATATTCAAATCTACCAAATTAAGTTGTGTTATTCTCAACATTTTTCTTTTCTTGTGAGTGTTTATAATGTGTTTCAAGTTTCCGACTATGTTAAACTTTTTATAAACAATAGATTTTTCTTTCAAAACTGAATGGAAAAGTTTACAAAACCATATTTTTCATGGTAGATAGATATGACTGAACATTTGAATGTATTTTCAATTCTGAATAACCTTGCATAACAACTTTCGATTTTGTTTAAAATAAAGGTACATTATCCACTCCTAAGTGATTTTTTTTAACAACCCGCTTATACGACTGAAAAAATTTAATATCTGATGATATCTGATATAGCTTGTAGAGCATGCAGAACTTTTTTCGTAAAATCAATGATATTAATTATTTTCACATGGTTCCAACCTAGTGAGACCAACTGTATATAACAGAAGCATAGGAAAAAATCTATTTATTGTTTCAAATGAAAATACTATATTAAGGTATAATCATTTCAGAAGATTTGATGGGTTTTAACTCCTTGCTCTAAAAACTAGAAAATGAATATGATTTTCATAGAAGGCACATCGATAGTTAATGATATTTTCCAAGATATCGAAACTGATTTGCCTACCATGAATATTGTATGCATTCATTTTCTATCAATATTTTAGAAGCAATAAGTGAAAATCCAAAAATTGTTCAGTAATGAACAAACCTACTGGAAAGTAATTTATGAAATCTTCCTGTTATGTTATAGAAATGAATAGACAAGGTTGGTGGTAAGTTGCTGCTATATAACATAATATTGAATATGTTATTCTCTTCTAATTTATATTCTATGTTCCGGTAACCTTGCTGCAATTACTAATTATTAAACATTACATCCATCAATCTATTTCAGCAGTTGCTGCAACATTGTCACTAGGCCACATTTTTAATATCACATTTGCAATATTCCTGTATATTATATGCAAAATTGCAGTAACCTTGCTGGAATAATTGATATGAAATATACCATTTTTAATATTGCTGAACGTCCGTTTCAGTAGTTGCTGAACCTTTGCAGTAAGGTAGCAGAAAACTCTGATGGAACATTACACATTACGATGAAAGGTTACTGAAATATTGAATGAATGTTACTTTGCTTAGTGGGTTGCCTTTAGCGGTTACTCACAGCTGCTGGTTTCAACAAGATGGTGCTCCAGCACATAACGCTAGAATTGTTCGTGATTATTTGAACCGTCGATTCCCAGGACAGTGGATTGGTACTCATAGTGATACAGCCTGGCCTGCAAGATCCCCCGACTTAACCCCACTAGACTTTTTCCTTTGGGGATATATCAAGAATCAAGTGTACTCTAATCATGATTTTCAGAATGAAGAAGATTTGCTAAGATTGGTTACTGAATCCTTTAACAATATTTTTCCGGATATGTTAAATCAAGTTTTAAATTCGTCTGTGAGAAGAGCGTACTCGTGCTTAGAAAATAATGGCGGGTTATTTGAACACTTGTTATAAGTTTCTGTTCATATTAGCTCCTTGTTATTTATTATATTACAATTACATTTATAAACTAAACTTTTGATATTGCGACTCATCTTTGTATTCAACAACGCAATAATTCCGGCAAGTGGTTAGTTTAAATTTATACTTTTATAAATAGGACTATTCAATTCACTACATGTATCAAAATATGACATTTTTCCAGCGCCTACTATCTAAAATTGAAGAAAAACAGATTAAGTAATCACTAAATTACATTTTGCGCGAGAAAAGGTTCCGAAACCATATTGTGTGATACGTTGCTGTATTCACAATGAAAAATGGAGTCGTATACAGGGTATACTTTAGTTTCGGCCCATATAAAAATACAAAGTTGATGATGTTTTCTAAAAGACGAAACGTCGCACGAAAATTCTGTTTATGTTATCGTGTAGTCCTCGAAAAGTGGCCATGACGAAGTGCTATTTGTTTTACATTTCCTTCGAAAATAAAGCTAGGAGAAAATAAAAACGAAATTCTCAAATTTCGGTTTTTCCCGGATATCTCCGAAACTACTCGGAATATTGAAACTTTCTAAATGGCATATTATTAGGCACATAAATGCGCTACTTTTCTCTAATTTAATCGACCCTGTATCACTTACCGTTTCCGATATCCCCATGCTGTTCATTCTTATCTTGGACACAGTGTATATTATTTTATACCGGTTCAATAATTGCGGATAAACCTATAATCACAATATCAATACCTACCTGTATGTATAAGGAATAGCTGAATATATATATAATAATTATATAAGTAGGTATTCCTTATACAGGGTTACTCACGGTCGATGGTACCTAAGACGTTTACGAAGAACGGGAAATAGGATCACTCTGAAAATTTGGTTTCTCAAGTAGTTGCTCTTGGTCTATCGATCTAAAATATTTTCAGCAATACAGTGTTGCCGCTTCTATCGAAAATTGTTATTTCAAATGGAACACCCTATATTTTATTTCATTTTCAAATTCTTCCTGAAGAGCTGATTTCGTCGATATATCATACTTGGGGTATAGCGAGAAAGATTACAATCTCAACTTTCCATTTACTATCGATTGATATTTAATTGAAACAAATACGGGTGGTTCAAAATTTTGAGTTTTGCATCACCCTCTATTTGTTTCTATTAAATGTCATTAGATAGTAAATGAAAAGTTGAGATAGGGACATGTGAGTCGTTTTGAGCAGAAATGAATAGGTTTGACACATAAAAATTCCTAAAGTTGAAAAATCTCGATTTTTCACACCCTATATCTCTGTAATCTTTCTCGCTATACCCCAAGTATGATGTATCACCGAAATTAGCTCCTCAGGAAGAATTTGAAAATGGAATAAAATACTGGGTGTTTCATTTGAAATAACAAAGTTGTTGCTACTTTTCGATAGAAGCGGCAACACTGTATTGATGAAAATGTTTTAGATCGATAGACCAAGAGCAACTACTTGATAAACCAAATTTTCAGAATGATCCTATTTCCCGTTCTTCGTAAACGTCTAAGGTACCATCGACCGTGAGTGACCCTGTATACCTATTTCAATATTGTTCGACATGTATATTTTTCATCATGCGCTGGAAAAAAATACCTAAAACCGCATCAACCGGTATAGTGACGTATTCATATGGTAACCTTCAAGATAATTATATTCTTTTTTATAATTTCAATAACAACAGCATGACTAAACTTGCATATACCTATTACCTACCATCACAATAATTATTATGTGACATGTGAACATAATGGAATTTAAATCGATTTTTATCGTTATCGGCACTTTCGGCATGCATACTGGCCCGGGCCCGGGCCGGTTTAAAACACCTCGTATATTTCAATAAGTATACAAGGTGTTTCACAGTGGATGGAACATTAGAAGTATCTGGAGAACAGAAAGACAGATCATTTCGAAAATTTGTGGACGTGAGTAATCAAACTTGCTCTATCCGTCTAAAATATTTTCATCAATACAGTGTTGCCGCTTCTATCGAAAAGTAGCAACAACTTTGTTATTTCAAATGGAACACCCTGTATTTTATTTCATTTTGAGATTCTTTCTGAAGAGCTGATTTCGTCGATATATCATACTTGGGGAATAGCGAGAAAGATTACAGAGATATAGGGTGTGAAAAATCGAGATTTTTCAAATTTAGGAATTTTTTGTGTCGAAACTAATCATTTCTGCTCAAAACGGCTTACATGTCCCTATCTTAACTTTTCATTTACTATCTACTGACATTTAATAGAAACAAATAGAGGGTGATGCAAAAATCTAAATTCTGAATCACCCGTATTTGTTTCAATTAAATATCAATCGATAGTAAATGGAAAGTTGAGATAGGGATATGTAAGCCGTTTTGAGCAAAAATGAATAGTTTCGACAAAAAAATTCCTAAATTTGAAAAATCTCGATTTTTCACACCCTATATCTCTGTAATCTTACGCGCTATACCCCAAGTATGATAGATCAGCTCTTCAGGAAGAATCTAAAAATTAAATAAAATACAGGGTGTTCCGTTTGAAATAACAAAGTAGCCACTACTTTCTGATACAAGCGGCAACACTGTATTGATGAAAATATTTTAGACGGATAGAGCAAGTTTGATTATCCACGCCCACAAATTTTCGAAATGATCTGTCTTTCTGATCTCCAGATACTTCTAATGTTCCATCCACTGTGAAACACCCTGTATGTGAACGTCAAACTATTCATTTTTTTTTTTCATCCATTCACTCATTCATTTCACTCATCCTGGCATCGAACGTCAAACTATGATGGTTAAATATTTCACTTTATATATACCTAAATAATACATATTGCCATATTGGCAATGGCAATCTTCATCATAAAATAATATTATATTCTCCATCATTATATGAATAAATGGTATAGTTTTTTTTGTACACACTATACTCATATGATGAACATTTTGTGAATAAAAAATTTTGACTCATTTCGTTATGCCGAGGTTTTCGAATACAAAATAATTGATGCCCATATTTTTATTATAAAAATAAGTACATTTCACTGTAAGAGTCTGATTTGAAAATATGGGACGACATATACGTACTCATCTTGTGTAATGAATCATTTTCTGAATCTTAAAAATATCATATTTCTGAAAGGTTTCGATTTCTTCTTGTTGATAAATAGGTACCTACCTCAAATCATTTCTGTTTTCCATAGAATAATTTCATAATGGTCATATCAAAAAGGTTTATAAACCGATTTGTCAGAAATAATATCGAATGAAACTTTTCATAGAAATCAAATAGCCTTCCTGATATTGCCATCATCAATCAATCAATCAATCAATCAATTTATTAGTGTCAGTATACAAATCGTATTTACACAAGTCAAATTCACATATACAGAGCAAGTTTATAGTTGTACAAAAAACAATTAATATCAAATAAATGACAATAGGACATATAAAAAATGTGTTGAAAAAATCATTAAAAAAATAAATAAGATAAATAAATTTTTTGTTAAAAATCATCTTGTTTAAAATTATGCATTAAGAATTCGTCACATGAGTAAAAACTGAGCTTTTTCAGGAGACTCTTTGTTTTCCTTTTGAATAGTTCATATGGTAAAAATGTGTCGACAAGTCTAATGGCAGTTTGTTAAAAAATTTTACAGCCAAGTACCCAGGTCCGTTTTGACACGTTTCATCCTACGAAGCGCCTAAAAGTTTATACTACTCTCCCTGAACACTAGTATAGCAAAATATTATTTGTCATTGTCATTTATTCTGAAACGACTATAAAGTAACAGTATTTTCAGTTCAGTCTCTACATTAAAATGAATATTGTCTACATAGAAAACCAAGATTCAAGCAACTCACTTGTATATTTGTGCGAAAAGTCGAAAATTGTCCGTTATCAATAAATTCGTAGTATTGCACACACCGTATAAGTTGCACGAACGCTGTATTGGACTCGACTGTTGATATATCAACCTATAACTTGCTATAACAGTATGCTGAACCACAGATTAGAAGGTTCTCTAATCTGTGGCTGAACTATCATGCGCGTTTTCCCAAAATGTATGTAATTGGTGGAAAATCATAATAAAAACAGATCAGTTGTATGAATCCAGATGATAAGAAATTATTCGCGATACACCAAAGTTGATAGGTATAGATAGGGTAAAAAATGATGACGAAATATCTATCCATCTCTGGTATAAATATAGATATAGGGATAGATACACAGCAGCCATTCATTTGAACATTTAGAAAAATCTGAAAATTTAAGGAGCCGAGTTATGCTTTTCCGAATTTTGAATCATGATACAGAATTAACTATGCCCTCTAAATCACTATATAACCACAACTATACAATATATTAAAATACTTTTGAACGGTTCATCATCGTCAAAGGTCAAAATTCAAAAGTCGAAAGTCGAAAGTCAAAGGTCAAAGGTCAAAGGTCAAAGGTCAAGTCAATAATTGGAAAAGCGCGCAATTTTAGTATGTCGCGCTCTTTCTTAATAACTCTATGAACGATGCATTCATCCTTGTAGCATGAACAAAAGTCTCATATATGCCAGCATTCTTGTGACGTAATCAGCTTCTCAGCGCTCATTGGCCAGGAGTTACCAGACAACCGTCTTGGGCATTAATGATACCCATAGATCTTTTAATACCCATTGATTGAAGTTCGTGCCATTTTATTTCCAGCTATTTTTGCTACGCAGGATTATGGAAGGATATAAGTTTCTTGATGTATAAAGACAGAAGACAGTCTGTAATTTGGTAAATGACATTGACACTATTTGACAGGTCATTTTGACAACACTTTAAACAAAATGGGAGCGTCGTGTAGGTTAGCGTTCTGTGGTTTAGTTAAATGTTGTTTTTATAAATGAAAAAATCTTTTTTAAAATGAATTCGTGTCTAAAATCGTGACAATAATGCTTGTGAACAAGTTTGCTTTGGTTATTTACCTTCTCACCAGTTATTGAGGTGAGTTTTGTATTAACGGTCATTCAAAAAATACTTATCCCAGAAGAAAGGAACTGTCAGCAGCTACTTTATAGCTCACAATAGCAGGATATACGGCTTTAATCTAGTCCGGAATACGAAACCTAAATCTCAAACGCGAAGAGATTTACCAAACTCACAAACAAAGTAATAAATTTATTTCATTTACATTTCCCCACTTGTTCTTGAAATGTTTGTAAATAACAATGGTTGCACTGTTTTCATACTGTGTATATTTAGAAGTGTTTTGAATGTTCTTCCTAAGGTCTCTTATTATTTTATCCATAGCAGATAATAATCATGCATACCAGCTATAAAAGATCAAATATTATTTTTGCTACCAGCAGTTGTAATTTTTTTTCAGATCTAATCATGGATGGTCAGAGGGCTATGGAGCTCATGCCCTTGTTGCAGGAGAGGCTTGTAGTATTGACTGGAGGCCGTGACAGGAGAGGAGGAGCAGTCCTATCTTTTCCTGCAAACTCCAGGAGAGAACGAGCTAAGCCTGAAGACTATAGAAGACTATTGCAGTACCTTATGTCATTGCCAAGGTATAGATTTGATTTGGAAATGAATCAAACTTAACAAATATGAGTTACCTCCCAAGTTGAAATTATACATTTATGTATATTAAAAAAGCTTTCCTACATTTAACCAAGCCTAAATGTAATTAGTTTCATATTCAACTAAATAAATACATTCTGGAATCAAAAATATATATGAAAAAACTTCTTTATATTTTGGAAAACCATTTTTTTATAATATTTGATTTCTACTAGGTGTACTTCAAGAGTAAACATTTCAAAATACATATAGCATTTTTCTGGTAGTAGGTAGTGAGAAATAATTTTAATATTGCTGACAATGGGAGAACAATTTCTGGTTCCTGCTGTTTGGCAGTTGGAAACATTACAGGACAGAACTATACTAAGAATTTGAAAGAGTTCAATAACTTCATGCAGACAATCTAATGAAACTAGCAGAAAATTGAACGTGTAACCTTGATTGTTCAATTTCTATCAGCTAATGTAAACAATGTAACCAGATTAACATTGTTTTTTTTGTCTAAAATATACAGGTAATACAGGATTTCATATGAAATCTTGAAACAAAGCTAATACAGATATTGTAGAACAAAGACATCAATTTTAATTTAACATGTACTCTATGGAACAATATAATATATTTTCAGATTGTTTTTTATATTTGTATTTATATAATGTGAAATTGTCTACTCCTCTGATGACCTAACAATTACTATTCAATGTTTGTTACATATTGAGTCACACCATATTTATTCTTATGATATATGGGTGGAAAATAGCTGTTTTCACTTTCTTTCATCTGGTCATTCATGGAATTGAATTTGTTTGACTTTGAATTAATCCATGATATGTATTACTTACATTATTTGATATCTATATTTTCAATTCAAACTTTCAGTTGAACTGGTAGATACCTATGACTTATTTTTTTCAGTGATAATATTAGATCTGTAGGGTTCACAGTTCTGGTAGATATGAGAGGTTCCACATGGACTACAGTGAAACCTATATTGAAAGTATTGAATGAGCACTTTCCTACTGGGGCTGTACACCAGGCACTCATTGTAAAACCTGACAACTTTTGGCAAAAACAAAGGACATCACTTGGATCACATAAGTACAAATTCGAGGTAACTGTTCTTCCTCAGGCAAGAATTACAATTTCTGGAATATAATCTTCATGCATATATTTGTGTTCATGACAAAGTTACTGAAGTTATTGCTAAAATGTGTTATATATCTATTAATATGTGTTTTAATGTGTGTTGTTCCAGATTCAATATTTAATATTGAAAAAATATATTATATCTGAAAATAATTTTCTATTATCATCAGTGAATGCTGTTTACAATTTGAGCTCACCTTATTGTTTGCTTTATTATACTTTTATATGCTTAGTCAAGTAATTTTTTTCATCTGTCAACTTCACAAGTAAAATTACTTTCAACTTCTTTATTAGAAAATGTTTGAAATTAAATACCATGGATATAAAATGATTAGCCACTTCTTTTATTCATGGTAGGGTATTTAGTTGTTTTTTGGGATAAGGATAATATTTAATATAAAAAAATATCACAACCGGCTAGCCGAAACAGTCTGTTTCGCACCGGTTGTCAATCATACACGAAAAATACCCCTGGATCTCTTGGTTGAGTTTCCAGTTTATTTACATAACTTTGAGGGTTTATTCTTTTTTATTCCATATAGACAAATATGATAAGTATAGAAGCCTTGCCAAAAATAATAGACAGCTCTCAGTTGACATCCGATCTTGAAGGGACTCTGAACTATGATCACTCCAGTTGGTTGGAATCTCGACTTGCAGTGGAGGAATTTGTGTGGCAAGCTGCTGATCTTTTGGACAGATTGGATGATTTACAGGTGAAATGTTCAACTCTTACAAAAAATTCATAATCACTGACCTCAAAAACCCCCACATAAAAAATTTGAATAGACCCTGATTATAATCTTTGAATGCTTTTGCCATCGTCGCTACTTCTTTTTTCTCTGAATAAAGCATTGTCATCAGTCATGCATCAGGTCAAGTTGATATAAAGCATGTAAAATGTCTTTCACCTCAGGAGGATCTGACAAGAAATGACTTTGCTGATGATGTCAGTGGAGCCAAACATAAGATAGATCTGCACAATGAAATGAAGAAGAAAATTATGAAAGCTCCTATTGAAGATATTGACATGTTAGGTAAGAGTATTTTTTTCTACATTTCCGCAATAGTACAATTTCATATAGGAAAAGGTCATAAAAATGTATGTTGTGAGGATTGAATCAATTTGCTTATTTCATCTTAATGTATATTATAAGTTTACTAGTTTGATAATTTAATTTAGAACACAATTCACACAATTGTACCAAAAAGCAATACATTTGCCGGCACTCTCTCCACGTTAACTGTTCTCATCTTCGCACCGAAGTGACTCTCTTCTTACGTGATGATGACGCTTCATTCCAATGATGATTAAGGTGATTCATCACCTTCCATCTCAATACGGGGTGTTCTCAGAATACTGTCGCTAACAATATAAATATTTGAAATAGATATAGAAAAACAATAATTAAGGTGGGAGTCCCAACATCCTTGACAACCTACAACGCAAGATGGCGATGTTCAAGTGCGCCATGAAAATGAAGTTTTATGCAACCAACCCAACAGACTCCATCCAATTGGGAATGCGATGCAATGTAGTTGTTGAGTCCGGGTATTCTATTGAATTGGTAGAAAAACAATAATAATTGTATTGAGTGATATCGTTTCAGAAATTTGTAATCAATTTTTCAAGTCGACATCCGATTAGATTCAAAATCGTGTAAAAGTAGGTCGAAATTCACTTGCGAGAATAACAGAACTCGAGTAAAAACATGATTTGCATATCACTAAACCCCCAGATTTGAATCCGAGAACTTTTCCGTCATATTGATTTTGACAAAAAAAAAATCATAATTTCCGATCCAAAAAAACCTATATACAAATTTCGAAATAAAATATGATAAAAAATCACAAAATCTATCCGTCATCTTGCATTTTCATCATTTAATAATCGTTAGATCGTATTGTATTGACGTGTTGACGACATTCAGATATAATAAGACGAAATTGAATCGTACACACATAACCCGAAATTGAACATGTTATGAAAATATCAATGGAGTTGAAGATCTGGCAACTCCTGGTATGATTTAAAATGACTCTGTATGATTTTAGTGCAATTGCCATCTTGCTGTCAGTAGCTGAACTGAAGTACGTCATAAAATGGACCGGAACGCATTAAATCACGTATCAACTTTGTCATGTTCATCCTGAAACATTGATCGTTTTTCTCCAACTTTTCTGTTTTGATGCATTCTTTATACTCTGAGTGATGCCATTAGCTAATTCATAATCATCAAATATATTTCTAGAACATAATTTTCGACCACTCAAATAACCTCAAAATTGATCAGTTTTGAGATTTTTTTTCAGAATATTCATCCATTTTTGGGAGTTGCCATGGGTCAAATGGCATGTATTGATCCTTCATCTATCTCTGTAGCAAAAATTATTTCATTTACTCCTACCATTCGTTCACTGAACATGACAAAGCGAGCCGCTGATTACGGTTCAAAATTGTCCGTTGCGACTCCCACCTCCAATCGGACCATAATCGCAAAAATCGTCGCTATCTTGGATTTACGAATTGAATTTACGAATTTTGAAAATCACTTTCTAATCTTTGATTCTAAAAACCACGTTATACCAATTTTGAATCGAATTGGACCATAATCACAAAAGTCCGCCATCTTGAAATTCTGAATTTTGATCCAGAAAACACGATTTTGAATCTAATCGGATGTCGACTTGAAAAATTGATTACAAATTTTTGAAACGATATCACTCAATACAATTATTATAGTTTTTCTACCTATTCAATAAAATATCCGGACTCTACAACTAAATTACAACAACCGACAACGTCGCATTCCCAATTAGACGGGGTCTGTTGGGTTGGTTGAATAAAACTTCCTTTTCATGGCGCACTTGAACATCGCCATCTTGCGTTGTAGGTTGTCAAGGATGTTGGGACTCCCACCTTAAGTTCGATATATCGAAAATTCCATAAAATATCAATATATCAAAATAAATTCCCAGCTCTATTCCTTGCTCATTGTATTGATATACAAGCTATTTCGACATGCATAATGACTTCATTATACAACCAAGATAGAAAAAAAGCATTCATCAATCAAAAGACTTTCCTAAGTTTTAAAAGATCGTACAATAACCATCTACTAGGAATACAAAACACTCTGTAAATCATTGTATGCCACCCCAATATGTATGTTTTATTAATTCATTCATCTTTCATATTATACATTTTCTATTCTTTATTCTTCTCTCATAATTTTATATGCATCTTATGAATCGTATTGTCTATAGTAATAGTATACTTTTATATGTTAATTAATTTTATTTTAATATTACTTATTTGATGTTTCATGTTACTCGGTTGAGTGGAGCAGCTTAAAGCTGGACTTCGCCGAGGATAAATAAAATAAAGACCTTTTATTATTATTATTATAATTATCATTATTGTCACCGCACGAGGAAAATAAAAAAAAATACGTTTCCGACGAATCCCCAAACCACAACGTGGAATAAAAATCTGAATCCCCCCTCCCCCCGAAAAGGCCAGCGGCTGCTCCAGAAGCCCCACGACACCGGTCAGGGCGGGGGCGGCAGCGGCGACGGCGGCAAAGACGCCGAGCCGCGTCCCGACGGCGACGTCGTCGACACCAGGACGCTGGTGCTGCAAAACGTCGAGGCGGTGCACGCGTCGCAGCAGCACCTGCTGCAGCTGTGGCACCACAAGAAGCTCAAGCTGGACCAGTGCTTCCAGCTGCGGCTGTTCGAGCAGGATTGCGAAAAGGTCGGTGCTCGGCAAGGATGGTAAACTAGAGAAGGATGATTCATTGCCATAAGACGCAATGTTGGCACATCGAAAGACGCGAGGCGAGCGTTCGTGACGTCACTGACGGACCTCAAGCTTTGTTTACGTTTATGTAATTTATGTTTCGATATTCATATTGTGGCACAATTGTGGATTGTGGCTGTACGAATTGTTTTTTTTTAATGGAGTTCTTCAATAATTGTAGGTATAGACAAATTACTCAGTAAGAAGATTTAGTAGTGTCGATAAATATTAATAAATTATTACATCACCTCCATTGAAAAGTGTGTAGTGTTTATGAAATCATTTCCATCTAATAACCAGTATGCCAGGTAGCAGATTTGCCAGGATTCCAGTATTATTAAGCACACATTTCCAAAAGGCACTGATTTTGTTTGGGATACTTTTTGGAAAAGGTGGATAAGTTGTGAACATGCAGATGTTGTGAATCCTGATACAAGTCATACATCAGAGCTGTGATTTGTCCAACCAAATTTAAGAAAGAGATCTACAAAATGGGTATATATGAAAATGTATTATGAAAAAAAAGTACCTATATTCTCATTATTTTATGATGTTCCATGTAATCAGATTCAGGAATTTTGTATACTTCGAGCTATAATGAGGATATAAAAACCTGCAAATAAAAGAAACAACCTGGATTGCATCTATAGTAGAGTCCAATGTATAAATGAAGAAAATAGTCAGCTAATGAGAAAATCGAAATTGATGTCAATATATTTATATTCCTATTATGTATAATGTAGGTACCTATAAATTAAATCAAAGAATGTATTTTATTTTCACCATTCACTGATAATTGTTAAACTTGATAAAATAGGTAGGTATTTCAATTCAAAATATGAACTTTCAATAACCTGTGCATTGAATAATATATATGCACACATACATTACATGCATCATTCATCAGTACCTATGAATTCTTCATTGAAATTTCCCTATTTTTAATATGAAATTGTGTTCAAGGTAGGTATTAGGTACTTACCTATTTATGGAATAGGTATATTCCCTGTTTTGTAAACGTTAAATCATCTCATGTATTATTTTCGTGGTGGACATTCAGGAATTTTTGTGAATCAAGGAGTTTTTGTTCACAAAAATTACTAATATTTGAAGCCATATGATACCAATAACCATCAATAATCAATATGTATCGATTATAAAAAGGTACATCACAGTAAAATTACTTTTAATGCCCATTTAGTGATATTCAGCATTAATAATTTTGAATTCAGGGCCGTTGACTACGTCATCGCGCGCCTTCGGAAGCCACGCCTTTTGGCCGAAAAAATCGCTTGAATGAACCATCCTTCTCTAGTTTACCATCCTTGGGTGCTCGGTGGTGGGCGAGTTTTCGAAATTATACGGTGTGTGGTGTTGGGTGGTGGTAGATTTTTTTATTCTCTTGAATGCACAAAAGGAAATTCTATTGTGCAAGCCAGAACAAGGGTCGAATTCGACGTTCATCATTGGAATCTCGAGATCCGTAAGGGATTTGAAGATGTTGCGAGTTTTTATGCTCGTTATCGTGAAAGAAAATCCACAATAACTCTTTTTGTTTCCAAAGTATTTGGCAAAAAAACTAATTTTTCGGATTATAATTTTCATTGCTTTATTGATTTACTATTGAAGATATACCAAAACTGAAAGCACTTATTCATTGCATTTTTAGTTTTTGAATCCGATACTGGTTTGATCTCGATTTTCGGATTATAATTTTCATTGCTTTATTGATTTATTATTGAAGATATATCAAAACTGAAAGCACTTATTCATTGCATTCTTAGTTTTTTAATCCAACACTGTGGTTTGAAAGTACTGTAGTTTGTTGTTACACTGTCATATGAATGGTACAGACCTGATAATATAAACCACGAACTTGAACTTGAATTTTAAAACTTTTTCACAAGGTAAAATTGACATCAACGAAGAAATTATTAAATTTTGAAGAATTTATATAGCGTCCGTCATAAAGTTTGCTACATTGGTTATTAAAATTTCTGGAAAACTCTAATGGCAGTTCGTTTCTGCGTGTCTGACAACTAAGAAATCCGTTGCGATTTATATCACGTGATCTCAGATTTGGCTGGAATTTGAAAAAAGTTGTATGTGGTTAAAAAAAAGGTCAATTTGACGAGATATTATATTTTATCGAAAAAATGTGTTTGGAATTCCGAGGACCATAGGTACCAATTTTGAACCAAATTTAGGAAAATAATTAAAAATACCATTTTATTCCTCTACAGTCTACACAATTAGGTATTAAGAAACATTATACTTTCTTGTTTCATCTGGAAACAGCTTTAATATCCTATATCACTTTTTCACAAGGTAAAATTAACATCAACGCAGAAATTATAAAATTTTGAAGAAATTATACAGCGTCCGTCATAAAGTTTGCTACATTGGTTATTGAAATTTCTGTAAAACTAATGGCAGTTCTAGAAAGAGAAATTAGTCTATCCAATTAGAATATCAAACATAGTTTGAAATGAATGTCTGGTAGACTACGAGCAGAAAACAACTACTTTCCATTTTTCATTTATTAGCTTAGTCGAGCTATAAGCCACTTCCAAGTTCTGTGATTTGGGAGATTTAGTTCTGGAGTGTTTCTTTCTTCTGCCGCATGGTGTCGCCACTTCCAATTGTCTGTTGGAACGCGGCTCAGTGCGGTCAAATAAACTCGACGAAGGTGCATTGGGACAGGCAACGCTTCGAGTGGAGATCTTACGGTCTCTACTCGGATAACTACCCTGCACTGATGAGGGCCAATAAGCCCGAAACCGGTCTGTATGTTGTTAGGCGTGCCTGTCCCGATGTGAATTTGTCACGTCTTAGGAAGAAAGAAACATTTGCGATCTGCATTCACAGTGTGAATCGTTGCATGGATTACGAGCAGATATAATTCAATGTTCTGCGTGGTATTTACCAGGAAAGTAGTTGTTTTCTGCTCGTAGTCTACCAGACATTCATTTCAAACTATGTTTGATATTCTAATTGGATAGACTAATTTCTCTTTCTAAAATTGTTGTCCAATTTATGGCTTTTCCATTTTTCTTTTAATGGCAGTTCGTTTCTGCGTGTCTAACAACTAAGAAATCCGTTGCGATTTATATCACGTGATCTCAGATTTGGCTGGAATTTGAAAAAAGTTGTCTGTGGTTAAAAAAAAGCTCAATTTGACGAGATATTCAAATATTTTATCGAGAAAATGTGTTTGGAATTCCGAGGACCACAGGTACCAATTTTGAACCAAATTTAAGAAAATAATTAAATAAATAATATTAAGAAACATTATACTTTCTTGTTTCATCTGGAAACAGCTTTAATATCCTAAATCACATAATTTTGGGTCAAAACTAATCAAACTAATTGCGGAATAGAAATTTGGCGTCTTGTCACTAGGTATAGTCATGCCCTATTTTGATGCACATGAGGTTATTCATCATAATGCATTATTTATCCTTACTAAATTTAATATTTTTCGGCACCACAGAAAACTTTTTTCAAATTCCCTCCAAATCTGAGGTCACGTGATATAGGTAATTCGCAATGGATTTTTCAGTTGTCATTATTAGTTCTTGCATTCGAGGATGAACTAAATTCAAGGTTTTTATTCAACTACCTAATGTACGATTATGATATGAATACGATTTTCCAAGAAATTGTTACGACTAGAGAATACTCAGCTGAATATTAGGAAGAATCTACAGCTAACCAAAAATTCTGTGGCAAAAAAAAACGGTTGTTTTGATGCCAAACCATAAAAATATATGTCTAACCTTTAACACTTTTATTTTATAACTTCTTCCTGCACGATTCGGTGAGTAAAGTATTACCTAAGAACATGAATCAACCATATTAATCATCAGTAACGACTTCTGCCCAGGATGTCGCACTCATTACAACATACCGGGTGTTGATATAATGATAATGGTATGATAATAATAATCGTGCCGTTCCTTTGACTATTTTGGTCGTTACAAAATTTAGAACGGGGCACTTTGTCCTTCTTCTTCACATTTTTAACATAATAGAGTAATCTTTGACTAATTCAATTATTGGTTTCTTCGTTTTCGCCATCTTGCGACTGCGATAGAAATGGTGCTTGCAGCGAAACCAAATACACAGAATCGCTGAGCCCAATTGAAATGTTCGTGCCGTTATGTGTCGCCATGCTTTCTCAAATAAAACGTCTTTATTCAATATTTGGGGGAAATATTTATAATACATGGCAAGAAATCCTGCAAATAAAAACAGACAAAAATGACGAAAGGCGAAGTGTCAGCAAGAGCTGGAAACCCGTTTCAGATGTTCGAATGGATCTGCCACAACCGCGACGTGTTCCTGCTGAGCTACGTCGAGATCGGGCACACGTACCAGCTGGCCAAGCAGCTGCAGGAGGAGCACCAGCACTTCACCATGAGCTCCATGAACGTCTACGTGAACATCAACCGCATCCTGTCGGTGGCTTCGCGGCTCGTCGAAGGCGGCCACTACGCCGCCTCGCACATCCGGGCGGTGGCCGGCAGGCTGGACCGGTCCTGGAAGGACTTTGCTTTGGGGTGCGTAGACGAGCTGTTCAGTTTCAGGCGTTTTTTTTTTTTTTTTTTTTTTTTTTTTTTTTTTTTTTTTTTTTTTTCTTTTTTTTTTTTTTTTTCTTCTTTTTTTTTTCCCAAAGACGTGTTTCGAATAGCGCTATTAAAACTTCTGGTTTTTCGAATGATTTTAAGGAGTTAACGGCTATCTAGATCGAAAAATGAAAGGTGTGTTCTATCCTGCTATACGGTACCATTGGATTCGGATAATTACGAAAATTTCAATAAAAAAAGTTGTCCAGTGGGCGTATTCAATGTACGAAATGTTTTGACCGTAATATTCGTATCTGTAGGTTGGACGAGAGAACGGCCGTTTTGGCATTGTCTGTGATTTTCCATCATAAGGCAGAACAGTATGTCGATAATGTGCCTTCCTGGAAATCCACGCTGGAAAGCGGTAACATACCTTCAGATATAATGATGCTGGAGAATTCAATTCATCAACATCAGAATCTCTACGAGTCAATGTGTCAGGCTTATACTGAGGTGGGTGCTAATTACTCTTTTTTAATATCTCTGAACTGCCAATATAAACTTTTTATTGATGAAAAATAAATAAACAATAAATATAAATGGAACTGTTCGATTCATTCAATTGCCTATAAAAAATCTAAAAACTATTGTGAATCGGGAATATGAAAACATCGACATATAATGAGCTGCCAATTTCACCGGCGAATCAACCCGATGATCTCCGAACTGGTATATTCTTATCTTGCTAACAAAAAAGCAATGATAGAGAATTCTGGTCTATGTATTTTGTTCGTCTAGGAAATGCTGAAGAAAAAACGACAATTGGACTGAATACTACCCTAATAATTTTAAAGAAGGAATATGCTATTTGTTATTCGTTTTTATCTATCGATAAATAATTATTGCAACTTCAAATACTTGATATATGATAAATATATTTCATACAACATCAACATTGACAAGACAAATTCAACAATACTTTTTGATCTACTTTAGGTTTATGACTCTTACCAGTCATTGTTGAATGGGTTGGACGTGATGTTACAAGTGTGCCATAATTTACCAACGACTGTTGAAGCGAGTGTGAAGGAGTCCAAAATTACCAACGTATGATTGCTATTTTGAAGTTGTAATCCTATATTTGGTGGTTGGACTCTCTATATCTTATTTCTCGATTTTTTTCACCCCAAGAAACCACAAACTGATTGTTAACAGTGACTGACAGTAATTCATGACTTGAAGTTTGTGAATTTCTTCTGCTTGTTGAAATAAATTCTAACAATGTATTTCTAATGACCTTCAAGCATACTGCTAACCGAAATTTTAATTGAATAATAACGTTATCGCTGTAACATTAGGTACAGTTTGTAAAAAACTAAAGTATGCTCGGGGGTTGAATAAACGAGGTAGTTTTTTTATCATTTGATGGTGTTGGTTTTTGATAACAGGTTCATAGCACGAGTAAGAAACTTCTCTATCAGTTAGACCACTTGGTGCAGGTCTGCAACCAACCGGGAAAAGATAAAAATCATGTAAATATATCTTACACATTTAATTCTTATTAGAATCACTTCTTTCAACATCAACAATCGCCACAAGAATACTTAGGTTTGCCAATATTCTTGTGTAAATATTTTCCTTGTGAAAGACAAATATGCTGATATTGAATGATTTGATGAGTTTTAGCCTTTTTATACCTAAAAAAACGTTGAGTAGGTCATTTTTGTGCATGTTGTCATTACATTGATGAAAACTTATAGATATAATAATTGTACGATTTTTTTTTACATTTCAAAACGATGTACAAGATCCTTCTTTGATGTAAGTTTTTTAATTAATTGGTCATAATTTTCGTGTCCAGTGGTGCATCAAATAAGAATACTTCATTCAGAAAAATGGCTAATACATTCGCCATTTAAAAATGACCTACTATACGGTGCGTGTCAAATAGACTAATGATTGCCTTGTAAACAACTTTCAATTTTCTACTAGAGTTGGTAAACTATCTCTTTATTTATTTGCAATCTTCACAGTGGCAGGTTGAAAACTGAGAATAATATATTGAAATCGAAATCGTGGGTTTATTTGAACCAGTTTCTGATGCTACAAATCTCAATTTTCAACCATTATTCGAAAACCGGTGATTTATTCATTCTTTATGAATTTAGGGAGAGGGAGGAAATTTCGAAAATAAACCAAGCGGAAATCCAGCTGCCGATTACAGTGAGGGGGCCAGTCATGTTTTGGCTGTCATCCACCAAATTTTGAATCATCACAGGGTGTTGGAACAAAAATGGCATGCTAAGAAAATCAAACTGCACCAAAGGTTGGCTCTTAGGCTTTTCCAAGAGGACGTCAAACAGGTGAGGTCACTTTTATGCAACATTTTCAATATACTGATGACAAAAAACACTGAGAGTTATAGAAAATGATTCAAGAGATGTCTCCTCATTCGTGCAATCATTCTCTAACATATACATCTTCCTATTAACAGAATTTATAGGGAGCAACATCAGATTGTATTTATTTGATTTCGATTGTATTTTTAAGGTTTTGGACTGGTTATCTAATCACGGTGAAGTGTTCATCAGAAAAAATACGGGAATCGGCAGGAATCTCCAGAAAGCGAGGGTGTACCAAAAGAGCCATGAACATTTTGAAAATGTAGCGCAGGTTAGCTACACGATGTTTTTTTTGCATGGCATGGCTGTGTTTTTGATGTAGTTGTTAGTAGGTAGACCCTGTTCTACACTCCTATACTTATTTGTCATCAATATAATTGTCCCCACACATGTTTCAATAACTATGACAAATCATCAGATAAGTAATTATTGTTGATAAATTTGTTTAATCTAGCGCCATGATTCAGTGAGAATCCTTAAAATTTTGGATTATAACACAAAAATCAACTTATCTTGTCATTACACCATTGACTATTCAGTTCTTTAATATTCAAATGAGAACCCTTCATTTCATAAGACTCATATTGCTACTTCTCTCCGTTAATCTTAAAAAAACTGAATATATGATTTTCCAACAAAGAAATTAACAAAATATTAGATCAAATATAAAAATAAATGATCAATTGAAACAATTGGCATTTGGATTGACAATAAATTGAGATGGGAGGAACATATATTGATAATGTAATAAAAAAATATCTTCCATTATTGGATTTCCGAAAAGTTGTCCCAAATAGAATCCCATATTTACGTGGAACAAGAAAAGTTTAATTTATTATGACAGATAAAAAATATTGTTTTAACAACTTAACCTTTCTCTGGGAAAGTAATGTTGGATATTAATTCCACTACTTGTTTTGATTAACGGTCATATTATGAAATCAGTAAAAGTATCCATTTGGATTGGAGACTGGTAAAACAGGGTGACATGCTAGTAGATAACGCCTTCAGTTGTCCTAATTTTGCACTTATCATGCGATCTATTTTTCAATGAAAATTTTTGTTTCTACCCATGTATTTTTACCTCAGAAATCCGAATCATTTGGAGATAATCCATGACAAAGTTAGAAATTTCACCTTTTACTGATATTTATATTTCTTTTTGACATGTGTTGAAGAGAGAAATCATATATGGTATGGTATGGTATGGTATATACTTTATTGTCCGAAGAACATACATTCTCATTGACAAAGTCTCAGAATTTTAAATTAATGTGTAAAAATATAAAAATATAAAATACAAATTGTCATATTCTATGAAAAATAATTATAGATAAAACATTAAATAGAGAATAAAACGAACAAGTTAAACGAACGACGAACAACAAAAATAAATACAAAAATACATAGTCATTGTAAAAGTTACACACAAGAAATCAAGTCAAATGTGAACATTTAGAAAAAAAGTCATAGATATAAAATATTTATACATAATTGAAAATAACATAATGCAGTAATTAATTATGCAGTACATTGCCCATATTTCTATCTTCGTAGAATTCGTTTAAGGAGTAATATGCCTTCGATAAAAGAATCTTTTTCACATTTTTTCTGAAAACATGTTTGTTCGTTTCACCTTTAATCTCGCTTGGCAGATGATTGAACATTTTTTTACCATTGTAGATAAAGGACCTTTTTATTTTCATGGATACTGGTATGGGTCACTAGTTGGTTTTGCTATAAGAACATCTATATTATTGGCACAATATTTGCATAGAGAGTTTCAAAGTGGCCGTTGTTTATGTAGCCTTGTTGATGAAATAATAGGAAAATTATAGAAAGTAGCCATATTGATGTTTTTCTTAGACAAAGAGCATAATCAATGATGGTACATGCAAGTAATGAATCCAGTGATCCAGGAAGATACAATACTTGCCAGACAAAGTAGGTGTAATTTCGAACTTTGGCATGGATTATCTCGAAAAGTGGCTCCTCAATGATAAGCTCAAAATAAATGTTAATAAAACTACATTCATGTTGTTTAAAAACAAAAATATGGAAACCCATGAATTATTCATAAAAATTGGTCACCAAGTAATTCAAAGAGTTGAACACACCAAATATTTGAGGCTGGTCATAGATGATGAACTGAATTGGCAAGAACATTCAAATCATATATCAAAAAAGGTGGTCCCTATGATTGGTGCTTTGTTTAGATGTAGCAGTTATCTGAATGCACAAAATAGACTAATGGTTTACAATGCATATTTTTTGTCGGTCTTTCACTATCTCATAACAACCTGGGGTATATGTCGACCAACACAATTTAAGAAAATACAGACTTCAAAATAAGGTATTGAAATCTTTATTTGAAGTAACACTATATTCCACTTAGTTAGTGAAACCCACACATATGAGACTAGAAATCAAAATAACTTCTACCTATCAAATGTAAGAACAAACCTAGCACTCAATAACCCCATACACAAATGTCGAGAAACCTTCAATGCATTACCAAATCAATTGAAAAACAAAGATAGCTATTCCTCATTCAAAAATAATTTGATCCAACACATAAATAAATAATAATATAAAAAATAAAACATTGTGGATATTGAAATATTGAAATTTATGTCATAGAGCTCTATGTGAAGTTATATTGTTGTACTCCAATAATTATTGTTATAAAAAAACGGATTGGATAACACTATATTAATGTTATAATGTTTTATGTAAAGTTATATTGTTACACTCCAGTTATTATTGTTATTCTTATATTATATGTAGAATGTTATGTTGTTTTATGCCAAAAAAAAATGTACTACTAAATGAGATTATAATGTTCCATCACCAGCATATTGCTGATAAGGAACAAAAATCAAATTACTACAAAATACCTGATGTTTTTTTATTATTTTAGATATACATGTATATATTTAAGAAAAAAATTGTAATTGCTTGAAAATGAAGTTTTTTGGTTGAAAAAAAAGTAATATCACAATTTCATTATCAAATTCGGATTCCTGAGGTCAAAGCACACAGGTAGATAACAAATTCAATTCACTGAAAAATAGATCGCATGATGAGTGTGCAAAATGACCGTCATCCCTTTCCAGAATACTTACACGAACGCCGATAAACTGCTCGCCGCCGCTGAAGAATTGGCGCACACCGGGGAGTGCGACCCGGACGAAATCTACTCGGTGGCCCACGAGTTGGAGGCCCACGTGACGTCTTTTGCCGCCAGAGTGGAGCAGAGAAGGAGGAGGTTGGATCTGGCCGTGTTGTTTTACACTCACGAGAAGGATCTGGCCAATTGGGTCGACGAGTTGAGGCAGGAGTTGCAGGTTGTAATGCTTTTTTTTGTCGGATACATTTTTGTTTTCATAACGAAAACATTTTGGCAATTAGAAATTTTACGAGAAAACTGATAGTGGACAGAGTTTGTTCGACGTATAATTCTTCTAAATAAATGAACAATGTTTATCAATTTTATGTTTTCTGCTCCCCTACAATCGAATAGGGTTATAAACCTCTGAAGCTTTAGCAGAATTGATGGTCGTTTTCCGATACCTTACTAAACTACTACCGATATGCCATCAAAATTAAATCGGAATATTTTTTTATGCTCGAGAAAATCGAAATCAAAAATAATTATTTGACAGCACTATATTTCTGCTGACGTCACCTGGTAGATCTGGATGGTATCGTAAAAATATCGAAAATAATAGGGAAGAAGAATTATTCGACATAAGTGATGGCAGATAAGTCAGACGACAATATGTCAATTTTTAATTCAAATTTTTTTCGATAACGAAACTATTCAAAAGGGCGCATTAATTGATTGTTTATCATCTATATAACGCAAGTCAGATATTTTATATGAGTTAATAATATTTCTATAAGATTTTCAATACCACCTCAGCGAAAACAATGAGACGATTGAACTCAAAGACACTATAAAATAGAGAAATAAAAATGAAGAATTAATTCAATTAATAACTTTATTGTCTGGGAAAAGTAGGTAAGTGTAGTGGTGCATCTGATAATATATTAAATAAACAACACAAGTTGATATTATAATTACATATTCACAATATAATGTAAAGAAGAAATCTCATATACAAACATCACATCATAGATAGAGTACATACTAAGAATAACTGAGGATTTAGGAAGATACATTTATTATTTACAGGAGTGCATGGCAATAAAGATTTGGTTTATTAGCTTATACCTATTACTAAAATACTTTGTGCTCACAATTCACAGGTTCTCATGATGTTCATAAATAAAAAAGATTCAAAGAATATGGATAAGAATTTTAACTTAGATCAAAATTATCTTCACAGCAATTACTTGCAGATGTTGCTGATGATATGTGTTTTCCTACTGCAAAACACCAAGTTCGTCTCATATTAACACGTGGAGTACAAATATGTATTTCGAGAATCCACATTCGTGTTGCTACATGAAACACAAGTCTTTAAATGCTTAATTTTCTGAAAATAGTGGTCAGTGAAGAGTATAATGAACGCTGAACAATGAAATAAAACTCAATAGTAACTCCATAGATCTTACTGCTTACGCTAGATCCGGTATCCAGGTTACTTGTTTTGTAGGTCCGGGGGGGTTGAAAGTACTAAGCCATTGATTGGTCGTTTCAGTTGTTCACCATACAAATGTGTTGTCCCACGTGACCATAGTACTTAATTTCTTGCAGACCCCTCTTGACCTAAAAATTACTACAGGATGCCGGATCAAGCGTAAGCAGTAAGATCTATGAACTCACCTTTAATCATCCGAATATATTATCACAGGAAGAATTAAAATCGCCCAGTAATTTTTTACCGCCATCTGTCAAAGATGACAGAGATTGTCAATTCTTCTTCCACTTCGATTAATGGAACAGAACCTAAACCAATCTACCAGGTGACGTCACATTTTCAAAAAAGGATAGAGAATTTTCGATTTTTGAATGCCGATTTTGGAAAATCCCTTGAAAATAAAAATTTCAAAAAAATATCGACGTATTCTCTGGAGACCCGCGTTTCACATATATAATTTTTGAAAAAAAGTGTACAACCCTATTCATAAGAAGTTTTTTTATCCGATATTTTATTCCGACAATTTTTGTGAATGTCGTAAAATAATCAATGCCTCTTAAAAAATATGATGCACAATTTCATCAACTCATCAAATTGAAGATGCACGTCATCATTTTTTTATGCTTGAAAAATAAAAAAACGATTAGATTCAAATAATGGGCATTTCCACTATCTTAAAATATGCCCTTTTTTTCACATGACGTGATGGAGGGAGGCTTATAAGATAGTGTAAACAACTTATTCACTCTGAATTTGTTAATTTCGATTTATTATTCGATATTGAAAACGTGACTTCACATTCTGTAAATTCAAACGATCCTTCGATGTGACGTCAGTGTCTTCCAGAAATATGATTGGTCGAAGTTTGTGATGGCGTTGACTGGCTCGTAAGTGAGGGCAGGTGAGGAAAGACCCACCGCAGTTGCCATGTCTCCGTAAAATCTTTGAATCTATTTCGTGTAATGAGAAATTGTTCTGAATTGTGAGTAATCAACTATCAGACACTCCCAATTCATTGTGAAAATGAAAATATTTCAAGATCAGGGATGATCATGTTTGGTGTAAATTTTCAATCGGAGCAGATTCAGTCACATCTGTCGGACAATATCACATTCTTATTCATCATCTCTTTGAATACATTCAGATTTCGTGATATATTTGATGTAATGGGTACATATAATTTGTCAAAACATCGTGATTTGAACATAATCATCATCAGTTATTATAAAATTGTCATTCTCAGAAAATATAACTTCTGATATGGCAACCATGCATAGAAAGTATCAATAAAAACTTAACCTCTTTATAAACCATTATTCCGTCCTTGTGATTATTGTTCGTTTACTTCGTTCATTGTGAATTTGGGCTGTGATTTTAAGAATAGGGACACAAAATGTCAAGTTCCGATATGTCGAAATATTTTTGTTCATGTAATAAGAAATTCAGGCTTACAAAACAACTAGAGGATGGCTTTGAAACTGCCTGAAACAGTTCATATTGGTAGAAACAATGTTGCCTGTGAAGACCACTTCAATGTAAGTATTGTCAGAATCTTTCAATAATTCAGTCCTGTTCAAAATATAATTTACAGCTAGAAGAAGATGCAGCCACTTGAATGTACTATAAAGTTATTTTTGAGATCAGGAGTGGTATCTCATAAATATATATTATATAAAGTCCATCACCAACTATTTTGCCTAGTAATTTGAGTGAGTCAACAAGGAAAAGAAAAGTGGACTATCATCATCCACCTATGAAACATCCATGGTCAACTTCAAAGAATATCATGAAGAAACTGTTCAATGAAGAATTACCTGATTCAAAAAGGCCCAAGATAGAGTCAGAGATTCGATCCTCCATCTGGTTCATTTCAAGTGCATCAAACATATTGTGAAAAAATAACATGTTCTGTAGATGTTCAAGTAAACTTGAGAAGTAAAGTGAAAGTTCGTCTCAATGAATACCAAAAAAGTGTATTTCAAAGCTGAGAATATCGTTAATAAAGCAAGTTCTGCCATATTAGGGGACAAACTAGTGAAATCAAGTATTAGTTCTCCTTCATCATCAACAATTTCTTGAAGTTCAAAATCTCATTAGCTGCTACTTCTGTGGATGAAAGTGATCAAAATAGACTCCTAACTACTGTTAAAATGTTGAAGAAATAAGAAAAAGAAATTTATACATTCAATAATAATTATAGCATGTAAGCTCATTAATTTAGAAAAACCACTGCTGAATAGTATTGCTATAAACTCTGCAAAAAATGGAATTGTACATTTCATAGGAAGTTAAAATACTTGTTTTGAGAACATATACCTATATAGAAAATAAAATATCACTGTATTATCTATTGAATATATTTCCAAAATTAATTTGTATTTAGGAATAGAAGACCTAAATATGTTGATACTTTTGCTTGTCATCACAGTATTACCCTGAAATAAGTTCTCAATAAAAATGTTAAATCAAATAAATGATGAGCTTTATTCATATGTGTGATTTGGAATAGTAGGGAGTAAATTAATATCATTTTATTTAGAATTTATTTATTTAAATTATTAAAACAAAACCATTTCAATATATTTGCAGGTAAAACTTTTTACAGCAGATTCTGTTTCTCAATATAATAATAATCCCCAATTGAGTCCCCAATGATAACAGCAAAAATTTGTAATATTTACATTTCAATGTTTTGATTCAGAATGAATTGAAATATAAGATATACAGAAAACAAATTGAATATATATTTTATAGCAGCACACAGAATATATCAGATGAATAACTGAATGAACATATCAAACAAAAACTAATTAATAATTAAAATCTGATAATCATCAATAATAAGGTACTTGATAAAGAATACACAGGTATGTAAAAATCCATCCTGCTCACTTTTAATAATGAAGCACTCTTCCAATAAATGGATCCATAATAAAAAAGGAACACCATGTTTACAACCTCCTGTGAACAAAAAGTATGAAATCAAATAGGAACTATGATTTTTCAGAATGTGTAAAAATGTATAAAGTTCATGTGATTGTCTGAGTATGAATAATTTGCTGACCAAAAGATTTGTTCTCCTCTTTTTCATTCATTATCGCCATAACATTGTAGACTTTCTTGTGATTCTTGTCTTCAGGTATGATTTTTGTTCACTGTACATATATCACCATTACTTCTCAACTCAACTTATGATATTGCTTAATCACCATAAGCCTCCATGGTTGATCTGAAACGTAAAATTACCTTCAATATCACCCAGAATACTCACTGAAAATACAAAATGGAAACAGGTTTTCATTTCACCACTCTTCTGGAGGAATGTAAACATAAACTAACCTTTGTGTTTTCACGTTGAGAACTTCAGCACTAACGATATTTGCATTATTCGTTAAAAAATCACCCATCATGTCAATATCCACCATCGGCAAATTATTTTTTTCATCCTGAACTTGAACACACTTGAAACTTGAAAACAGTAATCGTTTACAAACAAAAACAAAACAATCCAGATATTATAGGTTAGGAGTGTTAGGACGCGACGACAGATGAAAAATATAAATACACACACACAGTTGCCAAGTTGATAGTTTGACACACTATCACTTGCTATCACTTGCAGTCTCAAGATAAAATAAAGTTCTCGAATCAGTAGCACCTTATATACCTACCACCTATTCCTAACAGATATTAACGCAATGGAATTTTAATACGCTAATCAAGTGATTAGACGAGGGATTATGTATTTCTGCCATTTCTGGATTACCTTCCTTCTGTCTTACTAATCTTTTATTTTTGATCTGGCAACTCTGTGCGGTGCTTAGATCATCAACGTATAACAACGGGACAACCAATCAGAATCGGACGCGCACTGACGTCATGGCTTCCCTCTTCTTCTGGATCGTTTGAATTCAGTAGATTATTTTGGCGTTTTCAATAATTTTTAACTAGATAAATTGATGAAAAAAAAATCTCAAAAAATGGGTACGAGTTACATGAGAGTCCAATATTTCGAAATTTAATTTTTCTGAAAATGACTGGAAATGCCCATTATTCCTCTAATAAATCAGTGTAATTCGAAAATGTTTTTTTCTTCATATTTTCATTTAGTTTCATTGATTATGGCGGGCTGTTATACGTAAAACATAGTTTTATTTTTATTATCAGATATTTTAGTTTTTTTTTTTAATTCTGCGAAGGCGCTGTCTTTGCTGGGTGAAAAATTCAAGAACTTTTGAATATTGCTTTAATAAAAATTCAATTATTATCACCCAACCAATATAGAACATAACAGTGATTTTTCAAAAATATGCTGAACATATCTTTCATGTCTTTTTCAACAATTCATAACCTCGTTTTATCGGGAATAACTCAATTATTTCCGTTTACTATTTATCGCATCACATTTTATTTATTTAAATTTGAGTAATATCGGCGAAATTATATTTTTCAAATTCATGATTTCCTCACATATAGCTCATCTTGTGAATTTTCTTGTTATCGAAAATTTTTTCAGTGTGATGAAAGTGTGGCAGAGAGTTTAGAAGCGACTGAGAGATTACTGGAACAAACTGTACAGCATCGTCAACAAAGTTTGGACATTTGTTCTTCAACGATAGCTCAAGGGGATGCTCTTCTTCAAGAAATCAGGTAACTAAAAAACTGCTGAAAGAAATCCCGATTGGATTTTTTCGCATTGGTTGGCACGTAAATTGGCTGAAAACTTGAACTTGTGACTTCTATCTGATAGGTTTTCCGCTGAAAATACAGTATTTGGTTAAATCATCGTTTTTTTTGAACTTAGGATAGAAGATAGAGGTTTTTGAATAATATCAATTTCATGTCAATAACTTAGCTTTGGTTCACTATATTCTTCATAAATAACTATTTTATTGTGATCATTCATATGTTGATTCCTCATACTCACAATGGTGAATTTTTTTCCTTTTTATGAATTCGGGAAATATTTAGAAAAGTTCATCATCTGCAGGTATTTCAAATCACTATTTACGATTTATATTGCGTTTGTGTGGTGCTCTTAATGAAATAATTCTTTTTTATTTTATACAACAGTGTGAGTCATAATGATTGGAACTTGTGGAAAACATTATTATTATCAGATTAACGAGAAATACTTCATGGGGGATCGATTCTTCATATCAGGAAATCTCATAATCCATTTCAAATTATGTAACCCCTCTAATATTGCGGTAATTTTGAAGAATTCATAAATGGGCAGAAGTAGAGTTATTTTCAAAGATAGCGAAAAAAGTTATTCGAAAAGTTGTATTCATTGATCAAAAAAGTTTGTTTTCGTGCAATCGCACGCGAGTCAGTATTTCGCGTTCTCAGTACAGTCCGCGAAATTCAATTTATCTGCCTTTACCCATAGCAACGGCTGCGAAACCAAACGTCACTTCCAAATTTGAATATCACTTCCAAATTTGACATTTCTAAAATACTACAAAGACAAATATTATTTTGTCACACCAATATTTAAACTCGGCGAAACATTTTTCGTACTGCCGTTTAGATTTTTCGGGCATCAAAACGAAAAGCGCCGAATTTACAACGTTTTTGAGTTCAGGAGGAGTGGAAGGTACTGAAAAATCGCTATCAGTATCAGACATTTTGCGTTTTGTGTATATTGAAACATGTCATTTTCATAGCATGATATTGTTAATTGAATTGAACTGCTGTTAGAGCAATTATATATTTATTCACAATAATCTAGTCTAATAATTTTAACGATTGCACGTAAAATAGTGTGTATGCCATGGCCGCGAAACTTTTTAACGACCTCAAGATTATCTTGCCTCGTCCGCAAGCGGCCTCGGCGGTAACTGTTCTTTCGGTACGTTAAAAAGGTATTTCGCGGCCTAAGCAAACAAATAACTATTGTATGACTATTCCCAAAAATTATTCAAGACCCTTTGTGGGATTTTTTCGATAATCCCGATATTCACAATCTTCACATTTCCTTTTGTTCTCTTCAGATCAATCTCGGATATGGATTCGACTGGTTCGGTATCGGCAGTCGAGGCAGCTCTGGACCGACTCGCCAAACAACGGAACGACCTCGAGGAACTCTGGTCGGCCAGAAAAATCCGGCTCGATTTGTGCCTGCGCCTGCGGCTTTTCGAAAGGGACGCGCTCGAGGTTTGCTCGCAATTGGAAATGTGGTCGGAAGAGTTGCAGCACAGCGAACTCACCAGGGATATTGCCAAGGCTGAACAATTTTTGAGGTACAATTTTATTGTCATAAATATTCGTGCATGTTGTAAAGTGTGACCTTCCAAGAATTATTTCCGCGCACGAGCGGCAATGCTGTCAATAGGATTGAAAATGGTGTTCCAGGTAGCCTTTTGAAATAGATTTCTATCATTTATAGCTATGCTCTTTGTTTTCAGGTTGCATAATGACAGTGTTGGGCAGATGCAGAACACAATTTACCAGGTTTTGCAGCAGGGTCAGGAGTTGGTGCAAGTGTTTGAGAATTCTGGGATATGTGTTATGGCTGATACACAATATAATGCTCAGACAAGGGTAACTAGCTATTTTCACAAATAATACCTGAATTGTAATTATGACCAATGTTCGAATGATTTCTGCAGTGTGATGTCTGAAACATAAATACATCTTAGAAAATTTGACAAAGCATCTGAAAACAGGCAAGAGAACGCGTAATTTTTGTACCCATAAGAAATGCATCTGAAATTCAGAAGTGGGATCCATAGATGCATCGGAAATTCAGAAGTGGGATCCACAGATGCATCATTATTCAAAACCTAATCTCACAAATATGGCCCACATAAACGTTTTTTTCAGGATTCAAATTTCTCATTGGCTGAATCATCTCAATCTAGTTTCAACCAGAGTTTTATCAGCGCGTTTTTAGCTAATAAAATTTTTTCCTACGACCATCTATGAAAACGTCAATAATCACACTGTTTTGTTATTCAGAAACTAGCTCATATCACCATGGTATTGTTTATTTGAAAGAAAAAAAGCACTAGTGTTGATATGAAATATATCACAACGCTCGCCTGAATTGATAGAAATAATTAGGTATATTGTGAAGGTACTCACTGTCAATATAAGCGTTCTAAAATCAAATTCATGTTATTTATTGAAATTTCTGTCTCGTTTTGAATTATACCGAGAATTCTTCATCTATTAATTTCTACATAACCTCTGAATTCAATTCAAAACTGGAACCTATACTCTTTGCTGGAACTATTTCGATGTTGATGACAGAGGGTTAGATCATTCAAAAGAGTACGGCTATAGTTTTTTGCGCGGCTTGCTGCTTGCATCAGTTTGATATCACAGTATCACCAACGAGAAGATTTTTTGGTATCACAGATGTTTGCAAAGAGTCAAGGACGCACTAACTCGAGTAACTCGTACGCGCTTGCGAACTACATACTTCTATGGTTTTGTATTCCTGGTTGCGTGATTATTGGCGCTAGCAGGTGACTGGTGTCAAGGTTGTTTATGTACGCTGGTGTCAATATAAATAAAATTTGTCCAAACTAAACGAACTCAATCAATCAGTCATTCACATAATGAGGAATTGTCGGAGAAGTATTGGAATATCATCTTGAATATGGAAATAAACAGTATTTGATATTGAATCAAAACCACCTGAAATTCTAGAGACCGCTCAAGTTACATTTTTGACAAGACCTCCCGCGAAATGAAAGTATTCGGAGTCGTAGGAAAATAGTGTACAAAACTCGTTGGAAAGTGCATTTTCTTCACTCGTTACGTTTCCGCACTCACCGCTACGCGGCTCGTGCTAAACGACTACTCGTGTGAAATATGTCACTTTCCACACTTGTTGTGTAATATACTATTTCATAGACTTTTGCTTCTAATCATTACGCATTTCATCGTCATCAAGGCGACATCAACATTTTTCTAATAAAAAATTATAACTCAAATAGACTGCTGAAAATTATGAAAAGAATTTTGCTGTTCTCTGCCCGAATTCATCATGTACAACTACACGAAATAATCAAAATGCCTTTGTTATCGTTCCAAAATCCCTATCGGTATCTGCCATTTCAGGTTCAAGTTTTGTTGGAGTTCCTGCACGACAGAGAGCTGGACCTCGAAGACATGGCCGAGATGAAAAGACTGAAACTCGAACAGTGCATCCAGCTGAGCCAGTTCCAAAACGATGCCAATCAGGTGATCAGTTGGATCAGGAATGGCGAGTCCATGCTGATGGCCAGCTTCACCATCCCCAACAGTTTGTGTGATGCGGAAGTGTTGAAGAAAGAGCACGAGCAGTTTCAAGTGGCCATCGAAAAGACACACACTTCGGCGGTTCAGGTTGGCTTGGATTTTTTACTTCACACAAATAGTGAATAATAATAATATTAAATGTTTGTCTAATATACAGTGTCCTTCATAAAGTCCGCATCATATGGGAAAAACTATTATCAATGATTTATTTTGAAATTCGACTTGGGCGTTAAGTTGTGTTTTAAAAAATATGAAAAATTACCTACTCGGATGTGGTCACGTGACTCGCTACCTCTCAAAAGTAATATTTTTTCAAAGTAATCGCTGAAAATAGGCTTATTTATTGGAATTTAAAAAAATTTCAAGGGAAAAAGTTGTTTCTTTTTCGATTTTACACCTACATATCAAATTTGAACGTTCTATTGCAACTTTCACTTTTAGCCTAAAAAACCGAAATTTGCCGATTTCGTTTTCATTATTTCCTGACTCTATTTAAAGATATACACTGTGTCCAAGATAAGAATGAACAGCATGGGGATATCGGAAACGGTGGGTGATACAGGGTCGATTAAATTAGAGAAAAGTAGCGCATTTATGTGCCTAATAATATGCCATTTAGAAAGTTTCGATATTTTGAGTAGTTTCGGAGATATCCGGGAAAAACCGAAATTTGAGAATTTCGTTTTTATTTTCTCCTAGCTTTATTTTCAAGGGAAATGTAAAACAAATAGCACTTCGTCATGGCCACTTTTCGAGGACTACACGATAACATAAGCAGAATTTTCGTGCGTCGTTTCGTCTTTTAGAAAACATCATCAACTTTGTATTTTTATATGGGCCGAAACTAAAGTATACCCTTTATACGACTCCATTTTTCATTGTGAATACAGCAACGTATCACACAATATGGTTTCGGAACCTTTTCTCGCGCAAAATGTAATTTAGTGATTACTTAATCTGTTTTTCTTCAATTTTAGATAGTAGGCGCTGGAAAAAATGTCATATTTTGATACATGTAGTGAATTGTACAGTCCTATTTATAAAAGTATAAATTTAAACTAACCACTTGCCGGAATTATTGCGTTGTTGAATACAAAGATGAGTCGCAATATCAAAAGTTTAGTTTATAAATGTAATTGTAATGTAATAAATAACAAGGAGCTAATATGTATCACAGGAAATGAACAGAAACTTATAACAAGTGTTCAAATAACCCGCCATTATTTTCTAAGCACGAGTACGCTCGTCTCACAGACGAATTTAAAACTTGATATAATATCCGGAAAAATATTGTTAAAGGATTCAGTAACCAATCTTAGCAAATCTTCATTCTGAAAATCATGATTAGAGTACACTTGATTCTTGATATATCCCCAAAGGAAAAAGTCTAGTGGGGTTAAGTCGGGGGATCTTGCAGGCCAGGCTGTATCACTATGAGTACCAATCCACTGTCCTGGGAATCGACGGTTCAAATAATCACGAACAATTCGAGCGTTATGTGCTGGAGCACCATCTTGTTGAAACCAGCAGCTGTGAGTAACCGCTAAAGGCAAATTATCTAGAGCGTCTTCCAAATCATTCACTAACAAATTCATGTACCGCTCTCTTGTTAAATTGTTTCGGTAGATAAAAGGCCCAATTATATTCGTACCGAGAATCCCAACCCACATATTGAAACCGAAACGATGTTGATGTCTGGACACTTTGTGTACACGCGGATTTTGTTGTGACCAATAATGAACATTCCGCCTATTAAAAATGCCATTGTTGGTGATCATGCTTTCATCAGACCAAATTATTTTGAAAGGAAAATTTTCATCGTCTTGGCATTTTCTAGTGTACCATTCACAAAAGGTTCTTCGTCTTGCATCGTCACCTGGTCTGAGTCCATGACAAATCCTAAATTTATATGGATGATATTTATTTTTTCTTAAAATGAAGTGAGCGGTGGATCTGGCTACTCCGGTATTATCTTCAATGGTGCGAGTGATATCTCAGGATTTTCAACAACGGCCTGTAACACGCTGACTTTATTCATTAGATTGCTTTTGTCGGGAAACCACAGGTTTTTTAAATGATCCGTATTCTTTTAAATTGAAAACTAGCCGTCTAAATATTGATTCACCAGGTTGTCGCCTCTCTGGATACTTATTAAAGTACGCACGTTCAGCATCAATACAATTTCTATGGCACAAAATGTAACATGACAACATATCAAATTTTTCAGTATTCGAAAAGCTGCCGTTTTCCATTTTTGACACAAATTAGGTAGGTAAAGAGATGTAAAAGTAGGAACAGTAATATGTCAAATATTCTACCAAACTACACTATTATTATGACAACAGAACATTATGTTGTCATTTTTTCCAGCGCCTACTATCTAAAATTGAAGAAAAACAGATTAAGTAATCACTAAATTACATTTTGCGCGAGAAAAGGTTCCGAAACCATATTGTGTGATACGTTGCTGTATTCACAATGAAAAATGGAGTCGTACTTTAGTTTCGGCCCATATAAAAATACAAAGTTGATGATGTTTTCTAAAAGACGAAACGTCGCAAGAAAATTCTGCTTATGTTATCGTGTAGTCCTCGAAAAGTGGCCATGACGAAGTGCTATTTGTTTTACATTTCCTTTGAAAATAAAGCTAGGAGAAAATAAAAACGAAATTCTCAAATTTCGGTTTTTCCCGGATATCTCCGAAACTACTCGGAATATTGAAACTTTCTAAATGGCATATTATTAGGCACATAAATGCGCTACTTTTCTCTAATTCAATCGACCCTGTATCACTTACCGTTTCCGATATCCCCATGCTGTTCATTCTTATCTTGGACACAGTGTATAGGAAAACATGAGACACGTTCTCATTGCCACTTTGTAAGCTCTACAAAACAGCATTGAGACGTTTCGTTTCTGAGAAACCATCATCCGAGATCTCCATGATAGACATCCTTATCTTGGACACAGTATAGTTCACATATTCATTATGTTATGAAAAAAATGCGATTTTTTTGAATATCCAACCCTGTACTTTAATTTTACATGAATAGAACGATCTTGTTATTTTTTAATTTCTTCTGCAACGATATCAAAATTCTTTCCTATATTCATATAATTTCTTGTTGGTCTATTTTTCAATATTATATCATTTTTATCTTGTTTCATATGAATGATTTATGAAATTAATTCAATTTTTATTTATAAAAACGACAAGCGATAGGCACACAATTGCAAAATATTAAATTTTCTACTTTATTAAGAATATCAGAAGAAAACATAAAATTTCGATTATACACAATGTCCGCCATAAAATTGGCTATACCTAGTGACAAGAATAAATCGTGTTTCCATAATTAACCTCCCTCAAAATGTCTGTTCCACAAATAATCGAGTAGTTTTGAGCCAACCTTATGTGATTTGCGTTATTAAAGCTGTTTTCAGATAAAACAAAAACGTATAATGTTTCTCAGTAAGGGTGAGGAATAAAAATTGTATTTTTGATTTTTTTTCAATCTGGTTTAAAATTGATTTATGGGATCCTCATTGGATTACAAGCACATTTTCTATAAGAAATTTTTCGATATTTCGTCGATTCGGCCCATTTTTCCTCACCACTGACAACTTTTTTTAAAATCCCGCCAAATCTCAGGTCACGTGGTATGAGTCTCAACGTATTTTTCATGTTAGACATGCAGAAACGAACGGCCATTAGAGTCTTTCAGAAATTTCAATAACTTTATGCCGAACGCTGTATATAAAAAGGAGCAAAATATGCATGCATTAATTTATTGACGTACATGAATGGAACACAGATTTTCAATCTACAGATGTTGATTCAGCAAAAGTTGCGTACGTAATCAAACATTAGCAATTTCCCTTCCGATTCTCATTTGTTTATCAAAAGTAGTACATAGACCTTCATGATTGGTTCAGCCGAAAAGATGTATAATTGAAATGTACGCTTACCCTGCTCTGAACTGTCCATTCACTATAGTGTAATAACAAACACTTGACAGAATTATATAATCTCTATACACTATTGTGGCATAAAGAATACTTAGTAGACAAAATAGTTTGAATGAAATGCATTCATAAATATATTTGTATATATTTATTACTAATCACTGTGATTCATATACGATCCGATACTATACTGTATATTAACCCTAACTCAACTGGACACGAGACACAATACCAAACTCTTCGCCAAACACCGCTCTCAATTCCCTGACAAGAATGATACTCCTTTTTCTATATTCAATGAATGACTGACTGCTCATCTGTAAACCACTTTCTCCTTTGAAAAAAACTTACCGCACCAATCGATAAGCTTTGTCACCAGAGGAATCCCATCTCAAATGTCTATCAAACTTGATTCCGAGATATTTTCATCAATTTTCAAGTTAGTCAATTTCAAGTTAGCATAAATTTGTTAAGACATTTTCAAAACAGGAGGTTGGAAGGAAAAACGTGTTATCAGAATTTATATTCAGTGAATTTCTGTCAAACCAGCATTTTATTTTTCTCAAATCTTCTTGAAAATTTTCTTTCAATGCAGTTAGAATGCATGAATATACTTTTATTACACTTCAATTTCAAAGGGTCATTGAGAAAGATAGCAAATGATAATGAGCCTAAAACACTTTATCGAGGTACTCCGTAAAAAAACATAGGATTATTGATTATTCATCAATTTGTAAGCTACTCCACGGAAACCAATAAGGTCCAGATTTTCAATTAGCAGTTCATTGACTGGCTGATTTATGAATATATACCGAGGAATAGCAGAAAACATTGGGTGATATCGCAGGTTAAACATCGTGCCGATTCCCTCATCAACGGAAACCACTACGATCCTCAAAGCATCAAAGACATCTCCGAGGAGGTCACCAAAAGGTGGCAGCAGCTGGTGACGTGCGCAGAAGAGCGCCACAAGCTCGTTACGGCCAGCTTGAATTTCTACAAGACCGCCGAGCAGGTGTGCTCGGTTTTGGATAGTTTGGAGAGGGAGTATCGAAGAGACGAAGATTGGTGTTCTACAGGTGAGGAATCAAACAACATGTCTTCATTTTAACGAGAGTTTGTATCTGATGAAATTGTGGAATCAACTTTTCAAGAAATATCTAACGTTTCTGATAATCAGCAACATGAGACATCTTCGGGAAATTAGATAGATAGATAGATAGATTCATTTATTGTATCAAAAGGAACAGAATCCTTATTACAAGGGTTGGTTGGTTAGTTACAATATATACTTATAAACTAAAAAATAAAAATAGATGAACAAAACAACTTCACTCTTACGATAAATAATAAATAGTGCCAGCTGAGGGAATATAACAATATATCAGTAACATCAGTAGAATACCAGTAAAATTATTCATTTCGGAGAAATGATCGCACCTTCATTACATTGATAACAAAGTTTGTTATTGCGTTGATAATTTGAGAGGAATTAGAATCTAATGCCTCGACCAGATCATTAATGTTATTGATGCTGTTTGCAATCAGAAAACTGTCACGTAAGCAGTTATAAAATGGGCATTCGAAAAAGAGATGTTCAATATTCTCGTCATTAAGTTGATTGCAAATAGAGCAAATTTCGTTGGTATGGATTATGTGTGTACATACATGTTAATTTTAGGTACCGTCTATTGCAAGCTCTAAGTTGTGCAATTATTCTAATTTGATGAATTGGTAGTCTCATGGACAGATAGTTTGGTAGACAAGGGTAACTCAAGCTTGGAGCAAATGGCAGAAAATGTGAACGAGATAAAATGTCAACATCCCTTTGGACAAGGAAATTTTTGAACTTTTCTGTTAACTCGAGAATCAATTTACTTGGCTGTACAGTTCTATTGAGGCAACTTTCATAAAGGTTCATGCTTCTAATTTGTTCAAAATAGTCTTCGGGGGAAATTATGTTGGAAGTAATTCGCGAAAATCACAAACCAATAGATGGCGCTGCAGAAATGTCAAAATTTTTACATGAAGGTGATCAACAAACATTTCGTATATTTAGAAAAGAAATAACCAATCCAAAATATTTGATAAAACACATAACAGGTATTTTGTATGAGTTTTATGGACTTATTATGTTTATATAGGCTTTTCAAACCACCTCTGCAAAATCAATGGGGCCACTAAGGTATTTGTATTTCAATGATTTATCTTTGATATAATAAAGATTTGATTTCATCAAGCCTATATTGTGCTCACTCTTGAAGTTTCCATGTGATGACTTTCAGACGTTCATTGAAGTAATTCCATTCTTTTTGTGCATATCTCTTGGTTTAATTCTTCTTCTTGATGGTTCTGAAGTGAAATCAAGGTTTTCATCACAAACAATAAAAGAGATAACTACAGAAAAACCAGATGTGTTTGATTCAACCTGAAGGGATACCCAAGGTACCTTTAATTTGGCATTTACTTCAGAAATCCCTTATAGGAAGTGCTTAATACGAACGTTAATGTTTGTGGTAATAGGTTTTCCTATTTTTAACATGATATTCCATTTTTTACACAATTCTGAAGTTGAAATTTCGGATTTTGTACTGAAGTACTGAAGAAATCTTTCTCAATTTCGTCTTTACGACCATTTGAATTTGCTGCATGTTTCAATAATATCAGTATGCAGCTGATAATCAAGAAATAAGTCCGAAACCTATTCTAAATAATTCAAATTCATTGAAAATAATACGAAAGCCCAGCATATACAATGCTAATGCTTTGTTGATCACCCTCGGAAGGCTTTGAGAATTCGTCACCAGAGGCCGGCCACTTGATTGTCGCGAATTGTTCAAACTTCACCAACAATTATTATTCCAATAAATGAAATTGTTTTATTAATTAATAATTGACTCTGTTAAAAATAAATCCTTCAAAAATGCAGGGCTATTCAAATTCGAGTCTATGCATGGGGATATCGATAACGGTAAGAGATAGAGGGTTGGTTAAATGGGGGCAAAGTAGCGTATTTCAGAGGTTAATTATATGGATGAAAAAAATCTCACCTAGCTTCTTCAGTTCTGGAGTTATACAGGAAAAATCGAAAATTTCGAAATTCTTCTTTTGCCTATATCTTTTTATTTTACGAAGATTTTTTTTTAATTTTGCCACTTTGCCATAGCAACTTTTTGTAGCCTTTCCAAATATCTGAATAAAAATTATGTACAGGGTATCGTATGAATTGGGCCACCCTTAACTTTTAATTTTCAAATACGGACCTGTATTTTTTATTGCATTTTTTTGAATGCCAAGAGTCATGTTTCATATTGACGTAGTATTTTCATCTGAATTACAGAGTGTTTTGATCATGGGTTGCGTGAACTGAAATGTGGATGAATTCTTGAAGAAGACAATCTTCGTCGAATAATGTTGATTGTCTTCCAAATCCTATGCATTCTATACCTTATTCTATGATATATTTTTTTTAATCACAGCTGGAATTGAAAAAAATATAAATTTTACTGGTAATAGTTCAATATTTCCAAAACACTCTGTGATTCAGATTCAAATACTACGTCAATATGAAACATGACTCTTGCCATTCAAGAAAATGCAATAAAAAATACAGGTCCGTATTTGAAAATTGAAAGTTGAGAGTGGCCCAACTTATACGATACCCTGTATATAAATTTCATTCAGATATTTGGAGAGGCTACAAAAAGTTGCTATGGCAAAGTGGCCAAATTTTAGAAAAAAATTCGTAAAATGAAAAGATATAGGCAAAAGAAGAATTTCGATATTTTCGATTTTTCCTGTATAACTCCAGAACTGAAGAAGCTAGGTCAGATTTTTTTCATCCATATAATTCACCTCTGAAATACGCTACTTTGCCCCCATTTAACCAACCCTCTATCTCTTACCGTTATCGAAATCCCCATGCATAGACTCGAATTTGAATAGCCCTGTATATTTCATGTTTATTTTGTAAATTATTCTGGCAGTGAAAAAATATTTTCCAACGTGAAAATAGATTTTTGACAGACACATTTCACTCATTCTTCCACGTCTTCTCTCCCATCTAGGCCAGCCGACCGTCGACAAGGCGACATCCATCTCGCAGCTGATCAACAAGCACCAGGAGCAGAAGGAGGCCTTCCTGAAGGCGTGCACGCTGGCGCGCCGCACGGCGGAGACGTTCCTCAAGTACACCACTCGAAGCCTGCAGTTCTACAACTACCCGAACTCGGGCGGCAACCACGAGGCGCGCGTCAAGGCCATCCTCGAGCGGCTGTTGAGCCAGGAGAACATGGTGCTCGAGCACTGGACGCAGCGCAAGAAGCGGCTGGACCAGTGCCAGCAGTTCGTGCTGTTCGAGCGGTCGGCCAAGCAGGCCATCGAGTGGATACACGACACCGGTGGGTGGATTCATTCATTTATATATTCATTCATTTATTCATTCATTTATTTATTCATTTATTCATTTATTCATTCATTTATTTATTTATTCATTCATTTATTCATTCATTTATTCATTCATCTATTCTTTCATTTATTCATTCATTTATGCATTCATTTATTCTTTCATTTATTCATTCATTTATTCATTCATTTATTCATTCATTTATTCATTCATTTATTCATTCATTTATTCATTCATTTATTCATTCATTCATTTATTCATTCATTCATTTATTCATTCATTCATTTATTCATTCATTTATTCATTCATTTATTTATTCATTTATTTATTCATTTATTCATTTATTCATTCATTTATTCATTCATTTATTCATTCATTTATTCATTCATTCATTTATTCATTCATTTATTCATTCATTTATTCATTCATTTATTCATTCATTTATTCATTTATTCATTTATTCATTTATTCATTCATTTATTCATTCATTTATTCATTCATTTATTCATTCACTTATTCATTCATTTATTCATTCATTTATTCATTCATTTATTCATTCATTTATTCATTCATTTATTCATTCATTTATTCATTCATTTATTCATTCATTTATTCATTCATTTATTCATTCATTTATCCATTCATTTATTCATTCATTTATTCATTTATTCATTTATTCATTTATTCATTTATTCATTTATTCATTTATTCATTTATTCATTTATTCATTTATTTATTCATTCATTAATTTATTCATTTATTCATTTATTCATTTATTCATTTATTCATTTATTCATTTATTCATTTATTCATTTATTCATTTATTTATTCATTCATTTATTCATTCATTTATTCATTCATTTATTCATTCATTTATTCATTCATTTATTCATTCATTTATTCATTCATTTATTCATTCATTCATTCATTTATTCATTTATGCATTAATTTATTCATTCATCTATTCTTTCATTTATTCATTCATTTATGCATTCATTTATTCTTTCATTAATTTATTCATTTATAAATAGATAGATCTTTATTTTCCTCTTTGACAAAGTTGAAATTTGTATAGGAATCGTCAATAAAAGAAGAAAAAAGGAAGTCAGAGATAAGAAAATTACTAAAAAATATATTAAAACTACCTACTTATACACAAAAATTCTTCGAAACCATAATAACAATTATCAACAAGAAAATCCTTAAGTTTTCGTTTGAAGACATGCACGGTTTCGGATTTTTTCAAAATATCTGGTAGCATATTATAAACACGTGGAGCCATCTGATCAGGGGACTCGAGAGCTAATTTTGATTTTCCAAATGATACAAAAATATTGTTTTTTTGTCTTTTATCGATATTATGCTTACTACTATTCAGTACAAACAATTCATTCCTAATTCTCAAATACCGATTAGCACAAGTCAAAAATTAAAAGACTAGGAACAGTTAAAATTCTAAACTTTTTTAAAGCATTTCTGCATGAATCACGGAAGCTTGTGCCACTTATAATTCTTGTGAGTATTTTTTGCGCTATAAACACATCAGAGCAGCTAGAAGAAATACCCCAGAAGCACACTCCATATCTCAGTCTGGAATCAACTTGAACATAGTTGAGCTTCAGCAGCTGATCAACATTTAAAACTTGCCTTATATTCCTGAACTGATATGAAAAAGAGTTAATTTTCTTGATTAGGAAATCACAGTGATTTTTCCAGTTCAAATGCTCATCAATGTGAAGACTCAAAAATTTTAAGCTGTCACTTTCTGTCGTTACAGTATCAAAGTTATCATTGGCTCTGAAACTAATGATATCACACTTTCGTTGCCGATGATGAAATCTTATTGAATCTGTTTTTTTTTTGCGTTCAAAAACAAATTATTTGCAAAAAAAACAATTGATTAATATTTCCAAAAACTTTGTTACATTTCTCTTTCAAAAGTGAATCTGATCTGTCAGAGATTATAATAGACGTGTCATCTGCGTACATTGTTATGAATATTCCAGGTGTTGAAAATTCCAAATCATTAATGTATAATACGAACAATATAGGTCCCAATATCGACCCTTGAGGTACTCCTAATTCAGAGAAGGACCACCTGCTAGAAATTGCATTATTAACAGCAACATATCGTTTTCTACAAAAAAGATAGTCTTTAATCCATGCCAACGGTATACCTCGTATGCCATAACGGAACAGTTTATCCAAGAGAATGTTATGATCAACACAGTCGTGCCCTGCTGAGATCGCAAAATATCCCAACAGGGCACTCGCCTTATTAATTTATTAATTCATTCATTTATTCATTCATACATTCATTTATTTATTTCAAAATAACAAATACACTTTCAAGAGATAGAGGAAAACTAAATTGCACATCGTTTCATGTTTCTTCGAGAGAGTGCACTCGAATTCTTCAAGAGGGGACTGAAATCGTTTTAAATGCTTCGATTTTTTCTGATTATGCCATCAAAACGATGAGACGAAAGTCAAAAAAAATTCATCATCCGATTTTTAAACGGGAAACGTATAGTAAATATTTTCCATCCAATTACAGAGTATGCAAAATCAACTATCTAATAATGAATCTCCGTTTTGTTCAAGGCGAGTGTTATCTGACAACCCATGCAACGAATCTAGGCAATAACATCGAGGAAACAGAGAGCCTCCTCAGGGAGCACAACGAATTCAAGAGCACTGCCAAAGAGACGAAAGAACGGGTGAAACTTCTGATCCAGTTGGCCGACAGCCTCGTGGAAAAAGGGCACGCCCACGCCTGTTCCATCAAGCAATGGGTTGCCGCAGTCGACAACAGGTTAATTTTCATTTCGCAAATTTACAATTCCCCACTTAACCGGTGATTTTTTTTTCAGGTATAAAGATTTCAGTTCCCGGATGGAACATTACAGGCAGCAATTGGAAGAGACGTTGGGGATACAGGAGGAGGTTAGCGAAAAAAAGGAACAGTGCATAGACAGAAACTCTGATCCCAATTTGGAGGCTAAGTTAAAAGAAGTAGCTACGAGAGAATTGAAAGAACTGAACGAAGAAAAGAGAAGATCTGCTAGAAGAAAAGAGTGAGTGTATTTTACTTGTTGAATTTGAAGATACATAGACGGAAGTAGACTAAATCCATAAAAAACAACATCCGCCATGATTAACACCAATCGAAGAACGTTATTTTACCTATATTTGTGTTGAAAATAAAGGAATCGAAAAACGTTCGCAATTGAGAAAGGATTCACCGGCAAGTAGCTCAAATTTATCCACAAATAATTACGCGCACATCAACTAGCATTTGGTCACTTGATTTTTATTACAAAAGATAATATAATGACAGCTAAGAAGTTTGTATATGCTGTCACACCTTTTATAAACTTTGGTAGTCACAGCTAAGGCACAGAATCACTAACTTACTGCAATGGCTCCAATGTTTACTGTTGAAAATGATAGAAATGATGTCACGGGTAGCTTCCATCACCAGTGTTTTGTCGTGAATTTAGAATGAATAATTTCAATTGCAATTTTTTTCCAATATAACCTTTATTTTCAACAGATATACCATACTTTTAGGAAAAAGTCGATATTTCCGAGCATCATTAAATATAAATTCAAAATCAGCCATCTTGTGTATTGATAGTTTCTATGATTGGACCTTATTCACGTTCTGTATCCAATAATTGTATTATTAGTTTACTAGGTTGTTAATTTACCTTCGAACACAATTCACACAATTTTATCATAAAGCAACACATTTCCCTACAACGTCTCAACGTTAACTGTTCTTATCTTCTTATGTGATGATGATGCCTCATTCCAACGATGAATCAGGTGATTCATTACCTCGATACAGGTTTCCATCTCAATACGGGGTGTTCTTAGAATATTATCGCTAACAGTATGTTATGTAGTTTTTCCAAAATGAAAAAAAATCTGTTTGTTTGATCACCGTGCCGAGATTAAACCCAAAAAGTCTTTAACTTTCACCGAGCTCTTTACAACAGCGTTATTAAAAGTATTTCTCTACATAGTAACAACTCGAACTTCTTGAAATGGTATTGTTTGTTTTGTTTTCGTATTTGTGAAATTTGTGACATTAGTGACATTTGTGTCTTTGCCACCAAACAACAACTGAAACGAAAAAAAACGATAAGATTTCACATGGATTTCACAAGAAGAACTCGAAAACCTGTTTGAAGTACACTTTTCACATCAGAACCGAATGTAAACAGAACAGAGGTTAGGTTTGTCTGTGGGTTATCCCCCAGAGGGTTCAGTGGTCATCCCACAGAAAAATAGGTTATCCTACTTCGAGTGTTTTCACTAGTAGCGTATCGCTTATCACCTATCGCGAATACCAAACGAAGTCTCCATTGCAATACGATGAATGCTGAAACATTTTTTAACCATGGGATGAAATTGAATAACATCGCTTCAGAAGTACCGAAAAATAGTGGAACTGGCAATACAGGTTTATGCCTATCAGAGGACATGTAATGTCACAAGCAGCGGCCATGAGGTCGTTGTTTGAATGTCTCGTTGAATTGGACAGTTTTAGAGCGGCGTTTCTACTAAAATTACCTAATATCTTCTAAGAAAACCCATTAATACATGATATTTCCGAACTATTTTTCCACTATGAGCCGATTTGAACCAAATCCACGCGTATTTTGCAGATTCATCATGGCCGAACTGCTGCAAACCGAACGTACGTACGTGAAAGACCTCGAGACCTGCATCAGCTGCTTCATGAACGAAATGCGCGGCTCGGACAACATTCCGAATACGCTGCAAGGCAAAGAGGACATCATCTTCGGCAACATGGAGGAGATCTACACCTTCCACAACTCGATCTTCCTAAAGGAACTCGAGAAGTACGAGACGATGCCCGAGGACGTCGGCCATTGTTTCGTGACGTGGGCCCAGAAGTTTGACATGTACGTGCATTATTGCAAAAACAAGCCGGAGAGCAACAGTCTGTTGGTCCAGTATGGCGTTGGGTATTATGAAGAGTTGCAGAAGAAGCACAAGGTGGAGCATCCCATAGCCGCCTATCTGATCAAGCCCGTGCAGAGGATAACGAAGTATCAGTTGCTGTTGAAGGATTTGCAGAGCTGTTGCCAAGAGGGGCAAGGAGAAATCAAGGTGAGTGAAAATATGAAGAAATAAACAAAAAATAAAAATTGTTGATAAAAATGACAATGTGTTAGTGTAATAAGTTTATATGAATCATATTTCTGTGTATATGAATCAACGTTAATTTTTTTACACAATCATATCAGTTGAAAACTTGTCCTTTATCATGTGAACTAAATAAAATGAAATATCGCCAACTTCCATTACTCACATAAAACAAATAAATATACATAATAATAATAATGAAACACATACAAACTAAAATAAATTGCAACTTGAATCTATATACATATCTCTCATACACACAAAAACAATGAGAAAGTTTTCTTCAAACGGATTTTCGTGAAACTATTGTTTATATCAAAATAATCTCAATTTTCAAAATACAGCGATTTACAATTTTCATTTGAGGATATTAGTTGTTTATGAGTTTCTGGTCTTGATTCGGTTGAGCCTACGGAAAACGAAAAAAGAAGTAGAAAGCCGTTTCTTGCACTGTTAGCAAATTAAAGTAACAAATTTCTTGGGTGGACTGAAATATTCAGTAAAACATGGAATATTTGAGTAGCATAATCAAGTTCAGAGAAAAATTGCCAGTGTCATAATTATTTTGTACTTGGCCATAATTTCATAATTCATAATTATGTCTCTTTTATGATTAACATTCCATTGAGTCAAATTTCAAAATACAATTCAATTCCTACCCAAACTATTGAATGAATAATATGTTGGATATCATAGAAATACCAAGATGTTAATGCAGAATATTTAGATATATTGATACTTCCGACTGTGTACATTCAGGCCCAAAAGTGTACCGTGCGTGCGTACAAGACTTTTTTAGGTAATACGTCAAATTTGATCGCACGAGAAAAATGAAAAATACGTATTCAATAAATTTTCACAAACAATAACGTGGAATAAAAATCTGAATTTAGGAAACTTCGTCATTACAATAAAATATATTGAATATTATTTTATAGATACAAATACATAGTCAAATAATGCTCCAAAAATTCCTGAATTCACAATCAACCAGAACTTGATATTTTTTTTGTAAAAAAATATTTATTATAAATCTTTTCACACATATAATTTATTTGGTTCACTTATTAAATTAATAAACATATTTCGTCCAATGTTTTATTTATTTATTACCATGTATTAAAATAGTCCTCAATAAGATTTTCATCTCTGGACAGTAAAGTGTATTTTTAATTATTGATATTTTGATTTGTGAAACTGCTCTGGACCATTCTCTGGATGCCATCTGTCACTGGCTTTCCAATAACCGGTCGAGTTATCCCATAAACAAGAAACATTTCCGAGCACATTTAGATTTTCCAACTCTCTCTCTGATTCGTCGATCTTCTTTCAGGATGGGCTGGAAGTGATGCTGAATGTCCCGAAAAAGGCAAATGACGCCATGCACCTGTCTCTTCTTGAGGGTTGTGATATTTCCGTGGATAAGCTGGGAGAGGTAGTTTTGCAGGACGCTTTCAGCGTTTGGGATCCCAAGCAACTGATACGGAAAGGAAGAGACAGGCACATATTCCTGTTTGAGTTGTATCTCTTGTTCACCAAGGAAGTCAAAGATTCGGCGGGGAAAGTCAAGTACATTTACAAAAATAAACTGATGGTGAGTAGAATAATGAAATTTATTGAACACAAGAAATAATTGTTAATCTAGGAATTGAGAAAAAAAAGAACGAAGTTGAAAAAATTGAAAAACCATGGAAGATAATAATAATCAGGTGGATCAGAATGGACCAATGTGAAGGAAAAAATAAATTGTTGAGTTATTTCATCCTATTTAGTAATTTTTTTAAATGTTTATTCTACTAAAATATATCGACTTTTGTCTAAATTGCGTATTCCTATTGTCAATTTTTTAAAGATCATATGTAATGTTCTTTTATATTTATGTAATATGGATGAAATTGCATATTTTCATTTTAAAGAGAGAGTCAGTATGTAGTTAACCCCTCTGTATATTTGAGATGTTGATTCCAAAATGATAGTTTTGGAATACAATTTATGGTATGACCAAGGTAAGAGATTGATCTATGATGAAACCCAAAAAAACAGGTTAATTTTCTTGGTAATTTATGCAAAATTTTACTTATTTTATATTAAAAACAAATTTCGTCCTATTAGCTAGGATTTATCTGGTTATTCGGTTATAATTATTTTTAAGATAAACATTCTACAAACACAGTTCATGGACAAGAAAACTCGATACTTTATTGTATCAATTATTAGTAACTTACATTTCATAATATTTTTCATCTGATATAATACATTAATAATAAATGAAATTATTATTAGCTCTATTGAAAATTAATCTTTTATATTTGACTAATTCAGGGGAATAGTGGCATGAATCCAGTATTGCACCTTTTGTTTTTTTTATTGTGATACTGGTTTTTAGTAAAATTATATTTCCATTTGTTATTTTGAAGAATAAATGCTCATTTTCCTGCTTGATTTTTCCATTGAAATTAACTCGTCAACAAGGAAGTTAACTTATTTTTTCGATTTTCTCGAAACTTGTTTGGATGGACTATTGTCGTTCTTCCCCTGTACCCTTCATTTATTCCTGAACCTGACGGGACTTCAGCAGATTTCTTCCGTTTTGGCTATTGATGCTACTTGAAAACTTATGTCTATCCCACAGTTATAATACGTTATGTACCAAAAAGATGTTTTTCTATTTTGGTTGTATAATGAAGTCATTGTGCAACGCAAATGCGTGTCGAAATAGCCTCTATTTCGATACGCATTTTTTATTATTCGGAGATTGGTACAATCGAACTGTCAAATGAAAGTCAGAAGAGTTAGGCCCAGTTTACTTCTGAGTGATTTGGATTTGGTGATATTAGCAGTGAAAAACTCAATCTTTCAATTGGTAAATTTCATTTCAGAGTGTAATTTGATTAGAATTGACCAATAAAAACAATAACAACATTGAATTTTTCACCGCTGGTATTGCAATAATCAAAATCGCTCAACTGTAAACTGGGCTTTACGCTTGTGCGTCAGATTTTAATTATTTCAATGTCATCATTGTTACTAATCGAAGATGTTTCTGTTATTTTTCGATATTAAATCCAGTTTTTTCTTCGAATCAATTCAAAATAGAAAAAATTGCATATGACACACGTTTTATAAGACACGTTGTCGCACTTGTTCACTTGGAGCACTCCTCGCTTCGCTCGTCGTATTCCAAACAACGCGTGCGACAAAATAGCGTCTTATAATGACATCCCTCGGAAAACGTCAACTTTGCGTTGTTGAAATTCATAAAGCGTAAAAGGCTCAGGGCCAATTTATCCATCATTGTCTTTATCCTAGTCTTAGTCACAGTCTTCGTCTTAATCATATAATCAAGTTAAAAGCATACATTTCAATGGGTGCATTTATGCAACATTTTTAGTCTCAGTCTTAATCATAATCATTGAAGCACGACGTTGAAAGTTACAAATTTTCAACTTTTATGCTTATGATTGAGACCACATATGAAATACGCATGCGTCGACCACGACCTGTCAATACAAATGACATTAAATTTGGTTTTTGTCACCAATATCGATGTCTGTGGCAATAATTGACAACAAATATAATATTCAGATATAGATATAATCTCGAATATAATAATTGGTAACAAATATCAATCGCTATCGATGGATTGTTAATTGTCATATCATAATTCTTAAGTCTCAAGACTGTGATGCATAAACGTCCAAAATGATTGAGACTATGATTGGGACCGAGTTAAGCTATGACACAAGATTAGAACTCTAGCTATTTGAAATAAGTTTCAACTCCAGAACAAATATAAATATTCATTTGTGAATATTCTGTGTTTTCTCTTCTCATAAAATTGAAGATAGAGCTACAAAAACATGCCACATACTTGTTGTGTTGTTAAGTGTGGGAGTTGAGGAAATCGTGATGATGCGAAGTTTTTCAATATAACCCAGTGTACTACATTTTGCACACAAAACAGAATTGAATGAACTCTCAAAAATCCCAAGAGAAAGATTGTTGAAAGCAATCAAAAGGAAAGATCTGTTAATTTTCATATCATAATTCTTAAGTCTCAAGACTATGATGCATAAACGTCCAAAATGATTGAGACTATGATTGGGACTGAGTTAAAACTATGACACAAGATTAGGATAAAGACAATGATGCATAAATTGGCCCCTACTCGTTCCAGACCTCCGAATTGGGTGTGACCGAGCACATGGAGGGCGACGAGTGCAAGTTCGCGGTGTGGACGGGACGGGCGCCCATCTCCGACTACCGCATCGTGGTGCGCGCCTCGTCGCTCGACACGAAGCAGTTGTGGGTGAAGAAGCTGCGCGAGGTCATCCAGGAGACGTACTTCAGCGGCGCGCTGCCGCTCTCGCTGCCCAAAAGCCCGGCCAAGCTGAAGCCGCACAGCCAGAGGTCGAGCAGGTGATTGATTTGGTGGTTTTTTTTATGTGTTCCGTCCAATCGGATGAGTTATCGAAATTTGATCATATATACATAAAATTAAAGGGGTGATTCCGTGATGAAAATTAATGTGAGTGTTTGGTATAAAATTTTTTGAAAAAACCCTCCCCGGAAAATTTACACCCCTTCGAAAATTAAAAAAAAATAGTTTTTCTTTTTTATTTTCCCTGTATATCAAGCTAAAGACACGAAACTTGGTAAACATTATCTGTCAATAAGAGTACACTTTTTGAAATTTTTTCAACCCTGAAGTATGCTTAGAAGGGGTTGATTATTTCAACCCCTAAGATATTTTTTCTTACAACTTTTTTTTAGATGAAAATTTTTTCTTCAAAAAAGTATGACTGAAAAGCCCAATTCATTGACTAACTTTTTTAACTCTACAAGTTTTTTTCGAAAACTTAAGCATTTATGAGAAAAAAATAAATAAGCTCATGTAAAATAGCATTTTATTAAACAACAGCCTACCAAATTATGATTATGAGACTTCTACTACTAAAAACAATAGTGAACAAACAATGAACAAAAACCTGTCGAATATCGACAATACAATTAATTTCAAAAAGTGTACTCTTATTGACAGATAATGTTTACCAAGTTTCGTGTCTTTAGCTTGATATACAGGAAAAATAAAAAAAAACATTTTTTTTAATCTTCGAAGGGGTGTAACTTTTCCGGGGAGGGTTTTTTCAAAAAATTGTATACTAAACACTCACATTAATTTTAATCACAGAATCGCCCCTTTAATTTTTTCGGTGTTATTTAGATACACCCTGTATACAGGGCTATTCAAATTCGAGTCTATGCATGGGGATTTCGATAACGGTAAGAGATAGAGGGTTGGTTAAATGGGGGCAAAGTAGCGTATTTCAGAGGTTAATTATATGGATGAAAAAAATCTGACCTAGCTTCTTCAGTTCTGTAGTTATACAGGAAAAATCGAAAATTTCGAAATTCTTCTCTTGTCTATATCTTTTTATTTTACGAAGTTTTTTTTTAAATTTTGCCACTTTGCCATAGCAACTTTTTGTAGCCTTTCCAAATATCTGAATAAAAATTATATACAGCGTATCGTATAAATTGGGCCACCCTCAACTTTTAATTTTCAAATACGGACCTGTATTTTTTATTGCATTTTTTTGAATGTCAAGAGCCATGTTTCATATTGACGTAGTATCTCCTCTCCCTCCCGCTCTCCTCTCTCCCCGATACCAAAGAGAGCTAGTTAGATCTTGCTTTCAAACAATGTAATGCATTAGAGATGGGAAGGGCAAGTCTATATATTTTATTGGTCTGAGAAAAATACGAATATGGTATCCTTTTTTCATTGATATTAAACTCCCTTTTGGATTAGAATTTTGTCTCTTTACCATATTAGAATTATCCATAAAAAGTATTTGAATAATGTCTTGGTGAGAAATGTCTGGTATGATTAGTTAATTGTGAAAAAATCAAAAGCAAAAATCAGAAATTTCCGTTTCATTGCTATATTTTCAAAACTATTGATAATATGTCTTTTCAGATTATCATTCAGCACGAAAATGCGCAACGATCCCAAAAGTGGCACTCGAAAAATAGACAGCCTGTATTTTACATATAAACGAAATTTTTCCGATTCCAGTTTCAAATAAGACAACATATTATATATTTTTGCTTTTTCGAATTCTGCATAATCAGTTAAGATGTTTTTTCTAAAAGGCGTAATTTTGATTTAACTGAACACGAATGTCATCATGGCATTCCATGAATAAACTGCTTATTACGATTACTAACACCACAGTACCAGTATGGATTCATTAGAAAAATATGTGTTTTGTACTAAAAACCATCTTGATGCATTTATTTTCATGATATATCACGAAATTCGACGTTTTTGACAAGATTCCAAATTTTCTAACATTACACCGGTCAATCAGAGTGAATCTTTCGTGTTTATCTTAAATTATACCGAACTATAGATCAATCTTCATATTGATCTTCACCTAAGTTCATATTCTGAACTGCATTATTTGATATCAATTTCAGATACTGCATCAAATTTTGCGTTGAAACTGCTAAAAATGATGTTATAAAATGTATTTTCAAACTAACAAGATATTAACTGGTCTCTCTATTTGAAATGAAAGTTTGTATTTTTATCCATCTTGGAAAAAATTAATGAAAATCATTGAAATTTTAACTTTTAAGTCAATTTTGATGCCCATAAAAACACATCAGACAATATTATCATTCAACTGTCGATACAAAAATTAATGTATAAAAAAATCGTATATTTTAATGGAATAAATAATTATAACTCTTCACCGAATAAACGAATAAAATAAAATCCATAAATCTCATAGGTAACAAAATTTAAGATTCTCCATAATTTCAAATATATGTTTTATTTGCAGAGATATGGAAGAATGCAACTCTCTAGATGAAAGCGTCGAGAATTTGGATCGCAATTCTCTGGCATCATTCGGTTCCGGTAATACAACTGATTCGGACAAGGTAAGTGAATATTGATTTTTTCAAATGGTTGTTGCGTGATTTCTTCAACACTATTAACAAAAAGATGAGACGCCATCAATCACAATCGGAAATAAATTTGGAACCGGAAGTACTAGCTTTTATACTAGATATGCATGCCCATTATCGTGACATGAAAGTCAATAAAAAACTACCACAAATTACCAAATAATAAGTCATACTCATTCACATATAAGTGTCGGCAGCGTTTTGATGTTATTCTGGTGATTACGACAGAAAGAAATGCATTATTTAGTTTTGGAGAAGAAAAATCTGAAAACGGCATATAATAAATAATATACCTCAATATTCATTTTTCTGTATTATGATGTATGTATTATACTTCGAAGAATTACGTTGGTTATGTTTTGTGAAGGTTTTGTAAAGAATTTGAAAATAAAAATGGCCGCAAAGACCAAAGCCATTTAAGGATAGAAACTACAAATTAAGTATATTGTCGATTCTATCTGAAATCATGAATCTGAAAATTATTAAAAATATTTTCGCGTTATTGATTATTTAAAATACAATGAAGTTCAATATTTTTCCAAGAATCCACAATCCACGAAGCTCTGAGAGAAAAACAGTTTGAAGTAGTGAAAAACTACATTGGATTGGTACTTTGAATAATGAAATACATTTTTGGTGGGATTATAGAAAAATATGTGTTTATTATGTGTGTTATAAATGAAGTGATATCACTTATCTCATATCCATTTCTTCTATAAAAAATCTGAAATCGATAAAAATATATCTTTCTTCATAGAGAAACAAAATGAATCAAGGGACCCTGTGAACTCTTTCGAATTTTTCAACTTGCCATAACTTTCGAACGGATGGACCGATTTTCAACTTCGCGCATACCATTTTGCTTGTTTTTTTTTCATAGAATCCATTTCTCCAATCGAAAAAACCGAAATCGAAAAAAAAATGCATCAAAGGGGTACCCTTGGAACTTTTTCGAATTCTTCAAATCGCCATAACTTTCGAACGGATGGACCGATTTTCAACTTCGCGCATACCAATTTGCTTGTTTTTTTTCATAGAATCCATTTCTCCAATAGAAAAAACCGAAATCGAAAAAAAAAATGCATCAAAGGGGGTACCCTTGGAACTTTTTCGAATTCTTCAAATCGCCATAACTTTCGAACGGATGGACCGATTTTCAACTTCGCGCATACCAATTTGCTTGTTTTTTTTCATAGAATCCATTTCTCCAATCGAAAAAACCGAAATCGAAAAAAAAATGCATCAAAGGGGGTACCCTTGGAACTTTTTCGAATTCTTCAAATCGCCATAACTTTCGAACGGATGGACCGATTTTCAACTTCGCGCATACCAATTTGCTTGTTTTTTTTCATAGAATCCATTTCTCCAATCGAAAAAACCGAAATCGAAAAAAAAATGCATCAAAGGGGGTACCCTTGGAACTTTTTCGAATTCTTCAAATCGCCATAACTTTCGAACGGATGGACCGATTTTCAACTTCGCGCATACCAATTTGCTTGTTTTTTTTCATAGAATCCATTTCTCCAATAGAAAAAACCGAAATCGAAAAAAAAATGCATCAAAGGGGGTACCCTTGGAACTTTTTCGAATTCTTCAAATCGCCATAACTTTCGAACGGATGGACCGATTTTCAACTTCGCGCATACCAATTTGCTTGTTTTTTTTCATAGAATCCATTTCTCCAATCGAAAAAACCGAAATCGAAAAAAAAATGCATCAAAGGGGGTACCCTTGGAACTTTTTCGAATTCTTCAAATCGCCATAACTTTCGAACGGATGGACCGATTTTCAACTTCGCGCATACCAATTTGCTTGTTTTTTTTCATAGAATCCATTTCTCCAATCGAAAAAACCGAAATCGAAAAAAAAATGCATCAAAGGGGGTACCCTTGGAACTTTTTCGAATTCTTCAAATCGCCATAACTTTCGAACGGATGGACCGATTTTCAACTTCGCGCATACCAATTTGCCTGTTTTTTTCATGGAATCCATTTCTCCAATCGAAAAAACCAAAATCGAAAAAAAAATGCATCAAAGGGGGTACCCTTGGAACTTTTTCGAATTCTTCAAATCGCCATAACTTTCGAACGGATGGACCGATTTTCAACTTCGCGCATACCAATTTGCTTGTTTTTTTTTCATAGAATCCATTTCTCCAATCGAAAAAACCGAAATCGAAAAAAAAAAAAATGCATCAAAGGGGGTACCCTTGGAACTTTTTCGAATTCTTCAAATCGCCATAACTTTCGAACGGATGGACCGATTTTCAACTTCGCGCATACCAATTTGCTTGTTTTTTTTCATAGAATCCATTTCTCCAATCGAAAAAACCGAAATCGAAAATAAAAATGCATCAAAGAGGGTACCCTCGGAACTTTTTCGAATTCTTCAAATCGCCATAACTTTCGAACGGATGGACCGATTTTCAACTTCGCGCATACCAATTTGCTTGTTTTTTTTCATAGAATCCATTTCTCCAATCGAAAAAACCGAAATCGAAAAAAAAAATGCATCAAAGAGGGTACCCTTGGAACTTTTTCGAATTCTTCAAATCGCCATAACTTTCGAACGGATGGACCGATTTTCAACTTCGCGCATACCAATTTGCTTGTTTTTTTTTCATAGAATCCATTTCTCCAATCGAAAAAACCGAAATCGAAAAAAAAATGCATCAAAGGGGGTACCCTTGGAACTTTTTCGAATTCTTCAAATCGCCATAACTTTCGAACGGATGGACCGATTTTCAACTTCGCGCATACCAATTTGCTTGTTTTTTTTCATAGAATCCATTTCTCCAATCCAATCCAATTTGCTTGTTTTTTTTCATAGAATCCATTTCTCCAATCGAAAAAACCGAAATCGAAAAAAAAATGCATCTAAGGGGGTACCCTCGGAACTTTTTCGAATTCTTCAAATCGCCATAACTTTCGAACGGATGGACCGATTTTCAACTTCGCGCATACAAATTTGCTTGTTTTTTTTTCATAGAATCCATTTCTCCAATTGAAAAAACCGAAATCGAAAAAAAATGCATCAAAGGGGGTACCCTTGGAACTTTTTCGAATTCTTCAAATCGCCATAACTTTCGAACGGATGGACCGATTTTCAACTTCGCGCATACCAATTTGCTTGTTTTTTTTTTCATAGAATCCATTGCTCCAATCGAAAAAACCGAAATCGAAAAAAAAAATGCATCAAAGGGGGTACCCTCGGAACTTTTTCGAATTCTTCAAATTGCCATAACTTTCGAACGGATGGACCGATTGTCAACTTCGGCCTTTTGTCTCAGAGATTTACCAATGAAAAAAAAATCAGAATCTTGGAAAAACATTTTTCTTCATAGAGAACTTTTTCGACTTTGTTAAATCGCCATAATTTCCGAACGGATGAACCGATATGTTAATAATTTTTATTGTGTCAGTCAAGGGAAACGTCAAATTCAAGAGCTGAGTTCAGAACATAAATGGATGACTTGAGTCGATTGCAGAAGAAAAGTTTTTCGCAAAGCTGCTTGAGATTCGTTGAGAGTGGTTTTCAGTAGTTACCCAAGACCATAAATGATTGAAAAAAAATTATAACAGATTTCGAAAGCTTGTTGTTTGGAAACAGACCGATAATCAATTTTCTGCTGATTCATACTTTCAACATTGCAAAAGTCCATAAACGCTTTCCATACAATTTTTTTACTGTAACTGTTAATCTCTGGTATATTTGATTCGATAATTTCATTAATATTCTCATGAGTATTACAACCAAATCGTGACATTTTGAAATATTGAATATTTGAAATGTCAAAATCGAATTTCAGTTATCCAAGACAACATGATTGAGTGAAAACAGACCATGGGATCTGTTTTCAGTATAAAGTTGTTTTTATTGGTTGTATTCAATCAGATGACCACAAATTAACTGATTTTATTGGAGCAAAAAATAATTTCTGAAACACCACCCCGACTATTCCGTGCAGATGTAGACGCTGAAAAATCCATTTCCCTCATCTCGCCCTTTCCTGACCTTTTCCCCGTTGTTTTTCGCCGCACGAACTCGAGTTGGGAAAGAAAGCTCTCGAAAATTGGTCCGCACTAAAAAGGTCTTCAGAACTTGCGCTTTTTCTCTTCCGCCCACTCTTCTCTCGTTCCTGGGAAATTTATATTCACTGCTAGATCTAAAAGTCATTTCGACGCGGTATAGTTTATTGGGAAATCCAATCCAAATGTTATTTCGAAGGCAAATTGGCAGACCTCGGTGGGTGTTAGTCAGAGAATCGGTCCGATTCTTTAAAAAGTGGTTAAAACAGTGGTTAAATTAGTAACGTTGTTACCAACTACTCTTTTAACCACTCTAGATTTTCCACTATTCATATGTGGTATTCTTCAAATACGAAATTTATCAAGGTTGCTAATTTCTTACATTTCCACTCAGTGGTAAATAAATGCGGAAAAGTTAGTAACCCCTCTTCTTCTTTATTATAGTTTGCTGTTTTTCTTCAATTTTAACATCAATATAACCTCATTTTTTGGATTTGACCCACTATTGTAAATGCAAAAGTATGCAGTATTAGCACATAGAAAATATCGGCACACATGGTATAGAAAATATCGGCACACATGGTCTTCTGTGTCCGGGACTGCCAAGTTTTTCGTAAATTTATATGTTTTGTTGATGAACTTAGTGAGGTAGGTATAAATATGTCCTGGAATACACAGGATCATTGCTCATTGATTCAGCTAGGTATTTTTCAGTAGCAATACATTCTACCATGTTGAACATACAGGTTCTCAATAATATCGATTATCCTACCATATAATTATTTCCTGAGTGACTCATATCCTAAAAACTGTAACAAATTTCCTTCATAACTGCCTCTTCAAATATATATCACCTTTATGATGAATTATTTTTTCATTTCCACCAGTAAAATTTGGTGGATAAATTAGTCACTTCATCAGTGGTAAACCAATGACAAGTTGTTGAATTTTTTTCCATTTTGACCTTAGAGAATTGAAAATTCGGAAAGTGATTCAAATAACAACTGACCTTCCTATTTGCCACCCAAATGACAGTTGTTGAGATAACCACTTCCTTAGAGAATCAGACCGATTGTCGTTCAACGCTGCTTTATTAGCAGAATCAGAATATTATTTATTGTCAGAAGAAGTTAATCTCGTAGACAAAGATATGGTGTATAACTTCGATCATATAACAGACTAGTTACTAGATGAATAACTCTCAATCCTTACCACAGTAGTTGTTTGAAGCCAACATCTAAATTAGTTACTGGGGTTACCTCATTCTAAAACAAGGATAGCAACAACAGATTCGCCCAGCAGCAGTGTCTTGTTATCTTGGAATGGTCTGAATTTGAATAAATTGACCTACTTACAAAATTATCGTATCCATTCTTCCTAAGACTGAATGAAAACAATGTAATATCAAAGTTTTCTGAAAATATACATCTTTGATTTATTACCCGAATTATAATAGATTTAGTTCACTGTCACTACTATATATTGTTTATTTTCTGGTAATATGAAGTTTCCAAGTTTCGAAGTTGAAGAATAAAACATCAAACATGTTGTTATTACTTTCCAATTCCACTAAATATAGGCTCATCTACTACTCTGGGCATTTTCTTACCGCTTGAGCCAACCATTTTATCACTTGTAGTGAAATGATGCGCGCAAACTCTAGCGTCTCTTTCTTGATCATATTTTTACATATATCCACTAACTTTTCATCTTGAGAATGTTTTCAAATTACCAAAAATCGTTTTGCTTATGAGGGTGGGTGAATGATGTTTATATGTTGATGTGCTTATATGTTGCTCTTAATAGTTCTATAATATATATATATATATATTAATGGTATATATTTTCCCGATGGCACTGGATTATAGAGAAAAGTGCCTTAAGCCTGTAAAATTTATCTTGAAATTTACAAAAAAAACATGATATTCAAATGCATCTCAAAGTGGAAAAAGTCAAATTTGATAACACGAGGTAAATAAGAAATAAGTATTCGATGAACTTCAACTGGAATGAAAATCTGAATTTCGGAAACTTCCCCATTGTACATAACTATCTTTGTTGAGCACACTCACAGCCAGAAGTGTTCCGAAATCTAAAGAAACCATACAGTTGCATTGAAACCAAATATCTCAGGGCGCCCTTTCTGGGGTTCTTGAGGCTGGTTTCGGAAAAATGATGGACACAAATATTTTCCAGAGTTTATAATATACTTCCACCGTGCGAGACTCAGATGTTTACACCTACAACTGTCGAATTGACCGGCTTATAGCTTTTGAAATACTTTGATACTTAGCGTTGATATAAAAAGTACAAGAAACATTTACTTTTAACTGAGGAAAGCTCGCACATTTTTAATATACATCGAATGACCAGGCCCAAAAACAATCGTTTTCATTCGTTCCCGAAGGTTCTTTCTATACAGTGTGTACCAGCCAAATGGAATAAATTCGTTAATGAATAAACGGTGGCGTTTTAGGAAAAACGCTCGTACACGTCGATTTGTATCTTTAGTTGCGCTTTTTATTCAAAAAAAAACTTTTTATACAGGGTGTGTCATGCCACAGTGGCCAATATCAACTTTCTTATTTTAAATGCAACACCCTGTATTTTATTTCATTTTCAGATTCTTCCTGAAGAGCTGATTTCGTCGATCTATCATACTTGGGGTATAGCGCGTAAGATTACAGAGATATAGGGTGTGAAAAATCGAGATTTTTCAACTTTGGGAATTTTTTGTGTCGAAACTAATAATTTCTGCTCAAAACGGCTTACATGTTCCTATCTTAACTTTTCATTTACTATCTACTGACATTTAATAGAAACAAATAGAAGGTGATGCAAATCTCAAAATTTTGAACCACCCGTATTTGTTTCAATTAAATATCAATCGATAGTAAATGGAAAGTTAAGATAGGGACATGTGAGCCGTTTTGAGCAAGAATGGATAGTTTCGGCACAAAAAATTCCTAAATTTGAAAAATCTCGATTTTTCACACCCTATATCTCTGTAATCTTACGCGCTATACCCAAGTATGATGGATCGACGAAATCAGCTCTTCAGGAAGAATCTGAAAATGAAATAAAATACAGGGTGTTGCATTTAAAATAAGAAAGTTGATATTGGCCACTGTGGCATGACACACCCTGTAAAAAAAAAAAGCGCAACTAATTAACGAATTTATTCCATTTGGCTGGTACACACTGTATAATTGTAAGTGTGTAAATCACTATTCGAAATAGTTTGAAGTAAGTGTCAAGACCCGTACCTAGCAAACATATCTTTTTACGAATGTTTTGCCACTTCCCGTTTTTGTATCTCCGTACACAAAAAACATACCAGACGACCCTCACAACACTTGTAATGGGGAATATTCCTTAATTCGGCTTATTACAGCATATGCAAACTAATTGATTACGAGTTTCATTCATGAATTTTTCGAATTCGTTGCTGAAACTATCTAAATTAATTTTTCAAATATGGGGTTTTAAATTTTAATTCGCTTTGTTTCTACTTCACAAATTGGCAACAGCGCCTAGTAGGCTAGAAGAACAACAACAACTCACATTTGGCCACACTTTCATTATGTACACTTGATGTCAAATTGCTAATATAAAAAAAAGAATCAGTCAGGACATGAATTTCAGTCCAATAAAAACACCAGTCCATCCACAAGTCAAACATAAACATAACCTCCAAAACTGATAGTTCGAGAGCTGGCGACGAAAACAACTTCCTCATAGTTACCAAAGGTTTGACCTGGCACTTCGAGTCTACTTCAGATCGTTATTTTAAAACCGCCCGTCTGCCGGAGGTGAGCGGTCGCCTTCTCAGATTTGGATTTTGAAAAAATTATCAAAAATCGCTCAAAACTTCCCAATTTTTACCACAATGATTTTTTGCTGAAAACGGCCTAAGATCCTAACCTAATCGAAATCAGAAACGTCTGCCTCTGAAAATGGTCGCTATTTCGGAGCAGACGCTGTCAAATATGTCAAAAAAACGCCTTCAACTTCCTCATAGGTTACCACCGTGATTTTTGCGTCAAAGTTTTACTTAATATGTTATCAACCAAGGCTCGATAAGAAAACCTCGGCAGACGGTCGCATTTAAACTGCAGACGGGGTTGAAGTTGAAAAGTTAAAAAAATACCTGATTACAAATACAAATTGTAGCATATAAAAAGTACCAAACCGGATTGACTATTTGCAAAATGACAATGATAACTTCTTGTAAATTTTTCTAAATAAAATATTTCCTTTTTGAAAAAGCGCTATATCACATATGTCAAAAAAACGCCGTCAACTTCCTCACAGGTTATCACCGTGATTTTTGCGTCAATGTTTTACCAAATATGTAACTAACCAAGGTTCGAAAAAATAACTTCGGCAGACGGTCGCATTTAAACTGCAGACGGGGTTGAAGTTGAAAAGTTAAAAAAATACCTGATTACAAATACAAATTGTAGCATATAAAAAGTACCAAACCGGATTGACTATTCGCAAAAGGACTCACAATAATTAATAACCAGTTGTAAGTTTTCCTAAATAAAATATTTGCTTTTTGAAAAAGCGTTAAATCACATATGTCAAAAAGATGCCGTCAACTTTCCCTCAATATTTTTATTGCAAAATCATATAAAAAAACTTCATCAGACGGACAAGCAAATGATGCTGTATATAATAATAATTACTGCCTGTTAAAGCGTGATAGGCAAGTAATGCTTTAGAAATGATTTCTCCTTTTCTGGTAGTTTAGATAAGTAGGTGTATATTAAATAGAATTCTAGTATTAGCTTCATGGTGACTAGAATATAGAACCTCATCAATTTTACAGGTCCATCAATCTGATAAAACATGTAACATATATCTTCACAGGCGACGGAAAAACAGCTGGAGTTAAAGTCGAAAGAAACCTATTGGGACGACCCTTAGTATTATCGTTGGAACATATGATTTATTTATTATAATGTATTATCGTATTCATTGACTACCGTTCCATTGTCGCAGAGTTATCACGACGAATAAATTGAAATTATTCAAGTTATTCCGCTTATTCAAGTCCAAGTCAAATAGGTTGTACCAGTTTCGATGGATTCTTTTTTTTGCATCTTCTACGTGATCTCCTGTTATTAATGACAGATTAGCAATTTACATCAATAAAAAGTTATGCAGAACATCGAGCAAATGAATAGACATAAGTGTGTGGTTCCGTCATCAAAAGACATCGAAAGACACAAGCGGCCCAACGATTTTTTGAGAACATTGAGGTGTGAATCTATTAAAAACTGAATTAGTGAAGTTTTTATTGAAATACTGGGAAACACCGGAAATTTTGGGAGACAAAATTCTTCGGGTGGATTGTGAAGATATATGTTACATGTTTTATGGGAATGATGGACTTGTGAATTTTGAAATTGATGAGGTTCTATATTCCAGCCACCATGAAGCTGATTCTATTTCATATACTCATTTACAACTACTAAAAAATATCAATGTTGTGATACGTGCATCCGATACTGATATATTTGTAATAGCAGTAGGTATAGATAAATATAAGAACATATTTGGATAGAAACTGGACTTCAGTCAGAAAATACTTTGAGATGCGTTTATTTTAACGACTGTATACAGAAATTTAGGAGATATCCTTCCTCAAGCTTTACCTGCCTATCACTTGCTATCACGCTTTAACAGGCAGTGACTACACATATATCATTCGCTCGAAAAGGTAAAATGAATCCTTTCAACATTATCGAGGAAGATCTGAATATTGGCCATTCTCAGTTTATTTCGTGAGAGCAAATTCAAGGGATTGAAAAATTCGTATGCTACATATATGGTTTTCATAAATGCTAATAATATAAATGAAGCAAGGCTACATTTTGTTCCATAGAATAGAAAACATGGTATCTCGAAAGAAGAAATATATCAGATCAAGTTGAAAATTTCGAGGGGATCTTGATGCCACCTTGTCGAAAAGTTCTAATTAATGAAATAATAAGGGTTAATCAAATTTGCGCCATCTAGAATTATGCAACAGAAACAATTGTATATATGGATTCTATTCTTCAGATTCGAAATTGAAAAAAATTTTAACGTCTCATTTTACACGTGAAATTTTTGCTCCATATAGATCCGTTCTTTTATATAATATTGATAAAGCAATTTAGGGCCGTCTATCCTTTGAATGCGACCGTCAGCTGGGGTTTGCTTATACAACTGAGGTAACTTGTGGGGAAGTCGTTTCATGTCATATGATATGGGATAGCGGCGCTTAGGTCAAAAATATTTAGGAAAAATTACAAGTGATTATGAATTGCGGGGCATTTCGCAAATTTCCAATCCGAATTGGTACTTTTTATATGCTAAAATTTGCATTTGGAGTCAAGTTTTTTTTTAACTTTTCAACTTCAACCCCGTCAGCAGTTTAAATGCGACCGTCTGCCGAAGTTATTTTTTCGAACCTTGGTTTGTAACATATTTGGTAAAACTTTGACGCAAAAATCACGGTGATAACCTGTGAGGAAGTTGACGGCGTTTTTTTGACATATGTGATTTAGCGCTTTTTCAAAAAGGAAATATTTTATTTAGAAAAATTTTCAAGTAGTTATCATTGTGAGACATTTTGCAAATAGTCAATCCGGATTGGTACTTTTTATATGCTGAAATTTGCATTTGTAATCAGATAATTTTTTTTAACTTTTCAATTTCAACCCCGTCTGCAGTTTGAATGCGACCGTCTGCCGAGATTTTCTTTTTGAGCCTTGGTTGATAACATATTAAGTAAAACTTTGACGCAAAAATCACGGTGGTAACCTATGAGGAAGTTGAAGGCGTTTTTTTGACATATTTGACAGCGTCTGCTCCGAAATAGCGACCGTTTTCAGAGGCAGACGTTTCTGATTTCGATTAGGTTAGGATCTTAGGCCATTTTCAGCAAAAAATCATTGTGGTAAAAATTGGGAAGTTTTGAGCGATTTTTAATAATTTTTTCAAAATCCAAATCTGAGAAGGCGACCGCTCACCTCCGGCAGACGGGCGGTTTTAAAATAACGATCTGAAGTAGACTCGAAGTGCCAGGTCAAACCTTTGGTAACTATGAGGAAGTTGTTTTCGTCGCCAGCTCTCGAACTATGAGTAGCATATCTTTTGAGGAGCATGGAACAGAAATAAGCAGAATGGCACCTAACCCACAGAACTTATTGGTAGTATAAGATCTGCGTTTTAACCTGATCAAAATATGACTATCTTTATTCACTTAATCAACTGGATTTGTTGTCCTTTATTATTTATGAAATCTGCAGTCGATGTTGCCAAATGGTGAATTAAGAACAAGGTGCTTCAAATTTTGAATCCCCAATTAAAGTATCTTTTTTTCAAACAATTGCAATTGCTTTTTCGGATAAAGGTTGAAATGGTAAGTTTGAAATGCGTCGTTTTGAAGATATTTAATGAGAATTACTTTATTATGCTCCGAAGGAGAATTCCCCATTATTATAATAATTTCTGCGGACAAAGGTTGCTACTGGGTGTTTTGTCACACAGTTTTGGCGGCAAATTCGAGCAAGTCCCCACCTTACCAAAACCTCCCCATTTCCCGACGAATCAGAATAATCGAAACGAGCCATAGCGCATCAACACGCCATCTCACCCCGTAGCGCTCCGGGAACCGCGCGGGGTGGGTGGGTGGGGGGGGGTGGAACCTGGAGCCCCGGAGCGTGCGTCGCGGCGCCGACGCCGCCAGTACGACGCCCGGTCTGAGCCGACGTCGCTGCTCCATGTAGCAGTGCCACGGACGCGGGCCGCGGCGGCTGGGAGGCAAAAAAAAAAGTCCGGGGGCGCCGCGCTCTCGCGGGATTTTCCGGTCGAGCGGATGACGTCGTCGACGCTTCGGTGCTTCTTTTATCACTATAGCTTTAGGTTTTCCGGTGCACTTACTGATTACGGGTATCCGCTTGAATTGTAGCGGCAACTGGTTGTAGGGATTTGTAGGTTTAGGGTGAGTCGGGTTTCGTGCTAGCGGGTGTCCGAAATATGATTCTTTTGTATGAGAAAATAAAAAAACATAATTCAAAATGAAATGTTTGTTCAATTGATCGTACAATAATTAGTGAAACTACAATTATTATAATAACAAACTTCATGGTAGATTCAACAGAATTTATTTTGGTGAAGGTTTTACGAGGGCAGACAGCAATAGTATCCGCCGTAGTTTTGGACAAAATTTAATCCGCAATAATTGTAGAAAAAATAGTGTATGATATACCTGCTAAAAGTGATTTTATCTTGTTTGAAGGAATGGAACATTCCGCCTTACAAAATAAAATATCACTTTTAGCACTTGTAGTACAACCATTGACAACCATTGACTATTTTCGATTATTATCTACAGTTGTCTATATCACAAATTTTTCTCAAAATTGGATCACCTCTATAACTTTTTTGTTTCTCCAAATAAACAAGTGAAATTCGCTGTGTAGGAATGCATTTTTGAAGTATTCACTTGTCTTCTTCCACTCCAGGTTTGACCGGAAATTACTCATACTTTTTTGATACTTACAAAATTACATCGTGGTGATAACAATGACATCCAATCTGTCACTTTTTGGCATTTATCAACAGTAAAAACACTTGAGATCTCTTCTTATCGGATAAATTTCTCTTAGTAAACGAAAAATGTTGGGAATCTGTAATTTTAATTTAAATTAGCAAGTCATTATTATATTTACGAATGATCATTAACTTATAACATTGAACTATATTGAAATCTTTCCAAAACGGCTCATCGTGTGAACAATGCCTACAATCATTCAAAGTGGACATGACAGAAATTGAAATGAAACGCGCTCACTATTTATAGATGAACTGCGATTTGATTTTATCGCAGTGAAAAAAAATGCCCTTTTTTTATCGAGGTCGAAATAGATAAACGTCACCCTCAGCTGATCTACTGTCAACAGAAGTTGGTTTATAACGTCTTTTGGGGTTTCTTTTGATGTCAAATAAAAAATGTTTCCATATGACTACTTTCTGCCGGTCACTGTATAAACATCACTTATATGAATCTTTGTATTCTATATCCAGTTATATTTTGACTAATTTTAATTGTTTATACTTTCAAAAACTCTCTAGAGATTCAGTAGATTATTCCATTATCTCTTGAATTTTTGATCTACAACTTTTTTTCACTGAATGTAAACATGTCCTTTCCAAGTATAGAGAAAGTTTTTCTGAAAAATTCTTGTGATGTTTCATCATTATATGAAGGAACAGAATCAACAACTGATTTCGACATTTTTTGTGTCCAGTACGTGTTCCATTTGAGTTAATGAAGTTTATGCGTGCCCACTATACATTTGGGCTATGAAATAATAAAGTTAGATAAGTATATGTTTTTGAGATAATGGAATAGATAGTGGATCTTATTTCGGACACCTCATTAATTCGGCAACCTTTGGGTAGACGTATTTCACTTTCCCAGTTGAATTGAGATATTTTTATTCAATCAATCATAATTATTTCACTTAGAAAAGAATTTCGTTATTTGCAAAACATACAGGGTGTTTCACAACCACGAAAAGAAACTTCATTCGTTGGGTCGTTTGAAAAAAATGTTTTAATGAACATAATTATCCGGAGTTACCACATATGAGGCGTTGAAGTTTTTTTTTTTTTCCTTTCGGTTTTTATTTCAGGTTGCCATAGAAATAGTTTTTAGAATGAGTTGAAGTTTTTTTTTTCCGAAAGCGAAACTTGATAGAAGAAAACGCAAGAGACCAAAAAGTTGAATTCTCAGTTGCTCAATAAAAAAATGGAAAACTACCTTAAAAGTCAGTGGCGCACTTTTTTCTCAATATTTTTGACTGTGATACGCCACTGGACCTTATAATTTCAATCTAGTTGGGGCTGAATAAGCGCATTATTACTTCGAATAACTGTGCCGAATCTGTTCTATAAATGCCTTTATTTTTTAATTTCAATGCCGTATATTCGTAGGAACTTTTTTTTTATGACGAATCACTCTCTGAAGTTTCGTACCGAAGTTAGGATACACCCTGTATAATATATTATTCCTGCTCCTACACTTTCGTCCGTTTTTGATCCGTCTGTATATTTGCTTGTAACTGTTTAAAAAAATGTTTGTGTCCGATGATCTTGAAATTCAGTTCAGCAATCATTTTTCCATAAAATTTCCATTATATTTTCATGACCTTCAAAATGATCCAGAATTGAGATTATCGTACCTTTTCCAATAAAATGTCACATTCCGCTTTTTGTAAAAAACGCCCGAACCAACTTTCGCAGATTTTAATATAACACACGCTCGGCAACTTTTTCGTACTTGAAAAACCGTTTCCGTCGAATCTCGATAAAACTATCGTGAACATGACGAGCCCAAACTCGTCCTCGGGCATCATCCCCAAGAGCCAGGAGAAGTCGAAGAGGAAGATATCGCTGCCGTGGTTCAGGCAGAGCTCGGTGTCCAAAAACCATCACGCCCTCACCAGGCAGCACACCATAGACACGCCTGGATCGTTCCAGGCGCGGCTCAAGAGGCAGCCCAGCCAGCCTGTCCTGGTAATAATTGTCCTTATTGTGTCTGCGGGGCTGTGATACGAAACTTTTTTTTTTTCGACTGGAACGCCCATAGATCTTACTGCTTACGCTAGATCCGGCATCCTGTAGTAATTTTTAGGTCAAGAGGGGTCTGTAAGAAATTAGGTACTATGATCACGTGGTACAACACATGTATGGACGAAAATGAAAACGACCAATCAATGGCCTAGTACTTTCAACCCCCCCGGACCTACAAAACAAGTAACCTGGATACCGGATCTAGCGTAAGCAGTAAGATCTATGGGAACGTCATCCAGCAAAAATTAACGACAGCACTGACAATTGACGTTCACCTTGAGAGACTAGATTATTGTCGATTTTCATGTTATATACCGGGCTATTCAAATTCGTTTCTGTACATGGGGATCTCGTAAACGATAAGAGACAGAGTGTCGGTTAAATTGTGGCAAAGTTGCGTATTTTAGAGACATATTCAATGATGTGAAAAAATCGAATTTAGCTCTTTTGGTTCTGGAGATATACAGGAAAAGCCAAAAAATCCCAAATTATTTATTTGCCTGTATTTTCTTTATTCGCAGACATATTGAAAATCTATCCACATTTTGCTATTGGCACTTGATGTGGGGTATCAGAATATGTTCATGAATCTTTTATACAGGGTTTTCAATTGACTTGGCCGTTACTTGATGAAAATCCATAGTTATTGTAAACAAACGAAAAACGATAAGATTTTCACGATAAATATATTTATATATATTTTTTTCACAACATGTTTCGCTAACACTGTAGCTTCATCAGGTATAAGTACACTAAACTAACTACTACGATAATAACCATATTTATACCTAATTACACAGTTATAACAATATTTGTACCTGTAGGGATTAAAGAATATTTATCCTCTTCATTGCGGTAAATAACAAAAATAAAATGAATATCTAATTAAGCTATTTTTAGGAAAACAAATTCAACAAAGGAGAATTATTCAAATCTAATTGGTCATTAAGCAAAAGATTTTAATTCTTGAGTCTATTAATTTCGAGTGTTTCACTCCTTTGTTTTCAACATGTAATATTTTGAATTATTCATCAAAATCGTGATTTTCTTCTAAAAGGTGGTTGGAATATGTTGAATTTGTTTTCCTATTTACATAACTCATGTGGTGCTCATGGATGCGATTTTTGAAAGTTCTCCCAGTCTGACCAATGTATACCTTCGGGCAAGTTCGACAATTCAGTCTATATACTCCTGATTTTTCATATTTAGGAACTATCTTATTTTTGATAAACTTAAAAAAAAATAATAATAATTATCATCATTCTGTTGCATGATGGAAAATAATAGTGACAGTGAATCATCTTACACATCTCCTGATGTAGCAGAAAGTGCAAACATAACCTCCTTCCAGACAAATCGAGGAAAAGTATGATTTATGATATTATATGCTTGAATGCTAAAGATATCAAAGTAAGTATTCTAAACTTGTCGTATTTCCCAAAAAAAACACCAGTCCTTTGAATATAAAGCAAAAATAAGTTTGGCTACATGCCGTTTAAGAAACCATCAAACAACATTTGATTTGAAAACGAGACGTTTCGCGTTCAGTTGATTATCGGTTGAACGAAATTACCGGCGTTGGCGCATTCACCAAAAATGCTACAATCTCCAGAAAGACGCGCTTTCTATAAACCACTTATATTCAAATGAGGCACTGTATTTTATGACGAATATTGAATACATAGCTTTTGATACACTCAAATGACTCATATAAATACCAACAGAAGGATATATACAGTGAGGACCAAAAGTCCGTCGCCCCCCCTGTAACTTCTTTATTCTACATATTACAAAAAATGTTAAATACATAAGTTGTAGGGTTTCATTCGATCTCTTCAATGGTTTAAGTTTCATTCATACAGAGTGTCTCAAAAAAGCACGGTGACTTAGAAGTTATTTTTTTTAAATGGGACACCCTATATTTTATTCCATTTTTAGATTCTTCCTGAAGAGCTGATTTCGTCGATATATCATACTTGGGGTATAGCGAGAAAGATTACAGAGATATAGGGTGTGAAAAATCGAGATTTTTCAAATTTAGGAATTTTTTGTGCCGAAACTATCCATTCTTGCTCAAAACGGCTCACATGTCCCTATCTTAACTTTCCATTTACTATATAATGACATTTAATAGAAACAAATAGAGGGTGATGCAAAACTAAAAATTCTGAACCACCCGTATTTGTTTCAATTAAATATCAATCGATAGTAAATGGAAAGTTGAAATTGTAATCTTTCTCGCTATACCCCAAGTATGATATATCGACGAAATCAGCTCTTCAGGAAGAATCTAAAAATGAAAAAAAATACATGGTGTCCCATTTAAAAAAATTAACTTCTAAGTCACCGTGCTCTTTTGAGACACTCTGTATGAATGAAACTTAAACCATTGAAGAGATCGAATGAAACCCTTCAACTTATGTATTTAACATGTTTTTGTAATATGTAGAATAAAGAAGTTACAGGGGGGGCGACGGACTTTTGGTCCTCACTGTATATCTGGGAACTATAAAAAATGTCTTGGGATGATTATCTCTTTCAAATGTTACGATGTGGCAACCTCTGTGGGGGAAAAAACACATGAATATGAATTTCATGTTGGCTTCAGGCAATTTGGGGTGTTTACAATTCTAGTGGGTTTGTTGTTCGGAGATTTTATTGGCCTGAAATCCCGCGATGAAAACTGACAACATCTCTTCTCTTTCAGGCGGGCGTCTTGGAAATGACGTGGGTGATGTCGGACTTCGTCGCCGGCGCCGCCTCCGAGCTGTCTGTCACCAAGGGCCAGCAGGTGGAGGTGCTCGAGGTGTGCCCTTCGAGGCCCGACTTTTGCCTGGTGCGCATGCCGACGGCGCGCGCCGCCGACCACGACGCCACCGTCGCCGCCGCGGCGCCCGAGGGCCTGGTGCCGCTGGCGGTGCTCAAGCAGCCGCCGGCGGCCACGGCGGCCGGTGGCGGCTCCAGGGGTTCGCCCTCCAGGAAGCCGCAGAGCGTTGCCGCCGCCGCCGCGGCGGTCGTCGACTTCGATGTCGGTGAGTGTGGTGGTGGGGGAGTTACGATTTGTCGTGCAAAATTACAAGTTATCAGTAGAAATTACAATTTGTTGTGTAAAGTTACAATTCGTCGTGAAAATTACAATTTGTTGTACAAAATTACAGTTTGACATAGACAAGGACAAATCGCCATTCAAATTCATAATTTATTGCAAAAACTTACAATTGTCCTACAATTTCAGTTTTTCGTACAAAATTACATGTTATCGATTAGTTCATCGATAAAAATTAAAATTCATCGTACAAATTACAAATTGTCGTACAAAATTACAATTTGACATACACAAGTACAATTCGATATTCAAACTTACAAGTTATTACAAGCTATTACAAATCGTCGTTATTGCAAAAACTTATCAATTTGTCGTACAATATTTTACAATTTGCCGTACAATATTTTCCAATTTGTCTTACTCACAATTTCAGTTTTACGTACAAAATTAAATATTATCGTTTTCAGTTTATCGATAAACATTACAAATTGTCGTACACAAAGTGTCTATTTATTGTACAAAATTACAGTTTTACGAATCCTTGTTCTAACTTACAAATTATCGCCTAAAGACACAATTTGCCATACAATTTCACAATGTGTACAAACCATAAATCTTGCACAATTTCAGTAATTCGTACAAAATTAAATTATCGGTAAGTGAGTGTTGGCAACGTTGCATATAGTATCTCGTCACAATCGTCTCCAGGAAATTTCATAAAATCAAAGTCTTTGCACCCAAAAAAAAATATATGTGTGATTATTAGGCAGTTATAAAGGCACTGTGAAATGCTCAGTAAGTTTTTTCTGAACAATATATCGCATGTTTTTTATGTCCGTCACGAGAACCCTGCTGAAATAACCAAAACACGACCTTTGGACTCCTGTGATTCTAGACAATCAGTCTAGCAAGTCCCAGGCGCTGTTGCCACCTCTAAAAAAATTCTTTTGAAACCCCCACATAACCAGTGAATAGAAAGGAATGGATGAAGAGATTAAACAAATGTTCAAAACCTTGTGTGACCAAAATAAAGAGATAAGAGATGATATAAAATCTATAAAAGAAGAGCTGATTACTTCCAATAACAAAGTCAAGGAGTTAGAAAAAAGAGTTGATGACCTGGAAGAAAATAACGAAAATCTTAAGAAATTTGTTGAAGACGGTTATAGAAAGTCTAAAGAAAACAATCTCATAATATACGGTGTGGAAGAGGAAGAAAATATAAATTTGTTAGAAGAAGCAATAAATTTGGTGAAAGAAAAACTAGATGTAACTTTACGCGATTATGAAGTGAATAACGTATATCGTATAGGAAAAATTAATGCAGATAAAACAAGACCAGTAGTTTTACAACTGACACGCTACCTAAAAAAACAAGAAATACTGAGTAGATGCAGTAAACTTAAGGGGACCAGAATATCCATCAGCCACGATCTCACACCACAAGAGAGGGAAGAGAAACAAGTATTATTTAAACATTACAAGGAAGCAAGGGAAAAGAACTACCAGACAAAACTCTATAGGAATAAGGTGGTGATTAATGGTGATACCTATACTTACCATAATCTGAAGGAAAAGGAAGATACAGATGAAACTGGAAAAAAAAACGAAATAATAATCAAGGATACAAAGGCTGCACAGAAGGTAACTCAAACACAAGAATCTTCATCAGCCTACGCAACCAGACATCAGGGAAAATATCGACAAAAGATTATAGGAGGAGAACTGGCGACTCCACCTTCCAAAAAAATTAAAAAATAATAGGATTCAGGATTCAGTTTCATGCCGTTCTTACATCGGTAAATAACTATATAATCCACTGCCTAATAGACTTAATGTAATTTTAATATTTCACTGCCTGATAGACTTTTGTAATTTTAATTGTATTACTCACTAATACTACTGCTTTTATTATTATTATACATTCATAATACACTATGTTTATATCGATAAGAATATATACATACAGACAGTTTTTCCCTAAATAATAATAATGGACGGATATATAAGAGATTATATGCCTTCTACTATAGAAACCAGTTTAATTGAGATCGGTGGTTTGAAAGAAAATAATGCGAAAAATAGAAATAGATTTAGAATTTTCCATAATAATATCAGAAGTGTAGCAAAGAATTTTGATGAACTGTGCATTTTTATGGCATTATTCAATAATAATTTTGATTGTGTGGTTTTATCAGAAACATTCTGGGTTGATGAGATACAACTATACAATATTTCTGGATTCTCAGTTATTTATAATGAGGGTAACATTAATAGGAATGATGGGGTCCTTATTCTCATAAAGAATCACCTTCAATTCAGTTATGATATAATACACTTAGAAAAAATTAAAGCCATACAGTTATTAGTTAATTATAAAAATACATCTATCGAAATCCTTGCATTGTATAGACCACCTTCATTGTGTCCCAAACAATTCAATGGAAACTTAGAAGAATATTTGAAGTCAAGCAGGCCTCAAAAAGATATAACTATACTAGTAGGAGATATAAATATTGATATTTGTGGTGATCTTGATTACGTCGAAGAATACCAGGATATCCTGAGTGAGTATGGTTATACAAGCGCTATCAATATCCCTACCCGAATACAAGGCGAATCATCTTCTTGCTTAGACCATTTTTTTGTGAAATCTAAATCCTTCGACAATTACTCCTTCAATTCATATGTTATGAACTATCTCATAACCGACCACTTTCCCATTGTTCTTGATATATTCCTACCTGAAGGAGAAAATAACATATTTAAAACAGAAAACTATTTCAAACAAATTGATTATAAAAAACTTAATGAATGTCTGATGAATGAAACTCAGAAAAAAGCATTGATAAATCAACAGAAATATTTATCAACAGGTTGAAAGACCTCACGGACAGTAATACGACAATGAGAAAAATAAAAAGAAACTTCAGGAAACGGAATCCATGGATTACTCCTGGATTGATAAAATCTATCGAAGTGAAAAATAAACTCTATAAAAAAATGAAGAACTATCCATTGAACATTGAAATCAAACAAGAATTCAAAGATTATAATAAACAACTCGGTTATCTCATTAAGAAAACAAAGAATGGTTATTTTATTGATAAGATAAACACTAACAAAAACTGTCCAAAAAACTTATGGAAATGCGTCAAAGATCTAGGCAACTCGAACAAAGGCACAGAAATCAAATGTGTAATGAACACCTCAGGAGAACTTGAGAAAAATCCATCGGAAATTTGTGAGGTATTTGCGGATTATTTTACAGGCATAGGAGAGAAACTTGCAAATGATATCAAAAAACCAAATGGAAAATTCGAAGGCAAATCAATCCAGAACTCAATTGTTATATCTGAAGTAACGGAAGAAGAAGTACATAAAGCCATATTTAGTCTTAAATTGAATAAATCACCCGGACTTGACTACATAACCGCTGAATACTTGAGATGCATTTCTAAAAATATTTTATCACCATTAACCTACATAATTAATACCTGCATCAATAATGGACATTTCCCTCGATCATTGAAAACGGCAGTTATATCCCCAATTTATAAAACAGGTAACAAAGATCTACCAGAAAATTATAGGCCCATATCGCTTATATCAAACCTAGCCAAAGTATTCGAAAAAATTTTAAAAAACAAATTAACTTGTTTTCTAGATAAATATAAAATAATCTCAAATCTACAATACGGATTCAGAGAAGCTAGATCAACTCAAGATGCAATAGCTCACTTAACAGAAAAAATATACGAGGCATTAGATCAAAACAGGCCAGCCCTATGTATCTTTGTTGATTTAGCTAAAGCTTTCGACACCGTCAGCCATCCTGATTTGATCAGAGCAATGGAGAAAATCGGATTTCGAGGAAGCTGTCTTTCTTTGATGAGTAGTTACCTGACTGACAGGAAACAATGTGTCAAGATTGGAAATGCAATCAGTTCAGTCAAAGATATCAAGTATGGAGTACCACAAGGCACAATTCTCGGACCAATGCTATTCACCATTTATATAAATGATTTGTTCGACTTAGCTATCGAAGGAGATGTCATCAGTTTCGCTGACGATACAGCAGTGTTCTACGAAGACAACACCTGGAACTCACTGAGACATAAAGCAGAAAATAATTTCCAACTGATTATAAATTTCTTCAGAAGTAAACTACTCACCATCAATACTAAAAAAACATTCTTCATTCCATTCACTAGCTATGCTACAAATCTACCCGACTATGGTAAAATAAATATAAAGCTACCTGATGAAGAAATCGAAATAATGGCAAGAACAAATATAAAATATTTAGGAATTCATATCGATTGTCATCTCCGATGGGACGTGCATGTTAAAAAACTACTCGCTAAAGTACGTGGATTAACAGGGAAATTCAAAATTTGTTCAGGATTCTGTGATTTAACCCATCTCAGAATACTTTATTTTGCCTTAGTTCGGTCTCATTTGACGTATGGCATCATTGCGTGGGGTGGCTTAACAAATAATTACCTGGATAAATTGGAAGTAGCCCAAAAATATATTATCAAAATAATACTCAAGAAAGAGTTCAGATATTCTTCCGAGTTACTATTTCACGAAAGCGGTTTCTTTGACATCAGACAGTTGTACTGTCAAACACTATTACTGAAACAAAATAAAACAACAAGTCATAATATTGAAATTATTCACTATACTAGACACAGACTCAACTCTGTGGCTATTCCAATGATGAAAAAAACAATAGGACAAAGAAGTCATGTTTATCTTGGACCTAGAATTTTCAACCTGCTACCACCTGAAATAAAGACCATTAAATCTTTTCCTCATTACAAATCTATGATTAAAAAATGGATAACTAGTCATAATCGCAAGTATATACACGAAATCATAGATCTCAAAAACAATTAAAGATAGAAACGTGCTAATTTTATGAATGCATGAGATCTGTATGTATATATTTATGTTTTATTATTCTGTTTTTATTTGAACAAACTTATATATTTGTATTATTCAATTTTTTGATGTGTATCTATCTACTTAATTCATTTATATTATCAAATTTTTTCGTTTAGTGTGAGTTCATATTTACATCCATAATTACTTTTATTGTTTTACAGTCTTTCAAATAGCAATTTCAACAAATGAAAATTATCATAATTGTATTTCTCATCGATTGATCCTTACGCAGAACACAAAACCAAGCTATAGCCATGTGCGGATTCACTTCCTTATGGCTGCTACCGTGTTTATTTCTGTCGAACTATCAAAGATGATGAAATTATTATTTTCTATTTCATAGCTATTTTTGTAAATGTTTGTTTCATTGTGTTATCACTTTCGAAAGAATAAACATATATTATTATTATTATTATTATTATTATAAATAAAACAAATTGTCGTAAAGACTTACAATTTATCGTACAAACTCACAATGTGTCGTACACATCGGTTAAAATTACAATTTGTCTAATAAACTTACAATTCGCTATTCAGACCCACAAATAATTTAAAAAACTCACAATTTGTAGTTAATACTCACAAATTCAGTTTTCCGTACAAAATTATTTCATATTATCATTCATTTTATCGATAAAATTTGCAATTCATCGTAAAAATTACAATTTATCGTAAAAATTACACTTTGTCGTGTCTATTTGTCTTACAAAATTACAGTTTTTTGTAAACAATTACGAATCGTCTTTTTAACTTACAAACTATCGCATAAAGACACAATTTGCGGTGCAATTTTACAATTTGTCGTACAAACTAACAATTCGTGCACAATTTCATAATTACAAAATCACATTATCGGAAAGAATTACAATTAGTCGTATAAATTTACAATTTGTCGTAAAGAATACAAATTATCGTACAAACTTACAATTTATCGTTAAAACTCAAATTTATCGTACACAATTAATTACACTTGGGTGAAAATTACGATTTGTCGTTTAAACTCACAATATTAAAAAAACCGAAATCACGAAATAATTCTGGGTGTTGAAACTTTTTCGAACTTTTCAAAACACCATACCTTTAAAACAGATGAACTGATTTTTTTAACTTTGGGTATCTTTTTTGCTTCCTTTTTTCTCATGGATCCATATTCCTCTAAATCTTCAATCAAAAAACCGAAATCGCTAAATAATTTTTCTCTTCATTGGGAAATTTTTTATCGAAGTAGGTTGGAACTTTTCAAATTACTATAACAACTTCCGAACGCATTAACCGATTTTCAACTTCGGGTTTGCCTTTTGCTTTTTTTCTCTCATAGAATCCATATCTCCAATCGAGAAAGCCGAAATCGCAAAATAATGTTTTTCTTCATTGAGAGAAAAAGTTAATCAAAGGGTCTTCCTTGAAACTTTTTCGAATTTTTCCAATCGCCATAACATCCGAAGGGGTGGACCGATTTTTCCGTTCGGAATATTATTTTGCTTGTTGAATAGGACAATCCAGTTATCCAATAAAAAAACGAAATATCGAAAAATTAATTTTTTTACCTAGAGGAAAATTTTTTCGAAATTCTCAAATCGCCATAACTTCATAACGAATGGACCAACGATTTTTGCCGATGGGGTCGCGTTCACACATAAAAAGAATTAATCAAGACAATCATAATCTCTCAATGACTCGCATTTTTCTTGAACAAAGAGAATCAGATTTTCAGTTTTAGCTGTAGATTGTTCTGAATCAAGAATTTTATCATATTATATCGATTTCTTGAAATGAGAATCATCCTCAACTTCCTTTCTCTTATTGGGGCTCTCATCAATCACATCATCACTTGCAGACCTTCTTCTTGACAACCTTTCCCCCTATTCGTAGAGATTATTTCTGGACTTGTCCACTAGTTTACCTCGCAATAAAGTTGTATTCCTCTGGTTTCAAACGACTGAAAAATATAAAATTATCATTCACAACTCCATGTAGGTACAACGTGAGAGATAATCTGACTTAGCACAATGCATGGTTATTATATTTCTTCAAATCTGGGTTCACATTCTTACTACTGAATTCATTTTCCTTGGATCGAAATTTGGTGAAAAAATGTAAAAATATGTTTGGTATAATATGCAATATCAAAATACCTAAGATGTCTACAAGTTCAAGAAGCTCTTTTCCACTGTTCAATCAGTGTTTGAACAAATTTAAACGTTCATCCGAACATAGGTACCTAACCACAATTTTCACTCACTGGTTATTCAAGTTTTTCACGAATTATCAGTTTTCGAGATGATATAGCTACGTTAATTGATTGGATACACAATAATACCTACCCAAGAATGAACGTCGATAAGATATAGGCATGTAACTTACCTCTAAAAGTGTTAATTATGTCCTCAGATATCTCCTAAGACCTTAGTTTTTCTTTCATGGTAAGCCAATATTTCTATGCCAATAAAATAGGTTGAACTGATTGAACAATGATGTGGATGCACGACAAGAGCACCGAAACAACACACTCACACCGTTTGGCAACATTCTCGGCTCGAAGGGATCGCAATTATATTCAAGAAAATGTTATGGTCAATCCAAAGAAACTTTCTCAGAGATTTACTCATTCAGAGATTAAATGTTGAATGTTATTTTGAAAGAAGACATTCCGTGATATATATTTCAAGAACTTCATTATTTTTTCTGGATACTTTGAATGTCTTGAATTGAGAACATTTTGTTATACCAAATGAATATTCCAGTGAAATAATTTTCTACAATTGACATATTCAATGAATTCATTTCAAATAAATTATTTCAGAAGAAGAATGCGCTTTCTCAAAACAAGAATTGGACGTTGAACGAATATATCTTTTTCATGATAGAATTCATTGCATGTTGCACTCTCATAAGATCGCCATCCTACAGGAACTTATGCCGCAATAGAAACCCAGAAGACCCCTACCAATATTTTCCAACATCATATTATTATTATGTGACGAGACGAATTAACCTACAACCGAACCCGTTGCAGAAACGAGGTTGACATGAATTCGTTTGTATTACAAAGCGAGGACGCGTCACATTGTCCCCATCCGCTTCAATAGTTCCTCCGCTTACAGCTTCAGCAACCTGTGCATCCGCTCAATCGGATCTCTCCCTTCCCTACTAAGTAATCGATCCTAATATAGGTTAATATCCATAATGCGGGTTATCAGACAAATTGGGGGCACAGTGGCACACGATGGCGGTAGGGGCCAATTTACTCGCTGGGGTAATTACTTTCCAGTATTACAGTTCAATTTCGGAGGATTAAATTGGAAATCAGTAATTATTCAGAATTGGGGAACAGCTAGAACGCATCAATGAATACGGTGCTTCCAGATATCGCTGGGACACTTTGATTTCGTTCTTGAATTTTCATTCTTAAATGTTAGTTTTCCTACGACCCCCTATGAAAGTATTATATAGCACACTGTTTTGTTATTTGGATTTGGTGATACTAGCAGTGAAAAAATCGATGTTTTTATTGGTGAATTTTAATTCAGAGTGTGATTTGATTTGAATTGACCAATAAAAACAAAAACCACATTGTATTTTTCACCGCTGGTATCACAGACATCAAAATCGTTCAACAGTGAACTGGGCTTTACGCTTGTGCGTCAGATTTAAAATATTTCAAGGTCATCATTGTCATCAATTGAAGATTTGTCTGCTATTTATCGATATTGAATCAAGTTTTTTCAATAAAAGACTTCAAATTAATTAACATTGTGATTTAAATTTATCAATAAAATCAAAAACTACATTTTTCACTGCTGGTATCACAAACATCAAAATCGCTCAACAGTAAACTGGGTTTTACGCTTGTGCGTCAGATTTCGAATATTTTAAGGTCATCATTGTCATCAATTGAAGATTTTTCTTATTTATCGATATTGAATCAAGTTTTTTCAATAAATACAAAATAGAAAAAAAATTGTATATGACACACGTTTTATAAGACACATCGTCGTACTCCAAACAACGCGTGCGACAAAATAGCGTCTTATAAAATTTTGTATCATATGATATACTGAATTGGACGTAAAAAGTTAGGTATACGGACAAAATTTGGTTATTTCATCTCAAAGGGTTTCGAAAATATCTACAAAAACATTCAAATGGCTATAACTCCTTAGGGGGGCATTTCTGAACACATGTTTATATACACTTTTTTTACTATTTTTGTTCTTGAAATACGCAGCTGAGATATTTCTATGTAATTTCGGGACACCCTTTAGAAGCAGATTTTGGTGTCATGGATTGGACATCAAAACACGCACTAATGATGAAGGCACCCAATATTGACGTATCAATGCTAACATTCACTTTCAGAGAGCTTTGTTTCATCTCAAAATTGAACCTCTATAAAACTCCCATGTTGAAAAAATTGAATATTAATCTCCCTCCAAGAGAGTGATTCTAACCTAACTAATATGGTTTTTTTTTACTATTTTTGTTCTTGAAATACGCAGCTAAAATATTTCTATGTAATTTCGGGACACCCTGTAGAAGCAGATTTTGGTGAGATGGATTGGACGCATCAAAACACGCACTAATGATGAAGGCACCCAATATTGACGTATCAATGCTAAAATTCACTTTCAGAGAGCTTTGTTTCATCTCAAAATTTAACCTCTATAAAACTCCCATGTTGAAAAAATTGAATATTAATCTCCCTCCAAGAGAGTGATTCTAACCTAACTAATATGGTCCATTGTGGAAACAGCAGCGCTTCAGATTCAGCGAGCTGCAAATAAAACAGGGCCTTATGAGACTCCAGAGTTAATTTCCTAAGTGCGGCGTACGAAACATCTGGAAAGTAAATAAACCCCTATAGCGCAGAGAAAGCGATGAATAGTGGATGAAATTGCATTAGATTCGGTAGACGGGTGAGACAATCATTCCAGACGCCAGAAGGAGAAACGTCAAGCAGAATGGCTGGATCGATTTAATTACTTTGGTGAACCCTCATTGCTCCTCTGCGAAAATTGATACGATCAGGGTCAAGTTAAGCAAGTTGAGACAACCTGTACAATTTATTGTAGTTGGATTATTCATGAGTGAAGAAAAGCGGATGAAATGAAATATTTCAATACCCACTACTACTGCGATCATCTTAAGAAATCCTGTACTATTTTGTCGAGTTTCATCATTCGATCATACGTACAATCTTTACCACACTAGTTGTTTGAAGCCAACATCTAAATCAGTAACTAAGGTTACCTCATTCTAAAACAAGGATAGCAACAACAGATTTCCCCAGCAGCAGCAGTGTCTTGATATCTTGGAATAGTCTGAATTTGACTAGACTGAATGATATCAAAGTTTTCTGAAAATATACATCTTTGATTTATTACCCGAGTGATAATAGATTTAATTCACTGTCAAACTATTTTGTTTGTTTTCTGGTAATACTCGTATCCAAGTTTCTAACTTGAAAAATATAACATCAAACATGTTGAAAAATGGAAAAGCCATAAATTGGACAACAATTTTAGAAAGAGAAATTAGTCTATCCAATTAGAATATCAAACATAGTTTGAAATGAATGTCTGGTAGACTACGAGCAGAAAACAACTACTTTCCTGGTAAATACCACGCAGAACATTGAATAATATCTGCTCGTAATCCATGCAACGATTCACACTGTGAATGCAGATCGCAAATGTTTCTTTCTTCCTAAGATGTGACAAATTCACATCGAGACAGGCACGCTTAACAACCTACAGACCGGTTTCGGGCTTATTGGCCCTCATCAGTGCAGGGTAGTTATCCGAGTAGAGACCGTAAGATCTCCACTCGAAGCGTTGCCTGTCCCAATGCACCTTCGTCGCGTTTATTTGACCGCACTGAGCCGCGTTCCAACAGACAATTGGAAGTGGCGACACCATGCGGCAGAAGAAAGAAACACTCCAGAACTAAATCTCCCAAATCACAGAACTTGGAAGTGGCTTATAGCTCGACTAAGCTAATAAATGAAAAATGGAAAAGCCATAAATTGGACAACAATTTTAGAAAGAGAAATTAGTCTATCCAATTAGAATATCAAACATAGTTTGAAATGAATGTCTGGTAGACTACGAGCAGAAAACAACTACTTTCCTGGTAAATACCACGCAGAACATTGAATAATATCTGCTCGTAATCCATGCAACGATTCACACTGTGAATGCAGATCGCAAATGTTTCTTTCTTCCTAAGACGTGACAAATTCACATCGGGACAGGCACGCCTAACAACCTACAGACCGGTTTCGGGCTTATTGGCCCTCATCAGTGCAGGGTAGTTATCCGAGTAGAGACCGTGAGATCTCCACTCGAAGCGTTGCCTGTCCCAATGCACCTTCGTCGCGTTTATTTGACCGCACTGAGCCGCGTTCCAACAGACAATTGGAAGTGGCGACACCATGCGGCAGAAGAAAGAAACACTCCAGAACTAAATCTCCCAAATCACAGAACTTGGAAGTGGCTTATAGCTCGACTAAGCTAATAAATGAAAAATGGAAAAGCCATAAATTGGACAACAATTTTAGAAAGAGAAATTAGTCTATCCAATTAGAATATCAAACATAGTTTGAAATGAATGTCTGGTAGACTACGAGCAGAAAACAACTACTTTCCTGGTAAATACCACGCAGAACATTGAATAATATCTGCTCGTAATCCATGCAACGATTCACACTGTGAATGCAGATCGCAAATGTTTCTTTCTTCCTAAGACGTGACAAATTCACATCGGGACAGGCACGCCTAACAACCTACAGACCGGTTTCGGGCTTATTGGCCCTCATCAGTGCAGGGTAGTTATCCGAGTAGAGACCGTAAGATCTCCACTCGAAGCGTTGCCTGTCCCAATGCACCTTCGTCGCGTTAATTTGACCGCACTGAGCCGCGTTCCAACAGACAATTGGAAGTGGCGACACCATGCGGCAGAAGAAAGAAACACTCCAGAACTAAATCTCCCAAATCACAGAACTTGGAAGTGGCTTATAGCTCGACTAAGCTAATAAATGAAAAATGGAAAAGCCATAAATTGGACAACAATTTTAGAAAGAGAAATTAGTCTATCCAATTAGAATAGAATATCAAACATAGTTTGAAATGAATGTCTGGTAGACTACGAGCAGAAAACAACTACTTTCCTGGTAAATACCACGCAGAACATTGAATAATATCTGCTCGTAATCCATGCATCAAACATGTTGATAATACTTTTCAATTTCACTAAATATGAGCTTATCTACTACTCTGGTCATTTTCTTACCACTTGGGCCAAACATTTTATCACTTTTAGTAAAATGATGCGAGCATACTCTAGCGTCTCTAGAAATATTCCCTTTCCCGATCATATTTTTACATATATCCACTGACTTCTCATCTCGGGGAAACCCGAGAATGTTTTCAAATCACCACAAATTGTTTTGCATATTGGGATGGGTAAATAATGTTTATACAACGAATGATACGACACTGAGTAACTCACCTGTAATGTTGTGTTCTGGTCACCACTTCTAAATTGTCTCACAGCGTTTCACCATTCTTTAAATTCGAATTGAAAAGAATAAAGAGTTTTTAAGTAGAATCTTATTCAAATTTTCACACAAAACTGAAAATATGCCGTTTGAGAAACCATCAAACAACATTTGATTTGAATACGAGACGTTTCGCGCTGTCACTATCAGCGTTAGGTCGATTATCGGTTGAACGAAATTAGCGGTGTTGGCGCATTCACCAAAAAGACGTGCTTTCTATAAACCACTTATATATCAATGAGGCACTATATTATATGACGAAAATTGAATACATAGCTTTTGATACGCACATATGACTCATATAAGTACCAACAGAAGGATATACGTATTTGGGAACCTTAAAAAATGTGAACATGGGATGATTATCACTTTCGAATGTTACGATGTGGCAACCTCTGTGCGGGAAAACATAAGAATATGAATTTCATGTTGGCTTCAAACAATTTGCGGCGTTACTATTCTAGTATTTCTAGTGGTTTTGTTGTTCGGAGATTGTAACGTTCTCTCTTACTCGCCTTGTATTTCGTGTTCGAGAACGCTGAAATATGACTTCGTCGGTCATGAAGGAATTCCAGTTTGACGACCTTGTCCGAGAAAGTAAATATACAAACACAAAAGGCAGGACGACAGAATGGCGACTGCATAGTGTACGAATAAGGCAATGAAGATGGTAACAACGGATGAATATGTCATCGACCTCTTACTCCTACAAAGTATCCTTTGATGCTCTCAAATCTCAATACAAAGTTGACGTTTTCCGATGAATGTCATTAACTGACATTTTTGAATGATACACACTGTGTCCAAGATAAGGATGTCTATCATGACGATGTCGGAAACCATAAGAGATATATAGAGATAAATTACAGAAAAGTTGCGCATCTCCAAGCCCAACAATATGCCGTTTAGAAAGCTTCAAAATTGTGAGTAGTTCCGGAGATATGCCTAAAAAACCGAAATTTGTCGATTTCTTCTTTATTTTTTCCGACGTTATTCAAAGAAATATAGGAAAACAAAAGACACTTTCTCATTACCACTTTTTGAGCTCTACAAAACAACGTCAAGAGATTTTCCGTACGACGTTTCGTTTCGGAGAAACCATCATCAACTTTATTTTTTTATATGGCCCGTAAAATAAAAATACCATGTATTAAATAGCAAATTTTATCACGAATACAACGATGCCAATATGATTCTGCAATATTGAAACAGATTTTTTTTTATTAAAGTTCGAACGTTTTGGTGTAGTATACGGTGAAATGATGGCGCTGAGAAAATGTCAAAATAAAGCGCATTTCCAAGCCTAACAATATGCCGTTTAGAAAGTTTCAAAATTGTGAGTAGTTCCGGAGATATGCCTAAAAAACCGAAATTTGTCGATTTCTTCTTTATTTTTTTCCGACGTTATTCAAAGAAATATAGGAAAACAAAAGACACTTTCTCATTGCCACTTTTTGAGCTCTACAAAACAACGTCAAGAGATTTTCCGTACGACGTTTCGTTTCGGAGAAACCATCACCAACTTTATTTTTTTATATGGCCCGTAAAATAAAAATACCATGTATTAAATAGCAAATTTTATCACGAATACAACGACGCCAATATGATTCTGCAATATTGAAACAGATTTTTTTTATTAAAGTTCGAACGTTTTGGTGTAGTATGCGGTGAAATGATGGCGCTGAGAAAATGTCAAAATAAAGGTTAGAAACTATTAGTTTCAGCAGGATGGTGCGCCTGCGCACAATGCCCTAATCGTGCGCGAGTATCTATCGGATAGATTTCCAGGTTAATGGATAGGTACACATTCAACAGTTTCGTGGCCCCCTCGTTCGCCGGATACAACTCCGCTCGATTTTTTTTTCTCTGGGGGTATTGCAATAATTAAGTGGCAATGAGAAAGTATCTTGTTTTTCTATTTTTCTTTCAATAACGTCAGACAAAAAATAAAAACGAAATCGGCAAATTTCTGTTTTTTAGGCATATCTCCGGAACCACTCAGAATTTTGAAACTTTCTAAACGGCATATTGTTAGTTTTGGAAATGCGCAACTTTTCTCTAATTTATCTCTATATATCTCTTATGGTTTCCGAGATCCCCATGATAGACATCCTTATCTTGGACACAGTGTATAGTGACTGATGTGAATTATATCTAGGAAAAGTATGAACCATGAAATGCTTGAATGTTGAAGATATCAAAGTAAGTATCCGTTGAACATAAAGCAAAAATAACATTGAATGAAAAAGGTAAATTTAAATTACTTCATACTCTATGGTAGTTTAGGAATCCTGTTCAAAATCACAAATATAGCGAACAAGATCAACTGGTGTTTTTTTCTAGGAAAATGTGCAATTATGATACAACAAACCGGAATGGAACATGGTGATGAAAAAAATTGTCTGATGGTTGCAATAATTCACACCAGAAGCAATAATTCTAATGTGAGAAGCTAAGAAGGTGCTATGGATTTTTTTTACTGACCACAGACGATATCATCAAAACTTATGAAATTTGTTACTGCGTGTTGCAATTACTTTACTTGCAATTACGCCTCACTTTCACACCATTAAGAGTCTGATTTAAACGATATTACGATTGAACGATACTACAAGCGATGCCATTTGTGCGATATAGGTAATAGAGGGATATTATTGGGAATAAATCGGAAATTGAACGGAAATACCAAACGCATGCCATGACATCACCTATCCCATTCGATTTGGCATCACTATTATCTTTTTCAGTTATTCGCCCGACATTAATGAATAAAAGATATGGTGGATTCACTGAACTAGTTTGGAACACATCGATAAATTTCTACCTCGTATCTAGTTGGAAATACGTGATGCTCTTGTCAATTAAGGGCCAATTTATGCATCATTGTCTTTATCCTAATCTTGTGTCATAGTTTTAACTCAGTCCCAATCATAGTTTCAATCATTTTGGACGTTTATGCATCACAGTCTTGAGATTTAAGAATTATGATATGACAATTAACAATCCATCGATAGCGATTGATATTTGTTATCAATTACTATATTCGAGATTATATCTATATCTGAATATTATATTTGTTATCAATTATTGCCACAGACATCGATATAAAACCAAATTTAATGTCATTTGTATTGACAGGTCGTGGTCGACGCATGCGTATTTCATATGTGGTCTCAATCATAAGCATAAAAGTTGAAAATTTGTAACTTTCAAGGCCGTGCTTCAATGATTATGATTAAGACTGAGACTAAAAATGTTGCATAAATGCACCCATTGAAATGTATGCTTTTAACTTGATTATATTATAAAGACGAAGACTGTGACTAAGACTAGGATAAAGACAATTATGCATAAATTGTTTCACGAACATTGAATGTTTTCAAGGTCCATTCTAGTCATTTGATCGAAAAAAGAGTATATTCTGTGTGAAAAACTAGAATTTATCAGATAACTGCCTTATACGAAAAATGTACCTACAGCCGACCTTGAACGGATTCAACGCTACAGTAATTGTTGCTAATACAATCACTAAGATTGAACGAATCAGGTTGCGTTCAATGCGTATCACAAATTGTATAAATTGTGTTTATTTTGTCAGCTGACCGAGTTGACTGTGTCGACTAATCGATTTAGTCACTCATCGGCTGGATTTTGCACGAAAACATTTATTTGATTTACGCATTGAGCACAACATCCTTGACTGCCTGCATATCTATTTATTCGTTAATAAATATAAATCACTAAAAATAGTTCATCAAAATAAATGTTCGTTGCTGAAACGACCAGATATGACACCATATGGCTATATATATATACCTGGAAAATACATATTGATTCATAAACATCCAAAACACAACCTTTGTTAAATATAATTCAAAACTGTAAAGGTGTCTTATACATTTTTTCATAACTGGACGCACCTAATAGTTATATATGTATCAAGGGCGTAAAATAGGCTTTTATGGACCGCAGCGTGTAAGTTGCAGATGTAGCTGATGATGATATGTGTTGTCCTACTGCAAAACACCAAGTTTGTCTCATATTAACACTTGGAGTAGGAACAAATATGTCTTTTGAGAATCCATATTCGCCTTAACTTCCGAACGGATGGACCAATTTTCAACTTCGCTCACACGAATCTGCTCTTTTTTTTTCATAGAATCCATTTCTCCGATCGAAAAAATCGAAATCAAAAAAAGTTTTCATTTTAGGAAAAAATGTAGCGAAGGGGGTTCCCTTGGAACTTTTTCGAATTCTTCAGATCGCCTTAACTTTCGGAGAGATGGACCAATTTTCAACTTCACTCATTTCAATCTGCTTTTTTTTTCCATATAATCCATTTTTCCAATCGAAAAAACCAAAATCGGAATTTTTTTTTTCGAATTATTCAAATCGTCGTAACTTCCGAACGGATGGACCAATTTTCAACTTCGCTAATACGAATCTGCTTTTTTTTTCATGGAATCCATTTCTTCAATAGAAGAGATCGAAATCGAAGAAAAAAAATGTTCTCGTTATAGAAAAAATTGTAGCAAAGGGAGTACCCATGGAACTTTTTCGAATTCTTCAGATTGCCTTAACTTTCGAAGAGATGGACCAATTTTCAACTTCACTCATACCAATCTGCTTGTTCTTTTCCATACAATCAATTTCTCCAATCGAAAAAACCAAAATCGGAATTTTTTTTTTTTTTCGAATTATTCAAATCGTCGTAACTTCCGAACGGATGGACCAATTTTCAACTTCGCTAATATCAATCTGCTCTTTTTTTTTCATGGAATCCATTTCTTCAATAGAAGAGATCGAAATCGAAGAAAAAAAATGTTCTCGTTATAGAAAAAATTGTAGCAAAGGGGGTACCCATGGAACTTTTTCGAATTCTTCAGATCGCCTTAACTTTCGGAGAGATGGACCAATTTTCAACTTCACTCATTTCAATCTGCTTTTTTTTCCATATAATCCATTTCTCCAATCGAAAAAACCAAAATCGGAATTTTTTTTTCGAATTATTCAAATCGTCGTAACTTCCGAACGGATGGACCAATTTTCAACTTCGCTAATACCAATCTGCTTTTTTTTCATGGAATCCATTTCTTCAATAGAAGAGATCGAAATCGAAGAAAAAAAATGTTCTCGTTATAGAAAAAATTGTAGCAAAGGGAGTACCCTTGGAACTTTTTCGAATTCTTCAGATCGCATTAACTTCCGAACGTAAGGAAAGGTGGTACCCTTGGATGTTTTTCGAATTCCTCAGATCGCCATAACTTCCGAACGGATGGACCAATTTTCAATTTCGCTCATACCAATCTGCTTTTTTTTATAGAATCCGTTTCTTCAATCGAAAAAACCGAAATGAGAAAACATTTTTCGAATTTTTGGACCAATTTTCAACTCCGCTTATACGTATCGGCTTGTTTTTTTTTAATGCTTGAATTTTCTGAAAATAGTGGTCAGTGAAGAGTATAATGAACGCTGAACATTAGAATAAAACTCAATAGTAACTTACCTTGAATCATCCGAATATATTTTCAGAGGAAGAATTAAAATCGCCCAGTAATTTTTTACCGCCATCTGTCAAAGATGTGAAGGGTGTCAATTCTTCTTCCACTTCGATTAATGGAACAGAATCTAAACCAATCTACCAGGTGACGTCACATTTTTAGAAAAGGATGGAGAATTTTCGATTTTTGAATGTCGATTTTGGAAAAACCCTTGAAAATAAAAAATTCAAAAAAATTTCGACGTATTCTCTGGAGGCCCGCGATTCACATATATAATTTTTGAAAAAAAGTGTACAACCCTATTGCTCATGTTCCATACTGGTGGGTGAATAAATAGGCTAGTAGCCATATTTGCTGTCAATACAGACAAAATCATTACGAAATGCATTTCAGTGACGAAGAAAGTGTGATTTGTACTCCACCATAAATCAGTGAAGCAGCTGAAGATGCGAATAATTAAGAATTTATTGTCAGACGGGCGGTAAAGTGCCATTTTACGCCCGGCGGGCGGTAAAGTAGTCCGAGGGCGGTAAAGTGCTATTTCACACCCGCACAACTGGGTGATAAAGTACCATTTTACGCCTGGTCGTGCATAAAATATATATTTCCTCTACTTCCGTGTTCATTCTCAGTGAGAGAAAGATTGATCTGCTGCCTGCCCCATTTTCCTCTCTTTGGAATAAAGGTTTGTAAAGACATTCCAATTTCACCCGGAATGATCCAAATCCGCCTTCAGTATCAAGACATTCAAGCACTTTCCGAAGAGCGTTATCAAATGTCTCAATGCACCCCGATCCGGATGAGTTATGATCTTGGCTCTTGGATGTGGCTGATGGCTGGATCAGCCGTACAGATATGCCGCAACGGCCACCTTAGATTTTGTCGAGTCGCATCTGGCGATTTTCGGCGCGCTTTTCGTATTCGGATCACGTGCGAGGAGGTGGAGGCGGTGTTGCCAAATTGGTCTTCGAGACCGTAGAGCTAGGAATGTAATTACCTATAGATCGTTCCAATGCAAACTGCATTACTCTTTACATCTAGCTAAGACTAGCGGATGTTGTTCCTCAAACTAGATCTACGGACTAACTAGAAGACCAAAGTTCTAACGTCATCTACTTGTCGTCTGGTGTAGATTGTAGGGGGAGGTCGTTTAGGCTGTGCAGCCTCTCAAGCACCTCGAACTATTAGATCTTTTGTGCATAACCCTCAATCTATTCGAGGCCCGGGATTCCGAGACTTCGTGCAAAGTTTATCAGTTTTCTGAGAGCTAGGTTCCTGACATCGAAGAAGCCCCCTTCCAGGAAATTGAGCCTTTTTCAGAAGAGTGCTGGGCATGCGCACAGCAAATGTTCTGCAGTTTCAGCGAAGTTCTCGCAGTAGCGTCAACTATCGCTATCTGTTTTGCCTATCTTTTTGAAGTGATACCTCAGAGGGCCAGTGTCCAGTAGGGTGTCCCTTCACCAGCTTCAAGTCTTTTTGTCCAACTCGAGAAGCTGTATAGCTTTCCTTGGCTAAAGGCTCACTAGCTTTCCAAAGTCGAACCTCGTCTTTCAAGTAGGCCTTGGAGAGTCCACAGAAGAGTTCTGGATCGGATAATGGTGTATTTGTCCTTCTTCTGCTTCCTCGTTGCGTTTAACTCTCTTGTGACCTGAAAGCCACATAATAGTGACCTGGTTGTTCGTTGCCAGTTGTCTCAGGGATAGTTTACAGTCACGAGCCAGCTTAGACTCACAAGTGTATGACTTTAGAGCTTTCCGTGCTGCTTGGCTATCTGATAGAACATAGATTTTTGCCCTTCGAGTGTCCCTTTCGAGGAACTTCTGGGCACATATCTCTATAGCATGTACTTCTGCTTGAAAGATGATTGGGGTGTTACCAACGGGTTTTGAGAGCCTGAAATTTGGCCCTGTAACTCCCACTCCAGCCCTTTCATCCATCTTGGATACATCAGTATACCATAATTATCATATGACTGCTGTCTTGTTATTATTTTTTCAGTGCTAGTGTGCAATGCCTATGAAAAGGTGGCTATGGTTATATAGTCGATAAACTGCGAGCAAAACTGCATTGGTTGAAAAATACCACATCATGCCTCGAAAGTAGTGAATTATAATTATTTTCGTTGCATTTTGGAAGGAAGTTATTTTGTGATAATATTTAGGTATAAAATCGTCTTATACATGAACTTAATGCAGCAGAAACTTCCAAATAACGAAGAAAATAGTCAGGTGTGAAGGCGGTGAATCCGGCAGCAGCGTTCTTGTTCCGGGCCCATGATCAATAGATTGGCTGCGAGAGTTTCCTGCTGGTCCTTCTCGGAAAATGACCTTGACCTGACCTCCGGCTCATCGCGGCATTCCTGGACCGAGTAATTTTCGGGAGAGTTTCCGTAGGTGTAATCCGATTGGAACGATGAAAAAAAATATATGTATTTGGAAAACTAAAAATTTGCTTACTTCAGTATCTTTCCAAATCTAACTAAACCTACCTTTTTCATTATAAATATTGATTTTGAAAAAACGGGCACTGCATTTTTGCGAGCGTAAATACTCGTTTAAACGGAATTTCAGATCATCACATTCAGTCCGCTCTCTTCTATTATTGCCAGAAATTAGCATTATAAACATATTAGGAAAAAGTGAATTGGGAGACAAAGATCTCTGATAGAGTTGCCCCCAAGTTCACCGGACCTAACTCCTATGCATCTTCACTTCTGGGGGATTATTGAGGATACAGTATTTTACAAAAATTGGCCTCGAAACAGGGAATCTTCAAATATGTTATGAGATTGATGGATTTTCTCATATTTGGTGAACTGTTATAAATGTTGACTAAATACTTATGACAATTTTGTCCCAAGTTGAATTTGTGTGTCAGTCTCATCTTATATGCAACAAAACGTTAAATGTTTGTCTGAACTCTCTCTGTATTAAATTTTTTGTAAAAATTATTGGGCCATAAAACGGATGCACATTACCATACGGTTGTCGAGCACCAATAACAGTAATTCATTCGATGCATATTATTAACTCCGAACTACATAGTTGAGCACTGAAAAAACTGACTGACCCTAGTTAGGGTACCAGAAGAGCACAAGAAGTTATATATTTTGTATAATAAGATCCATTCTGCTGACATCAAATTATTCTTCATCCCATGCTATATTCCATTGCGAGGTTTCTTACGATGGGAAAAGAACAGTTGTTGCATGTCTGACATCCTCAAGGTCACATTGAATGATTTGTTTACTGTATAGTCTTCAACCTTCATGTTCCTACTCAAATCGTAATATCTCAAGTGACATATTGAACTGCTTGCATTCGACAGGAACGGCATTCATTAATTTTTTCAAATCGCTTTGATACCCTGCCTTCCGGAAAATTTTTCCGGAAATCGATTCCTGTATCCTTTAAGGACACTTTGGTCTGGAGGGGATCTCCTTGTACGAAATTTGTATGCCTTGTTGGACGTCTAAATTTTTTCAAATATGCCTTCGTTCGATCGCAGTGAGGCAAAGTTATCTGAAGAGAAAGCAAAAGGGGCCGAATAACGATCCAAAGAAAATAAATCAACTGAAAAGAAAACCCACAACAAGGGCAGAATCACTTCCATGCAAAATACTGGTAGGGCACTTTTATTGAAACCAATTAGTTCATTAGGAGAACGCCAGAAGAAATGTGGAATGGGTGAAACCTGTTGGGTTGATTTATTTCTTGTTCGAATTATGGGTTAACAGGAAGCGTGAATGAACGGAATATCAATATACTCAGCTAGATCGATTGTTGAATTATTAATGTTGATGGCCGGTCGATGTCGTTTTGTTATTGAAGTCGGACATATTGAGTGTTTCTTAATGACATGCTTGTATTGAATGACGTTATTATTGGGTCCATTTTCGAAAAAAAACACAAAATAGTACATTATGATACAAGTTTTATAAGACGCGTTTTTTGGAGTACGACGAGCGAAGCGAGTAGTGCTCGAAATTTTTTCTATTTTGCATTAGTTTGAAGTCTTTTCGATATCGATATCGATAAATAGCAGAAACATCATCGATTGGTAACAATGATGACATTTAAATAATTAAAATCTGTCGCACAAGCGTACAGCCCAGTTTACTGTTGAGCGATTTTGATGTTTGCGATACCAGCGGTGAAAAATTCAATGTTGTTATTGTTTTTATTGGTCAATTTAAATCAAATCACACTCTGAATTAAAAATTTACCAATAAAAATATTGAGTTTTTCACTGCTAATATCACCAAATCCAAATCGCTCAGAAGCATACTGGGCCTTACTCTTCTGACTTTCATTTGACAGTTCGATATTGTACCAACCTCCGGATAATAAAAAATGCTATCGAAACAGAGGCTATTTCGATACGAATTTGCGTTTCATAATGACTTCATTATAGAACCAAAATAGAAAAACATAATTATATCCTCAAGGTCTTAACATTATAGAACTTCAGGGTGTTAAAATTTAAGAAAATGTTATTTTTTGTATGATTACTTTGGTATGGGTATGACCCTAAATGTCATAATTATTTAGGTATATAAACTACAAAGAGGGTTGTCAGCTTATGAATATATGTACCTATTGTTCTCAGGTTATGATCAGTTGCAATAATTGTAATGATTGAAATTGAAAATAACAGATTGGCTATAAAAACAGAGCTGTGACATTCTCGAACTAAATTTGTTTGTTGTTGGGTGGTTATTTTTAAATGATCATTCATATTTTACGTCCGCATTCTGTACGTTTTCTGATGAAAATGTTGGTTCTTGGTAAAATGACTAGGTAGGGATAATTTTCATATGTTCGTGACCTCAAAAAAATTTCCGGAAATAATTAACGCTCGTTGGTATTCGGTTAGAGAATTTCACACCCCAAGTATAAATCAAATCTGACCTAAATTGCGAAGTCGGCCAAGGTACTATAAATTGAATTTTATGGAGAATAATAAATTAAATTGTTATTTCCTATAGAAATATCGTATAATTGACGAGATGGTGGTTGTAAAAAAAATATATGTTTATCTTCTCAAGTGTCAAAATATTTCCACTTGATTATCACCCCGCCTCGAAAGAAAATCTTGGATACTTTCTGGTTGTCATGGTAACCAGGCACAATATTATTATTATTATTTTTATTAGGTACCACCCGATATTTAATAAGAACGAAGTGATGATCAAAGTGGCGTTGTCATCTGCCAATATGATGAATATTCGAAGCTCGTTAATGCTTGTTATTATTACTCGAATTTCCGCTATTATTCTGTCATGACAAGAGGTGGAATCGAGCAAAATAACAGTGTAGTCACGTGGGCAAGTAAAATCTGCTAATTTCTTAACCCTATTATACTCTGTGAGAACAACAGTTCTCAGTTTATTCTTTTCAAGTATAAAATCTCATGATTTTCTCTGGAGGCGGTCCTGTTATACTACTCTGATAATATTTTCTAGATGATATTTTCAATTTGAATTCCTTTTTTTTAATATTTGAACCGGCAAAAAAATTAATCCAAATTGATCGCACTTGTCCAATTTTGGTGAAATTTCAACCAAATGTTTTTTCGGAATGTCAGCCTGAATTTTAGATCATTCACAATACAGGGATCATTCACAATACAGGGAAAAGCAATAGTTACTTCTTCACTCATAACTTCTGAAGTGGCATCCCTTCTTAATAAAATGGTTTTTGATTCACGTCAATATATTCTTTTTAAAAGAAGATGCAATTGTTGAAAGAAAGTATGGAATTATTCTGTTGAACTGACACGTTTTGTAATTGTGCAGGATGGTCGAGATATATACCTCGAATTTTTTGAAGTACGAATTGTATTCGATGCGATTATTTTTTGAGTAGTCGTTCGAACACATTCTTATATCACTTCTTATGATGAAGCAACGAATCGATTTATTTTCTGACAATGATTTGATAAACGTCAAAATTTTACGTTGCACTTCGTTTGCATGTATGTAACAATATAAATTGGTTCTCAATTTCTGATTAGTGGAGCTATACTTGATTTATACTCGAAATAATACTTACCTACAAGGTTGCTTAATTCAATTGGAAGTTCCGATTGAATGAAAAAAAAGGCACGAAAAAAAATCTGTGTAGCTAATTCATGATTCTGAAATAAATACGACAATATATCTCCTTACCTAACAACCCATCAGTGGATTTCAAATTTTGAAGTTCATCCAATAGAATCGGAATTACAGTGACTATATCACGCACTCGCCAAGGAGCTCTAGTCAAGTTCGGATTACTGATAACACAAACTTGACTCTGATTGGCCTGTCAAGTTCGGTGTTTTCAGAGTTGTGTATGTGACAGTGAAACGTCAAAAATAAATAATCACGCTGATTCTACCAAATTTCAGATTTTTAACATTCACTCTGTTTGTGAAATAGTGTACTGAAATTCCACTCGTGATTGAATTCATCTCATAAGTATGTTTTTCATTTAATAACTCCTAGTTTCGTATATGTAATAAATCAACAGACTTATCGCGAAAATCCAATCACTTGTGGTATTACTACTGAAAATATAGCTTGTCGCTGTATTTTCAAGGTGATAAACCTGCTTAGTTTTTGTTTTACTAACTGTCAAGTAAACATAATGATTTAAATTATGAACATCAAATTTCTGTGTTTTGACCAGTCACCTCTCAGACGAATAAAAAACATAGACTGGTATTTTCCATCCTTTTCATGATGCCAACACGACTGTCAATCCTTCTTGTTTCCACTATAAGAATCTATCGTTCGGGCCTCGTCGGACCAACTCGCCGTTTTCGTGTTTCGAACGAGTTTCTCAGATTGTTTACGATTCATGACGTGGTCATTCCTGTTGTCGTATTAGCGTTCTCAAAGCGTTGATTTTTGCGTTTTTTCTCGATAAATTCACTTATTCGTGTATCAAATATATTGCTCTTCACTTAAAATGGTAAAAATTGTTTCATTTGTGGTTGAAAGCAGGTTTCTGGGATTGAAGTGTCAATAGTGTCATTTCATTGGTGAGTGCCATAGTCGTACGTGGAATAATGCATGGATAGTTATTCTCTTCAAGATGATGAATATTTTCAGTTGATCAAAATTTTATTTCACAGATTTCCTTCATGTAGAATATAATACAAAGGGACAATGATGAATCTAATATGTTTCAAAGAATCAATTCGTGTTATATTTCTGTGGTTTTATCCGTCTGAGAATTTGCCTCTATAAATTTTATTTCGCACGACTATTAACAAGAAGGGACAACATTACCGTCCGCTCTCCTCCTCTCTCCCCGATGCCAAGAGAGATAATTAGATCTTGGATAGGAAGGGCCAGTTTATGTATTTTATTCGTCTGAGAGTTATCTTTATATACCAATATGAGCGATAGTAGGAAACAAATGTCCATTTGGTATCATAGATGATTCAGTGGAAAATACTGAAAAGAGTGTCCCTAATTTTTCTCTTTAGTGTTCACGTTGTTAATTTTTGATTTCTGTAAATTACTTCAAATTGAAACGGTGACACGATTTTTCTTTATTCCAAATCGATATATTGTCGTTTTAAATATAATTCGTGGTATGATTTATGATTAGTAACATATAATTTTTTGGAATATCAATTCATTTGCAATCCCAATGCAGGAAATACAACTTTGGGATTGCAATTTCATTAATATTCCAAAAAATCATCGGTAATATAATTATACCACTTATTATATTACCCCTTATAATATAATACTCGAAAACCTGAAACTTTAACAGTTTTGTGATTTTTTCGTCTGCACCATTTATTTTGTTTTTTTTATAAGGCCGTTTCCATACCTAAACCAAACCTGTATTTCGGGGTTATACCATCATTTATATTATTAGATCGTTAGTCCGAGCTCTCTTTATTGACGCTGATGTTGTTTTCGCGGTGAATTTCTTCTGGTCCATTTGTTTCTCGCTGTCGCGTTGGGATGGGAAACCTCTCAAGGATTAAAATAAGCGTGTCAGATAATACTGCGTTGTCTCTTTTTGCAATAATAGCTCTGCGCTATTGAAATATTGAGCCAGTGATCTTACTTAGGCGGTTCGTAAGTACAGTGTTTACGTCGCGGTACGCCAAACGTAAGTGCTTTATCGCGTATACGGATTGTAAACATTGTGATTTTCTTCGGGAAATTTCAGTTGGAGTTTCCGTTGAGTGAAAAAGTGTTTTGGATTTGTTTGATTTCTCAGGTACAAAATGTGTTTGCTTTTTTTTAATGAAACTTGAAGGTGGAATTGATAAGACCCAAGTCCAAGATTCAAAAAACGCTAGACGTCAATCATTATTCCCACGTAAAAAAACGTTTTCAGTATGACAGCTGCATGAATATTTTGTTCGTTGGATCAGCGTGTTACGAATTAGAAGAGTAAATCAGGGTAATTGTGTACTTATGCGATGAATATTTTGATGATCATTTTTGTTGGTACTCACTTATTTTGACCTGAAAAACACGAATATTATCGTGAACATATCTCTAGTTTTCGAGATAACCGATGCCGAAGTTCGAAATTCCACCTTCTTTGTATGGCGACTTTTGGGCAAGTAATGTATCTTCTCAGATCCCAGGACATATTACATGCATTTACCATGACTGATTATGATTTTTTGTCTATGGAAAACATCATATAAATATGTAATTTTTTCGTAATTTTCTTATTATTTCACCAACTAGGCGACATAAACAACGGCCATTTTGAAAACCTCTGTGCGAATCCTTAGGGAATAAAGGTGGATTCTTAGCTGCCTTATAGCAATACGAGTCAGTAATGTGTTTTCTCTCTTCAATACATGTCAAAAAGCAAGATAGATAACAGTAAAAGAAGATGAAATTTCGAACTTTGGCATCGATTATCTCGAAAAGTAGGGATATGTTCACGATACATATTATTATAAAATTGGTGTCAAAATACATAAGTACCAACAAACATTTTCATTAAAATATTCATCGCATGATAAGTGCACAATTACCTAGATCAGTTCGTTTATACCCCCAAGCTATGGTTTGCCTTGTACTTGAAAGATGAACTGATTGATCTATACTTCTATAACTCGTTCTATAAATAAACCACTGGTTTAAGGTTGTTCTTATACCTCTTTCTTCCCATTGTTGCTTATAAATTCGAAATGCTTACATTTTGAAGGACTTGAAACGTCTAATGAAAACTTGATGATCTTCTATTCATAACAATTATATTTTCTTTTTCTTCGATTTCTAGATACTTTTATATCCGCGGATATCGGTTTGTACACAGAGTGTTCCGAATCTATGATGCCAAATCAAAACGAAAGATTCATCGCCAAAAATAAATGGGTATTTCCAAATACCTCATTTTTCTTTATTTTTTTCCTTATTATCAATATGTTTATTCATAAAATCACAATTATCTTGTTTCTTGTTTTTCTTGTTATTTCCGGATTCAAACAACTATAAATTTTTCAGAATTGAATGAGAAATTCTAAAAATGGATAATTTTTCAGATTTCAGAAAAGGGACCATGATACCCTTCTTATACGCCACTGGTGGCAACTGAAAATGTGATTTTTTTATAAAGCACTTTATAACAAAAGCATCCCTTAAAATTTAATTGCAACATTTCTAAAACAGTGGAAGCTATGAATATATATTTTTTAATTTCTTGAAGCTTTAGGTATCTCTATAATGAGCGAGTGAGAAAAAAGATTTGGGAAAGAATTTATTTTTAGAGGGGAATCTTCGGTTTCAACAGAGTGTTCGGAAATTGCTGGTTGTAATATTTGATATTGGTATGATCGGCAGACTCCAGTTTATTATAATAGAATTCACTTACGGAATATTGACTTTTTCATCCAACTTTAAAACTGGAACGCTGCTACGTTTAAGTCCAATTTATAAACTCCGCTACCGTAGCTACAGTTGACGCTGCAGTTATTGTTAGTAGATGGAATAATTATGCTAAAAATAAACATCTGTTCATAAATTCCGCAACTGACGCAGGTGCCGTCGGATATCTCCTCAATACATTTTGGAACGGCAGCGTCAACTGTAGCTACGGCAGCGAAATTGGGCTTTAGAGTTTCGTAAAGTTTTTTGTTATTCTTGACTATTCCTTCGAGTGTTGCAGCTGCTGAGAAATTATTCCCATTAATGAAACTCAAGACACAACTTTTCTCAGTATCAAATATATACTAATGTTCAAGAGTTTAATTTTAACGAATTCAATCATTTCTTCGCAAGACGTAAATATAGGCTATGATTTGCACTGTTCCTTCCTTATTTTATGAAAGCAATTACATATTTTTTTAATATTTTTATACTTGCACCATTTTTCAATGTGCTGCCTGGCGTCACTTGGCCTAGCTACGTCACTACTCTCCGATTCCTTCAGTGTTCGTAAAGAATCACAAGTTGTAATAACCGCTATGTTGTCGTTCATATTTCCTGCCGCATTGATCCGCATCATATCCAATATACCGGGTGTTTCTTGAAACTGGCTCACCCCCTCGCTCACCCCCCATAGCATTTTCGTTGATACAGATAAACAAGTGAAATTTGGTGTGTGGGTTTATTGCATTGTTCTCTTTGAAGAAAATTGTTAAAAATCATAAATACCATTTTGTAAACTTTAAGAGCCTTTAAAATAAATGGAAAGTAAAACTAGACCAAAACAATTTTTCCTTGGCAACTTGATTCAAAATTGACTATTTCAACTCGTGGCTAGATTGAGAATTGAAAAATTCATACATTGTAGCATTTCAAAGGGGGGGAAATATACTCACAGTCATCTCCACAACATTTAATTCATAAAGGTCAATTCAGGGACATGTTTCGGACGTATATACGTCCATCTTCAGCCTGATAAAAGTTTCTACAAAGAAAAGGCGACATTTGGTATTTATGATATGATATACAAGCTATACAAATACTTACATGTAGATGAACAAAGTTTTTATGGTCACAACATAATATGTTATAAAAATGAAAAATTAATGAAAAAAAGGTTGTTTATAACGGCTTGTGCCCTATTATTAGTCTATCAGGACGGGAATTTGGCAAACCAAAGGAACATGTGCAATCTTAACATCCAACGACATCTTGATAACGGAAATGTATGAATTAATAAGTCCTTGGCATCAAAATTGACAGATTGACAATGTAAAACGGATATATGGAATATGAAACTTGACTTTGACATAGACGTTGCTGTCAAAGCAATAATATGCATAGGCGCACTTCATACAGAAAGTTCAAGGTAAAAATTACAAAAATGTTGTGTTAAAGAAAGAAAAAACGAAGGGAAGAAGAAACAGTAAGACCTGAAGAAAAAACTTTTAAATTTCAGCCTATTAAAAAATTGTTGACAATAAAAATGGGTCTGTTCATTCAGAGAGTTTAAAGAACTGTTTATTTCATATATCATTGTTAATACCAAAATGATGATTTTAATTGAGTATATGATTAGCAAAAGAACTTTTTGTGTTCAAGTGTGAACCAGATAGGTTAAAAGCATTTGTTCATGTTACAAATTATCTGATGATCCACCAATCTCTGAGTGGGAGAATGAATTAATGTAACATGACGTTTTCATTGAATAATATTCGACATTGAGGTTATATTAAACATTAGGATCGATGACAGTGTCAACAGAATAACGTCAACGACAACCTACTGACAGCTGTTGTTTACAAAAATAGCATGCCAGGACAATCGACGAGTGAAACAAAACACTTTTATTTACTGCTCGCTGACTAATATTATGCCACTGAAACGTTGCTTGTCGCTTATGTTATGGTAGAAATTCATCAATTTAGGAAACTAATTGCCAACACTAATAATATATCAGGCGTTTCGTGATGCTCACTTGCTTCAGTTTAGTGCACATTGGCATATCCAATTATTGCATGGAGGAAGAGGTTTATAAATATCCTCCTTTGTTTACTGTATTTCCTACGTTCTGAATATCCTGGATTATATAAATCATTTTTTTATTCGAATATCCATAGAATGATCATCAGATAATTTTGCTTCTATAGAAATCCATTGAATATCTGATAGATATATATTTTTTGACAAGGTAACAAACTAAAGTGAAACTCGGTAGTAACAGAACCATGTATATTTAAAAGAATATGACAAAAGTATATTGGTATGCATCAAATGTTTCGAGTAACCTACATTAATAAAATGAACACATTCATTGACCAATATCCGCAGCCTTCAACAGTAGTCTCATTCATGAAATTCATCCCTACATACTAGTACATACAATAGCAATTTTACAAAAACAATGAAATGAAACACCTTCTTATTTAGACAATAATGCAATATATAAGACACAATACACTTTATCGAACATATCAACGATGGCGTATACACGATAACAATGTTACAAAAACAATGAATTGAACACTTCGCTATCTATAGACAATAATGCCTTTCGAAATCATATGAAATGACACACAGCTCAACGAATATATCGAAAATGGCACACAGCTTATCGAATATATCAAAAGTGGCACACAGCTCATCGCATATATCAAAAATGGCACATAGCTCATTGAATATATAGAAAATGGCTTATAGCTTATCGAACATATCGATGAAATCATATAGAATATAAATCAGGATAAATCGGTACCTATACACTGTGTCCAAGATAAGAATGAACAACATGGGGATATCAGGAACGGTAAGTGATACGGGGTCGATTAAATTAGAGAATAGCGCATTTATGTGCCTAATAATATGTCATTTAGAAAGTTTTAATATTCCAAGTAGAAAAACCGAAATTTGAGAATTTCGTTTTTATTTTCTCCTAGCTTTATTTTCAAAGGAAATGTAAAACAAATAGAAATTTGCCATGGCCACTTTTCGAGGACTACACGATAACAAGCAGAATTTTTCTGCGACGTTTCGTCTTTCAACTTTGTATTTTTGTATGGGCCGAAACTAAAGTATACCCTGTATACGACTCCATTTTCCATTGTTAATACAGCAATGTATCACACAATATGATTTCGGAACCATTTCTCGCGCAAAATGTAATTTAGTGATTACTTAATTTGTTTTTCTTCAATTTTGGATAGTAGGCGTCTAAATATTGATTTACCAGGTTGTCGCCTCTCTGGATACTTATCACGTTCAGCATCAACACAAGTTCTTTGATACAAAATGTAACATGACAACATATCAAATTTTTCAGTATTCGAAAAGCTGCCGTTTTCCATTTTTAACACAAATTAGGTAGGTAACGAGATGTGAGAGTAGGAACGGTAATATGTCAAAAATTCTAACAAACTACAGTATTATTATGACAATAGAACATAATGTGGTCATTTTTTCCAGCGCCTACTATCTAAAATTGAAGAAAAACAGATTAAGTAATCACTAAATTACATTTGCGCGAGAAATGGTTCCGAAATCATATTGTGTGATACATTGCTGTATTCACAATGAAAAATGGAGTCGTTTACTTTAGTTTCGGCCCACATAAAAATACAAAGTTGATGATGTTTTCTAAAAGACGAAACGTCGTAGAAAAAATCTGCTTATGTCATCGTGTAGTCCTTAAAAAGTGGTCATGGCGAAGTGCTATTTGTTTTACATTTCCTTTGAAAATAAAGCTAGGAGAAAATAAAAACGAAATTCTCAAATTTTTGTAGGTACATAATCATAAAGAAAAATAAACAAAATACGAAGCATATTCAACCTACCTCGATAGAACATTATAAACGTACCAAAACCTTAGTTACTCATAATACATCAGTGACCATAATTCACGCATAATACGTTAGATAGTACTTAATAATATATAGTTATTTTCTATTTATTTTTGCAACGCCGTTGTCAATGATACGATAAAGTTCTGAATATAACTCGATTATTAGCGATTTAACACCTCCTAACTCAGCAATGTCCTCAACTATTATAAATAATCATTACATCTGTGGTGGTCGAGAGCAGCCGACAACTACACAAAGAACTACCGCCACCTCGGGACAACCGCAGGAAGCAAGTCCTCATCCCGAGGCGCGAAACGACCAGAACTCGTCTCCACCCGTACCACAGAACCTGTGACAGAACCACCAGCCGTGACAGCAGCGCCCTGACATCCGAGCTGTCACTGTCAGTCGAGCGACGGCATATAGGGTGGAGCGAGCATCAATTCACTCTTTTTCTGCACTTTCTTCTTACATTTCTCTTCCACCCGCCCCGGACGCTACACGGGCGTCCGTGGACGGGTCAGCCATTTTTCATTCTCTGTTCTTTGTTGTCAATAAATTCCGTTTCCCTTGTTCTGTTCAAAGTGTTTCCTTGACTCATCCTTATATTAATCTGGAGTACGATTCTCCAAACATCAATAGCTATAATGATTCATATTTCATAACTCGTTGCTATAGATATCAAGAACATTTCTAGGATAATGACTTGGATCATGGAAAAATAAAAGCGATATGTAGAGAAATTTTTCATGTAAGAGAAACGCACATGATACCTATTGGAACAGTGATTGCTGGTCAAACAGAAAATTCAATTTCGATGAAAGTCAGAGAACGCGCTCCTATCTATACAGCTAATTTTTTTTCATTCCGTGCTGTTGTGTTTATTAATTGAAATCGGTCGATTGGACAAATAGACTCGCAAATAGGAAACAGGAATGCATTTGCATCAGGATGTTACAATCGATCTCAGCAACCAATATATGACAAATGTCGAATACTTCTACGGACTCTCCAAAGCCTACTTGAAAGGAGAGTTTCGACACTGGGAAACAGATGAAATAAAATCTCACTTGAATTAACTGTCAGGACAAAGACAATAGTGTCGAGGTTAGTGAGCCTTTTGCCTAAGAAAGCTGAACAGCTTCTCGAGTTGGACAAGAAAGACTTGAATCTGGTGAAGGGACTCCTCAGTGGACACTGCTCTCTGAGGTATCACCTCAAAAAGATGGGCAAAACTGTTTCTCAGTAAGGGTAGAGGAATACAAACTGTATTTTTCCCATATGTAGCCAACTATAATATGGCGGACACTATATGAAGGTGTGGAAAGGTCTTGGCGAAAACATTTGTTCCAAAAAAGTCGACCGCAACAAATCTACTAACATTCTCTCATCATGTACTCAGTCATCTAGATAAAAATAAACAGGTCGATGTTATCTACACAGATTTCCAGAAGGCATTCGATAAAGTTAATCATGATGTGATACTAGAAAAGTTCCATAAAAGTGGCGCTAATACCCAAGCAATTAAATTGTTAGCCTCGTATTTGAATGATCGACACTTCAGAGTCAAGTATGGTAGTAATTATTCGGGATAATATCGCGCAAACTCTGGGGTCCCCCAAGGATCAAACTTGGGCCCACTGATTTTTCTAATATTCATAAATGACCTAACACAAAATATAAAGTATTCTGAATGTCTGTTATTCGCAGATGACTTGAAATTTTATAGAGAGATCGAAACCTTACAAGATTGTGCCAAATTACAGGAAGACATCGATAGTGTTCATCGATGGAGTGTGAAAAATGAACTCCCATTTAATACATCCAAGTGTATTGTTCTGTCGTGTACCCGAAAAATCATTAGGACAATATACAATTACTCGATGAACGATATTCCGTTATCCAGGGTTGATACTATTAAAGATTTGGGTATATACTATAACTCCACACTTTCGTATAAACCACATATGGATCACATAGCATTTCAGGCACCACGAACTATGGGTTTTGTAATGAGACAAAGTGCACAGTTAAATGACACCAAAGCGGTCATCACACTTTACAATACTCTGATCAGACCTAAACTTGAATATGGTGCGGTAGTCTGTCATCCTTCTCATCTCGTACACAAAAATAGGTTGGAAAAAATTCAAAACAGATTTCTGAGGTATCTATATTACAAAAAATACAAAGTATACCCAGACTACGAAACAGTTAGGTCAGTAGCATTAAGAAATGAATTCAAAATACCCAGCTTAGATAATAGAAGACAGGCAAGTATAGTAATAATGTGTTACAAAATTTTCAAAAAATATTAAAGCTGCCCATATCTCAGGTCCTTACTCAAAGTAAGAATTCCTACCAGACCAACAAGACTTGTTCAGTTCTTCGAGGTACCATACGTTTCAACAATTAACTGTTCGCCCATCATCACAATGATCAAAACAACAAACAACTTTCTACTATTGTCAGATCTCAACTTTGTTCTCCCTCCAAAACAAGTTTATGATAGACTAAGAACATATTTTTATAACTTGGCATAACTTTTTCCATTCGCGTATGCGTGTATTTTAGCAAAACATAATGTTAGTTAATTTTATTATGAATTAATTTAAGACTGTATTGACACTAGTTGATAGAAATATTATTTTCATGTAATAAGGTTTATACCTGTTTGAAAATAAATAAATAAATAAATCAGTGGCGGATTTACACATTTGCCGCCAGTAGGCTATTCAAATTTTGCCGCCCCTACCAACCCTACGATTCGATTATTAACTTTTCAACTGCGGGAACCGGATATGTACTTTGTCTTTAGACAGCGGGAACCGGATTGATACGCACAGTTTTTTTTGTCGGATCCCAACAAAAATAGGCACGAGATTTTAATGTATTTCGTGTTGCAAAAAGGTGTCGGTTTATTGCTAGCCGAGACGTTTGAAAAATTTTTTGAATACTTTTCAGCAGGTAAAAGCTCCGAAATGTTGGTTTCCGCATTTATGTGTTTTATATTTTTAGATCGGCTTATTGCAACAATAACTCTTCTATTTCATTTCGAATTTGTTGAATATTCTTTTATTGAAATATATTTTTAAATTCTTGTTTATTTACTAGGAAATAGAGAAAGTGAATTTTAAGAAATTTCGTGTACCTGTACCTATCATGATGACCCCAGCTTATTCACAAAATGACAGGTTTTGCACCTATATATACAGGGTCACTCACGGTCGATGGTACCTTAGACGTTTACGGAGAACGGGACGTAGGATTATTCTGAAAATTTGGTTTATTGGGTAATCAGTTTTGTTCTATCAATCTAAAATACTTTCAGCGTTGCGGCTTTGCCGCTGTTATCAAAAAGTAGCAACAACTTTGTTATTTCAAATGGGACACCCTATATTTTATTTCATTTTTAGATTCTTCCTGAAGAGCTGATTTCGTCGATCTATCATACTTGGGGTATAGCGCGAAAGATTACAGAGATATAGGGTGTGAAAAATCGAGATTTTTCAAATTTAGGAATTTTTTGTGTCGAAACTAATCATTTCTGATCAAAACGGCTTACATGTCCCTATCTTAACTTTTCATTTACTATCTACTGACATTTAATAGAAACAAATAGAGGGTGATGCAAAACTCAAAATTTTGAACCACCCGTATTTGTTTCAATTAAATATCAATCGATAGTAAATGTAAAGTTGAGATAGGGACATGTAAGCCGTTTTGAGCAAGAATGGATAGTTTCGGCACAAAAAATTCCTAAATTTGAAAAATCTCGATTTTTCACACCCTATATCTCTGTAATATTCCGCGCTATACCCCAAGTATGATAGATCAACGAAATGAGCTCTTCAGGAATAATCTAAAAATGAAATAAAATACAGGGTGTTCCATTTGAAATAACAAAGTTGTTGCTACTTTTTGATAGAAGCGGCTACGCCGCAACGCTGAAAGTATTTTAGATTGATAGAACAAAACTGATTACCCAATAAACCAAATTTTCAGAATAATCCTACGTCCTGTTCTCCGTAAACGTCTAAGGTACCATCGACCGTGAGTGACCCTGTATACCTATGTATTGAAGAGAGAGAATACATATCACTGAGTCGTTTTGCTATAATGGAAAAATATTGGGAAAATGCCATATTTATGATGTTTTTCTAAGACAAAAATCATAATTAACCATGGTACATGCATGTAACATGTCCTGGGATCTAAGGAGATACAATACTTGCCCAAAATTATCTCGAAAAGTAGATATATGTTCACGATTTCATTATCAAATTCGGATTCCTGAGGTCAAAACACATAGGTATAAACAAAAATTTTCACTGAAAAATAGATCGCATGAGTGCAAAATTACCTAACTGTCTTTTGATGCATCCTACAAAAGACCATCGGCAGTGAATGTGTTAGTGGTGTTAGTTACTTTTTTGTGGTAAACATGGTTCATCTTGATTTTTCTGTGTGGACCTAGTAAAATTTTGGCCCCAAATTTGCCGCCCCTAAAATCTGCCGCCCTAGTCAGCCTAATGATAAATCCGCCACTGCTATAAATCATCTCTACTCCGTAGTTTTTTTTTCAGCAATAAATACCAAAATAGTACATTACAGGAGAAAATACGAGCGAGTTATCGGTAACGGTTATCGTTATTGCATCTTACATCTCTCGATTTGAAACTGAACAAGCAAGAGTGGAGTGTAGAGGCCTTGCCTTGGACCGTGACTACATTATTAGATATAATAACATCGAAGGGAACACCGATAAAACGAAATACACGTGCGCTGTTGTCAGGTTTCCTTGTGCGATTTAAATTGGAAAGCCATTTTTGTCGAGTGTTGTTCGTCTAACAACAAAGCAGTCACCATTGAGAGCTACTATTGTTGGGTTTCTGAACACAATGACGGGTTCTTCACTATCTCCCAATATAAATCTAAACGATACTGGATTTCATTAACTTTTTTTTTATTTGAAATACATATTTTTAGTACCTACTACTTGAAAATTGGAGAATTCATTCACTACTGCTATAGAAAACAATTGCGAGATTAATGATAAAAATTTTTCAACATAAGTGCATGTATTGTGGAGGAGAAATATGCCGAAGCATCCAAAAACAAGCGAGAGATTTGCGAAATTTATTCAGTAGTCAGTCCAAGGATTCCGCCTAACCTAACCTAACCTAAGGCATTTCCAAACTGCTTTCATCAGTAATGTCACTGATATCAGTATTTCCATATGAAAATGACAAGAATCCGTTGGTTGAATTTATACAATTAGTGAATTAAAAAAAGACGAAATAACGTACTTACATCAATTAATATCAGGGCTAACAACATAGCTTATCAAGCTCAATTTCTGAAATCAGGCCAAGCATGGTTACACTTCTTAGATGGATGATCATACAGGGAAGACATGGATTGTGTGTATAGATACAGGGTGTCGCACTTATCATGCTCACCATGTATATTTTCTATAAGGATGACACATACGAGGTTGGTTAGAGACACCAAATGTAGAAGTTCAACTATAATGTGGAAAGATAATTCAAAAAAATCTTGTCGTTTTTGTTTTATAGGCCGAAAACCAACTTTGGTAACTTTCCTTTATAACTTCTCTATTTATGTAATGAAAATGCATTAATCCGGAATTTTTCATGGACGAAGAAGATATATAATCGTTTAATACGCTTAGATTTTTCCGAATTATATTCTCACGTTATAGTTGGCCTTCATCTCACCGTTATGGCATAGATTAGAAAACCTTACAGATGAGACAAAGTTAATAAAATTAGAGAGAAATGTCGAAATCGCAAAATTTGAAGGTCCAGTCATAGATAAGCGCAGGCGCTAAAATATTGATCGAGATTTTCTTACATCGTTGTCATCATTTTGTTGGTTATGTTACAAATGTTTTCGTTTTACACGATTCACGATCCAGTATTTCGGATGGGGTTTATGTTCTTTCAATGTATAAAATATTTTCCATAAACTATAATTCAAAAGGAAAAGTAATAAAGGTTTTGAGTATTATCATAGGACAGATTAAACAATCAGGTACAATAATATGTTTATTGGCAATCATTACTGTGTATTATCAAGATTGCAAATCATCTTCAAGTAAATCGGAGAGTATCAAATAACATTGTTTTTCCAAAGGACTAAAAACTTTGAGTATAGTACTTATATTGGGTGATATTATTGACTTCAATCAAAATTTTCCATTCGATGAGAATATCCCATTTCAAGTTGAGGTATCTAGAGTCTGATCATTTATTAGATGATTGAATCGTGTTTTATTTTTCCTGATGACAATGAATGGGCTACATTCCAAATATTCGAATTTAATCGTTAAATTCATTCAGAATACATCATATTCCTGATAAAAACTAATTTCTGATGACAACTTATTCATAATAAATCACTCAGAAGTGAGTAACAATGTTGATCATGCATTACTTAAATGGCAACATTGCACATCAGTAGTTCCAGCGGTGACAACGACTACTCGGCAACTGCGATGCGCAAAATTTAAAGGTGCGAGGTCAATGAAAAAGGATGTCCGTACACCCATGGTGAGCATCATGATAAGTGGGACATCCTGTATATTCGTCGATGCCGACTATAATGAAGTGACGAATTAATGGGGGGACGAATTCGCTCAGCATGCGCTCGATGTCATGTCGCGTTCGGGGGGGGGGGAGCGAAAGGGCGGCAAATTGGTATTGTATAGCGTGCTGCCTACACGCCTTGTTATCATGTTTTTGATGTTTCATCGCTGCGGGTAATTTATTATCGAATCGATTTCATTTTAGTGGTTACTTTAGAATCGGAAAGATTATTTTGAGAGAGAGAAGTTCGGCAGGTTTCAAGTGTGCCAATGTGTGAGATAATGATTGATACAGAGTAATTGAAAGTTTGCTCGACGGGCTCTCATTATTCTAATTAATTCCTATGAAAATGTAGTTTTTTTGTCAAGTATCCCCACTAGTAATAATAATTATTGAAGATCTGACACTCTTGCCTGCTTTCTTCCTTTATCCATCAATTCAAAAAATGTTGATTTGGTATATTTTTTCATGAAGAAAACGTAGTGTTTTATATCATTCTTCATTCTGAAAGCAGTAGTGTTTATTCCTTGATAAAGCATCAGAAAACATTGTAAAAAAACGTGTTTTATGGTGTGTCTATCTTATAAATACGATGACGTATTTAATATCGGGCATCGCAGATTATTTATGGATAGTCATAATTCTGAATCGGATAAAACTAGTAGATATTTTTCTTTGGCAATAACGAGCACGTTATTTATACATGATTAAGGTCGATTTATTATTATATTAATCGCTTATTATTCAATTGAAAAAGTCAGATTTATTTTTATTTTATTCATGAATTATACCGCATTTCAAATGACAAACATGATACAATCATATACATTGAAAAAGTTCAAAATTCCAGCTAATTATATGTTTGTAGGTATTTCCTGTTATTTTCATGGTGTTGAATGTTGAAAAATACGAAAACAGCATGAACTCGAAAAAGTCATGGTTAGGTACGTGGCGGATAGAGGTGCCAATATCACATTCAAAGAATCTCAAAAAATCACGTAGCAAGTAGCGTGTAATATTTTCGACAACATAACATAACATGAACTATGAAGCCTACTTAAATTACGAACATTGAATATATCGACATATTTTTAAAAACAATAGCTTTTTATTGATGATCAATCGAAATATTCAAGGTGAAATATCCTGGGATGGAGCTAAAACGTTATAAATGCCAGTTATGCACTTACGCATCTACCATTATCCTCTGTACCACCAATTTGACATACCTAATAATTAAAAATAAGCTGCCGACTTATTTCTTATTTCGTTAACAATTCGTTGATTGTTGGAAACGAGTAGTTTATTTAATCACGCTAGTGATAACTACTTTGCGTTTGTTATTATTATGTCTTTCTCTCGACTAGCTAATTACTGAACTGGCAGTTGGTGATTAATTTGTTGTGTTTTATCTCAACATGTGCATGTAATTGCTATTGAATCTCGGCAACGATAATTAGGCAACAATGCAAACTAGTCAGTTGAGTCTGGGGAATCACTGAATCCCACGATATATACCGGATGTGTCTGGCAAGCGCATGTTTTCAGGGATTTTCAACGTTTTGTTTATATTTCAGATACGTCCATTTCCAACGATACTGCTTTGAATACCTCGTCACCAGTCAATAAAAGAAGAGGATTCAGCGGGTAAGATATTATTAAGTATATGGTGATGAATATAGTACATGCTCACTTGAACTGCAAAATATTTGCCTTGTAGTTGTTTATGTAAGTATAATAGGAAATCTAGTCCAGTCATGAACGGTTGTATCAATAGGATTATTCATATTCTTCGGAAACGTTTTGTACTATATTTTTTATTTTGGAGAAACGCTATAATCCGCTTTTTCATCATATTTTCATTTGGTCTTCAATGATTATATGAAATAATCAGAAAATAAATCTCTGGATCTCCAAACCTTTATCACTTTTACAGTATATTGGAGAAGAAATGTGTAGTGTATTTGTGAGTTTATAGAAATTATGCGCAATTCCTTCAGTTTTTTATTGCGAATATGTTCAACTACTGAGATAATAAAGCTAGCAACAATGCATACCAGAAATCGATATGAGAAGCGTACAAACTTTCCATAGAGTAGCAGAGAAAATAGCAAACAATTTCATCCTCTGAACAACGTTTATCTCCCATAATAATGGTATAAAATGCATCTCTGTGGGCATTCTATTGTTTCTTTGTTCAAGATAAACGTCTTGCACATTATTTGTTTGAGTTTATGCTAACTCATGAGAATATCTGAAGAGCACATCATATGGAGTTGGAATTACAAGATCCTTTACTTTTACTAATTCTACGCAGTTTTATAGTTAATTATTAATCATGTCACACTGCATCCATATCTATTAGCGTATTTTGATTTAAAAACAGATTAACTTAGAAATTGAAAGAGATATGTGCATACCATCATTATTAATATCGCGTTTGGTACCCTCATTACATGCAAATAACATGTTCTGTGAAAGAGTTTCTACGTTTCCGTAATTACTATCATTATTCTCCTTAGGGGTGTTTGGAGAAGATCCCAGAATATCGTATCCATGAAAGGAATCCTTACAAAATAATTGATACCACTGAATGTCACAAAAGTGGTAGAAATGAAATCAATTTACAGTCTAGGAGTTTATTTATTTTATCAGGAAATCACAACATTGGTCCTTCGAGTCGGACAGTTCAGGAAAACCGTGTATCCAGAATATTTTGTCGACGAGTGTTTTATATATCCTTCATATTGTGAATATTCGATAACAATTCAATATTTGATTTATAAAATAGTTTATCGAATATTCGACCTTGTAAGTTCTCCCAGTTCTAACCTACGAGTTGAAATTATAATTCCAACTCCATTATTTTTGTATCGGGGGTTACCAATCAACCTTTCATTACTCCTATCGTTCCTTTGGTGACACTCGATATCTCTCACTTTTTTTTTTTCAAAGATAACTGGCACTTATGTAGCGTTATCTTGCCCAATACCAATTCTGCTACCAGCCATTAACGAAACGAACGACAGTCTTTTGTTTTATATCTTTAGTACAACATCAAGAAATACGAAAGAGCGGATAATCCTTGCAATGTAAGTCGATAACGAAACAAAGCGAAGTGGCTTTTGTGTTAAAAATAGTGCAGTGATCGAATTCCTTCGTTTTGCATAATGTGCTGGTTGAATGTCACACCAGCAATCAAATATTGGTGGATGGTTAATGCCAAGGCGAATAATAAAACCAAGCCTTTAACATGCAGACATTTATGATTCCGTTTCCAATAACAGTCAGTTTACACACGACTCGTATTGTTTGCGCATGACGTCACTGACGTTACTTTCAAATATCTGATAATAGAACAGAAAAAATCTTCGTCTAATGGAAGAAATTGATCCATTTAATTGCCTAGTTTTCTTCATTAAATGCATCATTGCCTTAAATGATCAAATTATTGCATTTACTTTCAAATTTGAGTTTAAATTCATGTTTGCTTGAATCCACCTTTATAAGTTGCCTTCCAGTCGAATAATGGAATATTATAATAGGTTGACGATTTCCCGTTCGACTGTGTACACTGCTTTGTGTCATATTATTTACTCTCCAAAATATTCTTCGAATGCATATCTTATCGCTTGTTTGTGTAAGATAACCCAAATCTCTATTTTTTTTTTTTTCGCAACCTGATGAATACCGTCTATCACGATTATTCAAGTATGGCGAAAGTGAGATCATTGTGCAGCAACTTGTGCGGGTGTAAAACGTTCAAAAAGAAGTGTGATGGAATTCAAAATAGTTTCACGGATATCTCTGAGAAGAAGTGAGCGTTTCTCATTTGCAATATCGATATTTTCCAACCTCAGGGCATACTATTTGTTATCGATATGACCAAGAACACAAGTGTATCTTTTTACATCAGCTTTATTAGAAGCGCGCAGGTTGGGAACACGCATTTTTTTCAGTCAAGATCTAGAAAAACTTCTTAGCAAATATATTTTCAACTTACAGAACGTAGTCTTTGATATGGCCCAATTTGACAGCTAGAAATCGTTTTTTTTTACATAGGATTTTCATTTTTATAGAGTGGGTGGTCATGGAATGATAATTCAGTAAACTTTCATGAATATCGAAGAAAAATCTCGTAGTAGGACTACTGATGTATATAATGATCCTGAACTAGGGTCAAAGCAATGTTATTCTGTGGCTGTTGATACAAAACTACCCTTTCTCAACTATTTTTGGTGGTGAATCAATCATTATCACGTCACCCATGGAATGCAATGACAACTGATGACTGATGACAGCTCTGTCAATTCAGTGTCAACACGAGATACTCATGTGCGAGGAACATTTTTTACTTTATGGCAGTTGCAGATTTGCTTGCTGAGCGAAAAAATAATAAATGATATCACTGGATGCTGCCCAGTAATCAATATTTTGGATAATATTTCAAGAAACGCGCTATATCTATTTGATGAGATTAACCTAACCAAACTCACTAACATCAGTTAGGGCACAGATCATTGTTTTTATTGAGAGTGAAAATATGTTGATGAGGGCATTTAACGAATATCTGATGAAAAAGAGTATTTCAATCTGCCCACGACAACTGTGACTCGTTGATTGACATATTTCATTTTCCAGGCGAAAATGGCTGCCACCCCCGTTACGAAAGCTGTCTCAGGGTAAGGTAGATAAGAACCAGACGTCCGTCTCGACGCCACCGCCGCTAAAAAAGACCGGTTCCGACAAAAGGATCAGGGTGAGTCGATATGCCCCACAAGGTATTTCTTGGACACTCCAACTCCTGAGGGTTGGTGCGGTAACTGTGGCGATTTTCTTCAGATATTTTTGACCCACCGCTAATTCTTTCCCAAACTTTCGCCCCATTTTCGTGCCTCTGTCAGTTTGGAAAATCATAATATTGAGCCTTGAATTATTATTGGATCTTGGCCAATGATTCACTCGAATCAGCCATGACATGTTGGTCATGTTTATTATCTGTTGATATATTGGAGCGAATTTCACATGGAGATTCAAATTAATATCGATGTAATGATATCTAAACATCTGATGTAACTGATGAAATGTTCTAGTAATAAAAAAATAGATTTAGAAACAACAGAGTTATTCAGTTGTCAGCAGACTCCACCAGTGTGAGTTTGCTGGAAAATCAGGATCTCAAAACCACCAAATTTTTTCACTACCAGAATAGAAATTATAGGTTATGTTTTGACTCTCCTATTTCAAGAAACAAAGTTGTTACTGCATTTGCAGAAGATATTAATTAATTTTAGTATCTTCACACACAAGTTTACTTCTGTCTGAAATAAAATTTTAAGAATTCCGTTACGAAAGTATGCGTTAGTAGAAAAATAACTTGAAAAACAAAGCTGGTAATTTGACAGAATATGAATAAAATGAATTCTGACACAGTCATTGTTATTTTATGAATTTCAATTGGCTATTCTGAATTCTGAATAACGACTTTGAATCACAAGTTATGTAACTCTTCAATAAAATGTATATATCTCGAATTGAATTAGCACTAAGTTTTGTATTTTTCCTTTTTTTTTATGAATACTCTGCATACAATATTTTTGACATGAAAAAATTGCTGAATAATTCAACAAGGTTATTTCAAACAAATTATTTCACCTTCAATACCATACCCAATAACAGTTCTTCTGGAAGCCTTCATATCGCCCAGGCAATCTATAAAAATATGTCTTCTTCATCAAATAAACCAATAAAATGCAAATCGAGCAAAACGAATCTATAGTTTTTGAGAGCGTTTGGGTCGATGAATTTTAGAAGACACCAATGCTGGGGAAGTTCATTGTTACCAACTGAAATGGCCTTCTGTGCCAGTCCGCCCCTGTTGAATAAGCTATATTTGGAAGTAACGCCACTGTCCAGGCGACCAGATTCCTGAAATCCCCGAGCTGTAGCGCTAATAATTTCCGAAGATTCGACACTATAGTGTTTACATCGATAACATGGGCAAGGCTACGTACGATTAGTCACCAAAATCGTTCCGACACTTTCACAACATCTAGTACGGGAGGTTTTTCGTGAATTAATTTGATTTTGAGCAGGAAGCAGAGAGCAATCTGTTGCTGACTATCGTGGAAATGTAGCTCAAAAATCATATTGAGTTAAACAAACAGTACAAAAACAAGGATATCAAAAAAATAAAATGAAAAATGTTTCAAATACTATTGCTTTGTTTCTTGCTCACAAATTGGCAACAGCGCCTAGTAGGCTAGAAGAGCAACAACTCACTTTCATTATGTACACTTAATGTCAATGTATAATTTAGGAATCAAACAGCTAATATGAAAAAAATAATCAGACAAAACATGAATTTCAGTCCAACAAAAACACCAATATATCCACAAGTCGAATATAAACATAACCTCCAAAACAGAGTAGTATTCGCGAAAATCACGAACCAACAGATGGCGCTCGAGAAATGTCAAAAATTTTACATGATGGTGACCAACAAACATTTGGTATATGTTTTCAATGGTAATATGTCAATTTTCAATTGGAATTTCAGGGAAGAAATAAATAATCCTGAGTATCCAAAAGAGGCGATATTGATAGATTATCGTTTATAGAATTCAAAACAGGTATTTTATGTGAGTTTCGTGGATTTATTATGTGTTTATAGGCTTTTCAAACCACCTCTGCAAAATCAATGGGGCCACTAAGGTATTTGTATTTCAATGATTTCTCTTTATTTCAAGTATGGCCAAGATTGAAATAAGTATCTAGAGTATATTGGAGATAAGAAGAAACCCTTAAAATAGCGAAAAGCATTATTCAAAGCTGGTCACATACTTTGTGGGACAGATGTCAAACACATACTCGAACACATATAAATAAACTCCTGTTCACAAACTTCAGCTCTAGGGTAGGTAGCTCTACTATGAAATTAAAATAGTTCCATGAAAAAATTAGCAGTGGAAGTGTGAATTTATCTGTAAAACTGTAATTATTTTATCCTAACCAAAAAATAAATGATTAGCAAAATAAAAACAAAGAATTGTAGTCAATTAACTTTATTCTCTGAGAGAAGTTAGTACAGGGGTGCTTATATTGAGATACCTACCTATCTTAAATAGGCAAAAGAAGTTATTATTTTCATGTTAACAATAAAATGATGAATCATATAATAAAAATAATTACATAATATATAGATGAGTAGGTATGTTCCAAGAATAACTTGAAAAGTTTGAGACCTCGTGGTCTACCAGTCATTCAAATTCATTTATTTCAATTGATACTTCATTCAATTCACAGTTTATTCATTTTGAATAAAGATTTGATTTCATTCAGCCCACATTGCCCTCACTCTTAAAGTTTGCATGTGATGACATCCAGATGTTTATTGAAGGAATTGCATTCTTTTTGAGCCTATCTCTTGGTTTAATTCTCCTTGATGGTCCTAAAGTAAAATCAAGGTTTTCATTACAAACAACAAGATACACAACTACAGTTAAACCAGATCTTATTTGTTTGATTTAACCTGAAAGACATACCTTCGCATTCACTTGAGAAATCCAGTTCTATAGGAAGTGCTTACTACAAAAGTAAATGTTTGTGGTGATAAGGTTTCCTATTTTCAACGTGATCATCCATTTTTCACACAATCTTTAAAGGAAATTCAGGATTTTGTGCCAAAGGAACGATGTCTGTACGGTAGGAGGAACGCTGAAATACTGAACAAATCTTTGTCGATTTCGTCTTTACGACCCTTTGAACTTGCTGCATGTTTCAATAATATTAGTAACTAACTGATAAGCACGAAACAAGTCCGAAAACTATTCAAAACAATTCAATTTCATTAAAAATAATACGAAAGCCTATGCTATACAATGCTTAATTGCTTTGTTGATCACCCTCGGAAGGCTTAGAAAATTTGGCACCAGAGGCCGCCCACTCCGTGATTTTCGCGAATATCTTTTGAGGAGCATGGAACAGAAATAAGCAGAATGGCACCTAACCCACAGAACTTATTGGTAGTATTGAGTTCTGTGTTCTAATCTGATAAAAATATGACTAATGGATTTGTTTTCCTTTATTGTTTATGAAATCTGCAGTCGATGTTGCCAAATGGTGAAATAGGAACAAGGTGCTTTAAATTTTGAATCCCCATATCAAGTCTTGTTTTTTTCGGAAAAAGGTTGAAATGGTGAGTTTGAAATGCTACGTTTCAAAGGTATTTAATAAGAATTAATTAATTATCGTCCGAAGGAGAATTCCTCAGCATCTATACAAAGTTAATGTATTTGGTGACAAAAAACTTTTTCAGCTTCTCTCACAGTATTCCGGAGTCCTGAAATGTTCTGAAAATAAAGTCGATAATGAAACGCAAACGATTTCCAGAAACATTCAATAAGCGCGAACGACGCTCATGAATTGACAACTTGAGAACGATAACATTTTGCGGCAAATTTAAAATTTGTGGATACGTGATTAAATGAAAACCCAGTATCATGATCGTTATAATTCTCCGTGACTTTTTCAAATACGATGCCACCTCCCGGACTAACCATTCCGCTGCATCGGCGCTCGTTATCCGTCAAATTCGCCGAACGCCTATAATTATTTTCGTTTCATAACCTTATTCGTCATTGAATTGGGACCTCAGCGGCCGCCAAACCAACTCAAACACGTCTATTTTCGCCCGAATTATCATACACGCGGCTGCCAAAGAAACTCCACCCGCCAAGCTAAAGGTGTCTGGCGCTCCGGCCTGGCGTCTCTTGTCTCTTCCGCACGTCGCGACGCCCCAATAAAATGCGGCAACCCGGCTCTCGGGCGGTTTGAAATTTTTATCGGCAGGTGGAAATTTTTTGTGTGGTTATAATCATGTTGGTGCGGTGAACGGTTTTCTTCGCTGCTGTGTAAGTTGCCAGATTGGCCATTTCTGAGGTACGAATGGGGTTTCAATTACTGGCGGATTTGAGGGGGGCATGCCCCCCCTTGAGTTCTTGAGACTTAATACTGGTTCCACAACCAGAGGGTTGATATGCAGATGAACATTTAGTCGGTTTTCAACAAGAAGAAAACACAACAAGATTATTCTTTTCAAGCTACGCACAAACTTTTTCAAATTTATTCACCAATGTATTTAGTTGGGTATAAATTTCATTCTACAATAATTCCTGTGTATGCATGTATTTCATGTATTTAATGTTGAATGTAATTTCTTTCATTTTCTGAATAAACAATCATTCATTATTTTAATATTTTCTCTCACAAGAATAAAATTGTTGAATTGTATTTGGTTTGTTTTGTCTCATTTTTATTATTTCTTCAGTTAAAAAATGTTATGTAAATTCATTCCTATGGATCTTATAAAATTGGTTAGGTACAAATTCTCATTATTCTCTCCCCCTGAAAAATCCCCTAGATCCGCCAGTGTTTTCAATTTCAACTGACAGTGCGCCTTTCTAAATTGAACCTTCCTTCACTTCTTTGTTTTTGAAGATAAAAAAAGTTAAATAGAGAAGTTAAACTAAATAATTTTGAGTTACAGATTTCTTTCGAAACATACACCAACATTTGTTGTTCAAAAGAAACACTATGTATATTCCTTGACAGGTCGTTGAAACGAAATTAAATACTTTCCATTAGAAATGAAATAGAAATAATGAGAAGAAAAAACATTAGCAACGACAGAAAAAGAAGTTGGTAAAAAATTCTCTTTCGTAAAAGAAACAACTCGATTCGTGTTAGATGAAAGAAACACAAATCTAAAATCAGTTGAATTAACAATGAATTCAATTTTGTCCGCTGTCATTGAAACATCTAGATATACAGGGTTATTCGAACGCTCATCATTGGGATATTAAAAACTTTAAGGTATGAAGAAGTTCGAATTGGAGAATTTAATGCTCATTATTTAATAATAATGATGATAATAGTAATCAAATTTTTATAATAGTTCATTTTTCAAATCATCCAGGAGATAAAAATTCCAGAGATGTGGTATTGGAATTTCTAGTTTCCAGTTGAATCGATTAAAGTATATTAAATCTCGGTAGATTTTATGGTTTCCTGGAATTTGAATATAACATTTTTCCATGTGGCATGTGGATCACCTCTTTCACCATCCTGTAATTAACAATAAATCTTGTCGAACCACAAGTTAACCTATGCTTAATCAAAATGAAATATGATACAATGGTTTCCAGTTATTATCTCGACCACTTTCGGTTATCAAGCAGTAGCGCGCAACATGTTCAAAAGCAAGGTATACCTCAGGGTTGCTCACTAGGTCCAAAGTTTGTTCTCATATCCATAAATGATTTTTTTACCCAAATTAATGATTATGTTTATTTATACAAATTGAAGATGTCGTATTATCATGTAATAAGCTCAAATAAATAGAGATCAAATCCAAAATATTAAATCTTCGGACAAAACATCAACTCACTTCTATATAGTTACTTCGTCAGTTGGATAAAGTTTCAAGCTCTTGCACTAATTGCTTCGTACTAAAATATCTTCCCAATAAATGTTTCTATTTCACACAAAATATCATTTATTCAACGAACGTTTTAGTGCATGGGACGGGCTTGGTTTCCAGCTAGTTTCCTGTCTACGCCACTGTGAAAAGGATATCTCCTTATCGGTGTTAGACTTCCAGTATAAACTGTGGTCTTCCTCGTGAATCATTTCGATATCTGAACGCGTAATTCACAAAAAGTACCACATTAAAGTGCAGCACTTTATGTCAGTCAAGTTATTTTTGTGTGTAAAACTTTTGACGTGCGAGTTAGAAGATCAAATGAAACGAAAATTGTTCAAGAGATGGGCATCAGCGAAAAGTATAGTGAGTACTCTTTCCTTCTCATTTTTGAGGTCATCAAAAACATTATCTTCATTGAAAATATGAAAATTTTTTGATCGTTAAAGATGGATAACAAGTTTGACATAAAATACTCGTAGAACAAGTGCATCTTTTTTTTTAGGAAGGGGGAGCTGGGAATCTGAGTATAATAACTTCGTAATTCTAGGTGTAAACCTTATGTTTTCAACATTTTGTTCTCGTTGAATCGATAACATCAAGATGTGAGACATGCCGTACTTGTTTGACAGTCCAACATATTCTCCTCAAATTAGGAAATAACGAAAACGCATCAAAAAACTTACTCTCATTCCTAAAGGTATGAGCTAATGGCGGCCCGAGCAGCTGAAGCTTAAAATAAAAAGTCTGTATAATTATTTCTGAAATCATTAACTGCGTAAAAATTACTAAAAAACACACACAACATATGATGATGGCTGGTAGAGTCACACCCTTAATCATTTTCCCCGTGAAACGACGATTCAGGTCACTGAAAACAGCAAAAACATGGTCACCCCTGCTTCACAAATTAAATATCGGGTTTCTCGGAACTCATAACCACCCCCTCATGAGGGCGACCTTTGATATTAATGAAGAAATGCCCACCTGAATATGCTGGTAAATAATTTCTTGCATGCAATCTGATACCATGAAAAGTTACGAAATTGAATGAGGCGATTTCGTATAATGGAATTATGAAAATGTTAGGTATGTTTACAAATGAAATTTGACGCGATTTCATGTTCATCAATTTCACGTTCATCAAGTTTTCAATATTCTCTCCTGAATAAAGTCAGTGTCCCATCTTTATAGTAGGGGAGGCTCGAGAGTCGTGGGGACCTTTCAGATTGTGAAGTTTAGATGCTAAGAAGAAAAAAAGGTTATATGATGTATGCTCTTGCACTGGTGGGGGGAACGTGCACAGTTCCACGAAAATGTGAATAGATAGATAGATAGATAGAATTTATTTTCCAACAGGTATACACCCAGTTACAGGAAAAGCAGTGGAAATTCTTAAAATAACAAAAAACAAATAAAATTAAATCATATTATCCAAATAACAATAATTGATTTTGTGTTCTATCAATTATACAGGAAAAAATATGTTTATTTCTGACAGTGACATTATAAGCTTATATCGTCATAGTTACGATATCTATAATGAGGGTCATAACTCCCTTGGGATATTAAGGTTCAAAAACTCCCTCTTACCTTTTACAGGTGAAAATGATACAAGAAATGCTTATAAACGTTTATATGTAATGAAAACTAAGACATATTTTCCTTATTCACGTCATTACAAATAATAAATGTACAATTTTCAAATGTTCCCTGAAAATTACTTCCGCCGCTGGAAACAATTTCTTCTTTTTTATGGGTGGTGCTGTTGCTGTTCACTACAGTCGAGGTACCTGCCTCTTCTGATGGCAAAGTACAATTCAATACTGTCCTCCAGATACCCCTCTGCCACCGTGGAACTTCTCCAACCTCCGTGTCTTTTTAAGCTTCTCCAACCTCCGTGTCTTTTTAAGTTTGTCATAGTTGCTCCTGCATTGGCTAGGGCAGTAGCAGTAGCAGAAGTGCGACGAAGGCAATGTCCCGTATAGGTTAGTGGGTTTGGCAATCCTAAATACATTGCGATTTTGCTGGAATTTTGCCAAACATATTCTTTCCAATTGGCTGAGTTGTACATTTATTTTGTCGGAAGCTCAAAAAAAATCGTTTTGTACCTTCAGGACGCAAGGACATATAAAGTCTCAATAAAGGCAAAGCAGATAACTCTTTTTCATCCACAACTGTAAATTTCTTCGATACACCAGTTTTACTTTCCGGTACGTTCACTACCATAACAGTATCGGTCCTCTATATCTGCTATACTCATATTTAGAAGTTCCTGAGTTCTGCATCCTCCAAAATAACCCATAATTAGAACAACCTATAACAAATAAAACGAAATAAACAAACGAAAAAGAAAATTATGAGAAAGAAATTACCTTATTATGCAATAAATGAATTTCATTAGGGGTGTCCTTTAGAAATTTGATGACATCTTTAGGAGATAAGACAGCAGACTTTTTCGGCTTATACCCCTTACTTTTCCGTTTCAAAAAAGCCTCTAGTTCGTTGAACTTGGTGATATCTCTTTTCTCATATATGGTCACCATCGATTTGAGCATTGACCATTTAGTCCATAACGAATTTGGGCTAAACGTTTCTGACTTCAACGAATAAATACAATTATTACTAAATCTACCAGAAAATACTGAAAATACTTTACCAGTTCTTGAAAATATGCCAGAAAGACAGTTTCGTTTCGGCAATGTCCCGTATAGGTTAGTGGGTTTGGCAATCCTAAATACATTGCGATTTTGCTGGGAATTTTGCCAAACATATTCTTTCCAATTGGCTGAGTTGTACATTTATTTTGTCGGAAGCTCAAAAAAAATCGTTTTGTACCTTCAGGACGCAAGGACATAGAAAGTCTCAATAAAGGCAAAGCAGATAACTCTTTTTCATCCACAACTGTAAATTTCTTCGATACACCAGTTTTACTTTCCGGTACGTTCACTACCATAACAGTATCGGTCCTCTATATCTGCTATACTCATATTTAGAAGTTCCTGAGTTCTGCATCCTCCAAAATAACCCATAATTAGAACAACCTATAACAAATAAAACGAAATAAACAAACGAAAAAGAAAATTATGAGAAAAAAATTACCTTATGCAATAAATGAATTTCATTAGGGGCGTCCTTTAGAAATTTGATGACATCTTTAGGAGATAAGACAGCAGACTTTTTCGGCTTATACTCCTTACTTTTCCGTTTCAAAAAAGCCTCTAGTTCGTTGAACTTGGTGATATCTCTTTTCTCATATATGGTCACCATCGATTTGAGCATTGACCATTTAGTCCATAACGAATTTGGGCTAAACGTTTCTGACTGCAACGAATAAATACAATTATTACCAAATCTACCAGAAAATACTGAAAATACTTTACCAGTTCTTGAAAATATGCCAGAAAGACAGTTTCGTTGGCATCTTTTGACATAAAATTTCTCTGTGTCAGCCACTTCAGATATAAGTTGTATTCTTTTTGATATAGGGCTTCACTTTTCGATGGAAGTAATGATTGTCTTGCTTTTTCCGCTTTTTTTATAATATCCTCCATTATATCAGAAAAAGATTGTCGATTTGTGGTAAAAAATAAACACGTTTTTAACGGAAAAACATTGATTGATAAAGAAAGTTTGCTTATAAACATGTAACATAGCGACAACCTAGCAACAACCAACAATGCTACAATCAACGCTACCTAATTCAAATATACCAGAAAGGTTATGAATTTAAACATTTATTGCGTTCTAAATATGGACATCTTTTGACATAACATTTCTCTGTGTCAGCCACTTCAGATATAAGTTGTATTCTTTTTGATATAGGGCTTCACTTTTCGATGGAAGTAATGATTGTCTTGCTTTTTCCGCTTTTTTTATAATATCCTCCATTATATCAGAAAAATATCGTCGATTTGTGGTAAAAAATAAACACGTTTTTAACGGAAAAACATTGATTGATAAAGAAAGTTTGCTTATAAACATGTAACATAGCGACAACCTAGCAACAACCAACAATGCTACAATCAACGCTACCTAATTCAAATATATCAGAAAGGTTATGAATTTAAACATTTATTGCGTTCTAAATATGGACATATTGTTACGAAAATCGGTCAAAAATAAAATTATCTATGTACCACGGGAATTATAGAGCCTTAATAACCTCTGGCAATTGCAAACTTTGCCATTGGTAATTAAGGCCCTCATAATTCCCTTAATTCATAAATAACTATTAAGAGAGCCGTTGTTTATGTCACACAGATCACAAATCAGATTAAAATTCCAACACATCAAAGACACAGGTGATCTATGCATCACATTGGTTCGAGAAGCCTCACAATAGAATGTTATTTCGTATCTGGAATTCAAACGTGGTATGCGGTAGTTAATTTTTTGTAATAGACAGGGACATATAATATTATTGTAGTAACAAAAACTCTACGTGTATGCAAGGAAATTACATCGAAATTATCAAGAAGCATAGAATAGTCAATTCCCCGTTACTTTAAATAACAGGAATTTAATGAATTTAATGAATTTTCTCTGCACAGATTCAAGTTGATGCGTGTGGCAATCATAAATGGGGTACCATATCAATGCCCCATATTCAAGTTTAGACCTCACATATGCGTAAAATAGTGTTTGAATTGCACCAATGTTATTGAAATCCCTAGTGTTTCGCATTATGAAACCCAACATTCTATTAGCTGACGAGACAACTTGATTTATGTGTGGTATAAAAGTGAACTTATGATCGCAATCAATTCCAAGATCTCTCATCTCATTGATCCTGTCAATAACATAATCATTCATTTCATAGGGAAACTCAATAATTTTCTGTTTTTTGGTGAAAGATAAAACGTGACATTTTGATATATTTAGTTTTAGATGGTTTTTTGAGCACCAATCAAATAGGTACTAAATTGATTGAGGTCTGTAAGTTTTGACAATCTTCACTGATGACTTTGAATATATTCAGGTCATCGGCATAAAGTTTCTTAGAGCAGTTTATGTTCTTAGCGAGATCATCAATGAATAGTAGGAACAGGAGTGGTCCTAGATTTGATCCTTGAGGCACTCCGGAACTAGGGGTGTATAGAGGTGACTTATAGCTTTCGTATTCTACAAATTGTTTGCTATCAAATAAATAATTGGAGAATAGTTCTATCAAGTTTCCGGAGAAGCCAAATGAAGATAATCGATGAAGAAGTATATGAAAATCCATTTGGTCAAAAGCTTTCTGCAAATCAGTATAAATGACATCAACTTGTTGACCTACATCCAGAGCATCAGACACAAATTGTAAAAAACATGCAAGATTGGTTACACAAGACTTTTTTTCAACAAAGATCATCTGAGATAATTTTTTAACAGAGCTATAGATGATTCTATACAAAATAATTTCAAACAGTTTGGAAAAATTACGCAATACTGAAATCGGTCTATAATTCTCAATCATAGTAACATCACCTTTTTTCAAAATGGAACAAACTCGTGCTATTTTCCATAAGTTTGGAAAATTGCCCGTTTTTAAAATCAAATTGAATATGTGAAGCAAAGGAGTTAGTAATGGGTTGATACAATTTTTCACTAGAAAACTGGTTATTTGATCTGGACCTACAATAAGTTTGTTTTTTAATTTCTTTGCTGCTTCCTTGACATCTTTCTCATTAACAATTTCGATATTAATATTTGGCCAATTGTTGTAAATGGTATCAAGTCCATTACAAAGGTTCACATCGGATATATAAACGCTTTTAAAGTAGTTTGCGAACGCATCAACTATTTCTTGAGGTTTCGTGTAAATATTACGGCTTTCTCTCAGGACTCCTGGAATTCTGGAATTGCCTTTTTTATTTTGGATACAGCTCCAAAATGCTGTTTGCTCTTCATTTATTTTATTCTCAGTATTATTCACGTAGTGTTGATAGGCATTGTCTATTTGTATTTTTACTTGCGATCTCAATGAATTGAATTTTTTAAAAAATAATCACAAAGAAATACTCGATCGCGTCAGATATCAATAGTATATGCGCTCCCTGCTTTTTTGATAACGGAGGAATATTAATCTGCCGGTTTGCTTGCGTTCTAATGTCGGTTGCCTTTTTTATCCTTCGCCTCTGTATCGAAATCCCCGCTTGGGCTCCCTTACTATTATGGAAAAACATTTAGATAACGTGTCGCCTTCACATCCTTCAAACAATAAGACATTGGATTGGTTTTGCTATGTATACAAAAGAAAATATGATCAACTTGGTTTATTCAGATGAGTTCCGGAACATCGTCATATCCTGTTCCAAGCTAAGATAATTCTAGATTCTCGAAATTTGAGATTGAACGTTTTGGAAATCGTTATAAACAGACGCGGCTTCGATTATTTTCGCTTTGGCTACTGGGATGGCATTTATTTATAGTTATAGTCAAATTCCTTTAATCCGTTTTCCTGGTGGATGCTTGAGATAATGATAGTTTCTATTGGGTTTTCATGGGATTCGGATCTCCTTCAAATAAAAATCAAAAAGCAGAAGGGAAAAACATTAGTAGTTTCCTTGTATATTTACTCGCTTTTTTTATTGAAATCGGATTCTGAATAGAGGGACTTGAGAGTTTCTTGTCAGTCAGCCTTCATATCTATGCCTACATATTATATTATGATGATTACATCATCGACGTGGAAATATGGTTCATGTTTCCAGCTGTAAAAATATTATTTCTTCAACAAAACTGAAATAATTTTATTCTGCCAATGGTGGATCGTTAAAAATCGATAGTCCGTATAAATATTTCGAAATCATCTACCATTAACGGTATGTTTTATGTGGGATGTCTCATAGGATGTATAATTGATGATTACACAGGATAGGTCAGTAGTTGAAAGAAATAACTCTGTAATTTCAGAGTGTGATGAAGAGTGCTTCGTCTGCAGCTTATGCATTAAACAAATATATAAGTTGTGCGGTATCTTGAAAACTATACCCAAAGAAACTGTTTTTTTTTCTAACCACTATCCTAGTTGCCTTAGCAACCCTCAGAAGTTTTACGGAGTAAACTTGTACGAGTAGCGGGGACCTTACCTTTTATAGTGGGATCCGATATATAGTTCTTAGCTAAATATTATTTTTAATAACTTCTTATAGTCATAGAAGAGATCCAAAAAGTTCTTGAAAATTCTCAAAATCGGCCGGTTTTTACTTTTTCTACAACCGGTTAATAAAAATCTCAACTCAAAATTGACGTTTACTGGATTCAAGTCTGAACCTTTGTGGTCTGACCAATGAAATGATGCATAACGGGTGTCATAACAGTGGATATCTGACTGTAGACTCAGAGAATCTTTTTGATTGTGGATTTGAATTAATGTGTTAAGTATGTAAATTGTCGGAACTGTCATTATGCCCATTTTCATAAAAAGAGGACGACAATGTTCACGAAAACCAACTTTGGACAGTATTCTTAAAGCCTTCTTCTGGAGTCTGAAAATTCTAATGGCCTCTGTAGAACCTCCCCATAGAACAATGCCATACTAAACGAAAGATAAAAATATGCTGTTCTTTGAATATCAGGGCTTGTCAGCATGCTTAGTTGACTGAGTAAAAAAAGTACATTAGCTAATTTTTTTCGCACAGAGTCAATATGGTTATGGTTGCGCCAAGAAAGTTTAGTATCAAGAATAATTCCAAGAAACTTTGCATGTGATGCATTTTTCCTTGTTTAAAGAAAGTCTATTCATTGAGAACCAAGTTTCAGCTTCCTTCATAAGATTTTTTTTGGTCAATTATCAAGGAGTCGTAAGAATTATTGCAATTTATCAAGTTGGTATCATCAGCAAAGCGGATGCAAGTATGGCAGGGTGGAACAAATTTGCAGAGGTCATTGATATAAACTAAGATGGATGCGAGCGCAAATGCTGTCATTCAATGATATTCCTCGGAAAACGTCAACTTTGTGTTGAGATTTGAAAGTGTCAAGAGCTACTTTGTTAACCGTTTGTAGAAAAATAGATATTTCAAAAACTTTTTTTATATACAGGGCTATTCAAATTCGAGTCTATGCATGGGGATTTCGATAACGGTAAGAGATAGAGTTGGGGGCAAAGTAGCGTATTGCAGAGGTTAATTATATGGATGAAAAAAATCTGACATAGCTTCTTCAGTTCTGGAATTATACAGGAAAAATCAAAAATTTCGAAATTCTTCTTTTGCCTATATCTTTTTATTTTACGAAGATTTTTTTCAAAATTTGCCACTTTGCCATAGCAACTTTTTGTAGCCTTTCCAACTATCTGAATAAAAATTATATACAGCGTATCGTATAAATTGGGCCACCCTCAACTTTTAATTTTCAAATACGGACCTGTATTTTTTATTGCATTTTTTTGAATGCCAAGAGTCATGTTTCATATTGACGTGGTATTTTCATCTGAATTACAAAGTGTTTTGATCATGGGTTGCGTGAACTGAAATGTGGATGAATTCTTGAAGAAGACAATCTTCGTCGAATAATGTTGATTTTCTTCCAAATCCTATGCATTCTATACCTTATTCTATGATATATATTTTTTAATTACAGCTGGAACTGAAAAATTATTGAAATTTTACTGGTAATAGTTCAATATTTCCAAAACAGTCTGTAATTCAGATTTAAATACTAAGTCAATATGAAATATGACTCTTGCCGTTCAAAAAAATGCAATAAAAAATACAGGTCCGTATTTGAAAATTGAAAGTTGAGGGTGGCCCAACTTATACGATACCCTGTATATAAATTTCATTCAGATATTTGGAAAGGCTACAAAAAGTTGCTATGGCAAAGTGGCCAAATTTTAGAAAAAATTTCGTAAAATGAAAAGATATAGGCGAAAGAAGAATTTCGAAATTTTCGATTTTTCCTGTATAACTCCAGAACTGAAGAAGCTAGGTCAGATTTTTTTCATCCATATAATTAACCTCTGAAATACGCTACTTTGCCCCCATTTAACCAACCCTCTATCTCTTACCGTTATCGAAATCCCCATGCATAGACTCGAATTTGAATAGCCCTGTATATTTTTTTCAATATTTCCCAACACTTTTCATTCACTCCACTCCATTCCAGGTGCCCTCCTCCGACATGGGCAACAAGCCGTCGGCGTCCGAGGGCGAGGAGGAGGAGGATCGGCCGCGGACGGCGGCGGCGTCGGTGGCGGCGTCGCGACCGCCCCCAGCCGGCGAGGCGTCAGTCGGAGGCGGCGGCGGCGAGGAGGTCGACGAGGAGCTGGAGCTGCCGCCGCCGATGAAGCCCATCCAGGAGCCGATGCTGACGGCGTCGGCGCCGCCGCCACAGGGGGCGCAAGGGGCGCGCCTCAAGGATGACGATGCCGCCAACGGCAAGAGGGTGAGATTGGAATGGGGGGTGGTTTTTTTTTTTTCGTTTGGTTTGCGGTCGGGAGTTCAGTAATGATTCCGAATGGTTCAGGGTATATTTTGGACCCCCCCTCAACTTTTTTATCCATTGTTCGATTGCTTTCAAAATATGATCTTATGTAATTTTTAGTTAGAGATCTGAAAAAAAGTAATGGCCACCAAATATATTTTCTGAATGCTATTAGATATAGTATATTTTTCTGATTTCAAATATATATATACATATATCATGTTAGCTCCAATAGATTTCGAAATACTCGACATTGAAATCGAAATTTTGTTCGGATTATCTCTAAGGGGGGGTTCAAAATATATGTGAATACCTTGTACAATGGGCATATCCCACGAAAAATATTACATAATTAGAAAGTACTATACATCGGGTAAATCTTTGTTTATGATACTCCTATGGATATTATGTATTCTTTCATACCAAGTATTATCCAACAGGTTTCTAATCTAACCCTCAAATCACTAGAGGGCGCAACTACAGCTGACTTGGCTGAGATTGAGCAGATAGTTAAGGAGAGAATGGTGCGAAACAAATCACTTTACTGTGTTGTGTGTTTTATAGTATCTGTTTGTTTTTTTTTTTTTGTGTTGATTTTGGACTTCGCGGATTACAATATTATTTGGTTTTGCTGCTGACATTTATCTTTGTTTTTTTCGTGTAAGTTATCGGTTTCAAGAATGTGGACGGAAATATTTTGCCATTATATAAAGTCTCCATGGTAGATTTATTACTTGAAACTCATGACTTACTCATTATTTTTTAGAAATCTTCCATGAGCATGTATCATCAAATCGTTGAGAAGTGGCTGTTGCATGATTTAATTTCTTATTTACTATTTTATTTGGCATGATTTTAACCATTAGATTGACTTCCTCTCTATCAATTTTCGAAGAGAAAGTCTAGATGAATTGTGTAAAGACTTGAGGAACCCAATGATCCTTACCTGGAAAGTCGCAGAGTCAGAACTGGTCTGTATTGGTGATTGGTGGAATGTGGATATATGTCAGGCAGTTTTGAAAAACTGACTCTCAAGTAGACATGGAAAATTATTTCATCAGCCACCACAAATGCATGGACTAATGCATAGCCATACTGAAGATCTATTCTACTTCCAGGGTATTTCCATATATTCTAGCTCTGACAACTTCCAAAGTTTTGAAACCACCAGTCAGTCAACATAATTACATTCGCCTTGCATAGGTCAGGTTCCCTTTAAAGCCCATCTTTCCAAATCCTTTTGTGAGTAGCCTAGACTCCTTAGTACAGACCTCAAGTCCTTTGTATATTGGTGGGTTGTGGTTTTCTTTCCCCCATCATCGTAGCTTGACAGACTTCTGCAATATACCACAAGAGGTGTCCTCATTCTCTAGGCAAAACCTACTTGGGGTGGTATCTGCCAGTCCGATGTTCTTGTGTTTGTTGAGTTAACAATACCCTGTCAGAAGCCTTTCCATGATCCTGGTTGGTCGCTTATTATGGCTTAGTAGGTGAATTTTGGCGATGGTTCTTGAATGAACTCTCGGCCTGTTCAGACTACCCAAGCAATCCCAAACAAGTTTGGAGTTATCTTGCATGGAGCTGATTGCTTCCTTGAACCCTTGCTGCGGTTTCAGCCTGGGACGCAGTCCGACCGATGCAATTCAAAGTTGTGCCTCCAAACTAACCTCTCCCATTCCAGGAGCAACACTCTGAGATCCAGGAACGGCACATCATGCTGCGCGACGCCAAATCCGAAAACGCCCTGTCCGACTACGGCGAAATATCGTCGTCGCGACCGGTGTCAAACGAGACCAACGTTTCGACCCTCAGCGGCGACGAGAGCGACAAGCCGGCCGATGATATGGCGGACGGCGCCAAGAAGCGCGAGCTGCTGCTGCGCAAGCGCGAGTACGTGCTGCGCGAGCTTATCGACACTGAGGAGGCGTACGTCAGGGATCTGTCACTCATCGTGGACGGGTACATAGCGGCCATTAGGGACCCCGAAGGTGACATTCCCATGCCGGAGGATCTGCGTGATGGCAAGGACAAGCTGGTGTTTGGCAACATCGAGGTGATCTACGATTGGCACAAGGAGTGAGTACATCCTGTGGGTTTGTTTTGTGGGTGAGAAGTCATCGAACGGATGACTTGTTTAGGCGGGGTACTGGAAATTCTGATATGGTATGATAGATCGACGAAATCAGCTCTTCAGGAAGAATCTAAAAATCTAAAATACAGGGTGTTCCATTTGAAATAACAAAGTTGTTGCTACTTTTTGATAGAAGCGGCAACGCCGCAACGCTGAAAGTATTTTAGATCGATAGAACAAAACTGATTACTCAATAAACCAAATTTTCAGAATAATCCTACGTCCCGTTCTCCGTAAACGTCTAAGGTACCATCGACCGTAAGTGACCCTGTATAATAATAGGCGAGAACACTTATTTTTGGAGAAAATGTCACAACTTCCAGAACGGATAAGTGGTAGCTTTTTTATTCGAGTAAATAGTTCAAAATTATTCTTCAAAGAAAAATTTCTGTTTGAACACTCTGAAGATGTTTTACAGTGTTGCCGAGCGTTATTCATAATACAATATGAGTAGGCCGAAAAACTAACTGACATATATACCTACATGTCAGTCAAGATTAACTAAATGAACAGCTATATTTCAATATGACAAATGCCGAAACAATTTGTTCAATGCATGGGATGAAATTGAATAACATTCCCTCAGAAGTTCAGAGAAATAGAAAAACTGGCAACATATGCCTATTAGAGGACTTATTAAATGTCTCGCTGAATAGGAGGGTCTTAGAGCGGAAAATCACACAACTGCTATGAAAACATATAAAACATGATATTTTAGCACCATATTTCAAACACACGCACGTTTGAACCAAATTTACGCGTCTGTGATCTCGCCGAATAACTAACTGAGTAAGCACTCTTGAAGTGTTATAAAAAAAATTACATATTTTTAATACCAAAGAATTGTGAAATTTTACTTTTTGATAGCGAATGAAAATAAATTCTAAATAAGCAAACCATCAGATTCATTTGTCAAATCATATCAAATACTGAGTTGAGTAATATGGAGATAAAACTGTATTCCATGAATCATGGTGTTCACAAGTTATCCTAATGATTATTGTTTTATTTTTATACTACCTTTATCTATATTTGCAAGCTTGATCGTAGCTATATGAATTTCCATAACATGAAACTACAATAAGTACTACTAATAAATGGTTTGTGGTACATGGAAATGGAAATTCACAATCATCTTCCACCTTCATTTCAAAAAGAAATTAAAAAAACTATGGTAATTATATATCACTGAGTGAAGACAGCCTTGAAACCCCTGAGATAATTTAAAGTAACTTATCTGTTTATGTTTTGTATTTATGCTGATTAGTCTTGTTATATAATATTGCATGTAATAATTTTAAGATATTCATACAAAACTGAGTACTTGACTTATCATATCCTGTGTAATAATTGCCTTGAAGAATAAATTAATATTTCTTTTTATAGGTCTTCCTATTATAAATGAACATTAATGTTTATTGAAAAAATAAATGTAGCGAATATCTGTTCAATCAAATCAATGTTTACATATCTTCGTCAACATTCAATCAAGCTTATATCAGACCATTGTTGAATAAAATCTGATTCTGTTGTTCATAGAACAAAGGATTTCCTCTCATATATTTGTAATTTGCATGAAAATGTCTAAATTATAAGTGATTCGAAATAGACTGAAGCATGATTAGTCATGAAACATGATTAATGACTTGATTATTCATGAATCAATTATTTAACATTACAATGTGAATGCTTCATTTTCACATCTGTTGAAATTTCATTACCCTGATTGCATCTTTTTGTGTGCCCTCAAAACTCGACAGGATTTCTGAAAAAGCTTCGGAAACAATCATTACCAGCAGATTCAAATTTGACATGACCGTAACTACACACCTTAAGTGAAATACCTTCTCCTGTCTCCAAGTTCTTATTCACAATCTCTTTCTATCCAGCTTCTTCATCAAAGACCTGAAGCAAGCCGTCGAAAACCCGATAGAGCTGGCCGCCCTCTTCAGGCGCTACGAGCGCAAGCTCCAGATGTACGTCATCTACTGCAAGAACAAGCACGTGTCCGAGTACATAGTCTCAGAGTACCTCGACACCTACTTCGAGGACCTGCGGGTCAAGCTGGGCCACAAGCTGCAGCTGTGCGACTTGCTCATCAAGCCCGTCCAGAGGATCATGAAGTACCAGCTGATGCTGAAGGACATCCTCAAGTACACGGAAAGGGCGGGAATCGAGGAGGAGATCGAGCCGATGAGGGCGGCTTATAATATCATGGTGGTGGTGCCCAAGGCTGCTAATGATATGATGGACGTGGGTAGGCTGCAGGGGTTCGAGGTGAGTTTGTTACGAGAGAAGGATTCCTCTGTCTTAGCTCAAGAAAATTGGAATTCTTATTTTGGTTTTAATCATTGGACCATTGTCTTTCTGAATGAACACCTAGTAGACGGAACAATATTGACTGATCACTGACAAAATGACTTGACTTTTTCTATTCGCGATAGAAAATAACACGTAGCACTATCTCATGGTAACAACTCTGTTTTCGTATTTTTGATGTTTGTGTCATTGTGACATTATTGACATTTGTGTCTTTGCCATCAAACAATAACTGAAACGAGAAAAATGATAAGATTCCACATGTATTTCACCAGAACATCTCTCGAAAAACTGCAAAAATTACACCTTTCCTTTCATATCAGAAGTATTTCCGTGGGTTATCCACCAGAAAGTTCAGTGGTTATCCCACTTCGAGTGATTCGTAAGTCACCGCTAGGTAGCGTATCGCTTAGCACCTATCGCGAATAGGCAAGAGACTTCTTTTGAACTAACCGTGAAATATTTCGATCTTGAAACTTCATCACTAGCCATAACCACAGATGAGAGAACCTTACAGATGTGCAACTCCGCCCCTTTCGTTTGATCTTCAGAGTCGCCGCTTTCATGACCTCGGCCCTTTAAATTGGTACGAAGCAATGTTGCCTTTACGTGATTTTCTGAAATATGACGGCTCACACTGATGCCACAAACTCAGTGACCAATAAGAATTGAGAAAGCATGAAACCCGATCGTTCACTCATGCTCAGCTTCTGCACAGCGTCACGACAGAGAACAGCTGTTTTACAAATATCAGCCGAGACCTGGCGGGAATAGCCGAAAGCCCTTTAAATTGGTACAATTATCTTTCTCTTTCTAATGTCGGTTGCCTTTTCTATCCTTCACCTCTGTATGATTTGTCTACTCTGTGCCATAACCTAGCTTTTTTATTTACATTTTGAAATATGCGCTCATTTTATCAGAGCGAAGTACGTGTTCGCAGCATGAATTTGTTCGATGTCATAAACATTCCCATTATCGGAGAATCACAGAATAGACAAATATTCCATACTTACTGAAGAAAACTGGTTAAGAAGATTAATCACACTTCAAAGAGTTGAAAAGAAATGTTTGGTGGTACTTTGTACACGAAGTCGAAAGGTGGCACTCTCAAGTTCTTTACATTTGACATGATTTCACAACTCAAATTTCAATCAAAGATCAAAGTCTTGTGTTTTATAAACGTATCGAAGAACGGTAAAATATGTTCTGCTAAGAGTAACATGACTTCAACATAAAATTGGGTAGTTGACTCAGAAGAATCTGAAACAAATTAGGAGCATCGGACAACTTCTATAAAGTAGTATTAGCGCTAGTGGGTTTGAATGAAGACACGATCACTATCACAATACGAGCAACCTTCATCAACCTATAGTATACGTATACAACTCATCACGACAACTGCTCATATCAGACTGACTCAACTAGTCACCCTTATCGGAATTACCTATTCATACCTATCTGACTAATGATTAAATAATAGCATGACTAACACTATACGATAGCCGTTCTGTATACGGGGCGTCCGGACTATGGCTAGTCGCTAACAGTAGCGACATCTTCTTGGCAGACGTATGGGACTTGAGTGAACAGACAATTATAGTTCAATTTCCATTTTACTGATAGTTTCATATTTGCTAGTTAATATTCGATATTTTTTTATTTTTAGGGTAAAATAACTTCCCAAGGAAAACTTATGATACACGGAATACTGACAGTGTCCGATGTGCCTGGATCGAATACGATCATTGGAAAAAATAAAGAATTGCAAGTGTTTTTCTTTGAACAGAGCATCATTTTTTCTGAAATTGTTGGAAAGAAGACACAATTCACTAATCCACAGTACATTTATAAGGCACATATACAAGTGAGTTATATATACAATGGATGGCATTTTAGTGTGGACTTGAACATATAAGTCAGCAGTAGAATCTAGAAAGGCTTTTTCTTGTTCATCGGTTATTCATAATATTATCACTTATCTCATAACTTGGCACACGATGTGTAAATATTAGCATATTATACATTATCCATATTGATCTGAAGTATTTCCTAAAGAGAATAAAGTTAAAAAAAAATTTCATTCAGTCCACTTTGATGAACATGATAGGAGGCATGGTTTCCAATAGAATTTATAGGCAACAATTACAAATCCGTTTTTTTTTATAAAAATACGAATAACTTGCGCCATCTATCATTGAAACGATGCGAATGTTGAATATTTATAAACGATATACCGTCGAAGAACTCTGCTTGAAAACCATATGTGATATGTTTCAAAATATGAAACCAAAACCATCTGTTGATAATTCTTTGAGAAATTTGGTTAGGTATTCCACTTTAAACACTGTCAATCTCTTCTAGAACGTGACGTTACGCCATATTTCTATTGAAGTGCAAGCGTTTTCGGAAGGATAAGTAGGCAATAAATCATTAGTGAGAGCCGACACAAGTCCTATCCTTTTCCACTTCATTGTGATGTTATCAAAGCATGCGTGCGTATCTGATCTCACCAACGTGTTATTGCCTACTTCGCCTTCATAAATCGCCCGTATCTTGATACGTACGCACAAACAATATGTCACCTTCCCGATATGTATGCAGGTCAACAAGATGTGTCTGTCTGATGAGGGAGACGACTTTTTCGTCTTGATATCCACCGACCCATCCCGATCCCAGATGGAGTTCATGTGTCAGACCGCCACCCGAGAGCTCTGCAGGCAATGGCTCACCACCATAAAGGAGACCCTGCAGAAGCAGACGGACTTCATGAAGGCCATCCAGAGCCCGATAGCCTATCAGAAAGAGCTCACCAAAGAGGCGTGAGTATATGCAAGCATTCGCCAAAGCGCTACTACCGCCCACTACCACTCCTCTATTGTGATCTCTGAATGAGTTTGGCAGTTTGACACTAACTTTTGGTTGTGAGTTTGGTTTGATTTGAACGAGCTGCGGCTAGCAGGACGGTTGCGCAAGTTGTCGAGCAGTTTGGTTTGGTTATCTTGTCACTTTCTGGGTGCTACTAGGTTACTGGGTACAAGTTCGAATGGCTCGTTTCGTATGATGGGTGCGCCGCCAATTTTTGAGTTACAAAAATACTAGTACTTTAATTGAGAACTCATTGTAATGGTGTTTCTTCTGCTACAATTATTATTATTCAATGCAAGGAATTGCCGATAATTGCGTCTGAGTCGCAAACTTGTATTCGCGAAAATGTATTGCTGAGATTCTTGCTTATTGTGGTATTTGAAACGAAAAATTACGCTAGTTATCCTTCTTGATTCAAATTACTCAAAAAATATAGTTCTCAAATGGATAATAAAAAACATGTTCGAGTTTAAAGAGCCGGTATATGCTTGATGGTACGTATCTGGTATTTTGTGATGATTATCACCCAATAATTGTTTATTTTCTAATTTCTTCATTGAATGACGTTATCTCTTGTATATTTTTGTGCGCATAACCAAAGGATAGCAATAAATACAAGCGACTTAATGTGAAGCACCGAACAAAAGCGTAAGAAAAAAAAATGAGAATGATCATGCTCTCACACGGTTGGAATTTTCTTTGTTTGACAAGAGTTCCTTTCACGTTTTTGCGATTTTGTCGAATTTTCTAATGCAAAACTGTTGATAAAAATTGATATATTCATATATCAATGCCGTACAAAATTTATTGAGTTTATCTTTGGGGTGGGAAATAGCTTCTTCCTTTTTTGATAAAGTTTACTTCGATAATGTTCGCACTTATGGCGCAGCCTATATAAACTATTTTTTGAAATGAATTTGAATATCCACAGTTCTCTTTGGAAAAATAGATGGATATTTCCTCAAAGTTATATTTTTACTATGTAGATTTCGCCGACATAATTCTGTCTCTTTTAAACGGTAATATAAGTTTTTTAATCCTTCATTCATATTCTGGTGAATTTTTCAAATTGGATGTTTGATGGTTGAAATATTTATTGTAATTTCATTGAAGGCGTGGTTTGAACTCAACCAGAATATTGAAAAAGGAAACACGTATTCGTGAAATCTCTTGTTCAAATATTTTAGAAAGGTAGATTGATGAGCTCGATCTAGTACCCTCAGACGAAACAAAATTTTGAAAAGACCATACTGTAGCTGAGAACTTGTGAATTATCCTGAGATTGTAAAATAAATAAGGAAAACTTGATATGTCCGCCTATCCATCTTATGACTAATATCAGGGAAGATATATTAAAAATAGTAGAGAAGATTCGGACAAGTAGTTATTTGTCTTGAAAACCTGAAATGATAACAGTGGAGACGAAATTTTGTTATTCACAAAACCAGGTCAAACATACATACAGATGCATTGGGGGGTCTACAATTCATCGGTATTTGTTCCTGATCCGATTCGAATAACTAGTGAATTCATGGCACTATTATCATTTCCCATATAGGTTTTGTCAGATAATGAAGGTTGGCAGTGAGACGAAAATGAAAAAGTAAATCTGTGAAACCTAGAATGCCGTACTGCATTCTTTGTATTCATTCGGAATGAATGGAATTATTTTTTTAATCTTGGAAGTTTCAGTAAATTTCTGAGCAATATGTTCGACTATCAGTCTTTTATGTGTAGCTATTTTATAAATATCGCAGTTCATCATACGTTACACTAGTAACACTAATTTTCTGCCTCGAGGAAGAAAATGGGCAGATATTTTACCTTCTCAATCCCATAATTGGAAGTCATAATTTTGAATTGTTCATTACTAAACTTCTTGCTCCATCTGTTAATTTTTTTGTATGCTACAAAATGGAGCACCTAGATGAGGAAATAACATCTGTGACATTATCTACTTTAAATTGGGAACAATCCTTAGAATAAATTCAAATTTCGAGAATCATGTTATTTTTTGTATCCAGTCCAAAAAACTGATTATGCTATTTGTAATATGATAACTCATTTTTATGAATCCCCACCGTTTTCTTCCCAGTTTTCTTGCTCAAATAGATTACAAATACATGCTATTTCTGAGATATATTCTTCATTGGGAAAAGTGGATAGATGTTGATGAATTCGGTGTGAAGGGTGTTCATTGATGGGTCGCCTTTCAATAAAAAATATTCTATATTCACCTAAACTCTATAATATAGCTCCAAAGCATGAGCATTAATACTTTTGGGCACCGTTCGTGTACAGCGTGTCCTTGGAAAGTATGCATGTAGTTACTTAGTCACATGCCTCAATGTCGAATCACTTCTTGTTGAATTCCGTTACAATTTCTCACACTACACTAGAAGGCCGAATGGACTGATTTTTAATAATTGTATGCTCATAGGAAGCGCTGTATACTAACTTTTTCTTCTGGAACCTACCAAATGATTTTTAGGTAACATTTTTGTCGACTCCCAATGTGAGTCTTGTGCTGCTATTCAAATAATTCAAAAAGGCATGTGATGCGTTTTAATGAAAGTGAAGAGTCAATAAAAAATTTGCTGTAGAAGATATTGAGAGTATTTATTAAAAGAAATTATTGTGATTGTATGTATTCATTATTCATGTTTAGATGAGATGAATTTGCTCAAAATCAAAAATAACGGGTATAAATAAATAAGATATTTTGATTTGAATAATCATTTGGTGTGTTCCCCTTCTTTCATGAACCTGTAATACTCTTGAGAATCAACAGTGAGATCTATGTTATTATATATAATTACTGATTGTATTGGTTTTAATTTGTATCTGTACATAGGATGTATGTAAATATTATATTCATTGATAAGCGATGAGATGAACATTTTCAATAGAATAAAATAATGAAACTTGGCCAGCTGTGTTTTTCTATATCCTAACCAAGGTGGATATAGGATGGTGAAACAGCTCTTCAATTGTTTCTACGGAAAACTTGTAGACCGTTTGAGAAGGTAGTAATATTTCCACGACTTGAATGAAGATGGCGGTGAAATCGATTATCGAAGAAGATTTCTGTTGCTAACGTATTTCTGTGGTTCACATTGACAGACGTGACTTGAAACGACATTAAAACAATATATTTTAGATAAATCTGGAATGAATATTGATATTTTGACTCTTCTCAATCATTGTTCATCTAGAACATATGAAAGTGATAAAAAGATGACAGATGCACAGTTTCTGTTTTACCGACACAAGGTATGTCGCCATCTTTGATAACTTCGGGAAATATTACTACGGTATGAAATCAAGTAGGCAAAGGTCTACAGTTTATTCTAGTGCTTGTTAATAGGAAGCTGTTTCACCATCCTATATCCACCTTGATCCTAACCATCAGACTGGTACTCTTTTTTTTCTTGAGACTTTAGTTTCGTTTTCGTTTATTTCTTATTCGCTTATCATTATTGAGTGTCCTCGTATTGTTTATTTTACAATTGAAATGTTCTTGCTTTAGATTGCAGTTACCTACTAACTCCTCCTTTGGTGGCATATCCGACTTTCAACTAACAGGTGCTTTTATAAATAAATCAATATTGGGCGACGGTGATTTTGATTGGACTTGATGCTTATAAGTAGTATAAAGGCCATTTATTTTCCATAGTCGAATTTTCTTTCTCTAGTAAATGATAAATCTAGATATGACAATTATTTCATTTTGAATTCGAACCTGAAAATAAAATTTCCTCCCAACTAGCAATTTCTGTGAATTATAGAAAACGAAAATTAGATAGCATATTCAGAAATATTCATAAAAATTTTTAAATTCACTAACAAAACAATCTTGTTTCTTGGGTACAGTAAAATCATTTTCTATTGAGATTTACTGATTTGCACAGAAACTTCCTCATAAACTATTAAATTCAAAAAAATGCATGCTAAATAATTACATTTTTTCTCTATCCTATCAAACGATTAAATAATTCATCATTATAGTGATATTCTGGTTCAGTGGGTTGATGTAACGGATTCTTCAAATTTCAACAGTGATAATACATTCAATTTTTTTTATAGGTATTCAAAATGGTAATGATATTGATATATGTCGCAAAAATATCAATTGATGAGAAATTTTTAGTTACCTGATAGATTTTGCTTTTGAGCTAAGATGCAAAAACCAAAGGTTATCATTATCACACCCAGCTTAAAAATTATTTCTGGTGAAATTTGAACTCTCATCTCGTATCTAACAATGATATTTTGGTGGCTTGAAATTACTTTGTTTCTACTTTTCTTGGTATTGGTTTTAATTAACAAAATCATAAGAAATTAATTTACTCACTCGAGATCTATAATTTATTGATAAAACTGGTTTTTTGTTAAAATAATTATTTGAATAGGTTTTACAGTAGTTATTACTATATTATTTGTTATCAGTGGACATTTGAAGGTTTACGCACATTATCAAGAAGGTATATTCTATAGAACATCTACAATCGAAAAACTTTAACAAACCAATTTTGGTGAATACCTTCAACCTGCAATTAATTACATCAGCGGTTTGAAATTTCAAACGAATAAGTCCTAGACGAAAGAGATATTGCTAGTGTGTTTGACATAGCTTGGCTTCGCTTTGCTTTCCGCGATTCGTCAATCACTTATTTATTTTCGTTTTGTTTTAGTTTTACTGTTTCAATAAAAAAAACGAACGATTCATAAAAAAATCTTGAGGTGATTTTCGTTCAGTTTCAAAATGTTTGAGATGATTTAGTTACAGCAGGGCCACGAATTGAACTAAGGTTGTTCAATTTATAAAAGTTTTGGTCATATTTTTTAAAATTCACTTGAAATAGTGATGTATCCATGTAGTAAACAGCAAATACTTCAATAGAATATTTTTCGACTAAATATTGCTGATGAAAGTGAAGTTCATGTGGGGTTCTTTTCAGATATTTTAGTGACTGTAATAAAAAATGCATTGCGTCAAAGTCGTAGTACTTTGAGCCATTATTTGAATTTTTTCCTCAAACTAAATATATATTACTTCGTTTACACGAATAATGAACGCTTACGTTTCTATTCTCTACTTGACAAAAGTGCGTAATTTAAGGTAAGTTTGGGGACCTACATTCGAAAGAATTAACAACATCAATTTCCCAAGAAAGCAAGTTTGAAAAAAAAGTGGTTGCTTGGCTGTTGCTGAAGCTTGTACTCTCATTATTTCCTTCTTCGAATCTCATTTTTTCTTATTACTCAACCCCATCTAGCTCCCTATCAGATCTCTCAACGTGGGGCGTATCGAAAACCTCAACCTCAGATCCCTCCAAACAAGAAATCAGAAAAAACCACTATATCCATAAGGCCAACACCATTGGGATACCCTCAGAGAAAGAGCTAGACGATTACAAAAATAACAACCCGAAATTGAGACTGAATTTTTTCGAGGGGTTCAGGAATACCTTGAAGAGTAAGCACAAGAGCGATACTGCAGTTCTGGAGGCCGCCAAAGAAACCAATCAGGGTGACTCACCGAGAAGGTGGTCGGAAGCTAATCAGCCAATAGTGAGTACTACATTAACATGGCAACGTTGGGAAAGTGCAAGGATGGTAAACTAGAGAAGGATGGTTCATTCAAGCGATTTTTTCGGCCAAAAGGCGTGGCTTCCGAAGGCGCGCGATGACGTAGTCAACGGCCCTGAATTCTAAATTATTAATGCTGAATATCACTAAATGGGCATTAAAAGTAATTTTACTGTGATTTACCTTTTTATAATCGATACATATTGATTATTGTTGGTTATTGTTATCATATGGCTTCAAATATTAGTAATTTTTGTGAACAAAAACTCCTTGATTCACAAAAATTCCTGAATGTCCACCAAGAAAATACATGAGATGATTTAACGTTTACAAAACAAGGAATATACCTATTCCATAAATAGGTAAGTACCTAATACCTACCTTGAAAACAATTTTATATTAAAAATAGGGAAATTTCAATGAAGAATTCATAGGTACCGATGAATGATGCATGTAATGTATGTGTGCATATATATTATTCAATGCACAGGTTATTGAAAGTTCATATTTTGAATTGAAATTGATATACCTACCTATTTTATCAAGTTTAACAATTATCACTGAAAGGTGAAAATAAAATACATTCTTTAATTTATAGGTACCTACATTATACATAATAGGAATATAAATATATTGACATCAATTTCGATTTTCTCATTAGCTGACTATTTTCTTCATTTATACATTGGACTCTACTATAGATGCAATCCAGGTTGTTTCTTTTATTTGCAGGTTTTTATATCCTCATTATAGCTCGAAGTATACAAAATTCCTGAATCTGATTACATGGAACATCATAAAATAATGAGAATATAGGTACTTTTTTTTCATAATACATTTTCATATATACCCATTTTGTAGATCTCTTTCTTAAATTTGGTTGGACAAATCACAGCTCTGATGTATGACTTGTATCAGGATTCACAACATCTGCATGTTCACAACTTATCCACCTTTTCCAAAAAGTATCCCAAACAAAATCAGTGCCTTTTGGAAATGTGTGCTAAATAATACTGGAATCCTGGCAAATCTGCTACCTGGCATACTGGTTATTAGATGGAAATGATTTCATAAACACTACACACTTTTCAATGGAGGTGATGTAATAATTTATTAATATTTATCGACACTACTAAATCTTCTTACTGAGTAATTTGTCTATACCTACAATTATTGAAGAACTCCATTTAAAAAAAAAACAATTCGTACAGCCACAATCCACAATTGTGCCACAATATGAATATCGAAACACAAATTACATAAACGTAAACAAAGATTGAGGGCCGTCAGTGACGTCACGACCGCTGTTCGATGTGCCAACATTGCGTCTTATGGCAATGAACCATCCTTTTCTAGTTTACCATCCTTGGGGAAAGTGGGCGTGGTTGATCTTTTCCATCGAAGAATCATTTTTTATCCTTTTCGTACGACAACCACTCTCTATGGTTTGAACCAATCAGAAACTGCTCAGAATGACGTAATTCAGCTCTTTAGAAAAAAAGAGAGTACCCCTATCTCTCAAATGCTATATTTCATTAAATTATTGCCATTTACTGATATTCAATATTTATTATGTTTGATGTGAAGTCTGCTCACAATATTCCATGATATTAGAAAAAAACTCAACAATATGAATTTCAGAATATCTTCTAATGCGATAAATTACCTTATTGAGTATTATAATATTATACAAGAATAATACTTTTGTTTAATTCTTAACGATTCAGAAGTCGACCATTTTCGTCCTAATAAAACAATGTATTATTTGTTTGAAAAAAGTATTCGGTCAAATCGTGCGTATTCGTGAGCTTCAACTCACATCTTGTAAAGACACCAGTCGATATTTTGATCAGATTTTTTCAGTGTGGAAAGACGAAGGTTTGATTTAGTCGGATAGTATTTGAAAATTTATTATTGGATGTAGAAATATTTTTCTATTCGCCAACTTGGCTATAAATCGTCTTGCAGGTTCGGATATATATTTTTATACCTTTTCTTTTGGAAATTTTTGAAAATGGAATACCTGTTCACTTTTGTCCTGCATATTATTTTTTCGCTATAAAAAACCACTGTTCGTCATCACATTTATGACATTTTTGAATATTAATTCGTAGGCCGAGCAGATTATAATGCCACCAGGTACCCAAGCGAGACTCATCTGCGAATGGCCTGATCTGGCCCTTGGTGAACTGGTAACCGTGTTGCGCCATGATCCCGTTCAGGGATACTACGTCAAAGCCAGCTCTAACCTCCAAGAACTGTGGGTACCGATACACACGTTGACGGTCTACAGCCGCAAACCGTGGTCTTTCAGGTTCAGAAAACCCAGGAAGAGCATCGATGACAACGGCAACCAAGAGCAAGTCGCCCACATGGTGCCACATTTCAAGGAGAGTCTGAAGGATGTTATGGTACGTTGGTTGTAACATTGTCACTCTGATTGGAAACCTAGTAGGCTGGAATTTTTATTGTCTGTTCACTTGAGTCCCAAACGTCTGGCAAGATGATTAAAAAAGCGCATAATTCGAAGTACCAATAAAAAAGATTATGGCCACTGATGAATCTTCAAGATCGAAATAGTTCACGGTTAGTTCAGAAGGTGCCTCTTGCTTACGTCATTATGTCAGTAAACAGTCCTTCAATCATATTACATACTAGATGAATAACGCACAATCCTTGCCACACTAGTTGTTTGAAGCCAACATCTGTTGGCCTCAAACTACTGGGGTTACCTCATTCTAAACGAGGATAGCAACAACAGTGTCTTGCTATCTTGGAAGGGTCTAAATTTGAATAAATTGACTTACTAACAAAATTAGCATATCCATTCTTCCTGAAAGTTGTTAAGAACAATCCGAAATCGAAGTTTTCTGAAAATATACATCTTGGATTTTTTACTCGAATGATAATAGATTTAATTCACTGATATTGTTTATTTTCTGGTAACATAAAGTTTCCAAAATTCTGACTTGGAAAATTTAATATCAAACATGTTGTTACTACCTTTCAAATCCACTATATAGGCTTTATCTACTACTCTAAACATTTTATTACCACTTGGGTTAATCATTTTATCACTGGTAGTGAAATGATGCGGGCATATTCTTGCGTCTCTAGAAATATTCTCTTCCCCGATCATATTTTTCTATATATCCACTAACTTTCCATATCGGTTTGTCTCGGAAAAACCCGAGAATGTTTTCAAATCACCATAAATTGTTTTTCATACTAGAATGAGTAAATAATGTTTATACAACGAATGATACGACACTGAGTAACTCACCAGGGAAATGTTGTGTTCTGGTCACCACTCTTACATAATTGTCTTTTACACAGTTCACAGCGTTTCACCGTCCTTTAAATTCGAAGTGAATAAAATTAACAAAATTTTTAAGTAGAATCTTATTCAAATGTCCACACAAAGCTGGAAACAAGCCGTTTGATTAACCATCAAACAAAATTTGCTCTGAAAACGAGACTTTTCGCGCTGTCACTGTCAGCGTTCGGTTGATTATCGGTTGAACGAAATAAGCGGCATTGGCGCATTCACCAAAAATACCGCAATCTTCAGAAATATGTGCTCTCTATAAACACTTATTATTGCTTAAATTGCTTTTGATGCTCTTATCTGATGCATATAAGTATCTACTGAATGATATATTTGGGACCCTTAAAAAATGTGGCCATGGGATGATTACAATTTTCAAATGTCACGATGTGGCAACCTCTGTGGGAGAAAAACATGAATATAAATTTCATGTTGGCTTAAGGCAATTTGCGGCCTAAGGGTCTATTTAGTCATCCTTGTCTTTATCTCAGTCTTTGTCTTAAGGAATAAGGACATGACTATTTATACAACTCAAGATACTAAGGCATTAAGACAATGACATCAATATAAACAAATAGTCATTACTTGAAAAAGTGAAAACATGTAAGGATAATCAAACATTGATCACGACCGGTGTGTATTTTTTGATGAAAGAATGTTCTTTGCACTATTCTACATTCGCAAATTTGCCAAAAATCGTCACAGACTGTTAACACATTATATTTCTGTGGTTACTCTGGAATAGGGAGCATGCGTACTGACTCCGTGGTCTTAGTCCTAAACACAAAGTTGAAAATTAGGAACTCTCCAGGTCATGTTTTTAGGACGAAGACTTGAGACTAAGACAAAAATTGTTGTATAAATGCTCTTATGTAAATGCATGGATTCAACTTGGCTTGAAGACTAAAATTAGGACAAAGACTGAGACGAAGACAAAGTTGACTAAATTGACCCTAAGTATTTTAGTGGGTTTGTTCGGAGGAACAGACAATATTGTTTCGTCTACTAGGTGTTCATTCAGAACGACAATAGTTATTTCATATGATCATTTTCTGATGTCTCCCAACATCGACAGGTCCAAAGTGGCACGAAAGTCTTGCTCGAGTGCAAAGTCAAAATCAGCGGCAAGATAACGAAGCACGTCTGGAAAAAGATAGATCCCAACCACTGCGTCCTCCACAACGGAAAATTCACCCGAGACGGGCCGGAAGATGCCTCGGCATCCCTCACCATAGACAACGCGAAGGTCACCGATTCCGGCACGTACTCCTTCACCATTTCGAACGATTTCGGCACGGCCACCTGCAAGGCCACCCTCACAGTCACCAACAACTACGCTCCGGTCCCGGAACCCTCCGTGAGAGTGCTCTCGAGCAGCTCCGTGCAGCTCGAGTGGGAGGGTGTCGACTGCTCGCAGTTCGTCGTCGAGCATTGCAAGGTTAGACAGCGCTGCTATTAGTGTATCAAGAAATGTGGGGTATATTTCAACCATTGAAATGAATATACTGACTGGAAGGAGTACGCCGTGCTGCATCGGTGAGGATCGGTTGTTAGAAGAGTGCGACTGCTTTGGCAGGGAAAGCCATCCTTGTTTAACACATATTCTTATATGGCGGGAGAGCAGCATTGAAATATATTTTGCGGGATTATAGCTTTTATCTATCACTTACACATTCAGTGGCAATAATTTATTCAAATCAAATCCCATACATAATATACTAGATTATTTAAAATTATTGAAATAAAAACAGCCCATAGAAAATGACTAATGAAGCTTGGAAATTCGATAACTAACTCAGCCCTTCGAATTTAATTCTAAAATACTGATCCAAATGCAGAAGGAAATAAAGTTTTCACTTTTTCAATGAAAATCAAAATAAAACATTATACTAGAATTGTCAATTTCATGTATAGGATAGAAATAATATAATAAAAAAATCAAAGATGAACTCACGTGGTTTTATTAGGATAGGAACAGGTATAAAAATAAAATGAAGATAATTTTTCTAGTATATATTGATATAATTACAAGGTTATAATTGATGAGGAAAATACAAAAAAATAGTTCTATCCCACTATAACTTTTTGAGTTCTTTCATTGTTTTAATTCTCCTAGAACTTCTTGACACTTTCTGCTGAAGAGTTTTGATTTTTCTTCTATAAATTTTGAGTTCAGGCACTGATTTCCTTAGAAAACTTGTTTGGACTGCAACATCTTGTGTCATTGGGAAGTTAGTGGTATTCTACAAATAAAGGAATAAGCATGTGAGTTTGCTCATACCTACAGATAAAAAGATAATCTAGGATTCTGAATGTGTTGCTACCTCAGATGTACTTGCAGTCATCAACTCATCTGTATAGTCTGGGCATTTTCGTTTTGGAGGTTTTCTCTGAGCAGCTTTCATCTGGAGATGTTCTGGAAAGAAGACTGAAGGTACAGCATCCTTATTCAATAGTTTTCTATTGTTTGATGACTCCAGGTAGCAATCTTTAGTGAAGTGGTCACTGCATATTACAATATTAGCAGTGAATTTGAATTCTTCAGTCTTTTACTGGATCCATAACTGTAGAACTTCTGGTCGTTTCAATGGAAATCTACAGAAGAATAAACATAAGGTTCAAACTTGCCATGTAAACAATAATAGATAATGAAACAATTAAAATATATATGTTATCTATTTTGTAAATTTTAGTAACATATGTAAGGTATACTAAAAAATAATTAATAATATATCACATTCCTCATAATCAATATAGATTTACAATTTTTGAAGAAATTCAATCTGTCACACCCATACACACACAAAATGGACTTTTAAATATAATCATCATATACTTACTTATGGAATTTAATGTTCTTTCCAGGAGTTCGTTCATTTTTTTAACCATAGGCACAGCAATAAACGACCATATTTACTAGCTTTTTGAAAAAATAAATTGTAAAGTACACAATGTCACTTACGACACGTTTAACACTGTGATATAGAATGAGATAGCATTCCCTCTTTCAGCGTCTGCACGTCTCTCACAAAGTGGTCACACTTTTCTGCTGTTTCGTCGGATTCGTGCTCCTTCCAGTCAGTATATTCATTTCAATGATTTCAACCAAGCTGAACCCGGCATGTTATTCGCTAAAGCTATACGCTACCTAGCGGTGACTATTGAAAATACTCGTAGTAGGGTTACCTATATTTCTGTGAGATAACCACTGAACTCTTTGGGGGATAACCCTCAGACAAAATTCAGCGGGATTCATAACCAAAATTTTTGTTTTGCGTTCTGATTGGTGAAGCAGAATTAGGAATCAAACTGACGCACCACATTCATTAGAACGTTTTTACATTTTCATGCATAAAAAAACTGTTTAGCTTTTACTGTTATGAAGAAACTAGCTTCTTTCAAACTCATGATATAAGTCCTGAAGAAGGAAATAAACATTTCCGAAAGCTTGACGCAATACCAAAGAGTTTCATTCTTACTCCCTGGCATCCTTAAAATTGACTGCAACCTCACAAACAGAAATCATTCAGTGGTTTCGAAGTTCTCTCTATATTGTTATATATTCTTCGAAATACAATTAATTTATTATTATTTTTATAAGCTCGGCTCGGGTGAGTGGGTGGCGGTGAACGAGGGCAAGCCGGTGGTAAGTCAGCCCTTCACCGTCGACGGGCTGTCACCTGGAGAGACGTACAGCTTCCGGTCGGTGTCGCTGCAGAATAACTTCATCAGCCTGCCCAGCGTCACCGTTAGTCTGCCCGTGGCAGAGAATTTGAGGTGGCAGCAGGAGCAGTTCGAAAGGAGGTGGGTAGGAATCGAGGTCATATTTACTTATTTAATTCAACAATTGAATTATATCATGAGCTGCACGTTATTCTTGTCAAAATATCGTTTCACTGAAAAATTCTTCAATGCCGGCTAGGTAAAATCAGATGTTTCGATATGGTTATTATATTAATGCTGTGCTCAATTCTTAGGATACTATACTTTTTGAAAACATCTCTATATAAATCCCTTCTGCTTGATGTTGATTTATCCTAATATGGCATATTTTGATAGTTAAAATACAATTTGGACAGAAGAACAAATGTTTGCTTAACATAAGTTGCGTACGTAATGATTTTCAAGTGATGATCAAAAGTAGTACATAGATCTTTATGTTTGGTTTAGCAAGTAAGATGTATAATTGGAATGTACTCTTACCCTTCTATAAATTGTCCATTCACTAAAGTGTATAACATACACTAGACAGAATGATATAATCTCTATTCACTATTGTGAAATCAAGAACATTATACAAAATAGTACGAATAAAATGCATTCATGTATGTCTTTATATTTACTCACTAACTCAACTGGACACGAGACACAGCACCAAACTCTTCACCAAACGCCGCACTCAATTCCCTGAGAAGAATGATACTCCCTACTATATATTCAATACATGACTGAATGCTCGTCTATAGACCACTTATCATGTGATATCATCAACGTTATCATTAACGTTACTATACGGTGTGATTCTTACAAACATGATCCCCAATTCAATATTCTATGAAAATGTGCGAAATATGAGGTGATTTAAGGAGATGAAATCCTATTTTTTATGGAAAAATTACATCTGAAAGTTACAAAATGGCGGCTGAGCGCCATCTTGAATTATTTATTTAAATAGATAACCCTGTATATTATCCCATTTTCGAAATGTGCTCATAATTCTTAACATTTTTTTCTGATACACCTTACTTCTAGATTCAATTTATTTTCAATCATTAACGTTTGAAATGAAGTATAGATTTTGCCAGTGATTTTGGTCACTTCCGGAAAAACATGTTTCTAACTATTTTCTCCTTTAAGAGCAGGGATTCAGCAGTGCTGCTGGAATTTCCGATAGATGTCCATACTGTGAACATATCATAATAAAAATTCAGAATCGAGAAAGTACTACAGATTTCTTTATAACCATTAATCTTCGCTAGTCATAGCAGATTTCAACAGATGTCGCTCGAACAGGCCAATCATTTTTTATACAATAGATCCATCTACTCTTTTCCATAGCGCAAATTTTCTTACACTGTGCTATGTATTATACCTTTCATTTCAGACTTGACAGAAATCCTCAAAATTCAACAAGATTGAAGTACTCACATTTAAAAGTATTCTTTGGGTGAATACTCATCAATGAACCAAGATTACCTATAAATTATAAACGCTCAATCGAAGAAAATTCTTACTTCAGCGTTCAAAATTCAAATACCACATAAACATGTGTCTTATGACAATCTGTATGTCATGTCTCATGTCTATATCATTCGGCATTTCTCGGCATTATCGAATAACACCCACTGAAATCAAACTAAGCAATTTCCATTGGAATGAACTAGCCGAGTTTTTATGCACTCAGTATATTTCTGTCTCTCTTTCAGAAATGTAATAAAAGGAGGAAGGTATACACTGAGTGCGCACCCATGAGTACCAGACAAGAGACAACTCACATTGACCTTGAATAGCATAGATCTTATTGCATTTTTAATGGACCAAAAACTCGTATTTCCAAACAAAATAAATTTGCTTGTTAGTGCCTTCTAATAATAAATCGTGAATATTTGACGTATTCAAGATCATTTACGAAAAAATGGAGGTTCATTTTATCTTCGAAAAATTAGACAGGTAACAGGCCATTGATAGATAGTTTTGAATAGATGTCAAATAAATGAAAGTGAAGTGAGGTTTTCTATATTATTTTATTTCAATATCAATGGTGATGTGTAAAATAAAATGTGTATAAATCAAGATATGGGTACTAGATATAATAAAGGTATTATTATATCATTATTTGTTGTAGATTGAGGAAATATAGGGTTGCCTTTGAAATCTGTAGAAGAATCTGAAAGCTTACCTGGGAATTTATACCAGTATCATAAAATAATGAAAGAAGTTCAAAACAACTTTGGGATCTGTCACTAGGCACTAACTACATTGCTAAGTCAAAGATTGCTAAGTGCTCAACAAGAAGCTAAAATGTATTTTCTTCAGAAATAAAATGACTTACATGACAGTTTTTCATTTGAACATATTGAAAGTGTGATGTTGATTGATATTCACTTTATTATATATTATAATATATATAATTTTACATTTGTGTGACTGATTCCTTTTCAGATGTTGAGGATGCATTTTCTTTATTACTCCTAGTATACAAGCTTTCAATTTGTACAATGTACATTATAGTATGCAAATATTGCTAGAGCTGCCATGTGATGGCCAAGAAACTATCCTCTTGAACAGGAACTCATTCAATCACTACTGGTAAAGTTGATCTACAACAAATATTTCAAAACCTTCAAATTATCCTATACCCTATATTTTAGCTCACCTGTACTTTATGTTTTATTATGAATATTAGCACGGATCAACGATCAACCTCATTAAAATCTTGAGACCAGCATCAAATACAATGATCTAATGATCAAATATACCATTTTCTCACCATGGCCTTTTCACCCCTGGATACCAGTTTCTCCTCATCTTTGAAGAAATACATCATCGCAGATAACTTATTTTTCACTCATTATTATGAGTATACTGATATATTGATGAAAAAATTTCAGTCGAAATATCAGGACCCCGAAAGTAAACACTGAAATAACATTACCTCAAAAAATTTCAACATAGTTCAAATTTTTTAGCGTTTCTCATCTGTTTCTATTTTTCTAATAGGAACTACTATGATCTATTTCCCATAAATTGTATCGAAATATGTTACTTTTCCATTATAAAATGAGATAATCGAGTTCAAAAAATCTCTATGGAGACTAAACTGAGTAAACATGGGAAACTAATTTGTTTGGAAACATTTGAATCAAATTAGGAGTACCAACATAGATTTGACGTCTTAGTTGTCATTACAGAACACTGCACTCAACTGTAGTTTATCATGTCATTCACGGATCCGCCATTCCGCCATCTACGAGCCAAAGGCTGAACTATTATAGTACTAGTTTTTGACGTGTTCACGTATTTTTTACATAATAAATCTGTTTTGCTCAAATCTCTGGAATTATTACATTTTGAAACTTAATATTCAGGCAGGACATAGCCCAATATGTGAGGTAGGAGAGGATAAAATATTATCACATTCTGTGACAAAAAATTTTCAATGTTTGCATTTTTCGATCGTCGATATATCTCTTCAACTAACGAGTTACGATTCCAAAAGTTGTCTTAACTTAGGTTGAACTTTCTTCTTCACGAACATATAATAGTTTTTGCGATTGGACTCATCGTTTGGCAGAAAAGTATCAACATAAAAAGGTCTGTTTGACGGTTCTTGTGAAACGCCCCTCTTAAGTCCTCCAAATTTCGTTGCGATATACCAGGTGGTTCAAAAATTAGTATGGGGGAGCGGAGTTTAGAAGCGCACTTTATATCTTGTTCGAAATATTCAATTTTCTCGTAGTAATATCGACTTGTCAGATCAGCGAATTATTTTGTACGATCTTGTTGTGTTTTCTGCTCAGATATATGGAGCTGAACGAAATAGGCAGGGGCAAGTTTTCAATCGTCCGTCTGGCTAGAGACCGAGGAACAGGAGTCGAAGTGGCACTGAAACAAATATCTAGAAGGAAACAGTCTTTCAGTATTACTCGGGCCGAGTATTCGTTACTAGGAGGTATGCAGCATAAAAATGTGATAAGGTCCCTGGCTCTGTTCGAAAATGCGCCATCTCCTGGTATCGATACCATCGTTCTGGAACTGTGAGTATAATCACTATCTAGGCTGCATCCATGAAATCCACTTTTTGAAAAACAGCATTGAAAATTAGGAAAATATCACCAGCAAAAAGTACCTACGTTTAATAATTATGGTTCATATGCATTTTCTTGACAAATTTGAATGATCATGTTTATTATAATCTCAATCTACTGCAACTAGGTTAATATGTTTTATAATTATTATACTCTTGTTCATCATTGTGTGTTGAAAAAAAGTTCATGACATTATTTCCATTTCAGAGTTAAGGGGCCCTTATTATTCGACCACATTTGTGATAAAGAAGCGTATAGCGAAGCTGAAGTTAGAGAGTATGTGTGCCAAATTATGTCGGCCCTCGACTGGCTTCATCAGAATGATATTTCTCATCTCGATATAAAGGTAAATATTGTTATCACCGTTATCACTACAACGAATCTATGGATATCTACTGGTATAATCCATAAATTGTAATTTATAAAGATATACAGATTTACCCAAAAAATTAGCGATTCTACAAAAAATTTTCAAATTCAAGTAAATTATTGTCAAAACTATTTGTCCGATTTGGACGATTTTTTAAATGATACGTTTTGCGTCCCACAATATGATAAATCCTATTGTTAGAAACGAATCGAATCATCGGGTTATGAAATGATAAAATGATTCATCAGGCCGCTGGCGATCGGACAATGGGATGATTTAGATTTCAGAAAATATCATTTGTATTTCAGAATAGTCACTTGTATTTCATAAAACAGAGGTTTATTGTAAACACCCCGTGTTTAAGGTTTTATTTTCTATTTTTCTCTGAGAAATTATGTAGTTGCTAACGAGATTGATAGGAGTTAGTAGGTCACATCATTGTTCTTATGACATAATATGTATAAAGTGAGCCGAATCAGAAAATTTTGTAGCAAATTAATGTTTATGAGGGCTATCCATCCAACATATTATTCTCAAGAATGTATCAATATCATTTCCGATATTTCTGCTAAGGACCTTTTATTTTCTATTATTTATCGATTTCTTCGTGAAAGAAGACCGAATTCTTTTTCTGAAATACAAATGACGCTTTCTGAAATACATTTGATATTTTCTGATATGAAAATGACAAATTCTGTAATTCAATTGCCTATTCTGAAATTCATTTGACGCTTTCTGATATCGAACTGACTATTCTGAAATACAATTAATGTTTTCTGAAATTTATTCAACTAATCTGAAATACATTTGACGCATTCTAAAATTCAACTCACTATTCTGAAATACAATTGATACTTTCTGAAATACAAGTGACTATTCTGAAATTCAATCGACGCTTTCTGAAACTAACTTGATGATTTCTGATATACAACTAGAAAAGGGGTAGTCATCTCATAGTTCTGGAGGTTGTGGTATTTTTTTCAGTAATTAGTTATCTAGCCTATTGTTTTGTATTGTTTGTATCGATTATCATTGTTGAAAATATGCAATAAAATCATGATATACTATAAAATGTTGTTTCCCGTGTAAGAAGAAAGATAATGGAGAGAATAAAATGAAATTTAGAAGAAAAGATGAGGATAGAGTGTGATTTCGATTCTAATTAATAATTGTGACTGATCAACTCTACAGTTGATATGAATACCAACATTGTGAGAAGAACACTTATTAAAAAAAAGTGGTTTCGACAAAAATCTACATCAAACTTTCATACACTTTTTGGAAGCGCATTAATGTCTATGGGAAGTGCATACAAAACTACGCTGAACCGAGACGACTGGTCACATATCCAAACCCTTTTGCAGCCCGAAAACGTACTGATCGACCTCACCTCCTCGCCCCCTCACCCGAAAATCGTGGACTTTGGCGAGTCAGTCAGCACCCCCTCGAAGTCCGTGATCCTGCCACCCTCCTGCCTGGAGTTCGCTTCCCCCGAATTGGTGCTCGGACAGCCTGTGGGCAGGCGCACCGATTGCTGGGCCCTGGGGGTGTTTCTCTACGTCCTGCTCAGCGGGGTGTCGCCCTTTCTCGATGACTCTATGGAGGAGACCACGGCGAATATTCTCAAGGGGGACTACAGCTTTCCCGCGGACTACTTCGGGGAGGTTTGTTGGTTTTGATGGTTGTTGCATATGCAATCTTAGTTCGTAAATAGCCTTCCCAAGTAACACAATCTCGTATAAAAATAGTTATTTACGTAACAAGTCCGGAAAATACTGTTTTTTTGGATGAGTGGACAAAATTCTAGGACGAGCGTAGCGAGTCCTGGAAGTCTGCGAGTCCAAAAAAACTGTTTTCGGGCGTGATGCGTACACAATTTTTTCGGCAACCGTGTAGAATAACAAATCAAAGAAACACATTTCTTTATTAGAACAAAATTTCGAACATTTCAATTCTTATTTATATTAATATTTATATTAAAATTAGAACAATTGTTAATATTGAATGGATTCAATTTGTTTGAAATGCTTGGTATATTTAAGTGCCTTTTGTTGAAGTCAGAACAAGAAGGTGAAGTTTCCGTTTCACATTGATTGTTTTCATCTGATAATTTTTGAATGTTAGCTAATTTTATGTCAGATAGCTGTCAGTCGTTATTTTGCTGCTATGGTAATGATCAACTGCATTTATCAAAACCATACTACCAAGATTTTCATATTTACAATGACAACAACGATGTGATTCTTCCCGGCCTAGTCCGGGAAGTACGTACTTTCCGGACTAGGCCGGAAAAATGCCACTTTCTCAAAAAAAAATCGTCTGGAAAGTACGTACTTTCCGGACGCTTGCCGAAAAACGTTTTTTTTTTATTCAGAACCATACGTCTATATACGGAAACCATAAAATGATTATTATAGGGACAAATGTCCGCCACTTATACGTATAATTTAGTATATACGTTCATTTCGGGTTTATGAATAACGTCTATCAAACAAATAGTAAATACCATTGAAATACGTGTTCGAAATACAATAACCGTATATATGACTAACAATTTTAAACGTTTACAATAAACCAAGAATGAAATACCAATAAAATACGTGGTCCAAATGAAAGTGTTAAACGTATATTCAACAAATTATAAAACCTTTACAAAAAACGTATATTCGTAGTGCACTACATGGTTTCATGGTCAACAGAAATATAACCCTTGACAAAAACATGGCCTTAGCCAGTTTAAACCAGCTCTTCACAGATTCCTCAATCTCTTTGTCCGTGAAATCTTGCTCATCCCATCTCCTGTTGTAGCTATACAGGGAGGGCCAATGGAAACTTTCCACCCTAATTTGTAGGAGTTCAAATCAACATCTTGAAAAACGCTCGAATACGTCGATATTTGATTTTAGGGGGAACTAATTTTCAGTTTTTTTCACCCCCGTAGCTTTAACCCTGTAGCTGGGGGGTGAACAACCCTCAAAATTTGAATAGGGAAAAGGGGTCGTGCCATACCTCTTTTTGAAGGTCTCATTGAGTTCTTCATGACCCTATAATTTTGCCCTATTATTGTCATCGATAACGAAATGACAGGTTGTCAAAATCTTGGTAAGAGACTATTGTTTTCGTAATAAAAATACCAAATCATTCGAGTTACCAGTGCAATAATCAGGTGGACACGTCAAATTTAAATTCCAAGCTGTTCAAAATGTCAGCCATGAACATTCCACAATTTTGATTTTCAATCCCACAAATTTCCCACTCTATTTCCAAGAGTTTGACAACCTGTCATTTCGTTATCGATGACAATAATAGGGCAAAATTATAGGGTCATGAAGAACTCAATGAGACCTTCAAAAAGAGGTATGGCACGACCCCTTTTCCCTATTCAAATTTTGAGGGTTGTTCACCCCCCAGCTACAGGGTTAAAGCTACGAGGGTGAAAAAAACTGAAAATTAGTTCCCCCTAAAATCAAATATCGACGTATTCGAGCGTTTTTTAAGATGTTGATTTGAACTCCCACAAATTAGGGTGGAAAGTTTCCATTGGCCCTCCCTGTATAGATACCTCTTAATACAGCTTCGGCAAAACTAAACCATAAGGGAGAGAATAGTTTTCGAAAAAGAATATAAACCCTGTTTGATTATAGTTGAATAATGACCACATAATAATCAAATAAAATTATTCATCACTCACACACTATATCATACAATGTTTTTGAGGTTAGGTTAGATAGTAGATGAGCCTCACCAAATTCTTCCTGTCGTTCTCCGTTGTCTGTCGGTTTCTATATAACAAACGTTCACTTCGACTAATGTACTCATATTCACAATAAATGCTACAGCGACGGCGACGCATCCGAAATTCCTATAGGTTTCAACAATCTGAAACATATTGAATCTATCCACTACTGAATTCTATATCCTGCATTTCTACTCACTCTTATCAAACATTATGACACACTATATATCATCACGTTTAACTTTAATACCAAGCAAAATATTGCAATGAAAAATGATTGTACACCTTCTTGTATAAAGAATAAACGGAACAACATAATTGATTACAGCAGTGCTAGATGCTCAACTCAACACCTAGAACTCTAACATGAACTATAATTAAACACGAGCATTGTCGATAACATCCGATATGCACCGGAATCAAATAAACATTTAATAAACGTATATCATTCAACACATTTTAAACGAAAATAATATATATTTGGTGGTCCTCCACTATTTAATAATACGTCTCTGGAAAATCGTTATTATACGTAAGCTGTAAACGTATAATAAACAATTGATTCAAACCAATGGTATAAATTTGGTACAATATATACTAACAGATAAAATGCATCTTCAGAAATACTATAGTATATGTATGCTGTAAACGTACAATAAACGAATGTTGTAGACCTATGGTATAAATTCAGTATTGAATGATGACATATTATCCGTATATAAACAACCACATTTATACGATACCTCAGTACGTATAATATGCATATATTTTATACGATGGATATATTGAACACGTTTAATATTGATATAATAAACCACGTAGTTTAAAATAGGTATATGATATATGGTATAGCACAGTATAGCGTTATACCAATACGACTTTTATACCTAATAAACCTATAAAATACGTATTTTACACTAACTTGTGTTACTTGGGTTGTTACTTTGGCAATGAAGTCCAGCATTCTTTTTTTTTTGACTCGTCCACCTTCATATGTCAGTATGGTGATGAGATATAGAAGATGAACGAACTTAAGTGAACAAAACAATTTTTCCAAGCGTTCAAAGCCGGTCTGGTGTCGGCAATACTTCACAAATTTTTTATTATAAACTCTGCCACCTATACCGGGTGTAACAAGATCATGGTACACCGCCCGTATCTCCGTTAGTTTCGAAGGTAATTCATTGAAATTTGGGACATGCTATGAACATAATAAGCGTCACTTTTTGACCAACAAATGATTTGTTTTCCACTTCCGGTTTCGCCGGAAGTGATACCAACTTTCGATTTTTGAATGAAACGCTCTGTATATTATTGCATTTTTGAAATATGCATCTGAATCCAATGATATCAAATAAGTGACATTTCAAACGTCAAAATTTTCAATAATTTTATTTTCTTATTTTCTTTTAGTTGTAATTTCCATTGTATTTATCGCACATTTTACCGCAAAATCGACTACAATGAACTTTATTTGCTCATAAAAAACGCAATTTAGTATTTTTGACGGGATTTAGATTTTTCTAGCATTAGACGGATCAATTGGAATAAATCGGAACCATCATGGCACACCTAAATGGATAATTAAAAATTGAATTTTAAAAAATTTTGACGTTTGAAATGTCAATGTGGTATCACTGGATCCAGAAAATTATGCAGATTTCAAAAATGTGATAATATACAGGGTGTTCCATTTAAAAATCGAGAGTTGGTATCACTTCCGGCGAAACCGGAAGTGGAATACAAATCATGTGTAGGTCAAAAAGTGGCGCTTATTATGTTCATAGCATGTCCCAAATTTCAATAAATTACTTCTGAAACTAACGGAGATACGGGGGGTGTACCATGATCCTGTTACACCCGGTATATTCGAGTATGATAATGGAAATAGAAGATGAACGAATTTGAGTGAACGAAACAGTTACCACCTTTTACATTTGAGATAACACACTAATTTATGTTTATCCGTAAATGCCTTGATTATAGGTTAATATCAATATGCATTGCTGTATTCCTAGTTGCCTGATTACCTACTGGCGACAACACATGAAAGGTGACATTTGAAATAACTTTCATATTAGTGACATATCAATGAAATTATTTGTGCAAACGTAGAAAATCCAGTGATTCACAAAAATACGGAAATAAACAGTAATATCAAATCGACACCACCTGAAATTATAGAGGCCGCTCTTTGAAATGAATTCCTTCGGAATAAAAAAATGTTGTCGTGGGAAAAATAGTGTGCCTAATTCGTTGGAAAGTACATTTTCTCGTGCGGAATATATCACTTTCCAAACTTGTTACATATACATTATTATATGATGAATGAATTTGTCTGTATCGCAGGTTTCCGAGGAAGTGAAGGTTTTGATAAAAAGCCTGTTGGTTTTGACACCGTCTAGCAGGAGTGGCATGAAGGAGTGTCTGGCTTCTGCTTGGATGAAAAAGGTATTTATCTCTTCATTCAATATACCATAATGTTGTCAAAGTTGCCTTAATCAGAACTTTATCTTCAACTTTATAATTATGACGATTAGTAACGAGAATCAAAGCATTATCGACCACATTATTGAAAACTTCTACCAAACTTTTACCGAGAAGAGCCATCAGTTTGATATATTATATTAATCAGAGAATTTAAATATCATTTTCAAAGGCAATTTTCTCGATAACTGTCAGATCTAGGAATAACAAAGCGTTCAAAGTTATTTGCGATAATATTAAATTTTCCGTATATAGTTGAAACTTTATTCAGAGTGCTCTTTTAGTAGTTTATAGTTTCCATACAAACCGGATATCAGTTTTGCCAAATTATGTTTTACTTACACACTCAGTTTCTTTTAAATTTAGTGATCTTACAGCGAATAAAAAGAGTGAGGTTCCTCCTGGTTAAGGTTGTTTTCTGTGTTCGAAAATTGTTTTCTCCATTTATCATGACTTCCACGTTAAAAAAGGAAGTTATATTCATTTGCTCTTATTTTATTCAATAAAAGAAGAACAGAGTCCTGCTAACTGGTATTCATACCAAGATTTTTTCCATTTAGCTGACTTTGTTCATACTAACATCGATAGATGGCCGCACTGGAAAAATTCAGGCCACCGTGAAATTCTTGAAACCTAATTTGTTGAATCTATTAAGATTTTCTTATCGATAATCAGTGCATTATTATTTTTGTTGTTGTTTCAGGATACACTGATTGCAGTCATTTCATCTTCACGTCTGAAATCTTATATGCAAAGGAGGCATCCAATTAATGTTTCTTTGTCAAACGAGCAACGAAAAAACTGAATTTTTACATAATGTATTTTTTTTTCTAATCATAACATTGACTATGTTGACCAACCATGACATGTCTAATTTGTGCTGTTTCGAAGTGTTTTATATATTTTAATACATAATTAAATATTAATATCTGCGAGTATTTCATATATCTACACTGTGACTATAAATATTTTGGATACCTAACGATATTTTGAATATTGAAGATATTGTAGTTATATTTTTGAATCAATGTTTTACATATTTTTAGACTGTTTAGACTGTTGAACTTGTGAATATATTTATATAGCGATTTTATAATAAAAATAAATGTATTATTTACTGGATTCTGAGTTTTTCCTTATATACTTCCGGTGACTCAAAGTTCATATGATTTTTATTCAGGTCAAATATGAGAACGATCTCAACAATATTTTATTTCACAATTTTGACAAACAATTTTTATGGAACTCCATGAAATATTTACTTTTTGGGCTAATACAGTGGTCAAGTACCAATTTTTGAACACCCTGTATACATTTTTCAGTTTTTCAAATAGTTCTACCCTTCGAAGATTGCCAGGTTGAACATCACTTGAAATAATTTTATGTTTTCAGGATCAAAATTCAGCAGGGCTATTGTTATTGCCCCATTTTATCTCATCAAGAAGTAGGTCCGCAAAAACATTAAAATGTTCTGTTATCAAGGATAAAGAAGGATTATAGTACTTTTTCACGTTCAGGTGAGAGATAGTGCATGGAACAGTTGGGTGTTGTGCCCACAGTGCCCAGTGGAAAAAACAGGCCTTCCTCGTCCGGAACTTATGCATGCTATATAAAAAACTATTCGTCTGAGTCCAATACAGTCCCCTTACGCCTCACACCCGCTTGCCAAGTAGCTGAAGTTCCATCAAATAGCGAAAGATGACGCTACGAGATTGAATATCAATATTTCGAAGACTGATGCGATTTTCAGCCGGAATTCGATGGACAATGTTGCCAATTCTCAATTTTGTTGGATAATTCCGTTCCATAGGAAACATGTATGGTGGAATGAATGACTGGCTTCGATAGAAGTTTGCGACCAATTTGTTGTGTGTACAGGACAGGAAGTAACATGTATACTGGTGTACTAAAAATTAATCACAGAATGAAAAAAAAATTAATCACAGAATGAAAGAAGCCATGAATTGGACGTAGTATCAAGAATAAGTGAAATAGCCTTATCCAATTATTATTTCAAACATAGTTTGAATTTAAATGTCTGAAGACCACGAGCAGAAAACAACTACTTTCCTGGCAAATACCAGGTCTACCAAACATTCAAATTAAAACCATGTTTGAAATTATAATTGGATTTTATATTTAGAAATTTCTTAATTACTATAAGCTAATTTCAACTGATTGACTCAATAATACTGCGTGTTTGCTCCATGTATCGATAATGCTGATAGACAATAAAAAACAGTTTTGAATAAAAATTAAACGGCACTAGAAACATCACGTGTTGAAAATAGAAAGGGATACTAGACCGGGAGATGATGACAGAAATTTCCAAATCATTTGTACCAGTATGGCGACTCGGCCGACTCTTCAGGCAAAGTTTCTTCAGGGGTCTTATTACCTAATGACGAAAGGGACAATGATTCAATGATGGTCATAGCGCTGGTACCGGCGGCCCAATCGCGTGGGCGTTAATCGAGGAGAACACATCGAAAAAAATTAAAAATTGAACCTTTTGTACCACTCTAATTTTTGCACAGCTGATCATCGTCAAGTAGCCACTCACGAAAATCAAAAATGAAAGACTTCAAATTAATGCAAAATAGAAAAAATTTTGCATGACACAGGTTTTATAAGACACGTTGTCGTACTTGTTCCTTTGGAACGAACAACGCGTGTGACAAAATAGCGTCTTATAAAACTTGTATCATAATACACTATTTCAAACAACTTTTTTGTGTAACATTCATCGATATTTTTCAAATAAACTTGTTTTGAGACATATATTATTGATCTTAATTTTTTAAAATTTCCCCTAAACGGCATTGTACATCTTTGCGGGGGTTTCTTTTGATGCACAATCAATTGCCCATACCGATATCTGCCGAAGGCCAAGAAGAAATCCCTTTGTTCGAGTTATGAACCCGCAATAAAGAGCTCCTCGCTGATACACCAGCTCGAATGCGCCTCTGGATTCAACCCCAAGAGAAAGAAAAACCGGATCGGATCAATAGAGCCCAAAAATAGGCCAGGCGGTTCGAGCTGTTGCTAGGCGACACGTTGACTTTCGGCCGACCTGACACACTGACATCCTGAATTATATAAACTTGAACTCCCTCTCGATCCGAAGCAACTCCAACGATACTTCCGTGATTTCTTTCGCTGCTCCTGAGTGTTATTAAGGAGTCAGTAAAATATTCATTTTGATAGAGAAACTTTCAGGCAGCACAAATTATGTTCGCCTTTAGCTTTGTATATGGCATTTCAATAATATAGCTATTAGCTGGGCAATTTTTCGGTTATATATGTACAAGTAATACTTATAAATACTATAAATACTGAAAAACTGGAGTACTATAGGTACTACAAAGTTCTAAGTGTCAAATCTGTCAAGTGAAATCTAACCAAACTAATGTTCTTTCAGAATATTTGAACCGTTTATAGGGCAGATTTACGAGAAATAAAAAATGGTCTATTAGGTATTTCACAAGGAAATTGTACATTTTCCAGAAAACTTGAGAAATAGAACTATCAATATTTTTCTTGAGTAGTTCCGCTACAAATGCAGGTATTGAGAAATATTGAGAAGTTCTTCCATAGGTAATTACATAATCGAAGTAAGAACGCAAATTTATATAAATTGAAAATACAGGGTTATTCAAATTCGACGCTCATCATTGGGATCTCGAGAATAATTCATGGTCATTATTATGGTGAAAAAAAATCCGCGATAGCTCTTTTAGTTTTCGAAATATTCTAAAGAAACTGAATTTTTGGATTTCCTATTCCATTTTATTCTTGCATTATTACTGCTGGAGATATAAAAAAACTGAAAGAACTTCTTCATTGCCACATTTTACGATCTTCGAAATAGCATGTTGTTTCTTCATGTCAATTATTGCGATTTGGAAAAATCAAATTATAAATTATATCATTGCAAATATTTCGAAAATGGCTGAACCAAATATCAATAACCAATATATATTTCTGAAGTCAGGAGAAAAGACATCTCCAATTTATTCGAAAAATATGTTCTATTTAAAATAACGAAGTTGGTACGCATATTTTTCATCAACGATATTCATTTGTTTCATCTGAATTCTATAACTTTTGCATTTGAAGTTTTTTTTTTATCTCCAATTATAAACCCTATAGAATCTGTTCAAATATACGAAATTACCCTGTACATGGTGATTCCCTGACACGATCGCAATTTCATCAGAATTTTCATTTTTAATTATATTTTTCACAAATAAATACGTTTCAAGATATTTCATGATTTCTAGTTTTCTTGACAAGAAATCTTGGTATTGATATAAAATTTCTTGTCCTTGTCTTGATGAAATCTAAAATTAGTTCTTGTCTTGATCTTGTCTTGAAATCAAGACAAGATCTTCAAATTTTCAAGAACTTGGCGATCCCTAGATATAATTTGAAAGTTTTTGAAAATGCTGAAATAGGAAAAGGAAAACATTATCACAAGTTACTCACTCGTCAGATAATGCAAGAGTTTCATAAAGTTTGCCCATAGAAAAAATTGGGAGAAAATCAATCCCATAATTATTCACATTTTCATAAAATCATTTGTATAGGATAGATAAAAATTATATTTGAAAATTAAAATCGGTAAAAATCGGACTTCAAGACACAGTAATTGAAATATTACTCGCTAACAGGAAAGCAATGATAATGAATGAACATTTTTTGTACGAAATACGAAATCACACATTAGGTTCCAAGAAAAATGAATCGCCCTGGGTTTATTCCATCACGTGCCAAAGTGAGTATACACACCGAAGTTTCGGGGGAACCATTGGGGAATGGGGGGATCGATATGCCGACGCCGACGTCTGTCGTCCTTCATGTCGACGCCAAGAGATACGCTGGCGTCGGGGTGCGGCAAATGGTAGGTATAGCCCATCAGAAGGCTATGGTGAACTGAAGGAAGTATTCCTTCCTCAAAAACTAGTTTTGCTAATCTTTTTTCGAGCATTGCCCAAATTCGACTATTGATCGTAACATATAATATAATAAAATATAGATTTGCACTAATAATTAATAAGCAAAAGCAAAACGACCACGTATAAAAACGTCATAAAATACACTGTTTTGTTATTTCGATAGTAGCTCGTTATTTGAAAAAAAAAACACTCATTGAAATGAAACAATCGCATGCTCATTATTTATCTGATGGATAGAAACAATTTGTCAATAATACATAATCTCTAGGTAGGTACTTCACACATTGATAGAAATTGGTTTGGAACTATTTCTACTAGGCACAGTTGTGTGCATAAAGAAGTCAGGCTTGTCAATCTTAATTAAACGTCTTATTGACTTTGACAAGTAGCGTCAAAACTCAAACTATTTTTGTTACGAAAGTTCCAAATGTGTACGTGTACCACTTTTTGATGAAATCTGGAACATCATAGGCAGGTTAACACCATACGAACCTTGTACGACTTTTCAATGCACACAACTGTAGGTACATTTCTGATGATGTTGACAAAATCCACAGCTTACTACCTACTAAAGTTAATTTTTTAATGCTTCCCAATAAATTCCACGACGTGGTCCAAGTTTATTTTTTAATGCTTCCCAATAAATTCCACGACGTGGTCCAAAGTAATGCATAAATTTTAAATGCACCCGAATGACGTAGATACATCGTCAGAACCAATAATGAAACACTAGACTATGCTTTTTATAGTCGATTATTGCATTTTCTAATTATCCATTTGAACAACATATTTCAAATTTCACAATCTGATTTATCTTTCTTGTTCCAAATTCTCACCCTCTCAATGTTTTTGTTGGCGACCCTGTAGGTCGCAGGAAGGGAAGGGCCCAGCAGGAGCATCGATCGACCTATTAACCCGGATTCGCTTCCACCGACTAATAGTAGAGGTTATCACAAGAGAGGAAAAATAGCGATTACCTAATCCGGTCCGAATGGCGACCTATTTTTTCATAATGGTACATTTTCGTTAATCCCCACAGATACTCCAAAAAGGTGGTAGATCATATTTTTGAAGATGATTCTTTTATTCTGTAGTCCTGAAACAGTCTGACATTCACTTGAAAATCATTTCCAGATCTTCTAGGTACACTGTCAGTAGGTGCCAGTAGGTGAAGTTATGAGTTTCAAGAATGTTCGATCCTAAAGAGTTGAAATCACTTTGAGGATAATATTTCAAACTATGATACCTGATGTCGTTTATTTTTATTGGAATAATGTTGTTGATATTGAATGAGAATAATGTGAATAAAGTTTAGATTTCAATAATATTTTCCTTTGATACTAAAGGTAGGTATATAGTTGCCCCCTCACAAAAACCTTGGCGTGTTTATTTTTTTTGCAAGAATTTTTCCAAGTCATTTATCCCTTCTCTTTCGTTTCTCCACTCTGTATGGACCATGAAAAGTATTTTAAACTTTGACGATATTATAGATGAGTTCGTCAATAAAAAATACCATTAAAAATTGTATTTTTTCGTTTATTTTTGTGACTCAATTGTACGATAATACCTAATAAAGGCCTGATACTTAGAAACTGTATTATAGAAGGTAAAAAGTTACTATATAGGATTCCTTCATCGATTTGGTATTGTTTGTTTACCCCAACTATTATTGTTTTCGGTTAATGAGAGTTTTAAAACTCGATACTCGATATCTTTTTTTAGAGTTTGGATGATTTTGGAGTAGGAATTCCGCGAATTTGGTGCCTTATCCATGATAAATGACCTCTCCAGAACAAAAAAACTTTCATGAGATTAATGGGAACGCAATTTATCATCGACTATCTAATATCTAATGTTTTCTCATCGTTTGAACTGAAACAAGAACACAAAAAGAGCAAACACGTGCCGACAATCTAGAAGTAGGTCAAGCAGAGAGCCTTCGAGGCAGTGTTGTCAAGTATAATTCTCTATTCCCGATCTTCAGTTCTTGCTTGAGTCAATTATTTCTGAGCATGAAGAATTGACCCTTCCCAGAATAGAAAGTTATCATGGCGGATTTTGACATTTGACAGATTTAGGGAAAAATCTAGGGAAAAATTTGACACTTGACAGTTGACAAAATAAGTGTTTCATGACAAAATCGAATTGAAATGGAAACAAATCCAAATTCCAGAATATCGATATAGATATTTCTTAGAATTAAAAGGCACAAAGAAAAAGGATATTGTTCTGGAATTTGGATTTGTTCACATTTTGATTCAATTTTGACATGGAACACTCATTTTGGCAACTGTCGAGTGACAAATTTTTCCCTAGATTTTTTCCTAAATCTATCAAATGTCAAAATCCGCCATGATAACTTTCTATTCTGGGAAGGGTCAATTGATGATGCAAATCTTTCTTGAGAACATACGCTGCTCTTGGACTCTCAGCAACATCTGGCGACTCTCACGAACTGTCAGTACCTGAATATGATTTTTTATTCAATTAATTTATTCACAGTCGATGTAGTTGAATCACTCTATTACAACTTACATTTAGTTTTTGCACGAAAACTACGAACTGCAGCTCACAAACTTTGATTATTTTTGGAATATTGCTGTACAATGTTCATTTCAACCTTGAACTGTCAGCTGCTGTCACGCCATCTCTTTTTTTCCGTTGGCAACACTTAATCACACAAATGGCGCGAAATTCAAACCTTGATGATTGATCATAAAGTATTTTTTCAAGTAGGAAGTTTACCTTTTATCACGATATGTATGAATAGGTATACAGAGTGATGTTCAATGGGAAACAAGAACTATTATCCCCAAAAAGTGGCAATAAGTTGAAACGAAACAAATGAAAATTTCATTCGATTTTCAACTTGTAGCATTGGTCACTGTGAGTTCTCAAAAATCATTCGACCCCTGTCTGACCCTGTCAATACAAAGCTTCATGTGATTCGTAACTGTCGAAGCAGTGGAACTATAAATTTTAATTAGTGTTGTTTCAAAGATTGTTCGCATTCGCCAATTATTTAAACATTCCTTACACATTCAACTTTTTATTTGCTCTAGATAGTCATTCAAATCAGAGTTTTTTATCAATGGTGGACGAATTCTTCTCACTGTAATATCATCAGATATATTTCTTTCTATAGAAAAACAAATAGTATAGTGAAAGGTAAATTTCTTGTACAGCTTTTTTGTGGTAATACCCAACACCCTGTATTCTCCTGTCTTCATATGGTCAGTGGAAAAATTCAATATGAAAATGTAATAATTATGTAATATTCGCAAAAAACTTCCAATAAATCATTATTACTGATGATGTTATCTAATATCGCTGATTTGGTAATTACTAATGTTCTGCAGTATAAAATGGGGTCAAATGTCTGTCTTTCATCAGTTTTCGGGATTCTCGATACAATTCACTAATACAAAAATAATAAAAATGAACAATAACATTCCTTCAGATGTCCGTGATTTTTTGGAAAAGTCCGTGGCAGAAAATCTAGACAATTTCCAAGTGGAATTGCAAGACAAGAACAAGAAAGGAGAAGGACACCTGGCCGACATCTTGTTCCTCCACCTGACCAACATGAAAACAAATGAAGTGCACCACCTGGTCGTTAAGCAAGCTTTGACATGTGGCAGTGCCGCCTCAATGGCCTTTGTGAGTTCGATATTTCGCAGCGAAATTTGTTTTTACGAACGCGTCTGGCCGAAAATGCAGCGGTTCGAAGAACGTTTTCCCCGGTCGGAAAAGTTCTCCAAAATCCTCAGACATTACGCCGTGAATACGAAGAAGGGCTGCGAGAAGATATCCATCGAGGATTGCAGAAGCAATGGTTTCCGCAACCGCGACAAAAATGCCACCTTCAAGAGTGATGAGCTGAAGTATATCTTGACCATTTTCGGGCAATTTCATGCCCTCTCCATGGCCTACAGGGTGTTGGAGCCAGAGAATTTTCGGAAAATCGGCGATCAGCTGACAGACAATTTCAAGGAAATCGCTAAGTTTCGATTCTTTCAGAGGATCATCAACAGAATGTTTCGACTGATTCTGTTTACTTTCGATAAAGACACCGAGAGAGATATCTTAGAAAAAATCGAGGTGTACGCTGAGAGGGGATCAGAGATTTTCACTGAAGCTTTGACATATAAGGGAAAAAATCAGACCCTTACTCATGGAGATTCCTGGAGCAATAATATGATGTTCAAGTATGATGTAAGTACTGATTTTGGTACAGACAAGAGTGTCAAATCGAATTAAATCAAAAATCACTTCCCCCTATGAAAAAAAATATACGTAAGAACCAATCAGATTGCTTCAACTTTTCGAAATCGACCAATCAATCAGATAAAAAGCCACCTAGCTTTCCAAATAAATGATAAATATGCACCTTGTTTTAAATCAACTATTGTTGTTCATTGATTATATGTAATTGATTCATTTTGCCAATAAATACTTGAACTTTTTTCTTTTGGAAATATATTCCATTACAAACTCAAAATTTTTTCATCCTTACTTTACTCGTAATACTGACATTAGGCAATATTGCTAGACCGACGGTCTCATTATTTCTTCTCGTAAAATTACAGATTGGCACAATTTTTCATTCACTAAGAGAATTTTATCAACAGTAAAAACACAAGAGCTTTTTTTTATCGGATAAGTTTCTTTTCGTAACGAAATAAATTTGCCAATCAGTGATTTTGTCAAATGTCAGTTTTTCGAGCAAAATTACTGATGGAAAATTTTTGAGTTAAAAAAATGTATCCTTGAAAGAAAAGCTCGAGTGTTTTTTTGCAAGATAAATTAACGACCGAATATATGAATGAACAACAACAATAATTATCTTTATTGATACAATTAAATTATTCAAATGAACAGTTATTAAATACACAATTCTTATAAATTGTTTGATTTGGTTTACTAATTTCAAAATTTTCTTCTCTGGTATTCACACAAATGTAGAATATTCATTTTGAATTTTTTTCACTCGAGGCTCGTAAGGAACTAATAAGATTTTCGTGATGTTCAGGATCAATTTGGATATAGGGTTCAATAGAAGATGATGATGAGTGTCTCGTTAAAAGTTATGTCGGCAAAAGGATAAAATTTAATATTGTATTCATTTAAATATTTTTTTTGAATCATCTTCGCAGTTGAATTCCAAATTGATTTAACTGCATATTCTTTATAATCTACTCCATTCTTTTTTTTCATATTATAGGTCCAATCCTTTAATATATCTGCAACTTTTTATAACGGAGTTATTTTCGACAGTTCGTAATTTCGTACTTGACAAAACTCCATAAATTTTCTCCATATTGACGCTTTAGTATTTTTTGTGGATTACGGGATTGCTTTCTCTATATTTTTTGTTATTTGTTGAGTCGAAACCTTCCCAAAACGACTCATGTTGTAATGTTTCAGTATCAATTACAATTATCAACAATACCTAAATAACTGACAGGGCAGACATTAAAGTAACGTAAGCACACTAGATTTAGGCGCTTAAGAGGAACAGGCAATTTTATCAACAGTAAAAACACAAGAGCTTTTTTTTATCGGATAAATTTCTCTTTCTAACGAATAAAATTTGCCAATCAGTAATTTTACGAGAAAAACTGACATGAAAAAATTGCGAGACCGTAGGTCGAGCAATTTTGTCTAATGTCAGATTTTCGAGTGAAATTACTGATGGAAAATTTTTGAGTTAGTAAAGAAATTTATCCAATAAAAAAAAGTTCGAGTGTTTTTTGGCAAGATAAATCAACGACAATATATAAATGAACAGTAATTATAATTAACTTTATTGAAATAACTATTTAAAGGAGCAGTTATTAAAAATACAATTTTTGAAAATGTTTTGGTTCGGTGTCGAAATTTCGATATTTTCTTCTCTGATGGTTTCGACACATGTCGAATATTCGTTCGAACACTTCTTTATATCCGAAGATCGCAAGTTACTAACAAGATTTTCGTGATGTTCAGGGTCAATTTGTAGATAGGGTTTGATCGATGCCGACGAAGAATGTCCAGTTATTTTTATAAGCTGTTGGTCACTTATTCCTGCTTTGGCTAACTGTGTAACTGTACTAGCACGGTTTGAATGATTGGTTATTTTATTATTTGTGGTGTCGAGGCCAATTTTCGTTGCTGAAATTTTGGTCCAAGAAGAAATCATGTTAATTCCCAGTGGAACATTTTTAAACCATCCTTTAGAATTTTCGAGCTTCCAAAAAGGGTTTGGAGTTAAAAAAAAGTCGTTCAGACGTTATGTTTCCATTTCTTTTTTCTAAGAGTAGTTTTAATAATCTCACTGGACATATATTTTCATGAATATAATTTTTTGTTATCCATTTGCTGTCTGCCAATCTTTTTGACCCACCTTGTGCCGTCTTGGAAAATATTGTATTATATTCTATTCTTCCTGTAGGAGTTCCATCTTGATTTTTCTCTTCTTTGAAATAGTATATTCTACAGTTTACAGCTTCTCCTCCCCTCCAAGCTAATTCATAAGAAGCTATATGAAAAAATCTTCTTTGCAATCCATCTGGTTCATTTATATTCCATAGTTTTGCCATTTTTATAATATCTTTCTTATCTATTGCAACAGAACCTAACTTTCTTTTATCCGGAATAGCTTGCAATTCTTTCCGTTTACTATTTCTCGCATCACGAGCTTCTTTGAAAGTTATATCGGCAAAAGGATCAACTTTAATATTGTACTCACTGAAATATTTTTCTTGAATCATCTTTGCAGTCGAATTCCAGATTGTTTTCAGAGCATATTCCTTGTAATCTTCTCCATTTCGCTTTTTCATGTTATAAGCCCAGTCTTTCAATATATCTGCTATATGTTGTACCGGTGTTTCTTCTCCCAATTCGTAATTTCTGGCTTTACAAAACTCCATGAATTGTCTCCAAATCGACGATTTCGTGTTTCTTGTAGTTTGCGGAATTGATTTTTTTATATTATTTGTGATTTCTACAGACGAAATTTCCCCAAAACGGCTCATCCTGCGATTTTTCGTGTGAATAATACCCAACAATCAAACTTGACACGACAGAAATTGAAGTGACGGGCGCATACTAGATGGAGAAGGTTTCGAGGAACAGGCATTTTTACAGCGATAAAAAAGGATGCACCTTTTTTATCGATGTCAAAATGACTCACGTCATCGTCAAATGGTGTTTTCTATGGAGGAGTTGATTTATCGGTGATAAAAAACGATGCACCTTTTTTTATCGCTGTCAAACTGACAAAACAGTCATCTTTAAATTACACATTTTATACAGGAGTTAATTTATCCGTAAAAAAAAGGTCTCGTGTTCTTATTTCTGGATAAAAAATCTTGTAATAGGTAGACACATTTCTTTAGAAAATTTTTACGACGAAAAGTACGTTGCTTTTCTAATTTCACACATGTGTCTCAAATTTGACCAATACAATAATTTTCAGTATTCGCACTTTTTAACAGATTTCTGGATTACTGAACTATTCATATCAGTAGCTATATATCTTGTTGTTCTTTCAAATCTCTGTGGTTTGGTGCTGTTCTTTCATTTTCAAAATGATGACAGTTATACATCAAAAGACCTCTGATATTTAATTCCCATTTCAAGTGAAATGATTATAACAATTATTTCTCCTCATGTTTCTAGGAAAGTAGAGAGTACAACATTCCATTAGCATTTGATTGTGTTTTCAGAAATATGGTGCCATTGAAGACATCCGACTCATCGATTTTCAGTTTTCCACAATTAGAACAGTCGTTTTTGACCTTTCTTTCTGTATCTACACCAGTGCCTCTGAGGAAATTTTGAATAATTTAGACCGCTACCTCAGAGTCTACCACCAAAGCTTATCAGAGTCCTTGAAGGGGTACAATTTGGACCCAGAAATGGTATATCCCTACGATGTTTTTGAACAGGAATGGAAGCAGTACAGCAAGTTAGGACTCGTTATGGGAATATTTCTTAATTCACTGAAACACTTACCTCTGGATTCGTTGCCATCTCTCATGGAATCCATCGATGCTGATCAAAACTCTAAAAATGGGGTTGAAGATACAGCTGATTTGTACGTGGCTAAGACGAAAGAGTTTCTGAATTATGCAAAGAGATTGGTGATTCATGCCTACTACAATAAATATCTGTAATTTGATCATAGAAAGGCAATATTTGCGATGATGAGATTTTGCATAGTATTCTGTAGGCTTTGATTTTGCTCAAAATAATATCTCTGGGTTTTCATGAAGTATCGAACGGAAATTAGATATTCTGTAATGAATTTTTGAACATGAAAATATTGTGATATCAATTCAAGTTTAAAAACATTTGTTCTTATTTCACCAATGGCATGAACAATAAGAAATAAAAGTAAACATGAAGTACAAGAACGGCTGTGTTTTTTTTCTTCAAAACAGAGCAATTAACAACACTCCTACAAATGTCATTCTAGAATTAAGAAGTGAAAGTATGGCAAATGAAAAATACTTTGAAGTTTTCATCTTCAACACCCTGTATATCTCTGCAACGAGTGACATTTGATAAAAAATATATAAGGAAAGTCCTATTTATTTTTCAAGAAAAAATCTTCCATTTCAATTTGGCACCACATATTAGGGACACCCTGTATATACAGGTTGTCAATTGCGGAAAATTCAACAATATTGTGTTGTACTTCCTTTTCGAGATAGGGTGTTAAAAATACCTATCTGAATATGGAATTTTGATCAAAATCTCGAAACGATTCAGCAATAATTATAACGAGATTCCTCATAGAAACTAAATTTTTGACACTGCCCAATGGATGAAAATTATTCAACACAAATATTCGGTGGCAGTAAAAATGTGAGTGAAGAGAAAATATCCAAAATTTTTAGAGAGCATTATTTTTTTAAATTAAAAGTTCTTGATGATATGATATGATGTAACTTTTCATCGGTTCAACAATTTTTTCCCAGTTTTAACCGAAACTGGAAAGTTTTTTCAGATTATTTTTATTTAGATATACTGTGTGGAAAGTGAAAAATTTATTACATACATGTGAGGAATTTCGTGAATTTCTCTCAAATCGTTTTGAACTTTTGATCAAAAATCCATATTGAGGCGCGTATATTTAACACCCTATATCTCGAAAACGAAGCGTTCAAAAGTATAATACATATTGTTAACTGTGTAACGACCCTGTATATACATACGATTTTTTTTTCTTAAAAGAATACATAGTTTGTCCCAAGAGCGGTTCTATGTGTAGTAATGGGAGAAATTACTACCCCCACGACTGAAAAAAAAAGTTGATCAAAAAATCCCATAATAATCCAAAAAGTATCCTTGGCCAAACTCTACAAATGGCTTGCTCTCGAGCATCCCCCCTCTTGAAATTGGGGTGCGCCCCCTGGACTTTGTTTCAACCCTCTCCCCCCAGAAAAACCGCCTAGATTCGCCCTTTGTTCGCAATTGAACAGGATTCAATTGCCGCCCCATACCCCACAGGAAAAGGGGTGAGCGACGTGGGAATCCTTCCCTAATGCGCAGCCCCTGGCGCATTTGCAATGCGTTTTACTATTATAGTCGCGCGCGTGTGATCGTAGTCACGTAGTGGAGTTGCGAGATGCAGTTGTGAAGTTGTAGGTAAGTTTCGACAATTTTCCAGATGTGATTATCTATATCAGGGTTTCTCAAACTTATATACACAGTAATAAAAACGTGTAATTTCAATCAAATGGATTTCAGAGCAAACTCCGACGAATACAACACCTGCATATCAAAGTTGTGTCCTTTTTATTATACAAATTCTCAATGACGTTAACGCATAAAAACACCTATTATATAAAATTAATACCAAGTTACACCGTGTTATATCACGATGGAATCGAGGCGGTTAATTAATCATCTATAATTTGGTGGCAATAATCATTCGTTAAGTATTGCATCCAGAAAACACCTGATTTGATATAAATTAATAAAAATATTGTATGTAGGCATCTGAATGGTGTGAATTTCATGCGCTCATCTGTTCGATCTTAGAACCTTGGAACTTCTGCCAATAGGTGGCACTGATGTCCTTCCTACCGTACCTGACCTCAATATTGGGATATATTAGATGATTTTGATACAGATCAGTATCGGTATCATTTGGTCTAGTGATTAGTACCACTGATCTGTATAAATAATCCCAATTGGTTCGTTATCATTCGATTCCCCCCTCCTAGATTCTTCTGTGTCTAGTATACAACGTCTATATGTAAGTTGGTTTTCTCAATGGTACCCAGAAGGGTTTTTAAGAAATCAGGAAATGTTTACATCATTGTATTGATGATTCGGTGAAGTATATATCGAATCACATAGATAAACTCTGCCAGCATAAATCTGAGACGGGCCATTTTCGAATAAAAAATTCTCAACTTCACCTCACGCCTCACGGTTACTTTCTAAGAAATATTACACATTCTGATTAAAATTATGAAAGAACATATAGAACTATGATTGTAAGGTGCAATGGGCATAATAAAAAAACGTAAATTTGGTTTTACAGTTTTCAATGCATATAAATGTGCAGTGATCAAAGTCAGGAACTTTTTAATTCGGTTCTCTATTTTGATCAAAACCTAAACCTAGGTTTAATGTTCGGTGGCAATACGTTTAATTTCAGGGGGAGATCTAAAAATATCCGAGAGGTATGATTATAGATTTATATTTCCGATAATTCCTGGCACAAGCTTGATTGGCAATTCTCCAACATTAATTCCTGATATGTTGCACACTGAAATCATTTCGGCAGTCAGTGGATTAGGTACCTTATATTTAAATAATTACTGGACTAGATATACATCTATAGGTTACCGTGAACATGGAATGTTTTATCGAAAGGCAGATATTTTGAAGATACCCAGTTTTATCGCTAGTCTATGGTGATTATGTCTACTCATAAATTGACTCAAAGCCTTGAGAATTAAGACCTCAAATATTAGATTGGATTAGATAAACGCCGCTTATGTATCGGTTCTTTTCTACCAGGTCCTGACAACCTGCCATCTATCGGGTCAATAGCGAATCTTAGCATCTTGCTTTCACATCAAGGCTTTCGGACGCCTAAGCGGAGTTGTCAGTTGTACTGAATTTGGTGAATTTATAGTGCCAAACTGGTGCCAACTGAGGGTGCCAACAACAAAAAATACTGTCTGAAATGCACAGCCCGCGCTTCTGATTTGAATTAGCAAAACAGTGATGCCAGATTTATTCATTTTTTCAGGCAAACTGTGAAATGTTAATTCAGAACTTTTACGAGTACCTATATAATCGAAAATCGGTTTTTTGAGAATATAATTATGATTTACTGACGAGTTATTGTTAAATGGTGAATTACATTCAAGATAGTGAGACTAAACTTCCCCTAGAAATCAACGGGCCACCATAAAAATTACCAGATAAGTTTTAAATAATTTTTTTTTCCAAACCACTTGTCCAATCTGGACGTTTTTTTAAATAACAAGTCATTATTTCCATAATGTTGGTATACTTACTAACTGAATTCCAATAGAAATCCCTTTTTTAGGAATACCGGGTGTTTAGCGTTTTTTTTTGTGTAATTTTTTTGGGAAACAAATATAGGAAAATGATGATGGCCTAGTATTTCCGCTGGCTGCTGTGATCAAGTCAAGACCTTTTATGATATTGTTACGATATTTCTACTTGGGATCGTTAATTTGAAACACTCAGTACAAAACTGAACAACTTATTCCGCTAACCACTCGAATACAATTCAATAAACACTCGATATTCGCTATACAAATCACTATGTTCACAGAACTTGCTTTCTTCCTAAGCTGACTCTTTCAAAACATCAATTCCAGTAAAATCTTGAATATTCAATACAGTTCTAAGAAATACCGTTCATTATCGAGAAACTGCAACGGTTATGAGTCATTCGCTATTGTCCTCTAATTAGGTACGTCGGCGACCGATGTTATCGCGTGGCCATAAATCACAGACAGTCGCGCGCTGACAAGATAATGACTCCCGGTATTCTTGGAACACAACACAGTCCGTAACAATATTGATATTACCCATAGATCTTATTTTGTTTTGGCTCATTTATCCTGATCAGTGGCACTAGGGCCCAGGCCAATTGATACTGATCAATATCAAAATCTTTTTTTTTAATAGTCTATCCAATTAAAAATATCAAACATAGTTTGAGATGAATGTCTGATAGACTACGAGCAGAAAACAACTACTTTCCTGGTAAATACCACGCACAACATTGAATTATATCTGTTCGGAGTCCATGCAACGATTCACACTGTGAATGCAGATCGCAAATGTTTCTTTCTTCCTAAGACGTGACAAATTCACATCGAGACAACCTACAGACCGGTTTCGGGCTTATTGGTCCTCATCAGTGCAGGGTAGTTATCCGAGTAGAGACCGTAAGATCTCCACTCGAAGCGCTGCCTGTCCCAATGCATTTTCGTCGCGTCTATTTTACCGCACAGAGCCGCGTTCCAACAGATAATTGGAAGTGGCGACATCATGCGGCAGAAGAAAGAAACACTCCAGAAACGAATCTCCCAAGTTTCACAGAACTTGGAAGTAGCTAAAAGAGAGCTCGACTAAGCTTGATAAATGAAAAAATGGATTAGCCATAAATTGTACAATAAAAAATTTTCCAATTAAAAATATCAAATATAGTTAAAGATGAATGTCTGGTAGACTTTTTTCATTTTTCTTTTAATATCAAATCATCTAATGCCCAATATTGAAATCAGGTACGGTAGGAAGGATGTCAGTGCCACCTATTGGCAAAAGTTCTAATGTTCTAAGATCGAACAGATGAGCACATGAAATTCACACCATTTAGATGCCTACATACAATATTTTTATTGATTTGTATCAAATCTGGTGTTTTCAGGATGCAATACGTAACGAATGATTATTGCCACCAAAATACAGCGCCTCGATTCCATCGTGATATGTCACGGTGTAACTTGGTGTTAATTTTATATAATAGGTGTTTTTTATGCATTGCATTGAAGTCAATGATAGCACCATTGAGAATATCAAATTTCAACCATTTGGTGTTTCTTATGATTTTATGTTTTTCACTACTGAGATCGGAATTAACACCACGACTCAATTACATAAATTGGATATTCAGGTGCGTTGTATTCGTCGGAGTTTGCTCTGAAATCCATTTGATTGAAATTACACCTAAGTTTTTTTAGTGTGTACATCTTCTAAAATACAGATAGTTCCAGTTTTTCATTATGTAGGCTTATGAGCATTTTTAATTTGTCCCCACTATCCACTTTTTTGTACTGTCATTTTCATGAGTTTCTCAATTTGTGAAATGGTGGGAAATTCTAACCTTTCGGTATGTAAATAAGAATGTTGCATAACAGCAATTTTACTTCAATATTCAATGGCCATATTATTTATTTGTGTAGGCATACACATACATACATATATCTATAATAGGTGTAGTATCTTGTATATGTAATATGTAATCATGCTCGATTCCTTACCTTGAATTGTCAGTTTAATTATAATGAATGGTTTGTTTATATAATATAAATATTAACTTAACGCTTTCGTTATCTTGCAACACTGTAATATAGGTAGGCGTCGCATTTGGGGGGCAATTCCTAAGTTGATTTATTGAAATCTATATTTTTTATTACGTTTTCACAAGTGTACCTACGAATTTTCATCTCTCGATTCAGTCGATCCCAAAGAGCTTAAACTGATGTCCCCAACCTGAGATCAACATAAGAAAATATTTGATGAAATGAGCTGTTCGAAAGGAAAACCTTACAAAATAGTTATTTTTGTATTAATTTTGTGAAATGAGTGCTTTTTTAAAAACTCATGAGAGTTAGTTTTTCTCTCGAATGTGCCAGGAATACACGAATATTATACACCAAATACAAATAACATTTTTTGTACAACTGTGATAGTGAATTTACATCGTCTGAAAAACATAATATAGAAGATAGTTTGAATAACAAAATTGAGATTTCTAACAAAATATTGAATAGTCCATCTTCTTTCAAACAAATTAAAATATCTGATAAATTTGTGGAATCAACTCTTCAAGAGATGTAATAAAGTAGCAACATGAAACATCTTCGGGAATTTATGTTATTCCAATAAATGATGAATAATCAATTACCTGTTTAAAATAAATTCTTCAAAGAGTAATATTTCATGTTTATTTATAAATTATTTTGGCAGTGAAAAAAGTAAACATTTAAGCATCAATAGAAATGCAGAAATGTCAAGTTGTACAAATTTTTTTTAATTTCATTTTCTAATAAGTTAATTATCCGTCTTTCTAATTAGGTACTTGTATCCAATAGTTCTCGAAGAATATTTCGAAACATTTGAATTTTTCATTATACTTAAGGAGCAATTAAGTACCTAGCTAATATCGCCATGGCATTGTAATTTGAACAAAGAGCACACGTGTTGAAATAAATGAAAATCGCATATTCGCATGTATGGATAGAAATAATTAGTTAGGTATGATATTAGTTGGTATATTTACTCAGTATAAAAGTTACTCACCGTCACCATTTTGTTCCACCACATTAATATTTATTCGATTTTCTGCTTCTTTTCGGATTATAAGAAGAATTCGTAGCTAATTTCAATATCTCTATGAGATACGTAACTTCTAACTTCAATACGGCTCATTTTCCTCGCTTAATGTCAATACGCACTGATGTATTACTGGTTGCGTGATCCTGGCGACATTAGTAATAACTCTCATATTCGTGTAGGGTGTAGGCATGTGATGGTTTACAAAATATCAATAAAAGAATTCATGTTATTTCACATCTGGAATTCTCGAAGAAATGTTCAATTACCTAAAATATGGAAATAGACTGTTATCGAATCGACACCATTTATGGTCGTAGGAATAATAGTGTACAAAACTCGTTATGTAATATATCAACTAATATCAGCCAATTTTTCATTCAATCCTCGCTTGCGTCAACTGCAGCTGATGATGGGATATTACAATACCTCAATAGTAACCACAAAGAACATGTTGGAACTTTTCGATTCCGGCAGGTATCAGAAGAGTTAGTATATAGTGCATTATTGTCTGTCAAATCTTATTCGGTAGGAAACGATAAGCTTGGACTGAGGATGCTACTTTATTGCTGTCCAACAATAATTGAATATATAACTCATATTATCAATCATTGTATCAAAAACAGTGAGTTTCCAGTTCAATGGAAAACTGCGTATATTCTGCCACTTCCGAAAGTAAAGAAACCCACTGAACTCAAGCATTTAAGGCCTATAAGTATTCTTCCGACCCTATCGAAGGTAATAGAAAGGATTATATACATTCAAATGAAAGAATTTTTAGATACATATTCGGTAATCCCTTATAACCAATCAGGATTTCGTAAGGGCCATAGCTGCACTATTGCGCTGCTGACTGTGGTTGATGACATTCTGTTGGCAGCAGACAAAAATGAACTCACAACACTAGTACTTATAGACTTCTCGAAGGCATTCGATAGGGTAGATCACGGGTTACTGTTAGCGACGTTACATTATAATGGATTCGATAACAATTCTATTAAATTGATGCAGAATTATTTGTCTGATCGTAATCAGCTCGTCAAATATGGCCACAAAAAATCCTCACCATTGAAACTAGTTTGTGGTGTACCACAGGGATCTATATTGGGACCTCTGTTATTCTCAATATACACATCTTCTTTCAAAAACTGTCTGACTAATTGTAAATCCCACTTTTATGCTGATGATTTGCAAATTTACTACTCTTATCCTTGTGCTGAAATCAACAATAGTAATAATACTATTAACCAGGACCCACAAGCTCTTTCTGAATTGGCTAATAAATTTTGCATGGAAATTAATCCTTCCAAATCACAGGTTATGTTGTTCGGGCGAAAAACATCTAGTGATAGATACTCAGCTTCTGTTGATATCAAAATAAATAACCAGTCATTAGTTCTGACCAGTGTTACTAAAAATTTAGGGCTTTATTTAGATTCATATCTCAAATTTGATCAGCATATAAATCATGTGATAAAAAAATGTATAACAAATCTAAAATTAATTTATAACAATAGGAGTATATTAAATGTAAAAACAAAATCTATCCTATGTGAATCTCTTGTATTATCACATATCACATATTGCGATATATTGTATGGACCTTGCCTAACCGCATTCCAAAATAGCCGTCTGCAAAGTATTCAGAATATGTGCGTTAGGTTAATATTCAATATAAGTAAATTCCAAAGGGGAGTTTCCAGCAAACTGATTGAACTCAAATGGCTTAAAGTTAAAGATTTGCGTTATTTACATGGCAGTACAATGTTTTTGAAACTTATTAAAAACAAGTCTCCTATATATTTATACAGGAAAATTAGATTCAGAACTGATGTACACAACATTAACATTAGAAGGAAGGATAACTTGTTAGTACCCAATTTTAAGATTTGAAGTAAGATTTTTTTTTCCCTCAATTATATCATCTCCTTAGGGATTTCAATTGTTTATTAATGTTGCTTAGTTTATTGCTTTTTGAAATAAATGTATAGGTAGGTATATTTATGTTAGATATATCTTAGAATAGAGAGCTGTATTGAAAAACAGGTCTTCACGTCTATCTCTATAGGTGTTTAGAACTGAATGCAGCTTATTCGATGAGCTGAATAAGGTTCACTTTCATTAAGTACTTATTTTTGTATATTCAGCGAATTGAATAAATTTTATTTATTTATTTATTTATTTTATATTTCCTTTTTGGGGGAAATTTTCACAGCGTTGTGTTTTGAATCTAGTTTTCTTTACATCGACGCCTATGTCTGGCAGATGTTCAACTCATGGCTTTCATGATTCTCTATCTCTAGTTTATATGCAATATGCAATAGTCAGCAGGCGATGGTGAAACCACCTCTTTTCCGAATACTTCGAACCAACCCATATCTGAAACACACCTACCTGATCATCCCCTGTTATTTATGATGGTTAGATACATCCTCTAGCCGAGAATAAAATGGCGACTTTTCCAGTAGTATTTATATTGTTTGGGTGACTCTGAATTAATCAATTTATGAGTTCATATCATATCAATGTTATTAAAACAAAAAAAAGTTGGTATGTATCAACAGCAATTCTGATGTCCATTGCATGGAAAGAGTGGCATTATATTCATTTATAATTTTTGATTGCATAGTTCGCTTCATCAAAACATTTTTTTGATTATTCGTATGTTTGTTTCTATGAAATCCGAATTATATAAATAGGTAGGTGTAGCTACTTTTAATTCCTTACACCCCGTATCTCTGCATCAATATTGGACATATGGGAAAAAACTGTTAGAAAAGCCCTATGTAGGTATATTTCGAGGGAAATCTTCCTTTTCAATTTGGCAACATAGTTTCGGTACACTCTGAATCTTGAAACTAGTTCTTGTCAGTAATCGATTCGTTTTTATCTAACCACTAACCAGTTTTTATTGATCTGTTGCGCGTGAGACCTTGAGAAGCAGGTACAAATTTTACACGCACAAAGTTCGACTACTTTGCTGATATCGTAGAATTTACCTATAGAATCATTTTTATGAAAAAAAAATGTTTTATTATCTCGAGATAAGTATATATTTCAGCCACGAAAAAACGCAAGGTAAGTGGCTACTTTGTAGAGGAATAAATAGTATATGATATCAATCTTGATAATTGGCATTCTTGATTTTGGAAAGAACACAAGACGACTTGGCAATGCCGCTTCCTTTGTGCTATCATCATCCAGAAGCATGTAAGCCAAGGCCGAAGTAGAGACACGTGTATACGTATGGTGACCCACTTTTTCAACGCCGAACACTACCGAGGCTAGCCGACCTGGTCTGATCAATACGTGAAAGCAAGCGTAATCAAGCCGCTTCCCCCTCGGAAAAAACGAATGTTGGACTTGCTCTCATGGTCTCTTTCTCTTTGTTCGTTTGGTCGCTTGTCGTTTATTTCCTCAACCTCAATGCACAACTGCTCAAACTGCTGGTTGCGGTAGAATATAGGCATTATTACCTTCGTAAATGTTTTTCAGTGCACAGTAGATTTTAGGCAAAAAGAAGATAATTTGGAGTTGATTTTTCTATTTGTTTCTTCAGTGGTTTCGTCTGTTATGTGATTTTAGTTTTTTAATTTACCTACCTACATTCTTGCGCGCTATGGTGAGTAGTTTTATTAACTTTATATTAATTTCAAGTGCTTCCTAATCTTTGTACATCTACCTATTCATTTTATAAATTTTCACTGATAACATTCTAGGTACCTACATTAAACTTCGAGAGTTTTGAAAATATCTTTAGCTGATAACTCGTTGTAGTTATCACATTACTGAGAAAAAAATTATGATCTATATACCTAATACCTAATCTGAAAACTTTGCCAAGGTTGTAAAAATGTGGAATGATGTCATAGGCATAAACTCGGAACAATAGAATACACTCAAAGTTGATTTTTGCACTATTTATATATTATCAGTCCTCAGTCGTAGGTATTCTGAAGTAAAAAACATTATGATCTAATCCATGGACGTATTATACTTCCATGATTTAAACGAAATAAGCGATCTGATGCATCAATCGAAAGTTTCAAGGAATTGGAAGGTCATGATAATATTATTCAAAAAATGGATCATATCAATTTCCATTTTATAATAGGACCTAATATCTACCCACTACCCAGAGCCCCAAGATGCTAAATCGAACATTCACTGTTGATTAATTGAAGTAGATCTTTATATTTCATATTATAATTGAGTATTTTCGACGTAAAACAATTTGACACATGTGATGTGTGAGTGCTGGGAAATTTCCGATAGATGGCGTCAGCGCCTAGAAGCATTTCAGTGAAACACCTATTTAGATCATAATTTATAGTTTATATACCTATCATCTGAAGTAAAATTATATCAGATAATTAATTTAACCTCGAAACAGTTGCGTGTTTTGCTCGTAAATTCGAAAATCAATAGTCATATAAGATGACTGGTTTCTTTACTTAATTCATCTATTTTTAATATCATAGTCAAAACGGGACATTCCAATTACTTGGTAGGTAGTCGAGATTTGTGTTCAACAATAAAAAAAAATTAATCAATGTGTACGAGGAAGATAACTCGGAAGATAATAATGTAAGCGGCGAGGAAAGTAAAATTACGTAATGAGAAATTGTTTATGTTGACCACAGAATCATTGAACCCTAAAGTGATTCTATTGAATTTGCGTGGTCACCGATTTCACTAGAAAGTAATAACAATAAGTTATACACTGCTTGAATGAAAATCACCTATTACATATTTTACAGAAATTCTCGAAAATCTCAAAATTTTCAGATACAAAATTGCAGGATTTAATCTTGTTATATTGACAAAAAAACAATTGTTTTCATGCATATGTCACGTGAAGAAGACAAACACTTTTTTCAAGATGATTTGGTCAGATTTTCATATAAAGTGTGTCCTGAAAGTATGTCACGTTTTCAATTGCCACAGAGGCGTACGAGAAGGGTATCATAGTCCCTTTCCTCCCTTATTTTTTTCAAGCAATTGATGAAATCTTAAAGATTACCTCCCATTGAGCCTTCTAAGTTTTATTTTTTTGACTAATTTCGAAATCGTATTTCAGATTAAAATTGTCTTCATTTTTAGAGGGGCGTCTCTGGTCTAGATGATTTTTTATCAAAAATTAAACGTATCCAAAACGAATCAATGCAAACTTGAAATCGAACGTAATTATATTTATTTTTGAATATTCGTAGAAGAAAAAAGGATTTCAATAATGTGGAAACTAGATTTGTCATGCCTTTGAAAAATTAAAGTATTGCTAATATCTGAAAGAGTGGTCAAAATTATTCAGGTGAGGAATATCTTAGTAATTCCTTTAATTATATTTTTGAATAAAATACCTCATTAGATGTGAAGATTATCAATGATTCATGATCATTGTTCTCATTATTCACAATTTAACAGGGTATGTGAAGTTGAATTGTCGAAAAATTAACAAAACATGTTTCTATTCATTTGTGTTGAGGGTTGAGGAATTGTAATGATAACGACGAAATGAAAAATTATTAAAATCCGTATTTACAAACAAAGTTGCGAGTTGGATCTGTGGGGAAGAGTGTTCACAACCCAATTCTAATCATCATTGCCGCATTCCAACAAAGAAGATTGCGCAACGCTGCAGCTGAAACAAAAGTAAGTGCCTCCACGTGTGACCGAGGTCATCGAACTGACACGTGTCGTAGAGCGAAAGAGATAGACCTATCGCCCTAAATCGCTGCCGTAGTGGGAACCTTGCGCATTGCGTCATTTGGAAGTGGGCCAATCCGATTCCAGCGCGGTTATCCCCTCCCCGCCGAAAGCCTAGTCGCTGCTTTGATCGTACGCTTTCCTCCAGTCCTTTCCAGTCATTCCACCAGTCCGTTCTTCGTTACTCGTCATCGTCAGTTGTGCGCCAAGTTTCAGGAAGTAAAGTTTGAGTTAGTACGTTAGCATTTTCCGTGTTGCTTTCTCCAAATACCTCGTTCGGCTTTATGGTACACCAAGTTTTCCTAATTCAATTGTTTCTTTATGAATTTCCATTGACCCACTTTCTGGACTTCCGTCTCGACCGCCATCTTGTTGAACAAGTTGGTACGTAAACGTGTTGTCAATTCGCCATAAACTCCGTTTCCTGCGGTGAGCGAGAACCCACGATAGTTCGAGTTGATCGTGTGATTTCCCAGTGACGTCACCATCAGGCTTCGTCAATGATGTGTCATCAGAAAGAAAACTACACAATATGGGTGAACAGGGGAGTGATTTGGGCTTACTTTTTAAGAAATAGTCAGTCTTTTTCTCTCTCCTATTAATCCATTTGTTTTCAACGTGTGAAGAAAGAAGAAAACATGAAGTCACCAATAGTTTACAGATATTGAAATCTTATGCTTTTGAAATGAGCTACAGATACCTATTTAGGTCGAGCTCTTTTCTTTCCTACTACTATAAATATATTAAATTATAAAATTTCTCTTCCTCATTTCCTGTACAAGAAGATACCATACCTTTCTGAGTTTGAAATATCCGCGAGGCCGAGGCTGGTATTAGATAACAATGGAGTTAATTAAAAAAAATCGATAATGTAGCAATGTTTTCGAATATTTGAAAGAATTCTAGACATGAGGTATTCTCCATCACACCTAATAACCCAGGAATTCACTTTTTTGAATCAAGGTGGCACGATTTGTGAAAGAACGGTAAAATAAAAGAGCTTCAATCTACCTGTACTATACTTGTAAACATCTCGACTATATTACAATACTTCCTATTCCACGTCGAATGAAATGTTGCTACACCTCTCTGGTTAATAACAATAATTTAATGGTACTTGAACAAATCCTTACTGATGCTGGTCAAATATCTAGCTTGATTATTAACCACAATTTTTCGGATACCTACTTATCCATCAACCCTCCCTGTCATCCATAAAGTCCTAATTTTCGTGTCAATGTTTTTTATGTTTACCCAGAGTGGATACCTACCTAACCATAGTAAAGATGTACATAGGTACATACCTAATTCTCGAAGCCAATGCTCAATGCTGTCCAGAGTTTCTAGGTAACTATAATAAACGGCCATACCTATTCGACACCCCTTAGTTAAGGGATGGGCCTTTGTGAGAGTAGAACATCCCCAATTGACTCCATTGGATTTTATTCGTATTTATTCCAAAGAGATAGCCAATCCTAAATTCTCATTCAGCGTTCAGCTAAAACATCTGATATCAGTTTTCAGATGTGCTCATAGCAAAACTCGCTTATGTTTTTACATCGGATGATATAATACGTTTTCAAGGTTACCGCGATATTCTAGACACCGAGCACGATTTGGGCCTGTGTTGTTCGTTTGTTCCGCTTTCGGCCAATCGGAGGGGAGAATTCGCAATTCTGGCACTCCCAAACTTTTCCATGGCAACAGCGAAGACTACAAACGATGTGAACCGAAAACCATAGGCGCACATACCAATTTGGTATGGCACGTAAACGGGGATAATCGAATTTCGTTTCAATGCCTGCGGATCTTGATGAGGTAGATGATATGTGGATGAAGACAAATTCATGCCCGGTTATGATTCCCACATTACCTATTAATAAAAACTAATTTTAATTAAAGATCGATTGACTTGTCGATATTTTCATGTATTATTCAATCATGTAGACATGTATTTCCTTGGTATTTCCTCGGTATTTCCTTCAAAATCTTGTAACACTGCCAAGTTATAGGTATATAGATATTCTCGACAAAAATAATATTGTGTCTACATTTCCAAAATGCTATAAAAATTTAACTCAAACATAAAATAACAATCTCATGGGAACATAAAGGCAGTGAGGTAGTGTTTATATGTATTCCTTCAATGTGGTCATATTATGCAACATATGGGATTTTGTTTAAATACATTAAACCAAAATATAAATCTACCGAAAGTTAGTCCATAATCATATGAGATGCACTTGAAATGGTTGGTTGCAAATCGAACATCATGCATACCTTAATTTCAGAAAATTTAGCAAATTGTTATTGAGAAAAGTTGTTTTAAAGTAAAAGTTATGACTATAATACATATCAGAACATGGCTCTCTTACATTTCCTTTAGAAACATTCATAATTTACCAAAAACATTATAATATTTAATTCACATATTCATTGAAAATAATATACCTATAATAAAGTAATCACCCCACTGTATACAGAGATTAATTCAAATATATTTTGTACTGCATACAGTAGGTATATGTACATGTTTCAAAGTCATCACCTGTCCATTTGTAAATGATGTTACTATTATACAATAATTAATGTTAACGATTTCTATGAAGCTTCTGTTTCTACTGGAAACCCATTTGCCTAGTTATTTTACAACTAGCTGTTCAATATTCATTCACTTTTCATGTGATGTGTAGCCCAAATTGTTTTAGCACACATGGGAATGGGGATAAGTTACATGACCTCGTTCTATATTTGATCATTAGCCACGTGCAACAAATATTTTCTAATGTTTATTCAAGAGTTACTTCGCTTTTGTAGCGTCATTGTGTTATCTAGATAAAAATCCTAATTCAGAAATCGTCATTGAACCAAGTACAAATAGGTATTTGTCTTAGCACTTGACAAAATAAATATAATTTGTCCTACAAATGATTATGGTTTCGATAGTTAATATTATCTTTTAAATAATATTTGGTAAATCTAAAATATTTAGGAAATAAGCAACAACCTCATTATATACAATGAAACAACCTATGTAGTTGGTTTATCATTATTTTTGGAATCATACCTTGTTTAGATACATACCTACAATATCGCCTCCTATAAGATGCAAAATATTAAAATGATTGTATGGATCTACGAAAAATTCCGTAAAGCTGCTTAGCGATTCAAAAACATTACTATTTTTCAATATTGTCATGTCAGCCAAGCAAAGAAAATACAGTTCAGTACTGCAATAAAACGAGTCAAAACAAGAAGTACAATTATACTTTATGATCAAAAATATTAAGGTATTTCATACCGTGTTTTTTTACTACACTGGTGTGTCTTCATGATGTAATCATCGATATTCTCAATGATGCGTTGAAGAAATATTATGTTTGGTCCCTGTATCACAGATTAGAGAACCTTATCTCTAATATTTGCCTGTATGTTGGTGCACTAGGCATTAGGGTTGGTTTGTGACATCATTTTCTATAACTTATTGCAATATCTCCTATAGCATATGTCATCACTGACATTTTGTCTATTCCATATGCAAGCAAAAATAGTAATAAGGCACTCTTAATACCGTATTGTGTAATGATAGACTGCATGCTGAGAGCAGGTGCATAGAGACTGGATTGTAGATTGTAGGCGAGGTCGTTAAGGCTGTGCAGCCTCTCAAGCACCTCGACCTATTAGATCTTTTGTATTCGAGGCCCAGGATTCCGAGACTTCGTGCAAAGTTTATCAGTGTCCAGTGAGGAGTCCCGTTACATGTTTCAAGTCTTTTTTTTCTCGAGAAGCTATTTAGCTTTCCTTGGCAAAATGAGCACTAGCCTTTTCGCTTGTCTTTGTCCTGGCACTTTATTCCAGTGAGATTTCATTTAATCCTCTTCCCAACGTTGAACCTCTTCTCTGAAGTGGGCCGGGCCAAAGTTTACAGAATATACTATATTCTGTAAACTTTGGCCGGGCCTTGAAGAGTCCATAGAAGGGTTCTATGCCTAGAAATGATTATTTAACCCTGCAAGGCAGTCTACTTCTGCGTTGGCTTCAACTCCCTTATGACCTGGCTCACACATCAAAGTAACCTGGTTGTTCGCTGTCGGTTGTCTTAGGGATTGTTTACAGTCCCAATTCAGCTTAGACTCACAAGTGTATGATTTCAGAGCTTTTAGTGCTTCTTGGCTATCTGATAGAATATAAATTTTTACCCTTCGAGTGTTTCTTTCGAGGCACTCCTGGGCACATCAGGCATGTATTTCTGCTTGAAATATGGTTGAGGTGTTACCAAGGGGTTTTGAGAGCCTGAAATTTGGCCCTGTAACTCCCACTCCAGCGCCCTTTCATTCATCTTGGATACAACAGTATACCATACTCCCAGTTGAGGTCCGTTCTCTGTGCAAATTTGGTGGTTGTTTATGACCATTTCAAACTGCATTTCGAAGTCGTACCTAACTGACATGATATCTGTCGGATTAGACGTGGATTCGAGGGAAATATTTTCCAAAATCTCCAAGTGTCCAATCCGATTTCCTGATTTGAGATTATTTGTCTGGCTCAGTCTGAAGGCATAGAGACTAAATATAGCTTTTATATATTATCAAATTGGATGTTTGCAAATCTTCTTCTTATTTTCTCAAGTGTCACGTCCAATAGGTATATCACAGCCCTCCACTCTACACTGTACTGTATTATTTTCACTCTTCAAAAATGATCGCAATTAGGTAAAAAATAATTTGCCTCCGCCTATGGTCGAGGTCAACTGCAAATTACAGAAACCAACTTCCTGCTGGCCTGTTGGCTTCTCTCTCTATTTTCCGCGTCTCTCTCTGGTTATCTAAAAAGAAGGCAAAACCGTTATAACTTTTGGCGGTCCGTTGAATCATGTTGAATGTTGAATTCGTGAACGTAACTGCTGACTGCTTATCTCCAACCCGCCTGAAATTAATTAGAAACACGTTTGCAGGAGCTTTCCACTCGCATATTGGGCAACGCACAAACCGTTTTCTCCACAACCGTGCGTCATTCTTTCATTTCCCAAGTTACGTAGGTAGGTGAAGTGAAAGTGTAACCACAAATTTATACACATTTTTTCATGAAGATGGAACAAATTTCACTCAATTTTTTTGAAAAATTCCACTTGAACTGTCTTCTAATATTCAACTGTCCACACTGTTATACCTACATAGGTAGGTATACCTAGGTATTTTTGACATCTTGTAAACTGTAAAGGGTTTGAGAAAGCAAAATGCTTTTTACTTTATCTAACAGTTTTTAAGATAGGTAGGTAGGTACTTATTCTTCTGGCAGTTTTTGAGAACAGAGTCAAAACAGCAAATTGTTGCTACCCAGGATTGCTATGCGATTCACTTACCTATTTGTAAATCATTCAATCTGACAACGTCGAAATGTCATGAAATTATTTTTGAATGATTGTAAATTTCAGAGGAGTAAGCATATGGTGAATTTGTGAAAAACATATTTTATAGGTTTTAGAGATGAATGAAAGATATTTACCAATAGCCTATTTACTGAAAATATTTTGCAATTGGTAGTGCATAAATTTATTGATGAATAGGAACCGTTCATAGTTCACACCGAGGTTCACACTGTTATACCTACTACCTACCTAGGTACTTCGTACTTCATTTCGAATATCTGGGATTCAAAATTCAACTTTATGACCCAGGAACTTTTCGTTTCTAGAATTCAGATTTAGAAGATTGGAGAGTTTGAATGGAAATCTCAACTCTCGATTTTGAAAAGGAAACATTATATATTTCACAATTCGATTTTTATAGGTATTGTAGCTAACCTAACCTACTAAATATGTATTTCATAATTATAGACCATAATAATCTCAGTCTAATCAATTTATTTGATGTTGAGAAAATGTATTTCAACTCCACCGAGCTGGGTTTTATATTTCTTCTTAGAACGATGAAGATGGAAATAAAACGGTCTGAATAGTGGAAGCACGCTGGAAAATAAACAAATGCTTCTAAATCTTACGCAAGGCAACCAACGGCTAGTATATGACCTTCAAAATCTCTGGAGCTGTCATGTTATTCTTTTAATGAATCGCTCCTTTGTTCTTTGCTGCACAAACGTACTTTCCACGTAGTAAGTGGGCAGTGAATATTGTTGAGGTACCTTTTCCTGGTAGGTAATTCATTACAGATTGGTAGGTACCTATATGTTTAAATATACAGGGTGGTGCTATTGTAACCGCTAGAAATAAGTAGGTACTTATCCTGAAATAAAGCGAAAAACGTTTGTGTCCTTCAACCACTATAATGAATATTTTTGAGGCACATTCAAAATTGTGTATAATTAAGTAGCTACCTAGGTGTAACCTATTCTTAGCAGATGTATCGAATTTTGTGAACATCAGACTGAACGGAAAATTCGATATTCGCTCGTTGAATAGAAGATAAGAATTGAAGAAAATTTTTGACGGAACACGAATACTTAGACTAAGTTTTTACGTTGAAGTTGAATGGACCAGGATGATCTATCCGTCCACAATATTTTCATCCATACAGTGTTGTCGCTTGTTTCAGAAAGTAGGTATACTTAGTAACTATTTTGATACTTCAAAACTGTTGACTTTGAGCAACTAATGAATCATTTTGATACGCTCATTCAGTTATATCACGCTCAGTTTCATTTGATCAGTTCATGCATGGTTCAGAATCAAGAATGAGATACTATTACTATTTATGATGGATTATAGATAAAGGTAGATTAAATCAAGCCAGGTATTACATTGGATATATTTACTGGGAAGTATTTATTCAACAATAGAGTCATCAATTCTTAGCTTATTCTTCTAAAAACACGACAACACATTTGATTGAATTGATGTCTATTTCCATTTTGCAGTCATAATAAATACTGTTTGGCAACACTGATCGCTTGTCTGTTGTTTATTTTAATCCGTGGTGTATAGAAAACGTAGCTGGGAGCTGGGCCTTCTCTCTATTCCATCGAGGTCAGTTGCGCAACATCCAAACTAAAATTACCGTCTAACTGGGTTAGAAAACACTAGGCTGAGATCGACTATAATACACTGATGTAGATAGTGTGTGGAAACACGACCGACAGTTCGATTTCAGAATACTAATGAATAGGCACAACAAAAACTTGAGGATATGTTTTGTGAAATCATACCGATTAACCGAAAGCTATCATAACACGAATTCAACAATGTTCATACATACTGTCAGAACTATGAATCTATACTGTCTCACTCACTGAGTAAAGAGAACATCAAATGATACACTTATGTTACCAAAAACAAATCAAATAAACTTGAGGATACTTCCATTTAATCATGTCAATTTTTTTGACATTGAAACTCTTTCATCAGTCAGGGATTAAGTACAGGTATTCAGAACAATTGATATTTGGCCGATTTGAGAAGTTGCAACTCTTTAACTTTATATACTTTCTCCACATTTTCCCACTATTAATATAATATTATCACCATAGGACCATGATTTTCATCCCTAGTCGATGATGTTTCTCTTTATATTCGATTTCAAATCGTCCGCTAGATTCAGTATTTTCCTCTATGACGTTCTTTGCAAAATAACACAAAGGCAAATCGCAATCGAGCATAATTTCTAGTAATTCCAATAGCGATAATATATCATGCAACGAACCATTCACATAATGTGTTTAATTGCTTAATTATTCGCAATTTGAAATATGACTCACATGATTTCTATTGAGGGGACAGGAAAACTGATTTCCTACACAAAAGCATTGGTGATTAACTGGAAATTGTCGTAATTTTCCTGGATACATAACAAAAAAACATGGAAGTCGCTCAGACCTATCGACTTCTGAGAAAAGGTTTCCATCAGCAATACGTCATTATATAAATAGGTACTCACCATGAGCCCATTGAATTTCGTGAAAAAAATCGGATGCAAATGTTGGATGAGTGACAATCTTGAAAAACATTTGAAAGTCTGTATCGAATTGAACTTGGCTTAGCGACACTTGGATTGATTGAAAAAATGGTCTAAATTGAAAGTATAGACGATATTTTCATTGTCGATGCTCATTATTATTACCACGCAGGCATCAGACAGCCGAATTCTCTCTATCAGAATTCCATCGAATGGCGAAGTTGTGGAATTCATCATCTAGTATTTGGTCTTTCAGGGCTAGCACTCTTGCAGTGCCATATTTTAGAAGCTGTAGTGATATTCACAAGCCTATTCTATCAAGAAATATACCAGTATATTTTTCTAGAATAACGGATTTTTTCAGTTTGCATCCATCGATACTATTCCAGCTATACAAGCATCTGAAACATGAAATGACTTTGAAAGTACTGTACTTTGGTGTTAGACCTCGTCCTATAGTTGGACACATTTTGCTCCAATTCTATCAATCCAGATAAAACTAACAAGGACACATACAAGGCTCCCGATAATGATAATTGTTGCATGTGTGTGTACCAAACATCCTCCGTTCATTTGAACTATGGGAAAGTTTCAAACAATGAACAATTATACAGTGTCCGCCATGAAGTTGGCTAGATGTGGAGAAAAAATTGTTATTGATATTTCCCAAAAACTCTAATGGCGGTTTGTTTCTGCATGTCTGACACCTATAAAGAATTCGTTACGACTTATATCACGTGACCTCAGATTTGGCGGGAATTTGAAAAAGTGTTATCAAAAAATGGGTCAAATTGACAAGATATCAAAAAATTATCGAACAAATGTGCTTGGAATTGAACGAGGACCTCATATACCAGATGAAATACAATGTTTTATTCCTCTACCCTTTCTAAGAAACATTATACATGTTTGTTTCATCATAAGGTTTGGTCATAACTGATCAAATATTTGTGGAATAGGTATTTAATCATGAAAACACGATTTATTCTTGTCGCTAGGTGTAGTATTGATGCACATGAGCTAAAGTTTTTTGATATCTTGTCGATTTGACCCATTTTCTGATACCAATGTCAACTGTCAACGATTATTATTTTTAACCTGTTTGAAACAAACGAAAGAAAAATTGGTGAAATTTGTTGAATCAGGAATTTAAGGATTTTTTCAAGAGAGTTTATCTCTTGGCTCTTCTCATTTAATGTATTCGTGAACAATCTTCACAACGAATACTAAAAAAACTCAAACAAAGTATATTCAAATATGCTGAAGATATTACCACATTATTGATCAAAGAAAAAACTATTCAGGAATATGGAATGGTTTATGTTAAATTTCAATCATTAAATCCTACTTTCATGATCATCCCATTTGACAAAATTATTTCGAAATTGTAGAGTAACTTCTTTCTGTAAGATTTCTGAAAACGATCATGAAATATATCTCTTCTTGACAGTTTACCAAGATACAGGGGGTGCTTGAAAATGAAAATTCTATGTTCCGCCCTGTAACTAACTACGAAGCAGTACTGTGACACTCTGTACAATGAATTTAGCTGAAAGTGATCACAACTTCCACGATTTTCGAAAGAAAATTCTGATATAATTTTATATTGAGTTATTAATTCTTTTTTCGGAATTCAGCGGATGTATTACAAGAAATATGATATAGTAGGCGTATACAGATATAAAACAGATCTTTTTCATTTATAATTAGATCTATGGAGAGATAACAATGTTCTTTAATTCAAATTGGGGTTTATTAGAATATGATGGCGATACCTACATATTTATTATTCAGCTGTTTCAAAGGAAAATGTTTCCATATTAAAAAAATAATTTGATCTGACAGAAATATTCAGTTCATACTAATAATGTTGCTAGGGTTTTTTTAACGACGCAATAGGTAGGAGAGGGCAATAAAATGTTCAAACTTCAAAACATGCATGAAGGTTTATTACAAATGAATGGTTTTCTTCAATGGGCTCAACATAACAAATCATAAAACTCAAACCAATATATCTTTTCGTCAGGAAAGCTTTGTTTTATTATTCTCATTCGTGTTGTTCCGAATAAATGTTCTTTCCAAGCCTACGCAAGGTTTTTAAAGCGTAAACTTGATTATAAACAGAGTGTAACAATTATAACTAATTACAATATCGAAAACATCAAATCATATTTTTGATTCGTTTATTTCCTAAAACTTTGTCCTGAGCAGACAGTTACTTAGTTGAATTTTTCACAAAAATATATTATCGTCAATCGTCATTGAAAAAAAAAGGACATTTGAGGTGGATTTATGCAGCACAATCAACATCAAACTTCAACTGGAACTAAACTTGAATTACTTCAAAATTAATCCTCGGTTGCGATGGTATTTTATGCAACAAATTTGATTTATTCCATCTGAAAATTTTCAATGAATGCGCCACATAACCTCAATAATTTACATCTTTACTAGAAAGTTGAAAGTTGACCAACTGGTTAGTTCAAGTTTAGTTTAATTTGTCTGTATGAAATTAACCATTATTCAACAAGAGGTTCAACTTCTTAGTTAGAGTTGAAGTGTATAAATGTAACTGTAAGTTGGAGTTGAGTGTAAATTTGTGCTGCTCAAATCCCACCTTAACTCAAATAGTTTTTATGATTTATACTTCTCTATCTCTTTTCTCATTTAATTTTACATTTCGCATTGTTTTTAGATGTAATGATAGTTTATTGACCTATTTTGAGGCAGTTATTCACTCGATTCAGGTATCCATAATTCCATAAAGGCACTTATTCATAGAAGAAGAAGAATAATTTATTTAAAATATGTTTATCCTGAAATAAACATTAGATTTATCAATTAGGTACAAGTAGTAACATGAAAAAGAATAAATATATATATAACTAAAAAAATAATAATAATATACGATTACAATTAATATAGAATAATATAACATACCAGAGACGAATATTAAATATAATCAAAAATAATAATATACCAAAACAATTAATATATAATAATATAAAATAATATAAAACACCATAGAATAATATACCATAGAATAATATTAAATACCATAGAATAATATAAAATACCATTACAATTGCATCAGTAGAAGTAATATAAACTGTCCTCAAACTAAGAAAATGGAAAAACTGATCAAGACAATATTTAATACCTTCATCTGATATAACTATTACTGGCATGGTTGGGCTATATTTGATTTCATTTGTAAGTTTGTTGAATTCTTTAAAACCCTTGAAAAAAAGTGAGTTCATTGAGTTTTTCCTGTTTGTTCTCCTAATAAATATGTTTCTATTACTTCTTGTGTTGTTTTGATGTACCTCAGAATTGAATGTGATGTACTCTCGGAAATAAGAGGGAGCCAGATCATTTAATATTTTATATATTATCATGGTGAGATATATTAGTCTCTGTCTAACAGAAAGCCATTGTAGAGAATTTAACATTGTATCAATAGGAGCATATCGATTTAACTTTAGGATTATTCTCATCCCTCGGTTTTGCAATTTTTGTAATTGAGACAGTTTATTAAAGTTGAATAGGTATAACACTGAAGAGCAATAATCGAAGTGAGGCTGGATAATTGTTCTATGTACAGTGATTTTCGTTTCCATTGATAAGATACTAAAGATTCTGGAAAAAAAATATAACTTTTTAGTAATTTTTTTGTAAAGATAATCAAAGTGATTTTCGAAAGTCAATAGGTTGTCTAGTTGGAATCCCAGATATTTAATATTATTTACGAATTCAATTTCTACATTATCAATTGAGAGTTTCAATTTATTTTGGTTTATATTGTTGAATATTCTGTTGTTATTAACATGGCTTTAGTTTTAAGAACATTCAGTTTTAGTTTATTTATTTTCATATATTTGTCAACTTTCGCAAGTACTGCATTCATATTACTGAGAGCTCTATCCAGATTTGTATGCAAGTAAGGTATCGTCTGCAAATAGAATAATGAAATCACAGCCCACATGTAAGTTGATATCATTCAAATACAAAATAAACAGTAGTGGTCCTAATACACTCCCCTGGGGGACACCAAAAGAAATTTCTTTTTCATTTGATATTGCATCCCTAACTCTCACTTTTTGCTTTCGCCCTTGTAAATAGTCAACCAACCAATCATAAACCTTGCCCTCAAAACCATATCTTTTCAGTTTTAAGGCGAAGAAACAGGGACGCGCCGTCCATATGTGCAAAGTCGTGCGGCGCACGACGGCGCCAAGACCAAAAAGGCGCCTACGGTCGTTTTGAATTTTCTACACAAATCAACATTATCAAACCAGTGGTGAAAATGTACTATCCACCAACACAGTTTGTCGATCGGCAACCGGTTGATTCTTCATTATTGTCGCAATAAGCGCCTAAGTCGTATAGAGTGCCTTATTTGCTATTATGTATCTGAGGCAATTTTGAAAAATAATTGAGCAAGTAAGATTTCAGTAGGGCGAAATTTACGATGTTCTTTATGAAATTTTTTCCGGAAATGATTTCGACAATGCTACAAAACATATAGCTACTTCCTTAGGTAAAAAAATTAAAAACTATGAGTTTGTGTGTATGGTAGTCTTGTGGTACAAGATTATGAATTAAGTGGATGTTGTTACTAAGATTCTGCAATCAAAAAAATTAAATATTTCCCAGGCTTCCGAAAGTTTGAATAGCCTTAATGAATTTCTCAAACAATATCGATCTGACAAAGGCTTTATTGACTTATTAGTAGATGCCAAAAATAGCTTCTTGCTTAGAAGTTGATGCAAAATTTAGATCTACAAAAGTGTTAAAGCAAACGAAGGTGACGACCAGCCGATTGAAAATCAAGAAATGAAATTCAAAGTAAATTGCTTTTTCGGAATGCTAGAGACATCACTCTTTCATCCGTAAATTAAAATTTTCAACTATTATCGTGTCATTCTGATGTTTTTAATTTTTCGTGGAATGTTGAGGATTTATTTGGCAAATATTCCGATCAAAATCAATTTGATTTTTGTAAGAAACTGGAGGAGACCTTAACCGACAAAGATCGAAACGAGAAAGATATAGATGGAACAGATATTTCACACGAATTACAATTTATGCACAATGGCGACAAGGACGCGATGTCTGTAACAAATAACCTAACCCGCACTCATTTCCAAACATTACGATTGTATTGCGCAAATTATTAACCATTCCAGTTTCTGTAGCTACAGCCGGGAAGTCATTCTCTAAATTGAAGTTGATACAAAATTATTTAAGATCTAGAATGGTCAAAGAGCGGTTAGATTATAAAATCTTGCAATTATTTCTATAGAGTCTGACTTTTTAAAGCAACTCGAAATGGAAAGTATTATTGATGAATTTGCAAAAAGTAGAGCTAGAAAAGTCCAATTACTGAAAAATCTCCATCATTATCTGTTCCAAAACAAAATTGCTATTATATTTTTGTTTTCTCAAATACTGTTGTTTCATATTCTATTGATATTTCTCGTGTATTTTTTTGTCACAAATAAAGAGATTTGACAGAAAAGTATAGTATTATTGAAAAAATTCAACAAACAACTAGAAGAGAGGGGTGGTAATTTTACCTCAATATTATAACATTGGTTATTAGAGGCGCTTATCATTATTTCGCACGACGGCGCCGAAAATACTTGGCGCGTCCCTGCCCCACTTCATCTGTCTTGGCCATCTGGAAATTGTCAAGACTTGTGACATATTGCCGGTATTCAGTCAGAAGAACCTGCTGAAACTGTTATTTTCATCTTCAACGGTATCAGGTACACCAAGAAGTGATTGACTGCGTTTATTGGACAGATAAAATTGATAAAATGAAAAGGCAAAACGTGCCCGTTACACTCGTCACTGCTGGTATGTGTGTCAGCCTTCAGTGGCGTGCTGAGGGGTCAATGAACTGCTAACGGGGCCATGGAACCAATTTTGTTGCTATCAATGTGGTATTTATCGTGTGGTGATAGTCGTATTAGAACGATTCAACGGATGTTCATTCTTGTTTCCAAACTCAAAAACAAAAAATTATACGATATAAAACCACTACATTAATTTGTTGTAAACATTCTTGATAACCATTAAGCGTAGTAAACACGTTCATCTGATTAAGGATAAGTGATTTTTTGAGGATGGACATTTGAACCTAGGAATGGTTGAACATTTTTTCCGAATGAATATATTTATGACTTAGTGGGCCATGACATACTAACGTCAAAGGAATGGTGATTTGATATGGCATTTAATTGTTGTTCTTTATTCCGTTACAACTGTTTCCTAGCTTCCCCGTTAATATCCATTTTCATTATGGTCGATGTATGCAAATGAAGAAACTTCTACTTCACAATGAAGACAGAGATGAACATTAAATTGAAAATGCATGCGGCTTTATCTTAATATTCAAATCAAACCTATCAGAAACGTTAGAAAAAACAGATGAACGTGAGTATTATTGGCTCACACCAGAGATAAGTAACCCACTAACAAGATGTGCACGTCAATGCTAAAATTTGGCAATATATTTTTCATGCTATTGGAATCAACCACAAGATGGAACTAGTGCCGTTGATTCCAAAGAGTGAACATAGCTTTTTCAGCTGCCATATCTGGCTGCCATGTTCAAGGTCAGATTTTTCTGTATTTTTCTTCATCAGTTTGTCTTTGTCTTTTTTATTCAACTGTCTTTCACTTTGTTTATTTTTATTGATTTTTATCGACTTTGTACGGTGGAAACTTGTTCCCGTTCTCGTGAATATTGTGGTTTTACATCAGAATTTCATTCATATCTTCATCAAAGTACTATTGAACAATATGAAATACTCCAGTTGCATATTAGTATAATCAATTTATTATTGAGAAATGCAGTGACAGTGGCAATGTCATGATCAGGAAATAAAATTGCGAGTACTTGAACTGTGAAAGACACGTCGCCGAAATGAGGATTTCGTTTCCCAATCAAAGATTTTCTTCGAACAAAAAATTGGATCGTTAATTATTCAGGTACGTCACACTACCAGTTGATATTTTACACTCACTATGTTCTGAGTGATATACTTGATTATTCTTTTTCTGTTACAGGAGATGTTGAACTAAATAGATTCGAGTTGGGTAGAACTGTACAAAGGGCTAGTTTGAGAATATCATTTCACTGAGGATAATAATACATTGCTCAGTAATAGATTGAATATCCAAAGCACCTATGAGAACATTTTCAAGACCATCAGTATGAAAAAAAACGTAAATAAATTGATGAGGAGAGGGACAGAAATGCATCAGCCAATGTATCTTCAACTAGTCATCATTATTAAATAATTACCACTTCCAATGTGTTGTTGAATATTGTATAAAAATAATCACTGACAATTCAATATTTATTCATACAACAGTAAAAGATATTTTTCATAATCAATTGATATTATTACATTGCTCGTTTTTTTTTCAAATTGTATGATCGAAAGATCCCTAATGAGGATAGAGATAGAAAGAAATAAAAAGTGGATACCCAATTTCAAAGGCAAACAGCCTCTTCATACTAAAGTGGCAACTGAAATTATGATCATGGCAATCATGGCACCATACGAACAAATTCCTGAATTTGATTTTTTCAGTAGTTATCTCATTTGAATCTGCTTCAAAGGCACATCGCGCATCTTCAATGCAGAGCACTTTTTTCCAATCTTCAAGTTATTATCTACACATGTCTTATGTGTTAATTTTGTTTAGACCAGGATGAATAGTTGATAGTGATTCATATTTTCTCACCATATTAATGAAACCTCTGTTATCATTTATCAAACAAAACTTCTCTTTCATCCTTAAAGAAAATGAATAATAAATATAAAAAACCACAGAGTAAAACGTGAAGTGAACAAATCAACTCGAGTACTGTAACACACTGTAATGTAATCTAAGTTCGTGAAAGTTCGTAATTTGAATTAGCTGCGAAACGCTAACTTCATATCAACAAAAATTGAGATTCATGCGTTAAACGCCATCTGTGATAATACGTTGAAACGAAAATCAATCACGTGACTATATTTCCAAATCTTCCATAAGACGTGCACATCTTGTTATTACTTATCTCTGGCTCACACTTTTGCACTAGAATTGTTTCGGATTCAACCATCAGCTGTAAGTCCCGCTATTCTTCATGTGGAAAAAGTTTCATACTCTGGAATAGTGAGAAAGAAAGACAGTTATCGCGCGACGTCTAGCGGAATATACACAAGTTTTTTTTCTATTTTGGTTCTGTAATGAAGTAATTATGAAACGCAAATGCGTATCGAAATAGCCCCTGTTTCGCTACACGTTTTTCATTATTCGGAGATCAGTACAATCGAACTGTTCAAATAGGATATGAAATATCCAATTTCCGCAATTTTTTGTTGAGATTCGAAAACGTCAAAGGCTACGTTGTCAGCGGTTTGTACAAAAAATATATATTTCGTATCTCATATTGTTTATTGACCAATGATAATGCTCTGAAATTTTTGCCGATATAAAATGTAACTTATATAGGGTAAATCGTGTTTTTGAATAATTGCCGATTTTGACTCCTATGACCCCTGGTACAAACTTCATTTGGCATCGGCCAGATGAAGGATGTTTACTCGTTGATAATTACAGTAATCAGGATGAACTTATTCGCATGACCGTTTTCCATCAATTTGGTATACACTCCACGTCACTCGGATTGGTAATTGTGGCAATTTCCATTCATAAAAATGGGTGGTTCTGGAAAAGTCCTCCTAATTGCTACTTAAATGTTCAGACTGCGAAGAGTACCTACTAAGTGAGACATTAAAATGTATATAATTCATAAAAATATAATTCAGAATAATTGCTTCAAATTAATTAATTAATTATGTATAGATTTGCATAATTTTATTTCCTTGATGTATACTGGGTATCCCGCAAATAGTTATTATCGGCTTCTTGGGCTAAATGTTTCCTTAAAGAGCATAGCCTTTTGAGGGGCGACCCTGAAGATAGTTTTTCCTTGTTATTAAAATAATGGAACTTTTAATGCTTACCTAATTTTTGTCGTGTTGAGGAAATATGAAATGTTTATCCAGTCTATTCAATAAAAACGGTCTGTAAGGTATTTTCAGTCACAATTATTTCAAGTGTTTTCCGCAATTCGATGGGCCCTCAACAGTCTTCAAACAAAACATTTCTATAATTACGAACCAATCACAATTTTTGGCCCATCCAGTTGCAACTCTGAATTAGACTGAAGTTTTTTTCAATAGGAATTTACTTACTTTATAGTTTTAACAGTATGAAGTAGCATCAGACTCTATCATCAGCATACTATGCTTTCACTCTCGAGGAAATAGTTCCAATGCAAATGTAGTTTTCCTTTTACAAAAAGAAGCAATCAGAATAGTTTCCGGTGCAGGATATCTGGACTCCAGTAGACCACTTTTTCCATCTCTGAAAATCATGACATTACCTTCTATCTATACACATATCAAACGATTATTGAAATTCATATGAACAAAAATGATTATGAAAAAAATTGTGATTTCCACTATTATATAACACTAGGGGTTGTCAATTGATAATACCTTCTAAATTCAGAGTACAAAAATCAAGCAAATACTCACTTAACATCAATCTTTATAATATCAATCAATACCAAAGAATTGAATTTGAATGGCTTCAAAAAACACATGCGAATATATTTGACCTCTAATGTGTTTTATTCAATAATTGATGAATACATCTGCCCTTTCGTATAATTAATTTTATGTAATGCTTAAATTAAATGCATGTATTTTTTATCACACTTTTATGTGTTTTTATATTGTATTTTTTAGGAACTTTAATAAAAAAAAATCATATTCACTATCTATCTGTCACTAATTCACAATTCATGATACTGATAATTATGATTCTTTTTCTAAATAAGATTTTCTCAATTTACAGTTTCAACTGTGATATAGCACCAACAGTTTTTGGATCTGCTAAAGAAAGATTTTCAAGGAAGACAATTCAGAAGCGTCGAGCAAACCTTTCTTTTAAATAAATGTTTAAATTTTTCGAATATAATGGTAAATTCCCGTATCTAAGCTCAAAAAAATCGTTAGGCAGATATCGAATACACAAACAACATTGTAACTAGGTCATGTTTAATCAATATGGAGGCTCCAATATTTCACGTAGATGAATTAGAGAGAGAATGTATATAGGAATCATAATGCGGGAAATAAAGTACACCCATTGGGTGTTCTCTATGTGTGCGTATGGTGAAAGTGGAATTTTCTCACCGACTGTTACATAATTGTTATTATAGAAATCGGTGTTCACGCACCGAGTGAGGTTAACCTAACAATCTAATATATACAGGGTTATCATCAGAAGAAGGCGCCGAAGAAAGATGATGATCTATTGCTCATACCAAACGATCATCAAACCCATGGTCACATACGCTTCATTGATATGGTGGCCAAAAAAGCAACAAATTTCGGCACAAGTCAAGCTGCAGAAAGTGCAGCGGTTAGCTTGTCTGGGAATCACAGGGGCAATATTCACGTGCCCCACTGCAGCCTTAGAGGTTATGCTGAACCTTCCACCATTGCACCTGTGTGTAATGAAAGAAGCAGCAATCAGTGCCTTCAGACTAAGTCAGACAATAAATCTCAAATCAGGAAATCGGATTGGAAACTTGAAGATTTTGGAGAATATCTACCTAGAATCCACCTTTAAACCGACAGATATCATGCCAGTTAGGTACGACTTCGAAATGCAGTTTGAAGTGGTCATAAACAACCACCAAATCTGCACAGAGATTGGACCTCAACTGGAAAGGGATGCATCGATCAGTATGGTATACTTATGGATCCAAGATGAATGAAAGGGCGCTGGAGTGGGAGTTACAGGGCCAAATTTCAGGCTCTCAAAACCCCTTGGTAACACCCCAACCATATTTCAAGCAGAAGTACATGCTATAGAGATATGTGTCAGGGAGTGCCTCGGAAGGGACACTCGAAGGGCAAAAATCTATGTTTTATCAGATAGCCAAGCAGCACTAAAAGCTCTGAAGTCATACACTTGTGAGTCTAAGTTGACTTGGGACTGCAAACAATCCCTAAGACAACTGGCAGCAAACAACCAGGTCACTTTGATGTGGGTGCCAGGTCATAAGGGAGTTGAAAGCAACGAGGAAGCAGACTGCCTTGCCAAAGAAGGGGCAAATACAAAATTTCTCGGCCCAGAACCCTTCTGTGGACTCGCCAACGCCCACTTGATAAAAGAGTTCCGACGCTGGAAAGCAAAGCTGGAATAAAGTGCCAGGACAAAGACAAGCGAAAAGGCTAAGGCCAAGGAAAGCTAAACAGCTTCTCGAGTTGGACAAAAAAGACTTGAAATTGGTAACGGGGCTCCTCACTGGACACTGCCCTCTGAGGATCACCTCATAAATATGTGTAAAACAGAGAGTGATAGTTGCCGCTACTGCGAGAACTTCGCTGAAACCTGAGAACATTTGCTTTGCGAATGCCCAGCCGTCTTCTGCAAAAGGCTCAAGTTCCTGGAAGGGTCCTTTTTAGAGTCCTCCGATATCAAGAACCTAGCTCCCAGGAAACTGATAAACTTCGCAAGAAGCCTCGGAATCCGGGGCCTCGAATATATTAAGGGTTATGCACAAGAGATCTGATAGATCGAAGTGCTTTAGAGGCTGCACAGCCTTAACGACCCCCCGATTGGTACAATCTACAATCTTAGTATTATATTATTATACTCGTACGTTATATTCTGAAGTGTACATTGTATTTTGAGATGTCATGTCGTTCATACTTTTATTATTCTATAAGTACATGATATTTTACATTTAACACTTATATATATATTTCGAAATTATATTTTGAGATATTGTGTATCGTTCATAAAATCATATATTTATATTATAAAACTGTCCAAATATTGATTATCACCCACAAGCTGTGATTACCACGGCTTCTGCTGTGATTATTCAACTAGGTATTGTTAAATATTTTAATTTTTTCTGTTCAAATCATTTTTGGTTAAATAAACATTATTATTATTATTACAAATTTGTCAATTTAACTCAACTACTGCCAATTATTAAAATTTCGTTAAAAAAAGTTGATTATTTCTAGACTTCCATACCAATTTATATTATTTTCTGAACCATCCTTCATTTTCTGATTTCATCTTCGAAATCGGATGTAACAGTTTATTTACAAGATAAGTGGAAAATAATCAGTGACCCCGGACTATTTATCACAGTTCTGGATATACGATAATGGTTTTGACAAAGAATTTTAGCCCTTTCAGACTAGTCAACTTGTTAGGTTTCTAAAATAATTCGAGTCCGATCCTATACCCATCTGATGCATTATGTGATAAGACCTAAGACCAAGGACCGAATAAAACGTCGTGCGTATCATATGGAACTGATTATTCTAGGGTCTTGATTAAATTTCATCAGGCTCCCAAGAACATTTTTCTTGGCTTGGCTATCTTGTACGTTATTTTTAGTTTCTTGATGTTGTATAACATCGTATAATCAAGCGTTTGTGCTTGAACACGTAATATTCGCGGAATTTAACCTTGGAATTTGTTCCTGTTCCACATCATGGTCGTCCGACTGGGAAGTTCCTACCAAAGTTTACAGAACACTATTTATAACCACGATGCGTTTTGGCACGATAACCCTCCCATCGCCCAATAAAATTCACCACCAGAAATAAAATCTTTATCATTTTTTCTACGCTTCCCTACTGAGATAAGCACGGCATAAGGTATCTTTTGGTTGGAGCAGATATTTTCGTTTGTTTTTTGCCTCGGTGACTAGATCCAGGTCGTCTCAATTCCTTATCAGTTCCAAGTAATAATCTAAACATCATGAAATTGATGGACCAGATTAAGTGGAAGTGAGCAAACAGTAGCTATAGCATTGGATACGCCGGAATAAGTAGAGAATTTCATTTGGATAAATTTCACCGTCAACATTCAACAAAGCACCTCAATCAATACACAAGCAGTGAGGAAGAATTTCAGCGACTGCGCAAGAAAGTGGATCAAAATGGATCCGTTTATGTAGGTTAATCGATAATTATATATTAAATGTAGGTTTCCCTTTCTAGTATCTGGGAAAAGGAAAAACAATCGTAATTCAAGGAATAGTATTTCTTTTTAGGAACAAACAACAATTTCTTTTCTACGATCTCGTATGAAAACGTCATATAGCACAATGTTTTGATATTTGGAAAGTAGCTCATATCACCATGGTGTTATTTGAAACAAAAAGCACACGTGTTGAAATGAAAAATATCACACGCTCGCCTGAATTGATAGAAATAATTAGGTATATTATTAGTTGTCAATCTAAAAGCGTTCTCAAATCAAATTCATATTATTTATTGAAATTTCTGTCAATGATACATAACCTCTGAATTCACTTTGATAAAAATTAGGGACAGTGACTGGAATTATTTCTATACATGTCTGATGATGTTGATGACAGCGAGTGAGATCATTCTAAAGAGTAAGGCATCAGTTGCATGTTGCATGATATAACAGTATCACAGATGTTTGCACTAGTTAGTATTTACATTTTTTGACAAGGAGTCAAGGACGCACTAACTCGTACGCGCTTGCGCACTACGTACTTCTGTGGTTCTGTATTCCTGGTTGATGCGTGATTACTGGCGCTAGCAGGCGTATGATGTCAAATATCAATAAAATTGTTTATCCAAACAAAACTGATTCAATCAATCAGTAATTCACATAATAAGGAATTGCCGGAGAAGTATTCAAAGATAATCTTGATTATGGAAATAAACAGTACTTGATATCTAATCAAAATCACCTGAAATTATAGAGACCGCTCAAGTTTCATTTTTGACAAGACTTCCCGCGAAATGAAAGTATTCGGAGTCGTAGGAAAAATAGTGTACAAAACTCGTTGGAAAGTGCATTTCCTTCACTCGTTACGTTTCCGCACTCGTGCTTAACGATTACTCGTGTGAAATATGTCACTTTCCACACTTGTTGTCTAATATACTATTAAGTCATCATCAGTGCTTTTGCTCAGAATTCTGTGTTCTATTCTATTTCTTTTATATTCTCCTGGAGCTCAATATTATTCATCTCTTCCAGGAAGAATGATTCCTACTTATTCTTTCGCATAACCTGCTGAGTTCCTGTTTATTGTACTTTCCATTTACTATATCTGATCGTTATTTTGTTCTTCTAGTCTATTATTTCCGAGTTTCTATCGTAATATTTTTGCAGTAAATTGTCCTGGATAATTCTCAGTGACACATCAGTGAATTCGTGTCAATTGTTTTAAGGGAACGGTTTGTCATAAAATTAATGCATTTCATGAACATGGAGCAATTCAATTCGATCAATCAATCAATCAGTTTATTTTTCTTGTCACATTTGCATGTATAGTTTGTGATGAAAATAAATTCAGACCTTCAGGAACTTCAGACAATTCAGCGAAATATAAAAAAACATACAATAAAATGTTGATTAAATATACAATAAATCTATCTATGATATCACACGGTATCAAAATGATAAAAAATTCATTTATGTTATGAAATGATTTGTCAAATTTGCAAGCAAGCCCATTTGCGGATAGGTGCCTTTTTTTGGTATACTGATTTTTCTCCCGAACTATTTGAAATTCGCGCTCAATCACACGTTTTCGTTATTACCAAGTCGGTAATCACCTCCTCTGTATGTTTAGATATTTCGAAAAACCTCCGCCAGATGGCAATAACAAATATATGTGTATAATTTATTATTATTGCGTGTACTATTCGATTGTAGTTTTCAATGGAAAGTAAGTGGAATATTCTCTACCGAATTCACCATACGTATGTACCTGTTGCATTAAGAATTTTAACTAACCCAACATGTGAAAATTCCTAATCATCCTAATTTTAGATACTTCCGAAAACAGATTTTAACCTCTACAATCTCCAACTGAATCAGAAAATCTCTCTAATGGTCCAGTACCACATAAATGAGCCAGAAGAAAGGTTTTATCGTATTAACCCATGGCCGGAGATCTCAATTTCAGATATCCGAAATTAGGAGACCATTTTTCAAGCAGTAAAAAGTGTATGAAATTGATTATTATTTTTTAATCTCGAATTCCATTCACAATAAATGTTCTATTTGTTATATTATGTTCAATTTCATATTGTAATGGAGGTAAAAAGAAGTGGATTACCTAATTTCTTCTAATAAGGAATCACGATCATTTTCATGCAAAAGCTATCCGAAAATAGGCGATCTTCCTCTATACAGTGCCTCACGGTATTTATCACAAGAGCAAGTTTATTGAGCTACCAGTCATTTTTATGAACCCCCATATATTCAGTTTGTTACTACGTACGCCTATGACTTCCATCTTCCCGCCAAATCTGACCGATCCAACAAAACCAGGCAACAGTGCATTTATAAGCGGTTTGATCTTGGGCCGATGATGTTACTGATGTAATAATGACGAAAATTGGTTGTTGGATACAAAATAAGAGGCCTCTATCAATTCCTGTGAGACATCTCGCAGGTATTTCCTTTGTATAGCGAATTTCTTGCTGCCTCAATAAAATGCCGCGCTCTCAAGAACCCTTTCAGAGCCGTGGATAAAATCCTAGGAGCTTGATTTTTTTTATCCTGGTTTTCCTGAATAATTACGAAACTGATCAAGTCAAATGATGTCATTCTACAAGGTGACTAATTTGATGGCCTGAATACGATGGAGGAAAGATCTAGACACTTTGCGTTCGAAATACACACAAGATTTTTTCTACAAACGCAGTTCCTAGACAAGAAAACTCGATACTTTATTTAATTATTTATAGAATTATTGGAAAAAAAGTCAATATGTAACTGTCCTCAATCCAATAATTCATACATCTAACAGAAAAGAAGGGAAAATGACTGATCGCGCTTTGAACATGTCGGCTATTGAGGCTACTTGAAAATTTATGTCTATCCCACACAGTTGTTATAATACGGTTATTATCCAAAAAGATACAGTCAAACTGCCACAGATCATGGAGTATATTTGGAATGTATCTACTTCATTCGATTCGATCAAGATGAGCAATATTTAGATTAACGGAATATCGTTTTTTTAATCTGATGTATCGTATTTTCTTCCTCTAATTTCGAGTTCACTTGTTCGTTTTATCGTCTGGAAATCAACATTTTATTGGTAATTCTCATTCAATATTGAAATTAAAATATGTAAGTGGAAAACGGCCTGAGGAAACATCATCAATCTATATATAGTTCAAAATATCCATTCGAAAAAAAAAATGTGGTCATTTTTTTGATTTTGCGATTCGCAGTTGTTTGTTTCGAAATTGCCAAAAGATAGTATACCGATGAAACCCTACAACATTTTTTAAATCAAATGTTTTTTTTCCACCTTGTATATAGTTGCTGGTGGGTAAGGGTCAAAATATAAAAGGACAACCTATGGGATTCAAAAAATTATTTTTCTATATAACTAGACTAGACGTTTGTATCTGAATAATTTCCACATTCTAAATTGTTGGAATTTCAACCTAAAGTTCGACTTTGAACTGCCAGATTTCCTGATGTATATATTCCTATTCGCAGAATTCGGAGAATAATTTATTTGTGTATATCCCTATATAATTATTTTCGACACATATTATGATAACGGACTGGCCATTTTGAAAACAAATTGGACTAGTTGATTTGTGAGTGGTTTTATATATTTCTGGCTTTATTAGATTGTTTGTGATGATTGTTTTGAGTTCGTATTCACTAATCTTGCGAAACTTCCTCATATCGCAGTTATCAGTGTCAATTCCCATTGACCCTTGTCGGTTTTATAGTATTTTGTGTTGCCCAACATTACTTTCAACAGGGAAGAACATTGGGTACGAATCTATATTATGACGCACTGTATATCAAAAGATTGTGGAGTGCTCCTGTATTAATTATATCGACCAAATAATCATCAGTCAACCTGCCTGCCTTTTGATCTGAAGTGAAATTTTATCAAAATTTTCCCAAAAATACAATACCTATCCATAAAGACGAATTGAATTTGTTTCGACAATAAAGTCGATTTGATATGATATAATATGTAAGATGGGGAATTTTGGACGAATGAACTTTTTTAGTACCTATTGATACGTTTCTTGTCTATACCTATGTGAATTAAATTTCAATACCTATGTGATGAATCCTTCAAATACAATCAAAATTAAATTAATCACAAACTTCAGATCTTCGACCAAACGCATTAGTTCCTTATCAATTCCAATATTCTTGAACAAAAATTGAGAATGTTTCTTATAAAAAGTATGTCAAATGTTTGTTGAAATAAACTGACTCATGAATCGAAATAATATGTACATACCTATATCAGTTCATGAAATCTAATATATGAAAATATGCAAATGAACTTTTTTTCATTTGAACAAAGTACCTACCTTTCTGCATTTTTTCACCACCTTGCATGATGACAATACAATTTGGCCCTTTCAAACAGGACATGAAAAAATAAATTTTCAGGAGAATATTAAGTTGAACTAATGTTCTATAAAGGCTGTTCCATTCGAAAAATCAAACATGCTTATACTTTCGGGTAGAATTGGCATCGCCGCATTGTTAAAAATATTTCATATCGATTTAATGGACTGGACTGAATCGACAGAGAAACTTTCAATTAACTATATGACTGACTATGTTGCATCTATTCAAAAGTTCCACCTACATAGTTAGTATTTCTGGTTATACCGGAAGTTGGCCTTAACTTTTTCATTTCATTTTGCACTAGTAGATAGGTACCGAATCGTATAATTTGTTCAGTTTTCTTTGCTGCAATGTCATCCGACGATGAAATTGTAGATTCTACTCACCCAGAAATATACAATTTAGGTTTAATAAAAGAAAATAATAGTATTCCGTTAGTACCTACTGAACAATTGTTCGAATATCACCATCAATAATTATTTTTCCAATATTTCATAAATACAGACCAGAATTTACCCAAATATTTTTGTTAAATGTTCAATAAAATTTGTTCTCTTTGTGTGACATCTTTCTTATATGCTTCCTCAAGCAATTGAATTGGTTTCGTGTAAAAATGATTTGTAAGGAAGTAATACAGTCATTCGAAATTGAAATCCGACATACCTATGTTTTTCATGTAGGTCGGAAAAGTATATTGTATATAGTTGCACAATTTACTATTTCATGTTATTAGGAATGTGGTAAAATAGCCTGCTTCAGACGAAAACTCAGTTTTACAGTAGGTATATACATATTTGAATTCTGAATCTGAGGAACATTTATTGCCTTCAGTGCCTTCGACTTAACTGAGGAAATATTGAGTATCGTAAAAAATATCATTTGATGTTGATATTGTTGATTTTTATACATGATTTTTTCTTATAGTTATTCATCAGGAACGTGAGTCATATAACTCATATATCAAAACGATTTGAGTTTTAGAGGTGGAAAATGAATTAAACAATTCATAACAAAACAAAATGTAATGGAGAAATTTAACAATTCTTTACGGTCGATATAGAAAATGTAATGCTATTCTAAGCCAAAATATTATATATTATATTACTGTTGACTTTTCGATTTTTATTTTTTTATCTTCGATTCCTTTCAAAACTTGTATGTATACACATACATATTTTTGAATAAATTTTCCAGATAACATTTTTATATATTTTTCATAATTTCCACTTTTTTTAAAATTTCCTGCGAAACACGAAAAGACGAACGGCACTGTACAACGTATTTTGTTTTTTTTGACGTTGATGCAGATGCGAATGCTCATGCTTATACCACATACTTTCTGCCGGAGCATTTTTTCACGATTTATAAATTCAATTAGTCAAATAGTCAGTCTTATTTCGGATATGTTCAAACTTCTATACGAGGGATATGCTAATACCCAAAATTGAGCGATAAGACATCAGATCTTCGGGATCGTAAGCCATCACCCTGTATGCATTCAATCCAAATTGGATAATTACATCAGGTTTTTCCCACAAAAACTGTGACTTACAGAAATCTACGGATCCTATTCATATTCTGGGAAACCGTTCAGTTTCATGTATGGAAATAAGTGTTGAACGGATGACGTCACCTTGAATGATATCACCATCACGTTTGTATAGGGCGTAGGCGTTGAGAAACAAATTGCCAAACGATGCGCTGTTGCCATGTCCATCGCAAAGTTGTTCAACGAAAAAGTCTGAACCAATATTTCTTTGAATGCCAAAATGAAAATGCTTCCACCAGGGATTACACAGAGTAAGGCGGCTCAAATATTCGCTGATTAAGATTTTTTGACTGCATATAATTTCCCTTAAAGTGGGTCGGATTCCACCATGAGCTGTTGGTCCAGTTCGCTGGGGGCTAGGCTTCCAAATTTGGAGTAGCGATATGTAGATTGGTCAAAGAAAATTCTACACCTCTTTTCAGCCATGTTTAAGCCTAGAACTTGTTATTACACCCAGTAGCCGTCGTAACGGTCAGAAAGAGAGACAATAGATATTTTCTTGACCAATTTATTTTATTGACCAGTTTAGCTTCCCTCTCATTACAATGATTGACTATTAGCCTAGATTATCTTGTATTGGAAACCCAATTTGCTTATTATCAGTAGCATAATCCTATAAGTACTTCAAAATATTCGGGTTATACATGGATAACTTTTTGCATAATTTCAAAGAGTGTCAATTTAACAGTTGAAATATTCTGTAAACTGATACGTAATTGTAATTTGTTATTGTGCAGGAAGTTCAAGATGTATAACCTTATCTTGAATATTATGAAGTACGAATTGTATTCAATGCAATAATTTTTTGAGTAAATTCGCTTGAACACAGTCGTCATATTTTACGGCTCGGTTTGTTTGTATGTAAGAAAATGAACTGGTCACTATGAAAATTCGAATACCTCTCAATGTCTGATTGGTGGAGTTACTCGATGCATCCGAATGGTTTGTTTGCAAGTCATAGAAATTTGAAGACTTGAAGATATTAATTTTTTCACTTCCAATCCATCCAGTCCATGGGAGGAAACTGTGCCCCAGTTTCCCCCCTCATCTACGCTAGTGACCTGCCAAATGTATGCTTCAACTGGAAAATTCCGATCGTCATATCACTACGATGGAAACGTGGAAAAGTGAAAATTTTATGCCCTCTGGGCTCGGTTGCAAGAACCCGAGTTGCGCATGTGTAAAATTCGACTTGAAACTGATGCGAAATCTCCGAAATGAGGGTAGGAAAGGGGCACGAAGAATAATCCCTGCAGGCTGTAGGTGGGTGGGGTGCAAAAATATACGGGAAAACCCAGTTCATAATGACTACTTGGTATAATAATTGGGGGAAGTCTGTTCTAATTAGTCTACGCTACTAACTTTCTGAAATCATGATCAATGATATTCCAAACTGAAATAACTGGATTGGCGCCCTCTATCAGGATTCTCGAAAATCAGAGTAAAATTCTTCATCTCTGATGATTGATTCTAGCCAATCTAGCCTACAGTGACTATCTAGCCTAGAAATATATCATTCAACGACTCTAGCCAAGCCGGCGTATGTACACCATAGTGTCTATCTAATCTGTGTCATTACTTTGTACATTCATAACAAAAACATGGATTTCTGGTTACACCAGAGATTCTAAACTATGGCAGAGATAAACTATTAGCAGTCAACAAATTCCTAGTTCATAACAATTTCCCAGTTTCTCATGGCTCAAAGATCAAGGCAACATGATAACATCTGCCAATAAGCTGTTCAACAATTCGATTGATTAAACAAATATCGTAGATTCAAAAAAAGACAACAAAAACAAATCGTTGATTAATATAGTGGATTGAATTTATCATTAATTTATATATAGCATTATATAAAGTCATTGAGTGAATTAGACATAGAGTCACTGTAAATTAGACCAGTGAAAACTTCGACAAGTAAGCGCCATCTATGAGAGAGAAGACTTAGCGTACTAGGAATCGTGAATATCAATAGCAGGAAACTATCGGACCGAAGAGTTCTGTATAATACCAACAGATAACTTTTCCTACAGTTCCTACAGATACAATAGAGTCACTGTAACTTTTTCTAACTATTCCTCAATCCGATTACAGTGACTCTATACAAGTATAGAGTGTATAGAGTCACTGTAAATCCGATAACGGTGAAAAACGGGTGAAATTACCACTAGAAAACGAGGCCTATAAGGTTAGTTTGAACAATATCCGATAGAGGTACCAGTATATTCATTGATAAATAATCGATATTATTGTTCACTGATTATCTTTTTCATTGAAGTCAGATGAAGTGAGATCTATTAGGAAACAACTGAAACCCATCATATTATATCCTATAATTATCAGAAAATGAATGGATTCGGTGCTTTATCATATAGGAAACCAGTGTGTTCGAACGATTGTACTCAGAAAATAATCGCATCGCATACAATTCGAACTTCAAAATATTCGAGGTATTACATCTCAAACTTCCTTCACAATTACAAATCGTGTCAGGATAAACCTTCCGATGTCCCGATGTATAACTCGAATATTTTGAGGTACCTAATTAGTAGAGTTACCAAAGTTCGCATGCTTAATTCAACGGTGTTAGGAAAAAAATCCAGGCACAGATTCGAAGATATCGAAGTCAACTTTGATATTTCTTATGGCAGCCATATTGGACTTCATCGGATAGATCATGAAATTGCCAATTCATCAATGTATCACACTTGTGTGTTTAATGATAGAAAAGTTGAAATAATAGGAAAAATAGAAAATATCGAGTTAATTCGAGATCTGTAACGCTTGATGTGAAACTCGATAACAAAGGTACTAGAGGGGTACTTTACTGCAAAATAACTGGTCATTGCGACAACCGCTTCCCTTACTTGGCTGGCACTCTTTTCTTCGACATTAGATGAGATCAAAATTACAGTTGAACTAAACATTTCATTATATCAAATAATAAGTGGTAATTCTGACAGCAGCCTACTTGACTCTGATGATGAATTTTCCACAATAAAATCGGAATTACACATCAGTTCGCGAATTTAATGTGCAGATAGACTTACGTATAAACTTCTGTCTACTATGACATAAAAACAAAGAATAATCCAGAAGCATTGATGCTACATCATAGATTTCACTTCATATTTTCTATTTTTTTTTGTTATTTTGACTTCTCCATCATTAAACGTACAAGCATGATATATCAATGAAATGGTAATTTCATGATCTATCCCATGGTGTGAAAATCCAAAATGGCTGCCTTTGAAAATATCAAAGTTTGCTTCGATATCTTCGAATCCAGTGTGCCTAGATTTATTTTCATATCACCGTTGGATTCTACGAAGGCGTAGAACGGACATACAACATTTTTTTTATTAATTTCGAGTTCGAAATTAGCACTAACTTCGAGTTAGGTTAATTTTGAGTTCGAACTCGAAATTAAGCTAATTTTCGAGTTGTAACACGAAATTAGTAAGAAAAAAAATATCGCATGTTCGTTCTACGTCTTCGTAGGATTCAGCATGCGAACTTTAGTAACTATACCAAATTTCAAAATCCTAGCAGCACTAGTTGTAATGACTATAAGAATCGACAATTTTCAGGTTTTCCAGGATATTTCAGGAACTACGTAAGGTATCCTCGATTCTTTTGATATTCGAAATGGCTATGAAATTGCGCTTATTTATTATCTCTCCCCGTTGTGCACATTTTGAGAATAGAATAGAATATTGAGACTATTCAGTGCTGTCAGGACAAGTGCCACTACAGTGTCACGAAAAAATATTGTCATTATCACAGCGAATCCTTTTTATTCTGGAACATGACAGGCGCGTGTTTATTTGGTGCCAGCCGAACGGTATAATTAAACAGCATCAGCTGAGCGTCGCGATGCCACCTCATTACTAACTCATCTGGTGCCAGTTTTATTCCGGCCACGACGTCGGTCGACATGCCATGGGTGCGAATAATTTTCGTGTCAACTTTCCTCTTCGGCGTGTGTGTGTGAGAGTGTTTCGAAAAATTAGCGGATTATGATTTCCGTGCTGGTCCTGGAAAATATTCGTCCACATAGCGTAGGTCGGTATCACTTCGTATTTTTGGGGGTTTCCTACGAGCGTGCGCAAATTAGTACTTTTCTGCACACATTTGCGTGCGTAAAGTTACACTTTATCACATGCAGGGCGGGAAAGTTAAGATACTAAAAAATCTCACTGTTCATCAAGCCGTAGCATCAATGTAAATAATTCATTATAAATATTACGAACAAATAATTTAATTTTCTATTATAATGCAATTGATTGTTGTATTCTTCTTTTCAAGAAGTTTGACTAAGAAGCATTCAATAAGTTATGACATTTTCGTTTTCATCTAACATGAAGCTCGTAGAAAAAAAATTGGTTCTAACACGTGCGCAAAGTGACTTTTTCGCACGCAAAAATACCTATTTTTCGGCACCACCGTTTTTTTTTAATTTCCCGCCAAAACTGAGGTCACGTGATGAAAATCGCAACGGATTATTCGGTTGTCAGATATACAGAAACGAATCACGATTAGAGTTTGTCGGAAGTTTCATCAACATCAAAATGTTTTCCCATATTGGCTAAAATGCAGCCCCTTCAAGCTACCAGCAACTGTAAATATTTTCCATTTTCAAAGTAAACAAACTTCTTGGTAGCAATAACAATTAATCAACCCGCCAAATACTGGAAACAACAACAATAAATCTCAACAATGATGAAAACTTCAATTATTCAGGTTTGATATTGTGAAAATACATCCCTTTCGTTGATAATAATTTTCTTGGGTTGGTTGTATCAGAAAAACTGAATGAACTGAAAAAAAAATCAAAATTTCCATGAACAACAAGATTATGCTGTGTGAATTCTTTTTGAACTTAAATTTTGGGCAACTTCCCCAAAAATAAGCCCGAAACCGGTCTTTCTGTCTCGATGTGAATTTGTCACGTCTTAGAAAGAAAGAAACATTTGCGATCTGCATTCACAGTGTGAATCGTTGCATGGACTACGAACAGATATAATTCAATGTTCTGCGTGGTATGTACCTGGGAAGTAGTTGTTTTCTGCTAGTCTACCAGACATTCATTTCAAACTATGTTTGATATTTTAATTGGATTGACTATTTTCTCTTTCAAATTTTTGTCCAATTTGTGGCTTTTCTATTTTTTCTGTTTTCGAATCTAGTGACAACCCGGTATCACAAGTAATGCATACGCAAGATGTTTATTGAAGTACCTCAGTTAATCGATTCCATAAAATGGTTGCAATGTTTGCATGTCACTGTTTTCGTAATTATTGTAGTTGGTAAACATGTTCGATATAATGTCATCGGGTAGAAAATATATTATATCTATATCATTTTGTCCACAATTTCTGCAGTTCTTTCAAATATACAACATAATGTACTAATATAGTTTCAATAATATGGGTAGTTTATTTAGTAATAGAAACTTTGGTAATAGTTACTATTAAAAATAATTTCTGAAACTGGCATTTCCTACATAGGCGTTTCATAGTAACGGAATTGACAATACGACCTGATAGATTTACGTTTTTCCTGTGCCAAAAAAACTGAAATTATCGAAGTTAGAAGTTCGTATATTGGATTTCGTTCACTATATAGCCTCACGATCACTAAAATTTCATTTGAAAAAACCGCTGATCTGATATTGTCATCTAGACCTATACAATCTTTCCAACAGCCATTTCTGCAGATTCATCTGATCCAAATAATTCAGCCTCTGGTGATCTAAAACTCAAAAAAACTGCATTTTCAGCCGATTGGTTCCAGCTCAAAGACCTGGTACCAAAGAAAGCCAGAAGCCAGTGATAAGCTATTTAGCTCTCGCTCTAGCTCTTGCTCATTGAGGTTAGGTTAGGTTAGGTTAGGTTAGGAGTAGCAGTTTTCTAGTGCGAATAGTTTGTTATTGAATGTTTCAAAAGTAGAAAAATGTTCGGTCTTCCTACCATTTTCTGATTTCTATTAGTTGCTTGCCGCTGAGTAGCTGACAAAGACATAACGTTGAAGATACGGAAAATACAATGCTTTTTGGTGATTCAAACACATTGGCATTGTTTTTGCCGGCAAATATCGATGGCATAGCGCACATATGAGTTAAGTACAAATATTCGTTTTCTTATAGGACAGATTTCAAAGATTGTCGTTGGTAATCAATTATACTGTCAACTTTATGTTTGCCGGAATCACATATAATTTTGCGACTGTATCCTTACAGTAACTCAGTATCATTTCATTGTTGAATGAAATAGTTTAGTTATTGGGGAATCATTGTTTGGTGATAAAATAGTTATATAGTTTGTGTTTGAGTTTTCCTGCGAGTGAAAAGGTAGGATTTATATTTGTTGTATTGATTTGTGAACCAAAGGTATAATCACTATTTGCTGGAATGAGTTTGAAGCTTTGTGCAAAAAAAAAAAACAAGGTTATTATCAAACTCCAAATTAGAATGTTTGAATATATTTAAATTGTACTTTTCCTTGGTCTTATACGTTTATAAAACAAAGGAATTCGTGTGTATGTTGCGTAACTACCGAATCTATAAGTCTTGATGGTTTAATATTGATATTGAAACACAAGGTTGTGTTTGGAAGATTCAATAAGGAGATTCAACGGTTGTATATGAGTCTTGACACATTGGAATTGAGTGAATATTATGTCCACTTTATGCATTCAGAATCAGGACTTGTAACGTGCCTGTGCGAGAAGTTACTTGTCCCCAGGCTGATTTAAGTTTCTAGAAGCTTGCAACGTGCCTGTGTGAGAAGTTGCCTGCTTATAGTATTTTTGAGTATGTAACGAAAGACTGTAACGTGCCTGTGTGTGAAGTTACATGTCTGTGAGTTGTTTTGAAGATATAATTACTTGTAACGTGCCTGTGTGAGAAGTTACATGTTATTATACAAATGTGTTGTTCTGAGAGTAACTACATTGACTTGTAACGTGCCTGTGTGAGAAGTTGCTCGTCAATGGGATGTCATAATTATTTGTTCTCGTGTGGATATAAAGAAAAAAGTTAGTATTTTATAATAAACATCCGTTGTGTCTTGACTCATGTTCATCCCTTCAGGTGCGTACATAAAGGTTTTATTAGTATTGGCATTTCTATTGGAAGAATCCGCGAACCTCGGAAATTGGAAACTTCCTATTCATCGTAGATAATGTGAAATTACTTCGTTCATGATTAAACCTATGAACTATTCAATGACTTGATTTATTTGTTTGTTGTTTCCATTGTTTTGAAAATAAAGTTCAATTTTCATATCTAGTTGTATCAGTTCCACCTACTAAAAAAAAAAAAAAAATTCTAACACATTTCGAATTCTCCATGCAAGAAATAGTGTGAAAGTTTATACACAACCATATTATGGTTTGTTCAGTTTCCTTGATGAAAATCTGCGTTCAAAAATGGACCAATAACCCCTCTTTTACTTTCCTCGCTGAATTTCTGTGGGTGCTTTTAACCCCTATGCAAAATGTTAGCAGCACGACAATGTCAAGAGGGCGGCACCACACCGTTGCTATGTGTTGCTTTGGATCGAAAACTGTTCGTTATTTTCCGAGAGCTTTCGTATACGCGCTTTGGCCGAGCTTTTGGGTGATTTGGGCTGAAAACTCTATATCGGCTATCGGTACAGAATTTCCTCGACTGATCAAACAGCGATATACAAATTCGTCGGTTGGAAAAGTGTACTGAGCTTAATTGAATGTAACAATCTTTTCGGAAATGTATCCAGCACTTATGGTCGCAGTATTTCGTCAGTGATCAGCTTGTATCGGCTCGAATTTTCTTTGTTTTCATTGAAAAACTGGTGCGGGATGTACACAATTTGGACCGATGGAGAAAACTTTATGATTTTTCTTTGAAGAAATCGAGTGGTTCAGTCATACAATATCGCTATTTGATGAACTGTTCGGATGAAAACTAGTGAATATGATTCGGTGATATTTGTTTCTCTCTCAAAGGGCACTTCAGCGAGGAAATTATGGAATACGATCAAGATTTCATACCCAGTTGGCCTGATTCTCAGGAACAGGTAATCAAATCAACTAATTAATATAACTATAGATGTACCAATATTATATATCTACCTTATATTCTGCTAGCTACCGATAAGTATATACCGAAAATGAATATGGAAATCGAATGGTCATATTTGGAAATAAAATAGCTAGGTAATAACTCAAAAAATCATAAATGAATTCGAAAATTCTTAGTAAGGAATAACATTCTCGGAGCCCCATTTGGTAAAAAGAGAATTGGAGACTATATACAACACATCATGAAAATATAAACTTAACAGTTCCTTTGGTGCTACAACTGAAATTCGTTTTTGGTTCAACAAATATTTTTGTAGCTTTTTCATTTCCATACTATAGTGCATGGTGTTTCCGGATGTTTCGGTTAGAATGGTGATATAACAAGTATTAGCTCGTTTTATTGAAACATCTTGCATATCATTGTTCATCATTTTTCTGCCTCTGCTATGATTTGACGGAAAATTTTCATAATATCATTCAATATTATATCATATAGTATGTTAAATCAAAATTATTGATATCTATGATGAAGAATTTTAGTAGAACTTTCAAAGCTGGCAACAGTGATACATGCTTATTAGTTGACAGAATGACAGATCTGACCTTTGGCATCTCGTCTGTACAATTTCCTCGACAATTTCAGAGAAGGCATATAGGCCTATCAATTTTTGAAAACGGAATGCTCGGTCAAATAATTTTTGGAAATCCAAACTATATGACATGTCAAACACGATTTTCAATTTTAAAATGGCATGAAATGTTTCCAGAGCCTCGAGTTTACCTCTAAACACAATGTTGGCACTCTTATTTGAATGCATTTTGGTTATTATTCCCGAATTTATCAACTGATTTCCATATTTTTTATTGTATCTATTCATAGTAATCTCAGTATATAGGCATAAAATAGTACATTACACAACACAACAAGTGTGGAAAGTGACATATTTCACACGAGTAGTCGTTTAGCACGAGCCGCGTAGCGGTGAGTGCGGAAACGTAACGAGTGAAGGAAATGCACTTTCCAACGAGTTTTGTACACTATTTTTCCTACGACTTCGAATACTTTCATTTCGCGGAAGGTCTTGTCAAAAATTTAACTTGAGCGTTCTCTAGAATTTCAGGTGGTTTTGATTCAATATATAGGTATCAAGTACTGTTTATTTCCATATTCAAGTTGATATTTGAATACTTCTACGACAATTCCTCATTATGTGAATTACTGATTGATTGAGTTAGTTTAGTTTGGACAAATTTTATTGATATTGACAGCAGCGTACATAAACAACCTTGACACCATTCGCCTGCTAGCGCCAGTAATCACGCAACCAGGAATACAGAACCATAGAAGTATGTAGTTCGCAAGCGCGTACGAGTTGCTCGAGTTAGTGCGTCCTTGACTCTTTGCAAACATCTGTGATACCAAAGAATCTTCTCGTTGGTGATACTGTGATATCAAACTGATGCAAGCAGCAAGCCGCGCATAAAACTGTAGCCGTACTCTTTTGAATGATCTAACCCTCTGTCATCAACATCGAAATAGTTCCAGCAAAGAGTATGGGTTCCAGTTTTAAAGTGAATTCAGAGGTTATGTATCAGACACATTGAAATTAATAGATAAAGAGTTCTCGGTATAATTCAAAACGAGACAGAAATTTCAATAAATAATATGAATTTGATTCGAGAACGCTTATATTGACAGTGAGTACCTTCACAATATACCTAATTATTTCTATATCAATTCAGGCGACCGTTGTGATATTTTTCATATCAACACTAGTGCTTTTGTTCTTTCAAATAAACAATACCATGGTGATATGAGCTACTTTCTGAATAACAAAACAGTGTGATTATTGACGTTTTCATTCGTGGTCGTAGGAAAAAGATCTATCAATCATTGAGGTATCATATCGTATGAGTTTTTAGAAGTTGGGGTAGCTATATATAGGGTTATAAAATTTTCACAGGATATCTTGTATCAGAATCGGGAATTAACAATATACAAATTCAGACTCCTCATAAAGATCATGTTGTCCTCGATGTTGTGAATAATTAGGTTTTTCAATCCCTCCCCTTTTCCCAATACTCATAACCAACCCATATCTTATCACTCATTGAGTGATTACTGATAGCTCTATACAGTGGAAATTTTTCAAATTCATCCAGTTTTCACACTGAGCATGTTTTTCTAAGGCAGAAGAGATTTCTTCAGCCGTTTTGATGAATAGTTTGCGAAATCCGAGGAAATTGAACTGTGCTATTTCATTGACTTCCATGGTCATGTGATAAATATTAATGAAATGAAATAGGTATTAGTATTGAAGTCGGGATGCTCACAAGCGATCCTGTATGCATTAGATTTTGATTGGTTCATAAACCATCATCTTCTGTTCAGCCAATCACAATATAATACAATTTGAATTTGATTATTTGGGTTTCAACCGAGGTTTTAACTCAGCTGATGGCATTGTCCATGAATTTTCATTGATGCGTACCTTATTACTGATAGCAATATACCTACCACAGCCAAATATTATGGTGACAGATGACTACGCTAAAATCTAATGAAGGAAAACAGTAAATTGCAAATTCCCATTTCAGAATTTTCAGATCATGTATTGAAATCATCTCTGTTTGGATGTTTCCATTAATAAGCATTGGAAAACTTTTGATATTAGTTTCTAGTATAGGTATAACTCTTTCTTCAGAACTTGATTCAGAAGATATAAGAAAATAATAGATACCAGCCTATACCTATACACAATTTCGTCTATACGAGGCCTATTGAAACTTGCTTATACCTCTATGTTTCAGACTGGGTTTTAGATAAATATTCGTTTACCTCACTCTTGGGCTGAGAAAAATTATTTGGTGGTACGCACGTATTTTCACAAATGCAGCGGGTGATAGTGCTATTGAACACACAAAATACGTCCTTCTTCCTATTAAAACACCATACACACTTATACCGGATGTTTCACAGTGGATGGAACATTAGAAGTATCTGGAGAACAGAAAGACAGATCATTTCAAAAATTTGTGGGCGTCGATAATCAAACTTGCTCTATCCGTCTAAAATATTTTCATCAATACAGTGTTGCCGCTTCGATCGAAAAGTAGAAACAACTTTGTTATTTCGAATGGAACACCCTGTATTTTATTTCATTTTTAGATTCTTCCTGGAGAGCTGATTTCGTCGATATATCATACTTGGGGAATAGCGAGAAAGATTACAGAGATATAGGGTGTGAAAAGTCGAGATTTTTCAAGTTTAGGAATTTTTTGTGTCGAAACTATTCATTTCATTTGAAATAACAAAGTTGTTGCTACTTTTTGATAGAAGCGGCAACGCCGCAACGCTGAAAGCATTTTAGATCGATAGAACAAAACTGATTACCCACGAAACCAAATTTTCATAATAATCCTAAGTCCTGTTCTCCATAAACGTTTAACCTACCATCGACCGTGAGTCACCCTGTATATATAGTTACTTTTTTTCAACACATTTTAGCGGCATAAACTGATATTATTCCAGAAAGTCCGTAAGTGATAATTTTCTCATTTCGTGTGACAATATTGACAACCATACCTATACATTTCATTGGACAACTCAAATGTTTCCAAGCGCGCGAGTATAAATACATTTTTTCAACTTTAGTTGAAAGTGATAATAATCCGATTACCTCTATTTTTCGTGTTCCCTCAACATAATTATGTATTTTAATCGAAAATCGAAATCATTGCAAAATTATTATTGTCAATCCGAATATTTTGGTGAATGCGCCGCGTATTTTTATATTTGAATAGCCAGCAGTTAAGTCTTCACAGGTTGGAATTGTTGACAGCAAGGAATGTTTTGTTTTTTGAACGAACGGAATATGATTGCATGTAACAATTTGAATACGATTCAACTATAAAAACTTTTAGAGTTCTGGTGGTAAATCGGTCAAGCTATATTTATAGAATGATGGAACTTGTTGAAGTGTTCAAGGTACAAGAGACATTTTTTGACTGCTGTGATGGAAAAATATCGATTCACAGTTGAGTTACCAGTGTGGTATCATTCAATATACGAGTATTATTTAACCATCCAATATGTAGAGCAAAATGACAGAATGTAGATCCATTCTTGCAATTTCTCTTGTTATTTATTGAATTTAATAAACTTCGTCTAAGCCATATTGGCTTCATATTCCATATTTTTAGGAGATAATAATAATAATAATAATAAACATCTTTATTTCAAAATTGAGCTGACAATTACAATTTTTGTAACAGGCGGCACAGAATGAAATGGCGTCACAGGAGGAAAATTGTACACTTTATATTTTTTATTTCAGATAATCATTCATGTTGTAGGGTTCTAATTCAATCAGCATTTTTTTTATTTCTTTTTTGAATTTACTCAGGACATTAATATTCCTAAAATTGTTAGGTAAATGGTTGTAGCATTTTATTGCCATATAGTAAGGCGTTTTTTCCGATCGGGTCAACCTATGTACAGGATATGTGAGGTCATTTCTGCGAGTATGGTATGTGTGTTGACCGATACTACTACTAAATAGATGTTTATTTTTGAATAAAAACATCAGGCATTCATAGATATACAGAGCATAAATTGTCATTATATTGTTGTTTTTAAATACAGATCTACATGTTTCGTTGTGTTTCATATTATTGATTATTCTGAGGGTTCTTTTCTGGATAACAAAAATCCTTTCAATGTTACTGTTGCTTCCCCAGAAAATAATACCGTATCTAGCAACTGATTCAAAGTTGGCATAGTAAATCATTTTCACAGATTCTTTCTCTAGGTGTTTATTGACCACTCTTATTCCATATGATATCCTGCTGAGTTTGTTTGCTGTGTAATCAATGTGTTTATTCCATTTCAGGAATTCATCGATGTAGATACCCAGAAATTTGGTATCTTCCGCTATTGTCACTTTGGTGCTTTCTAAGTTTATATTTTGTCTAGATACATTACATAGGTAACTAATGAGTTTCAATATTTTCCAAATATATCCAGCTTGGCTCATCTATTTTTTGAAGTAGTGTAATCTGTCTTATTTGCTCTGTTTTTCTTTGTAAGATTATAATAATTGTAGAAAAATTGAAAGAAATAGAGTCTTATCCAGTTGAAAATATTTTCGAACACATAAATACCTAATTCGCAAATTTTTGCGCCATTTCTTGTTTTCGGTTTGACGTAAAATAAATCCATTTTCTTGACACCTATATCCCTTTGGATGTTTTTCATGAGATCGCATATCGCTCGCTACTTGGCGCCAAGTAGACAGAATAGGCCGAATAGGGTCGAACTCCAGTAACTCCACACTGAAACGTTGTAAACAGTTGTAGTCACGTGCCACGGACAGCTATTAATCTCTTTTTTCACTTCCATTTTGATTTCGAAAGCTTTCGATGTATACAAACACTTGACAATATAATGAACACCTGACAAGTGACAACTAGCGATATACACATGCAGTGCATTTTGTTTAATAAATCTGTACTTACTTGTAAACCCTAACTAGTATAAATCTTGTAGTGTAGCACCTTAGTTTAGTGCCATTTTCACCGTAATCAATTGCCGTAACCCTTGATTATATTTATTGAATAGCGCAGTATTTAGTTTGCTTATCTAAATATTTCTGGTCTCGTTTTTTTTTCCTTTATACTGTATAACTCGATTTCGAGTTCCTTGATACGTTATCCATTGAATAATCAAGCACGACGCTAAAAATGAAATTCGTGTAGAAATAGAAACAATCCATTTATGGATAAGCGGTTCCTAATGAATAATCATTCCATACAACACGTAAGTTTGTTGGTTAGGATCGAAATCAGGACTACAATAATTATTCGAAGGAGGTAATCAATCATTGTGATTCTGCGAATATGGGTGGATATCACGAATACAAATGGATATTTCTTCTCCTTTGACAGCTGAATTTTTTTTTTACGTTAACGCGTTCACTATGGAATGATCACTTGATGACTAAAAATCGAGCTAAATATACTTACTGCAGAATGGCAAGGGGTGATTAGGATCTTTTTTTGGCAAGCACAATAATTTATCTTGTATTATGTTTCTCAACAGAAATAACTTCTTGACTAAGTGCCTACTAATACACCGTTAAAAAAAGCACTTTGGGCAATCGAGACTTTCGATTTCCTCAAATGGAAACACAGATTTTCCCAGATTTCATGTCGAAAGTGTACCTTTGTCTAGGTGATACTGATAATCTTCCCACAATCCCATGATTTGTTAATTTTTGTTAGTGTGCCACGGTCGTTACAATTTCAAACTTCTTGAAAGCCTGCCAAATATTCATATCGCAGTTGAAAAACTTACGAGCATTAAACATTCAGGAGAATGTACTGTAAAATTATTCCCAGATTCACTACATGTCTTGCATTACAATAAACAAAGTGATTTCAGTTTCAGAATAAGCTCAGCGAGAGAAATAAGATTATGATATATGGGTGATTAGATTAGAATCAGGTACTTCGAACCATTTTGAAAAATGCATATTGGTTACGAGATGTTGTCGGTGATTTCTGCTCCCAAAGATTGAGGTAAATATTCAATATGGAGGGCTTTCAATTAAACTTACAATATCACCACACAATAGACCATATTAGTGAGGTTATTAGGCGGGAATTTTGAATTACGATTCATCTGTGGACTATTTGAATCCCCATGTTTTTAGATGCTTTGGCAAATTTCTCAAGATGTATTTCTGTTGAAATAGATTCTATAAACCTTTCTCAACATGCTATGATCAAAAGTTCACAATGATATTGTATATTTCGAAAATAATCGATGAATATAAAATTTGTGGAGAAATTCGATGATGGGAGTTTGTCTTAACTTCATTTCATTATTGATTGATGGAGGCAAAGTTTGACGGGAAATAAAATTATAAACAAACATGAGATCACAAAATTAAGATACATTGCTCTGCAAGTTTAGTATATAGCTAAAGAAAACTAAATATTAATGAAACACAATCAACAACAACAACAACAACATTGATAATTTTTCATGCTGGCCTTGATGATTCGGAATCCAGGACCAAAATTACACATTTTCAAATGTCCAGACTGTTTCAAACTGAGAGCTTAGCAACTCTCGAAGCCAATATTATTGAAAAAAATTGATAAATAACAGAAACATCTTCACATTTTCGATTGGTGACAATCAAGGTGGATATAGGATGGTGAAACAGATCTTCAATTGTTTCTGCGAAAAACTTGTAGACCGTTTGAGAAGGTAGTAATATTTCAGCTACTTGAATGAAGATGGCGGTAAGATCGATTATCGAAAAATATTTCTGTTGCTTACGTGTTTCTGTGGTTCGCATCTGACAGACGTAACCTGAAACGACATTAAACAATATATTTTCTATAAATCTGGAATGAATATTGATATTTTGACTCTTCTCAGTCATTTTCCATCTAGAACAGATGAAACTGATAAAAATATGACAGAAGCACAGTTTCTGTTTTACCGACACAAGGTATGTCGCCATCTCTGTTAATTTCAGGAAATATTACTACGGTATGAAATCAAGTAGGCAAAGGTCTACAGTTTATTCTAGTGCTTGTTAATAGGAAGCTGTTTCACCATCCTATATCCACCTTGGTGACAATGATGACATTGATATTATTTAAAATCTGACGCACAAGCGTAAAGCCCAGTTTACTGTTGAGCTCAATGCCAAACCCCTCGCAAAAAAAAAAGATTTTGATTTTTGCGATATCAGCGGTGAAAAATGCAATGTTTTTATTGGTCAATTTAAATCAAATCACACTCTGAATTGAAATTTACCAATAAAAACATTGAGTTTTTCACTGCTAGTATCACCAAATTCAAAATCACTCAGGAGTAAGCTGGGCCTAACTCTTCTGACTTCAATTTGACAGTTCGAATATGCACACCCCCGTATAATTAAAAATACATATCGAAACAGAGGCTATTGCGATAGGCATTTGCGTATCAAACTTCATTATAGAACCAAAATATGTAAAAATAGAATATGGATATCTCGTTAAGATAGTGATTTTAAACTAACTATTATGATCCACAAACTACAATCTTCATGCATCCAATAGACTCAATGATCTACAGGGTGCGCCTAACAGGAATGGCAGTGGAATTTGCCGCAAAATTTTTATCAAAGATGTTGTATTTCTATTGTGCATGGTGTTGTAACCAATGTACCATCGGTCTTGGTTGAAGGAACGGGAAGACATTAAATACCTATATTAATATGTGTAGGAAGGAGGTAAACGAACCGGAACTGCTAAGAAAGCACTGTATTTCCTTGTGGAATCTCAAAAAAAAAACACCCTATCCAATGAATGCGATTAGTATCTATCTCACTGAATTCGCGTAAAAATACAACACTGAACACATTAGGTCTAATTCAAGCTCATCAAATATGCTAATGTCGCAACTCACACTCGACTGACGGGAATGTTGTAATTACGCGGAACCCTGTCGCAAACTAATTGATGTCTAATTGGCATAAGAGGGTTGAAATCACCCAATGTAATTTCACTGATGGGCAAACACGGATCGAAATAACGAGAGGAAAAAATGCTAAACATATTTTTATATGCTATATAGGTACAGTGAGGCAGTGAACGTCTCAGTGATGGAACAAATAATTTTTTCGGAGGGGGTTGAATTTTGATATTATTTCTAAGATATGTTTTTTATTTTATGTTTTTCGATATTCTCAAGTTGATGATGGCATATCCAACGTAAACTATGATATTTTCGATAATTTATGGTGAAAAAATTATCAAATCACAATGAATATTGAAATTGAGATTCCTCAACTGACACAATCGTATTTGGAAATAAACGCTGGAAAAAGGGGAACCAAATTTCGGAAATTCAGCTAGAGAAATAAAGGAGGAATGTTGTTTTTATGTATCTTGACAAGAAACAATCGACAGTATTCTTCTGGATAAATTCCTTTACAAACTCAAAATTTCTCCAGCAGTAATTTCTCTCGAACAGTTGACATTAGACAATATTGTTCGATCTACGGTCTCGCTCCTTTTTTCACAAAGCAAATCATCATTTTGGCAAGTTTTTTAGGTGCCTTTGGCAAATCCGTTCTAGTATCTCCGCTGCCCAATGCCATAAAAAAAAGATGTAGTAGATGAGTTACCGACTTGGCAAGCATACAATATGTTATCCAAATACATTTCTTGTACCTATGCATACACCATTCCAACAAAGGAGGATATGGACATGGATACTTTCTTTGGAATGTTTGTGAGAAGTGGCATCATAAGGATATCAGACAGATTATAGCAACATATCTACCCACTCTCAACGACGAAAAACTTATAATGGTGGCAGCTTGCCAGCGTTGAAAAATCAGCGACAACTTCTATAGTGCTTGGCTATCCCAACAGTTGTATATTAATAATTGTAGGGGTTCGATCCGTGAACATACTTGAATGTCCAAGGTAGTGACAAATGTACGGGCTATTGTAGTCCCGTGTGGTGTGTTGTTAAAATTAGTACATCTTTTAATTCTAACTTGGAATCATTCCAAAACCACCAGTACATAGCCACAATTTCAATTGGCACAAATGAAAATATTATATTCGTTGGATCACATGGAAATAGGAGGTACTGAATAATCCATCCTGATGACATGTCTTGACTAACCACTATTAAGTTTTATTCAAACTCGCAAACTTTAGGATGGAAAAGTTTTATCACTATTTAAGCCTCAAATCCGATTCAAATCCAATGTCCAATCTTATTCACTGAGCCATGAAATCTCCGCTCGAAGTTGGCAGGATTGGCAGGAAAAATATTCCCAATCATTTTGAAATTGCTATCTAAATCCACTTTGTTCTGAAAATCCCCTCTATAGGTGGTATCGTAGCAGCAAGCATATATTGAAGCTTTGTTTATCCAACTAGATCCTTCGAAGTCCGATACAATTGCTTATTGGCATCTATTTGCAGGGAGAATGAGAAGTTCCACTAGGTATATTCAGCACTCTTGAGATCTTCATTCCCCACAGTTCCGTGTTTTTTATATGGACAAATGGGCATAAGGTGCATTTATAGTCATAAACATAATTTTAGCACTAGCATTTTCATAAACATAAGCGTAAACGTATGAAACCTTCATTATACCAATTTTAATTTCGAATTTAGAAATGACAGTCACTGAAAATGACAAATGACTGTCAAGAATAGAGTCCTGTGTTTGATAGGTCATTCTATGAATATCAAGATCAATTAGATGATGAGACATTTTTAACTTATTCTACATATGATGCATGGAAAACACAATTCTAATGAATTTATTACCGAAAAATAAATAAATAATTTATAATTGTGATGAACTTCATCTATCGTTACCATTATCATCATTACCGTTATCATCATTGTTACTCTCGTCGTTACTGTAATCATCATTATCGTTATCGTAATAGTTAAAATCATTAACGTTACCTTTATCATCGTTATTGTTATCGTTACTGTTATCATAATTATCGTTACTATTATCATCGTTGTCATTTAAATTCGTTATCGTTGTCATTGTCGTTATAGATATCGTGATTGTTACCGTCCACATCGTTATAGATATCGTGATTGTTACCGTCCACATCGTTATCGTTATCGTTATCGTTATCGTTATCGTTATCGTTATCGTTATCGTTATCGTTATCGTTATCGTTATCGTTATCGTTATCGTTATCGTTATCGTTATCGTTATCGTTATCGTTATCGTTATCGTTATCGTTATCGTTATCGTTATCGTTATCGTTATCGTTATCGTTATCGTTATCGTTATCGTTATCGTTATCGTTATCGTTATCGTTATCGTTATCGTTATCGTTATCGTTATCGTTATCGTTATCGTTATCGTTATCGTTATCGTTATCGTTATCGTTATCGTTATCGTTATCGTTATCGTTATCGTTATCGTTATCGTTATAGTTATCGTTATCGTTATCGTTATCGTTATCGTTATCGTTATCGTTATCGTTATCGTTATCGTTATCGTTATCGTTATCGTTATCGTTATCGTTATCGTTATCGTTATCGTTATCGTTATCGTTATCGTTATCGTTATCGTTATCGTTATCGTTATCGTTATCGTTATCGTTATCGTTATCGTTATCGTTATCGTTATCGTTATCGTTATCGTTATCGTTATCATCGTTATCGTTATCATCGTTATTTTCATCGTTATTTTCATCGTTATTTTCATCGTTATTTTCATCGTTATTTTCATCGTTATTTTCATCGTTATTTTCATCGTTATTTTCATCGTTATTTTCATCGTTATTTTCATCGTTATCGTTATCATCATTTCAGATCCGGCTGCTGGGCAACCGGTCGAGCGTCGCGACGGCCGTCGCGCCGTTTTCGAGCGCCTCGAGCGCCCCCGGCGTGGCGGAAGACAGCGGCGGGTGAGGGCGTTGCGGCGGCACGGCTAGCGCGACGACGCCCAGCGGCGGCGGCAGCGGCCGGCCGGCGCCGCCTCTAGGCGACAGGGACGGCGGCGATGGGGGACAGGCCGGGCGCTGGGATAATCGCTTCGACGCCGCCGTCGCAGCTGGCGCCGCCAATTCCTGTTCCGTCGATGCCGCCGTCGACGACAGGTGGGTAGATTTTTTTTTCAAGCGCCGAAAGGGACTTTGGTCTGAGGCATTTTCTTGAAATCTTTTGGCTCCTCAGACTCTTCTGGAAATGTTCGAATAAATTATACATACTCAATGATTGAGTATATTTATTTTCACTTATAATACCACTAGAGCTTCTATTATTGCTGGACATTTTTCCGAAAACACGAATATTTTAAAAAATATTCGTGCTCGAGAAAGAATTTTCTGTTTTCAATTGAAGTAGTATTCGGTAAGAAAATTTCATATTACCTAGACTCCAGTTGACATTACGCTAAATAAAATTCAAAATATAGACTTTACTTTCGCAAAATAATAAAAAGGTAGCGTAGCTGCTGGTAGTTCAAACCATTATGTTGACTAACTTTATTCCACTAAAGTTAGTAGAAATTCTTACAAGAAATTCAAGGGGTACTTAATATCCACGGTCTTAATCAATTAACTTTGAGAAAACAGATATGCATATAGGGTTCAGAAAAAAATTTCGTTGTAGACCTTCAAATTATAAATAAAATAATTCTGCTTCACAGAAATCCTCTTAATACAAATAAACCGTTTAATATCCAAATAATCAATGAAAGAATTGCAATAATATATTATGTTTTACACTTATTTCTGTGAAGAGTAAATCGGTACCCCAGATATGAAAACAAAGCTGAAATATTATTCTTTGATGATTTTGAGAGGTTTGTGATATATTAATGGCACCTCATCCATAAATATGAAAATAATCACGAGATATGACGCAATGAGTGTGTTCACTACTTCCAGTTCTAGCATATGTAGTTATTTAGTAATATTTTTATCAAAGAAAGTGTAGAGTCTATATTTATTGAAAACTGTTTGCCAACAGCGAATCATTCCAATCATCACGTTTTGCTATGTATCTAAGGATTCCATAAAGGGTTATGAGGTTGCTGAAGTATGAAATTTTATTTGTGTGTTTTACGATAATATTCCGATAAAACTAATTTTACTGTACCTCTTTCTATACAGAAGGGAAAGGGATACAATGTTTCCTCACCAATAGGGTAATTTGTAGTGGAAACTTGATTGTTGAAAGAACAATATCGTGCCATTCTTTGTGAATTCGTCCACTTCGACACTGTTGAGTAATAATCACATGTTGCAAAAAGCAATATAGGGTCTTTCCCACAAAATTCAATATAGCATTTACTATACCGGATGGCCCAGTGGGGACGATCCAGGCTGTGAACCTCTTGAAGCAATGTTTGAATGAAAACAATGCTAAGAATGTGAAACAGCTTCCTATTAACATGCACTAGAATAAACTGTAGACCTTTGCCTACTTGATTTCATACCGTAGTAATATTTCCTGAAGTTATCAGAGATGGCGACATACCTTGTGTCGGTAAAACAGAAACTGTGCATCTGTCATACTTTTATCAGTTTCATCTGTTCTAGATGAAAAATGATTGAGAAGAGTCGAAATATCAATATTCATTCAAGATTTATCGAATATTTATTGTTTTAATGTCGTTTCAAGTCACGTCTGTCAGATGTGAACCACAGAAATACGTAAGCAACAGAAATCTTCTTCGATAATCGATCTTACCGCCATCTTCTTTCAAGTCGTGGAAATATTACTACCTTCTCAAACGGTCTACAAGTTTTTCGCAGAAACAATTGAAGAGCTGTTTCACCATCCTATATCCACCTTGCTCTCAGGAATAGGATATTCCATTCTTTTCTGTTCTAGATCTTTCATGAACAATCGAGAACTATACTGCCAAACCCAACATTCGTATCTTCTCATCTTCTCTTCACCCTACACCACTCTCGCTTTCGGGGCTACCCCTTTTTGACCGCCTCCAATTATCTTCCCTTAGGGATCAGGGACGATACTCGTCCATCGCCCAGATGTCTCCCCCGCAGCTGCCGCCAGTCCCGCCGCCACTGCCCCTTCACCTCCAGAGGCCCTATTCAAGGTCGATGTCATCGCTGCCTCCTGAGCCCTTCATGATCATGCGTTCCAAGACCCTCAACAGGAGGGTAGTCATCAACGTGGGAGGCGTGAAACACGAGGTGCTGTGGAGGACCTTGGATCGACTGCCACACACCAGGTGACTCGATTCATTCAATAAGTTGGGTTTTGTTTAATGTTTTTCCAAGTTATCCATGATTATCGTCTATATTGTATGTTTCCATCCAAGGCCAGTGGATTTCCGAACCTAGGATTGCGGAATTGAAAATCTTTTTCCTTGAGGGCGTTTCGAATTCATTATGCACAAAAACTGCATATGTAGGTAAGAAAAACTATCTTCCTATGTACCATAGGAAGACATTGTATGATGAAGTTTAGGTTGGAGTTTGAGCCAAACTGCAAGAGAGAAGCCAACCTGAAGCAATTGACTTTTGAACAATCTGAGATTGCTTAGAATTAGTTAACTCTAGTCTAGATCCCAACAACATACTTATTGTAGAAACAATAAGCTAGTTCATTTATCTGAGGGCAAAAAAGCCATGGAACAGTCCGGGACTGTTCTTTGAAACTAGCAAGTATAGCAACATAGAGAATGGATTGATAATCTCGAAAAGTTGAGTGGAGGTCTTAGCTACCTCAGCAATGTAGGAGGTACTGTAAGAAGGAGTATGATACTTGTCCACTTCAAGAACTATGAAAGTTTCTAACATTGTGATAACCTGCCAGAAAAGAGTCAGAATGACTAACGTATATGATAAAAAATCGTCAGTACCATCTCTTTTCTATCTATTAGGAAGTAGAGAACAACTGATTTTCAAGAAGAGCAACCATACACCATTGGGTTGAAGAGCTGAGGCAAGAGTTTTGATTCTTAGAGCACATGGTGCGATAAACTGAGAAAAGAGGAACTAAGATCTTCGAGATACACGAACAATGTAATGGAAATGGAGAGTTCCAAGTTTACTTTAAATCAGTGTGGGACTGCCTGACTATCTAGAAGCTCTTTGGTAACAGGATAGTCAAAACATTCTGACCCTAGACCTGAAAGATTTCTCAGAGAGCATAACTGGCAGAAGACAATCCAAGGTCTTCGAGAAACATGAACAATGAAATGGAAGTGAGGGTTTCAAGTTAACTCTAGAGCTGACCATTCTGGGCTGCCTGACTACCAAAAAGCCCTAAAATAGCAGGGTAGTCCGAAAAATTTTGACCCTACACCTGAAAGAGTTCTTAGGGTGTATGGTGAGATTAACTGGGAAAACAGGAACCAAGATCTTCGAGATACACGAAAATTTAATAGAAATGGAGGGTTCACAGTTGACTCTAAATCAGTCTGGGACTACCTGACTAACCTATAGAAGCCCCTTAGGAACAGGATCCCTACACCTGAAAGAGTTCTTATAGTGCATAACTGGGAGAAGACAAGAGGGTTCCAAGTTGACTCTGAATCAGTCTGGGATTGCCAGACAACCTAGAAATTCTAAACATTCTGACCCTAGACCTGAAAGGTCTAACTGGGCATAACTGGGACATGACTGATACCTGATCTGATGACCTTAACGAAGATTTTCCCACAGACTGGGGCGCCTGCGAGACTGCAACACCCACGAGTCCCTCAGCGAGCTGTGTGACGACTACTCCCTCGTCGACAACGAGTACTTCTTCGACCGCCACCCCAAGTCGTTCAGCTCCATCCTCAACTTCTACCGGACGGGCAAGCTCCACCTGGTGGACGAGATGTGTGTCCTGGCGTTCAGCGACGACCTCGAGTACTGGGGCGTCGACGAGCTGTACCTCGAGTCGTGCTGCCAGCACAAGTACCACCAAAGGAAGGAGCACGTGCACGAGGAGATGCGCAAGGAGGCAGAGTCGCTAAGGCAGCGCGACGAGGAGGAGTTTGGCGAGGACAAGTGCTCGCAGTACCAGAAGTGGTTGTGGGATATGCTGGAGAAGCCGACCACCTCCATAGCGGCCAGGGTGAGTGCGGGCATTGGGGTTGAGTGCGTTTTGGGGGCCTGATACTTCATCATTATGTATACAAGGTGTTTCCCAACTACGGTACGTCGGATTTCCACCAAACGGACTCGCTTGCGACTATTTCCAGTTTCAAAAACAGAAACAAAAAAAATGTCTGTCGCGTGTTTTGTTTTCAAGATGTTTTCTGTCGTTTCCACTACACGAACAGTTTTCATCATACTATCAAAGTCACATACCACTACCAGAACAACATAGTGAACTGTTGTCGCCAGCCGTTTCCACTTAGCGAACTCTGTTTACGAAAACAGATACAAAATACCGAAACGTTTCGATCTTTCCGCCTGGCGATGGGACTTTTTGTTGTTAACGAAAACACGAACTGGCGACACAAAGTCTTCACAATGTTTCTTATTTTGACAACAAAAGTTTTTGTTTTGTCGAAATCGACACAGTTTGTGTTTTTTTTGCGGTGTTGTCCGTTTGATGGAAATCTGCCTTTTATAGGTTGTTTCAACAGAAAAGTTCTCATGAACACATGTCCGGAAATGCTTCGTTTCTGAGATACAGGGCGTTGAAGTTTGAAACTCCAGGTATCTCAGATATACAATGACAAATTGCTGTCGTGTATTTTAGCTATCAGGAGATGGATATTTTTATTTTTAAAATATAAATATTCGGTTGAAATTTGGTACAGTTATTTGAAGTTATGGGACGCTTATTTAGCCTCAACTAGATTGAAATTATTAGGTCCAGTGGCGTCTCAGTTGGCACCACAGCCAACGATATAGAAATAAAATACGCCACTGACTTTTTTGTAGTTTTTTATTTTATTTGTTCAGATTCGGGAATTAAAAATTTAACTCTTTTTTCTTTGGTGTTTTCTTCATATAAAAACTTCATTTTCGATGAAAAAAATAAAATGAATTTCATCTAATTCTAAAAACTATCCAGTTTCCTATCGTAGTTAGGAAATACCATATATATACATCGTCCGTCATTAGGTTATACATATGGGATAAATTGTTCTTGAAAGTTCTGAAAAACTCTATTGGCGGTTCGTCACGTGACCTCATATTTGGCGGAAATTAAAAAAAACATTCTGTGATGCCGAAAAATATTAAATTTGCCAAGGATAGATAAACAAGATAGCAAAATATCAAGTTTGAATCAGAAATACTAGTTGGTTTAACTTTTTTCACGAGTCGAGAATATTGAATAAGCTCATGTTCATCAATATACTATAACTAGTGTCCTAGTGATAATACTAAATCGTATTTTCAGAATTAATCTTCCGCAAAATGTCTATTCCACAAATAGTATGATTGGTTTTGACCCAAAACTTATGTGATTTAGATTATTAAAGCCGGATTCTTCAGTTGTCTGACATGCAGAACCGTCATTGGGGTATTTCAGAAATTTCAATAAAAGTTTTTTCACAATAGGAAATCCAACTTTATGTGTGACGGAGGCTGCTTGAATTTTTTGGTGCATATGATGACATTGGACGTTGGAGGGAGAAATAAACGAAATACGAACAAACTAACCTTTGAATTCTTGATCGCAGAAATCTGCTCTGGTGGCTAATTTTAGGGAAAAAAACAACAAATATGTAATTCCGTTCTTCTAGATAAACGTACGCTGTATAGTTTTTCATATTTTCGATATCTATCTACCTACAATAATAATGTTTGAAACCTATTGAGGAGGTAATGCAGTGACTAGAAAAAATAATATACTACTAATATAATACTACGAATTCTCAGCGAGGACGAAGTATACAAATACCTACTCGTTTTGCTCTTATTTTCCAAAAAAATGTAGGAGTCAAACTGTTTCCCACATCTAGTTAGTTGCTCAAGTTGCTGTTTGGATATATGTAACTAACAACTCATTGAATAATGGTTCAATTTTCATATTCATACTTCCACGAATTTCAGTCTAAACAGTCTTTTACGTGTATCATACACTGTTTTTATGAATATGATATCATAATATTCAGTTTTGAAAATCCATTCACTAAAATTTTCTCGCAATATGGCTAGTAATTATATCGTCAAAGGAGCTTGGAACAAAATATGATGAACTATTAAATTTTTGCATTTAAAAAAACCTCTCAGGGTATTATTGTATTCAAAATGGTATGCCACTATTGCTGCTCAAGGCATTCCCAGATTTGAAAGAATATGTGTTGATTCCGATTTTTATTGGTTCTGAATGAAAAAAATGAAATTATTTTATGAACTTCCATTTATGTACAGGGTGGCCAGATAAGAATGCAAAGTGCAGTATCTCTGAAACTATTCGTCTAAGAGACTTGCGGTGAAAAATGTTATAACTAAAATTACCAAAAGAAAATCCTGGAAATTATTTTCATATTTCCAAGATGGCCACCAGGGGGCGTAACCACCATCTAAAACTTTTGAAATGAATTTTTGACGAAATACGCCTTGTAAACGTACCAATAAAATATATACCTTTCAAAGTTGAGCTTCATTTGAGTAATTTTTGCTCGACACTTTTTGACGTATCTATTAAAATGAAGTGGAGGGGGTGATTCAATGTTTTTTTTTAATAAACAGCTGTAACTCTTGAACGACTGAACGGATTTCAACAAAACTTGGTATCGTTGGAAAGAGCATTCATTGGTCTATCAAATTAAGCTTATTTGTAATTTGTCTGATTTTAAGTGATGCTACTAGAGACATAATAAAAAAAATTGCAAAATTGTCTGAAAAATCAAAGGCAATTATATGACTTTTTTCCATGAAAAGGAAGTGGAATGATACCTTCATAGGATTTTCTTTTGGTAACTATAGTTATAACATTTTTTACCGCAACTCTCTTAGACGAATAGTTTCCGAGATACTGCACTTTGCATTCTTATCTGGCCACCCTGTACATGAAATTCAATATTATTGATATAATTTTTGTTTACATCGTTCTAAATCTTTACCAATGTGATTGAGTGGAGTAGATGATTTGTATATGTATGAATAATCATGTATATAGACATTGACAAATTGAACCATCCATCTCATGTTTTTCAAATCCATATCAGCTGAATTCGTCTGAGCTGTCATCATGCGATCCAAAAATTTGCTTTCCAGTGAATAAATAAAGCTCATTCCTGATGGATTTTCAACAAAAAATAGTGTGTTGCACCACTAACACGATACTGGGTGGGTACTAATTTTCCGCAAGGACCACAACTTCGTCAGTTTAGTCGTGCCTTTGGAAAATTCAAACAAACGAAGTTCGATTCCAGAACGAATTTCCCTGATGATTAATGGACATCTATGCTGAAAGATTTATAACACGTGCTTCAGATTATGTACGGTTGGATAAATAAACAGTTTTATAGTGATAGCGGGAATTGATTTTGGTGCAACTATTATTTTTCGATATTGCTAATTCATCGGGAATAATATAGGGTGTTTTTGTATTAGTTATATGAAGGTTAAACATATCTTGAAATAAATTTTATCAATATCCGAAATGTTCCTAATTTTATACAGGGTCACTCACGGTCGATGGTACCTTAGACGTTTCTGGAGAACAGGACGTAGGATTATTCTGAAAATTTGGTTTATTGGGTAATCAGTTTTGTTCCATCGATCTAAAATACTTTCAGCGTTGCGGCGTTGTCGCTTCTATCAAAAAGTAGCAACAACTTTGTTATTTCAAATGGAACACCCTGTATTTTATTTCGTTTTTAGATTCTTCCTGAAGATCTGATTTCGTCGATACATCATACTTGGGGTATAGCGCGAAAGATTACAGAGATATAGGGTGTGAAAAATCGAGATTTCTCAACTTTAGGAATTTTTTGTGACGGAACTATTCATTTCTACTCAAAACGGCTCACATGTCCCTATCTTTACTTTCCATTTACTATCTAATGACTTTTAATAGAAATGAATAGAGGGTGATGCAAATCTCAAAATTTTGAACCACCCGTATTTGTTTCAATTAAGTATCAATCGATAGTAAATGGAAAGTTGAGATAGGGACATGTAAGCCGTTTTGAGCAAGAATGGATAGTTTCGGCACAAAAAATCCTAAATTTGAAAAATCTCGATTTTTCACACCCTATATCTCTGTAATCTTCCTCGCTATACTCCAAGTATGATAGATCGACGAAATCAGCTCCCTGAAACTAAAAATGAAATAAAATACAGGGTGACCCATTTGAAATAACAAAGATGCTGCTACTTTCTGGTGTAAGCGGCAACGGTGCATTGCTGAAAATATTTTAGATCGATAGACCAAGAGCAACTACTTAAGAAACCAAATATTCAGAATAATCCTACGTTCCGTTCTCCGTAAACGTCTAAGGTACCATCGACCTGTATAATTATCTACCTCATAGAGATTTTTATTTCCTGAAATACACTAATTAAATTGCGTTTCATGTTGTTTGTTGTTTTATCGATTAGATCTATGTTCGTGGGACTTTCTGTCTACCCTGTAAGCATATACAAATTTATAGATTGAAACGAATCGAAGAACTGTGATTGATATTGCGGTATACGATTTGGACACTTTTCAGCATTCGAGTTGCATAGTCAGAAGTCCATTTGGTAATGTAGGAACATTTCTGAGATGAATAAATCAGTATTTTTCTCTCCCATTCATAAAAAAAGATAACACATTCTTAACAAGTAGACGAGTCGTCAATAGAACACCCTGTATATTGAAAATATTATCGTTCATATTTATCAATATTGCTAATATTGCTTTTGTATCTAACCTCGATATTCTAAGCTATCATTTTTATGCGATTTGCTGTATTTTTTTAGATGTCTGCGGCCGTTTGAAGGGGATATTCTTCATTATTTGTGTCATTGTTTGTGTATAGCTTTTTTCTATTGGTGGGAATGGGCACATGCGACAACCAATTACGTACGCCATTTCGATCCCTCAAAAGTGATGTCCATCAAATTTGGCCTGTCTGGAGACCATTAGACGTTATTTTCATGTCACTATATTGATGGAAATATTCGACCATCCAAAATATCAATTTATATTTTGTAATGATAACAAAATCAATATTAACTTTTTTAACACAATGAGTTTGAAAACCAGTTCATGATTATGTGGATTCAATATTAAAAAATATCAAGCTTCAATATATCTACACATAAATAATACCAAATATGCATATTATATGCAAATTCATACCATATAAGGAGAAATAAAAATCAACATGAACTAAATTATAAGAATACATATTTAATTTATCTTGTACATACAAAAAAAATATATAAAGCAATATATAATAAATATTACTTATTTCATATTCAAGTGGTTTCCTAAAATTTCCGAATTTCCAATCAACTAACATCTGATTTAATTTTTCAATCTAAAGAAACTTATTTCCTTCAGAGAAAATGACAATTAATTGGAAATCTTTTTACCTACATAAATGGCAGTTTTAGAAAAAATTTGAGTTGATATCCATTCTGCATTCTGAACAACTTCCATTCACCTAAAGGACCTATGAATTCATCGTAATAATAAAATCCATCAGCTGTGACATTATTGTTCATTCTGTAGTTTTTTATTCCTGATTTTTTGAAACTCAGAAAACTCCTTCATTATGTTGATTATTCGATGTACCTAATGTTGAATTGACTCCTGGTATATTAACACAAATAAAAACGATCATTAAATGGAATTTAGTATCCATTACAGTTTATCGATGTAACAGTAATATTTACCACCCAAATCAAACAAACAATTAATAGTTGTTATATACCCACTGTGATCATCCAAATTCAACGTTCCTATTGAGAATCCATAAAATTTCTCTATGGAAAGCTATAAACGATCTGTCGATGGAATGGGTGATTGAAGTGGCTCTGATGAATCTGATAATTTCTTACTCCATTGCTTTGATAGATATATTTAGACAGGGTTATTCGACCGCTTATCAGAAGTTTTTCAACTTATAGTTGTGATTAAATTTACACTAAAAGAACTAATATTCCATCAACAAGTACTATGCAATTTCAAAATAATTTCGACTTCTGCTTTTTACTTATTTTGAGAATATTCGCAACAATTTTTTCCAGTGAAGAGGTTTTATCGTCTGCAACTCCAATTATATAGCATGTATAAATATTTAACGATAGTCATAAAGAACGTTTTAATATACGTTTTGATAATAACTCTCTCGTGTGGATGATATGCATGACTTTTAGTTCAGTATATGGACCGTTTTGTAACTGTTTAACCATCATATGATTCCATTTTCAAGAAGACAATTAAAATCGTTAGTTTCTTATATCATATCCACATGGAAAATAATCATGACTGTTTTCAAATCAACAAAATGAATAGTAATTTCTTTATTCGGACATTTTCTCAGTGGCCCAGATAGGCTGAGTATGATGGATATAGGGTTCGAGCCTTCTGTATATACATTGCTTCCTATTCCTCATTGGTGCTTGAAACTTCCCTGAAAACGATAAACTAACCACAAACAGTATTCATTCCGCTGCTTTCGACACATATTTCATTGCACTCCATTTGTTTTATAGCCTTATCCTAGTGCTTTATTCCTGTCAAACTGATATCGCTCGGGTCTAACTCTTGTCCTTGGTTTGGTTGAAGTTATAAACAAAAATCCGAAGTATCATCCTTATATCTGTCTCAGGAAGTCATTATAATTCCTCATATTCTGCGTCACCATTCCAAAAGAACATTGGAATAATTGCTGGAAATAGTTTGGAATGATTCATGGAATAATATGCAATATCCTTCCCATTGATGTTGCGAATATAATCTATTTCTGTGCCATATATCCAAACTAATGTAATATCTAATAATAGCGAATTGAATTGCAGACTAGTAATATAATTTTCAACAATATTATCCACTTGTCGGATTTTATGGAAGCCATGAAAAAAGCTTTTAAAATTTTCCATGCGATTCGTTCCACAGAAAATCATCCTGATGAAGATCAAGAAATGTATGTAAATGAAATAACGATGCGATATTAGAAGGCATGCAAATTTTTTTCACTCGATTTACCACACATTTTTATTTCATTTTTTTTTTAATTTCGGCACCATTGACACAATATATATTATAATCTGATTCTAATACGTGGGGGTCTCATGTGAGATACATTTTGCCAATTTTGAAATATATGTATAAGCAAATAAATATGAAGAGATCACTATAATCAGTAGTGGATGAAATGATGGAGAGGAGATGATAGTTCAAATATGATTATGGAAGATTCAAAATATTTATTTGTGAGCAAATCAATTCCATTGGTCGGTTTGTGATTTCGAATCAATCGAATAAAAAATTGTTTTAGATCATCGATGAAAATGTCAAGAGAGTGACTAGAAACTATAGATAAAAAATCATAATTTCAGTTTTCTACAATAGAATTTCATTAAGTCAAAGCTGAATTGCTACTTGAATTATTTATACTCTAATGAGAAAGTTGAATAAATCATTGAAAACTGATTGTTTTTTGGTACACATTCGTGTCGAAAGACCTATACTTCAGATGTTGATAAGCCATTCTCAGTAGGAAGACGTGATTAAATGCATGGAATCTCCGATTTCCAGTGTGAATATCAATTTCAAAAAATGGTTCGGTAAATTTACCCCGATATTCAGATAGAAAGGGGTACGATTAATACGCTACATTACTAACGTCCCACTTCGTCCAAATCGATCAGAAAATCGATGAAATATAGTATAAATATAGACTGCCCATGTGTGGTCTCTTCGAAATTGACAAGATGTTTGCCCAAGGATGGTAAACTAGAGAAGGATGGTTCATTCAAGCGATTTTTTCGGCCAAAAGGCGTGGCTTCCGAAGGCGCGCGATGACGTAGTCAACGGCCCTGAATTCAAAATTATTAATGCTGAATATCACTAAATGGGCATTAAAAGTAATTTTACTGTGATGTACCTTTTTATAATCGATACATATTGATTATTGATGGTTATTGGTATCATATGGCTTCAAATATTAGTAATTTTTGTGAACAAAAACTCCTTGATTCACAAAAATTCCTGAATGTCCACCAAGAAAATACATGGGATGATTTAACGTTTACAAAACAAGGAATATACCTATTCCATAAATAGGTAAGTACCTAATACCTACCTTGAAAACAATTTTATATTAAAAATAGGGAAATTTCAATGAAGAATTCATAGGTACTGATGAATGATGTATGCATATATATTATTCAATGCACAGGTTATTGAAAGTTCATATTTTGAATTGAAATTGATATACCTACCTATTTCATCAAGTTTAACAATTATCAGTGAATGGTGAAAATAAAATACATTCTTTAATTTAATTTATATATAGGTACCTACATTATTCATAATAGGTATATAAATATATTGACATCAATTTCGATTTTCTCATTAGCTGACTATTTTCTTCATTTATACATTGGACTCTACTATAGAAGCAATCCAGGTTGTTTCTTTTATTTGCAGGTTTTTATATCCTCATTATAGCTCGAAGTATACAAAATTCCTGAATCTGATTACATGGAACATCTTAAAATAATGAGAATATAGGTACTTCTTTTTCATAATACATCTACCCATTTTGTAGATCTCTTTCTTAAATTTGGTTGGACAAATCACAGCTCTGATGTATGACTTGTATCAGGACTAATCCATCTTTTCCAAAAAGTATCCCAAACAATAAAATCAGTGCCTTTTGGAAATATGTGATGAATAATACTGGAATCCTCTTGGTTTTTGTCCAAAAATAGGAAATCTGCTACCTGGCATACTGGTTATTAGATGGAAATGATTTCATAAACACTTCACACTTTTCAATGGAGGTGATGTAATAATTTATTAATATTTATCGACACCACTGAATCTTCTTACTGAGTAATTTGTCTATGCCTACAATTATTGAAGAACTCCATTTGAAAAAAAAAACAATTCGTACAGCCACAATCCCAATATGATATCGAATATGAATATCGAAACATAATTACATAAACGTAAACAAAGATTGAGGGCCGTCAGTGACGTCACGAACTCTATTCGATGTGCCAACATTGCGTCTTATGGCAATGAACCATCCTTCTCTAGTTTACCATCCTTGGTGTTTGCCACATCCAAAGCACGACCCCCCATATAATAATCCCCCCCCAAGCTCTCATCACCCCACACATTACCAACACCGGTGACACTTTCGATATCTTCCAGGTGATAGCCATCGTTTCCATCTTGTTTATAGTACTATCAACCATAGCACTGACACTGAACACCATTCCAAGTATGCAAGTGTACGATGAGAAAGGTAACTTCCAAGACAACCCGCAGTTGGCCATGGTGGAGGCCGTGTGCATCACGTGGTTCTCCTTGGAGTACATCCTCAGGTTCAGTGCGTCCCCCAACAAGTGGAAGTTTTTCAAAGGGGGCCTGAATATCATAGACTTGCTCGCCATCTTGCCTTATTTCGTATCCCTGTTCCTGTTGGAGACCAACAAGAACGCGACGGACCAGTTCCAGGACGTGCGCAGAGTGGTGCAGGTGTTCAGGATAATGAGGATCCTGCGCATCTTGAAGCTGGCCCGCCACTCCACGGGGCTCCAGTCGTTGGGGTTCACCCTGAGGAACTCCTACAAGGAGCTGGGCTTGCTCATGCTGTTCCTGGCCATGGGCGTGCTCATCTTTTCGAGCCTGGCCTACTTTGCGGAGAAGGAGGAGGCGGGCACCAAGTTCATAAGCATTCCAGAGACTTTCTGGTGGGCGGGTATCACCATGACTACAGTCGGGTACGGTGACATCTACCCCACCACCCCCTTGGGGAAGGTTATAGGAAGTGTATGTTGTATTTGCGGGGTGTTGGTTATCGCGTTGCCTATTCCGATCATTGTCAATAATTTTGCCGAGTTCTACAAGAACCAGATGAGGCGGGAGAAGGCGCTGAAGAGGAGAGAGGCACTGGAGAGGGCCAAGAGGGAGGGCAGCATCGTGTCCTTTCATCACATTAATCTGAGGGACGCTTTTGCGAAGAGCATGGATTTGATTGATGTTATCGTAGATACAGGTTAGTTTTGCACGGTTATCAGTCGATTATTCATTATCAACCGGGTGTAACAGGATCATGGTACACCCCCTGTATCTTCGTTAGTTCCAGAGGTAACTCATTCAAATTTTGAACATGCAATGAACATAATAAGCATCACTTTTTGACCTACAAATTATTTTTTTTCCACTTCCGGTTTCGCCGGAAGTTATACCAACTCTCGATTTTTGAATGGAACACCCTGTATATCATTTCATTTTTAACAACTTCATAATTTTCTGGATCCAATGATACCACATAAGTGGCATTTCAATTTTTAGTTTTCCATTTAGGTGTGCCATGATGGTTCCGATTTATTCCAATTTATTCGTCCAATGCAAGGAAAATCTGAATCCCGTCAAAAATACTAAATTGCGTTATTTATGAGCAAATAAAGTTCATCGTAGTCGATTTTGCGGTAAAACTCATTTTTTTCAAATGGAACCATATTGGTACCGTGGTACCATTTATTATAGTACTACCAATAAGGAATGTATTCATTGCTGGTAATAAAATATGCGATAAATACAATGGAAATTATAACTAAAAGAAAATAAGAAAATAAGATTATTAAAAATGTTGACGTTTGAAAATATGTCATTTATGTGATATCATTGGATGATTCAGAAAATGTTGCAGATTTCAGAAATGCAATGATATACAGAGTGTTCCATTCAAAAATCGAAAGTTGGTAAAAACAAATCATTCGTAGGCCAAAAAGTGGAGCTTATTATGTATATAGCATATCCCAAATTTTAATCAGTTTTGAAACTAACGGAGATACGGGTGGTGTACCATGATCCTGTTACACCCGGTATATTTTTTGCGGATCTTTCTTTGGTTGCTGATCAAATTGAAGGTATCGTGACGTGAGATTCATTGCTTATGAAGACAACCATGTCGATGATTCCCAATTTAAGGTTTTTATTGATTTTGTTGATGTGGAATTCAATACTAGATAGCATCATATTGGTTGAATAGAACATTTGAAAAACTCTTGAAGACTTTGACGACTCAAATTGGAGCCTCTATAATAGCATTCTCAGTTCTATTTTCGTATTTCATCAACATATTTTAGTAAAACAAGACATTTCAGTCCTCTTTTATAATAGAGTATGATGTTATTAATTCAGAACTTCTTCATTCGTTGAATGCTCTTCTTATGTTGAATCTTTCTTTTTGATCAGTATTAGGTATTCTATTTGCTTAAGGTCAAATTTGTACATGTATTTAAAATGCAAAAATAGTTGTTCTCCATACGTCCATAATACGCGATGGAGGAATAAAATAGTTATTTATCATACAAGTAATCAAGTATCTGTCAATTTGATTCTGTGATTTGATTGAAATTTTGCAAACTAGTGGTTGTTTAGTAGTTACTTTGAATAATATAAAGTTCAAAATTTCTGATTCCAAGTTTCAACGAAAGTACCGCAAAAGCTGCGAACCGTGACCTCTAATATTGTTTATGGCTCGATTTTAGAATATTGAAACGAACTTCATGCCTTTTTATCTATATTAGCCAACAGGGCATTTGGTTTGGATCGATTATATCGTTGTTCGTGTAATTTATATTTTGTTGTATGTCATTTATGTTTTATGTCCTGTGTCTAAGATGTCAAACACCTGACCAAACAATGAAAAAGAGAGTTGAGAATCATGTGAGTCATCCACGTATCGCTATAATCGATTTTTGTTTGAAGGTGGCTGACAATGTCTCGAGTTGTGAAGAAAAGTTTCGGACTTCCATTGTCTAAAGGTATGAAGATTTGAATCCTGAGAAAAGAAAAGATGAGTTATGCTGAAAAAACGAAATAAGTGATGAATAAAAATTAACTATTTTATCGAATCAAGAAGATTCGAGTATCAATAAATCAGGTTAGTATTAGTGTTAGTATAATATATGAAGTCGAAAATTGTAGATTCAAATGGGAGTTTAACTAGTCGATGAGCCCGAAAATAAGAAAAAATTGAATTAGAAATCAATAGCCTGAAAAAGAAAAGTTGAATTAGAAATCAATAGCCTGAAAAAAGAAAAGTTGAATTAGAAATCAATAGCCTGAAAAAAGAAAAGTTGAATTAAAAATTAAAATAAAATGAATGAATAAAGAATTAAAATTATGAGAAAGATTCAAATCGAGTTTGTCACGACGTTTCGATCGTGTGTATCTACAATCGTCTTCAGGTGAGAACTAACAAAGTCCTGGGATACGGGGGTATTTATAGGTCAGCTATGGCGGGATTTTCCGGTTCAGTGAGCCGTAACCGGTTGATTCGGCTAATCAGCGGTTTCCATGTGTTGCGGATCTCGACGCTTGGTTGACTGAAAGCGTTATTATTCATTATGTATGCTGCTTCCTTGAATTTCCTCTTGAATCAGTGTTCTTCTCTATGGATGATTTCTGCCTCAGACCATTTGATGTTATGTTGGTGGGTCCACACATGTTCTGCGATTCCTGACTTGGTGGTTTCTCCTCGTTGGGTGTTTTTCTTGTGTTCGCCGATTCTGGTTTCCAGTGGTCTCTTGGTTTCTCCGATGTATGATTTGCCACATTCGCATGGTACTCGATAAACACAATTCTTGGAGTCACTGTTTTTGTTCGTTGGTCTGGTTTTGGTGAGTTGGCTGCGGATGGTGTATTTGGTTCCAATCTTCTTGATTCTCTCTGACAATCCTTTGATGTAGGGAAGGCACAATGTTGGTTGTTGCGGTTCTTCTTCTCTTTGGATTATCCTCTGTTTCCTGCTCTTCAACGTCTGTTCCACCAATTTCCTTGAATAGCCGTTCTGGTAGAGGTCTCTCTTGATGTGGTCCAGTTCGGAAGTTAGGCTTTTCTCGTTGTTGCAGAGGCTGAAGGCACGATCAATCAGAGTTTTCACTATGCCCCTTTTCGTAGCTCCGTGATGGTTGGATCCATTGTTGAGATATTGTCCTGTGTGAGTTGGTTTCCTGTAAACAGAAGTTTGCCATTTGTTGTCTGTTCTCTTCACTTTCACGTCCAGGAAAGGCAATTCGTTTTGGGATTCTCTCTCGATGGTGAATTTGATGGAAGGTCTCACGTTGTTGAGGTGTTGTAGGAAGGTGTCCAGTTCGTCGTCTCCGTGGTTCCACACTATGAATGTGTCGTCGACGTATCTCAACCAGATTCGCGGCTTTTTATGTGCTTGGTCGACTTCATATATACTAACACTAATACTAACCTGATTTATTGATACTCAAATCTTCTTGATTCGATAAAATAGTTAATTTTTATTCATCACTTATTTCGTTTTTTCAGCATAACTCATCTTTTCTTTTCTCAGGATTCAAATCTTCATACCTTTAGACAATGGAAGTCCGAAACTTTTCTTCGCTATAATCGATGTTCTAGAATGAGATATGATCACTCATCTCATGTGAAGGCTGAAGTTCTTATCATTAAATGAACAATAATCCACAGCGTATTATACCTATATCTACCTATATTTGCAAATTAGAAAACCTCCAGTATTGAATGTAATAATAGACATAACAGCAGTTCGTACATTGAAGAACTATTTCTGCACTTGCTGTCCACCACCACAGTCCCTGTTCCGCACCTGTGCTAAGTCATTATTGTCTCCCTCAACAGGTGAGAAGTGCGCTCTTATCGGTGAAAACGAAGACATTCGCAGACATTCATAAAACACGCCTTTATAAGTTATTTCCGGAAAGCATGCCATCCGTCCCGCTTGTGTATGAGTCCGAAAAGCACCAAACCAAAATGCCGGTCTTCTTTCGAGTTGGTCCTCGATCCCGAACGAAAAAGCTTTCTTGATGTTCTGTGCACGGCATGGCCACTAGATCAGACGGCGTTGGCCTGCAGATGGCGCTGTGCGCGCCGCATTAGAGTTCCTATGTTTCTATCAGAGGTGGGAGTTGGGATATGGTGCGAATCTTGATTGGTTTCGATCTGCTCGACAGGGAGTGTGAGTGAATCTAGCGACAGCTGACACGTGGTAACAAATTGCATGTTGGGCGATATAGGTTATCTCCATATCGGTGTACACAATCATTAATATTCGATTGTAGAGAAACATCACAAAACTGAACACGAACGCTTGTCGATTGTTATCAGTTTCAAAATGATCCTGATATCGGTTGAAGAGGGAAAAAGTTATGACTGCAAAACCAAAAAATTGATTTTTTGAGTTGAAAAAAAAACTGTTTTTCTCCATTTGTGATCCTTTTGAAAATTCCGAAATTTTGTACAGTTTCAAAAAACATCCTGTAGCAATTTTATGGAAAAAACCTCATGTAACGAAAAAGTACAAGATTATAGCTGAAGGACTGAGCTAGCGAACAGCGTAAACAGAATTCGAATTGTTCAAATCAGAAAAAAGTTATTCAAATTTCAACAGGGGCAAAATTTTGGGGTGCGACGTAATTAGTGTTGCGTAGTTTATTATGACTTTCGCTGTTTGAATTACATCTTCACGTCCTATAAAGTTGGCTATATACAGTGTCCTTCATGAAGTCCGCATCATATGGGAAAAACTTTTATTAATGATTTATTTTGAAATTCGACATGGGCGTTAAGTTGTGCCACCTTTGAAAAATATGAAAAATGACCTACTCGGATGTGGTCACGTGACTTTCGCTACCTGTCAAAAGTTGAAGATACGTCAACTTTGCATCAAAAATAACAGAAATGTTAACCAGTAATTCTCATTTTCTTGAAAAGAACATATTTTTTTGGATGATTCGTGATTGAAAGTTAGTCGCATACTAGAGCTACTGGTATAAAACAGTTTTGTCGAAGTTACGAATTTTTTAATGTTCCAGAAATTTTGTAATTATCAAAAAAATGGCAAAAAGTGAAAGTTGCAATAGAACGTTCAAATTTGGGATGTAGGTGTAAAATCGAAAAAGAAACAACCTTTCCCTTTAAATTTTTTTGAAATTCGAATAAATAAGCCTATTTTCAGCGATTACTTTGAAAAAATATTACTTCTGACAGGTCGCGAAAGTCACGTGACCACATCCGAGTAGGTCATTTTTTTGAAATTCGAATAAATAAGCCTATTTTCAGCGATTACTTTGAAAAAATATTACTTCTGACAGGTCGCGAAAGTCACGTGACCACATCCGAGTAGGTCATTTTTCATACTTTTCAAAGCACAACTTAACGCCCAAGTCGAATTTCAAAATAAATCATTAATAAAAGTTTTTCCCATATGATGCGGACTTTATGAAGGACACTGTATATGGAAAACATTTTTGTTATTGTAATATATATGTCGTATTTGCATGTTTGACCCATTTTTCGGCACCCCAAAAAACATTCATTTCAATAACAAATGTTTTCCCCTGAAGTGATAGAAAACAGTTGAATAAGTCAAAAGATACATATTTATACTATACCGTTCTAGGGGTGAAGCACTTCTGAGCTTTATCAAAAAAAAAATGACGATAAAATAACATCCAACACTTGAAAAACATAATAAAAAAAATAGGGAAAAACCGCTGACGTACGCGGCATGAGAGAGTCCCAAGACAAACATGCGCATTCCCGACTCCCCACCCCTGATAAAACCACAGAAACTCCCTGGCCGCGCGGCGCCCGCCTTCCACGCACGCCGCCAGATGGCGCCACTCGCATCCATCCGACGTTGCCCCCGCAGGCCACAATATGTCGCACGCGGACGGCAACAGCACCGAGGGTGAGTCGATAGCCGGGGGCGGGGGCGGTGGGCGCAACCCCGCCCAGACGGGCACCGGCTGCTACAGGAACTTCGAGCACTTTGCGCGGCGCAGGCGCAGCGATTCGCCGCCCCCCGCCGCGCTGCCTCAGGCGGCGGCGCGGGAGGCAGCGTCGCAGAGGAGGCCGGGAGGGGAGGACGGGGGACGGCTGGAGGGCGGGCATGGGCGGGCCCTGGGGGGGAGCCCTTCACCGCCGGAGGGGGCGGAGTTGGTGGGCGGCACGCCGATGGAGGGCGGCTCGCCCACGGTGAGTTGGCGGTTGTTAAGTTTTTTTCTGTGGAAGCGATTATTAAATTTTTTTTTCAATTTATTAGATTTTCTTCAATAGATATTTTATGCCATGTATTATTTTTTGAAATATTTTGTTTAATAAGTATATCGATTTTTTTCAAAGTATTGAATTATATTCCAATGTACTTAAAATTTTTTTATCATCATTATTTCTTCAATATTTATTGGATTGTTTTCAATACATTGGATTTTTTCTATGTATCGGATTTTTTACAATATATCTGGATTTTTTTAAATATTTTGTTTTCTTTTCAATATAGTCATTGTTTTTTCCGATATTTACATTGATTTTTCAAAATATACAAACATTTTCTCCAATAATGTACAGGGTGTCCCTCTCAAAGGTGTCACCCCCTTCATTCTCATAATTCTTAACATATTTTCGTCATTCAAAAACTTTTGTGTCTGACCTCACTTTTTCTCAGTATCAACCAAATACAGGGCAGCTAGAGAATTTTTCTTCATGTTTCCTATTTTTTCTTCGATAATAAAATATGAATGATATATATTTTTGAATCCAAACTGACGGCTTCAGCGGATTATGAAAAAAAAAATTCTGAGCCTGTATTTTGTTGATATAAGGAAAAAGTGAGCTCAGATTCAGAAAATTCGTAAAAAATTAATCTCTAAAAGTTTTTGAATGACCAAAATATGTTCAGAATTACGAGAATAATGGGGGGTGATACATTTAAGTAGGACACCCTGTACTGACGAATATTTCTTGAATATTATACAGACAGTATTTTTTATGTCGTACCACTATTATTGGTGTCTCGGAAATGGTAAATGATGCGAAGTTGGTTGAATTAGACAAAAGTTACCTAAGTAAACAATGAAACGAAGCTTCTAAATCGAAAATATCAACCAACCTTTCGGTGAATTGAAAAAAATATGAGCTTATTGAAATTTTTATTATATTTATCCAATATTATTTCAATACATTCGGATGAATAATCTTATTTGTTTGACTATTTAGTTTCGTACTTTTAAATACCAGAAATTAGTTATTCTGTTCTTTTATTTTGTGAGAAGGGAAGTTTGGAACATTACGCCGAAAGCGGAGTGTTTCATTCCTTCAAACAAAATAAAATCACTTTTAGCAGATATATCATGCATTATTTTTTCTACAAACGTTGCGGATCAAATTTTGTCTAAAATTTCGGCGGTAACATTGCTGTCTGCCCTGATGGTACAAGGTTCACCAAAATAAATTCTGTTTCATCTACCAATGAGGCTAGACAACTAATTGTACGTTTAACTGAAAATCACTTTATTTTGAATCATGTTTTTATATTTTCTCTTGCAAATAAATCACTTTTAGCACCAGTACTAAAAGTGATTTACTTTTAACAGCGTCTCATAAAATGACATTTTAGACAATTACGTTTGTTGAAAAACATTTTTAATTGTCTACCAAAAGGCAAAAAGTAAAACGAAGCAAGAACTACTTATTGACCTCATAATTTACGGTGAACTGTGATCAACATAAATACCTGTATGTTTTCTACAACCTCCTAAAAATCTGCCAATATATCAACATCCGACGATATGACGGAAACATATTATATTAATAACCGAACGTATATATTCATTACTCTTCTGTACATAAATTAATGACTGATATTCAAATATTCGCCACATGATATATTGATCACAACTCAATCAACATTTTGTGATAACAAATTGAATAGAAAAAACTATACATACACCTCCCAAACAAGGGATACAATCTCATTACTGTCTTTTCATGTTCTAGTAAATGACAGGTATAAGTTTCTCTCCATGAAAAATGGCGTTCATAATTTATGATGTGAATAGAAATTGAAAATATGATTGTGGCTCAATACATATAGGTAAATACGAATACTGTCTACAACATAGACCTACAACAGTTTTAGCATTAGAAGATAATCCAACATTAAATTATCTAATATTCCTTTATAACTTGGGAACAAAAGGAGCTAGAGTGATTTCACTTGAACTATTGAATGAAAATAAATAATAATTATGTTCTACTTCTGCTTCTATATGTTTCAGTGTGATAGTAGGAAATCTGATACCCTCAAGAAGACTGAAAAAATCGAATTGGAAATGCCCGCAGAATTTGAATGTTGTTTCTGCACATCGAAGGTAGTATAATTTTTTTGCATGCACAATGTCAATGTTGCTTGTGTTTTTCGAATGTCATTTTACTATATCACAAAATTTGGCACCATCACTTCATGATACGAGTATCAATGGGTTTTCATATTGGTTCTAGAAATTGAAAGAGATTAGCATTCCATTTTTTGCATGTATTATAGTTATGTATATACCAAGGTAGTAAATAATATAATTTCCCCATGTACCCATTTTGTTTATCTGCCGCTGAGTTGCGAAAAAACATATTTTACACTTCAGATTCGGAATCTATCATTAACACTACAGCATTCACCATAATTCAAACGTCAAATATCTAAATTTTCAACGCTGAAATCCGGAAATATTTATTCTAATCAGAATATCACTGAGTACCTACTTATCACTGAATGTTTTTTTTTTAATTTTACACATAAATCACGATGATTCAATCAGTGGATTTCTCTCTCAATATCAGCATTATGAAAAAGAGATATTTCACAAATTTCCACATGCAATTTTTTCATGCATGATTTCTCGTTCATTCATGGCATGCTTTGAAATCCTGTCTTAATTCGGTATTAAATGAGGAACTGAAAAGGCGCTGATTAGTCCCTAATGTCCATTTTCAAATCATCCTACAACCCCCTGAAAAAACGAGTTCAAGGTTTCAGTCAGTTTATGGAGTACTCCCACCATTGACCATGAATATTTTGACCATCACCCTATAATTAGGAATTTTTGTATTACCCCTATATAGAGACCCTAAATTAAGTTTATTATCTACAGAACTCTGCACAAGATAACCATGTTAGGGACAATATATTTTCAACGTTGATTTATCATCGAGGTACTTGAAGCCTTATCACTATCATTATTATAATCATCATTATCAAGATGGGGGGATAATTCAGACTTTCCGTGATCACACGTTTTAGACGGCATGAGTTCCACACGCAATGCAATATATTAGGTGGACAATTATTCTGTTTTGAGCAGGATAGAGGATATCAGAATCAGGATCAGAAATGCAACATATATCAATATAGTTTAAGTTTCCATAACAATATGTTTTTTTTTAGTTTTTATTCGTTATAATTACGTGGTGTTGATTGATTCAGGGTTCAACGCTTTTTTCTTTTGTACTCTTTAACTTTTTCATCTACTCACGTACTGTTCAGAAGTTATTCATCTTGTGTTTCTTTGGCGTAAACTGTAGATGAACGTTTTTATTTTTCGACAGGCTATATTGAGAGTCACTTCCATTGTATTCTTGCGTTTTATAATAGTGATTGAACTTGTTTTCTTTCGTAAGTTGCCATATTTTCATCAAAACATTTTCTTTTGTTAACATCCCACTTTGATGGATGCCGTGAGCTAAAAACTTACGAAACAGATATTTTCCACGGTTGAAGATGTGGTATAGAAGTAGCTCCGAAAAATATCCTAATAAAAGGCTAGTACAATCAAAAAATGTCCAAATTTTTTCTCCATAAATCTTTTCACCTATACACAAGTTTGAAGACCACCCTTTCCTCGATAAGGGCAGACATACAATTAGCGCTGAAAATTAAAGGAAATTCGTTTTATGTCTTGAATATATAACTCATGGTTTTGTTACCTAGCGTTTTGTTTCCCCTTCGAGATTGCCGCAATAATCGTTAAATCGCGCACCTTATTGGCGTTCGGCCAACACAATATTAGAGGTTGTTGGGCAGTTTTCGTTTCAACCCCAACATTCAATTTGAATTTTATGACCCTACTATTAAGCTCATTATCCGTTCACATTTTTTCATCGACAAAAATTGTACTCAGTTTAGGCTTTTTCATGTCCCAGCGAAACTGCGCTGTCATCAAATTAATAAAGGAACTATGAGCGTAAAAAAAGAGGGGGTAACTGTAGCACAGATTAGAAAACCTTACAGATGAGACACTCCGCCCATTTTGTTTGATGTACCGACATCCGTTTTCATTGATCTCGGACCTTTAAATTCGGCGCATTGCAGTTGCCGGATTGTCGTTGTCACCGCTAGAACTACTGATGTGCAATGTTGCCATTTTAATGCATGATAGGTATGCAACTATACAACAATATAAAAGGTTACCTACTTCTGAGTGATTTATTATGAACAAGTTGTCATCAGAGATTAGTTTCTATCAGGAATAAGATGGATTCCTCGATGTATTCTGAATTAAGTTCCATATGAAATTCGAATATTTCGAATTTTAGCCCATTCATTGTCATCAGGAAAAATGAAACACTATTCAATTATCTGACGATGTAATGTATAAACGAATACACAAAATATGGCACATATCTTATGTTACATAGAGTATTCTGAATTTGAAAAGCAAATCAGGAAGATATATTTGAGAAAAAAATTAATACAAAGCGAATTTATATATTGTTTGGTGAGGTAGGTATAAGTTTTATGAAAAATACCTCGAACTTTGAGTAAGAATACAAAAAGTGTTACTTTCATCTTGAAACTTAAAATGTGAATATTCTCATGGAAATGGAAAATTTTGATTAAAGTCAATAATAGGTATCTCAATATAGGTTTCCAAAACAATGTAATTATATATTCTTCAATTCAATTTGAAAATGATTTGCAATCATTATACACACAGTAATATTTGCCACTGGGAGGTGCACCTTCTCTCTCTGATTCACTCATTGTTAATTCAAAACTTGTTTCTTGTATAAACCACAATTCTACAGTCAGGAACAGATCACTTTTCAAAACACACACACTACACAAAGTCTCTGATCTAAAACTATCATGCATTCAATTTTCATTGTTACTTTCATTTGAAAGAGTAATAAGGTACCAGAAATGAGTACCTACCTTGGGATTAATAGCAAACAGGCCATCAGTAATCTCAGATTATAATATAGCCTATAATCTAAAGCTAATAAACTTTGGAAATAAATATATATTGCAGGTACCTAGGTAACAGGTTGTTCATCTTTGCTCGTGATGTGATTATCCTCAAAACCTTTATTACATTTCCTATTGAATTATGGTAAATAAAATATGTTCCACATTGTGAGAACATCCTAAATATTGGACCGTGAATCGTGTGAAACGAAAACATCTGTAACATAACCAACAAAATGATGACAACGATGTATTCGATGTAAACAAAACACGCGATCAATATTTTAGGGCCTGCGCAAATCTATGACTGGCCCTTTAAATTAAGCGCTTTCGACATCTCTCTAATTTTATTCGCTCTGTCTGACTGTCTCATCTCATCTGTAAGGTTTTCTAATCTGTGACTGTAGCCTATGGGTGTGCGCGCGCTTGCATGGGGCGGAGCTTATGCAAATTCAATTCTTGGTGGGAGTACTATATAAATAGGTCCTCGGCTCGCAGTCAACCAGTCTGAGCCTGGACATGATGTTTGTATTGAATGTGTAAATGAATCAATTAATTCCAGGATTGTAATGGGCGATGTCGAGGAGAATGCATTCCACTCCGTACGAAAAGCGTGTTATGATTTTTGTCATAGGTCTATCCTTCTTTACTTATTTTGTTTCAGGTGAGTTTTTTTCAACTAACAAGTGTGTCAGTTTTAATTGTTCCTCTATCGTGCCGTCTAACGTTCAATCACATCTCACCAACCTTGAAATACAAGATACATCATTCTAACGACGCCTTTCGCAAACCCAATTTGATTTCTAGCTGCCAGTTTAGTACTTTTGGATGGTTAGTAAACAAGAAGGTACATGAATAATTAAGGAACCATCATCTCTCTGACGGTTTCTTCCCAATGGAATATTTTGATAGTTCCTTAATTTTTCGTATATATAAGTAGTGTGTTTGTGTAGGGTGTGTTTTGCACGCAGAATGATGAATACATTTTAGAGGCACGATCACTTGGCTGTTTATTGAGTTCAATTTAATTTTCATAGCAAGCACGAGCTGAGCACTGATGCCAAATTCACTTCTCATTGAGTGATTGTGATAGTGATTGCTTCTAGAAAATGATACAATTGTTTCTCAGAACCCAGATTTCCCTTTCCTTATTTTTCACTGAAACATAAATAATAATACTAATGCTAATCAGAAATTTCTTTAAACATTACCCAAACCAATTTCTAGTAGCTTATTGAGACTCATTACAAGGCACATTCAGCAGTAATGACTAGTTCCATTAGTTTGAACCTTGAAGTCATTTTGTCGCTTTCTGATGATGTTTAGAATAACATTGTAGCAACTTATAGAAAAGGAAGTGATTTTTTTTTCATTTCATCATGTAGCATATTTTTACATGAAAAATTGCGGTTATAGCTTTCATCTGAATTGAACACTGCCATCGAAGTGGGAAACAATAATTTAAAAATTGAAAATTTTCAGGTTTAGGTAGTTTAGGAAATACGACGTGACGATTGTCAATATCAAAATACAATACAGGGTTGTACATTTTCCATTATTTTCTAGTTGTCAGTTCTGAATGTGTATTTTTGATGTTCAGAATATTCTGGATCAATGCTGACCTTCAAATCACCCATACTTCTGAGCGACTGAAAGATCCGGGAACAGGTGTGGCATTCAGATTGATGAATTTAGACGTCCCTTCGGATTTCTCAATCACCCGACAGGGCAAGGGCGAATAACTTCCTATGAATAGCGTGTCTGAAAATGAATTGACTCCATACATTATCGATTGGGAATAATGTACCTCGAAAATAGGTTGACACGCGGTATTTAATAGTGGCGAAAACCGAACGATTTCCTTGACCAACATTGAAAAGCTAATGCGATTGAGAGGAACGCAACTATTTCAGTTTTTCTCTGGATGACAAATGGTTTTCAGATGTCAGGAAAGTGGAACAGAAATTTATAGATTCAATACAATGAATATGGACAGCGCTATTAATCCTGATTTACAAATTTTGTGGGTGGAAGGATAGTGTTACTATATTACTACATTTATTAAACATATAAAATATAGCTGCAACACGTACTATATAACCTAATTTTCCTAGCAAGGTATAGAGGTTTTTACTTGTATTATGGAATACTCTGGAGATTGTGTCCAATTAACAAGATGGTATTTCATATTTACACCTTCTCCTCTACTCGTCCACTATTTTGAAGATCGAAAGATAGCTTTTGACACAGCTGTGTTCAAAATTTATTTTCATTCACATGAACTACTCAAAAATAAGAATCCCACCGGCATTTTGTTCTTACCCATGAACACTCTGTATATTGACATCTTACCGTATTAAAGTTTTTAGACTATTAGTTGCAGAATGAAACTGGGACCTGAGAAACTCTTTTGTACAAAAAAAAGTTGTCGTTGGAGCTAGAAGTAGGTTAAAGTGGATTCGCTACTATAGTCCTTATAAATGCAATTTACGTGCTTCCAATTTTCAACCGTGACTTTATGAGCTCTAACTTCGACAACTTTCGTGATTCTCTAAAACTATTTAATGACATATTCTTTCCACCAGTTCTTGTCATTCCTATAATGCTCCAACACATAAAATACGTGAAAGGTGACATCTTTCTTCCTATTATCGCCATTCGTGTTCGTGATACTTGGGCACATAAAACCAATACCAATATAAACAAAAAAAAAATCCTACATTTGCTTCCTAAGTCGTTTTCGTCATCAGTAAAAATATTGAAACTATCAGAAATCCCCTCTAAAAAGCAATGGAAAATATTTGAACCAGTTGTTTTTCGCATCTCTTTATGAAGATTTAAAAAAAAATTAGTGAAACCTACCTACCTACTAGTACGAGGTGGAAAAAGTTAGATATAAAAGGAGCATTGTTTCATCGGTTCTTTCTTTTGGCACTGAAACAAACAAATGCGATTCGCAAAATTAAAAGAGATTTAAGTGTTTAAAACAAACAAAAGTTGTAGGGTGTCATTCGATCTCATTGATATAGATAAGCGCAGCAATTCAGTAATATCGTTTTTTGCATACCATTACATTTTTTGATTCTATTTTTAATGTACTTGAAATGAAGAACTGAGGCGACAGACTTTTGGTCCTCAGAGTATAGTTTGCTAATGTTCGGTCAAACGGTTTTTCACTTATTTAGCTCACAATGTTGACTCGACGTATGACAAAAGAAAAAGGTCCTTCGCTAGAGTTTGAAATATACAGGGTATTTTATTGAAAAAAAAAGAGTTTTGGAGGTGCCAGAAGATCGTATACAATACTGATGAAACCCTACAAATTTCATAGCTAATGTTTTGCCACTTCGTATAGTCAAAGCTATAGGTAGGTATATATGGAGATACAGGGTGGGCAGATTTCGATGTTTGAATAAGGTAACTCGGGAACACAAAAAAATTGAGATTTCGTTCTCGATCTCTTTTTTCGAGACAAATTCACTGGTAAAAACGATATTATGCTATCGTCTTTTGTTTTCTAGTTGCAAACAAAAGTTCGATTTTTTATATTTAGACTCGTGTGAATATTATGATTTTTTATGAAGTTACGAGATAATATCTTTTACATTCTTGTGGCACTTTTTCCTGCATACTCCAATTGCGTCGAGAGAATAAAAAAGGTGCGGTTTTGAGTTGTGGTCTGGAGTTGTAGTTTTTCAAATGGAAATCGTAGTTGGCTATGGATTGTTTGGATTGATTTTTCTCTCCTTTCTAACCATGTATCATATGTCGGGTCGCTTCTGATGTAAGTCTTCCATAGCGAATATTTATCGTTTCGTTGTCGCCAGTCAATTTGTCTCGAAATAAGAAATCAGGCATGTACCTCCATTTTTTGCTATGTCCTATAGTTACCGAGTTACCCTATATACACATAAAGTACGCGACATATGAAAGTTTTTTTATTAATTGATATAATGGAAATTTGACTTCGCAGTCAGTTTGTGCTTGAAAAATGAGTAAAATACAGCATCTTTACTTTTTTCATGTGCTACTGTAAACCTGTCAAATTTGACATTTTTTCGAAAATCCTCAAAAATTCAGTTTTTTGTTTAATTTCGAAAAATGCCAAAGAAAAAAGTTGCTCAGTTTCCCATTTTATACATTTGTTCCAAATTTGGACTCTCTACTGTCACTTCGACTTTTTCAATTTTTTTTAATTTTTCGAATCTTTCGCTCTATCGATTCGAACGAAACATGATTCAAATTTCATAATTTTGATGAATATGAGACTTCAATATCATATCTTACCCAGGAAATACCCTCATTGGCCTGTTACCAGAAAATAAAAAAAATGCATCTCCAGAAATTCGTCTTTGTTGTTGCAAAGTTCATCTAGTTTTTTCATTTAATTGTTAAACTGATAAGGATTTTCAATGCATGGACGTTAATATGTCAGAAATCGAATAAACGAATTTCTCTTCATTCTTATTACACTCGTATATCTTTTTTTAATAGATTTTTATCCAGTTTGATTATTTTTCTGACCAATAATTCAGTTACAAACCCGAAATATCATACTTTTCTGTAAACTAAATAATGACCTACAGTTTCATGACTATTCAAAAAACTTTCGTTTTAGCGATTTGTACTAAGACATGATATAAAATTTTGTGATTTTAAACAATACAAGACTAATGCAACATCTCGGGATGAAAATAGTAGGTACTGATCAAATCGAAATAAAATTTTCACTTAGTAGTAGTCGAAGTGACAGTAGAGAGTCAAAATTTGATACAAATGTATAAAAATTGAGACTGAGCAACTTTTTTCTCTGGCATTTTTCGAACTTTCCAAAAAAAACTGACTTTTTGAGGATTTTCGAAAAAAAATTCAAATTTGACAGGTTTAGAGTAGTAGAACATGAAAATAGTAAAGATGCTGTATTTCACTCATTTTTCAAGCACAAACTAACTGCGAAGTCAAATATTCTTTATATCTATTAATAAAAAAAACTTCCATATGTCGCAACTTTATGTGAGAATATGCACTCAAATAATGAAAATTGCCCCGCCACAAATGAACTTCCGCCCAAGTATCACACCCCCCTATAACCATCCAATTACAACCATAAAACTACCCCGTTTCGTTGTCACATGACAGGACTTCAAGGAATTCGTGGACGCCGAAAACCTGATGCCCCTGACGACGAGCGACTTCAGGAACCCGGTGTGCCTCGAGATGAGGACACTCAAAGAGTCCGAGCAGAACCTGGCCTTCTTCCCGGAGGTGGACGTCGAGAAGAAGACGACGCCCAATGGCGGCGTCGATATGCACAGCATGGACAGCTCCGACACGTTCGCCAGCTGTCGGACGAATCCGTTCAACTCACAGGTAGGGATGTTATAATATAACGAATTCGTTCAACTCGTGGGTAGGGATGTTATAAATAATATGACGATCCCGTTCAACTCGCAGGTATAGGGATGATATAATTTGACGAACCCGTTCAACTCACAGGTATAGGGATGTTATAATATGACGAATTCGTTCAACTCGTAGGTAGGGATGTTATAATATGACGATCCCGTTCAACTCACGGGTAGGGATGTTATAATATGACGAATCCGTTCAACTCGCAGGTATAGGGATGATATAATTTGACGAACCCGTTCAACTCACAGGTATAGGGATGTTATAATATGACGAATTCGTTCAACTCGTAGGTAGGGATGTTATAATATGACGATCCCGTTCAACTCACGGTAATATGACGAATCTGTCCAACTCGCAGGTATAGGGATGTTATAATATGACGAACTCGTTCATCTCACAGGTAGGAATGTTATAATATGGCGAATATGTCCAACTCGCAGGTATAGGGATGGTATAATATGACGAACCCATTCAACTCACAGGTAGGGATGGTATAATATGACGAACCCGTTCAACTCACAGGTAGGGATGTTATGATATATGACGAATCTGTTCAAATTACAGGTAGGGATGTTATAATATGACGAATCCGTTCAACTCACAGGTAGGGATGTTATGATATATGACGAATCTGTTCAAATTACAAATAATATGACGAATCCGTTCAACTCGCAGGTATAGGGATGTTATAATTTGACGAACCCGTTCAACTCGCAGGTAGGGATCTTATAATATGACAAACCCGTTCAACTCGCAGGTAGGGATGTTATAATATGACGAACCCGTTCAACTCGCAGGTATATCCCTACCTACCTATAATATGTGATGTACCGAGTGATTCTATAAGGGTAACAAGGTACTATATCTCAGGAAATAATAGTCGTACACGTTTGGGATGAAAATCTTTCAGAGGAAGTAAACCAAGAAAAATAGCTGGAAATATTTTTTAAATCGATACGTCCACCGTTAGGGGGCGTAATAGCTTCAATCGTATGAAAAATTGAATTTTTTCGAAAATTTACCCAAATATTAATACCCTCACGTTAATTCCACCATGATGGTCCATATTTATACCTTAAGTTCGCCATTACGGTCCATGTCATTCTGGTTTTTACCGCCCTCGCTAGGGGGCGTGTTTTATAAAGTTGAGCGGTTGTTTTTTAATTTTCTCCAAAATCTTGAACCTTTTAATTTATCTAGAATTCGGGGTCTGTAATATTGTTCACTGAGATCCATATATTTCGCAAAATTTTCTCGAAAGCCATCTTGCACCACTAATAATATTTGTCTATCTTCATCTATTTAAGAAGAATCCTTTAAATTCGGGTATGCAGTCAATAAGGGTATGGAAAAATAAGTAAACTGGAATTATATCCAACATGTCCTCCATAAGAGCCCTTTTGGAATTTTAAAGTGTTTTTCTATTATTTTAATCAAAACGATCATTTTAACCAATGTTTTGTATAACTTCACCTGTTATTAGTTTATCAAGAGTGTTGTCCATTGTGACATGATATTTCATAAAGAATTACGGCGAGTGAATGGGATTTATAACCTCACTTTCAGTTCCTGATGAAGAGCCAATAAATGACTCGAAAGCTTGAATAGAAACAAGAGTTCACTTATTTTTCCATACCCTTGTTGACTACATACCCGAATTTAAAGGATTCTTCTTTAACTTAGACAGTCGTCTAACTTTCACAACTTTTTATCTATTCATATATTATAACTTATTCATGTCAGATGCCATTGCGCAAACTCAGAAGGTGTTATCTGATTATAAAACAACCCACTCACATTTCTGTAAATTTTCATGTTAAAATTCGTTGCATGATTCACATGCAGCCTTATTTTTATCAATCTCATGTGAAGGATTCCAAAAAAAAAAAGGGCATTTTAACAACTTGACCGCATGCCAGCTGACTAGTGACATATGACACCTATCCACAGGGCGATCTGACAGGCGACACGACAGTCGACGCCGTTGACAGCAATCTGTACGTCAACCCGCTGGACAAGAGCGGCGACAACAGCCCAGTCATCCCAACGACGGGGGCGGGCAGGGGCGTGGGCGTAGGGGGCGTGAAGAAGAGCGCGTCGGGGGACACGGGGCTGCGCAGCCTCGGCACATCGCCGATGGACGAGGGCTTCAGGGGCTTCGGGGCTGCCGAAAGGGGCAGCAGGGTCAGCCTCAACGAGTCGCCGATGATGAAGAACAGGAAGACGAGGTTCAAGGTAAGATTCGGGAATGGACCGCTATATAGAAAGCACTAGACTTTTGCCTACCTCATTTCAAACCGTAGTAATATTTCCTGAAGTTATCAGAGATGGCGCCATAACCAAATATTACTACTCTTATCAAATGGTTTACAAGTTTTTTTCAGAAACAATCGACGAGCTGTTTCACCATCTTATATACGCACCTTGATTATTATTTTAATAAAATTTCATAAAGTGAATCACTGAATACCGTCTTTCAAACTGAAAAATAAACAATCACCACTTCTTGACAGCGTTCGAATTTCCAGAAAAATGAAGGCCTACTTTATTTTAACTAGTAATAACACGAGGAAATTAAAATTTTTTAACAGATTTCGAAATCTTGTTGCCTGGAAACAGACCGACGCCGTGGGCTTGAGAAATTTGTTGTAACATTTTCAAACATTCATCAATTTTTGAGGGTAATTCGGAGAGAAAATATTTTGTTGTTTATATTTTCTAACATTGCAAAAGTCCATGAATGCTTTCCATTAAATTCTTTTGTTTTAAAAGTACTCTTTGGTATATTTGATTCAATAATTTCATTAATATATTCATATGGGTATGACAAAATCTAGCGTATATTCCCAAAATATATCCCCAAAATATTAAAATTGCAACATAAAACAACATAAAAATAATTTTTATGTTTAAGGGTCGCCCGAGAACGAGATTTGGAGACTATTTTGAAAACGAATCACAAGAAAGTTTGGAGAAAAAGAGGAAGCCATCTTTTGTACCTTCAAGAAGCCTGGCATCAGCTACTCGCATCATAAACCAACACTTGTTCGGTCTGCAGAATTTGACTCAGAAGACAGGTGAGCGACCAATCTCTATAATTCTTAGAAGCGAACGGTGAATTTTTTAACTCACAAATGGTGAAGAAAAACGCAGTAAAACGTTACTAGTAGATTTCAGTAGTTTAAGAATGATCTAAATCAGTATCTAGTCAGTACTGGTCGGGAATATCGGAACGTGAGATCATCAACGTGACACCAAAGATCGCCTATGTCAAATCTTCTTCTACTTTTCTGGAATTCGGCCACACTACCATATCACGTCACATTTTCAGAACGGCCTGGAATTTCAAATGCCGATTTCGGAAAACCAATTGATCGAAAAGATTCAAAAAAATAGAAGCTCACTCTTTCGACATTCACACTGATTTGCCCATCTTTTTGAGGTGATACCTAGTTCCGTCAACAGTTTCAATGAGTCTTTTTTGTCCAACTCGAGAAGCTGTTTAGTTGTCATTAGCGATGGGCTCACTAGACATTTGTTTCGCTTGTCTTTGTCCTGGCACTTTATTCCATTGAGATTTCATCTCATCCGCTTTCCAACGTCGAACCTCTTCCGAGTCTTCGTTCAAGTGGGCGCCTTGGAGAGTCCACAGAAGGGTTCTGGGCCGATAAATTGTGTATTTGCCCCTTTTTTGGCAAGGCAGTCTGCTTCCTCGTTGCCTTTAACCCCTTGTTGACCTGGCACCCACATCAAAGTGACCTGATGGTTGTTCGTCATCAGTTGTCTCAGGGATTGTTTGCAGTTCCAAGTCAGCTGAGACTAACATTTCGTTTGTTATAGTTGGATTCTTCATGAAAAGAGGCCAAGATATTGAACATCAACTACGGCCATTTTCGTTGTCCTTACGGGATATCTCGCTTATTAGCAAAGATAGAGATTTGTGGTTTTCGTGAACGTTGGCTATACTTTTTGTGATAAACAATGTCTTTTAAGTAATGCTTAACTATAACCATAACCAGCCTGTACACGTCGAATTGACCATATAAAACAGCTTTCGGTTGCAGCTTTTTGAGCATTCTTAGGTTGGCAAGAATCTGTCATCAACGTCAATAGGTAGTCATAAATGTCAGTTGAGCAGATTAATTTATGAGCCCACCAAGTCATCAATATTTTTCTATTCATATTAATGTTCAGTTAGGTTTTCCATATTTATAATAAATTCTTATAAAACCATCTTATGAAAGTAATCGAATTAAATGACAGTTGACATTAATGATAGTTGACATTGATGACAGTTGACATTGATGACAGTTGACATTGATGACAGTTGACATTGATGGCAGTTGACATTGATGACAGATTAGTACTAACCCTAGATTGCTAAGAAGCTGCCAGCTGCCACCAATAGCTATTAAATATGGTCAATTGGTACTACACGCTCGATCAAACGCTCGATAACCACTAATCCACCTTGCCCCCACCCCCTCCAGGCAGAACCTCCTCGAGCAAGTCCTCCCTGTCGGCCGACTCAATCGACAGTCGCACCAGCCCCCAGCTGGGGCTGCGCCGTCGCTCCAAGTCCATCCTCAAGAAGTCGGACAGCGGGGGCGGACATCGAGGCGGCGGCGATCCTGAGAGCGAGCGTCTCATCCCCGACGGCGGCGGCTTGGGCAGCGACGAGCCGCCCTCGCGAGGCGGGCAGCGAGCCGCCCCCAAGGACAGCCTGCCCTACCGGCAGGAGCTCGAGCGCACCAGGCTACTCAAGTCGCAGCTGTTTTTGCTTGATGACTTGGTGGTTAGGGAGAAGCGGGCGTGCGATAATGAGAGGAAGGTTGGTGGCTCTGGCTTGAGAACAGTGAAACATATTTTATAACGTCATATAGCACAGGTATTGTTTGTTTGAATTTTTTGTTTTTATTAGCAGAAATTTAAGATGTCAGATGGCGTGTATTTACGAAACTAGCGTTTCTACTTCGGATTCTTGTTCAGGGAGCCAAAATACGTGAGTAGGTACTCCCAAAATTTGTTCTTCTTCTTGGAATGCGTTATTATTGTTCCTAAAAACTGGCATTGGACTTATTTGGGTGAAAATATGCACAAAAGTAATGTCAGATTATGATAGATACATAATATGTGCTGAATTTAAAAAAAGATGACTTTAACTTCAACCTAAAATTTGGTCGCTGACAGTGGAAATACTGAAACAAATGAGCATCGAACTACTTTCATAAAGTAGCGACCTCATATTCGCAAACATTTGGGACTTCAGTGAACTGACAATTATAGTTCCAGCCATTTAGAAAGGCAAAATGGACCAACAATAGCTACGGACTGAAACCTATAACTAGATAACATTTTCTAGTAGGCTAATGTGCCCAGACCCCTCGCATTTACAAATGTAACATTTGAAATGTCATATATTTAGTCGCTTTGTCAACTATAAAAGCGAAATGAATAATACCGATTTGAATATTCTGTTAGTGAAAATATATTATGTTAAAGTCGTTGAGAAAGTATAGTCTCTTACTCTCGTTTGATGACTATTATTCTCCCAGTAAAAAATTTCATATTCATCCGAATCTGTTACTCACATAACAGAATAACCTAGATTAAACAATTAAATCAATTTAATTGTTTCCTTTCAGTCCATTTGTATGAAAGCTTGTTCCTGAAAATATTATCTAATTATTTTATTTTGTACTTTTTAGCATTATACTTTGTTTGATTATCTGTAAGTACAAAAACTTGTAATTTTGAATGGGATATACCCATAATCACAAAACATATCATCTTGGAGTCGCTATATTGACTAAAAAATTTAAACCTGATATCCCCTGAATTCCAAAGACCTAAATTCTCACTTTTACCAGGATCGGCCTAAAACTCGACTGCCATTGTGGAGCTGCTATGATGAAGTTATAAATTTGGACAAAAAATTCCTAATCTCCGTTCCAAAAAACTTGTTTTTTCCTCTAAAGAAATTCATAATGCACTGTCATCGGAATTGTGTACACTTGTCAAATGTTAAATCGATCGATAACCACTATTATTCTCTTTTTTTTGTAAGGTCGACTCCAATAAGCTGAAAATGTGCGGAGATAGTTTGAACGAGGCGCCCCTGTATATTTGCCCACCGCCGCCGCCACTGGGAAACTCTCCTACAGAGGACACTAGATTACTCTACATCGGAGGTTCCAAGCAAGCAAATAACACTGTGACGATCAAAGGATACAATCAATCGTCGTAGCAGTTACAGGTAACTGTGATTCAACATTAAATCGAAAAAGGTGAAACTATAGTTGAATTGACCATTCCCAGAATAGAAAGTTATCATGGCGGATTTTGACATTTGACAGATTTAGGGAAAAATCTAAGGACAAATTTGACAGTTGACAAAATAAGTGTTACAACTCGAAGTTGATACTCTTAACCACTATTCCAACACCTGTCTGCCCGGCGCAGGATCATTTAGCTTCGCACCTATTAGTGAAGCTGACATCTATAAACACCTCCTATCCATTGAATCGCGAGCTGTTGGTGCTGACTCAATAAGTGTTGATATGTTACTTCATGCTTGTCCATCTATCTTAGAACATATATGTCACATATTCAATTACTGTATACAAAATAATACCTTTCCATCGATCTGGAAACGTGCTATTGTTCTTCCTTTGCCTAAAGTCAACAATCCTACCGAATTCAAATCTCTCAGACCTATTAGTATTCTATGTGTCCTATCTAAGATATTTGAGAAGATCATCCATTCACAAATGAAGACCCATTTAGATGATCATCGTCTTTTACCTCAGCACCAATCAGGGTTCAGGTCTCATTATAGTTGCAATACAGCACTTCTAAAAGTTACCGATGATATTCTCAAATATATGGATGACAAAAAGTTGGTATTACTTGTATTCCTAGATTATACAAAAGCGTTCGACAGAATCAAACACGACCTCTTACTGGCCATACTACACTATGTTGGTTTCAGCGATTCTTCCATTATGTTTTTCAAAAATTACCTATACAATCGTTTCCAAGCTGTCAAGCTTGATAACCAACAGTCTGACTACGTGCATATCATAAATGGGGTGCCACAGGGATCAATTTTGGGCCCGTTGCTTTTCATTTTGTACACTATTGATTTACACAGAATTATACATCACTCCAGCAGTCATTTTTATGCAGATGATGTTCAATTATACCTTCCGTTAACTGAAAGTAATTTTGCCCTTACTATTCAGAAAATGAACGATGATCTCACTGCTATTGCTGACATGTCGAGCAAATTGTGTCTCTCTATCAATCCATTGAAATCAAATGCCATTTTGTTCAGTAGAAATAAAGACATCCGTGATAGGTGCTCACTTAATAACAACCTTCGAGTAAATAATGAACTCATTCCTTTCACAGATACCGTTAAAAATCTAGGCTTAATCATGGACAATACGATGAGATACACGAAGCATGTGAATGTTATCATCAGAAGAGCATTTTGCAATCTGAAACTCATCTACTCCAACAGATCTTTTCTCGACAAAAAAAGTAAAATCATCTTATGCGAAGCCCTAGTCTTGTCTCACTTAAATCATGCAGATGTTGTTTACGGCCCAGCATTACTCAAATCTGATCTGAACAGGCTACAACTGATACAAAATTCGTGTGTCCGTCTGATTTGTGGCTTAAGAAAACGAAATAATATTTCATCTCCTTTGAAAGAACTGGGTTGGCTAAATGTTCAAAAACGCATATTTCTGCATTCATCTGTTTTGTATCACAAAATCATACTACATAAGAAGCCACCATACCTATTTGAAAAAATTTCTTATAGAACAGACATCCACAACCTTAACATTAGATTCAAGTCGAAGTTGACACCACCTATGCACAAAACCTCTCTCTATCAGTCTTCATTTTCGTATATGATATCTCGGCTATATAATAAGGTTCCAGAATATCTGAAGAATTGTTCTATTGGAGTTTTTAAGAAAAAAATTAAATATCTTCTGTTAACGGATAATATACACTTATAAGCTTCTGCTATGTACCTATATGTCTTCAACTTCAAATTAAATTATAATTCAATCATCTCAATGTTATCAGACATTATATAATCATTACTCAGACAGGAAACTTTTTTTTGTGTAACTCATTACAGATTATATAATAATTGTGGTCTATTTCTAAATAATTTTTTTTCTTTTTTTTTTCATTATTTTCAAGAATATTTACATTTATTAACCTCCTTTTTTATTATTTTGTTGTTTTTTCTTTTTCTGTAAACTATGAATATAGATTATTTCTTTCGACTCTCTGGTTGAGTGTAAGAAAGTACTTACCCATCTCACACATGGGTAAACGCTAACTCTGCCTTTTGATAGTAGGTAAACAATGTTATTTTTGTATGTTAATGTGTTACATATGTATTTATTTACTATCAATAAAAGCGATTATTATTATTATTATTATTATTATTAAAATTGAATTGAAATGTGAACAAATGCAAATTACAGAATAATATCCTTTTTCTTTGTGCCTGTCAATTCCAAGAAATATCTATATCGATATTCTGGAATTTGGATTTGTTCCCATTTCAATTCAATTTTGACATGGAACATTTATTTTGTCAACTGTCAAGTTTTTCCCAAATTTGTCAAATGTCAAAATCCGCCATGATAACATTCAATTCTGGAAAGGGCGAAATTGGCGTATGTGAGGCGAAGCGATAGCGAAGCCTAGTCAAAAAAAGTCACTTTTAATTCTTCTGAAATATTTTTGAAAATATACTGTTTAGTTACTTTCCCATGCATACTTATGTCGAACGTTCTTGAAATATTAATTAGTTTTAGAAATTTCGAATCAAAATTTGGCTCTTGAAAAATCTCGTTTCATTACAATGATATCTGCTATCCGTATCTGAGTGTAAAGCTCAATTTATAAACTCCGCTGGCGTAGCTACAATTGACGCTGCATTTACTGTTCGTAGATGGAATATGCTAAAAATAAACATATGTTTATAAACTACGCAGCTGACGCAGGTGCCATCGGATATCTCCTCAATACATTTTGGAAGCGGCAGCGGAGTTTATAAATTGAGCTTTAGTGGAAAAGCTGGATCAAAAGTGTGTTTCTGTCAGGATGATTATTTTTTTAATTCGATAATTAGGTACTTAATAATTACCACTAGCACATGAATTATTTTTTCACAATCAATTGAAATTAAAAAATCTTTTTTCAATAGATAATGAAAATATCTGTTCCATACTGTAGAATTTTATTTTTCACAGATATTAGGATTTTCTGCAGACGAAAGTAGGAGAACCCATGGATTCGCAAGATAGCACATTCCGTGCTTTTGAAGTGCTTTGTAATTTGATCGGTTAGAAAAAATGTTATGCAATTAGGTTTTTGGAGAAGCATATATGTATTATATTCTAAAGCTACTAAAATTGTGAAACGAATTATTCAATTATTTCAGGTGTTATATTCTTTCTACAGTTATGTGATGGGTGCAGTGGAAAAAATGAACTTTATTGAAGAGACCAAAATTCCTATTAATCTGCAAATATGTGGATGTATTGAAAAGTTCAAGATATTAGTATGTTCAAGTGTAACTTATAACTGATACTTTCATCTTGGAATTTTCTGGTTATCTGTTATAAAGTTGAATTTAAAGGTTGTGTTTAAAAAATCAAGTGCACAATAGATGAAGCAAACAATAAAGAACAATATGTTCGAGTTTACTACGAATAATCATTTTTATAAATTTCTTCTTTCCAACAAAAAACTTTTCGATATTGTTCTACCTTTTTTGCTTCATTTGTTTGATTGAAAACGTCAATGATTACAGCAATAAGTTACACCGTTTAAGCAAAATAAGATTTTTTTAATCAATTATGTTCCTCACAGTAACCAAATCCAGTCACAACATTTCCAAATTCAGATATTTGCAATACTATCTCGATTTCTTGAGAATTATTTTTCGATTCATCAAGGCTCAAAGAAATGTCCTATGTTTTGTCCTGATTCCATATTCTGTTATTTGAAATAAGTCCTTCAGCAATGTCAATTTCAGTTCATAATTTGTTACGTTTTTGATATCTACTAAAACTGCGATCATGATTTCTGTATACCTAAAATTTGTCTTTTATTCATGACAAAGTGTCATAATCATATTCCAGCATACTCTGAAAATTCCTCCAATTTAATTAAACTAAATCAACCTAACACAAGCACTGACTGGATTCGGTTAAGCAAACCAAAATATAAATCTACTGTCATGGTAGAATGTGGCAAGTGAATATAACTGTTATTTATTTTTATAAAATAATCAAAGGTTTTAAGGCCAGCGTGTCATCTCTTAGACAAATTCAGCGCTATTTTTTGGTTATTTAATAGGATAAAAATTATTTTTTTCAAAGTAGTTCATGGTTGATTCACACATATCTAGACGAGCAATTCTAGGTTTAGTGGGAGAGACTTATCTTGAATTTAAAAAATGTGATGTCGAAATAAATGTCGCTATAATAGAGAAATACTGGGATACCAGATTGATTCCATCGATATTTTGGTTGAAAAAGGAATTGAATCTAAAAGCTGCTTTTTAAGAAATTTTAGAGTTTTTGTCATTATTAATACTGATAAAGTTAGTGCAAATCTCAATCATCTATTTAACTATACTGTTGAACTGTCCTTTATATATTATCAACGATGTAGTCTCTCCAGATAAGTTGAGATGGATAACAAATCAATCGAATCAATCACTATTTTTAATTTAAATAATAGATATATGTGACTATTTAGAATATGAGAAATTAGGAGTTTCTACTTCCTCAGACATGCTTGGTGCAAAATTCAATCGAAGGTGATAAGATAATATTCAACAACTGTTTTTAAAAGCATGCATTTATGCTAAAAACGATCGATAATAAATTGTTCACGCCTCTATATTACAGCAACACAATATAAATTGTTACAATAAAATTGATGAACTGAATAATGTATTTTTTTACCCTATATACTCACAGAGAAATATATGTTTTAGAAAAACACGAAAACGGGACTAACAATCAAGAAAATTACCACACAATGCGCTATTGAGAGACTATGCCAAAGTTCAAAATTTCACCTTCTTTCTATGGCAAGTTTTGGGAAAGTATTGTATCTTCTTAGATCCCAGGACATATTACATGCATTTACGATGGTTGATTATGATTTTTGTCTAAGAAAAATATCAAAAATATGTAATTTTTCCGTAATTTCCCTATTATTTCACCAACTAGGATAAATAAACAACGGCCATTTTAAAAACCTCTGTGCGAATCTTGAGTGCATAAAGGTGGATTTATAGCTGCTCTATAGCAATACAAGTCAGTGATATGTTTTTTCTCTCTTCAATACATGTCAAAAAGAAAGATAGATATCAGTAAAAGAAGGTGAAATTCAGAACTTTAGCATCGATTATCTCGAAAACCATAGATATGTTCATGATAATATTATGAAATTCGTGTTTTTCAGGTCAAAGTACAAACAATTTTCATCAAAATTTGGTATTTTTTGTAACCATTGAAAATCACGTGAACATGTTGAAGAAGAATTTCAGGAGGTATTCTTTAATCGACAACATGATAGCAGAATACGAGTTAGATATCCAATTCAAAATACTCCTGTTAGTATCTCAGTCTCAGAAGAGCAAAAAGTGCATAGACTGAAAAACCTCCATCTAAGTTTTGGTCCAGCGTGGATGATGAATTGCTTGCACATAATTATACACAGAATTTCAACTTTCATCTCATTTATTATTCCCAGAATTCTGATACCTACTCATTTCTTGAACATAGATATTTTGCTGGACATAATTTCTCATAGCATACAACTGTGCTTCCCACTCATAATAAAACCACTCATCAAAACTACCTAAATTGTCGAAATTCAAACCATTTTGCCATAATTGGCGATCACACTCTCCAAAATAGGATCCAAAATGTTCATATCGTTTAACTTCTTCACTAACTGTCTCTGATAAGCAAGCTCCCTGGACTGCTCCAGTAGGGGCACTAGCCGGCATCCATTTTGTTAGTTCACCTTCCTGATTTTCTTCCATTGCGTTTATTCCATCTTCATCCTCGGAAGCTTCCTCAAGAAGATTTTTGCCTATGTTAGGTGTTTTACAAGTTTTTTCTACAGGTACCCACTTCATTATTTCCACTTCTTCACTTTCCTGAAAGTCGTCCTCCATAGATCTATGTTCCTCGACTTCAAGGCCATCCATAGACAAACTTGTTTCTCGCTGTTCTGCTGTTTTCAAGATTTGCTTCCAGCCCGTGTCGTCCGATTTAACTATACAATCATAACCTAACTTGAAGACGTTCTCCAAATTGAAGGCTCCAGTAGATACATTTTCTTTTGCAGGCTCAACACCTTGTAGGGAGTCTAAAATGGCAGGAATAGATTTTTCTGTCAGAGCAGTTATCTTGGTTTTGTTCTGTTCTTCTAGAATGTTCAGATACTGTGTGATTGAAGACCCATCTACGCTTGTTTTCGAATTATTCGGTGAATCTAATTGCCTTACAACATCGAGTAAAGCTTTATTTTTAGCAAATAACTGCTGCCTCTTTTCTTCTTCTGATAATTCTTTTACAGTGTTGATTGTATGTGTTGCAGATCTTTCGGTATTTTCAGGATCTAACAGAGCTAGGAGAGTATCAGTTTCGATAAGCTTTGTGTTTGATGTCTCATTTTGAAACATTTTACCACAATTGGCTGTAGACAAATTAGAATGGTCAACTGTCTCTGATGTCATATTAAAAGTTCGATTCACCAGTGAAGCTAATATGGCTTGGGGATCCATATCAGCTAGGTGACTTTTCAATTGATCTACTTCATTTTCATTTTGAACAAGACTCTGGTTTGTCAGAGAATTTGAAATAGCAGGGGGATTCAAATTGGATATTTTATTTTTCCCATTTCCTTCCATATTGTTGGTATTATTCAAATTGCTCATGATCTGCTCAACATTAGTATTCTCTACATTGATCTCCTCTTGGTTAAGGGGAGATTTCACGTTTGAAATAGTTTTTTTTGTAATTTCGTATATTTTATTCTTGTCCCATGTCAGATCGACATTGGAGTCATCTAATTTTCCGAAAATCTGTTCATCAGATGGTATATTTATTTTCACTAAATCTGAAATGTGACCTAAAAAAATATTGAAATTGTTATAATTGTAATGATGATTTAAGATCACAGAAGTATCTTTTTCTAATCAATTTTGTTCAATTTATTTCTTTGTCATCAGGAAAAATAAAACACAATTCAATTATCTAATAAATGAATTCCTCAATTTGAAACAAGGAAAAGTTTGATTGAAGTCAACTCAATATAAGTATCGCAGTTTTTCGTCCTTGGAAAAATAATGAAATTTGATATTCTCCCATCGACTTGAAGATGATTTGCAATCTTTATATTCACGTAATGATTGCCAATAAACATATCATTGTACCTGATTCACATTCCAGATAATGATGGTATAATACCTATGATCACAGGTTTCCATCCGAAAAATACTGGATCGTGTGAATAGTGTAAAATGAAAACATTTCTATCATAACCAACAAAATGATGAAAACGATGTAAACAAAACCCGATCAATTTTTTAGCGCCTGCGCATATCTATGATTGGACCTTTAAATTATTGCTCTTTTGACATCTCTCTCTAATTTTATTCGTTTTGTCTGACTGTATCATCTGTAAGGTTTTCTAATCTTTGATTAAAATAAGTAAGTTAAAAATTCCTTTGGGACAAATTAACTTGCTCACCTTCAAATGTTGGTAATTTCGGAATTCCCAAAGCAGTTCCACCAATTTTTCCTAGAATGACCCTCAATTTTTCCAACTCCTCTCCTTCAAATGTCAAATTCAAGCAAACACCCTGAGCACCATACCTCCCTGCTCGTCCCATCCTGTGCAAATAAGTCATGGGATCAATAGGAATATCATAGTTGATGACTAGATCCACATTGGCAGCGTCAACACCCCTCGCTGCCAAGTCTGTGCAAAGCATGATGCGACACTTGAAATCCTTCAGGCTGTGCAGGGCCATCAGTCTCTTAGTTTGGCTCTGAGCAGCCGAAATGAACATGGAACTCCATCCCTTCTGGTTCAAGTAGTTGCTGATGCTTTCCGCTCTGGTCTGGTAGTTTGAGAAGATGAGGCACTGCGTGAATGATAGTTTGCCTAGAACGCTCAGGAGTGCCTCATTTTTGCTCTTCATTTGCTGAACGACATTGGCGTAGGGCCTCAACACTGAAACGAACTGTTTCAAGCCGAGCAGCAGAGGAGTCTCCAGTTCCGCGTTCACTTGAGTCGGCGACTGCATATACTGGGCGAGGAACTGTTCTAGCCCATCGGGATAGGTGGCGCTGGTGGTTATAATTTGCTTCTTGGCAGGTAGGGCGTTGTAAATTAGGTTTATGTCATTTCGGAAGCTAGCTTCCATCAACTTATCGGCTTCATCGAGGACGAATAGGCGTGTGGATTGACAAGTCAGAATTCCTTCTGATATGAGATGTTTGATTCTACCGGGAGTGCCCACTGCTATTTGACATTTTTTGCATTTTTCTCTGTCATCTTCAAAGGATAGACCACCTATGAAGGATTCTACCACAAGGCCTAAGGAAAAGGTAGATAGTCATGACTCGATATTATTTTTTTGTGTAGCAAAATTTTGTGAGAAGGAGAATGGTCTGCTTAAGTTATAATATGTTTAAATACTAATAGATACCACAAATAAGTCATTGTGATGTTTTTTCGTTTTTTATTTTCCAGTGGGTTAGAGGCATCGGAAAAGTGTTTTTAGTTTGAAAAGTATTTTTAACCGCCAACTTAGTTGCAAAGCAACCCTCGTAAGTCTAGGACTTGTATGAAGACGGGGACCTTAGCTTTTTAAGTGTCATCCGAAGCATGAAAATACTACATACACTATATATATCAGGTTGTGGAAAGGAGGGGTTTATAGTAGAATCACTAGCAGTACTGCAATTGAAAATTTTTCAACTAAATGAAATTCGATATTCCATGAATAAAACTTTACTTAATAGGCCATCTCATATTGCTCAAGATGCGGAGTGTTCAAAGTGAACATTTTATTTTGAATATCTAAATAAATTCAACAGCATGAACATATTGGGTAGTTTTAGGATTCCTGACATGAGAAATAGGAATTTGTTACTAATTATGATTGCGTCAAAAAATTAGATAAAATCTTCTTTGTTCATTTTTAATGAATAACCCTGTATAATAAGTTTCAGCAATTATATTCTACAAAGTAAATTTCAACAGTATATCCGTCATAGATGCTTAGCGATATGCTACCTAGCGGTGACTCGTGAAAACACTCGGAGATTCCGAGAAGTTCGAGTTGTTACCATGAGATAGCGCTACGTGTTATTTTCTATAGTGAGTTGGAGAGTAATAAATATAAATATCTGAAATATTAGCAAGAATAGCAAGTGTTGTGTTGACAGCTGTTTAAAAAAAATTAAAATTCAATAGTTTACTAACTACTGAGACATACAAAACTAAAATTCAGAATATTAGGTTATGATTCTGTTTTTACCTATATTTGTAATGATTATTAACTAGGAAGTTATAGTGCATGGATGTGATTATATAGAAGATTATATGCTATGAACAATTAAAATGGGACTTCGATATCATAAGAGAAGCTTAATACTAACTAAACAAATAAATAATCAGGGGACAAATTATGAAAAAAAAACTTATTTGAATACTCCATCAATAATGAGAAAATTTAGATAAATTTGATCAGATACCTTCAATGTTACACCCAACTTGTTTTATTACATCTTGAATCTGAACTGCTATCTCCCTTGTGGGTGCAAGGATCAATGCTTGAAGTGCCTTTTTAGTTCTGTCAATGTTTTCCAGGGCAATAATTGAAAAAACAAGAGTTTTTCCAGTACCAGATTTGGATTTTACTATAAGATCTGCAAAAAAATTGAATATAAAAATTGTAGTATTAGAGATTTCCAAGTGCTCATGAAGTATTTTATAAAATAAAGGAAAATAGCAGGCTAGATTTCATAACTTGGCAAATACTGATATGAAAGTAAAAATAAATATCTTACCAAATCCACATCTACCAACAGGTATTGCTTTTAGTTGAATGGGAGATGGTTTTCTGAATCCTGTTTGAGATAGACCTTTGAAAATATCTTCAGATAGGAATAATGACTCGAAACTGACATTTTCTGAAATAACAACATCCTCAGTTCTTGTATTTTCTTCCAGAGAATGAGCTAATATGTGAGACATCACTTTGTATTTGTTTTCAAATGAAATATAAAAAACTCAAATATTCACCTGGTTAACATTGTTGACAAAAGTGAAACTTATAGGTTAAGTTCATTCCAATACTTTTTTTATGCGATGCACCATTGATACAGAACTGGAATCATTACTTTATCTATTCTCCGATAGGTAACGCGACCATACAGGAGCATTTAAACTGATTATTCAAGTTGATGGAATGTGAAATCTCGGTAAATTCATTGATTTCTGAATAGATATTCGCCAGAATCACAGTAGAACCAAACTTTCGAGATTGAGAGAGTTTTATCAACGGTTTTACTATTCATTCATATATTTAATAAGCTGGCATCTATCGGATTAATTGCAGAGTAATTGTAATTTCCACAGGACACTGTTTTACTATATAATCGTTGTTTCAAATGATCGTTTCTATACATTGACTCTAGTTTCACCATCCACTGATAGATGACGCACTATGAAACCAAATCGATTGATTTATGGCATTTTTATGGCAAATTACGAGTGATTTTCGAATCGATCGTGTGAATTTGTTAAATATGTTGTGAAATTTTATCTACTCGAATATTTATTAGTACGTGAGGAAAATATGCATAAATATGTGTTATTTGTATCGAGATATCCATCTCCCGTGAACAGTTGAAATATTTTTATTTAAATATGTCAAAATTTCTGCACTGTCAAATATAACTATCATTTTGCCGAGAAAACTAACTCTAAAATTCCAGTGTAAGGACATCATCTGATTGAAAAATGTGCTGCAGCGAACAATCCCTATTGTCCAGCATCAAGAAATTGATCAGTCAAATCGAAGGGCAACCTTGCTGCCCTTCCAGTTGCCCCCAGCCGTGCCAACCTTGCGTTACCAGCCCCATTGGGCCTGTTATCGAGATCTACGACCCACTGCCGAAACCCTGTCTGCCCATCTGTACCCCCCTCATCCCCAGTTGCTGTCCCCAAGGGTGTGGGTCTGCCCCAGGCTGCTGTCCCCCAAAATAGGGGCGTAGGTTCGACGGCTGCTATTGTGATGTTTTGTGACGAATTAAAAATTTAGAAATACGTAATATAATTTTATTTCCATCACAATCATCACATACACCTACAAGTTGGTCCGGATTTTAATTTGGAAAGCTTACAATGTTGTACAATGGTTGTATACGTCCATGGGTTGTACCTACTTGTTGAAATAATATAAAAAACGGTAAATCTTCGTTTATTATCGCAATCCTATGAGTTACAGTTTTTTCTATTTTGCATTAATTGGAAGCCTGGTTTTGAAAAAATTGATTTAATATCGATAAATAACAGAAACATCTTCGATTGCTAACAATGATTGAATTGTATTATCGACCAAACGTGAAGTCCCAGTTCACTACTAAGCAATTTAGCAATTATGGCTTTTGCGATACCAGCGGTGAAAAATGGAACGATATTGTTGTTTTTGGTCAATTCAAGTCAAATCACAATCTTCAAAATCCACCAATAACAGCATTGCCTTTCTCACTGCTAGTACAATAGATCTTATACATGCTTACGCTAGATCCAGTATCCAGGTTATTTGTTTTGTAGGTCCGAGGGGGTTGAAAGTACTAATAAGCCATTCATCGGTCGTTTTAATTTTAATTAATCATAGTATCTACTTGCTTGCAGACCCCTCTAATACCAAACAAATACTACATCATGATGCCGGATCTAGCATAAGCATAATAAGATCTATGGCTAGTACCTATCACCAAATCCACAATCGCTTTATACGAATATCGGAAAATTTATGCGAATAAAATGGCCGCTGAAAAGAAATATCGCAATAAAGTTGAAATATTTTAACTTTTTTGCGTTTTTTTTATATCGTCATGATTTCATGATACCACAGAATGCATAATCAATAGTGTTGTGGAGTAGGAATATCAATTTAATATTTATAATTTTCCGATTCACATGAATTTTGCGAAATTCATATAAGCATGAACCAGGCTTTACGGCTAACTCATCTGATGACTTTCATTTTCATTTCGATTTTACAAACTATAAAAAACCCAATAAAAAACGCGTATCGGAATGTGTTGAACAAGGGTGAATTCTTGGAAAAACAATAGTTCTTTCTGCCGAAAATTGTTTCAAACAAGTGAATATATGCGTGTGTATCTAGTGTTTTGGTTTGAAGTAAAGTGAATTTTTTAGTTTCTATACATGAAAATACTTCAGACCGGATTCGTGAGATCAGGAGGCCAAAATACGTGAGTTCAACCAAATATTTTTTTCAAGTCGTAGAAGTGCGATAAACGAAGATTCAACAATAAGATAAATATATTTTTTCAATCGCTTTGTTTTCCATATGCTTGTGTAGGGTGTTTGAAATAGGCTTCTGATTATTGATTTCTAATCATAAGTGCAAAACAGTATATTATATAACTGTTGTGGCTTCTGATGGCTTCTTGTAAATATTACCCGCATTAAAACCACATTTGGCAAAACGTCATTTTATTCTGAAATTCAAAACTTCAATATTAGAAATCAATTGTGAGAAAAGATGCATGTATTTTTATTTCACAATCAAGCTGTTGTCTATCATTATACCTAGTGAAAAAAAAATCCACGACAAATCTTTTGGAAAAAAACTAGATTTTTCAATTACCCCTTTAAATTTTTTCTTGCTCTATTTGAGGAGCCTTTTTCATCGAAACTTTTTGCGATATGCAGAATGGCATTTTTTGTTTTCGACGTTTTAATTTTTCATCAGCAATACTTTTTTTTTCAAGTATTTTCATACTTTTCATAAAAAATTTAATCCTGAGATACAACATGAAATGAAACATACTCTTAGTTGGTGTATCTCCAGTAATAAAGCGAGGACATAATAATTGATAAATGTGTTTTTCCAAATTATTTTGGAAACCAAATGAGCTTTCGTGGAATTTCTTTCACTACAATAATTAGCATAATTCTGCAACTTTCGATATTCCAATAATCGTCAAATTTGAATAAACCTGGTGTAGGATATTGTTTTGTTTTTCAAAATTATTGAACAAATTTATTTTTAGATTTTGAACAATTCTGAAATCATTGATCTTATACCTAATTATTGACTGCTATTTTCGCCATATTCGACATTTTATTGCGGAAAACTCGTTTCACTTGTAACAAGATTCCTGTTTGATTTGTATCGGGAGCTCATCAGAGGAATTGTCACACATATAAAAGAATAACCCCCCTCACACACAATTCTTTGAACAGTTGTTGTTTTCATTTTCGTGGGCTGGCTGCCAACCTCTTTTCTTCATCCTCTGTATTTCAAAATCAACACCTGTAGGACCTCAATAAAAAATCAACATATCATTGAATCGAACACTTCTCACCTGTCCATCTCCTATATATTGCCTCCTGTCGAATACTTCTTCAATTAGTAGAGTTTAACGACTTGACACTAAAAGGAAATTTATGACAGACTCACATAATAAACAGGGAAAAGTGGCCAGTGAACAGTGGCCGAATTCATGATTTTTTGCCACTGTCATCTGGCGAAATAATGATAAGCGCCTCTAATAACCAATGTTATAATATTGAGGTAAAATTACCACCCCTCTCTTCTAGTTGTTTGTTGAATTTTTTCAATAATACTATACTTTTCTGTCAAATCTCTTTATTTGTGACAAAAAAATACACGAGAAATATCAATAGAATATGAAACAACATCAGTATTTGAGAAAACAAAAATATAATAGCAATTTTGTTTTGGAACAGATAATGATGGAGAGATTTTTCAGTAATTGGACTTTTCTAGCTCTACTTTTTGCAAATTCATCAATAATACTTTCCATTTCGAGTTGCTTTAAAAAGTCAGACTCTATAGAAATAATTGCAAGATTTTATAATCTAACCGCTCTTTGACCATTCTAGATCTTAAATAATTTTGTATCAACTTCAATTTAGAGAATGACTTCCCGGCTGTAGCTACAGAAACTGGAATGGTTAATAATTTGCGCAATACAATCGTAATGTTTGGAAATGAGTGCGGGTTAGGTTATTTGTTACAGACATCGCGTCCTTGTCGCCATTGTGCATAAATTGTAATTCGTGTGAAATATCTGTTCCATCTATATCTTTCTCGTTGCGATCTTTGTCGGTTAAGGTCTCCTCCAGTTTCTTACAAAAATCAAATTGATTTTGATCGGAATATTTGCCAAATAAATCCTCAACATTCCACGAAAAATTAAAAACATCAGAATGACACGATAATAGTTGAAAATTTTAATTTACGGATGAAAGAGTGATGTCTCTAGCATTCCGAAAAAGCAATTTACTTTGAATTTCATTTCTTGATTTTCAGTCGGCTGGTCGTCACCTTCGTTTGCTTTAACACTTTTGTAGATCTAAATTTTGCATCAACTTCTAAGCAAGAAGCTATTTTTGGCATCTACTAATAAGTCAATAAAGCCTTTGTCAGATCGATATTGTTTGAGAAATTCATTAAGGCTATTCAAACTTTCGGAAGCCTGGGAAATATTTAATTTTTTTGATTGCAGAATCTTAGTAACAACATCCACTTAATTCATAATCTTGTACCACAAGACTACTATACACACAAACTCATAGTTTTTAATTTTTTTACCTAAGGAAGTAGCTATATGTTTTGTAGCATTGTCGAAATCATTTCCGGAAAAAATTTCATAAAGAACATCGTAAATTTCGCCCTACTGAAATCTTACTTGCTCAATTATTTTTCAAAATTGCCTCAGATACATAATAGCAAATAAGGCACTCTATACGACTTAGGCGCTTATTGCGACAATAATGAAGAATCAACCGGTTGCCGATCGACGAACTGTGTTGGTGGATAGTACATTTTCACCACTGGTTTGATAATGTTGATTTGTGTAGAAAATTCAAAACGACCGTAGGCGCCTTTTTGGTCTTGGCGCCGTCGTGCGCCGCACGACTTTGCACATATGGACGGCGCGTCCCTGTATTGCTGAAAAGTTGTGTGAATAAAAATCAGCTTGTTGACTTGGTTAGACTCAAGGTGGATATAGGATGGTGAAACAGCTTCCTATTAACAAGCACTAGAATAAACTGTAGACCTTTGCCTACTTGATTTTATACCGTAGTAATATTTCCTGAAATTAACAGATATGGCGACATACCTTGTGTCGGTAAAACAGAAACTGTGCATCTGTCATCTTTTTATCAGTTTAATCTATTCTAGATGAAAAATGACTGAGAAGAGTCAAGATATCGATTATTATTCCAGATTCACTGAAAATATTGTGTTTTGATGTCATTTCAACTCATGTCTGTCAGATGCGAACCACAGAAATACATGAGCAACAGAAATATTCTTCGATAATCGATCTCACCGCCATCTACATTCAAGTCGTGGAAATATTAGTACCTTCTCAAACGGTCTACAAGTTTTTCGCAGAAACAATTGAAGAGCTGTTTCACCATCCTATATCCACCTTGGTTAGACTGTTGGGGTTGACATCAGGTTCGTGGCAATTCTGTTGATAACAATTATATTGGAAAATATTGAATCATGTAAACACTATCAACGAAAGTAAAACCTCCTGTTCTTCTCGTTAATTGTTAGGCCCAAACCTTCACACCTGCTATTCTTCGTTGTTTTTACTGCAATCTTTTATTGACGTGATAAAAATATGGACAAAAGGACTTTCGAGCGGCGATAAAAAGCATAGGAATGAACATATTATGTAATACGAGGAATGTTTCAAGTTGTAGGGATTATTAAATTTCATGCTAACTGTCTGACGACTTCCTTGACATTTATGACTTGATGGTATCTAATAGGTAGGTACATGTAATTAAAAATAATAAGAAGAATAATGTTTTTAATTTTGAGGGAAAATTGTCAGACATGAAAATTTACATGATAGTGTTCCTTCTTTTTATTAGTCTGTATCTTTCGTATAGGTATAAATCCCGGTGTCTAATTCTATTTCACCAACATATTTCATGTTAGATGTTGAGGCCGATTCAGATTCATGCGTGCCCACCCTGCATTTTTGACCCTGCATGAAAAATGCATGCCTGTCGTCGTTCACATCTATGCCTGTCGGCGTGCTTGTAAAATGCGTGGTGGGCATGCATGGAATAAGGACAAGTTCTTATTTTCAACTGTATTGCATTCGTTTTTGCCAAATTATCCCTAAGAGCCTCTGAATATTTGACAATCTTGTATTTGAGTTTGGCATTCGATATATTTTGAATTTGATGATCATTTTGTAAAGTTTGTAACATTCCCGCCTTTCTCTGAGTCAAGTCTCTGTTGTAATTTTAATCTGGAGAAAATGAGCGAGATGAAATTTTCAATTCACTAGTGAAAAAACTAAATAAAATATGACATTGGGTAAGAAATGCGATGGAAATGCACATATGTGGAATGTCATGCCTTTTTCAGGCACAAGCGTCAGAAATGCATGTGCCTTTAGGTTTTCTCAAGTTTCACCAAATAAATAATAATAGTTCTATCACAGAGAGATTCAATTTCATAGAAATTTTTAAAGTATAGGTGGGTATTTTTTTTAATATTGATAACCAACACACATCTGAAACGTGGTTTGAGGAAAGTACAAAGGTACATTATTGATGAGTTCAAAAATACAAGTACAAAAATACAAATGAGAAACATACTTAGGAAGGTCGTTTACGGAAAAGAGTAATAAAAAATTCAGCGTTTAGAAGACCGTATTATAAAAAGTGATTCTTTATTTATTTTTTTATTTTTCCATGATGATGAATGACAATGGTTTTGTTTTTCGCAAATCATCCGTCTATTTTTTCATGTAGAAATCTCAAATATGTGACAGAACCACAATAAAATCGATAGTCTGGAATGAACTTCACTGTTCTAAGTTTTAGTAATTTACTAATAGATGGCGCTACCAGTATGAAAATTATTGTAATTTTCAGGTGAAATTGTAAACTCCACTATTTGCATAATAGCAAATTGGCAAATCAGGAGTAACGAAGTAAACCGAATATTGTACACCGTGCGACGAAAGTATCGTATAAATTGGATATTTCCAAAACTACGAGGGTTCGCCAAAAATCCTCTGATACGTCGATCTTACTTTTTCCAAAAAAAATGTAGCAACTCAAACTATTGTTTACTGTATTTCATAACGAATTCAGTTAGCGAAGTAATTAGATTTGTAGGTTTACGAAATAATGTGGAACTTCTGGCAATATTCTTTCAAATATAGAATCACTTCTTAATTTTTTGCGTACAATTTCCGAGCACCCTGTATATGAGAATAGAAAAAGTCAAAAATGGAAATGAAAGGAATCCTGATTCATACGAATTCGAGGATGACTACTATCCTTATTAAAAGCCGTGACGCATCATTTTTTGGAGATTTTTTTTATCATTTTGGGTCCATGAAAAAGATTTTGGAACACTCTCAGCACGGTTTCGGTGCAATTCAAATATTTAAATGTATAAATAGTTCAATTTAACCCTTTTCCTTGAGTAAATTTCATGTTTTTTTCGTAATAAAATTTCAGATTGAAAGTAGCGAAAAAGGCTCTTTCTCAGCCCACATTTTCCACTAAAATGGCAAAAAAAAAAACGTTTTTTGACGTATAAGTAACGTTTTTCGTCACGTGTTCATGACTTTTTATGATCAATCTCGCCAAAGCGACTATAATCAACCTAAAAACTGAAATAACTGGCTATCAGCAGCCATCAAATAAATCTACAATAAATAAATATATAACTAGATAAATATTCATATTTCTCCAATATCTCATGAGGATTCCAATCATGTAATAGTATATTACACAACAAGTGTGGAAAGTGACATATTTCACACGAGTAGTCGTTTAGCACGAGCCGCGTAGCGGTGAGTGCGGAAACGTAACGAGTGAAGAAAATGCACTTTCCAGCGAGTTTTGTACACTATTTTTCCTACGACTCCGAATACTTTCATTTCGCGGGAAGTCCTGTCAAAAATGTAACTTGAGCGGTCTCTATAATTTCAGGTGGTTTTGATTCGATATCAAGTGTTTATTTCCATGTTCAAGATGATATTTGAATACTTCTCCGCTTATTATGTGAATTGCTGATTGATTGAATTAGTTTTGTTTGGACAATTTTATCGATATTTGACACCATACGCCTGCTAGCGTCAGTAATCACGCAACCAGAACCACAGAAGTACGTATAGTGCGCAAGCGCGTACGAGTTAGGGCGTCCTTGACTCCTTGTCAAATGTAAATAGTGCAAACATCTGTGATATGATACAACATGCAACTGATGCAATGCAAGCCGCGCATGAATGATCTCACCCGTTGTCATCAACATCATCAGACATGTATATAAATAGTTCCAGTCACTGTCCCTGATTTTTATCAAAGTGAATTCAGAGGTTATGTATCATTGACACATTGAAATTAATAGACAAAGAATTCTCGGTATAATTCGAAACGAGACAGAAATTTCGATAAACAATATGAATTTGATTTGAGAACGCTTTTATATTGACTGTGACTACCAACTAATATAACTAATTATTTCTATCAATTCATGCAAGCGTGTGATATTTTTCATTTCAACCATGGTGGATTTCAACACGTGTGCTCTTTTATTTCAAATAACAACACCATGGTGATGCTACTTTCAAAATAACAAAACAGTGTGCTATATGACGTTTTCATACGGGGTCGTTGAAAAAATCAATATATGAATGTCTTCAGAACGGAAGCATGAAGCCTAATCAAAAAGTTGTCTGTCGGTTTTAGATGAAGAATTTTCCGTTCCTTCCTGAATAACGGCAATCTCATAGCTGTCGCCCACATTTCCCCGGTTGTTGCGTTCTTATTAAAATCAATCTCGTCGGGAAAATTCTGACAGGAAAGCGCCGTATACGGACGTGTATATACGAGGCGTCGAATAACCAATATTCAGCAGTGGCGTGGCTAGCAACAGTATAATTTCAATTTTTGAAACAGTCGAATGGGATACATTCAGTATCTCAATTATCGTGACAATTTTCGATTGGGTGTGCAAGATTCCAAGTAATGTAGTCCGCCATCTTAGATCTGCCATTATAGAGCCAACATCTCGATTTTATTAATTTTCAAATTCCTAATCGGCGAACCCCAAAAACTCCTACAACACTATTTTGAATCAAATCGAACCATAATCACAAATCTCGACAGCCATCTTGGAACCGCCATATTGTTTTTTTGCCCAACAAAAATTTCATAATGCGTTGTCACCGGAATTATGAACACCTGCCAAATTTAAAATCATTCAGATATTTGTAAGTGGGTGAAAATTTATCTCATAGATAGGTACGTTATACATGTCTTCAAGTTAGTATAATGCTCAAAATAATAATATATTTTATGCACGACCGGGCGTAAAATGGTACTTCATCGCCCGGTTGTGAGGGCGTAAACTATTACTTTACCGTGCTCGGACAACTTTACCGCCCGCCGGTCGTAAAATGGCACTTTACCGCCCACCTAACAATAAATTATTAATTATTCGCATCCTCATTTCTGGTGGAGTACAATTCACACTTTCTTCTTCACTGGAATGCATTTCGTAATGACTATTGTCTGTATTGACAGCAAATATGGCACTAGCCTATTTATTCACCCTTAATAACTCCCTTATTATAAGAGATAGAGAAAAAGTAAAAAAAATCTCATGTAACGCTTTTTCGAGAGGAACATCATGGGCGTAGCAAACATTATTTTAAAGGGGTTTTAAAGGTATTTAAGAACCGTTTTATTCCTATCATGCTTGAGAGGTGAAGAGGTATTTACAATAAAATATACTGGTCGTGCATAAAATGTCGTATGTATTTCGGGCGTAACTTGCTTTTATGGACCTAGGCGTGTTAATAGCCCTCGCTATCGCTATTGTATAAGGTCTCTATTACTTACACGCTGCGGTCCATAAAAGCCTATTTTGCACCCTTGATACATACATAATTATAATATAGTGTCTTGATTCATAGGAACCATGAAACCAATGCCACTATCAATTATGAATTCATATTTTGAAAATTGTCTTCGGTGTCAATATTCTCTATCACGTAATGTCCAGTTGGATTCTTATGGATTAACGTCTTTTTCTCTATATATGATGAAACAATGATAAACATAATTGTGTTATTTTGATCGAAATTTTCATATGTATTTGTACCTATATCCATTGATTGTCAAATTTTCTTTAGTATGTATTCTTTATTCTATTCATTGTAAAATAAACTCAATATTTATTATTATTAATCAATACATCAACTATACTGTTCACTTGTTATAAAAAATATGATCCCCTATATGAAAAAGGGTAGCCACTTCCCTGTTGCTCATTTTACATCAAGCTTCGTGTATCGAAATTGAGTTCTGAAACAAAGCGAATTTTAATATTGCCGTTTTCTATGCATAAAGAATCTTTCATATCAGATAGGTAAGTGCCTATACCTCTGCTTTTCCTGGAAAACTCGGTTGGATGGAAATGAAAGATGTTTATTTGATGGCTGAATGGAGTAGATATAATTCTACTGCATATTCTATTGATATTTCTCAGTATGTTCGCAATGGAAATTCATTGTTTTTCAAGAGAAGAATGAACTATACGTATATGGCATCACCGATAAACTATGGTTAGGTATTTCATATATAATAACTTGTATACATTTTCAATTATTCGTGTAAATGAACATCGGACATTTACAGTCTCTGGTGAAGTTTAGAATGCTGCCGTGGCTGTTTGGCTTTGATTTAAAGACTAAAAATTATATGCAGATGATTATTATTCATAACCATAGGCAAAAAACAGCTAAAAGAAGGTGCAATTGAGAATTCAATTGAGGAATAAATTCGTTTTTTGTGATATTAACTTCGAAACTGCTTTAGATTATATTACAATTATTACGTAAAGCAATATGACGATGAACGATGAATTGAGGGTGGATTTATAAAAACTGTCTATGATTCAACATTGAGACTTGAAAGTGAATCAGGTTATAAAAATATCCACTCAACGTTTAGGACTGATATAAGATTATTCCATGTTCTTTATTAGAATCAGATAAAAAAGGAACTGTGGAATGCTTATAGTTTTCCTAATGCCTATATTAATAGGTCCTATTTTGAATTGCCTGCTTTGAGGTTTCTTTCAAATAAGTTAGAGTAATAACCCTCAGCACAAATACAAATCCAATATGGATCCAAATCGGGAGCAACCGAATCGTTTCTTTTTTCAAATTCTTCCATAAAATCACAATAATTTCGAATAATTGAGGGATAAAAAGTTTTCATTATCGATCATAAAACATGAGCTATAATCTTAGTTTCATTTATACCTACCAATTAAAAACCATTCTTAAGTTGAAAGTTGCAAGTCTCGAATGTTTTTTTAACTGACAGTGTTTTCCCTCTATTCTATCTGTCTTAGGTGATCCAGTGAATCCAGTGATGGTGTAGTCAGAATTTTGTGAAGAGGACAAAAATCGAATCGATAGATTAGAATTATTTTTGAACCTTGTGATTTCAGTAATGTAGTGATCTTTTCCACAGAAAAAACGCTTGAATTTTTTTTCTTGGTTTTTTGCTTTGAAAAACAATCAAAGTTGGCCCTGGAAATGAAGAGATGTTCTGGTCTTGTATAAATTTCAAGTGTATATCTAATGACAAAAATCATGACAATCGCCTGAACAATAGATCGGTTCAAGAAAAAGCTTGATCTTGCGGAATGAAAAATGATTTTCATAAATATGGGATATTATTATTCGAAACCGACTATATAGGATAAAATCGAGCGAAAATATTTCATAGATTTTTAATTTCACTGAAGTTTCATTGCATTGACCTGCTCATATTCGTGACTTATGATATGAAACGCAGAACACGAGAATCCGATTGTCTGGCCTGAGATCTGCGATTTGTTTGACGTAATGAATGTTATTCCTCCATTCTTTTGTTGGCGTCGACTCCAATCAGAATCCTCCGCTGCAATATTTATTGCAAACTGTTTTTACATCGAGACTTCCATCTAGTCGTGGATAAATTGAAGGAGAAAAAATGCAATAAAATCTGCCGGCTTGGTGACATTTCAAAGGCGGCGAGAGTGAATGTGCCGCCCCCCAGACAATGAAGTCCGCGAATTCCTAGTCCATATTCTCGGAAAGACAGCTTTCGAAGGAAAAAAACCAATAGCAGACAAGATGATGTTCAGAAGTATCTAATTCTTTTCGAGAAATATCACCTGCAGAAAACAAAGGTTGCGGTATAAAAAAATTACAAAATGTACTAGTGACGTCATTTCTATCATTGTCAACAGGAATCATAGATTATAGAAAGGGTCGTCAAGGCTGTGTAACCTCTCAAGCACCTCGACCTATTAGATCTTTTGTGCGTGACCCTTAATCTGTTTGAGTCTCGGGATACCGAGACTTCGTGCAAATTTTACCAGTTTCCTGATGATATCGGAGAGCTCTAAGAAGGCCCCTTCCAGGAACTTGAGTGCTGGACATTCGCAAAGCAAATGTTCTGCAGTTTCAGCGAAGTTCTCGCAGTAGCAGCAACTATCAGTCTCTGATTTACCCATCTTTTTGAGGTGATACCTCAGAAGGCAGTGTCCAGTAAGGAGTCCTGTAACCAGTTTCAAGTCTTTTTTGTCCAACTCGAGAAGCTGTTTAGCTTTCCTTGGCGGACGACTCTCTAGCCTTTTCGCTTGTCTTTGTCCTGGCACTTTATTCCAGTGAGATTTCATTTCATCCGCTTCCCAACGTCGAACCTCTTCTTTCAAGTGGGCCTTGGAGAGTCCACAGAAAGGTTCTGGGCCGAGTAATTGTGTATTTGTCCCTTCTTTGGCAAGGCAGTCTGCTTCTTCGTTGCCTTCAACTCCTCATGACCTGGCACCCACTTCAAAGTGACCTGGTTGTTCGCTGCCAGTTGCCGCAGGGATTGTTTACAGTCCCAATTCAGGTTAGACTCACAAGTGTATGGCTGCAGTGCTGCTTGGCTATTTGATAGAATATGGAATTCTGCCCATCGAGTGTCTCTATAGGCATGTACTTTTGCTTGAAAGATGGTTGGGGTATTAGCAGGGGATTTTGAGAACCTGAATCTTCCACGCCAGCCCTTTCATCATCTTGGATCCATCTTGGATCCATTAGTATACCACACTGATGCATGAATATATGGTAAATGATCGTTATAGGAACCATAAAAAACTTGATAAACGCTCAAACGAAACGACAGCAGTTTTTGTAGAAGTGAAGTAATTCACGTTCAAATATATTCAGTTTTCCAGAGTGCGATATTTTTAGAAGATTGTGATTTTCCGCCTAGAGAATCCTCCAATCACATCTCTACATATTCCACTAGAAAATCAATCGAAACCAGAGCTACGGCAGAAGATTGGATGCTTTTAGATGCTGGGAGAAAGAGTGTGCATGCGGATGTCAGCCCAATCCAATAAGGAATCCAGCACCAAATAATCATGAATCGGGATGAAAGATGGCGTGTTTCTCAACTGAGACTATGCATCTGGAAAAGTTCCTGTCACGCATTTTTATTTTGTTACAATATTTAAACGTATCGACGGGGATACATAACCTTTTCCAGAGTGTTACTTTTGAATTATGATCATTCTGTGGATCCCACTTCTGAATTCCATTTCTCAAGGGCCTTAAAGATACGCCTATCTCTCGCCTGTTTTCAGATGCTATGGCGAATTTCTCAAGATTTATTTCTGTTGAAATATATATCATGGACCTTTCTCAACATGCTATGATCGAAAGTTTACAATAAATTTGTATATTTTATAAATAATTCGTGGACAAATGGGAGTTTATCATAACATCATTTCATCATTATTGATGTATCGAGGCAAAATTCAACATTCATGAGATCCAAAAAAAAAATGAAACATATATTGGTTTGAAAGTATAGTTAACTGATTACTAATAAAACCCGCAATCAACCATAAATTTCATTCTCTACGCTGGCTCTGGCTGGCTTGATGATTCGTGATCAAGGATCAAAATTACACATTTCTACTGAGAAGCTCAATGACTCTCGAAGCCAACATTGATTCGTTTCAACCACAAATAATATTTTGATATCTATAACAAGTCATAACAATATCATAATATCATTCACGCACTAATGATGCAGTCAGCTGCTTACGATCTTTAAGGCACAGATCCGACCTGTCCTGAAATACTGTTCCCATATTTGGAGTGCGGCACCTAAACGTATCCTGAAACTATTGGATTCTGTCCAAAAAAGGGCAATTCGTCTCGTCGGTGATGCCTCGCTTACAAACTCGCTCACTTCCTTGGAACACCGTAGAAAAGTTGGCGATTTATCTCTATTTTACAGATATTTTCATGGGCAATGCTCTTCTGAAATATCAACAATCGTTCCTCCATTAGCAGTCTCTTCGAGATTAACCCGCGTCAAGTTCAGTCTTCACACCCCTTCGTGGTCACTTTAGAGACCTGAAGAACGTCGCTTTCCAAAGACTCGTTCATCCAACGAACATCGAGACTTTGGAACTCATTGCCTTGGGAGGTGTTCCCCGAGGCACACCATCTCCAGAAATTTAAGAAGAACACCAACTCCTACCTTCTTTCCCTTGGTTCTCACGATGTTCTCCGAACATTACAGGATATCCCTTTTCGTGAGAACCAGAACATAAAAAAAATGCACTCAATATTCGATGTCTCAATGCTAACATTCACATTTATAAAGCGTGGTTTCCACTCAAAGTTAAGCCTCCACAAGACTCCCATATAAGCCTATCCAGAACACGTGATCGAAAATGGCTGCCTTAGGGCACACACGGGGTGTTTAGTCTATTTGATTACATGTGTTCTTGTGTTTATAGTTTGAATTTCCTTTTTGAAGGTTTCAAAAGTGAATAAAATGGCTTGTAATAATAAATTGATTATCTGTTATCGTTAGAGACTGAAGATAAAGACATTGCATTACGGCATAAGGAGAAAATCAGAGTCATTCAAGGCATCGTTCCTTTCACTCTGATGGATCAGTTAAAGCAGCTGGTTTTCCTAAAATTTGAAACCACATTTCGCAACAAATACTTCATGAAAAGTTATGCAACTTTTTACCTTTCAAGAAATTTTAAGCACCATACTTTAGCATACTTTAGTTTAACTTCTGTGTGATCTTCCCTTTTGATTGCTTTCAACCATCTTTCTCTTCGGATTGTTGAGCGTTCATTCAATTCTGTTTTATGTGCAAAATGTAGTTCACTGGGTATATATTGAAAAACTTCACATCAACTTCCTCGACTCCCACACTTAACAACACAACAAGTATGTGGCATGTTTTTGTAGCTTTATCTTCAATTTTATGAGAAAATTCACAAATCACAATAAAGTCTAAACACATAATATTCACAAATGAATGTTTGAATTCGTTTTGGAGTTAAAACTTATTTCAAATTGAAATCACAAGGTTCAAATAGCTAGAGTTCTAATGCACTCAAACGGTTTGTATGCCCCAAGGTATTCATCTTGAATTTGATTTGACAGCGTCTTGGTTTATTCTATAGGGAAAAATCACGGAGTGGGCGACATCTATAATTGATCGCATGAACTACTCGAGAGGTGAACAACAAACTAACCTCCATATGTTCATATGGGTAAAGTGTGAACTTTATTCATTAATTTCAGTGATTTAAGCATTGAAAGTGTTGTATTTTGATGATATTTTGTGAAGAATTGTTGTTAATAGACCACACAATCTGAAAATGCAAGAGATTAGAAGAGGTGATATGGAGATAAAATCGCGAAAAATATGCTTGTTCCATAATGCTCTAACATACTCAAGGCTTTGCACTTTGCATAAATTTCCTTCAAATTCTAAGCAGAAGATGGGCAGGATTTGGGTAAACCTAAATCCTAAGGCAAGTAGCCTAGAAATGGAAGATGATCTTGAAGATTGAGAAAGCTATCTCGGAATTTATGTTTGTAGCAAGCACTCATGATGATTGTTTCAGTGGTAAGTTCGATTTTTCATTGTTGTTGTCACTATGCTACCACCTCTTCTCCACCTCATTTGGTTCATTTTAATCATTTTGTAATTTATTACAGGCTCAGGCAAATATCAAATAATGATATGCAGTTGGAGCAACATGGAAATGAACAAGTAGGGAAGATTTATAAAGAAGAGAGTTCCACTGTAAATACAAAACCAACAACAACCTATATGACACACAACAATAATGTTCCTGATAATTATATGAAGTTTTGGGTGATTCTGGTGTTGTGTATTATCATCTGCTTGCTTGGCAGTATTATTTGGATTTAGGAATTTAACATGTTCAAGAATGTTTATTATTACATTTTTTATGAGTTGTAGTCTTTCTCAGTCTGAAGGGAATCTATTTCATTCACCAATGATTAAAAGATTTGAATACTGATTTGTTATTATTGTGTTACATTTCCCAAATTATTCTATTAAGAAAAACATATGACATGCTAAAGAAAGCCATTTACTCTTATTTAGCCAATAAAACTATGTATTTTTTAAATCATTTATTTGAACACTATCATTTCTTCTAAATGAGTTTATCAAATCTCCACAAAATGATGAATCTATATCAACTGTCACTTCCTGGTAGTTTTTGCACTTCACTTTGTTCTAATAGGTATATCTATTTGAATACATTATCATATAATCTAGGTTCCTTAAAATAAAAACAAACCAACATAGAAAAGAAAACTGATAAGTCAAAAAGGTGGAGTTTATATGCTTCCAGTCAAAATGGCCAATAAATCTTTTCAAAATTGAATTATACAACATTAACAATACATCTGCTTTACAGGAACATTAAAATAAACCCATATCATATCTCATCTAGTTTCATGGTGATTTCATGTGAGCATTGTGGAGGATCTCAACACAAAACTTTTTATGATTTCTTCATTGAGGCCTTCAGTTCCAATATTGTGATTGCTGAAACACTTTCACTCCATATATAATATCCGAAATTGACATTTCGACTTTCACACAGGCATTTTAAAAAGAATTTCAGGAACTAAGAACTGAAAAACTTCGAATAAAAACCGAAATTGATACCTGGACTTTGGTGGCATTTAACAAGAATCCAGTGACAATAAAACGGAAACGTCGACAACAAACCCTAGATACAACTTCAATCCAATATTCGAGTACGAAAAATCGACTTAAATCTCTGAGATAGCTGAAATTCTATTCAATAAAAACTTTGGTTCAACAAGAGATCAAATGACAGATTATTTGTTGTTCACCCCTCGATCCGACATTTTGACATTTACAGCGCCATCTGGCGTTTCGTGATTTTTCCCTATTGAAGCGATTCTAACCTAACTAATATAATCATAGCGTCAAACTGTCACATAATTTGACCTTGAACGAACTTCAACCACAAGTCACAACCGCCTATTCTCATCATATCGACGTCTTAAATCGAAGAAGAAGAAACAAAAGAACCCCAAAAAGTTTCCCAGCGCCGACAAATGAGAAAATGTCATTAACCCCCGCACAAAATAAGGAAACTTTCCCTCTTCGAGGCCCCCGCAACTTTCATTAGCATCTCGCATTCACGACCCTGATCTCGTCCAACTTTCCTGATGCGTCGCCCAGGCCCGCTAACCGAGTTCCATTTCCATTTTCCAATTAGGAAGGTCGTAATTGGGACGAGAAGTGTTTCTTGTACGACGATGGGTTGAGGCGCATGCGCGCTTTCAGTCGCACTTCCCAACATAACTCGACTCGCTCGCTTTTAATGAGGGAAATTAACTTCGAGTTTGTGGGAGTTGTAATTGCTTCAATGCCAACCGCGATTTTTTATAGCGTGATGCAAGAGTGAGTACTTTTCTGGTTATGAAAGTGTCACATGGTGATTCTTGGGTTCCATGAAGTTTTGTTTCAGGTCTTTATTAATGTTCATGAAAATTGTTTAGAAGATGATGATGATTCGATAATTTCCTCAGTGTTTACTTATATCATAAATAGGAGTTTCTCAACATATTTTCATTCAAATGTCGCTCTATACAAATATAGATGATAAAATTGGAAATATTTCTTCTCTTCAACGGGAAAAAACATTAGACATTTTATTACTGCAGTTGTCAGGACTTTTTATGAATTTTTTTTCCTTCTGGCAATAATTTTTGTAACTCTACTTTCGCTATTTCTACTAACTCAGGTAGACATTTTCAACTTTATATCATTCATAATATTTCGTTTGCCATTTTTGAATTGAATGTCATAATTAACTTGACATATATTTGATAACTTTAATGGATTCCTCAGCAACGCAATGCTAATTATTGTCGCTATAACTTCAACAGCCTACTAGTTTGAAAATTGAGATTTCACGTCAATAATTTTTTGACTTTAATATATTGTAATAACATATTTTCATGAAATAAGACAAAATAGTTTATTATTCACGGAAAAAATATTAAATTTTAGTTCTTACCGAGTTAATTTTTTTCTTGTATAATAAATAACAATTATTTATAGCTTCCACATTTTTGTAACCTTCTCTAATGAATCTGTTCGTTGAGTGCTTTATTTAAAATAAAATCATCATATTTCCAGTTGGCCAGAGGCGTTTATTTTTAGAATTATTACTCATTAAATTTTGGATGAAAAATTATGATTCCTTGAATCCGGAAAACCAACCGTTTCCAAGACAATTATTGCGTTTTAATGAATATAAACATTCTTCGGAGATAAAGGGTATTTGCAACAGAAAACATTTATTTCTCAAAGAAAATCTTCCGTTTCAATTTGGTACCATAGTTTCGGGATATTGCAATAAATAATTCAAGGGTTTAATCTTATCTAGAAAATGGGAAAATAGTTCTGAAGAACTTTTTTTCAAAGGCGCATCTAATTTCAATATACAGGGCAACAAAATTAAAAAACTAGATTTTATTAATTTACAGAAAAACCTTTTTTTCGATATTAATGAAATTTGGTAGGTTTGTATACAACAACAAAGACACTTCTTCTGATGTATGTAACAAATTCGTTTGATTATTCTACTGGTTTACTAGGAGGAAACTCAGTTGTAATATGAGAAAATATGTCAAGTCACTGTTTTCTTTTCTCAATATTGAACAATTCAAAATGAAACTCTTTGGCAACATAATTTTTTCATTATCTTTGATTTCTAAAAATGAAATAAAAGGAAAGGATAATTTGTTACGCAATAATAATTATTGATTTCGCTACTTCTTATTCATTTGGTTTGAGTTATGGTTTCAATTCAACTAATATTATTATTATTGAAGTATTTATTTTCGTGCAGAGATGAAAAATTGAATCAGATGGGATGATCATGTGAGGTCTATTACCAAAATCAAGGTACCTTTATGATGACAGTATAGGTATAGGATGTACCTGTAACAATCAATTAATTTCTGGATGGCACAAATCAAATCAAATTTCAAATTTATTTCTATACCCATACCTTTACATTTCACATTTCATTCACATCACCTACTCGCTATAACGATTCATTTAACATAAATTGATATTATTAAAATTGGATGGTGGTCACTGATAGAACCGAACCTAGGAACGAGTTCCTGTACTGTTGAGGTCCTATAGAAGAACCAAATCGCGAGTATATTTTTGCCTATTGAAGGACGATACAGAGAATTTGAATTTGAAGGGCAAGCCTGAAGAGTGAAAAGGGCGGAAGCAACATTTCGTGATCTTGGTATGAATAGTAAACAATAATATATGGAACCGGGATTGATTTACCTAAAAAGAAACATTAATTACAATATTGATACTTGTGGAAACAAAACGATATGAAGTAGAAGGATTGTGTGGTCAAAAAATTATCTCAAATTTATTAGGGCATTCTGATAGTAGCTTATTTATTTCCTTTTTGAAAATATGTTTCTTTCTGATTTGTTTTATATGTACTGGAAGTAAGTTGAATAGTTTTGGTCCGTAGTAAAAGTACGATTTTTGTGTTAGAGTTTTCCTAAAGTTACACCTTTCATTACATCAGACTTTCGAAATCATTTCACGCTTATCCGTTAAAAAAAAACCTCGAAAAACACGCGCCCTTGTACGTGAAGTCGGACAATAGAAAAACCTGCACAAAAGAGCGAAGCAACGAAGATTGATCGCGATCACACCCTTTCCCGCTGATGCTGCCTCTCCCCCTTCACCCCGCAACCGCCCCTCGTGTGAGTAGCACGTTACCATGGCAACGTTGGTTTGTGGCCATTTGAGCCCTTTCCATCCCCCGCATTCTTCCATCGACAATTGAATGAGTATTCGAGTAGATGATGATATTTGCATGCCGATTATCCCACTTCTGATGAGGATACCTGATCCTCATCAGAAGTGGGATAATCGGGGAGCCCAGTCTACGGGGTGGACTTTCGGTCTGGGAAAAGGACCCGTTATTTGTTTTGTGGAAGGCCAGGGTATCGCATCCTAATCTTTGGTCTTCAAACGAAAGAGACTCACGTACCTACTGATTACATCTACAGAGTTTAGTGTTATATACTCACGCAAAAAAGTGTCTGGTTTTAACAATACTAACAAGATATTTTGATAAAATATTTTTTCCGCAAATCGCTAGGAAATTTTGACATTCCTGTCAAAATTTCTTGAAGAAATAGTCAGGACTTTCTTACTGTGAGGAAATGTCATTTCCTTACTGTAAGGAAATGATATTTCCGTACAGTTGTTAGTGTTCTACATAAATGATTGAAAACACATTGCTTATAAGGAATTAATTTATATTTTGAAAACATCAAGTCATTGCTGAATACATTTTTAAGATCAATTTGTTATATAACTATGAGAAACATTTTGGACAACATGCGGGGTGGTAGGGTTATTTTGTTGAATATTTTGTACTGTGAACATTTTATTTGCCACCTCAACCTTATTGTTAAGCGATTCTTCGATATATCCTTCAGCAACGTTTGATGACTTCTATCCGCCATGCCTCTTTAAACTAGTTATGTCGGCACCAAAGTCAACCAATATTGTTGCAGAAGACCGACGAAAGCAGTGACCAGTGTATTCTGTCGGATTTACCAAGTTCAAATAAGTAGCAACTATTTTGGGCATTTTTCTAAATTGATGAATTCCTACCACTTGTCTACAACCCTTTCCGCTTTGATATTTAAAGAAAAATCGGTCACTGTTCATATTTTCTGGTCTTAACGAAACATACTTTCGATAAACATTCAAGTAGATCTGATTAATTACAAATGATCTTGGTTTGTTGGTTTTCGAATCAGGTATGCTGATTAAAAGCTTAGATTCTAGGTCTTCTATATCGTGTACATCAGTCATTCGGACTAACTCATCCATTCTACAGGCCCCAGAAATACCAAATATTACAGCCACCTAAAAAATAAATAAAGGTACACTCTAAATAGAAATTAAAACCTTGTAAATTACCTTAATCATTAAATTTTCTTTATCTGGAGCTTCCTGGATAAATTTTTCAATTTCTTCCTTCGTTAAAATCTTAGATTTCTTTGCCCTATAACCTTGAGCTTGCCGTTTCAATAAAGAACGAAGTTTTGAGTATGTAGATATATCTACATTGTGTTTAATTGCAAGGGTTGACTTCAGCATTGAATGATTGGCCCATAATGTTGAAGATTTCATCTTTAAAGAAAGGTCTGGGAAGTATGCCATTACAACATTTTCTGAGAAAGAACTCGTATTTTTACTCATGCGATAATCCATAAAACGTCTGTATGCATTTTCGTACTTTTCTCTTGATTTCTTTGGCAATAATTCTAATGAAGCAGTATTCACTGCCTCAACCAGCTCTGGAGAAGTCCCAGGAATGGAAATTTCATCATCTCTTATCATTTTACTTTCGAGAACACCAGCAATTAAATTTATAAGCGTCAAGTTTGACAATTCAACCTCAATACGTTTCCATAGTAGCCCAAGTAATTTTATTAGAAATTTCAAAGCACCATTTATTTGGGAATAAAATTATCGCGTTTTTTTTTTAAATCAATCAATAACTGTCGAATTTTAAACGATTTGCGGAAAAATAGTATGTTTACCTCGTAGGAAAAGCCACATTCCTGGACTCTGTGTTGCTAAGTCTCGGCTTGCGCCTCGACTTAGCAATCTTCACAGTCGCCCAAGAATGTTAAGCTTTTCCTACCCGGTAAACAATGTACTATTTTTCCTGCTAGAATAGAATAGACCTTATTCTACGTATTTCATAGACAACTATCTGAAGAAAATTTTGGAAGAAGTGTAGAATTTTGCTGATGAAGTCATTATATAGAAATTTATTTAGAAAAATGTCTGTCAATAATTGTTTTTAAAGCCACATTTGCTTTTATTGATTGAAACGGTTCTAACAAGAAAGAGATGTTGATTAACGTTATAATTAGAAAACTATTCATTTATCAATTTCGCCAATCGAAAATAATGAAAATGTATAGTGCTTTGAATGTACTTTGAAATTTTTTCCAGTAAATTTTCCAGATCCTGAGATGTTTCGTGTCAATCAAACTTTCAATTTTTCATCACCAAAGCAAATACTACAGATTACTATACCAATGGTTTCATTCTTATAGACCAATCGTACAGAACTGATTCAATGTTTTCATTTTTATTTGATATGTGGAGTAGGTATATGAGTAGCTAAACTCTTCATAACATTAGATACTTCGAATTTCTCTTCTCAAATTCTTTTGTCCATCAAAAAAGCCTGATATGAATTTATTCAACAACATCAATAATTGATTATGACTCAGAAAGAGGAATCATTGATATACCATTTCATTTGGATATTTCAACAATAATTCCAAATATTTCCGATGTAAGAACTTTTTAATGTTTTATTCTTTGTAATTGAACTCAAATAATTCTATACTTTTCCAGTTCTCATGAATTATTATTACATTGTTCAAAAACAATATTTAATAGTACCTGATGCCTCAGGAACACTAGAGGAATATTGCGAACTAATGTGAACCCGATCATCCTTCAATAAACAACATTTCGAGATGAGAAGTAGTGAATTAAAGGCTCGCGAATTATTCATCATACTTTGGAGACCATTCTGGAGATCTCGTTATGGAAATATGGATTTTCCGAGGGGTTGCACACAGGAAAATCCAAGGAAAAGGGTGTGAGCACCGATCGATCGCGATCAATCTCCCAGCCCTTTGTGCATTTTTCTATTGTCGAACACGTAAGCATCATGCTCCCCAGAATTCCGAATAAAGGACTGTAATTATCGTGTCCTCCACTTTAATTTTCAAGAACTGCTCCTGTTCGACAATTAGCGCCTTTTGTTTCTCTCGAGTGTCTTCGTAGTTCCCGTTATTGTCAGATATTGCATTCGAAACTGTACCCCTTTGAATATGGTAGAAACATACATTCGGATGATGTGAAGTGGATATACACTGTAGCTTTCATGTACAGTTTTATTGTTTTCTGAAAGGATCAGCACATCTGGTCTCAAGTATACTGCACGTTTATTTTCATGGATCTTTAACGACTAGTTATTAACAAAGACATCCGTTTAATCTCGGAGAGAGGAATTTTTTTCAAGCGTTCTGAGGTTCATAATTCTTTTGCCAAAAACAGCGACTAACCATCAGCCCCTTTCAGACGATCATTTCGTGGTTTGTTGTTCACTCTGTATACTTCTGTACGCTCGAATTTCAAATCAACAAAATGTACCTTATAGATAGCTGAGTGGTCTTGGTATGTTTTAAGATCAGTGAATGATAGCCACAATTTCTTCGCTGCATATAGAAAAAGATAGGTCTGGAAGGTCTTGAGGGTGATGGCAATGAAAGGGTGATGGCCACTCTAAAGCTCAATATATAAACTCCGCTACCGTAGCTACAGTTGACGCTGCAGTTACTGTTCGTAGATGGCATGTGCTACTTCGATTTTCTTGAACATTGGTAGGTTTAGGTATACAGAGTGGCCACTTTTTTAATGGGATTGTATTGGTAACTTTTAAACCATAACAGTTAGAAGGTCGGTCAAATGGAGAAAAAGTTGCATTCATAGAAGCATTGTCAAGCAGTTCAAACAAATCGAGATTATCAGGGCCGGTTATTGAGATATCATAAGAAAAGTAAATTCTGTCATTTTGATTTTTCTTTTTTTCCCACTTTATTTCGAATATTATCAAAAAATGTCACAGGAGTTTTTTATTTGACAGTAAATTATCCTCATTTTGACATAATCAGATTTTGTATCCAACGTTTCGTACGCTCTGGGCCACCCTCAACCTCATTTTTTTCAATACGAACAATATCGACATATCATAAAATGTAATTCAAAGTTGATTTTCAGGTGATTTTGACCCTTATCCAAATTATCAAAATCACCTGAAAATCAACTTTGAATTACATTTTATGATATGTCGATGAATTCAGCGTTTAAAGTTATTTAGAAAAGTGTCATAAAATATGCAGGTCCGTATTGAAAAAAATGAGGTTGAGGGTGGCCCAGAGCGTACGAAACGTTGGATACAAAATCTGATTATGTCAAAATGAGGATAATTTACTGTCGAATAAAAAACTCCTGTGACATTTTTTGATAATATTCGAAATAAAGTGGGAAAAAAAGAAAAATCAAAATGACAGAATTTACTTTTCTTATGATATCTCAATAACCGGCCCTGATAATCTCGATTTGTTTGAACTGCTTGACAATGCTTCTATGAATGCAACTTTTTCTCCATTTGACCGACCTTCTAACTGTTATGGTTTAAAAGTTACCAATACAATCCCATTAAAAAAGTGGCCACTCTGTATATGTAATAATAAGAACTTTGACTTCCTATAGGAGTAGACTCACTTGATGACAATATATACACACGAAAAGTTATCTCATATCACTGTTTATAATTGAGTACCTATATCTTATCAAAAATATAACTTATTAGCCACATGAATCTTATTCTAAAAAAAATCAAAACCATAACTCTACACAACCACAATGAATTTGTTGAAGGATTTCATAACACATTATTTGGAAAAGTTACCCAACTTGATTTTGTTTTCAAAATAATAAATGTATTTCCTCTTCACTTTCTTCTTAGAAAACGAAGTGAGAAACGTGTAAAATCCACTTGGCCAAAAAGTTTTATTTTGTATTGCCCACCCTCAGAAAATAGATACTGTCTTTGTTATTGTGTTATTGCATACACATCTACTATACTTAGATCGTCAATATAATATAACAGAAGAGTAATCAAATCACCTAGACCCTCGACCATAGCTTTATGTGTGATAGATTGCCGCTGGAAAAAGAAAGTTATCTTTGCGTTCGAAATACATACCAGATTTTTTTTACAAACACAAATTCCTAGACAAAAAAACTCGATATTCATTACTACTACTACTGCTCTACCTGGTGCTTATCAAACTACCATAGAGTATGAAGTAATATTGAAACTCACCTTTTCCAGTAAATATAATTTTTGCTTTATATTCAAGGGAGGAAATGCTACAAGTTTAGGATACTTTGATATGTTTAACATTCAAGCAGGCCTATTTCATGAATCTGTCATATCATAATTCATCTCTTCCTCGATTTCTCTGGTTGGAGGTACACATTTACAATTTTTGCTCTTTCTTCTATACATGAGAAGGTGCCTTAGGCTTAGATAATTCGCAGTCACTATTTTAAATAATGCAAGAGAATACGAGTTCGTTTTAAACAATATACCCAAGGTATAGAGTCGACCGTTTTTTCAATATTTCCGCTTACGAGCGCAAATGCTGTCAATAAATGATAACGGAAAACGTCAATTTCGTGTTTAAATTAGAAAGCTTCAAAGGCTACTTTGATAACCATCAGTTGTAGAAAGAAGTATTTTTGACGACATAACGCTTCAATGGGGTAAGCTCTCGAATTGGCGGTTGACAAATTTCACAAATTGTATTTTTCATTCCTGATATTAAGATACTACGAAAGCGTATAAGGGCCACCGAGATTTTCTTATATTTTTTCCGACTTTAAACTCGGAATTTCCGACTTTGAACACGGAATTTCAGACTTTGAACTCGGATTTTTTTTTTCGACTTCAAACTCGGAATTTCCGACTTTCAACTCGGAATTTCCGACTTTGAACTCGGAATTATTGTTTTCCTCCTACCCCTATAGAAAGTACACACTTTCCTCCCTCAAATCATGGAGAAAACTCATACTTTTCCTCCCTAGGGAGGAAAGTATTTTTCCTCCCCCTCATTTCAAGTAAGTTGCAAATGATGAAACTTGTGAATTCATTATATTCATATTGTTTCAATTATTTCTAGAACATCCTGTATATCCTGTTTTTTGTTAAAAATCAAATATTAATGTTACTTCAACGTAGTTCTTCAATACAAATTTCAACTTCAGGAATCTTAGATATACGTTTTTTGAGTTCAGAATTCCGAAGGTCCCGGGTTCAGCTCCTGGCAACTTTTTTTTTTCAAGAACGTTATTTTACTTTTTTCTTGTTAGTTATTTGAATTATTGGACATTTAGATAGCTTATACATTTCGGATTGCTATTGAGTGATTGATCATTTTTTTTCTAAGAGCTGCGCTTGTAGAAAAAGGTTTATTTAGTGCGGGTAGGAGGAAAAATCATATGTAATACATGGGAGTAAAGTGCCTTTTCCTCCCTTGGATGTTTACTGCCCTCCGCTTCGCGTCGTGCAGTAAACTACATCCTGCGGGAGGAAAAGTGGCACTTTCCTTCCTAGTAATACAAATAGCTATTTCCGACTTCAAACTCGGAATTATTTTTTTCCGACTTCAATCCCGGGATTTCCGACTTTGAACTCGGAATGATGGAATAACTATCAACGCCGGTGTTCCACAAGGATCTATTTTGGAAACAACTTTGTTTATACTTCACATCGATGATGTCCTGTCCTGTCCTGTCTACAGCTTTGCGGATGAAATTACACTCCATGTACACTTCTGTTCTAGAGCCGCTATATCATCCAAAAAGCTAGAGGTGCAAGGCGAAGACAGGTTGACACTATGATGATACCAGCAGCCATGATTGTTCTTATAACATCCTCAATATTCATCATTTTTCATTCATACTCATATAGATATTTTTCCCAGGTCTGGTTAGATATAGACACCAGGAAAATATAATGTCACACAATTTCTCCGTTTGAGGAAAAATAGAATCCTGATAGAGGGAAGTTCTGCGGGGCTGAGCCTGGCAATGAAAGAGTGGCCAATCTGAGTCTGTCTGGTCTGTCTGCTCGGAATCGCTCATAATGATATAAATAATTTTGAAAAAACAACAATATATCTACAAAAAAGGGATATCGACCACTTTTCTGCGGTCAACAAACTCGTAAATGCAAGGTCACCAACCAGACGAATAGTTTTAATGGATATTGAATCCTGGAGCTGAACTCTGAACATGTGAACTAAACTTCATGACAGGTTAAATTTGTGCTATGTTAATTATGAGATTTTTTTAAGGTGTGAAGTAGTCCTTGGCGCGAAACAAAGAATCGAATTCTTGTGAACCAATTTCTGCACATGATATCATTCCATGATAGGGTATTGTTGATGATGGTAATACCAAGCATGGTCAGCATGGACATCAAGGATTCAACAGGAACAAAAACATGCCTGACATAAGGCATAATGAGGTCCATCTTCTTGAAAAAAATACAAGCTTGAGTTTGGTAGCAATTGTAGCATCGAATTCTACTAGATTGTCAGATTTCTATTGATAGCTATTCCATCATCCATCGTGAAACAAAATTCCGACTTTGAACTCGGAAATTCCGAGTTTGAAGTCGGAATAAAAAAATTCCGATTTTGAAGTCAGAATAAAAAAATTCCGAGTTTAAAGTCGGAAAAAAAATAAAAAAATCTTGGTGGCCCTTATACGCTTTCGTAAAATCCACTCATCACGAGAACAAAAACCACCGTATTAAATAACCAGTTTGCTGTCACACCCCGAGAGTTTATTCTTACAAGAAACCCACCGACCAATCAGGGCCCAAACCAGCCCGTTTCCAAGGAAATGGCTCAATTTTTCGCGCTTTCCGGAACTTTCTCTCACACGCTAGTTATTTATTATTCCATTCGCGATTGGATAAGGGAAATAAAATCCAAGATGGCCGTTTGGGATTCTCCACATTCGTCCACATATACGTTATAGTTGTGTGGCGCACATGCGTTTCCGGGAAAGGAAAAGGAGCGCTGTAACGGAAGTAAGTAAATAAACTTGAGAAAGAAACTCCACCCCCTACACACGATACCGTCAACTGCGAACCATAGTGGCCTGAGGAGATCTTGGGTGCGATAGGATTCGAGCAAGGAGGGAGGCATTTTTATGTGTGTGCCATAAAAAAGGTGGAATCGAGCAGAGATATTTTTCAGTACGAGAAAACCGACAGGATTCAATGTAACGATCTTACGACTGCTATAGTTGTGAATCTGGCAAATGATTACAATATAATGTCCATGGTGGAAGAAAGATGATGTTGAATGAACTCCTATGCTAAGATATATAAATTTTTCCTACGACTACGTATGGAAACGTCAATAATCACACACCGTTTTGTTATTCAGAAAGTAGCCCATATCACCATGGTATTGTTCATTTGAAAGAAAAAAAAATTTCTGTCTCGTTTTGAATTATACCGAGAACTCTTTATCTATTATACATAACCTCTGAATTCACTTTAAAACTGGAACCTATACTCTTTGCTGGAACTATATCGCTGATTCAAAAGAGTACGGCTATAGTTTTATGCGCGGCTTGCTGCTTGCATCAGTTTGATATCACAGTATCCCCAAAGAGAAGATTCTTTGGTATCACAGATGTTTGCAAGGAGTCAAGGACGCACTGACTGTATTCCTGGCTGCGTGATTACTGGCGCTAGCAGGCGTATGGTGTCAAAGTTGTTTATATACGCTGGTGTCAATATCAATAAAATTTGTCCAAACTAAACTAACTCAATCAATCAGTAATTCACATAATGAGGAATTGTCGGAGAAGTATTCAAATATCATCTTGAATATGTGGTGGCGATGAGCGCAAAGCGCGATGATTATAATGGAAGTCCATCACGGTCGTGGGTTCGATTCCCAGGCCCGTCAGAAATAACAAAAAAAAGGCGAGGCGACTGGGTGTAGCGTGTTCGGTCTTTACATATATTTAATATACATACCAAAATTCTGTGGCAAATGAACTAAGTTTTCGATGCCAGGATGAGTTAAATGAATGAGTGAATGAATGAATGAGGGTGAGTGAAAGGTGAGGGCGAATCTTAAAAAAAAATATATATGGAAATAAACAGTACTTATTGATATTGAATCAAAACCACCTGAAATTCTAGAGACCGCTCAAGTTACATTTTTTACAAGACCTTCCGCGAAATGAAAGTATTCGGAGTCGTAGGAAAAATAGTGTACAAAACTCGTTGGAAAGTGCATTTCCTTCACTCGTTACGTTTCCGCGTAAACGACTACTCGTGTGAAATATGTCACTTTCCACACTTGTTGTGTAATATACTATTTCCTGCAAATCACACTAAGGAATTATTTAAATTAATTTAATTTTCCTTTACTACTGGTTAACGAAGTAGCCGTTGACGATTTCCAATCTAAACACAAAATTGACTTTTTCCTACGACCCCGTAAAAAACGTCATAAAGCACACTGTTTTTTTACTTGGAAAGTACCTAGCTCATATCACCATGGTATTGTAATTTGAAAGAAAAAAGCACACGTGTTGAAATGAAAAATATCACACGCTCGCATGAATTGATAGAAATAAATAAGGTATATTAGCAAAGACTACATTAGTTGGTACTCACTGTCAAATCAAATTCATATCATTCATTGAAATACAGGTATCTTTTCGGATTATACCGAGAACTCGTTATCTTCTAATTTAATATGTCAATGAGACATACTCTTATTTGCGCGGCTTGCATCAGTTGTTGCATCATATTACAGATGTTTTCACTATTTACATTTGACAAGGAGTCAAGGACGCACTAACTCGGACGCGCTTGCGCACTAAGTATTTCTGTGGTTCTGTATTCCTGGTTGCGTGATTATTGGCGCCAGCAGGCGTGTGGTGGCAAATATCAATAAAATTGTATATTCTTGAAAACGAACTTATATTCTATAGTGACTGAATTATCTAAGGCAGCGGTTCTCAACCTTTTTGAGTACTGTACCACAATGATTTCAAGTACCTACAAGTACTACCTAACAAAAATACTTATCTAGGTGATGTAAGAAATTTTAATTCACATGCTAAAATTTAACCAAGAGATAAAATAAATGAAACAATAGTACGAACATTCTTACCACAATTTCTGGATCCATACATAGGTATAACTAACTTTTTATGGTGATAAGGTTGGGCTCGAGTATTTCCACATATTTATCAATATCGGGTTTCGTGTTACTCAGACATAGCGGAAGATCAGATTCTACATTGGGTATGTTTCTGTTCTAAGTATTTTAAAGCACGTTTTGCAAGAATTTTTTTTTTTAGTTTTATTTTAAGTGGTGCTGATTTCACGTCTGTTTTTGCGTTTCAGGACTGTTTTTGTGTACCACAGCAAATAATAATATGTACCACCAAGAGCAAAATTTGCAAATTTGAACCTCCTATCAGATAAATTGAGGAAAATGTGAATTTTGATAAGATAGAGTCATTGACATGGTGAAATGCTCGAATATTGAAGATATCGAAGTGAGTATCCTAAACATGTCACACAAAAACATCAGTCCTTTGAATGTAAAGCAAAAATAATATTTACTGAAGTAGGTGAATTTCAATTATACTTCATACTCTCTCATATTCAACAAACTGATGTTTTTGAGAAATGCGACAAGTTTGGGATACTTACTTTGACATCACAATTATTTTTGCTCTTTCTGCTACATGAAAAGATGCCTCGTCACTATTTTCAATCATGCAAGAGAATATAAGTTCGGTCCCAACAATATACCTAGAGGCGAGCGTTTTTTCAATATTTTGGCTCACGAGCAAAAATGCTGTCACTCAATGACATTCATCGGAAAACGTCAATTTTGCGTTGCGATTTGAAAGTGTCAAATGCTACTATCTTAACCAGTAGTAGAAAATGTTAATTTATTGGGTAGAGTCAGGCTTTATGTCTCACCCTTTGACAAGATACATTCAAGAGTCCATTGACTTCGCGTATTCTTTCCTTGCGTGAGAAAAAAAATACTGATGTAGGTACCTGGAATTTCCAAGAAAATAATCATCAGATGTTTATTCTAACGTTATAATATGCAAATCCTCTAACAATATTCCTCCATACCTTTCACCCGACAAATATATTCTCACATGCTGACATCCCGTAAACGTCTGAAACTTTGTCTTGAAAACTTTTCACCGGTCTTAAGCGACTACATTCGGAGATTCAAAATTGTTATGTTAATTTCTACTTGTATGTAAATACGCAAGGAACTCAAATGAAAGTTGAGGACTTTGTTGAAGAGTAATACGCATTTGTGCGGCATGGGAACCCATGTCTCACTGTGGATTTATGGCTACTTAGCATACATCATCTCTCGAACAATCGGTATGGTGAACGATAATGCAATAGATCGATGGGATTCGAGACCGCATCTCGAATGATCAACATCACGTGAATGTGAATATAGAGTCGACCTTGTATTCAAATTAGCAGAGACGAACCTGGAGAAAGTGGAAAAAATTGATGCCCATGAATAGGATATATACAAAGGAGTAGGCATTCGACATTGGATCTGGAAGAACCGTATATGTATGACCAAAGTTATCGCATGCAATACAACAAGTGTATTGATGATTATCGAAACACAAATTCCTTCGATTTTGAGAAACAAATCATGTTGCTTGGAAGGAATTTTCGATAATCATCAATAACACGAGTTGTATTTGTTCAGATTATTTCATGAATAAAATCAAGCCATTCTGATGATTTCCTATTTATTGTATTAATTAATATTAAACGTACAGACCGTACAGTTTATGGAATTAGTTATATTGATTATGCATTGTAGAAGATTCGTTATGCAACCAACAATACATTTATGCCATTGTATGATGTAGGCACTGAATTACAGTGGATGTAGGTAAGATGTGCACTATGTACTACTAAGCTAAATAAGCCTATCTAGAACACGTGATCGAAAAAGGATGCCTTGGGGCATACACAGAGTATTTAGTCTACTTGATTACATGTGTTTTTGTGTTTATAGTTTAAATTTCCTCTTTGAAGGTTTCAAAAGTGAATACAATGGCTTGTGATAATAAAATTGATTATCTGTTATCGTTAGAGACTGAAGATGAAGACATTGCATTAGATACGGTATAAGCAAAAAATCAGAGTCATTCAAGGCATCGATCCTTTCACTCTGATGGATCAGTTGAAGCAGCTGGTTTTCCTGAAATTTGAAACCACATTTCGCAACTAATACCTTCATGAAAAGTTATGTAACTTTTCACCTTTCTATTCATTTTGATTGTTGTCACAATTTGTGTGATTAGGTTACATTAGAGTCCATAATTTGTGGAAAATGAAGTGGATACATATTAATAGTGTGTTTTTATCATGGTTCAGACGAAAATTTGGTGTAGTGGCATTCATTTATTTACCAGGGAATCGGAAGATACTATGACAGATTGCAACTAGGAAGTCGTTGTTAAATTATAAACTACCCAACTGCCTACGAATCAGAAAGCGAAATACAGAAACGAAAACACAGCATGTAGGTATCCAATAGCCAATCAGGAGCCGAAATACAAAATCGAACTGTTTATCAACACAATCATTTCAACTAATCAAAAACGTGTATTTTAGCATGAGTGAAATAATCTTTAACAGCCAACAGCTACAATTCACTGTAATGTTGGTGAATATATAATAATAATAATAATAATAAGTTATTGCATAAAAGGAAAATCCGTTACAACATAGAATCATCATATATAAGCTAACCTAAATGATGTACAATAAAGTAGGAAAAACCTGTAAGAAATCGAATTCTTGAATAGGTTGAAAAGGTACAGGGTAAAAAGTATATGAATAGTAAATATGATACATATAAGCATTATTCATAATCTCTATAGTGAGATACATAAAAATAAATTGAAAAATAAATTGTAAAACAAATATATACATTAAAAAATACGAGATAATAAAACAGTTGAAGTAAAAATCAAAAATATAACTAGAGTTTGAGAGGTTAATTTTCACATGCATGAACAATGCAATATATCCCATCACATGATGGTAAAACGATAGTATATATTAAAATACAAGTTTTATTAGACGCTATTTTGTTGCACGCGTTGTTTGGAGTAGGTACGAAGCGAGGAGTACTCCAGGGGAACAAGTTCGACAACGTGTTTTATAAAAAGTGTGTCATATGCAATTTTTTCTATTTTGCATTGATTTGAAATCTTTCATTGAACAATATTACTTTTATATCGATCAGTAATAGAAACATCTTCGATTGGTAACGATGATGAAATTGAAATATTTAAAATCTGACGCACAATCGTAAAGCCCAGTTTACTGTTGAGTGATTTTGATTTTTGCAGCGGTGAAAAATGCTATGTATGTTTTTATTGGTGAATTTAAATCAAATCACACTCTGAACTGCAATTTACCAATAAAAACATTGAGATTTTCACTGCTAGTGTCACCAAATCCAAGATCGTTCAGAAGTAAGCTGGACCTAACTCTTCTACCTTTCATTTGACAGTTCAATTGTGCCAACCTCCGAATAATAAAAAATGCATGTCCAAACAGAGGCTATTTCGATACACATTTTCGTTTCATAATGACTCCATAATAGAACCAACCCAACATAGAAGAAATAATTTTTGAAATTTTTCTGAATACCCTGCTATGATCCATTCCACTACTCATTTAAATACAGACAGACATACATTTATTTCCCAGGAACAACAAGGTATTTACATTAAAATTATAATGATAATATGTGAATAATGCATTTCGCTCGGAATAGTAGAGAGAACAAAATATTTAGAATTATTGAAATTCATACACTTTGAAAATAAAAATATGCAACCGAGAGGGCAACATATTTGAACGCATGAAGACATCGTCCAAGAGCAACTTGCAACAGTGACACCATGCGGCGAAAGAAAGAAACACTCCAGAAACAATGGTGCCACGTTGTGCGACCGGTCGTGTTATTGCTGCACTACCGCTCCTTGACATTTATTATTTTCACTCAAACTTTGCTGCAACTAGACTCAAAGACCTATTTTTTAATGAGATTATGACGAATCAGCAATGGAAACAACAACAAAAAAAAACGAATTTTATGTCCATGCTGCCATAACTTATATAAAGTTATTGAGACAATTTTTCTTTTGAACACCCCTCTATCTATCTCATAAACAGCCAGTGGCGTGCCGTGAAAATTTTCCTGGGTTGGTGGTATACCCCCAGACGGCACGCCATTTTTATGAGGTACGTTGGGTTGAATCTTTATATTTTGGTGGGAACTATCTGTAGTTTATAGATTGCCCATCCTTAATGAATCATCCTGTATATCATACAGGTTTCTCTCACCAATAGAGATATACCATACTGCCTATAGGCACAAATCTTTATCTCTTTTGAGGATTCGCCCTGACGTAGCGAGTGTTTCACTCTAATATTCTCCTCATCCAACAAAGAAGTATTGTTAACTCAAGTGAATACACGAAATTGTTTCTTTTCCTTTCGACTTTCTCCCTTCGCAATATCTCGTCCGGAGGAGCAGCTCTTATCTCAAATTTCTGGCAAGAGCACTTCTCATATCTGGCATATACACGTTTTATTGCTGCTGTGCTGGTCTGTGGATCGTTTTCGTCAGTGCATGGCGGATGCAGAAGAAGAAGAGTTCATTCTGGGGTTTCGTCGATTAATTGCATTCGAAAATATTATTACGCAGTCGGCATAAAAAAAATCTATAATTACTGAGAGTTAATTTTCTTCCAGACGAATTATTACGGAGAAAAAAGCCATGTGGAAGAAATGTAAAAAATACGATATATTATTTAGTTTCAGTTAAAAAATATCGTCCTTATATTTAAAAAAATTTAGTTGGTTTCAATAGGGAACCTATATTAAGATCGTAGTGCCAGTAAAAAACTGAACCTTGTGTTAAAAGCCCCTCTAGAAGACGTGGTCAGACATTCGAATTTGTGTGAAATCATCTTTCAAACAAGCCTAAGTTGATCAAATTTGGCAAAAGATCGATAAGTAAAATTTTTAAGAACGAGCTGACGCAAAACATTATTAACTTTGGACTTCTGTTATAGAAACAGCAATCAATGATGATTTTCCAAGAAATTTCGAGTTTTGGTGTTAGATTTGCTAAATTTTTTTCCAAAGCTGTAAAGGTTATGATTTTCATAACATACCTTGCAGATCTTATTGGGACACCCGATATAGTTAAAAAATGTGAGGCATTTGAGGTCTGGTGACCTAGCTCGTTTTTTCCAATGATGAATTTACATCATAAACATTAGCAAAGTAGCAATATTTCGCCATCGTTCTCACATTTTTCTCTCTTCTCGTCGGGAAATAATATTTTTCGAGATTTCGCAATGAATTTATACCGAGATTTATACATTCTCCGGAATCGCACAGAAAATATTAGATTTTCAATTAAATTGATCGAGCGTTAATTCTGAGTGAGAGCGAACGAATTTCATGAAAACCAAATCGCATATTCACTATGATGGCGGAGCTCTCGAATGTGAGGAGAATATTCAACTCTCATCATAAAGATAAATTGAATGAAGGATTTCGACAGTACAATTTTTGGTGGATTCAGAATTTCTATTATACACCAACTTCAATAATAATTCGCCTAATTGATAAAATCAAACTTCTTTCTTCAGCCGCTTTATAACCAAATATCGGTGGCGAGTCAATAAAAACATAAAAGCATGAATGAAATGGACAAATGAAAACACAACCTTGTGAAGGTAGTTTTTTCTCTCCTTGTTCCTGAAATTTCTTGCGGTCAACTTAATTTGGAGATAGGGTGTCAGGAAGACAAGAAAAACATGTCTATCTCTAGCCAATCCCGCTAGAAAACTTCTTCCTTTTCTTCATTTTTCTCATCAGCACAATATACATATACACATCTTTCTATCTACAAAGAATTCACATCTTTGCTGATGCCCATATAGTCTCCAGATCTTCAAGATCAGTTCCAGATAGTTATAATTGAAGATTGAGGAAAAAGAAAACGATACATAAATTCTCAGACCATGTTTAGAGTTTTTACTGGCTGCCTCTCCACTATGTGCAAAAGGAGATCCATGTTCTTGAGGACTGCAACTTTTACCCAGAATCATATTGCTGTGGATAAATTACAGTCGTAGCCGATATCGCATGAGACAACTTTGAGTTGTCTGCATATGGCTGGTTATGTATACATTTTTTGAAATATTTCTAGTGGTTACCTATCTCTGAAAGTGCCGTTGCTAGCGAGTTTTCGAGGCAGCAACATAAAACGACTTCCAACAATCTATTTATCGCTAATAAGAAATCCAGACATGGAAAGACTATTTCTGAACCGTACTATAGAACGATCGTATTGGGACGCTCATCCCATCCTACAATCTGATACAATTCCAGGAGGAAGAAAGGCGTATATATAAACGCTCGGGCATCGGAAAATGGAAGGGCCCCAGATGAAAAATGTAAATATACGATGGAAGAGCAAGGAAAAGAGTCGCGCCAAGAGAAATAAAATAAAACGAACGACATATCCAATAAGGCTTTAACCTGCAGGGAACGGGTTGCCTTGGTAACCGGGTGCTGGAGCCGGGACTTCAATTACTTCACATGCGAGTTTCCTCGTCTTCTTCTAGTCACACGTCCCATAGTCTCTGCATTGCCATGTCGAGGACCAGAAGGCATTGGCGTAACAGCAGCAGACACCAGAGACGACGGCGATGATGATGATGATGATGATGAACTCGTTGGCCTTCAAGTCAATTGATGATGGACAGAGCTAGGGATGTCAGAAAAAATTCTGCTCTCGCTTGGCTTCACCCTTGACCCAACCACTTTCACATGGCAGAAAGAGATTTCATTGTAATATTGTGATTTCTGAAAGAAGAATCTCTGGCGACTATATCAGAGATTTCTGACCACCTTGGATATTGCAACTCAATTTAGTATAAGTTGAAGAATTCGTGAAGGTTATACCAGCCTCTCATGCACCTCGACATATCAGATATTTTGTGCATAACCCTCAATATATTCGAGGTCCCAGATTCCGAGACTTCTTGCTGAGTTTATCAGTTTCCTGGGAGCTAGGTTCCTGACATCGGGGGAATCTAAGAAGGCCCCTTTCAGGAACTTGAGCCTCTTGTAGAATAGCAAATGTTCTGCAGTTTCAGCAATGTTCTCGCAGTAGCGGCAACTATCACTCTCTGTTTTACCCATCTTTCTGAGGTGATACCTCAAAGGGCATTGTCCAGTGGGGAGTCCCGTTACCGGTTTTCTTATCTAACTCGAGAAGCTGTTGAGCTCTCCTTGGCGAGAGGCTCACTATCCTTTTCGCTTGTCTTTATCCTGAATATCCAGTGAGATCTGGTTCCTCTTCTTCAAGTGGGCTTCGCAGGGCTCTCCAGAAGGGTTCTTATGGACTTATAATCCTGTCATATCGACATATAGTCAAAATATTCTTGAATCTATGTTCAAAGAATGTGTGAAGCATAATCAAATATTTACCACAAACACAACATTAAAAGATCCTAATACTAATTGAAATAAAAAATATCTCATATTTGCTTTACAATTTAAATTTCGTGTTGAGCTATAACTAAGTATATAAATTCATTATTTTCACCTTTTTTTATGGAATTCCAATGCACGCCTCTGTAGCTACCCTTTCTGATGTTGGATAAAACCCCTTCGTCATGATGACTAAATTAAAAAGGAAGTGAAAATGTGACTCAGGTAGTCCATGAATCTGATTTAAATTAACGAGTGGAATTTTATAGGTCCACGAATTGCAGATAGGGTGGCGATGAGAAAATTATATTTGGAGACTTTTTCAGTCAATTATCTTGCTTCAGAAGTTATACCTACTTATAGGAATATGTTTGTAAGAGAGTGTTAATGATGTGAGTTGACTAACGCTGTATGAAAATTTCGAATAGTACATTGAGATAATTCAGTTTATTCTTTAGAACTCGCTATACCTACTCAGAGTTAACTTTGATAGGAGTGGGCGATAATTACTTATATATCGATAAATTCGCCCAACTCTAGTCAATATATACAAAGACAAGCTGTATAGTGTATATATTATAGTTCGGTGATAAAGTTCGAAACTAAATTCATAACCAGATTATTGAATGATTTTTTAAAAATCGGTGGACACGTCTACCTGTTTTTTTAACGGAGGAATTGACTATGCTCACATTCATTGTAATTTCTGTTTAAATTGAATATTATAGTCGAACGTTATGAAAAAATGGATAAGAAAGTGTAAACCATTTTCCTCAATCCCAAACTGTTTTTACAAGATGTCGAAAATATTGAGATAGTCGATGTTCACATATCAATAAGTATTCCAAGAACAATTGAATATAGGATATAGGAATATAGGACGACAGAATATTGGAATTTTCATCAGTAGTTTAAACCATTCATTGTAATTTCTGTTTAAATTGAATATTATAGTCGAACGTTATGAAAAAATGGATAAGAAAGTGTAAACCATTTTCCTCAATCCCAAACTGTTTTTACAAGATGTCGAAAATATTGAGATAGTCGATGTTCACATATCAATAAGTATTCCAAGAACAATTGAATATAGGATATAGGAATATAGGACGACAGAATATAGGAATTTTCATCAGTAGTTTAAACCATTTTTCGTAATAGTATTTAAAAATGCAATATATCACATTTAATACTGATGAATAAAAATTGATGTTACTTTAACATTTTAGTGTGTAGCTTTTTCATCACTAATCTTTGAAACCATTCTGATTATCATTACTGTTTCCTTTCTTTTGATTCTGGAATACTTTTACACTAGATACTAGTCTGGTAAATCTGGAAAATATATTTTTCTGGTTCCTATTATTTTATAGTGGAATTTTCTTTATATTCAATCAAAAATGATTAATTTTAGTATATTTCAATTTCTCATAAACAAACTGATATCATGATGAATTCTTTCATCATATTTAGTATGCCATCAGTACATTTTAAACGTCAACTTCAAATGAACCGAAAGTCAGATGGCAAGAGTTTCCAAATTTTTCGATTAACTTTTTCAATCAGCCTACCGATCAGCTCATTGACTTTCCAAAAACGTCCACCCACCCCCTCCCCTTCCATCTCCCACATCGAAAAACTCCACATCCACATCACATCCTGGTTCCTATTAGCATTCCCTAATTACACAGCTTTCCATATTCGTGTCTCCTGCGCTCTCGCGTACAAGAATCCGACTACTTTTAAGGTTAAATCCGTCATTATATCGGCGCTGAGGGCAAAGACACTCACTACACGCTTCCTAACAATGGACGTCAAGAGGCACGTACATGCTGGAAGGGCTCAAGGGATGAAGCCGGGATGCTTAGGGGGCTAGAGAACCCGGAAATCCTAATCTGCTTTGTGACGAGTGAGTTTTTGGGTATTACATGATGGTGAAGGCACAAAATAAAAATTTATTCCATCCAACATGCCTCTACATCGGTAATATAATGCCTTGCGCCTATATGTGAATTTACAATACCATTCGTATTGTCATGTAATATTACATGATTTTTGTGATATGATGGAAAACATAAACATGGATTATGAAAGTGAAACTTCATTACTCCTTATTGCAGATAGAATGCATGGAACATATTCCTCAATTTGGCTTATTACAGCAAATACAAGCATGAACTTATTGATTATTAAACTGGCCTCAACTGGGAAGGGATGCATCAGTGTGGTATACTGATGGATCCAAGATGGATGAAAGGATGGAGAGGGCCCAATTTCAGGCTCTCAAAATCCCTTGGTAACACCCCAACAATATTTCAAGCTACAGAGATATGTGCCCAGAAGTGTCTCGAAAGGGACACTCGAAGTGCAAAATCAGATAGCCAAGCAGCGCTAAAAGCTCTGAAGTCATACACTTGTGAGTCTAAGCTGACTTGGGACTGTAAACAATCCCTGAGTAGCGAACAACCAGGTCTCTCTGATGTGGGTGCCAGGTCATAAGGGACTTGAAGGCAACGAGGAAGCAGACTGCCTTGCCAAAGAAGGGGAAAATACACAATTTCTTGGCCCATAATCCTTCTGTTGACTCGCCAAGGCCCACTTGAGAGAACAGTTCCGACGCTGGGAAGCAGATGCAATTGAATCTCACTGGAATAAAGTGCCAGGACGAAGACAAGCGAAAAGGCTAGTGAGCCTATCGCCAAGGAAAGCGAAACAGTTTCTCGAGTTGAACAAAAAAAGACTTGAAACTGGGATTCCTCACTGGACACTGCCCTCTGAGGTATCACAACGGTATCACCTCAAAAAGATGGGTAAAACAGAGAGTGATAGTTGTCGCTGCTGCGAGAACTTCGTTGAAACTGCAGAAAATTTGATTCAGGAATGCCTAGCGCTTTTCTGCAAGAGGCTAAAATTCCTGGCAGTGGCCTTCTTAGAGCCCTCCGATGTCAGGAACCTAGCTCTCAGAAAACTGATAAACTTTACACGAAGTCTCGGAATCCCGATTAAAGGGTTAATGCACAAAATATCTAATGGGTAGAGGTGCTTGAGAGGCTGCACAGCCTTAACGACCCACCCCCCTAAAATCTATTGATTATGAGTTCAATCTCGGAAACAGATCATTTTACGCGATAAACCAAAAAAAAACTTTCTCGGTTATTCTTTTTTGTTCTTCAATTCTTCATCTCCAAAATTCAGGAAAAAAATATTGGGAATTCTTCTGGAATTGGAATATTTTCAATATCATTGATATTATAGATTTGGAGAGGAATATATAATCTTTATATTGTAATTTTATCAATTGTTCTGAGAGATAATCCAAATTTTCTTCGTTGTTGGTTCAATTACAAAGATTAGTCATTCAACGGATATTAGCTGCATCCTCGATCCCGGTCTGATGGAATTCACAATTTCATATTTCCGGCCCAAAATTATAACAAGGATAGCCCTTATAACCCAAACACTTGGAAAACTGCCGCGTTGCCTGATATTCCCATCTGCGTTCTCATATTCCTTGCATATTTTATTTACATCGCATCATGCATGAGCATCTGTTTCATTCTCATCATCATTTTCGTGCATAATTAGATAATACTTCTTTTCTGTAGAATCAGCCTCGCTCTTAGGATTGGATAACCAGATAGAATTCAAGAGATCATAGCTAGGTACAATTATTATACAGGATGAATTCGATTGTAGATATTTCAAGTATACATCCCACCCTCTTCAAGATACACCTAGTATCAAAATTTTCCATTTTGAATGTGAATGAATTTCTTGGTCGCAATAAAAAATAATCAACTCACTAAGAACTGACGACTGACAAGTGCGATATTGTAAAAATGGGCAAACGGTTGGTTGAATTAAAAAAATTGAAGGAGCCAACATTTTAGATTTTTTCATTGCCCACAGGATTATGTTGTTTGAGTTTGGAGAGTCTTTTTTGAACATACAATTTGGGCCATTGTAAATTTGGATCCCCCTCTTACTGCTCCAAAACTGATGGGTTCATCTAATTTCGAATCATCTTGTATCAACAGATGAATCAATTAATTTATAGATATAATCATTCATTGTAATTATTATCCTTTTGTTTAATGGTATATAGAGATCGAACTTTACCAAAGAAATGTTTCAGCTCTCCATATGAACTTTTCCAGCTAAGTGAATTTAGATTTTCTACACTGAGAAAAGTTCCGGGAGAAAAATCTTTGCTGAGTTTTCTTTACCTGTCGTAGCCAAAAGAGTAACAAACCTAGTAATGTTGCTTCGCTCTTACAGAAAAGATCACTTTACTGAAACTGCTTTATTAGAATTTCGAAGAAACTCTATCACATCCCGTCTGTCGTTCGTCGTTCGTCCTGTCCACTATTCCGGTGATTTTCTGTTCTCACGAAGTAACAGTAGGTATTTCACCGTATTACCGAAATATTCGTGTTCATCTTCTATATAATATCTACTTAGTTCTAAGATGTTTTGTTCACTGTTCAATCAAATACTTCCATGATTTGAGTAAAACCATGAATGTTCGGTGTAAATTTTTGTGATACCTACTATTGGTATGTGTAAATAATGATGTTATGCTGGGACAGTCTCATTGAAGGAATTTATCAGCAAGTGGAAGTTAATTATCTTACCATAGCATTATGTTTGCAGGATATCTCTTCGAAAGTGGTATCATAGTGCGTGCAACAATAAAACTAGAATAAACGAACTTCAATTGAATCTTTGAATCTGCAGAAAGTGATGACAATAATTTGAATATCGATCGATGAACATTAATAGGTTTGTTCAAACTTTTTTATACTAGTTTTGTTGAATTCGCTAAATGGTACCACTTTCAAGGATATTTTCAGCAAATTTCAATTTTCAATCTATTCACATACCATACTTTACAGAATTCACATGTTATAATTTATAAATGTTATATTCCACTTCAAATACAGACAACCCACCTAAGCAACTCAGATGCTTGTGTTGTGGCCTTGAAATGTATTTGAAGTGGTTTAAGTGTTTCATCAGGATTTAGTGGTAACAGATCAAGTACATTGATATTGAGAAATACAAACAAACATAAAAATAAAGTGAAAAAGAGATGGAATAAGAGAATCAGAATCCAGGTATTCATGATTATGCAGATAATAACAGTAGAAGGAAAATACGACGGCAAATATCTTTGCTATTGTGAGAGAATTAACTTCCACTGACTGAAAAAACTCTTATGCTGCGGTAAGGATTTTGATTTTCTAGTAAGTACTCTTTCCTGTATCAGTATAAGCATTCATATTAACAACAACAAATATCTCCCCTGTATTAGTAATCTACATTTCAACAACAAAATAATAGAATGAAACCTCTATTCTACCATAGCATAGTTACTTTTCCATAACAGGAGAGTATCTTTATTATGACAGCAGAGTTACTTTCTAAAGTAGCTGTGCTACCACAGTTAGACGTTGGCAGTAGTAAAGATATTTTATGTCCCCTTTGTAGCCAAAATTTTTGGCTATAGCAGCGGAAAAATCTGCCGTGATGATGAAAAACTTTTCTCAGTCTAGAATCGCCTTCCTACATCGTACTCTTCACACGCCCATGGGCCTTCTCTCCAGGGCATATTTATATCGCGAAAAACATTATCAATTCAAGACCTCTCCGACGCTCGTTTCTCGATCCAGTTTAGCGTAAAAATATTAATTTACCACCCCGGTAATATTTTATTTCTATGCATATCCTCCTCTATCTGCGCTCGTAATTTAGGAAAAAAGAAAGTCCCAACCTCCGGGAGAGAGACTTTACATAACGAGGGACTCCATTAAAGGCATTCAGCCGGGCAGAAAGAGTATCAAGTTCTCGCAGAAGTAGGCAAGTGGGGACTTCGTGGAGATAAAGAGGAAATGCAGAAACACTTTGAACGACTGCGGACGAACAACTTGGCTATACCAAGTGTTGAAAATCAAGATTCCCAATGGGAAAAAGAAGCGAAGGAAAATTTAGAGCTGCTGGTTCAAAAGCTGACAGTATTTCAGGTTCATTTTCGGTTCTTTGCAATGGGCAATATCCCACAAAAATATTCCATATTTCTGAAGGAGTAAAGTGGTCACAATACCTCAGTACTTATAACGCCATCATCTACTTGAAACTGGAGTCATTTTCCAGATCTTCATCTAAATTATTGAGATATAAATTCAAGTAACCTTTATATTCATATCACAATTCAATTTATTAAGTATTTTTATCTTCATCAGGCATTAAATTCACGTATGAAACACTCATTAAAATCTCTAATTTTTCTAGGTAGGTACCTACCTACCTGCACGATCTAAAGAAAGGCATCATGCTTCCTCATCATACAGAAAGCATACCTACCAATATTTTTCACCTACGTAATGTAATACAAAACAACTAGAAACGTTCCTGAAGAGTACTTTAATACAAACTCAATAATACACAACAAATCATTTGAAGTTAAGTGACATTACTTGAAAATAATTGTAACTATGCATATATGAACATAATCATTATGATCATTATATTATATAGGAGTAGGTATAGGTAAAGAACAAGTCAATAGTACTAACCAAGATGGATTATGGGAGATACCTTTCCAGAAACATACAATCTGGGAATGAAGTTGAACCATGGGAATTTAAGACACCAGTTATACATTTCGACTGTTTGAAATATAAAAAAATGAATTTCCCCGACAACTCATTTGAGGGGAAATACGTTCCATCCTGGACAGATACAGGAACGCTTTTATTATTTATACAGATGGTTCAAAAACTTGGATACAACAGTGATGTGCTCTGTCTGACTCAGTTCACTTCAATCAATTGAAGACACTTTCAATTCAGATCCTTTGGTCAAAATTTGTTTATATATTCCATTGGTTATCGAGCAAAAACAAAACTGTGATTTTTATTTGGATACCGAGTCATATAGGAATACTCGGAAAAGAGAAAGCTGATGAAGCCGCAAGAGAGGCTGCCAATTCTGATCACATAGACAACACACCAATAAGACAAGAGGACATCATAATAAATGTGAAAAACAAGATACCCACCCTTCAACAAGAGAAATGGACCAACCAGAACACACATTTGAGAAAACCAATTATACAGACCAGGGATCTGAAAAGAAGAGATGAAGTAATTTTAGCAAGATTGAGAATTGGACACACTCACCTATCATCATCTTATTCACTGCTGGGACAACATCAACCTTATCTCACCAATGTGGTGACTTATTGACAGTTGAACACTTGCTTCTGCAATGTATAGCACAAGGAAGGCTACTACAACAAGAACAAATTCATAATGATTTTTGTTTATGTCAATGTAACTCATCCCAAAAAAGTCGAAATTGATTATAAAATTTGATCAATTTACTACACATCCAAATGCATGACAACGCATCACCCATATATGAGATGGAAACATATACACAGACTCCCGGATCTGTCTGAGCCAATCCGACCCAGCCAAACCTCCTCGTAGGTGTTTGATCATTGGAAGTCTTCTACGAGGAGTATCGACAATGCCCATGGCGCAAGCGCGCACGTGTCTCCCTCATGCGAGGTGAGTGAGTGAAGAGAACGAAGCGAGTGTACTTTTGTACTTTTTCCTTCGTTTCGGCTATTTTTCGAGCAGGTGGGTAGCACGTAGGCCCACCCAGCATTCGGGGGGAATCGATCCTCTTCCTGGCCGCGTTCACACGATCGCTCACAAACGCGACAGAAGCAGACCGTCCAATCGTAAAGGAAAAGCCACGCATTGAGAAATTCATAATTTCAATCATGGCCTGACTGACAGGTATTGACCACGAGCAGTACACAACTACTTTCCTGGCTAATACCACGCAGAGCATTGGATTATATTCACTCTTATGATGTGGGCACTTCAATCTAGAGTGGGATTCTTTCTTTCGCCGCATGGTGTCGCTGTATTCAAGTGGCAAAACGCGGCTTCGCTCTTCTTTCAAGTGTGCTTTGGTGAGGCCACAGAAGGGTTCTGGGCCAGAAAATTGTATATTTGTCCCTTCTCTGTCCCTTCTCTGTCTCAATGAGACTTCGAGGGTTGCTTTGCAACTAAGTTGGCGGTTAAAAACACTTTCCAAACACTTTTTTTTTTCTGACAAGGCCGTTGCCTTCAACTCTCTTGTGACCTGATGGAACCCACATCGAAGTGACATGGTTGTTTGCTGCCAGTTGTCTCAGGAATTTTTGACAGTCCGAAGTCAGCCTAGACTTACAAGTGTATGGCTTCAGAGCTTTTAGTGCTGCTTGGCTATCTGATAGAGTATAGATCTTTGTCCTTCGATTGTTCCTTTCGAGGCACTCCTGGGCACATATCTCTATAGCATGTACTTCGGCTTGAAAGATGGTTGGGGTGTTACCAAGGGGTTTTGAGAGCCTACAATTTAGCCCAAAATCTTAAAATGTCCCGTCTGGTTTTCTGTTTTGAGACTTACTGTTTGGTACAGTTTGAAGGCACAGTCTGAAAGGTACTGGTTGCTGCTTCTTCCACTACACATAGGTGCAGTGTTGGAAGGTTCAGCATTACCTCTGAGGCTGAAGTATGGCACGTGAATATTGCCTCTGTGGTTCCCAGACACTTGCGCTAAGGAAATACATAATTGTCTGTCACAACTCCATGTACCATCCATCAGTCTCAGCCCCACTTGAAATGAAATGTAAATGAGTTGGAAACTTAACTGAGAGTTCCCATGGGTATTTTTCGTTTGTAATTGACAACCCGTACAAGACAGAGTGTTTCGGCTTGTCAAGTCATTCAATAATCGAAGAAAATGGTAAGACTAAAAATCGATGCGAAATAGAAAACACTTTATATGATACACGTTTTATGTAAGACACGTTGTCACCCTTGTTCCCTTATAGAACTTGTATCATAATATACTATTATATTTTTTGTAACTAAAATTTCAATGGAAAATTGGACCCTCTTATCAAAAAATGAAGGGGATGCAATGAAAATTTTACATTTATTGTTGACCATCAAATTATTCAAGTTGATAGTCCAAGAAATAATCCACCCAGCAACAAAAAAATCCAATCCGGTCCTGTGGCTAACGAGCACCGATCACGTGAAATATAGTCGCGAATATTCATCACAATGCAATCAATGGAAAAAGGGAAAACGGGAAAATTCGCCGATCTGCGATAACGTATGATCCCCGAAGCAATTAGACGAAGGAGAGGAGCGCCAGCCAGCGTCCGGACGCCCGGAAGAAAGAGTGCGCCGCATTCCCCCCCCCCCACCCCCTTCACCCCCACCTCTCACCCCCACCCCTTCCCCACCAGCAGTCGTATGGCGGCGGCAATCTAGAGAGATGCTATGATAAATGGAAACGATGCAAGAGATTTCTTTCTGCGGACGTGAGGTGAAAATGTAGCTAGAAGAGCGTTTTTACAGGATGGATCCCTCGATCTCAAAATCACATGTCGCATTAGGAGTGGGACAATTCATTGATATATCGATAATTATCGCATGTAATACAACAAGAGTATTGATTATCGAAACAAAAATTCCATCGATTTTGAGAAACAAATCATGTTGCTTGGAAACTACACGAGCGCACAGCTCGAGTGTGGTTTCCCAAAGCAACATGATTTGTTTCGAAAAAGAGAAGGAATTTTCGATAATCATCAATAACACAAGTTGTATTTGTTCAGATTATTTCATGAATAAAATCAAAGCCATTTTGATGAATTTCTATTTATTGTTGATATTAATATTGAACGTACAGTTTGTGGAATTAGTTATTTTGATATTATGCATTGTATTTCGACACAAGAAGATTCCAACAATACATTCAGTGAGGCCTCACGACCGTAATGCCATTGTATGATGTAGGCAAGATTACCTAAGCACTAGGTACTACTGAGCTAAATTGATTCTGATTGTTGTCACAATTTGTGGTTAGGATACATTAGATTAATTCTATTAATGCCGAAATTATCCAGAATTTGTGGAAAATGAAGTTGATACATATCAATAGTGTGTGTTTATCATGGTTCAGACGAAAATTTGGTGTAGTGGCATTAATTTATTTACCAGGGAATCGGAATATAATATGACAGATTGCAACTGGTAAGTCGTTGTTTAATCAAACTACCCTACTGCCTACGAATCAGAAAGCGAAATACAGAAACGAAAACACAGCATGTAGGTATCCGATAGCCAATCAGGAGCCGAAATACAAAATCGAAAACATGGTGTTATTGCTTATCAACACAATCATTTCAACCAATTAAAAACGTGTATTTTAGCATGAATAAAATAATCGATGAAGGTAGGGGAAATTCTCGATGTATCAATAATTTTCCATCATATCGATGATAAAAGAGTACAAAAATATCGATGTATCAATAATTATTGATACAATTGATAGTAATAATAGAGGAAGCAATATAACGATTTAATGATAGGGCGAAAATATGGATTGGTGATATCATCTATAATAATAATAATAGAGATACATTTGTTTACAAAAATTTGAGCAATTTTATGAAAGAGCACATGACCTCAGTGGTCTAAACTCTATAAATTAAACAAAAAAAGCAGAAATATCTATTTATCGTTAATTATCGATAACATCGATAATAATAAAGGAAAAAATATCTATATATTGCTAATTATCGATAATATCGATAATATTATTAGAGGAAAGAAATATATCTGTATCGAATATTATCGGTAATATTGATAATAGAGGAAAACAAATTATCGTTGTTTTTTTGTGTCGATAATTATCCATATAATCATGGAGGAAACAATATCGATAATATCGATAATATTAATGGAAAAATATCGATAATAATACAGGACAAAAATATATATCTATCGATTATTGTTGACCCACCTATGAGTTTGCGCAATGGCATCAGGGTAGGATTTGGGACTCATTCGTGTTCAAAGAATTGAAAACTTCAGTAGAAACTATAAACTACAGATATGTCGAAAAATTATAATCTACAATCCGCTTTATTCAGTTCGTGGCTTATTGAGATGATTTTGTATCAACAATCTTCAGTAGTGAAAATCACTGTAGGTATGCCTTTGATTTTAACCCTTCATTGCCTACGTACCAGGAATGAAGTTTTCGATCCCTCCAGATGAAAATACTCTCTCTCTCTGGAGCGGAGGTTTCTGTTTTCGTTCGGAAATAACTTCGTGTGAATAATTATCGAAAAATGTTAAGAAGGAAATAGCGGATTATCTCTGGCATGGTTAGATTTTCTCTCTTCGGTGATTTGGTAGACCGCGGTTGCATTATTTTCAAAGGATGTAAGCTCTTATTGCGACTCTATCATATTGTTGCAGGGTCAAGATTGAGTTATCACCAATTCCTCTTCTTCAGCAACTCATCTTGTAACGCCAGGTATTTTTGTACTATTCAGGTTTATCCTCATATTCTGAGGTATCCCAAAATGTGAATCAATAAGAGTCTTAAGAGTCCTACCGTCTCAGTGGGTTACTCATTACTAGTTGTTGCTGATGATGGTTCCAACTGTGATTTATTATCTTGTTCTTTGTGTTCTTTCATACATTTCGTAAGAGAGCTATCGGTAGAAGTTTATACTTGGCAGACTGCTCAATTTTACATAATACGCCTTTGTTGTCCTAAATTTCCAGAATATCTTGCTTCAATCCACAGCTAATGCCCTTTCAGAATTCGATGTGCTCTTAGATAAGTTCATCTCTGGATAGTTGTTTTTCGTGAGATACATCGCATGGGGTATATTTGCTAGTAATGAAACCATCTGAAATTCAGATCTACACTGCGGAAAAATGCATGAACAAAGAATTTCTCTGGTCGCTTCATCAAACTTGGATGATCATCCATATCCAGAGATGCTTCTTCGCACTCACGAATAGCCTAAGAATAATGAGACACAGTTCTGAATTGTTCCCCAATTGGACGTCCGACATAAAACCGTAAAAGTTTCGAGAGACTGGAAAGTCGCCTGGCTGGCGTCTTCCCAACATCTCAGATGTGATGCAGACCATAAGCAATCCGAACTTCCTTTATCGTCTTCCAGCTTCTTCTCGCATCGAGCATATGCTTATGAGGGCCATTTCGGTTTTATGGAACAGCATTAATGGCACTAGGCCCCTCGGGATGTGCGGGTCCTGAAATTATGATGTCGATGCTGATGAGATTTATGTTCAAGATGGATATTATTCTCTCATTTGTTCAGATGAAGGAGTTATGGTTCGTCGATAAATCTTATTTGCAGTATTATGACGTGGAAGGTAAATAGATAATTATGTTTTGACAAGTGGAGGCGGTTAGGAATAAATTATAATCACTTACCTTTTATATCCATCAATATAATGTGGGATGCAACATGAATCAACGATATCAAATGGCTCTCCAACAAAAAATAAACGATTCAAGAGTATAATTAAGAATTATTATGGCCATCGTTAAAAATTTTGATGACTAGCATTCACATGTAGGTATATTTGACTGACACCTCCCTCATCCTTCATCTTATTTAATGTCCTCAGTATATGGTCTTTCAAAAAGTATGCCTTCTTACACTCAGAAGTTTTAAGTAGAACATTTTTACATCAACTACTACTATTATTGTCAAATTTCTGGAATTTCAATATCTTATCAGCTACTCCTGGAAATTGACTTTGGAGTACTTTCTCCACTATTTCTAATCGACTATTGGTACGCCCTGTAACATATAAAAACATAATATAGAGAAGTCCACACGGTAGGACTTTGAGATGGGTCAGTGATTTTGTTGAAACAATTTCGAAGAATATTTTTATTTTAGAAATCAATCCTATATACAATATTATGATCTGACATCATGGTAATCAACAATTAACTTGCAATGATCATCTTTTTCTTGTACAGTGTGTTATTTGAGAACGTGTTCAAACTCCAATGGGTGATGATTAATTATTGTGAGATTCCAAATGCTTCGCTTTCAAGGAAATTTTCTCAAAGTTCGACACTCTGTATCTTGAAAACGAAGTTTCCGGACCTATAAGTTTTTACGCACTTTTTTGCCTTAAAAACACTCAAGGCACCATCCATCGAATTTTGGCCACGTACCTAAATATCACCCTGTATCACAGGATACCTAAAGGATGTTGAGGGGGCGATTTTTGGGTCCATTTCAAGAAGAAAACTTCATATGAACGTAGATATAGGGTGGTATTCGACAATAGTTTTTTTTAGTATCTGTAATACCTCTTCAGATATTTAAATGGAATTTGGCATACATGTACATACAGGGTGGCTGGAATTCGAGCCTCATCAATGAGATCTCGTAAACCGTAAGAGATATACAGGGTCGATTGAATTGTGGCAAAGTAGCATAATTTTGTGCTCAATGAAAGACTGTCGAGAAAATCGGAAATTTCCCACTACTTCCGGAGATATCCGCGAAAAACTGAAATTTCGTGAAACCTTTATGATTTTTTCCTGATGTTATTTGAAGGAAATTTGCAAAATGAATGGCAGTTCATCGTTGCCACTTTTTCTTTCCTACAAGATGACGTTGTCACATTTGCAGTCCGACATTTCGTCTTCGGCCCACCACCATCACCTCTATTTTTTCAAATACGGACCTGGATTTGGATTTGGTTTTGCTTTGGTACCCTGATGATAATGACATCGGAAAAATTAGTATACATGAGAAAAATTGCCTATTGAAATAAATGCATCTATCCATCTCTCACTCACACATTGCTCTTGTTTCAGGTTTGTTTTCGTTGCACTAGTTGTTGAGAGCCCTTCAAATTTTCTAGTTTGCATTGAAGTAAAATCGAAAACGCGATAATCAATTGTTCTTCTGTTAGCAATACGCGGTTATCAGCGGAAAAATACTACTAGTTCTCTTATTTAACCATCTCGTATCTTCCATAATAAAGAAGTTATCAATAGTGTCGACTTGAGTTCGATCAGGCTGTATATCAAAAATACATACACAATCTACTTACCCTGTGTCAAGATTCAATTCCGAACTCTCAATAATACTCCAACAAAAGTTCCTAAACAAAATCAATAGACAAGACGATGAAAACTTCCCGCTGAACGGTCACTGAAACTGAACTGAATCTGGAAAGAAGTCCCGACCTACGGCAAGTCCGTCTAATTTTCCCTTTTAAAAATACTTTCCCCCAACTTCGCTCTCATTATATTTCCCCCTGACCCAGAGAGCGTCTTCTCTTTAATAATCATTTGGAATTTGGAACGCAAGCGCCTGCTTGGCCCGCCGCGTCTTCAATTAGCGAGCGTCCCGACGCTCAATTATCCGGGTGGAGAGCCGTCTTGTCAGTGCCAGGATTCGGTTTAGTGACCTCTAATCGCAGTTGTATCATCGATTTATCTCATGAAGATGGATATTCACAAGTCAAACAATAACATTGAGGTGGTCAGCTTGGAGAGCAATAAATCTTGACAATCATTAGACGCGGTGACAAATGTACGTATTGATGTGATCAAAATAAGAATTTTTCCTACGACCACCTATGAAAACGTCAATAATCACACTGTTTTGTTATTCAGAAAGTAGCCCATATCACCATGGTATTGTTTATTTGAAAGAAAAAAAGCACTAGTGTTGATATGAAAAATATCACAACGGTCGCCTGAATTGATATAGAAATAATTAGGTATATTGTGAAGGTACTCACTGTCAATATAAGCGTTCTCAAATCAAATTCATATTATTTATTGAAATTTCTGTCTCGTTTTGAATTATACCGAGAATTCTTTATCTATTAATTTCAATGTGTCTTATACATAACCTCTGAATTCACTTTTGAACCGGAACCTATACTCTTTGCTTGAACTATTTCGATGTTGATGACAGAGGGTTAGATCATTTAAAAGAGTACGGCTATAGATTTATGTGCGGCTTGCTGCTTGCATCAGTTTGATATCACAGTATCACCAAAGAGAAGATTCTTTGGTATCACAGATGTTTGCATGTTGTATCACAGATGTACGCGCTTGCGAACTACATACTTCTATGGTTCTGTATTCCTGGTTGCGTGATTACTGGCGCTAGCAAGTGTATGTTCTCAAGTTTGTTTATGTACGCTGGTGTCGATATCAATAAAATTTGTCCAAACTAAACTAACCCAATCAATCAGTAATTCACATAATGAGGAATTGTCAGAGAAGTATTCAAATATCATCTTGAATATGGAAATAAACAGTACTTGATATCGAATCAAAACTACCTGAAATTATAGAGACCGCTCAAGTTACATTTTTGACAAGACTTCCCGCGAAATGAAAGTATTCGGAGTCGTAGGAAAAATATGGTACAAAACTCGTTGGAAAGTGAATTTCCTTCACTCGTTACGTTTCCACACTCACCGCTACGCGGCTCGTGCTAAACGACTACTCATGTGAAATATGTCACTTTCCACACTTGTTGTGTAATATACTTTTTTCAGATGAACATGGATAGCTAAAGCTACTCTAAACATTTTCCATTTTCAATGTCAATAAATTTCTTGGTGAAAATAACAAATAATTCCGCAGTGGGTTTAAACAATGAAAGTTATTAAAATAGTATACAGAGTGGCCACTTTTTTATTGGGATTGTATTGGTAACTTTTGAACCACAAGAGTAAGAAGATCGGTCAAATGGGGAAAAAGTTGCATTCATAGAAGCATTGTCAAGCAGTTCAAACAAATCAAGATTATCAGGGCCGGTTATTGAGATGTCATAAGAAAAGTAAATTCTTGCATTATGAGTTCTCTTTTTTTTCAGTTTATTTCGAATATTATCAAGAAATGTTTTTTATTCGTATGTGATTAACAATTATTATTCGATTTGATTCTTTTATGATGAGCCAGAAACAGAAATAACCAAGAGAAAAATATACCAAACCAGAAACGATTATCAAAATTTGATATTATAGACAGCTGTCAATGATGAGGGGAGTGTCTAATTGAAATCGTACTTGCGCACATCCATTTTGGAATAAAATGAAATAGTAAAAAATAGGCAACTCTTATTTCATTGCTTATTTCTTATTTTATTTTACTTCCTGCCTAAATGTTCGCCATGCTTTATGCATGTTGATATTTCCTATTTCATTCCTTATTTATTTGCTATGTAAACTAGAAGTTAATATTGTGGAAATACATCCCTTTCGGGGAAAGCGATTTTCTGGCAAAGATTGGTTGTATCGAAAATATTGATGAGGTCAAATTTTTTCATGGCCAACAAGATTATGCTGTTTGATTTTCTCTTTTCAAACATAGAATTTGGGTAATCGAAAGTGTGGACCTCCCTCCGACGGTCCCAAAATTGGGTTCACCTAATTTATGGAGTACAAAATTTTCGAAATATAAGCACACAATATAAGCACACATTTTCGCAAGAAAAACAGTATTATTTTGATCCTCACAATACGTTCTTGCTATATCTACATCATTTACTACCTACAAGAAAAATTAAAGGATACTAAACTCCAATGACTTTTCACGAAAATATGGCTCACAATCCAATTCAAATAAACTCTACTTTTTTTTTCGTGCGAATTCATGGTTGGGATAGGTCGAGGCTGTATCATACCCTGAGGGTGGCCATTCATTAAGAGCAACTTCATGAACTTCACCTTGGTTTTTATCTTCTTTGTTCCTTATTCGTCTCTGAAGTTTTTACAACTATTGATTTTCGTGACATTGCGAATTTGCACCCTTTTAAGGTACCATCAATAGGAGTGAATTGGATGAGATTTATTTACATCAATTGAATTCATAGAAGGATACCAGACTGTAAGAACTGAATGTATAGCTGATTGAGAAAAAAATAATTGAGAAAGAAAGAAAGACCTAGGACGATCATAATATTGTCAAATGTTTATAATTGTTCAGCATATAGTATTTATCAATGTGTTTTTAATGTGTGTTTGAGCTTTGAAGATTTTTATGCTTTCAGGTGAACAATTATTATAAAAAAGTCAACCATAATAAATAATTATTATAGAGGAACCGGTAGAATGCATGCATTTCGAAATTTTGAGTGTGTGCAATAAATATATCTGAAATGATGTTATACAGTTCCGTACTATTATTCGTGCTTGACGGGAATTTTGAAAAAAAAATCTCAAAACATATATGATAAAATACCGAAAAATGATATCCGGAAAAGTTGTTCAGATGACAGTTCATAGCTATGTACAATTAAAAAAAAAACGGGGATGAAAAAAGTCGAATCAATTCTTTGGCGTAAAAAAATTCAATCTGGAAAAAATAATTCTGACAAAAAAACTCATTAGTATAGCCAACAGTGATATTATAAATAAAACTTTGTGAAACAACGGGAGCTATTTCTATTTTATTAGAGAAAATTTTTGAATCTATAATTTTCCATGTGTTCAGCTACTGCTGCTGCTGTTATGTCAAAAATGAAATTAGTTTTTGTTTCGATACAAAATTCAAACTATTGAAGTTGCGTAAAAACAGATACCTTAATATTTTGGAAATATTTCAGGAACCTCTAAGTAAGAGCTGAACAATGTATGAAGAATTATTATTCAAATGTTTATTTTTCATAGAGTGTAACATTTGAAATGATTATACATAGATGGTTATGTGTCATCAAGTCAAATTTTTCATGAAATCACTACCATAATTTTATTGTATTGAATATATTGATGATTCAGTTACAAGCGGAATCAGATTTGTATTGTAATTATGTTTACAGTGACTGGCAGTAATAACGCATCATACTTATGGAAATTTATTTGAATTATAAATTTTAACAGAAGTATATGTACAATAATAATAAGTATTATAAACTAGGTAGATACATGTGTAATTCCTATTACCAGTGTCGCGAAAATGTCAAGAAAATGTCCTCCCAGTCGAATCCAACCACACATCGAAATGGCTACATGTAAGAAACGTGCATTTTCTCGAAGAAATCCCGAGCACATATCCAATAGAAACACGTCCTTTCTAAATTCCCCGCGTATCGAATCACGTCCCATACCATTTTTCATTTCTCCCAGATGCGGGAAAAACCGCCCTCCGACCACCCCCATACCCCCAATGCCCCCCTCCATACCCCCACGGACCCCCATATCCCGAAATTCAAAGTGCGTCGCCTCATGCCGGCTGCCGACTCCCGGATCGCAAAAAACTAATCTTAAATTCCGGGCGGGTTTCGTTTCCTTCAGCCTTCCATTGCACAGTGAAGGATGGACGGAAAAGTACGCACGAATTGGTAAAAAAGTAGACGCTCCTTAAGGACGGTTTTTATTAGGAGACATTTATCAATGAGACTTGAACTATATCATTGAAATTGAAGCGGACCATCTAGATAGCTGTGTCTGCCGAGATTGACTACTTAGCAGGTTATATTCGGGAAAAATAAAAAAAAATGTGTTTCTTCAAGACCTCTAGACCTGGTCTAGCAAATAGTTAGTGAGTGGCACATTTCAACAATATTCAGAAATACAGTGAAAATATTTTTAAAGGGAATCTCTAATTGCATCCATAATAATTTTTGTTCTTATGAGAGCTAAAAGACGAAACTATACACCCGGTGATGAAACTGTAGTTACGATACCTTCATCCTATGACATTTACCTGATGGTTATTCAACAGTGAAGTTGTTAGTATCAAACTCCTTTTTCTTTAAAAAAGTATACATCATCATATACTTTGTTACTCGAAAAAAGTATTGCCACAGCTGAATACGTGCTTTATTCAAATAACTGAAATGCAACCTCTAAAATGTTCTGTGAAATATTGATCCTTACAATCAATCAGTCAATCAGCAATAAAATCCGCGGACATGGTACAAGAATTTTCACTTCACAAGGCAACGGTGAATTATTGAATACAAGTATCTATAAAATGCTATTATACGTATTTTAATTTAATATTCCTTTTCACGAATTCTTTTCTTTTTCAAAATACCGTCAAGATATTAATTTTGTGTCTTCAAGTATATATTGATGAAATCAATTAATGATGACATCTATAGTGAATAGTGATACTTATTGATAATCAATTTGTTTTAATATACTGAGATTTATTACCAATATGTAAAATTGAGTGTGTGCATAGACCTATTGTGTAGGTATGTATTATTATAGCATAATTTTATTATTCGAAATGCATCATTATTACTTTGGTACAATCCTAGATAATAGTTTTGCATTAAAAGGCATTCTCTGCTGATCAACATTATTTTTTATTCTTGCCAATGGCGTTTGTACGGGATTTGCAATGAATCATTTTGAATATAAGTGATACTTCACTGCTTGAAACTGTAAAAATTGTTTTGAAAATTATCGTTCCTGATGTCTGAGCAGATCTGGGGTCTTATGTTTTTTTTTCGTTTCACATTCACTATTTTCAATCTTGCAAGAGAATATATGAGTTCGTTTTCAGAAATATAGAGGCGAGCGTTTTTTCAATATTTTCGCTCATGAGCGCAAATGCTGTCACTTGATGACATTCATCGGAAAACGCCAACTTTGCGTTGCGATTTGAAACCGCCAAAGCCTAGGTACTTTGTCAACCGTTTGTAGAAAAACTCAATTTTTTCGAAAATATTTATTTCAAGTTGTCCTAGCACAGCGATATGTTCTTATGACATTTTTTCTCAAAATGTACCCTAACAGGAAGTGTACAAAAAATCAATACAAAAAACCCGAACCCGGATCGCAAATGTATACGACTTAAAATAATGAAATAGCCATGAATTGGACAAAAAATTTGAAGGAAGAAAGATAAATATAATTCAATTTTCTGCGTGGTATTTGCCAGGAAAGTAGTTATCTATTTATTCATTTATTATCATTAATTTATTTATTTCAACATTTGAATTGCAAAAAGTACAAAGAAATTTTGGAAAACGTCAAAATGTAAAGTTTAAAACCAGAAAAAGTATCATACCACAACAGAAAATTAAAAAAAAACACATGTATAAAATATATCTATCTATATAAAAATAATGTCATGAGCTTCAGGTCTTTCTTGTCAATATATAGTTTCACTTAAGAATTCTTCCATGGTGTAAGTAGCAATTTTGCATTGATATGATCTGTCAGAGAATCGAAACATTTACATCCAATGTATTCAAAATTTCTCTGATACAGAGCAGTGCTATGTCGGTGAAGTAAAAATCAGATTTTTTTATCTGGTATTATGGTCATGCTGAGCTCTGATAGCATTATAAGTAGCCTTATTTTTGGAAATATAACAGCAGACCTCAAGAATGTAGGTGTTTATAATTGTTAGAATATTATATTTTTTGAGAAAATGCCCCTTTTGCTTAATTTCGGGATCATCCTGATAGCATATTTTTGTAGTGAATAATATACTTTTTGTATAGAAGAACATGATCCCCCAATTCAATATTCCGTATTTCATATGAGAATGAAAATGGGCGAAATATAATGAAATGAGACTTGACATAAACATCCTTTTATGAGTTTTCCACAAAGTATATCAATATGTGAGTTCCATGAGAGTTTTGAATCAAAAGTGACTCCTAATATTTTGATTAATTCAGTCCTCAAAAAGCACAAACTGGCGATGTTATCGACCATTCGCACGACCATCTACTCGTAGTCCACCCAGACATTCAACTTTAAACTATGTATGATATTTTGAATTGGTAGACTATTTTCTCTTTCGAAATTTTTGCCCAAATTATGGCTTTTCCATTTTTCATTTATTAGCTTAGTCGAGCTCTCAGCCACTTCCTAGTTCTGTAACTTGGGAGATTTGTTCCTGGAGTGTTTCTTTCTTCTGCCGCATGGTGTCGCCACTTCCAACTGTCTCTTGGAACACGGCTCCGTGCGGTAAAATAAACGCGACGAAGATGCATTGGGACAGGCAACGCTTCGAGTGGAGATCTCACGGTCTCTACTCGGATAACTACCCTGCACTGATGAGGGCCAATAAGCCCGAAACCGGTATGTAGGTTGTTAAGCGTGCCTGTCTGGATGTGAATTTGTCACGTCTTGGAAAGAAAAAAACATTTGCGATCTGCATTCACAGTGTAAATCGTTGCATGGACTACGAGCAGATATAATTCAATGTTCTGCGTGGTATTTACCAGGAAAGTAGTACCAGATATTCATTTCAAACTACGTTTGATTGGATAGACTATTTTTTCTTTCCGCGTCCGACTAGCTGAAATTCCAAATTGCAGACTATAGAGGGGGGGGGTAGGATCCGCACTTCTTCGCGCCTTTTCTTGGGCTGCCCGTCCCCCCACACATCCCCACATGTGCCGCCCCCAGGCGGCGGGGGAGGAACCCCGTCCTACCGCTCCCCGCTGCCGAGTTCTATCCGGGCTCTCCACATTCGATATGTCTATTCGATCGGAATCAATACAAAAATGGCGAGCTTCTTATTCCAGGAGCCAGGCGGGAGGCGGCGGGGGGACATCCGGGGGGATGGGGGGCGAGAGGTGACGCTCTTCCAGAAGCGATTGGTCGGAGCAGTGATTTCCATATGAATGTCCTGATGGCATACGCGGGAGGAATGAGATCGCGGATGATGATAGGGTCTTTCTTGCTAGTAGCACTCGAAAAATACAAATTCGCAAGAAATTTATATATTTTTTGATTACATTCGAAATCTTCACGAAATATTGTTCATAGTTATTTATGTATTAAGGAAATTATGAGGGCCTTAATTACCGATGGCAAAGTTTGCGTCCCGAGGGCCTCTGGCCCGAGGGACAGCAATTGCCAGAGGGTATTAAGGCTCTATATAATTCCCGTGGTACATAGATAATTTTATTTTTGACCGATTTTCATAACAATATGTCCATATTTAGAACGCAATAAATGTTTGAATTCATAACCTTTCTGGTATATTTGAATTAGGTAGCGTTGATTGTAGCATTGTTGGTTGTTGCTAGGTTGTCGCTATGTTACATGTTTATAAGCAAACTTTCTTTATCAATCAATGTTTTTCCGTTAAAAACGTGTTTATTTTTTACCACAAATCGACGATCTTTTTCTGATATAATGGAGGATATTATAAAAAAAGCGGAAAAAGCAAGACAATCATTACTTCCATCGAAAAGTGAAGCCCTATATCAAAAAGAATACAACTTATATCTGAAGTGGCTGACACAGAGAAATGTTATGTCAAAAGATGCCAACGAAACTGTCTTTCTGGCATATTTTCAAGAACTGGTAAAGTATTTTCAGTATTTTCTGGTAGATTTGGTAATAATTGTATTTATTCGTTGCAGTCAGAAACGTTTAGCCCAAATTCGTTATGGACTAAATGGTCAATGCTCAAATCGATGGTGACCATATATGAGAAAAGAGATATCACCAAGTTCAACGAACTAGAGGCTTTTTTGAAACGGAAAAGTAACGGGTATAAGCCGAAAAAGTCTGCTGTCTTATCTCCTAAAGATGTCATCAAATTTCTAAAGGACGCCCCTAATGAAATTCATTTATTGCATAAGGTAATTTTTTCTCATAATATTCTTTTTCGTTTGTTTATTTCGTTTTATTTGTTATAGGTTGTTCTAATTATGGGTTATTTTGGAGGATGCAGAACTCAGGAACTTCTAAATATGAGTATAGCAGATATAGAGGACCGGGATACTGTTATATGGTAGTGAACGTACCGGAAAGTAAAACTGGTGTATCGAAGAAATTTACAGTTGTGGATGAAAAAGAGTTCTCTGCTTTGCCTTTATTGAGACTTTATATGTCCTTGCGTCCTGAAGGTACAAAACGATTTTTTTTGAGCTTCCGACAAAATAAATGTGCAACTCAGCCAATTGGAAAGAATATGTTTGGCAAAATTCCCAGCAAAATCGCAATGTATTTAGGATTGCCAAACCCACTAACCTATACGGGACATTGCCTTCGTCGCACTTCTGCTACTGCCCTAGCCAATGCAGGAGCAACTATGACAAACTTAAAAAGACACGGAGGTTGGAGAAGTTCCACGGTGGCAGAGGGATATCTGGAGGACAGTATTGAATTGAGAAATAAAACGGCGCGTATGCTGTCTACTTTGCCATCAGAAGAGGCAGGCACCTCGACTGTAGTGAACAGCAACAGCACCACCCATAAAAAAGAAGAAATTGTTTCCAGCGGCGGAAGTAATTTTCAGGGAACATTTGAAATTTGTACATTTATTATTTGTAATGACGTGAATAAGGAAAATATGTCTTAGTTTTCATTACATATAAACGTTTATAAGCATTTCTTGTATCATTTTCACCTGTAAAAGGTAAGAGGGAGTTTTTGAACCTTAATATCCCAAGGGAGTTATGACCCTCATTATAGATATCGTAACTATGACGATATAAGCTCATAATGTCACTGTCAGAAATAAAAATATTTATTAGTGTTGGCTTTACCAATGTTTCTTTATCAGTAATATATTTTTTACAAACGGTTGACAAAGTAGCATTTTACGCTTTCACTTCTCAACACAATGTTGACGTTTTCCGAGGAATGTCATTAAGTGGCAGCATTGCCGCTCGTGCGCGAAAATAATGTCATTGAATGACAGCATATTTGCGCTCGCAACTCGTCATTCTGTTGCATGATGAAAAATAATGGTGACGGTGAATAACTAACACATCTCCTGATGTAGCAGAAAGTGCGAACATTGTAAATTTGAAACATAAGTTTTCAAGTAGCCTCAATAGCCAACAGATTCAAAGCGTGAGTTCTCAAGTCGCCAGCACGGGTTCGATCCCTGGGCAGGGCATTTCTTTTTTAATATATGAGTCATTTTCCCTTCTTTTCTGTTGGATGAATGATTTATTGGATTGATGTTCATTATAATAGTGAATAATTAATGAAATTAATGATTTAGATGAAGAATATAATGAAATGTATAAGTTAATTGAACGAAGTATCGAATTTTCTTGTCTAGATACTGTGTTCGTAGAAAAGTATTGCGTGTATTTCGAGGACAAAGTGTGTTGCAACCTATCACTTTGTACTCTAAATACATAAATAGGTTTTCAGACCGCTGATCAGGTTTGCAGCTTCGAAAGATCTGCGCTGAAAGCGTGGTGATCGAAAAACCTCAGAATTTTTCGACTAATTTCGGTTTTTAGCCCAGAAGTCCTGTAAGGCAGCTTCCTAAAGAAAAAGTTATTTCGAAATTTTTTTAAGCTGGATAAATTCCCTACAGTTTGAATCCAATTTAATTCCTTTACGTCTGATACATCCTGAGATACAGGATCTCAAAAATTGCCCTTTTTTCAAAAAAATTTGAAAATTGTAGTTTTGGCCTTCTTCTGAGCAAAATTTCGGCTCTAATACTCACCCTACAAGGAAAGTTATAAGAAATAAAATTGTAGTGTATTCATATATCTTGAATTCAAGCTAACAACCAAGCATGTAGGCCCAATAGCACTTGAAAGTTTTTTTAATTATTTTTGTTACTCCTATAGTTACCGAGTTACTCTCCCTATATAATATCCTAACCTGTATAATATCTTTTGTATTTTTATATGCAGAATAAATTGGTTGCACGCATCGATATTTGTCAAAATTTATTAATATAAATACTCTAGGTTAGTTTTGCAGGTCACTTTATAATACATATAATGCTGGGAACATCAGAAGGGGACATCAGAAGTTTATCCAAATAAAGTGTTCGTCATTGGTAATTTCTATAATTTTGAAACTAACTGCGACATTGTTAAATTAGCAAACTATTGAATTTATTTTCGCCACAATAGTGCGAAAACAACATTGAGTTTTATTGAAATTAATGAGTGATACGGAATATTTTCATAGTACGAATGTAAAGGATTCACGTACAAATATAAAATAGTTACTACCTGTAAGTGTGATGGTAACTGGCAATAGAATTATCAGTTGAGAATATTGAGGAGAAGGTGAAGCGAACAAAAATTAAAACACATAAATAACATAAACGTTCTGACAAGAACAGTTCCTTTCATTGGAATTTTGATTTGTTATTTCTGTATTTTTAATTCCTCTGGGAAGATATTGTATATAGTATATACCTATACGAATTGGGAGAATTCATGAATCAATTTGGTTAATTCAAAATGAGGATTTTGTAAGTTGGCTTGAATTTATCTGAATTCATGGTTATAGACGTGAATACTGATTTTCACATCAGTGTTTCCTTGAATTAATTCATTAAAACATTCCTCGAATGATCTCAGCAGGGATGAAAACGAAAGGACAGAATGTCCTCCATCAAATACCCGTTTCCATTCGCATTGAAAAACCCATTACTCACCGCAAAAATCAAAATACACAACATCCCGTAATCTTTTGTATTTCCCCTCACCCAATATCAATCTAAGAGTAGGCATTCGCCTAACAATATTCTTTGATTCATCCTGCTGGTTTCCAGCAATTGTTTGTCATACTCTTTTTGGAGCACGTTGGGTTTGTTGTTTGTCGTCGATTCGTATTTGTTTTTGCCGAAAGTGCACTTGATTGGATTGGTGGATGGATGATGGGGACAAGAATCTCATGAAAAAAACGCATTTCTAAATAACAATAGTCGATTAAAGGTATCTTCCTTTGTATTTGTCAGACAAGACAAGAAAATGTATAATTCCTGTATGGAAGGAATTCGTATGATTATGTTACTTGATTTCACGAAGAAAATTTATTTGATAATATTCAAAGTGTTTCGTAATATTCTTGATACATGAAAATCATGGAAAATGCTCCTTGACTATTTGAAAATATTCAGAAATATTCATGTTTCAAGGGTATATTTCCATAGCAAAAATAAATCATACATTTTCAATAATGAAAATCTAGGTACCTATATATATGAATTTCCTCAGTAAATTGCCTAATTCTTATTATTCCGATCCTGCTAAATGAAAAATTAATCCAAAAATGAAAATAACCTCAATATATTGATTACTACTACTAAATTAAAGAAGAATTTGGATTACAGATATGACAGTGTTGATAATAATACGAAGAAGTTCAAATTGAGGCAAAATTGCAGTGATAGAAAATATAAAATAACTCTTCAAAGATAATTATTGAAAAAAATATTTAATTTATTATTTTCTTCTTTCATTATTGTAGAGATACTCCAAGGCTGAAACCGCTTCTTCATGTTTAATTCTTTGTTGTATGTCAGGGTTCAATTCATAGTGGAAAAAATGCATCTCAGTATTGAAAAACAGTTGAATAGTCAAAACTTCGAATTTAAAAACTAAGAATGCCATTCTGTAAACCGCAAAAAGAGACAAGAAATAATTGCTTTCAGTTCTGGTGAATATGCAATAATTGAGCATTACAAAATTGAAACTATAAATCAAAAATCTATTTTTTGTGTATACCAAAAATGATGAGAATTGAGAAATATATCGGGTTATTTTGACAGACCACCATGGCATCGGAGGTATTTTGGTGGACATTTTTTTCTCGTGGGATACCCAACAGCGAGTTATACTGAAAAATTTTTGACGTTTACAATAACAGACCATTTTTGACAGTTGGTTTTTATTTGTTCACATAATAATCAGTATTGATACATTTCAATTACAGAGTCGGTATTTAAAACTAGCATCTTGGATAATTCGGACTCTCTCATCTCTTCATACGCAGAGAAAACATACCAGTTAAAAATGCCATCATATGCCAGACTTGACAGCATGAGAGAGTCACAAAATTATTTCAACTGAGACCTTGACAAATGAGTTTTAACCTTTTCCGAACGACTTCCTACATCAGGACAATGAAAAGCGGTAAGCCCCGCTGTTAACTATCTGGTACACCGAATCACATCCGATACTTATTAATACCTATCAATAGATCAATACCGATATCCCTAGGGCCCTTCCACCGGCCCTTTGCCAACGTCACAACACCTCTTCACAGAACAATACCTTCCTTTTTGGCCCTCTCTGATCCCTCGACATACTCGAAAAACCACTGATGCTCGACCAAAATCCTTGTTAATATGTATATTATGCGTTTCATGGAGATTTATGTGACTTAGGGAATTAATCTTTGCTGGAAGATCAAAAGGGAGGGAAAAGGTAGCGGGGATGAGGCCAAGGGGTTGCGCAGATTTAAGGGCGAAACTATCGATAAAAATGAAGACTTTATTATCTGCATGACAATGCAATTTATATAAATATCCAGTCGCATTATGCTATACACTTTTCTCATACACGTTTGGAATATTTGGATGATTTACATCACTATGTGCGATGTGGTGGTATACCGGTGGGAATACTCTGTATAGTGGTTGGATATCCTTTAATGCCTGACGTTCTGCATAGACAATTTTTGGATGGGTTCAATTTCAATAACCGCTATTGCAGATTTCGAGAGTAGTTTGTGAGAGAGTCCAGATTTTTCAACTGTTGGGAAATTTGACATTCCCCAATAGCTTGATGTTAATATACCATCAGGTGCCCATTTTTTAATATCAGTACATGTAACTCGAAGCTCCTAAAAAAATAAAACAATTGAATATTGAAATGTTTTGATTAACTATAGTTTTTAATGAACTAATCCGTGTGAAATTTGGAAATGGTAGTCTACGTTTGTACTCTAAATAATCATTGCGAGAATAAATATTTTTCGGGTGCACGATTTGATTCAATTTTTATAGTGGAAACAGAAGAAAACCCCATTCTCACCGGGATATACATTAATTCCAAATAATGAGCGTTTTTACAAATATGTACAAACATGTACCTTTTTTATAAATTTTTTATTGATTTGTTGTTCCACAAGATTGCTGAAATATAGTTCAAACTGGATTTCCGGGAACTGATGAACCCATTTTTTTATTGAAAACTTTTATTAAGTTCATGTTTTTTACATCTTCACTCTCAATTATAACAAACTAAAACTGATGACAATGTAATGAAATCTTGCAAGTTTCATTTGACTCACTTTTATTCGTTCGATTAATTTAAAATTGTATGTTATCCATACATAATTCCGTTGACAACGCATTATGGAGTTTTTGTAAAAAACAATGGCGACTCTAAAAGGGCGAACGAATTTAGTGATAATCCTATTCAAAACTGCTATGTGGAGGTTTTTGGAGTAGGAGATTATGAATTCATTGTGAAATTTCATAAATTCAAGATGGCAGACGAGTTTTGATGTGATTATATATGGGCAATCTCAATTCATAATTCGAAGTACTTGGATAGATAATTAAACAAATTACCTACCTATATATACTGCTGAAAAGTACAAAAAAATTAACGCAGAAATATTTTCAAAAACGAACTTGTTTTGTTTTCAATGATAATTTTGAAGTTCATTTTAAATAATATAAAATAAGAAATTTGAAAGTCTTATAGTGCCGGTTGCATAAAAGCCCGTCAAGCCTTCTGTTAACTTAACGTGGGATTAACTCTGCTAACTTAACTGGCCCTTAGTCAATTCACTGAGAATACATCTACTTGAGAGGTTTGATAATGTAAATGTACAGAATGAACAACTACTTTCCTGGCTAATGTGCAGCTGAAAATTGAGTAATTATATCCACGTTTATTTTATTATTCCAGTTGTCGTGGAAACCGCCATATCACCATAATTGTTGAAAATTCAGAAATAACAGAAAGACATATTATCAGTGAGATTGAAAAAGTTTTGTTTGTTTGTTCAGAGCGAAGATGTGTCTCCTTCTTTATTTATTTGACGCAAAACTCTCGAATGTGTTATAAAAGATATCACCGAGATCGATAATATACGCAAGGGAAATGATAATAGAAGGGAGGGAAAATATTATGTATTATACAGAGAGAGAGAGAGAGAGATTGCGCGAGAGAGGCGAGAAAGGAGAAGAAATATAAAAATGAGAGCGCGCTCTGCTCTGATCAACAATAGCACGGGTCCGTAGGGTTTCTTTGATGGATTTCAATTTACTCTGCATGATTTTTTTTTATTTGCAGAGTGCATGAATTATTCGTGGAAACATATCGTGTTACCAAGAGGGGGGATGGATTTATTTAGGGGGATCATTTCGCGAATGCTGAAATTCAGAACGGGTTTTTCACATAGAATCTGGCTTGTGCAACACTAAAATGTGTTTCACGAAACGTATTTATTACATTTTTCAACAACCGGTTAACATTTGTGACAGCATTTGCGCCCATGAGCGGAAATATTAAAAAACGATCGCTCCTGCCATGGTATGTTGTTGGGAACGAACTCATATTCTGTTGCATGATTGGAAATAGTGACTGTAAATTATCTAAGGCACCACCTCATGTAGCAGAAACAAAAAAAATTGTAAAAAATCGAGGAAAAGTATGAGTTATGATATACAGGGTTATTCAAATTCGACGCTCATCATTGGGATCTCGAGAACCCTAAGAGATAAAAAGAACTTTAAATTTGGGCAGAGATGTGGATTTTTTTTTATCATTATTATGGTGAAAAAATATCCGTGATAGCTCTTTTAGTTTTCGAACTATTCGAAAAAAACTGAATTGTTGAATTTTCTATTCCATTGTATTCTTGCTTTATTACGGGAGATACAAAAACAACTAAAAGAACTTTTCATTGCCACATTTTGCACATTTTCCCGAATATTTTGAAAAATGAAAGAGCTATCACGGATTTTTTTTTTCACCATAATAATGACCATAGTAGTAGTAATAAACCATCGAGTATTTCTATCTGGGAACTGCGATTCTAAAAAAATCTTGTGTGTATTTCGATCAAAAAGTGATCTAAATACACAAATAGCAATTATTTAACTAATCATGATGTATACAGCGTGGGCCAAAATGTTCGCAACACATGGAAAACATTTTCATAAATAGGGGAATCTCAAAATCCATGTTGTCAAAAGTCACGTGACCACCAATATGGCGCCAATTTTGAAAAATTCATAACAAATGGGGAAACAGTAGGGTTATTTTCAAAGATGGTGACTTTTTTTCATTGGCATTAGTGAACAAACTTGAAAAGTTTCTTGTCATTGATCAAACAAGTTCATGATTATTCCCAGCAATCATTCATGACCGAAAGAAAAACAGGGTTTCTCGATCAACAAAAATATAGTGATTTTTAATTACACTAGGTAGCGTCAAATCGAATCTTGAATTAATTTTTCAAATACAATTTTTTTTTCGATATTCTCAAAAATAACCCACTTTTTGCACAATCGTTAAGTGCCGGTTGCATAAAAGCAACTTAACTTAACGTGGGATTAACTCTGCTAATGCGCGAGCTAAGGCATGCGTTGCCGTGGTTACAAACAAATTAAATATTTAATCATCTGTTAAATCTTTATGCAACCGGCCCTTAGAGTTTCCAAAATTACAGTAACGTAGAAACGTTAGATAAAACATTATGTCCGACGCTGTCCGTACCAAACTGATACATATCTCATGACTAATTTGTCCTGAAATAAGCCTAACTAACTACTGGTGAATTTCTGTGGCAAACGGGTCTCCCAATGCCAAATCCCTCGCAAAAAAAAAACTACTGGTGATGCAAACACTGGAAAAAGTATTGTCAATACTTCATCACACCCTATGATGTAGGAAGAGTCGTGAAGAGTTTTTCACATGTTTGGAATTCACCTGTTAACGTTGAAGATTGAGATTACATCCTGAGAAGAACTGTTATGTTATCTTAATCATAAAATAGTTATTTGTTTTACTAGGCATAAAAGCACAAGATTTAATGCCGCGGCTGGTGTTTCATAGCCGAGCGTAGCGACCACGAACCACGGTAAAGCACATCATCAATTCATTGGCATTCACAAATTCGGTAAAATGCTAGAAGAAATTGCTACTTTTCTGGGACTATCCCATGCGAAAGAGTATACCGGGCACTGCTTTCGCAGAACTTCGGCTACGTGCTACGTTGCTGGTGCATTTTGGTGGGGACATAACAATGTTGAAGCAACATGGAGGATGGAAGTCTTCCGCTGTCGCGGAGGGCTATATTGAGGACTCGCTAGCCAATAAGTCGAACATCGGCAATAAAATATGCTTTCTGGCGTTTCCGGAGCATCAAGTGTGGATACTAAAGTTGTTAATTCTACTGGAAAGGAGGGAAGTGGACAGAGTTCAATTGTATTAAATAATTGTTCACAAATTACCATAAATATATCTAATAAATAAAAATTTCGTGTTGTAGTTTGTAGTTTTAATGCAATAAAACCAGTTTATTATCATCAGCATCATTTTGAGTTTTCTTAATGTCATTGTCAATTTTAATAACCAGTTTGATTTAAATTATTACTTGGAAGGTTGCCTAGCAACGAACTTTTTCTGCCTAGGCAGTAAAAGTGGACTTTTTCTGCCTAGGCATTAAAAGTACAACTTCTAAGCCTGCCAAGTGTCATTAAAAGGCCGCTTTTAATGTCATTTGGAGAAAAAACTGTTTTTGTGCAACTTATCATATCTTGACTAGGTCACTCTGAACAATATCTTGATCTCTTATGGAAAAACCACTTAAAAGTGAATACCCGGAACCTAGAAATTTTTCAAATGAATACTATCTCCCTATAAATCTATAGTCACTCCCCATACTAGAATGTATATGATGTCTCAATTCAGAATCCATATTATTATCTACTAGAATCTTAATTTATTCAAATCATTGAAATTATGTATCAGAACGTGTTCCATGAATTTGAATTGAGCTATCACCAATTATATCAGATTATCATTGGCATTCCCAACAGGTGTTCAGTGTGTGGACTATAGCAATGATCAAAATCCAGCATGTAAAAGTTGAAAATATTTCAGCATGAGTAGAGTCGGCTTATATTTCAAGTTTTTGTCGAATAATACTTCGATAGTGATCTTCTCAAAATTAATAATGAGTAGAAAACATCTCAATTCGATTTAGACATAGGGTGTTTTAAATTTAGAATGGTGTTCTTGGGGGGTTTGTAATCTTTCTCTTGGTTTGCAAATTAATTGGCAGAATTCAATTAGATGCGATTAAAAATGTTAGTCATCAGAAACACCCTGTATGACATGAACAATTGCTTAAAACTTTTCGTAGGATACTATATGGAAACGAAAATGATTGTGTTAGATCATTTACTGTTCAAAATATTGTTGAAGGATTCGGAAATATTTTAACTTGCCTAAGATCTAGATTCTAAAAATGGATGCGGGCAACTCTCTTTATTTCGAACAGTTATGCCTCTGATAGAACACCCCGTATATATAAGTAGCTATTAGACTTCGATGGGTTTGTTGAACCTGTTGGTGACATAAGGAATATACCTAATTGCCTATTAAGCACTAGTTTGTGCTATCAGGGATCAAATTCTTGAACGTCAATGATCAATCAAATGATTATCTCTCGTCGAATTGATGATTCATCTTTGAGGAGGGTCTGATTCTCATGGAAAATTTGAGTACAATCTCCTAATTTTCATTTTAATCGTACGGGGTATCTCAACGGACCTCGAATGAAAGCCATATAATTTGGCTATTTTTTATCCGATTCCAAAAAATAAAATATGAAAATGAAATAAAGTCAGATGAATATACATTAAGCAAAAACAATATTTTCAATGGGAATATTATTATCGCTCTTGGAGCCAGGAAAATCCTAAAATAATTGTAGAAAATAACGCCCACAGCTATGGTTCAGTATAAACGTTTGGTGTGGCATTCTTGATGATAGATTCACAGGTCTATTTTTTATAGATGGTTCATTGATTGTTCGAAAATATCATTTAATATGAGTTATCCAACTCTAAGAGTTGTTTCACTTCATGCCAAGAACGAAAAATTGCAAATCGACAACATAAAGATAAAAAATAAACAGCAGAAAACACGTTATATTTTCCTGGGGAACAAAAATAAACAGAGAAAAGAAAAACCAGTAACCAGTAAAAACTATATTTGACATGTACATAGCATAGTGCTCAAGCTTTGTCAATAAGATTATATCTTCTGATAATAAAGCATATTTATTATTATTATTATAAAGATAAAATAGGATTTCTGCACTAAAAATATGTTGAAAAAAAGGCATTTCGTTCCTGGAACCTGTGAATGTCATCTATTAAAAAACCTGTTCGTGTATCAAGTGGATGGCAGAAAAAGAGCTTGTGCAGCAGATAGGTTCTCATTTTGGACATTGTCAAATCAATCAACACATTCCTCATTGAATTGCGTCCATATTTCTCAATGATAGTCACTATAAGAAATTTTCTATTCGATAACCATGTACCTTTCATGAAGTAATTAATTCAGATGTCACTCACTCCACAGGTGGACATGGACTAACTATCAACTTGCTGAGTATCGTATATATCTTCGCATGTCTGAATACAGACAAATATATTGAGTGTTATTTTCTTCGATCAACTAGAGTAAGTTGTTACATGAGAAAAAAACTGATGCGATGCTATCTCCACTTAGAGTAATGTTACGCCACCCTGATAACAATAATCATCTCCATCTAAAAACGGTCACTTTGTGAGTGGGCCTGCTGATAGCTATCGCAGCAGAAGCAGGTGTAGCAGCGACTGACCAATATAATGTACATGAGACACGTATGTGACAGTTTATGCCCGGCAATATCATAAATTATCGTTTTCTTCTTCCTCCCCGATCGTATAGTTATTTTAAATGGATAATTATTATTCCTTATGGAGAAAAGAATGGAATCATTATTATAATTTAAATGGAGTCTGCCCGATCTACATGTGGTGCACGTAATAATTTATTTGTTCAGACCGGAATTGATGTACAGGGCGATTGGTATCATACGCCCGCCAGCTCGAGTTTACTTCATGGGGCGTTTCGAATTATCACGTGACCTAATTTTCGTTGGAAATATGTGCCGTCAAACGTTTCCTCTCTCTCAATGATCATCATCCAGTGAGCCGATGTTCTGAATGATTGCATACATTACGAACATAATGAAACCCTTGTTCACCTCAGGGCATCATACCTGAAGCTGAACGTCACTAATCTAATTCAATATATCTATTGTTCACTGAGTCGTAAGAGTCGCCAGTAGTTAACCACACAATCAGTAATATAGCAGTAGCTATTTAACATTATCTCAAATGTAAAAAGTGTAAACTTCTGTGATGCAAGCCGTACCTACTCTTTAGTAGCATGTTGTGGATGAAATCACTAACTGCAATCGTCATCATCAGAATTGTATAGTAGAATTAGTTCCAGACGAGGTTCCAGACCAATTTCTATCGAAGTGAATGTAGGGGTTATGTCTCATTGACACATTGAAATTAGTTACGAATTCGCCTTTCAATACGAAATGTGGCTGAAAATCCAATAAATATGACTGTGGTGTAACAAAAGTGCTTATGGTGACACAGAGGTTGCCACATCGTAACATTTGAAAGTGATGATCATCTCAAGACCACATTTTTTCAAGGTTCCCAAATACATCTCTCTTCTGTTGGTATTTATATGAGTCATATGAGTGTATCAAAAGCTATGTATTCAATGTTCGTCATATAATACAATGCCTCATTTATATATAAGTGGATAGCACGTCTTTCTGGAGATTGCGGTATTTTTGGTGAATGCGCCAACGCCGCTAATTTCGTTCAACCGATAATCGACCGAACGCTGACAGTGACAGCGCGAAACGTCTCGTTTTCAAATCAAAATTTGTTTGATGGTTTATCAAACGGCATATTTCCAGTATTGTGTGAAAATTTCAATATAATTTAACTTTAAATCATTGTTTATTCTGTTTAAATCGAATTTGAAGGATGGTGAAACGCTGTGAAATGTGTAAGAGACGATTTAAAAGTGGTGACCAGAACACAACATTCCACTGGTGAGTTACTCAGTGTCGTATCATTCGTTGTATAAACATTATTCACCCACCCTCATATGCAAAACGATTTTTGGTAATTTGAAAGTTGGTGGATGTATGTAAATATATGATCGAGAAAGAGAATATTTATAATATTTATAATAGGTATAAAATGGTTGGCCCAAGTGGAATGGAAATACTCATAATAGTAGATAAGCCAATATTTAGTGGAATTTAAAAGTACCTAATAACAACATGTTTGATGTTATATTTCTCAAGTTAGACACTTTGAAACCTTGAATTGTCAGATAATAAAAAATATAGTTGTGACAGTGAATTGAATCTATTAACATTTGATATATATTTTCATAATACTTTGATGGTACATTGTTTTCATTCAGTCTTAGCAAGAATGGATACGATAATTTTGTTAGTATGTCAATCAGTGCCGGATTAGCCACGTAGCAAGAATAGCAAATGCTACGGGCCCCGCGAATTTGGGGCCCCGCGCTCCAACGCCTGTCTGACCGTAATAAAAATTATTCTGATAGGAGCGCAAAATATCTTGCATGAAAACTCTTCACGTTGAATCGTAAAAATAAGTAGGTATTTTACGAACTTTAATAACGTTAATGCTCTAATGTTTAATTGAAATTGATAATCGGACTAGTTTCAACGATGAATAAGTTAGAAACGGGAATAATGACAATTACATGGAATGGAATCCTAGAACGCTTGCAAACGACTAGTGCTTCACTGCAGTCGTCTGATCAAGACCTTAATACTGGGCTGGTGGACGAGTGCGTGTATCGCTGGCTTAGTCAAGGGGTTCCGGGTTTGAATCCCGGCGGGGCTATTAGTAATTTTATTTATTTCTGTAGCATCGTTTAGCGGGAGGAGATAGGTGACCAACCGAACATTCTTGGTACCTAGATTTCAATCCTTCGGATTCTCAACGATAACCAGGCGAGTAGTGCTCTGGTTGACACTTAAAAAGCTAAGGTCCCCGTCTTTCCTACTCATACAAGTCTCAATGAGACTTCGAGGGTTGCTTTGCAACTAAGTTGGCGGTCTAAAAACACTTTAAAAAAAAAACACTCTTCAAAAAACACCTTTCAATACAGGATACGCACTTTATGAATCATCGTATAGCTACATCCAAGCAATGCGATCCACATTTTCTGATATTTAGGCTAGAGCCAAAGATCTGACCAACTGTGAAGAATACCAGCAACAGACATCAAGACGAATCAAGCAAAATACAAAGTACGACCATTTCAGCGGCTTTCCTACACTCGACGATTTTGTTGAAATTCAAACACCTGGACAATGTTTCGAAGTTCAGGTGTTTATTGTTATTGTGGATAACGTACTGTCTGTTTTAACTAAACGTATGAAAGTATATCATAAGATTAGTAGTGTTTTTTAAATCGAAAGCTAAAATATCTTACGACAGAATAGTTCCTCCAGTATGGTCAGTGCTTACGAAGACGATTTGGAGAATTAGTGTAGTTCGCAGAGCTGCTGAAAACAGATATTGCTACTGTTATTGACAGCAAGAAACAGGAGCCTCTGGAACAGCAATTTTATAAACTTTTATTAAATAATTCTTTAGAATCGTGTTTCCCAAACTTAGATATTGTCTTGCGCATTTACTTGTCTCTCATGATCACTAACTGCGTTGGCGAACGTTCTTTTTCAACATAAAACGTATTAAAAATTAATTAAGAAACACAATGGGCCAAATTTGCTTGAAGAAGTCGATATTGAAAGTGTTATCTACAAATTTGCCCATATTAAATCCAGAAAAGTTCAGTTGTAACAGTTTTGTTTTATTCAATTCCTTACACTTGTGAACCTAAAGCAAACCAAGGGCCCCATGACAGAATTTGCTACAGGCCCCGCGCTGGCTTGATCCGGCACTGATGTCAATTTATACAAATTCAGACCCTTCCAAGATAGCAATACACTGATGCTGGGGGAATCTGTTGTTGCTATCCTTGTTTTAGAATGAGGTAACCATAGTTACTGATTTAGATGTTGGCTTCAAACAATTACTGTGGTAAAGATTGAGCGTTATTCATCTACTCTGTTATATGATCGAAGATCGGAACATACAAGAGTGCAATCTTTTTTCATTTGAACACGTGTGATTTTTTCTTTCAAATAACTATACCACCATGATGATATGAGCAACTTTCCAAATAACAACTAATGTTCATTGTCTCAGCTCCACATTCTATTCGGATATTTCTTGCATTCATCATAGCTTTTAGAATTTTTCATGTAGTCCAACCTCCTGATTCATAAGCAGCATAGTTCAGCTACACCTTTTCCAGTTTCATTTCAGAAAGCGTAAATTGAATTTCAGAATAGTCACTTGTATTTCAGAAAGTATATCAATTGTATTTCAGAATAGTAAGTTGAATTTCGGAATTGTGAGTTTAATTTCAGAAACCGTCAAAAGTATTTCAGAAATGTCAACTGAATTTCAGAATTCGTCATTTGTATATCAGAAAATATCAAATGTATTTCAAAAAGCGTCATTTGTATTTCAGAAACAGAATTAGGTCTTTTTCTACGAAGGAATTGATGAATAATATAAAATAAATGATCCTGTGCAGAAATAAAAAAAATCGGCCTGCCAACGCAATTTTTAACGTATAATTTGAATTATTTCGAAAACAATTAAACTTGGGTATAGGTCATGCATGCAATATATCAAGAATTTTGCGTGAAATCGAAAAATATAATCATATATAGAGGGTCCCATTCGATATAACTAGGTGGCGATCGATTTCTGGTGCAATCGGAAGTGCTAAACTTTGCCTATACATTCTTGAGAATATTAGATGGATAGTCCCCATTAACATTAATTTACTATACAATTTTCTGATTCGGACCACTTATTTATACATACTCCATCATGGGAACGACATATAGGAACGAGAGAAATAGGAAATAAGACCATGAATCATAGAGTGTTCACAATAAAGCTCTGTTTTCTGAAACGCAAGTGACTATTCTGAAATTCAATTGGCGCTTTCTTAAATACAAATGATATTTTCTGAAAATCAAATTACGAATTCTGATATTCAATTGACTATTCTGAAATAAGTACATTTGACGCTTTCTGAAATTCAACTTACTATTCTGAAATATAAATAATACTTTCTGAAATACAAGTGACTATTCTAAAATTCAATCGACGCTTTCTGAAATAAACTTGATGATTTCTGAAATACATCTGGAAAAGGTGTAGTTTTCATCTCCAATTTCAAGTTTCTCTTGTTTCATTACAGATGTTCGAGCTTCCTACCTGTTTCGTGTGAATCACAGCAATAATTCGAAATCATTAAATTAGCTGAAAATAATCCCATCCATTCTGTTTGGGCACTGGACAGCCAGAGATGGGCAGATACATCCATCCGATTTGTAAAACGATACAGGACATGTAAAACGATACTAAAACGGCCGAAAAATTGGATACTATTCGTGTCAATGTGGATTTGAATTCCCTACACAATTGGAATACCTGTCCAGTCAAAAAAAAAACAAGCCTGGAGCGGAGTAATCGATATCGTCGGTTCTGATTATATGATGGGATAACTTTTTCGGCTGTGATGGTGTGCTCTCAGATCATGTGACAAATCTGAAAGGTAATCACGTGTCAACATAAAAAATACGATAACGATCACATACAACAGAAAGATTAAATAGTGCTCATGACTAATGAAAAATATCATTGCAATGATTAATTATTTTGGCCACCCTGTATAAGTAAGTATAGTGTTTCCGTAAGATAGATAGATAGATAGATAGATAGATAGATAGATAGATAGATAGATATATACTTTATTGTCCAAGAATGAATTCTTATTGACGTAGTGAATTAATTCATTTTTGGCCAAATCAGAAATTTTCAAGGAGATTTCCGGAATAGGTCGATTTTTAATTTCAATTGGAGAAACATTCTCATAATTTTCCCAAATCTTGAATATATATTTTAGTTTTCGAGATATCAGCTGTTAAAGTCGTGAAATCCATAGTCAATCACCCTGTACAGTGGGTCCGTTGGATAAATTCGTATTACTATTTCTACTTAACATCAACAATTTGTTGGAAGCAACTTTCTCTGGAACACCGTAGAAAAGTTGTCGATTTATCTGTATTTTATAGATATTTTCATGGGCGATGCTCCTCTGAAATATCAACAATCGTTCCTCTATCAGCAGTCTCTTCGAGATTAACCCGTCACACCCCTTCGTGGTCACTTTAGAGACCTGCAGAACGTCCCTTTCCAAAGACTCGTTCATCCAACGAACATCGAAACTTTGAAACTCATTGCCTAGGGAGGTGTTTCCCGAGGCATACCATCCCCAGAAATTTAAGAAAAACACCAACTCCTATACCTTATTTCCCTTGGTTTTCACGATGTTCTCTCAACATTACAGGATATCCCTTTTCGTGGGCACCAGAACATAAAAAAAAATAAATTCAAGGAACAACTTTTAGAAAAATATATATATGAAAAAGTAATGTGTATATGGGTGAGAGGAAAATGAAATAGAACACACGATTGACAATAGCTAATGCTAAATGAATACCAAGTTAGAGCTCTAGTCAAAATCGGATCATCGATAACACAAACTTGACTTGATGATTGGCCTGTGAAGTTCGATGTTTTCAGATTTGTGTATGTGACAGTTAAACGTCAAATGAAAATAATCAAGTTATGCACGCATTTCAAAATGAGGAGATTTAGGATGAATTCCTTTGAAATAATCAACTGAGTTGCTGCAAGATAGAAAGTAAAAGTATGTGGAAATAAATCAACAAACTTGAAAATTCACCTATGGTATTACTACTGATTATCTTCCTTAGTTAAACACTGAAAATATCTAGCAGTTCACCTTGTTCATTCACATCGATGGCGTTTCCTTTGAATCAGACTTCCTGAAATCCTGGCGAATCGAATTTTTCCCGTCTGAAGGATGAAAAAGCATGCAAATGCTTCTCGGCGCACGAACGTCATTAGAATCAGTAACACAATACCGCCTCTTATATGCATAAACGTGCTCAAGTACCGACCTTTAGGCACGAAAATACCTTTTGTAGTGCTCACAGCCAGATTTTAATTATGCGCCAAGTCGCTGGATGTAACTCAATACCAGCCACTTTAGTCAATGATGTGGATCCTTCCTATCTGCAGTGCTATCTCGAAACGCAAGACAACAATGGAGGCTGGCTCTCCACTTCTGGAAACGAATGAAAATCATCGAAATCAGTGAAAGCAATATGCATATGAATAACAAAGAGAGGTGGTATCGATAGAGCGAAGAATTTCGGGAAAACTTGAAAAAACCACTACTGAAATCATTCCTTCATTGAAAGGATATACAGGGTGTCCATTTGTTGAGTTCAGCCATGAGGAACTCAGTCACTATAAGAGAGAGATGGGTCGAGAAGATCCATAATCATCACCAATTTTATTGTCATCTCATCAGCTATTCAGATCCTGAGGAAACGAGTAGAATTGAGTTTAGAAGTGAATGGTGGAGTATTCGAGCATCTTTTATTTAATGCGAAGAAAAAACTTTCTATTTCGTTCCTAATTTGAAACCGTAGCATTTTTTCTGACACTCCAAGCATAAACGAAATGAGAAAACTCAACGTCGAAAGTTCACTAATAAAAATCGGAAATGTTTGAAAGGATCGACAACGAGCAGAAAACAACTACTTTCCTGGCTATTTCCCCGCAGAACATTGAATTACATATGCTCGCAGTATATGCACCAAATCACTTCGAGAGAAGTCGGAGTATGCAGAGGTTTCTTCCTGTTTTCAATAATCAAACCCAGTTGTGAGTAACACCAGTGTTAGTGCTGAATTTGGCCAGATTGAACACTTTGGTTGGGTTGTTTATGAATTTCCGGAAGTTCGATTTGACACCGTAGTAGTGTGATGCACATTCTGTGGTTTTCTTGTACCTGAATCCTACCTCAACGAAATTCTAAACACTGAACAGGTATATGCAAATACTTTTCTGGTGGGAAGGAACACCATATTATCATGAGTGTGTTGATGCAAATCACTGCCCTTCTTCACCAACTCCGATTTTTTCACTAGGTTGGATTATTGAAAAATATTTTATAAACTAGACTCAGAAGAATCTAGGGACAATTCGGTTGATGACGTAATGTTTCGGCTAACTAATCCTTAACAGTGGCACTAGAGCCTAGGCCATTTGCTTGAATAGCTACTGATCTATATCAATATATCATGCCCAATATTGAAATCAAGTATGGTAGGAAGGAAGTCAGTTCACCTATTGGCAAAAGTTCTAACGTTCTAAGATCGAACAGATGAGCGCATGGAATTCACACCATTCACATGCTTACAAACAATATTTTCATTAATTTATATCAAATCTGGTGTTTCGCAAGATGCAATACTCAACGAACGATTATTGACACCAAATTTGATAATTCTTACACTTACGCTTCGATTCCATTTTGACATTATACGGTATAACTTGGTGTTAATTTTATATATTACATATTTTTATGCGGTAACGTGAATGATAGAACCATTGAGAATACTACATTTCAACCATCTGGTGTTTCTCATGATTTTATGTTTCAGAATCGTTCTACTTTACCACATTTTTGTGATTTCTCACTATCAAGATCAGCATTGACACCACTGAACACTCAATTGGGCAAAACTTTGATATTGAGGTGTTGATTTCGTCGAAATTAGCTCAGAAATCCATTTGATTGAAATTACACCTAGGTTTTTTCAACTATGTAGTTTGCTAATGTTTCGTAGAGACGTTTTCTACTTTACCAATAAAATTTAGATTTCCTTGGATAAAATAAAATGTCATGGAAACCAGGGAATAAAAGTAACAATTGAACTCAAAATCAGAGGAAGAAAGTACGATAACTTGATTAAAAAAAACGATATTCTGTTAATCTACATCTAGCTCATCTCGATTTAGTATAGGAATCTTAATAAGTGAAAAATGGCTAAAGGGAACATCAGAAAACTATATATATATATTTAGAAACAGAAGAAGAAAGTATTTTTTTCCACCTCGTATAGTTGAAGCTGTAGGTAGGGGTTATAATATAATAGGACATCCTGTACAATGCATGAACCTCACCTTTCCGCATAAATATCGTGATAACATCAAATGTAATATAAGATCACGTTTATATGCGGCTGTTGCAAATTCCCTCTGGACTAAACGCATTAATACAGAATTTGGCTCCACACGTCGGGCTTTGACATAAAACATAACAACACCGACCTACAAAATTTCCCTGAAGGGCCACACCTATGTAACGTGACTCGTTTCAATTCGAATTGTTATAATCATGGTTCATGGACTGCATGCGATGATAAGTTTTTTCATTAATTACGGCAAACCCCCACTCGCTAGTATCGTCTAGCATAAATACTATATATATATAGTCATTCTGCATTTCAGATCAACTCGACTTTGCAATTTGACATATTTCAAAGTTTGAATTGACTGATTGAAATTTCTACAAGAAACTGATTTGTAGTTGAAAATAGTATATTACGATAAAGTTTTAAAAGACGCAATTTTCTCGCACGCGTTGTTTGGAGTACGACGAGCGAAGCGAATTTTTTCTATTTTGAATTGATTTGAAGAAAAAAATGAATTTAATATCGATAAATAACAGAAACATTTTCGATTGGTAACAATGATGGCATTGAAATAATTAAAATCTGACGCACAAGCGTAAAGCCCAGTTTACAGTTGAGCGATTTTGATTATTGCAATACCCGCGGTGAAAATTTCATTGTTGTTATTGTTCTCATTGGTCAATTTAAATCAAATTACACTCTGAATTGAAATTTACCAATTGAAACATTGAGTTTTTCACTGCTAATATCACCAAATCCAAATCGCTCAGAAATAAACTGGGCCTAACTCTTCTGACTTTCATTTGACAGTTCGATTGTGCCAATCTGTGAATAATAAAAATTGCGTATCGAAATAGAGGCTATTTCGATACGCATTTGCGGTGCACAATAACTTCATTATACAACCAAAATAGAAAAAAATTGTTTCGCACAATATACCTACCATGTTACCTACTATTGTCACCGTATGGGTATAAAATGTAAAACTCGCGATGTCAAATATTTTTTTAGAAGTTGAAGAGAGTGGCATATTCAATTGCATCCAAAATAGAAATTGAATGCTTATGATAAATTTCAACATCACTGATAGTGATTATCCGGAAACGTAGAAGGGCCACGTATTATTTGTTTATTGATCATTTAATATTCCGACTTTTATCTCGGAATTCTGACTTTTACGACCTTGTTATATTCAAGGTTATCTATGTGACACAAACTTGCAAGAGTAGAAGGAGAAAAAATATAGTCGATGATTAAGACAAAATTTCAGGTTTTCTAGTAGTTAATTTCTAGTGTCACACATTACTGGTTTGTTAGTAAATTGTATATACAGTATGGTGGAAATGTATGGAATAAATTCATTTTCTCTTGCTCATATGAATATTGAGTAAAACCCTGAGACAGGTCGATTTTTATTTTCAAATTGATATCTCTTGATGTACATACGGAGTATGTGACGTCATCCACGTAGTTGTGGTGACGTCATCGATTATTTTTTAAATTGGAACATACCCCGTTTTTTTTGAAGGTATATTCATTGTCTATCTGACGGTATACTAATATTAGGAAAATAAAGTAATACAGGGTGAGAAAAAATTATTAATTATTTTATATTTACAACGGAAATCGTTACTATAAATAATCAAATTCGTGACCTTCTGCAAGAATACAATGTAATAGACTGAAAACAAATCATTCTCGAACTTTGCTATCGTTTCTGAATATATTTGTGAAATATTCACTCGTATATTCGTTCTTTCAAATTATCTGATCTTTCTGGCTTCTCACATAAACTTTGCTCTTCAGATAACCTCAGAGGAAAAAATCGAGAGGAGTTGAATCAGGAGATCTAGTTGGCCATTTGATTTACCCTCTCCGACCTATTTAGGTAATTGTGTACACTGATAGCATATTGAGGTTGTAAATATAAAATAATTTTTTCCCACCCTGTCACTTTATTGTCCTGATATTAGTATATGGTCAGATAGACAATGGATATACCTTCCAGAAAAAAAATTGAACAGGGTGTCTTCCTATTTAAAAAATAACCGATGACGTCACCACAACTACGCGGATGACGTCACAAACTCCGTATGTATATCAAGAGATGTCAATTTGAAAATAAAAATCGACCTGTCTAAGGATTTCCCTTAAAATTTATATGCGTTAGAGATAATGGATTTATTCCATACATTTCCACCATACTGTATAGTACTTAGTAGGTAGTTCCAAAAGTTGATTCATTTTTATCTCTATGACGAGATATATTTTTTCTCGATTCCGGTTGGTTCAATTGGATAAACGGATTTTAACAGAAAAAATATATAAAATGATATCCCCGATTCCCGAATGGAAAAATCGGTCAATTCGTTCGGAAGCTGTTGATTTGAAAAATTCGAAAAAGTTTCAATTAATGTTTTTCTATCTCCGTATCTTTCATTTCAGATTTTCTTCAAAATTCGCACATAACATAACTGAAATATTATATGATCTACTTCTCCAAATAATATTTCTCCATATTATTTTTCAAATAAGTGTATTTCGATACATAATTTCTATCTTTCCCGCAAAACACGAAAAGACGACTATTGGAGTTCCTTTTAATGCAAACGCAATGGCACGTATTGATATTCGTCAAAACTTATCAATAAAAAACTCTCCCATGATATGATGCGTATTTTCTGTCGGTCTCTGCACAAACCGTGGTTTTCCTGAAGTAGACCTTTCAGAGCCCACAATAATTCTACACCTTATCGTGCAGTTTGAAACAGAGCCCATTATTTTACACGGTAGCCGTGTAACCGTACACCTACATCCACTTTGTAGATAAAAAGAGCTGCCTTCATAACAGTCTTCAGTTCGGTACGCACGACGCGAACTCAAACCGGAGATCTGAAATGAATATTCATGCAGTCCACCTTTCACGATGAATGCAGATGGCATGTCCACTTGTCACATGGCCGTATGAATATCATACCCGGGTATTATTAATAGTCCGATTGGCGACATGAGACGAATTGAAATTCACCCAATTTGCATAGGTGCATGCGATGGATGTGCAAACCATCAGGTAGGAATAGTGCCTATTCGTCGGTGGGGCCTGCAGCAAAAATATTGATGAGGAAGGTTCGCGCAGGAAGTGTTGCGCTAGGAATTTTGGCAACTGATTGCCAGGCCATTAGCCACTCTGGGCACAAATATATCTATCAACTACGAATCTTATCTGAAGCCGAAACAAAAGAGCATCACTGGAAACGATGAATTTATGCGCATTCGCCAAAATAAAAGTACACAGCAAAATGGGTTTTGTTTCGTCCAAAGAAATACGCATTTTCTTCAACGATATTGTGATCTTGTATATGGCCAAATGAATATTCTCTTTAGAAAATATGAATATTTTCTTGTTATAAGATTGCCAAAATATTCTACTGGAAGAACATAAGTGTTTGTCCTGAGAATAATATCTTAATAATAATAATAATAATAATTTTATTATCCCGTTGGACAATCAAAAATTACATTGTATAGGATTAGTCATGGACAAGCTTAAGAATAAAAATAAAATAGAAGTACAAGGAGAGACGCTTAAAAATAAACATAAAACTTATATAATTATACAGTTTACGAAGAGTAACACATTTATTGTTTTTTTTTTAATTATTATTATTATTATTATTATTATTATTATTATTATTATTATTATTATTATTATTATTATTATTATTATTATTATTATTTGAAAATTTGAATTTAATCAATTCCAGTCACGACTCTGCGGTCTCCGACACCACGCAGAGTCGAGCTGGAGGAAAAACCAGTGACCACTCCCCACGCCGTGAGGTAAGTGATCACTGGGACCGAGTATCGTGTGCCCTGAGTAGACGCAATGATCCCAGGATGACGGCCTTCTGCATGGCCCCAGCTAAAATGTGTGCCTTTTGTCGGCAAGCTGGAATTTTCTGGAGTTCCGAGAGCAGCGTCTGTCGTGTACCACCAAGGGAGCCTATGATCAGGATGACTAGTTCGACAGAATGGTCTGGATAAAGTCTGCGGAGTTCGTAGAGAAGATCTCTATATTTCGTCCGTTTTTCCTCCTCCTTCAAAACGATGTTCGGTTCGGCTGGTGCCGAGAATTCGATCACGAACATCGCTTTGGTTTGATGGTCGAGGAGGACTACATCAGGCTTATTAGCTTGTATCTGCCTGAGGGTGGGGAATGAGAAGTTCCAATAAATTCGACACCTCTCATTCTCCACAACGGACTCAATATCCCCTGGAGCATAAGGCAGCACTGGAGTTTCGTCGATACCGTACGAGTGCCTCAGATGGTAATAAAGCACTCGTAATGCCGCATTGTGTCGATGGATATAGGCCGAAACTGCATACACCGTGCATGATGAAAGCAGGTGCATCAGCGTTTCCGGCGCCCTACGGCAGGCCCTGCATCTTACATCAGGGACCTCTATACCCATGACTCGGCTTCGGTAATGCAACGTGTTGAAAACTCCATCCTGGCATGCCATTATGAACCCCTCTGTTTCCGATTTCAGCCCGCCTGACCTTAGGAATGCAAAGGTCAGCTCTTTGGATAAACCCCTGTCTTCAATGTTGTTGAAGAAGACAGAATGTAGAGGTTTATCCATGTGAAGCTGCAGAGTTTTTTTAACTTCTGCAGCTTTGATGCGGGCTTTCCTCCGAGCGTGGTCGAGCTCAGTGACTGAGTCACGGGCTTCACGCTCGGAATCGAAAATCAGAGAGAGCTCATCGGCTGCTCGATGTGCTGCCTTGAATAGGAATGCTCCTACTCCTGCATTATTTATTATTATTATTATTATTATTATTATTATTATTATTATTATTATTATTATTCAATCATTTCCTGATAGGAGTAGTAGTTTTTCACTAGAAGGTAAGACTTAAGTGCAACTTTGAAGCTGTAGATAGTACTAGAGTTTTTCGGTTCAAGGGGAGCAAATTGAATAATCTGAGCCCTATTACATTGGGGTAATTATAAGTCAGTGCATTTTTACAATATGGCACGTGAAAGTCTGTCTTATACCTAGTATTAATAGAATGCACATTTTCATTTCTCAGCATGAAACGGTTACGGTTATCATAAATAAAAACACATAATTCAAATATATACAGGCACGGTAATGTTAATATTTTAAAATTTTTAAAAATACATCTTATATCTTTTTTCTGGGCGACAAAAACATATTTGCATGAGGAAGCTCCCCAGAAAGTAATACCATACCGAAGATGAGATTCGATTTGAGCATGATACAGCATAATCAGCTGTTTCTGGTCTAGAATATGCCGGAGGTTTCTGAGAAGATAATTCATGGAGTTAAGTTTTGATATAATTGTTGCACAATGAATTTTCCAGCTGAGAAATTCATCCAAGTGTACACCTAAAAACTTCACCGTAGAGCATGGAGAAATTTCTTGATGTATTCAACACAATGTCCTTCTCCCAAGGTACTTATATTCTGAATTTCCTTGGCAGAAGAAATTTATTCGATTCCATTGAATCCACAAGTACCTACTCAGCTGAAGAATCCAGTATTTCTTGAACTGCTACTGTCTGTCCTTGTTGGAAGAGCGTACATTTTCGCCCGAAGCCCGTATTTCTATTTTCAATTAAGGTTTCATGCTCTTGGATTAAGATTTGAAATTATTCATTTATGAAATGTGGAGAATAAAATTCGAGTATTATACTACTTTTGGAAGAGTAAATAGGGAAATTTTTTATTTGGTTCAAGGTATTGGAATTCTCGGCCTGAGGGTTATTCACCATGAATGCCCCTCCCCCTGTAACACTAAACTATAGTTAAGTTTATTTTCAAAAACATTTATTGTCATAACTGAAGATACAAAACACACACTTACAAAATCAATACATGATATATGTATTTGAGACTATCCTGTTATCACATTTTAGGGACTACATACTTTTTGAATACGTTGAACAAAAATATATGAAAACAAAAAAAACAAATCAATTCTTTGAAGATGAATGAAAAATTCAAGATATAATGACAAATACTTCCATTATAAATAGGAGATACAATTGAGTCTTTCTGAACACATCTTAAACAGTTTCACTCAAGTGAAGGTCAAACACTTCATCGTAAGGATCAGTTACTTGACTCTAGAGTAGCTCAACTTATACCATGTTTTGTTTCATTTGACATTAGATCGTTGCCTATGATACAAGATAATACAGATTCAAAATAAGACAATAAGAGATTTGTTCTGTGAAAAGAGACGCGATCAGATTCCTCCATTATTGTTCACTATAAACAATTCTGAAATTATCAAAACATTTTCAATCAATAATACTATATAGACAGTGATCTGAAAACGAAAGATATACCTTTTTTTTTGAAAGCAAACAAATAAAATGCTTATTTGGTTTACCAATTTAGCTGCAAATTCGTCATCATAATAATTTACAAATACCTACTTACTTCAAAATTTTCCTCACAAGTGGGACAGGAAGTATACCATCTATCAAATGGAGTTTCTCGGATCCAATTAAAAATCAACGCTCTTGCAAAACCAGAATCACAACAAAATATTAAAATGGTCTAATAACCACACATACCCTATACTAACCACCACGACTCTATATAGACTGAACTGAAGATAAGATTTTTGAATATTGCACCAATAATTATGAATCTTGGTTCAAATAGCAAATGCTGAATAATTACATGACGAAGCAATGATCTTATGACAAGAGAAATTGATTTCAGTTGAAAGCGATTCCATTCAAGAGAAATTTAAAAAATATCAAGAACCACAAAGTTCTTAGAACAAAGAAATTTTCATCCATGCAAAAGAATAACTCTTCCTATAAAATAATCGATTTCAAGATCACAGAATAACTTCCCTCAAGTATGGCAGTTTTTTCAGTGTAGTCTTATGTTCGACTTAAAAGTCGGAATTCCGAGATAAAAGTCGGATTTTAATTGGTCAATGAACAAATAATTCGTGGCCCTTCTACGCTTCCGTATAGGATAATGATGACGAAAGTGTATTTTTTAGAATGAAAAATATCAAAGTTTATTCAAAAAATAATGAAATGTTAAACATAAGCACAATGTTTTTGCTGATGATAATAAGAGTGATAGGAAATATAATATAATAGAATTATAAACCATACAATCAATCTAATCAAGCCACAGAAAGCATTCTTTGAATTACAATCATCATGCCATTTTTTCATTTGCACCTATCATGGTTTTGAATTCAAATTCGAATCCATTTCCTTCATCATTATGCAATAAAGAAACAAGAAACGTGCTACTGTAAATACATGCATAAAAAATCAACAATTCTTATACACCGTTCTATTTGCTAGATATTTCTTTCGGATGTTGTTTACATAGAAAGACCATCATAGGACACACAGAACAATAAGGAAGAGAAATCGGTGGATGACATCGTTTGCAAATAGCAGACTTCGATGAAACACGAGATGAAACAGGTAAAACAAGTAGGTGTAAGTACAGTTGAAATCAAGTTTGAAAATAAATGATTTTTCGAGAAATTCTACATACCTATAGCAATCTCATCTTGAGCAATATTTCAATCGTTTAATGTTTCTTTCGATATTCCTGTAGTGCAATACAAATAATATATGCGTGAAATAATCTCATGAAGATGAAGGTATATACGTTCTGTTGATTGCTGGAATACCGCTGAACTACAAGTCAATTGATAATTCAACATCTAGCTCCAACTGTGATATATAATGCAGATTGATTAATCAATCTCATGTTCCACTATAATATATAACTAAACGAATATTTTTTCGCGAGATTTTACGTAGCAAATATTGTTCATTGTCACATTTTTCACAAGCACTTGGTTCAGCAAAAACGTTCACTAGGTATGTAATTCTAAAGTTTTTGGAAAGGATTATGGTTTAGAATAACGGTTTGGCTGCGAATGTGTTGCAAGTTTTCATTTATTCATAGGTGTATTGTGCTTTGCATACACCTTACAATTATTGTATAAGGGCACAAAAACAGTGTTTGCATATTCATCCTGATCACCAACTTTTTCTGTTCATAAGAATACGTGAATATCTAGGTGGAGAAGTCGTGAACAACCAGACATACTTACATATACAGACTATACATGTATAGGTAACGATAAAGAGACAAATTCTCTGTGAAACAAGAAAACCTGTTATATAAACAATCCAATTGATATTGATCTAGGTATATGTTTTTAATCATGAAATTAGCAATATAAATGCGTTGCTTTTTGCTTCATTATGATATTTAATATGCTTCTCAGCCATATAAGCTTATGTGGAATCATTTATATTGCTTATTGTGGTATTATCATGTTTTATTGATAGATAGCATTGAGTTAGACATACCAGTAATAACATATTCAATGGGAATTGTCCCTAGAGTATACACTGACATGCTTTTTAGTGCCACTGAAGATTATGTTCGTTTATCTATCAGATAATTGGATGAATGTGGAACTGCTACCTCTCAGACTTTTAGAGGAATATGAATTACCCGATACTATGGCGAACTTTAAGTTTGTCATGTCATAGGTATAAATAGATATACTAAATTCACATTTGCGTGATCTCTGATTATAATCGTTGGAAATGGATTCTATTCATCAATTACCGAACAATCTATATTTATTTTTGTTTTACTTTATTGCTATGTGATAAAAAACACTATACAGTTGTTGTTGATTGTCAATTACGTAAAAAACTGACCTGTGAAAATATAATTCCCATTCCGAAAGATTTCAAGTTATTTACCAAAAAAAAAAACAGTAAATATTAGTGCTAAATAATTGAAGACTGCAATATTTACAGTAATCTTACTAACGGTTGAAACTTAGTTGTCATCTTTGAAATTGATTTCTGTACAAGAAAATAGGTTCCATGAATTCAATAAGATCCATGTATTGAAATAATAGAATACTCTCCTAGAGAATCTAACTGGGAAAATTTAAGAATATAATGCTCATTATTATAGTGAGAGAAAGCTTTATTAGTTTCAAAAATATATAAAAAGAACAAAATTTTCCAAATATATGCACCAAAATTGGAAGCATGTTATAAGTATTCAGGGTTCCATTTATATTGAAAAATATATCCGTATTTGAGAAAAAAATATGGCGATTCTGTGGATCTAAAAAAAGACAATGAAAAAGTTCTGTCAGAACAAATTCAAATGATAATTCAAAAGTCTAGGTTTTCCAAATATTTCAAACGCACCAGAAGAGTTATCATATAGACTTTCTTTCACTATAATGATGATATGCGAATCGATATAACCCCGTATAGTCAGGGAATATAAAGGAGTTTTCCAAATATCACATCAATATCAAAAGAGAGCATTTGTCCTTTTTCAATTATAATGGAAAAGTTATTATTATTTCAATTCAATTTGAATTGGGAATTGGGAAATGTCTACTAAAATTATTACTAAAATATAAGATGTACCTGAAGAGTGATAATAATTTTAAATATGACAGTAACAAAAATGCATACACTGTGTACATTGAAACATTCTCGTGATGTCGCAGATACTGGCAACACTTTGTATTCAGTGATCCCACTCCCATCATCCCATATCCCAATTATAGTGCATCTGATACACCGGAAATTGACATAATTAATTCATGTCATAATTATACGGGTGACGTCAACATCATACTCAATTAGCTGGTTTATGTATACGTATAAATGTATAATATGTCCGACACGTCTAATAATTGTGATGAATTAGAATAATAATAATAGATGATAATTAGCGCGCTTGATGATATCAACTTCATTTGTTTCAACAAGAGACTCAATTGAGAGTATCTCTACTGGAGGAAAAAAAATTATGGGAATATGCAAGGTATTGTACGGGCTGTGTTTTCATGTTTGTATTTAGAAATACTATCAATTGTTCCAGTCTGACGTCATAGTCATTCATCAATATTCGCTTGGAAACAATATGACTGGATGAGAAATCAACTATTTTCTTTCAAATCTCAACACAAAATTTACTCGTGAGCGAAATATTAAAAAAACACCAGCCTCTACCATGAGTATATTGTTGAAAATTGCACAACTAACATTTTCGACCAATCAAAAGCCTATATATTGAATCGTTACCATAGCAACTAGAACTATTCCAGAAATTTTTCCGGATGAAATTACACTGGACATTTTTTGACGTTCATAGGTTAAATAACATTCACATTCACCTAACTTCAAATACTAATAGCGGTTTTCATTGGTGAAACTGGTGCGCACTCAGTGTAAACATATTTCTACCAACTTAACCTCAGTGATGCAGAGTTTTCTGTCATGATTAATCAATGTATCCAGACGATATTGGTGAATAATGATGAACTGAATTGTCAATTCACAATTTACGATAATATTTCAAAAGCGGCTGACTATGAAGACTGTCAAGTGTTGATGAGAATCAACTTTTTGTCCTGCGATTAATGAAATTGTACATCTTGATCGACGGAACTCACGGTAATTAAACAGTCAATCTCGTCAAAGTTGTATTTTATTTTACTGTTTATACACAGCCGTACGGTCAACTAACCACTTGTATGCTTGCCTGGCGTCTAAACCAATGAGAAACGAGGTCAACCTTCCCTATATCTTCAACGCACAGACTTGTGACATTTTTTTACCGAATACCACTCCAACACGAATATTTTATAGACAATTCTTCCTCGAATAATTGAAGCTCTAGTGAAAACGAACTCATATTCTTTTGCATGATTGAAAATAATTCCGGGAGAATCTTCTTAATCCCTTATCAAGTCTCAGAGCGTTGAGAAAAAATAATTGAATGATCTGCCACCCCTATTGGAACCCCCTGTGTAAGTTAAAGCTACGCCCCTGATGAGCAAACCCATGAAAGTAATTACTCCTAATTTGTGACATATGCGTGAGATTATTTCAAAAGTACAGTTTCGAAATTGTCAGTGCCTATCGTAAATCGAATTGGGTGATATTTCTGTTAATGTCCAAGGTTCACGTTTATTTCTAAGGCGCCCATTAAAAGGAATTGATGGCTCTCGCACAGTTCTCTTCAATTCATAAAGTCGAACGTCTCATAAAAATCATGGAATACATTAACGAAGCTCGGAGTTATATCGTATCATTTTCGAAATTAATTTCTTCGTGTGATTCTTCGAGACATCCTCATTACCTCTGCTAACAACCACCTGTAGCTACATAACTGAATAATGTTGAATTATTGTCTTCGATATCCATAAACTATTCGCCAACAACACTATATGCAGGCTGGTCCGTCTTAACTGCACTTTGAAACTACTAGCATTGTACTAGGGTTATCAATCAATCACATTCATTTCAATTAGTTATCGATTGACAGTAAATAAAAAGTTTAGATAGGACCTTGCGGACTAGATTGTTGAATGGGGAATTCTCCTTTGGACGATATTTAAGTAAGTGATTCTCATTAAATATCTTCAAAAGGTCGCATTTCAAACTTACCATCTCAAAATTTTTGCGACAAAAATATTTCAAGTGCCCAAAAAACAGACTTGGCATGAGGATTAAAAATTTGAACCACCTTGTTTCTATCTCACCATTTGGCAACATCGACGGCATATTTCATGAATAATTAAGTTGATTAGGTGAATAAAGGTAGCCATATTTTGATCAGGTTGGTACACAGAACTTATACTACCAATAAGTTCTGTGGGTTAGGTTGCATTCTGCTTATTTCTGTTCCATGCTCCTAAAAAGATATGCTCTCAGTTTTGTTTATATTTGACTTGTGGATGGATTGGTGTTTTTGTTAAACTGAGATATGTTTTGACTGATTATTTCTTTATACTAGCAGTTTGATTCCTGAATTATACATTGAGATCAAGTGTACATGATAAAAGTGTGGCCAAATGTGGGTTGTTGTTCTTCTAGCCTATACTAGGCGCTGTGGCCAATTTGTGAACTAGAAACAAAGCAATTAAAAATTTGAAACCCCATATTTGAAACATCAATTCAGATAGTTTCCGCAACGAATTCGAAAAATTCATGAATGAAACTCATGATCAATTAGTTTATACTTGTATTACTTGCTGTAATAAGCCGAATTTAGGAATATTCCCCAAAAAGATAAAATTAAGTGAACTAGAGAAAATATATAGTTGTAGAAAATATTTTATGGATTTAAATGGGAATTTGAATAAATCAATATCCTGAGCATAGAGATAGTTAAGTGAATTAGAAGGAATAAAAATGAAATGAATGAATAAAAAAGAAGGCTTTCGAATCGAGTATGTTACGACGTTCAGATTGTGTGTATCTACAATCGTCTTTATGTGAGAACTGACAAAGCTTGGGAGTACGCGAATATTCATAGGTCAGGTAGGGCGGAATTATCCGATTCAGTACGCCGACCCTGCTTCATTCGATCTATCAGCGGTTTCCATATTATGTTGCAGATCTCGACGCTAGGTTGACTGAACGCGTTATTGTTCAGTATATATGCTGCTTCCTTGATTATTTCCTTGAAACAGAGTTACTCTCTGGATGACCTCCGATTCAGACCATTTGAAGTTATGTTGGTGGGTCCACAACACATGTTCTGCGATTCCTGACTTGGTGGTTTCCCCTCGTTGGGTGTTTTTCTTGTGTTCACCGATTCTAGTTTCCAGTGGTTGGTTTCTTCATATATGATTCGCCACAATTCTTGGAGCCACTGCTGTTGTTTAGTGGTCTGGTTTTGGTGAGTTGACTGCATCTGATATTTCCAGATTTGAAGCAGGTCTTGATCTTGTGTTCAGATCCAATTCTCTTGATCCTTTCAGACAAACCTTTTACGTAGAAAAGGCACAATATTGGCTGTTGTGGTTCTTCTTATCTCTAGGTCATTCCTTGTTCTTACGGGTTACTATACTATGCGATTGGTTATCTGTTGACAGAAGTTTGTCATTTGTTGTCATCCAGGACAACTATTCGTTTTGGGATTCTCCTTCAATAGTGAATTTGATGGAAGGTCTCACGTTGTTGAAGTTTTGAAGTGAGGTGTCCAGTTCTTCATCCCCATAGTCCCCTGGATCTTCAGCCTCTTCATTACACTTGTAACCTGTGCCATCCCAGCTAAAGACAGTCTATTTCTTCTGCCCAATGGTCTCCGACATGTTTATAGTTAACTTGAAGGAGCTGATTGCTTTTAGGGAATGGCTAGAGAGCAGTGCAGTGTATTGACAATCAGCAAACTGTGCATTGTTCTACAGCGTGTTTGATAAGCTGTGCGTTGCTAATCAATCTATTACGCACCTAATGGGCAAGTACGGTCAGATATAATGAGTATGCAATGGACCATGGAAATGGAGATACTCCTCCAGAGCTCGTGAACACATTCAGCATACATTATTATCCATCCATGGCGATCGCGAGGAAGTGCTAAGTAATTTGTAGAAATTCCACATGTTGAGAACGTGCGAGCATTCCGACGAAGTGTATAATTTTAGGTGCGGTAAATGGCCGCACATATAAATTCGCTATCGCGTTTTTCCAGCTCCGGGATGGTATAATAACCGATGCGGTTGGTTAATTCGGAATGGAGGAGAAATTCGTCGTATATAGCTTTTACGGGGCGACTCATATTATGTCCATTGTACGTGAAGATACCTGCCTAACTACGCTGTATCAGAATTATTTTTTTCTTTGAACGGTGAAATGGTGGAAATCACTTCCCAGAAATGTTTTTCCTGATTCCTATCACCCCCTAACTTTCGAGAAAAATACCAATGCCATTTCTATTCCCAATATCAGCAATCAAAAAATTAAAAACGGTCAGTTTTTCGCATGAAATATCGATCATTCTACTTTCATATTTGATGCACGCATTATATTTTTTGTAGAATAACAAAATTTTACCTAAAATAGGCACCTGAAATCCAGAAATTGTCATGGAATATTGAGCTATTTTTATGTATTATTATATAATTTTATCAAAAACTTGTCATATGCATAATATAATGAGTACTTTTATATTTGACTAATCAGGAGGAAAATTTAAATAGAAATGCCGCGTTGAATTCTAAGTCAATAAGGCACAAAAATTATGCTTCTGAAATTATAATCCTTTGGAAAAATATGCAGTGATATAGTATATTATTAATTCAACCTTCAACATGGTAAGTCATTTTTCGAATCACAGATTTTATTATTTTCACCGTACGCTACAGTGATTTACCGCTTGTTAGAGATCCACCTAGGTAAATAATAGGCACTAATATTCCGGGGCGTTACAGTTTCCGTTAGCATCGTGGCAACAGGGAATTGTCAAAGTTCCTGGCTTTCCACAGAGATGGCGCGACAGATACAAAAGTGTAGCATTGATTTCATTTCTCGCTAAGGAGCATAGAGGAAGTTTTGAAATCGAAGTAGAATGAAACGTGGAAATATATCGAATATCGTAGTTTTAGTTTTTAGTTTAATGCTTGTGAGCAAATTGAAATATGAATTATTATCAAAAAACGATGAAAAAATGATGAAATAGTTCGATATTGATCAGCAAATTATGTACCTAAGTTTTTTCTCATTGAAGCAAAACTATTCGGGCAAATGCCGACTTTTGATATTTTAATATGAATTTTTTTGCTCCTTTCAAAGAAGGTATATGTAGGTACCTATGGGTACCTATATAGGTGTAGGTATATACCTAGTAAGTATGTTTGAATAATTCAATGAAATGTGAATTCATCAGTGTGTACTAACAACATCAGAAACAAATCATAAACATGACTTGATGCCTACTTGTTATTTGTTTTTAGTAGTAATAACCCAAGGACATTATTTTATAAGATTGTATAAAATTAGGTAAAACGTTTAATTCAATCGTAGGTACCTATCACTGGACTGTTTCAAAATTGGAAAAACACACAAGAATTTTTTTCTACAAACGCATTTCTTTGACAAGAAAAACTCTATACCTTATTACTACACTAAGTATACTACTGATGGTGCTTCTCAATTAAACTACCATACTTATAGTTATAGATTATATATATATATATGAGAAGTTATTATTACAGTAAATATTATTTTTGCTTTATATTCAACGGACCGGAGTTTTTTCAGAAATGCGACAAGCTTATAGGAGACTCACTTTGATATCTTCAATATCATAATTCATCATTATGTTGGCACAGTGAGATAGGCTTTTTTCCCAAGAATTGCCGATCTTACTGTGTGCCCAACATGATGCTTCAGCAATAACCTTTCTTGGGAAAATCTTGGTCTTCTATTTCGAGCCAAGAGTTATTTCACTCAGCTGCTTATGATATATAAGGCACAGATTCGACCTGTCCTGGAATACTGTTCCCATATTTGGGTTGCGGCACCTAAACATATCCTGAAACTAGTGGAATCTGTCCAAAAAAGGGCAATTCGTCTCGTCGGTGATGCCTCGCTTACAAACTCGCTCACTTCTCTGGAACACCGTAGAAAAGTTGGCGATTTATCTCTATTTTATAAATATTTTCATGGGCGATGCTCTTATGAAATATCAACAATCGTTCCTCCATTAGCAGTCTCTTCGAGATTAACCCGTCAAGTTCAGTCTTCTCACCCCTTTGTGTGGTCACTTTAGAGACCTGCAGAACGTCCCTTTCCAATGACTCGTTCATCCAACGAACATCGAGACTTTGGAACTCATTGCCTAGAGAGATGTTCCCCGAGGCATACCATCTCCAAAAATTTAAGAAGAATACCAACTCCTACCTTCTTTCCCTTGATTCTCACGATGTTCTCTGAACATTACACAGGATATCCCTTTTCGTGAGAACCAGAATCTAAAAAAAATAATAATTTTCCTCGATTTCTCTAGTAGGAGGTTCGAATTCACAATGTTTGTCTGCTATACATGAGGAGGTGCCTTAGATAATTCACAATCAGTATTTTCAATCAGGCGAACATTTTTTTTTAATATTTCCGCCCACAAGCGTAAATGCTGTCACTTTCTAATGACAGCCCTCCGAAAATGTAAATTTTATGTTGATATCGAAAGCGTTAAAGACTACTTCGTTAGCCGGTTGTAGAAAAAATTACAAAATACTTGTTTGATCTACCAAACAACCTTAGTTATGGCAAGTTTGCAATCCCAATCTCACTCGAATAAAAAGTTTGATTTTGGTGCTTCTGGATGCGAAATATTTATTTGTTATTCCGTCTGGTGCGTGAACGAATAAATCAGAAAGTTTTTCTATACGCGTGAGCAGTTCACATACGTCCATGTGAGAAGATGGATTTTCCAAATTGTCCTCACAAGTGAAGGGCAAAAATTGAGAGAAATTTCAATGACCACTATACGATACCGCAATTATTTATATGTAGAAACCAAGTAAAAGCCATATATATAATAACAACTATATGGATAACACCTATTCTTCTCTTCACGCGAAAATGAAGCCAGTTTTGGAAAAACAAAAGACTGTCTGGCTTGCTAATGATGAATTGTGGGCATGCGCGGGTTTTGACGAGTTGAAGTCTACTGACGTTTTCAGAATTTCATAGGTTAGGTATGTTTGTTGACTCAAATTTTGTAAAAGAGCGTTAATATAGTTATTAATGTACTTACTGATTGTTTACAGAAGTGATTAGTGAGTGATAACAGTGATTGATCAAAAATTAGCCCACGAATCTTGTTCCGATGACTTTATCGTGACAGGTTTCTCAGCAAATCGCAAGTATCGCTTTGTAGATCACATCCATTTCTGCATTTATCATCAACTATCATTCAATATCGACAAACAATCCATCAATGAATGAATATTTGAAAAATGTATGTCATGATGAAATAAAAACATCGAATTGAAGGTTATCTGACACATTTGATTGATTTTTAATAATTATCATACGTTTGTCGCTCACTAGAAAGCTACTCTCCTCCATGATGAAAACGAATGTCGATTCTTAATTCAAACTTGCGCATGCGCATATTCGCGATTGGTCCCGCAGACTGTCATTTGTTTTATTTTTCGGCTTCAGCTCTGGTATCCATGTAACCTATATAGTTATTATTAGATATATGCAAGGTGGATATAGGATGGTGAAACAGCTTCCTATTAACAAGCACTAGAATAAACTGTAGACCTTTGCCTACTTGATTTCATACCGTAGTAATATTTCCTGAAGTTATCAGAGATGGCGACATACCTTATGTCGGTAAAACAGAAACTGTGCATCTGTCATCTTTTTATCAGTTTCATCTGTTCTAGATGAAAAATGATTGAGAAGAGTCAAAATATCAATATTCATTCAAGATTTATTGGTTTAATGTCGTTTCAAGTCACGTCTGTCAGATGTGAACCACAGAAATACGTAAGCAACAGAAATCTTCTTCGATAATCGATCTTACCGCCATCTTCTTTCAAGTCGTGGAAATATTAGTACCTTCTCAAACGGTCTACAAGTTTTTCGCAGAAACAATTGAAGAGCTGTTTCACCATCCTATATCCACCTTGGATATATGGTAAAAGCGCATTCTTCGAAATGCCACTCATTTGACATATCAACTCCGCCATATAATACCACAGGACTGTAAATTGTACGTCATCTCTGATGGCATAAAACACGCAACGTTGTAGCATAATGTAAATGATTGCTCGCCATTGTCGAGCCTGAAATGTTATTTCTGTGGAAATTCTCCGAGCGCGGCATATCTACGAGCAAGCATTCTTCCGTTCACATTCTTCTTCGAATGTTCGTCCCTAATGACTACGGGTACCACCATAAGAAACTTGACCACTTACTTAACCTGTATCTCCATAATTACCGCACAAATATGAAAAAGAACTCCGCGTGTCCGTTGATTAACAACGATGGGGCCTTAAATTTTTCGAGATCTTGCATGACGTCACACCGACGTCGATGTGCCATTTGACCTCTGACCCGGCTCGCTTTCGTTGTAGTACATAGACAACCCACCAGAAACCCACGCCTTGGGCTCGAGAGTATGTGGGCACAGCCGAAAACAAAAGAAGTAGGGACACCTGTCTGTCGCAAACAAAAGAACCGAGAATAATGAGAGGAAATTATTAGAAATAATGGGGATACATTGTGGAGATTACCAAGTTTATAGGTCTTCATTAATTTGGGGCATCGTGCGATGTGTTCACAGGGTGATCTGCGGGCTTGTCAGCTTGATTTTTCTTGTTCTCGAAGTATTTTGAGGTTGGGTTGTGAGCCACAATTGACCCACTCAGTCCAAACCTACTTGAGTACCTATCAACTTTTCACCACTAGCAATAGTAGGTATAGTACATTGTTTTATCAAGGCGGATTTACATATCAAACGGACTCACTTGCGACTAGTTTCAGTTTTAAACACATCAGAAACGAAAAACTTAGTACCACCAAACAAACAAATAATTAGTCTGTCGCGTGTTTTGTTATATGAAGATGTTTTCTGTCGTTTCCACTACACGATAAGCTTTCATCATGCCATCAAAGTCATATACCAATACCAGAACAAAATAATGATGTTTTGTCGCCATACTGAGAAAAGTCCCTAGAGGAAGATCTTTGCTGAGTTTTTTTCGCCTGTCGTAGCCATCAAAAAAGTAAAAAACCTAGTAATGTTGCTTCGCTCTTACAGAAAATATATCTTTAATAAAACTGCTTCATTAGAACCGCGAAGAAACTCCCTTCACAGAAAAAAAATTGGCTGTAGTAGTAGAACTTCAATTCTATGAAATTATTTCTGCTACCATGAGAATGTACTTTTCTACGATAGTTAGATATGTTACTGTTGTAGCAAAGAAGATTTCATCAACATTTCTTTATAATAACCGTAATGTTCTCTGCTATCCTAGCAGAAAATATTTGCATCACGAAATATTTCTTTATAACAACTGTAATGTTCTTTGCTAGCCCAGCAAAAATAAATTGCTGATAGCGATTCGGACATGCCAAAATCGAAGTTCGGTTGGTATCGTTTTCATTTTATCGCCAGACTTGCAATAGTTTATCTCGTCTGTCGTACGTCGTTCGTCCCGTCCACTATTCCGGTAATTTTCTGTTCTCTCGAAGTAACAGTAGGTATTTCACCGTATTACCGAAATATTCGTGTTCTTCTTTAGTTCTTAGGTATTTTGTTCACTGTTCATTTAAATACTTTCGTGATTTGAGTATAAAAACGAATATTCGGTGTAAATTTTTGTGATACCTACTATTGGAGTGTAATTTATGATGTTATGCTTGGACAGTCTTATTGAAGACATTTATCAGCAAATGGAAGTTAATTATCTTACACTTACAATAGCATTATGTTTGCAGGAAATCTCTTCGAAAGTGGTACCATAGTGCGTACAACAATAAAACAAGAATAAACGAACTTTAATTGAATCTCTAAATTTCCATAAAGTGCTGGCAATAATTTGAATATCGATTGATGAACATTCAAAAGGTTTGGTTAAAATTTGCTTATCCTAATTTTGTTGAATGCGCTAAATGATACCACTTTCAAGGATATTTCCAGCAAATATCTTTGCTATTGTGTGAGAATCAACTTCCACTGACTGAAAAAACACTCATGCTATTTTCCTGTGTATCACTAAGAATTGATATTACAACAAATATCTCTCCTGTATTAGTAATCTACTTTTCAACAACAAAATAATAGAACGAAACATTTTCTACCATACCATAGTTACTTTTCCATAACAGGATAGTATCTTTATTATTTCAAGAACCATCAGGTCAGTCCTCATTCTGTATTCCAATATCTTGTCATTTGAGGTCATGAGGATTCCTTATATACGATAGTTTTCATGCGATTTATGAAAAAATCTGAATAATCAAAATATCGCTTATCTCCTTATAGCACTGAATACATCAATTGGCAATTAGGTATGGACAATTATCTTAATGTTTATTATGATAAAACTAACACGACGTTGAAATGCACATCCAGTATTTATCGTGCTCATTATTTCAATACAGCTTGAAGCCAGTAGTTGACTGGAGCTTTTAATCAAGCAATTATACATATTATTCAGCCTATACACGGTGATTTACTTGAGGCATACTTTAAAGAATTTTCAACTAAGTAGTTAATCAGACAAATTTTGATTTTGTACGCAGCAATTATTGATTTAGCCCATTTAACTGGGAATAATCCCTCCTGATCAAAATGTCGATTCGATACTATATAGAACTTTCTCAATCCAATTTGATCCAATCAAAATATAATCCACCATCTACCTAATGTTTTCCAATATGAAACTGGAGAAACGATTGCAATATGATGATACAAGATCTATACTTCTAGGTTTACCTCACAATATCCAGATGAGTGGGATTATCTTTTAGAACAAATAAAATTACAATTCTAATTTTTTTTTATTCATCAAAGATCGCATAAACCGCTAGGGTTATAAGCGATAAAATTGTAAAGAATCACCATATTCACTATAATATCATATTCTGTTGAGTATTCTAAGGTCCTTGAGGTATGCCATTTTCTCATCAATATACGACTCTATTTTCTCAGATTCCTACACAATTCTAACATTTATTATGATCATCTATTTGATGTATTTTATATACTACGATGTTTTTCAAAAGTTTAGTGAATATTGTACATTCTTTTTCGTCAATAACGTACTCTCAATTGATAATCATGAAGTTGAAGTACATTTCGTCCAAAAATATAAGATAATCCATATTCATCGATTATTGCTATGGGTCGAATTTCGGTAATTAATTCGTGAGTATGAGTAAGTAAATCACCCTGTGTATCTCATTCATACTATCGAGAAGGTGATGAAATTTTCGATATATCCTTCTGAATGATGATTTACGTTGCACCTAAAGAAGCATTCTTCACATGATTTTCATAATCATTATAAGAGCTACGAAGGCATATATCTTCAGAGCACCAGACTTTGTAATTACGAGCATGGTAGTTATTCCAGTCGTACATTGATTTTAAATATTTTCTTTAATTAATGAGGACTAATAAGTTTACTTCTAAACGAGTTTTTGAACTGCAATCAGGAGGCAAGGATTTCATACCTTTTTTATCAGGTATATCAAGCATCACAAAGAAGAGTAGAAGTTGTCACATATTATTTTTATTTTATAATTTCGACTTCTAACTCGAAATTCAGAGAAACAAACCGCGTAATTCCGACACCACTGGATATTTTTTTGATTGAAATTTCTTTTGAATGTCCTGTTCAATTTGAATTAATAATCTACTCTTGTGAAATTTTCATTGTTTTTGTTGTTGATATTTCATTAGAGCATCGCCCATGAAAATATCTATAAAATAGAGATAAATCGCTAACTTTTCTACGGTGTTCCAGATAAGTGAGCAAATTTGTAAGCGAGGCATCACCGACATGACGAATTGCCCTTTTTTGGACAGAATCCAATAGTTTTGGGATGTACTTTCGGCAATCAAGTTATTTTCCCAATAAAGGTTATTGCTGATAGTAATGCCAAGCATCGAAATGGATGACTTCAATGTTATGGTTACTCCTGACTGAATTATGTTGGGCACAGTGAGATCGGCTTTTTTGAGAGTATTTGAGGCATCGTTTATGAGATATTTTTCGAATAGATGAATGAAAATCCATAATTGAACACTAAACTATAATGTAGAACAAGATTTTCACTAATTGAGGGTTACAACCACGACACGTGTTTTGCTATAGATACTATAACCTCTTCAGGTGTGGTATTAAACTAGTCCATCACTATAGTTGGAAATATACTGGGTGTTCCATTAGAGAAAAAACCACATCATTTTTCCAATTTTGCAACATCTGTATTCATCTTGTATATTATGTATTTGTGGAATCATAAATTATGGTACATCCATGCACAACCTCATGGTTATTATGGATCCTCTTGTTCATTTGCCACCATAATAAAATGCATACTTATAGATAGAAAATTTATATTGGAACGAATTATACTGCATTTGTTTGTTTCGGAAGTGCCAAAAGAAAATACCTACCAAAGAAATCCTACAACTTTTATTTTCAATGTTTTTTTCCACCTCGTATAGTTAAAATGCTGTGGGAAGGGGTCGAAATATAAGAGGACTTATTCTTTCGCCCTGTTTGGCCTATATAAAAGTTTTTGGACCATACGTTAATTTATATACCTTATCCAGATTTCTCAGATTCTCATTGCATATAGAGAGACCAGGCAGCCGTTAATGGCCAAAACTCTTATTTTGAAAATGTCAAATCTCAAGTTGCTGCCCTGATGCTCATCAAAATAACAGTAAAAGCACTATTCGTTTTGGTTTGGTAGTGATATGTTTAGATGGGGTAGATGCAACATAAGATATCAGTTTCATATTCGACTCAGGGTATAAAGTATTCGCTTTATGAATCGAATTCTTTCACCAAACCACTCAGATCTCAGTTGGTACGTTCCAGTAGGTATATTATATCTAGGTATTTTCGGTTTTTCAGGATATTCTATGTGCGACTCGTGGAAAATTACTCTGATGTATACTTCTGTTGACATTTGTCATGACAAGCAATTCCTGAATAAATTAAAACACTTCTATGTGAAAAAGCTGCACCAGCATTTCCGCACATGTACAGAACAAGTTTCTCTGGCGCAACACGTGAGGCATTTTGTATGCAAATTTTTATATAATTGTATCAAATTGCAAAGTTCCATTATTCCGATCCCGATGTAATTACTCGTATCTGGAGGGTGGGGCTTGATATGCATTTGCGCACATATGGGCATTACTTCTACTTCTACTCATGAGCAAAAAGGTAAATATGAGAACGTACAATTATAATGCAAGATGGTTACTATTACTATGTATGATAATATGAGGTCGTTTCAGCTCAGTGAGAATTTATACATAATGATTTCATAAGAGAATTGAAGGCATGTATAGAATGCACACTGATGGGCGCAAGATTTACCTCAGAAACTGAGATAATTCTCAATATGTTATATGAATGTATGCAAAAGAATCTAATGCTGCAGTCATATTTATTTGGATTTATGTAGAAAATTCATCTATTGCATGTTTCTAATAATTTCACGCACTTTCCAGATGAACCAATCAGGAGCTCTGTCAAACTTGACTCTTGACTCTGATTGGCCTGTCAAGTTCGGTGTTTTCAGAGTTGTGTATGTGACAGTGAAACGTCACCAAATTTCATATTTTTACCATTTACTCTGTTGGTGAAATAGTCTACTGAAATTCCACTCGTGATTGGATTCATCTCATAAGTCTGTTTTTTATTTCATAACTCAACTGATAATAAATCAACAGACTTATCACTTGTGATATTACCTACTACTGAATAGTCTATTCTATCACAATGTATTGCAAGTTTCAGTTATACCAGTTTTCAATATCCATTAACTCCTGGAATAATCAAGGATTAGCAACTTTGACTTTGAATATATTCTCTCTTTTGGAAAAATGAGAGCACCGCTTCAAATTCCTTTTATCTGATGTAAAGCTCAATATAAGCAACTGTCACAGCAGGCAGCGAAAGACACGTCAGTAAACAATCTCCAATTGATTTCCAAAATAAATATTGAGTCATAATGTCATCCATGCACATGTTTTTCCAAAGGACACTTTGTACAAGTAATTAGATAAACCAAACTGTTGGGTTGATGTTGATTGTAAAGGATATTTATTGATAATAATAAATTTTGCGTTCATCATAATGCAAGTTATAAAACCTGAATAGATAGAGTGAAACCCACCAAGTTTTCAGAATATTGATAGGTTTTTTTGCCACCTACCTCATGGAAAAAGTAGGTGTACATACTGATGAAATTGTTTTGAAAATTTAACACCTAACATTTTTGACCAATCAAAAGCCTATACTTTGTATCGGGCTAATACTCAAAATATCTAATGATTGAATCATATTTTGGACAGCGCAAATCATTTATTTTTCAAATTCAAATGTTGAAAAATATACAGGGTGTTCCATACAAAAAACATAACTGTTTCTCATCAGAAACGAAGCGGGCTATGAAAATGTTGTCTATGGTATCATGAGTTTCACAAAAAAGCATGCAACATTCGCGAAGACCACAAAATTCTATTCTTTGAAAACTTCACACCTAATAACATTTGCGACCAATCAAAAGTCAATACTTTGTATCGTTACCATAGCAACTAGAAAAATTTCCGGAAATGTTTCTCTCGTTCTTATAGGGGAAGGAGCGTGGTATTACACTGGAAACATTTTGAAGTTTATAGGTTAAATTGAATTCACAATTTCTTCCCAGATATACCACTTCGAGTCAATTGTAAGGATATTTCAACTTTTGTAGGAAAAAGGTAATCAAGAATGGTTTGAACTACCAGCAGCTATACCTTATTTTGTATTTTATTTAGTGTAATCTAAACTGGAGTCTTGATGTGGAATTTCACTACCAAAAACCACTCCAGGTTTAACTAAAAACAGAAAATTCTTTCTCGAAAACGAATATTTTTTAGAATTTCCAAAACATTCGTGTTTTTGAAAAAATTTTCAGCATCAATAATTGAAGCTTAGTGGTATTATAAGTGATTATCAATAAGTCCCGAATACATTTGGGGGGGGTTACAAATCCATCGAAATACTGTAACTCGCAAATATTTGGATGTCGAACGATTTTCCACCTGCATGGACTGAAGTTCTTGTGCAGAGCATTCTTCTTCTTCGCCAGCCTAGACCACCTACTCAACTCTCATTCCGACCCATTACTGACCCCCCCCCCTGCTGTTTCACGCCCTGGAAATCCTCTGCGTTTCATCAAGGTAACTCGCTCTTCGTATTCGATTGCCATATTGCTAATGAAAGTTGCGATGGAATAATACGACCATTGTTTTCTGTTTAAAGACATGCAAGTGTGACGACAGACACCTTCATTATGCTCGCAGGAATTACACCATTGGACGCCTTCAATGCGTGGCATTCTAACCGTCAGTCAGAAGGAATAATGATTGTGGCATTCTTGATTCTATACGACGAGCGGTAATAAATTCTGCGACTCATTGGAGTGTCTTTGGCAATTTTTTCAAGCAATTATGAGGAATTCTGCTGCGATATGGACAAGTGGTTCTTTTGTCGCTCTAGTTTCACACGGCGAATGGTATAATATTGCGAGGGAAAAGAAGCAATGTGAGGTTTTCCGTTGTGTATATTACGTATTCAGTCTCTGGGAAGAAGACTCTTCCTCTTCACGATAGTCGCACGTCAGGAGGTGGTCATTGAATTAATTTTTTCATGTGTATCTCTTTTGGAAATATAATATGTCACGAATTCCTATTGATGACCTAGCCAACAACGACAGACTTACACAATTTGAAACCACCAACTGCCCTGTCCAGAACTTTTTGGATAATCTAGTTCAATGCAATCAGAACTCAAGAATTTATATTTTCCAAGAAACGGACCGGATCAGAATATGATGATGTCAGACACGATTGTCCCTACGAAATCCTCTTTATGAAATTATTTCTGCTTCCATGAAAATGTACTCTTCCACCATAGTCAGAAATGTAAAGATATTTCCTGTCCCCTATGTAGCCAACATTTTTGGCTATAGCAGCGGAAAAATCTGTTGTGACGATGGAAAAATGTTCTCAGTGAATTATCCATGACAGGTCAAATTATTAGAACTTGATATAGAAGTGTGAAGTAGCATTTGGCATAAAGTAGAAAACCGAGCTTTTCAAGCAGTTTTTGCCATGGACCTCCATACGAAAAAGTATTGTAACAGAGAGTTATAGTTGCCGCTACTGCGAGAACTTCGCTGAAACTGCAGAACATTTGCTTAGCATTTGCGCAGCGCTCTTCTGCAAGAGGCTCAAGTTCCTGGAAGGGCCCTTCTTAGAGCCCTCCGATGTTAGGAACCTAGCTCCCAGGAAACTGATAAACTTTGCACGAAGTCTCGGAATCCCGGGCCTCGAATAGATTAAGGGTTATGCACAAAAGACCTGATAGGTCGAGGTGCTTGAGAGGCTAGAAAGACTTAACGACCCTTCCTACAGTCTACAGTCAAAATTCATCGTTCTATATCTGCTCATATCGTTGTGACGTCACTAGTCACTGAGCATCAAGAGCAGATGTCGTTCAGACGTCAGTGTTGACAGCTGACAGCAGCGCGATGACAGATGCACCAGCAATAAGATCTATGGATGCACCCATATATCTAATAATAACTATATAGGTAACATGGATACCAGAGCTGAAGCCGAGAAATAAAACAAATGACAGTCTGCGGGACAAATCGCGAATATGCGCATGCACCAGTTTGAATTAAGAATCGACATTCGTTTTCATCATGGAGGAGAGTAGCTTTCTAGTGAGCGACAAACGTATGATAATTATTAAAAATCAATCAAATGTGTCACGTAACCTTCAATTCGATGTTTTTATTTTATCATGACATATATTTTTCAAATATTAATTCATCGATGGATTGTTGGACGATTTTGGATAATAGTTGATGATAAATGCAGAAATGGATGTGATCTACAAAGCGATACTTGCAATTTGCATAGAAACCTGTGACGATAAAGTCATCGGAACAAGATTCGTGGGCTAATTTTTGATCAATCACTGTTATCACTCACTAATCACTTCTGTAAACAATCAGTAAGTAGATTAACAACTATATTAACGCTCTTTTACATAATTTGGGTTAAGAAATATGAAATTCTTTAAACGTCAGTGGATTTCAACTCGTCAAAACCCGCGCATGCGCACAATTCATCATTAGCAAGGCAGACAGTCTTTTGTTTTTCCAAAACTGGCTTCACTTTCGCGTGAAGAGAAGAATAGGTATTATCCATATAGTTGTTATTATATATATGGATGCACCCCGAGAGTCAATGGATGGGTCCGCCATTTCATCACAATTCTGTTTCTTGTTTTCAATAAATTATGTATCTGTTCTGTCAAAGTGTTTCCCTCATTGAGAACATGATGGAGTGAGTACGACATTCTCCAAATCGTGATTATTTGAACGTGAATTATGAAGTGAATCCCGAGTCTATCTGACGTTGGCATTGCTTGTAACATTGTCATAGAAGTTGGTTCTATTTGGTAGGTAACACCTGTTTTCCGAAGAGAATATTTTAATGGTGTTAAACCTTTGAAGGCATTTGTGAATTGTGAAACACACGTCTGCCTACCTAACGATATTACAAATAGAGCCACTCTGCTTGAATTGACTCGCTATTAGAAAGTGGGTCAGGTGCGTTTTTTCATACGGGTCGCATCGAAAATAAGTCTAATTCCCGGTTCAGTTCCCCATCAGCTGACAGTACCAGAGAAAAGGTACGGCTTATTACACACCACTACCTTGTGATTACTCTCTCATGTCGTCTTTCACCGCCTACTTGCGGTGCCAGAAAAGATGCGCTCATTGTCGATGGTACGCAACGTGTAATTTTAGTGAAGACTCGGTATGTTTCCTAGGGGGGAGCGGGAAGAAAGTAGGGTTAGATGCGAGGTCGCACTATCGAAACCACGTGGGTTGGACTGGGTTTCTCTACGTGCTGCCTGCTGCCTGGTATTGATTTGATTTATTGATCGGGAAGATCTCAGATCGGATGGGCGAGTAGTTCTGACCGGTTTCGTGTGGACAAGCTCTTTTCATTGTTTTGGTGATTCGAAATTCAAAATCCATATTTTCAATCTTGCAATATTTATTCAAAAATTCTTGCTGACCCCTCAGCACATTGATTCGATGAAAAATCAATAATATATGGAAGTACCTTCTTGAGAGAAAAATCATGTCTTTTATTTTTTTATTAGCATATATGGGAAAAAATTATTGGAATTTTAGAAAAATTCTCTCGACCATTTTTCTTATGTGGTTTGATTGATGTGACAAAACAAGAATGTATAATGTTTCTTAAGGGTAGAGAGAAACTTGAATGATATTTTTGAATGTCTTCAATCTAGTTCAAAATCGGTACATTGAGAACATTTTCTCAATAAAATGTTTTCATCATCTTGTCAATTTGACCCATTTTCCGGCACCATATCCACCTTTTTTAAATTCCCGCCAAATCTGAGGTCACGTGATATAAATTGCAAAAATTTCAATAACGATTTTTTTTCCATAGGTATGTAGCTCTAATTTCATGACGGACGTTGTTTTTTCATCAACTCTCCATGATAGATTTATTTTTAAATGATAGATAGACCTTAAAAATGAATCGTCCATAAATAGATTTCAAAGTGAATAGTGTTCAATAGATCAGAAAAGTAAATAAGACTCACTTTTCAGTTGAAATTCCTGTTAATTTTAAATCATTTTGATTGTTGCAGGATTATACGCTGAATCGGTTTCTGGAAGTTTCTAATATTTTCAGTTGATTATAACCTGTGAAGAGACTTGTAAGTTTCTCTGTCGATTTATCTGATGTATTAAAGTAATGATTTTCATGAGTTCCTGATTTGAGATGTTTTCAGAATCTTTTTCAACTCAAACCTCGAACAACCTAAATCAACGACTAAAACGAAAAACGAATGAATTATCTCATCTGTCAAAAACAATTAAACCTGTACATAGTTTATTTTTTGATTCCATTCATTCGAGAACAACTTGTTTATCAAATTTCAATGCATTCCTGATGCTGTCTTTTCTATTAGAAAACTTTCTCCAAATAGGTACTCGCCTATTATCAGACAGGGTTGGATTGTAACGAGGCTCTTTGGCTCTTCACTAATCGTTTTAGACACTCAGTATATGCGCTATGTGTTATGTGTATTTTTCAACTCATAAATAGATCATGAAAACTATTTCCATGCCAATCTTAAGAGAAAACAAACAATACCCCATCTGTTCTGGTAAACACATGGTATGCAAACCGCGTTCATTCCAGTAGAGCGAAAGCAAATAAAAAAACGAAATAGTTTACTACAGAGAAACATTGTGAGCATGTGTGACAGAGTTCATAATGTACACCATATAAACACAAGGCATTCATTTGATTAGGGGTGCGGCCAGTGGTGTACTATTAAGTATAACTACTTGTCTTTGACCCAGTTCAGAGATTAATATTTTATATCCACCATCACCTTATAAAATAATCGAAGTTATCCACACTTTATAAACCGTATGAAGTACCACTCCATCCACTAGTGGAATAATGGAAAATACAATCTTGAATCAATTACATTTTACTTATTTATTAACATTTATATTAATAGAAATTTTGTTTTTTGTTTCATCATGTTTGAAAGAGAAAATAGTTTATCCAATTAGAAAAATCAATCGTAGTTTGAAATGAACGAGCAGAAAACAACTACTTTCCTGCATTCACAGTGTGAATCGTTGCATGGACTACGAGCAAATATAATTCAATGTTCTGCGTGGTATTTACCAGGAAAGTAGTTGTTTTCTGCTCGTAGTCTACCATACATTCATTTCAAAAAAAATGTTTTTGTGCAATTCATGGCTTTTTCATTTTTCCTTTATTAGCTTTAGTCGAGCTCACAGCCACTTCCAAGTTCTGTAACTTGGGAGATTTATTTCTGGAGTGTTTCTTTCTTCTGCCGCATGATGTCGCCACTTTCAATTGTCTGTTGGTACGCGGCTCAGTGCGGTCAAATAGACGCGACGAAAATGCATTGGGGTAGGCAACGCTTCGAGTGGCAATCATTCGGTCTCTACTCGTATAACAACCCTGCACTGATGAGGGCCAATAAGCCCGAAACCGGTCTGTATGTTGTTAAGCGTGCCTGTCCCGATGTGAATTTGTCACGTCTTAGGAAGAAAGAAAAATTTGCGAATTGCATTCACAGTGTGATTCGTTGCATGGACTACGAGCAGATATAATTCGATGTTCTGTGCGGTATTTACCAGGAAAGTAGTTGTTTTCTGCTCGTATAGTGTACCAGAAATTCATTTCAAACATTACCAATTTTGTGGTTGTTATCTGTTTCAGAATGCTTAGTCCCTGTCGAAGTTTTTGTTAGATCTCTAGAATCAATATCTCCTCTTGAAGAGCCGCTTTCAGAGCAAAATATCGAATCATTTCATCATGAGAAATGTTTGCGATTCTGATTCTAAATGAATGTGATTGTGGATATAACTTTGTATTGCAGGTGTGTTTTAAAATCCTATCAAAAACACAATTCAATAAATTACCTTTGCGGATACCACTCTTATTTTGAATTAAACGCTAAAATTTTGACCTTAACAGGATCATGTTACTACATAATCCTTTTACCAATTCACTAAAAACATTAAATATGCTTGAAGAAGGTAGACAGTGAAACTACTAACTACTTTTCTGGCTAATGCCACGGAGAACATTGAACTATATTTTCACTCGCAGTCTATGCACTATTTACTAAGTGAATACAAGCAATAATCTCGTTCTATTGTCCTAAATCACTTATTTCGTTCTTAGCTGTAGGTAAATACATGGTAGAGCATGGGACATAGAATCATTGCGGGGGTTTGGTTCCTTTGGTAACCAATTCTGCTCTATCGATCTAAAATATTTTCAGTGGTGCGGCGTTGTCGCTTATATTGAAAAGTAGCAGCATCTTTGATAATTTCAAATGATGGGTTCACCTGTATGTGATCACTTTTTTATAGGTTCAACTGTATTTTATCATATTTTGAGAATCCTCCGGAAGAGATAATTTCGTTGATTCATCATGCTAATTATTACAGAAAATATATAGCGTGAAAATCGAGTTTTTCCAACTTTACGAACTTTTGGTATAAACACGGCTGATATGTCCCTATCTCAACTTTGTATCCATATTATTCCATGAAAATGCTGAAATTAATATTGTAGATGAGTTGCATCTAATTGTCACGCCGTCCATGGTTTTAATAGCTGCTCACAGAAAATAATTTATCATACACACACATGTTGATTTATGGTCGAGTTTAATGGTTGACTGTCTTTATACAATAAACATGTTGGGCATACCTCCTCACGAAATAAATTGAAAATGATTTTTGACTCTGGAATTATCCGCGCAACCACGAATGCGAACCAACGTAGAAAGCACCTCTAGCATCGAATTCGTTATGCTCTTCTACATGATATATCGTCTGAAACTACACCTCAGAGCCCGCCAAATACAGTTAGAACCAGTGAATTTCAATTGCCAGGGTCGACTCTTTTCGAACGGGTCTAGGAAAGCTGTCAGATGAGATAATTCCTAGATATACCATCATAAAACTAGCAGGAAGGCGTGGAAAAGATGGCCTGAGTGTCGTGATGCGTATAGAGCTCAATACTGAACACCAGTAAGAGCAAGAGCAAGAAGACACTGCAGATATTGCATCGATTGTTCCTAAAAATTGTGATAGCAAGTGTCTCAAGGGCCGCTTTAAAAAATACTCGTATGCAAATCCACAAGACTCTTCTTTTCCCTATGATGTCTACTACAAACCTTAGAACGGCTATTTGACTTCATCATTGCAATTTGTAATTCATCCAACGTCACAGTGGTTCTGGATATATGGCCATTGTTATTCATTTAAATGTCTGCGAAGAGGTCGAACATTTTAACCAACAGAAGCATTCAATTGCAGTAGATACATACATTGATTGATAACTTTTTAAAATGACCTGACATGTATGATGGTAGGAAATACTCTAACGTCTGAAGTGTGTCTTGGAAAATTCAAGTAAAAGTAAAATCGTCAAGAGAAGCTGACCTTATTTTCCATGTTGAGAAGCATTTGAGTTTATCCAACTCGAAATACACCTAGAAAACTCTTGAAGTTGGTTCATGAAAAAATCTACCGAGTGTACTCTTTATAGAAGAAATGAACTGACTTAGTGACTAAAAGGGGGTTTAAGAAAAACCCATTGAATTGAACGGCCAAGTGGAAAGCAATGAATTCACGTACGATAGGTTCCCAATATAATTTCAAGATTGATCAGAATGATGATTAGTGTCTGAACTGATTGTTTTCAAATGGCTGCTTATACGGTTCTGTTATTTGCTGAAGGAAAATCTAGGTTATTCAACTGCAAATTATGATCAGTTTATTATTTTTCTATTGATCCAACTATTAGGAAGGTATACACCCGATAGATGCATGAATATATATCCTTCAATTCATTCCTGAACTGTGGTTGACTACATTTGTGGTCAAATTTATCTGTAGGCATATATTTTCGTTAATAATAATTTCTAAATGTTGTTCCGCGTCCTTACTGAAATATATCGATTAAAAATATAGTAAGCCATAATGGCTTCGGTCTATCTATTCTGCCCATGATGGCAGTTCTGATCCAAATTGAATCCAGTGGATTAAAACCAAGGAAAGGGAGTACCTATGAGATCCTACGGGTAATGCTATAGTATAGAGGACTCTCATCAGAGATATAGGATATAGTTACCCGTTTATGAAACGAAATTCAAATTTCAAATTATTTTCGGAAAGTCTAGGATATTTTCAGGAAAGGATTCTTTCAAGCTGGTGGACAGATTTCGAAAAATGACAGAGAAGAAAGCTGCTCAGTTTCCAATTTTATACATTTGTTCTAAATTTGGACTCTCTACTGTCACTTCGACTTTTTTCCATTTTTTTTATTTTTCGAATATTTCGCTCTATCGATTCGAACAAAACATGATTCAAATTTCATAACTTTGATGAATATGAGACTTCAATATCATATCTTGCCCAGAAAATACCCACATTGGCCTGTTACCAGAACATAAAAAAATGCATCTCCAGAAATTCGTCTTTGTTGTTGCAAAGTTCATCTAGTTTTTTCATTTCATTGTTAAACTGATGTGGATTTTCAATGTATGGACGTTAATATATCAGTAATCGAATAAACGAATTTCTCTTCATTCTTATCACACTCGTATTTCTTTTTTTAATAGATTTTCATCCATCAGTTTGATTTTTCTGACCAATAATTCAGTTGCAAACAAACCCGAAATATCATACTTTTCTGTAAACTAAACAATGACCTACAGTTTCATAACTATTCAAAAGACTCTCGTTCTAGCGATTTGTACTAGACATAATATAAAATTTCGTGTTTTTTAACAATACGAGACTAATGCAACATCTCGGGATGAAAATAGTATAGGTACTGATTAAATCGAAATAAAATTTAGTCGAAGTGACAGTAGAGACCAAATTTGGAACAAATGTATAAAATTGAAAACTGAGTAACTTTTTTCTCTGGCATTTTTCGAAATTTAAAAAAAAAACTGATTTTCGAAAAAAAAATCAAATTTGACAGGTTTAGAGTAGCACATGAAAAAAGGAAATATGCTGTATTATACCAATTTTTCAAGCACAAAGTAACTGCAAAGTCAAATTTTCTTTATATCTATTAATAAAAAAACTTCCATATGTCGCGAACTTTATGTGTGACACTGTATATGCACATGAAACACTCAACTCGAAGTCTGACAAGGTATTTGCGGAATTATTTTTCATCTACTTGATGGATTCACATCGGTTGTTGGTGAAAAAAAATCAAACCGCGAAGTTTAAGCTAAGCGATGCGTCAGATTCAGATGACTAAAAAAGTGTTTCCACTTTGACAGTTCGCGGTGAATAAATAATCTAGCACAAACCTCTTATCGTGACACGTTTATCAGTTTAATTTGGTTACCGAATAGTCGAAATGACCAGTGTGACGAATCCACTTATCTACATAGCACCGATGTGAGAAAAAACATCATTCATTTTCTGTGGTTTGTTACTCCGCTAATAGTTTTAGATATGCGATGCGGCAAATCAGTTTAATGAGTCAGTCGACATCGTAAACACAGTATTCATCATCGATCACTTCTATGCTGACATTTGGATTTGTTGGTTTTAAAATTGAGATTGAATTTTTCCACTCCCACCATGGTTGTGTCATGATTGTGCTTCAAGAGGAATGAGTTTATCCAGTGAGTTGGTTGCTAATGGCGATGATAACTTATACTCTCGACTCTCTATAGAGATGGTTTGATGTTTGAAGTACGTGATTATTAATAGTGAATGGACAATACTCATTGATTCTTCCTTAATGAAAACGCTGCCTACAAAATTAATTCAATTTGATCCAACATTGAAATCTTGCCATGTCAGTTTCTAAATTGATAGTTAGGTGTCAAGAACAACGCTTATTATTTATTCATCCAAATACATATCAACTCAGATCTACATATAGACGCGTATTCTTGTGTCTTATAGAGATATTGTTTTTGTGTTTTTAATCTTGTATTATGCCTATTGTAGCATTTAATTTCTTGATATTTGAAATAAATCAAATGATGATAATAATTACTCCACTATTTCTACCGCAGACGTATCTGACAAAATGGCAAAATTGATATTTTCATGAGGGTGTATCTGCAAATTTAGCCATTTTAGAAAAAAGTACAATTATGTACATCATTGATATCAACTCCAGCTTTAAATACATGATCGATGAGTTGTTATCACGAGATATGATGATCGGTCCGATTCTTTAAAAAGTGGTTAACACAGTGGATACATTAGTAACGTTGTTAACAACTACTTTTTCAACCACTTTAGATTTTCCACTATTCATATGTGGTATTCTTCAAATACGAAATTTATCAAGGTTGCTAATTTCTTACATTTCCACTCAGTGGTAAATAAATGCGGAATAGTTAGTAACTCCTCTTCTTTTTTATTATATTTTGCTGTTTTTCTGCAATTTCAACGTCAATCTAACCAATTTTTTTTCTGTGCCCGGGAATGCCAAGTTTTTCGTGAATAATTGCAGGAATAATAATTATATGTTTTGTCAATGAACCTAGTGATAAAATAAATGTATCCTGGAATGCATATTATTACACAGGATCAATGCTCATTGATTCAGCTAGGTATCTAATTTTTCAGTATAGCAACACATTCTACCTTGTTGAACATCATTGGTTCTATCTTGGTTTGTAAAATTTCATAAGGCTCTATATAATTGGATGCTATCTGTTTCTTGAGCATATATATGTCGATATTTTTATGATATTTTTTTCAGTAGGAAGGTATAGGTTCTCAATAATATCGATTATCCTACCATATAATTATTTCCTGAGCGACTCAAATCCTGACAACTGTAACAAATTTCCTTCATAACTGCCTCTTCAAATATATATCATCTTTATGATGAATTATAATTTCATTTCCACCAGTAAAATCTGGTGGATAAATTAGTCACTTTATCAGTGGTAAACCAACGACAAGTTGTTAATTTTTTTTCCATTTTGACGTTAGAGAATTGAAAATTCGGAAAGTGATTCAAATAACAACTGACCTTCCTACACTGTTGGAAATCAATTGTTACTTTCAACAACTTCTCATATCGTTAAAAAATTGTAGTCAAATTCAACAACAATTGTGTCTCAATTTCACTTTCACAATTTTCGATGTAGTTGTTAAATCAGTCAGTTATCGAATTCACTACTGATAATGTCAATACAACAGCAACAAAATTGCATCAAATGAACAGATGAAATTCCTGTCCAAACAACTTGATATAATCTGTAACACAACAACAAATAATTGTAACTAGAACTTCAATAATGGTTATTGAAACATAGACAGTAGAACATCATCTAGTTGCTAATACATTAATATTAAATAGCGGTTTTGTCGCACTCTGTTGACAAATTAACATCACCTAGTTTTATAATTTGCAACAGTTTGTGCTCGGTTACAAAGATTTTTTAGTTCCGATCTCTTCGGATATATTCGCTACTTTTCGTTTGTCTTCTCACGAATACCGATTCCTTACAAGTCCCAACTCAAGTTTACTCAGTTATCTGCAGTCTGTTGCTCGTGTAGTCAATATATAAAAAAGGTAAGTACCTACATGGAGTAGATTGATGTGGACTCGTACATAAATTTTATTTACTCATGCCAATATTAATATTATTTTTGTTTTGTTTCAGTTGAGAATATTTTTCCTGATCTAGAGCAACAAATAACAATGTTTCGTCGGAATCTGCAAGCGCAATAATTTCACATGATTTGTTGAGAATTTTTCTTGGATTCTCTCTGTGAATATTGAAGTTTCGCTGCAAAAAAGTGAGTATAATCATATCAGTTTTATATTCACATTTTGAAATTATTATTATGGAAGTTTTACTACTTCTCATGCATATTTCATATATTTTTTACTATACTAATGAAGATAACTGCAACATCTAGGTTAAAACTGTTGAAGTTGTGATGTGATTATTTGTACAACTCTTCATTTCAGGTATTTTTTCGATGGATCGATTTTCACTTTCTTCGGATTTTTTCAAGCTACTACTGGGTGACAAAAAAGATAACAAAAACTGAGTTAAGTTGGAGAGAAATGAATGTACTGGTAAGATTCGTTCTGAATTATATTTTGAATGATAATGTACTATTCAGTTGATAAATCCAAGTGATTTCAAGAGTTAATTGGACTGAAAAATCCATTACCAAATGAATCCAAAATGAATTATTAATATAATTTTTGTTTCAGCAATTGAACGAGAGATACTCAACACTCCAGGAGGATAGGAATAAGTTGTCTCGGATGACAAACACAGACAGCATTGTAGTGAATCACGTGCCGCGATGTTCTTTCGATTTACTGACAGCTTTTGATGTGTTTTTGTGCCAATAGTGGATTTTTTTCGTATTGTTGCTATGCAGAAAATAAAATGTCTCTCATGCTATATGGTTATTTCAGTATTTTGAACTTTGAATTCTAGCAGTAGAATATTGTTGAAAATACACTGAGTTGTAGTACAATCGACAACTTTTTGTAGCTAGAACTACATTATGACGTAGGACTCATAACAACAAATTAAAGTGAAAATGACAATTTGTAATTGCTCAATCAACTTCAGAGAATACTGCGAACAGCTATAAGGTGAAGTAGAATTATTAAATTACTGTAGTTAATTCACCAATAAGGCGTAGTAGCCATACAAAAAGGCTGTTGTTAAGACGAGCAATAACCATTATGGTGAAAATTAACTTCAAATACTCTTGATATTTCAACTATAAAATGTTGTAGACCTACTGGGACTATATTTTTTTCCTGATTTAGCAACTAATTTCCAACAGTGTATTTGCCACCCAAATGACAGTTGTTGAGATAACCACTTCCTTAGAGAATCAGACCAAATGACACTTTATGAAATAGCATTTATAGAACCATTCAATTGTCACCCAATTTCGTTTTTCTTCTCTCCTGTAAAGTTTGCAGAGTTCAGTTAGGCCCATACGTGATATTATGATAACATACAGGTGATTTGCCAAAAATACAACAAACTGAAAATCAGACGGTGAGTTGTTCCCAATAAATTTGATATTATTGGGTAATATGTAAGAAATTGAAATGAAAAAAACCCTTATTATGTGGATATGCACATCAACGGATTTAACCAATTTGTCTCCATGTGTTAATAGTAAACTTGATGGGACTAATAGCAGAGGACTTTTTGGATTTATTCAACAAGATATCAAAAATAAATCAATTTCGCAAACAAAACACTATACAGAAACCCCATCATCAGAAATATTCTAACGTTACTGTATCAGACTTATCCCCTTTTTGTATTTTGTAAACATATAAAAAGAAACGGTTAATTAAATCTTACACACATAGGTATACAAGCTATGATAAAAGATAATTCAAGAGAATCAGGCCAACTAATTTTTGACGAATCAATGTGTAAACAACAAGCCAATTTTGAATAAGTATGAAACCGAATGATTGGTGAATATTTTCGAAAGTATGTGTTTATGAGACAAGAAGAATCTTCAAAAATAAGACCTCACAGAAAAGAAATTCTTTTATCAACAATACCAAAGACTACAGAATTCTCTTTGACCATCACCAACACAAAAACGTATTCCTGATAGAGATACTACCGTTTTCATCGGCCTCGAATTACAATACATACTCAATGCACAATTTAATGAGACTACAATAAAAACGTCCAACATTGTTGCAGCGTATAATTTTATTGAAATATCTCGATGCATCAAGAAAACAACAGAAAATGAAGTAATTGGCGATGAGTCATGTCGACTTATAAAATGTAATTCTTGCCACGTTCCACTGTAGGAGGACAATGATATCATCGGTGTAACTCCTATTATCTCTAGATTGATGTATGTACAGGGTGATTGTTTATATTTTACTCAATAGCCATGTCAGTTAATATTGGTCCTACAAAAACGTTCAAATGAACAAATATGCAGCATTTTTTATGGGCATTCCGAATTCAGTAATGGGAAATGCACATAAGCATCGTTAACCTGAAAATTTTACAACAACTGGTATTTTTTTAACACCCTGTATTTCATTTACCCAATCGGTAGAACTCTTTTTTCTGATTCCAAATATACAATATACTTTATCAAGATTATCTTTATCGGTTTTCGGAAAATCGATTTTTCGTACAGGCAGCTGTAAAACGCCAGTCGATAATGCTGCGATTGGCTTATATCAAAGTAGCCATGGATAATAAAACAAATTTAATATTATTGTTTGACATTGACATCTCTTTTTATTCATAGTTTGGGAGTTGTTATAGCAAAAATGATATATTCTGAGATAGAAAAAGTTGATATTGTGTCAGTTTTTGAAAAGTAATCAAAACCAACGTTTGACGCGTCGTGAATATATAGACGACTATATACCCTAACAGAAGATTTCCTAGTGAGAAAACATTTGTTAACTTTTATAAAAGTTTACGAAATACTTGTTCATTGAAACGAAAACCCAGGATTAATCAAGGAAATGAAAAACTTTTTCTACCTCAGAATATATTATTTTTGCTATAAAAACTCCCAAACTATGAATAAAAAGAAATGTCAAACAATACAATTAAAATTGTTTTATTATCCATGGCTACTTTGATATAAGCCAATCGCAGCATTGTCGTCTGGCGTTTTACAGCTGCCTTAGATCTGTACGAAAAATCTATATTTTCCGAAAATCGATAAAGATAACCTCAATAAAGTATATATATTTGGAATCAAAAAAAAAAGAGTTCTACCGATTGGGTAAATGAAATACAAGGTGTCTCATTAAAAAATACCAGTTGTTGTAAAATTTTCAGGTTAACGATGCTTATTTGCATTCCCTAGTACTGAATTCTGAATGCCCATAAAAAATGCTACATATTTGTCCATTTGAACATTTTTGTAGGACCATAATATTAACTGAAATAGCTATTGAGTAAAATATAAACAATTACCCTGTACATACAAGGCGATTCCTGAAATTATTGCGCTGCATCAGTGTTATTTTCAAGCCGAGTACCAAAAAATTCAATGTGATTTTTTTTAAACAGAAACATTTGACACTTTCCATATATAGGCTTCGCCATAATAGACTACCCATTTTGATAGCTCAATAAAATTGTTAAAATACAATGAAACAAACACTTATGGTGGATTTATGCAGCGATTTTAAGTCATAAGTTGTCGTGAGAAGTTCAATCATTGCTTTTCAATGTTTCCATTCATACACTTGACATAAGTTTTAAGTTGCAAGTCATAAGTTTTAAGTCGTAAGAATGTTGTCCAACTTTCATCTCTTATGGCTTAAAACTCATCATATTTGCGCATGCGTTCGAAGTTTTCAATTCTGTGACGGTTTTTTATAGGTTATTGTCTTTGATTGTGTTGTTTGTTCAAACTTATATCAGAATCATCAGATTATAAGAAGAAAAAATGGATATTGATGACTGAAATTGTAAAGTGACCACTGACACAACCACAGAAATTGACCAATGGGAGAAGTTATGACAGTCCTTAATAATTCCTGCATAAATGGTCCTTTCTCCTTTATTTTTTAAATCTGATAACTAAAAACTTATGACTTAAAACTTATGACTAAAAATTGCTGCATAAATCCACCATTAATAACACCATACTAACCTTTAAAAATAACATCTTCCATGCACTTTTCGAGTATGCACACGAAATGATGTCATTTGAACTTGACCTGAATTGTTCATTTTGTTTTATTAGTATAACAATATCATATTGTTGTACCGATACTAACCAAACACTTCTTGTGTGTACATTAGGCTCAGCTATATGTATACTACAGGAAAGAATTTATTCGACCTTTTTGCTTATTTTGCTTTTCCAACCATTGTCATGAAAACACTCAGTGGTTAATTGTTCGGAGCCAGTCGTCTGTTTGTGGTTTTTATCACTAAATTGCCTGATGGTTCATCATTGTATTACTCAAATACTGATTAATTATACCAAAGGAATTCGTTTGCATTTTGTTGTGGTTTAATTCGCCTTGATTGCGAAAATGAAAGAACGTATAGGTATTCAGCTGATAGTGCTAATGAGCGTACAAATAAGACCGTCTGATTCAGATGTTCCGAATGAGTAATGCAACAGCATTTTGTTTTCGATACTTCACGAATCAAAATGCATGAATACGCATACCTGTTGCGCATTTTGAATCATGACGTTATCATTGTTATCACAGGTCATTTATAGTATATTACACAACAAGTGTGGAAAGTGACATATTTCACACGAGTAGTCGTTTAGCACGTGCTGCGTAGCGGTGAGTGCGGAAACGTAACGAGTGAAGGAAATGCACTTTCCAACGAGTTTTGTACACTATTTTTCCTACGACTCCGAATACTTTCATTTCGCGGGAGGTCTTGTAAAAAATGTAACTTGAGCAGTCTCTATATTCAGGTGGTTTTGATTCGATATCAAGTACTGTTTATTTCCATATTCAAGATGATATTTGTATACTTCTCCGACAATTCCTCATTATGTGAATTACTGATTGATTGAGTTAGTTTAGTTTGGACAAATTTTATTGATATTGACACCAGCGTACATAAACAACCTTGACACCATTCGCCTGCTAGCGCCAGTAATCACGCAACCAGGAATACAGAACCATAGAAGTATGTAGTTCGCAAGCGCGTACGAGTTGCTCGAGTTAGTGCGTCCTTGACTTTTTGCAAACATCTGTGATACCAAAGAATCTTCTCGTTGGTGATACTGTGATATCAAACTGATGCAAGCAGCAAGCCGCGCATAAAACTGTAGCCGTACTCTTTTGAATGATCTAACCCTCTGTCATCAACATCGAACTAGTTCCAGCAAATAGTATAGGTTCCAGTTTTGAAGTGAATTCAGAGGTTATGTATCAGACACATTGACATTAATAGATAAATAGTTCTCGGTATAATTCAAAACGAGACAGAAATTTCAATAAATAATATGAATTTGATTTGAGAACGCTTATATTGACAGTGAGTACCTTCACAATATACCTAATTAATCAATTCAGGCGACAGTTGTGATATCATCATATTTCATATCAACACTTGTGCTTTTTTTCTTTCAAATAAACAATACCATGGTGATATGAGCTACTTTCTGAATAACAAAACAGTGTGATTATTGACGTTTTCATGTAGGAAAAAGCTACAACCATATTATGCATACGAATTTCTCACTCATTTCAAGATGCTGGTCAATCCACTACTACATCATTTAGAATTTCGATGATAAAATCCATCCCTCTTAATTCACGCATCAGGTCTGGGGTCTGGGTATTTTAAACAAAAGTATGCTATATGATAACTTAAACCACCTCAAACTATACGAAGTAGGAACGCAAATAATTTATCAATGTTTCAATGCTATTCAGTCATGCCACTTAGTTCCAATATAAAAACCATAGTTTCTAAATAGCCTTTCTTGACCGATATACTATATCTTCACCGCATTCTTTTTTCAATAACCATCAATCCATGGGTCTATTAGTTTCTAGTAGACATTATCATGAAATACGTTACATTCCTATGTATAGGTACTTCTGAGGTATTTTAATTGTCTTTCTATAGGAATTTTAAACTAGGAATTCCGCGGTTGATATACGTGAATACTTCCAGTTGTTCAGTTAGAATATACAGCGTTTTCAAACATATTCGGATTCTCACGAAAAATTAGTGAAATTCTAATGTTTCGCCCCGATTGAATCGTCAATCCTTTGTATTGTAAATCGAGACATATTGCTTGCCTGAAAAAAAAAAGATAAACTCTCCATTGTTTACATCAAACAACTACCATTTCGGGTGCACAATATCTACTATAGATGTTTAGGAAATCGATTTGTTATATCGATTTGTGATATCGATTGAGGATAAAAATAATAACTTTCATAATAGCATGAAACACCATGCCGAATGACCAAAAATAGTTTAACATAGAATGAAACATGTTTTGTTTCTTTCAAGTATGATAAATACAGGAAATATATTCTTATATTTAGTCACCAGAATTTTCCATACACATAAAATATTCCAAGAAGACATAATATATACCCTTTACATGGAAGTTGGTACCTATACCTACTAATTGCCTAATAACAAATTCTTTAGAAAAGTAAAGCATGCATGGATACATATAGTGAATATATTCTAATGCTTATCTTATTTACCCTTTCTGATTCATATATACCAGAAGGAATCTGTGAACGCTGAGCCACTCGTTAATTTGAATATGGTTTTCCCAAGGAATTTATGTAAATGAAGATTTTATGGGTGAAACTGGGACTCAAATCAGGTCCTCAATTTTTTCTCACGAAGATATGGAAATATAGGTAATGGTCCTTTTGGAGGCACATGAATTTTCGTGAGAAATGTGAGGCCGGAGTGTGTATTTGGTAATATCTACAACTGCCAAGTTTTGAATGTCAATGTTGGGAGTTGAATATTTATACATACATTATGTTACTATCTGACTGTATCATTGAAAAAAAAACTAATTCTGGAGATGTAATGCTGACCAAACTATTGTCATTAAATTAAAACTATTATCCTCATTCAGAAAAAAACTTCGTTTTACTTAGATTTGCATATTTTAACAAAGAATAAGATATCTGGTATATAGAGAAAATAAACTCTATTTGATGAAAGATTGTAGTGATTCTAGTACGCATCATCTGATAGCTAGATGGCAGTTACATCGTTATGAAATTGGTACTGATTTGATCCATTCTTATGAAAGAATACCGAAGCAAGAATTAGTTATGATGAGAAGTATGTTAAAGTGCTTAAAGTGCAACCATACCGTAAATGCAAATTCCATTATCATCAGATTTGATCTTCAATATACATAATTTTGGAGAAAAAACTACGTCAAATGTGAATATGTATGTATTCATTATTTTTTACGTCAATATCGAGAGAATGTGTTAAAGTGTTGACATAATTATCTGTTTTTTTTTCATTCTGATATAGATATTTTCATTCATATTACCTTGAAGCACCCCGGAAATACCCCCCCCCAATATCAAAGTTTCAAAGGAATCAATGAAACTGTTAGCTTCAAATTCACAAAATTTTAATCATTGTATCATATTGTCCTCCTCCTGTGAAATCACCTCTTTTACATTTGCGTCGAGCAGTGGTTTGACAAATTTTACAAAAATAGTCTACAGGCTACACCAAGGTGGATATAGGATGTTGAAACAGCTTCCTATTAACAAGCACTAGAATAAACTGTAGACCTTTGCCTACTTGATTTCATACCGTAGTAATATTTCCTGAAATTAACAGAGATGGCGACATACCTTGTGTCGGTAAAACAGAAACTGTGCTTTTGTCATCTTTTTATCAGTTTCATCTGCTCTAGATGAAAAATGACTGAAAAGAGTTAAAATATCAATATTCATTCCAGATTTATAGAAAATATATCGTTAAATGTCGTTTCAGTCTCGTCTGTCAGATGCGAACCACAGAAATACGTAAGCAACAGAAATCTTCTTCGGTAATCGATCTTACCGCCATCTTCATTCAAGTAGCTGAAATATTACTACCTTATCAAACGGTCTACCTACAAGTTTTTCGCAGAAACAATTGAAGAGCCGCTTCACCATCCTATATCCACCTTGGGCTACACCTATCGAGAATATCGAGATTATAAAACATGCGGAGCCCAGGCACGCCGTCCAATATTCTTGTCCTCGAAAAAAGAGCGGACAGACTCACCCTTTCTGAACAATCGCGGCCTTGGCCAGCCTACGGCTAGGAAATGGTCTCTGAAGAGCCCCTGGCCTGTGCTTTTGTGATTTCGTGGGAAGACAACAACGTACGCGACTTGTGAGGAACCAGTTTTTTCTGTTGAACCCAAACAGCGGTAATTAGAAGGAGTGCCGCAAGGGTGTACACCGAACGTTGGAAGTGACATTAGAAGGCGGAAAACGACGCCTGCTGATATCTTCAAGTTCTAAGCGTTTCTCGAATAAACCAGCTATATACAGGGGGTCATTCGAATTGTAGCATTGAAGTTAATAAGGGGCTAAGTACCAAAAAAACAGTGAATGGTTGTATTGCTGTGATGTAAAGAACGGGCTATACAAAAATGCACCGGCAAATGCTAAAATTGTTTGTCAGTTTGTGAGTTTGTGTTAGTCAATAACGGGCTAACTACCAATTACTCTATATTAGTCGATTCGTGTGAGCATGTATGTTTTGACAGTAAAAAGGGAAAGTTTTGTCGATTTGGGTAGGATACATTAAAAAAGCCATGCAAGAAGAAATGATCCTAGGCATAAATAATAGTAATATTAGATGCAAGATAAGCTTGTAGGTCCACGAGGGTTTTCGAGAAAAAATTCGCACAAAAAACTATTCTAAATTTTACTTTGGAGTAGAGTGTACAAGCAAATAAGCAATCTGAAAAAATGGGAATTGAAAAATGTATTTCTCATGATAAATAATAAAATCGATGAATTCTTATGAAATTTTTCGTTCACAAAAGATAGGTCTACGTGAATAATATCTCTATTTTTGTGTGTTTCGACGCACAATGTATTGTATTTGATGGACTTTATATTAATTTTTATTGATAATTAAATACAATGTTTGCCTCTGGCATAAATTACTTCACAGTTGACGATAAATAACAACTATTTTTTTTACATAAAGGAATATACGATGAGAAACATGATTTTGCAGATCCTTCTACAGGACCAAATCTTCTTACTCCGCAACATTCTGCCCGAGTTTTCAAACAGCGTCACTTGATTGATCTGCGAGATCATATTTCTCATCATATATTCGTTTGTTGCATAATAAAAATTTGTTGTTGTTATTTACTGTCAATTGTGAAATAATTTATTAATTTATGTCAGAGACAACATAGCATCAAAAAGTATTGTATTCAAATATAAATACATTCAATATACAGTTCACAAATATACAATACATTGAACGTCGTGTTCACAAATAAAAAATGTTATATTCGATGTTATGGCAGTTATGGCACTTAGCCCATTATTATAAAAAATGATAGTGGCACTTAGGACCTTTTTAGAATATCGAGGTTTTTGTTTTTTTTCAAGCCAAAGCAACTACATGAAAAATCTTTCAAAATGTTTGTTTATTCCTACCATAATTAAGTTCATACAAAACATTGGAAATAGTCCTGAACAAAATGTGTCATGTATATTATTATTATTATTATTATTATTATCTTTATTGCTTCTGAAATAAATATTACAGCAAGAGTTTGGGTGTTAACAAATTATAAGCAAAATAAATTTCAAGACTATCTATACTGATACATATCTCATTATTCACTCAAAATAAATGAACGGAGTTTAAGTATATTGAAAACGTAATCACAAATAATTTTGGCGTTATTGACATTCATATTTTCTAAGGCAAAAACTAACGATTCGGGGGCATTCAAACAATCAGAGTTTGGCTTCATGACATTGTAAATAGGACACTCAAACAGTATATGGAATAGCGTTTCGTATTCATTTCTATTACAAACTGTACATTTCTTGTTGGGATCTATGGTATATAATATATTATTGTAGTTGAACTTCAAGCAGTATTTATTACAGAGGCGAAGTTGGGCAAGGATGCGTGTGATTTGAATGGGTAATTTCAGAAGTAGATAGTTTTTGGGGCCTATTTCGTGAGTGAAAGACGTATAAAGTGACATATAGTGGCTACGTTGTGCTATTGAGACATCAAGATTAAATAGTTTAGCATAGTAGTCCTTGAGCAACTGTTTCTTATTCATTTTGAGATTTTGACTATTAAGGGAGTTCCATAACTCCTCATAACCAACAAACTTGAACATTTGTTTAATCTGCGCAACCCAGTTGTATTTTGAATCTGACGAATCGACCAATCGAAATTGTTGTTTGAAACACACTTTTGGGTACCTTTCACTGCTCATACCTAAAATCTTTTCCAACCAGTTCAGTGTCATTTTAAAAATATTGTAAGCATATTTGACTCTTCCAGTATCCAGACGTATAGCACAATCTGGAGTATTGATCGGGACTAATAGTATCCTTTTTAAAAAAGTTATTTGTACTCTCTCCAATATATCTAGATATCTTAGGCTCCAGATTGGTGCGCAGTTAGATAAAATACTGAGAGCCAGAGATTCGAAGATTTTTATACGAGGGCGCCAGGTATCAATTTTAGCTATGGTCATTATAGGTAATATGGATCCTATGGCATGTTTAGCTCTTTCAGCAGCTGTCAATGCCATCTCATGAAATAAGCCCGAGCTTGTAAATGTTACTCCTAAGTAAGTGTACTTATTTGTAAAACTGATAGGTTCATTATTCAATTTGAATGGATACACATTCTTCTGGAACCCTCCTCTAGAGAACTGCATAATTTTAGTTTTATTCGTGTTAATGCTCAGATTTTTTAGGGAAGTATATTTCTCCAGCAACCTCAGCTTCTTCACAACATCTATCTCGGAGTTTGCCAAAATAACCATATCATCGGCATATAGCAGCGTCAAAACATCCTGTTTATCATCAATATTCACTCCTTGAGCTCCTCGTCCGTAGAAGAAATCCTCAACATCTGATATAAACATTGAGAATAGTAGAGGACTCAGGGATTCCCCTTGCAATACCCCAGTAGTTACATCAAAAGGGAGTGTCAATCCATCAGAAGATTTAACTTTGAAGGATGCCTTCGAATACAGATTCATTATCACTTTCAAAATTCTTGCAGATACTCCCAGTTCGAACAATTTATTCCACAAAAGCTGATGCACTACAGAGTCGAAAGCTCTTCGAAAATCTACGAATATAGCAAACAGTTTTCTCTTCCTGTGTCTTATATGCAAGTGTATCACCGAGCTCAAGGTGTGAACATTGTCGATACAGCCACGACCAGGTCTAAATCCCGCCTGGCAATCAGGTAAAATTTTGCAGTTCTCTGCCCATGAAGTCAGTCTGTCTAGAAGGATGTGTGTAAATAATTTCGCACAACAGTTTATTAGGGCTATACCTCTGTAGTTGTTTGGATCTTCTGCATTACCACCTTTATGGAGCATAAACATTAAAATGTCTGACCAGATATTAGGAGTAGCACCATTCACAAATATTTTGTTAAAGAGAACTGTTAGATAAAGAATCCAATTTTGAGGCAGATGCATAAAGAATTCATAAGTTATATGGTCGCTTCCTGGAGATTTGTTAGGTTTACAGTTATTGAGAATACGGTATATTTCTTCCGACGTTATGGGACTATCAAGATATGGGTGGATAACATTGAAATAAGTTGTATCATAAGTCAACCTGGGCGGGTAAATATTTTTGTAAAAAGATTCCCATAACTCGGAGGGGAGTGTTTTGAGCCTAGTGTTACTTCGAAGAAGTTTAACGGCCATCCAAAAGTCTTTAGGGTTCGATAAGTTACTCAACGTATATACAGGTTATAGCAAATTACTCCAAAACTTTTATTTTACACTTAGCCCCTCAGTTACTTGAAGGCTACACTTGTGTAGCGAATTCTGTAGGATAATATATTTATAACACATGTAAATGTAAAAAAAGTTTCGATGACCATTGATCCGCATAAAGCATATAGACATTATCATGTCTGCTGTACTCTAAAAATAATTATTGTTTGGTTGCTATCTTCGGAAGATGTCTAAATGCATTTATGAGTCAATCCAGATGAATTTTGCCAGAAGTCTGGAATGAAACACTTCTTGCGGTCCATGTGCCTATTCAGTGATAAGAAAATCAGCACAGATAATATTCCTCCACTGAAATAACCAAAACTCATTATTATATTCTTCATTACTTTGTTGTATAACAGAACTGTTATTCAACATAATATATTTTTTTATGAGACATAAAAGTACAACAAAGTTATAAATACCAGTATGCTTCTCAAATGGCAGAGTTCAAATTCACAATAAAATCGACAATTGCTCTTTCACTAAATCATTATCTGGCGACAACATATTTGTTAGATCAAGATATATCATGCGATGGTACAGATTTATAGAATAAGAGATTATGTCTGGCGTAACAGAACCACACTTTGTGAATTTTATTTCGCATATTCTCGTTCACGGGATGCAAATGAGTTCCCCTTTTCTTCACGAAACAGAGAAAGGGTTGCTGGCGCTCAGGGGTGTCTTTGCGCACCCCTCAACGTTCTTCGAGTCGAAAAAAAATGCTTCAGAAGTTTTTATGTAAATTCCGTTCATTACCATTACCATGCCACGCAGGCTGTGGGATGTCACTCTTTTTGAATAATTTCTGTGGGTACATCAGGCAGTATCGAAATAAAATGTATTGGTGTTGAGTGTGTGTTTGACATTATAAGTTATTCCTTCGGTATAGGGCAATGTTTTGTTGATGAATTAAATAAGGTACCTACTGTGAGAAAATCTGTAGCTTGAGAACACATGGGAATCAACATGTTGACTTGATTTGAAAACGTGTATTTATATTCTAAATAAAATTATCATATTCATGTTGGTTTAGGCAAGATCTTTATACAAATTGACGACATGCTTTCATCGTTATATATTCGATTTCGATAAATTCTTGTTATATTCATGAATATTTCTTTACTGTTAATAGTAATTGTGCTAAAATTTAGCATATCGAAAAAAAAAAACAGTCCAATAGAAATTCAATTTGAAGTATAATAGATATGTGAATTAATTTATTACAACTATACTGTCACAATAATATTTATCCACAATCAAAACAACACATACAATTGGTCATAATGTATACAAAATAAAGATGAAATCAATATTTGCACTCAGTCACTCACTCTACATAAAACATATAGAAGATTCACAACATTGTTGATGGCTCTTCATATTGTAGTGCCCTTCCTAGAATAGACTGGTTGATTTTTTCAATTAATCAAACGATTAATACCTTTTTCCAACTTTTACGTCTACTAATATTGATGAATATATTCTTTAATTTTTTTGAAGATCTACCACGGCTTCAGAATTTTTTTTTTTCGCTAAGAGCATAATCTTTCTGCAATCAGAGCGCAATGATGAAAAACAGTATAACATCATGTTACGATGAGAAACATCTACCAATCAGCCATCTTTTTTGTTCTTCTTTGCAGGTGTCCTTGATGCTCATCAAGAGCAAGTGATTAATATGAAAGAGCAAAAGTTGCTTTATGCTATCTAACTACGGGTTATATTTCATCAGAGACGTAGGAAGATATCGCTATAATTACCAACAATGCTACCACATGTTCAGTTTTTTTTTTTTTTCAGTGGAATCAAAAAACGGTATGAAATGCTGAGTGTACATTGGGCATTTGTAAGTTTCATCTCCCAGATCTTCAGATACGTCAAAAATGCAATCGAGTTTGGAATAATTCCTTTTAAAATCAGCTCATTATTTCATTATAGTCATATACTTCAATAGACTATATACAGAACCTTCTGCATGTTCTTCCTATATATAGGTAATCGAGTTTGGAACAGATGAACAGAAAAATAGAGCAAGTTGAAATTCTGAAGAATTTGCCTGAAGGAGAAAACAATTAAACTCTTCCTTCTGGCTATTCTACAATCTGTACAGTAATATTGTCGGAATTCATTTAAGGAACATGTACAGAGATGTAAGGAAATGACATGCTTTGAGCTTGCTTTGAGCTATACTTTTTTAACCAAGAAAATCTTCATTATCTGATGAAAATATAGTAGAAAAATCAACAGCTCTTGAACTCAACCTATCTGAGTGTCTGTCATCAACTTTTTGGATTATGAAACTTTGGATAAATATATTCAGCTGAGAAATCTGAGTGTCTGCCATCAACTTTTTGGATTATGAAACTTTAGATACATATATTCAGCTGAGAAATCTTCGAATATAATACATTATGTCCCTTAGGTTCAAATTATTACTCAAGGAATGATCAGTTTTTCCTTTTTTATCAGTTTGCAAAATATATTATGAAAGGTTGAAATATTCATTTGTTCTTCAAAAAAACTACTACATCTGCATCTAAAAATGTATATTCTTTCATCTAGTTTTTTCACGATTAAATATCAGTCAATGTTTTGGTAAAATTTCCATATAAGTACAGCTCTAATTTGATCACTTCTCACGTTCTGTGAATTTGTCGGAACATCTGTAGTCGACAAAAAGGGGTTTCTTTCTCATTATGCCTCAAAAGGATATATCTATATTTTCATGTTCAGTTTATTAATTGATAATCTCATGCCTTCTTCAAGTTATTATCAACGCGATGATGAATTGAATTATGTAGTACAAGTTTATAATAACTATGTGAATTAAATACCTGCTTTGCTATTTGTTGTGGTGTGGTACACATTTTATATAGATTTTCTGAGAGTCGATGATATTTATTTCGACTATAATACAAAACCCGATATTATTGAAAGCTGCTAGTTTGACTAAATTATTACATTGAACAGATCCAATTATTATCATCGAATAGACCATAGCTCCTACTGAATAAATATGTTGTTCTAGCTGTGAATGAGGAAAATACGATAAATAAACAACGGCCATTTCTATCGATCAAACCAGGGCATAATCGGTGTGAGTATATGTATATTTCTCTTTTTATTACGTATACCTATAAAAGAAATGACGATCTCATTATCAAATACGTCTGTTTGAGGTATAAATTTCCTATTGACTAGTAACATAATGAAAATTACCAATATATCAGGAAGAAACATTGAATAATCTTAAATGTTACGATGAATCATAAATACACATTCCCTAATTATATATTGAGTTACTAGTACAGAAACTTTCTTTAATTTTTGGACTATTTTCAACAAATTGATTGATATTGAACCCTCTTGAACTAGCGTATTTGTGTTATCAATTTTTCTTCTTGAAATAACTTCCCTATCCTACCATAATCTACGCCCTTGGATAACGTATCAGTTTTCAAACATTGCATGTGGCAATAATAATTGGCCAATATGAGACCAGTTTTCTTCAGTAATTTACCATCACTCAGTACTTCTGGCAGTTTCATTTTTATAGATTCCTGTCTGTTACCTGGTTATTACCTTAATGTCGGTTCATCTTCAGTTACCAGTCACGGGATGAGCAAGATCTCAAACCGAACGATCGACAAATAGTCATAACTCTCACATGCAAGTTGTTGCACGCGTGAAATCTTTATCTATTTCTTTTGAGGAATGTTGCGATTCGCAATTTTTTAATGCTGTTTCATGTCATGCTGGTACGGGTTTTTTGCAATTACTTCAGAGAATCAGTCATTTTTCAATCACTTGTCACGATTGTGACAAGAGATTGAGAATGTTTCTCATAAAACCAATGAGCTATGCGAAAAAATATCACAACACTGGAATCGTGGAATATGTATTCTATAGACAGAGTGTCCCGACTATTTTTTCTCCACTGCATTCTCTTGCAAATTCACTTTCTCTCCGAACAATTTTTCGATTATTAGTGTGTTCATAAAAGCGCAATTATCTTGAAAACGGTTAATTTTTTCAAAGACTTATATGCATCTTATACTCAATACTGAATGAGAAATTCTATAAATTGATATTTTTTCTGATTCCACCAGTGACAGAAAAATTGTACGCCACTGGTGGCAACTAAAAATGTGTTTTTTTCTCAAAATGAAGCACTTGTTGAACATAAACATTAATTCGAATTTAATTGAGAACTTTTCAAAACTGTGGACTTGTGAGAGTTGAAATTAAAAATTCTTTAAAATTTTCGTATTCATCATTTCAACAAGCGACATTTGAGTAAGAAATATTCTCTTTTCAACATGTCGACAATTCTACCAACTGCCATCAGCATCTTCTGAGTAAAATTCATTAGTTTTGCGTTCAATTATCTAATTGGATATTGGAACATTATCCAAGTTAATTATTAGATACATTTTCCAGATAATAGAGAGCCTATCATTGTCATTATGTTCTTAGCGAGAGGTAAACTCCTTAGTAGTCACAAACATCATCAGATTGGTAATTATTCTGAGGAAGGGTAGGCAGTTGATTTCATATCTATTATTGAAGATTGACGATAGGAATAGGTAGTTTGAGGAATTAGCAGGTGGTTCATTAAGAAAGAGTTGCGATAAGAACAGATTATTGAATCCGTATAAGAAAGTAAAGATGGCTACTGATTGTTTTATTTGTCATGATGAGGAAAACTTTTGAAGACCGGTTTGATTTTGAATTCAACCAAAGTATATATCCCTTGAACGATGTTTAATTTTATTTTAACAGCACTAACATACAGTAAAAAAAAACTAGGGTGTCATTTCAATCGAATGGATTTCAGAGCATACTCCGACGAATACAACACCTGAATATTAAAGTTGTATCCTTTTGATTATACATTTCACAATTGAGTGTTCAGTGGTATTCATTCCGATCTTAGTAGTGAAAAATGACACAAATATGGTGAAGAAGACTGAAACATAAAATCATAAAAAACACCAAATGTGGAAATTTAATATTCTCAATGGTGCTATCATTGACGTTAACGTTTGAAAAATACCTATTACATACTATTAACACTAAGTTACAACGTGTTATATCAAGATGGAATCGAGGGGATGTATGAATTATCTAACTTGGTGGCAATAATCATTCGTTAAGTATTGCATCCTGAAAACACCAGATGTGATATAAATTAATAAAAATATTGTATGTAGGCATCTGATGTTCGATCTTAGTACATTAGAACTTTTGTGAATAGGTGGCACTGACGTCCTTCCTACCGTACCTGATTTCAATATTGGGCATGATATATTAGATGATTTTGATATAGATCAGTATCAATTGGCCTAGGCCCCAGTGCCACTGATCAGGAAAAATGAGCCGAAACAGTCTAGTTTATCATCAAATGAATTATATTTCAATAGGTAATCCAACTTAGTGAAAACATCGTAGGTGGTGAGGAAAAGCACTGATTCGCATGAACACACTCATGATATGGTGTTCCTTCACACCAGAAGAGTATTCGCATGTACCTGCTCAGTGTTTAAACGCACCGAAGAGAATTTCGTAGAGGTAGGATTCATCATCAAGAGAATCACATAATGTGCATCACACCACTGTGGTGTAAAATGGCACTTTTAGAAATAATAATAATAATAATAATAATGTTTATTCGCAACAAAAGCATACAATGTTGGTATTATAATAACAGTACTATAAAATATGAATAAACACGAATTACATCCACTGAAGTATTATACATACTTGTTTGTGGAGAATAATAATAATTATGCACCAAATGTTCAGTATGGTAATTGGAATAATAATATAGGTTTTTAGTATATCTTAAACACTACATACAATAATTGACTAATTATATACTATTATTATAATAATGTTAGTAATTCATATTCATGCAAAATAAAAAAATAAAAAAAATGAATCTACAGAATTATTTTACATACCTATGGAGATAATGATTATTAATCAATTAAATAAGATGCTTAATGAATAAATTTGAAAAATATAGAAGGATGTATTTTTTTTTTGTTCATATACCAGTAGCTTTTTATTTTCATTATTTCAACCCTCTATCAATGCATAAAAAACACCACCAAAGTGTTCATTCTGCTGAACCCTAGTGTTACTAACAACTGGGTTTTATTATTAAAAACACTGCTGGTGTAATTTTTTTTCACTGTGCAGCTTCAATGGAAAACAATGAATACTTGTATTCCTGCTAGAAAAGTTTTCTTCAGCATAAATGCTTATATGAATCATAAAATTTAATCAACATAAATAGAAAACATTATTCGTAGGTATTCTCACAAATTGTTTATTTCTTAGCTTTCCTGTCATAACTCCATAATATAATATAAATGCAGAAATGTGACTTCCTGGAATGATCGCAGAAAATTAATTATCCCGTGAAATTTCGAAAAAGCTAATCGGACTTTCCGATTTTTTCAGTATTTCCCGTTGAATTCATTACGATATGGTAGCAACCACTATATATCAAAGTTGCGAGAACTGTGTGACAAGAATATCCGGTCAATCTTGTTGCACAGCAATAGTAATTGAGCAACGTTGGAGATCGGTTCAATCACCATCAGAATAATTCAATTAAACCTACACGAAGCAGAAAACTCAACCGCTTCCTAAGGATATAAAATATGCCCCAATATTTGTCCTATATAGAACAGAATGCTGTATTTATGCAAAAGGGCATATTTATTCCCGAAATGATAATCTCCAAAGTGCATCAGGACTTATTACCCAAATAAATAAGTATTGTTTATTCATCTATCCCAGATATTTTAATATGTTCCAGGAACAAAATAGGTCTTCCTTTCGTAAAAGCCAATGATGATAAATCTTGCGCCTGCCTTAAAAATCGCATAAAGCTGCACTGGCCTTTTCAAATCCATAAACAACATATTCTCAAGACGGACCATGAAGTAACTCTAACAAATACGTATACTACATAGATATTGGTGAATTTCAGCATAAATTTCATCAAATGTTTGTTTCTTACAAAACGTCCACGTCCACGCCTCCTAGATCTTTTGACAACAAATTGATCTTGTACTAAAAAGATATTGATCTTGATATTGCAGTAAATCAAGTCCTGCATGTTCATGACACTTTAAAAGAAAAATAAAACGATCCTTGATGAAATCTCTGCTACACCAAGAAAATCTAAAATACCTTTGAATCAATAAGCCTATCCAGAACACGTGATCAAAAATGGATGCATTGGGGCATACACGGTGAAGGTTTCAAAATTGAATAAAATGGCTTGTGATAATAAAAGTGATTATCTGTTATCGTTAGAGACTGAAGATAAAGACATTGCATTATGGTATCAGGAAAAAATCAGAGTCATTCAAGGCATCGATCCTTTCACTCTGATGGATCAGTTAAAGCAGCTGGTTTACCTAAAATTTGAAACCACATTTCGCTACAAGTTATGTAACTTTTTACCGTTCAAAAAATGTTTAGCACATACTTTAGCATACTTTAGTTTAACTCAAGCGCGTCGCTACGGGAGGGGTAATGGGGGTAATCCCCCCCCCAGGAAAATACTGACCTACAGAAATTGGAATATATAAATATACATAAATTTATTCCACATTTTTCTTCTTTTCGATATTTTATTCATTTTTACATCCATCAATAATTTCCAACCACTTCTGTAAATGTTACAAAATTCATATAACATCTCTGTTTTGTTTGGCTCATTTTCTGAGCTCATCAGAAAACTTGAGCAGAATTCTGCAGAAACAAACGGTTGCACAAAAATTTTTTGAAAGTATAATTTCGGTATTAAAAGGTAAAAGGGATAATATCGATATTTTCTTCCATTCAATTTTAGAGAAAGTGAAAGATCTCCACGAAAAATTGGACATTTCGATACACCTTCCTAGAGTCAATGCAAGACAAATGAATAGGGCGAATTTTGTTGCCAAAGATCCTGAGGAATATTACAGAATCAGCATATTCATCCCATCGCTCAATAATGTATTACTGGATCGCAATTTTCGATTTGGTTCAATTTTTTCCTCTGCCATGGAAATCAATGGCCTGTTAACCTTCTCTCATACTCAGAGAAATCGAGCCGAAATTAAAAACAATTATGAAAATTTGAGCCATTATTTACAGCCTTTCTTAAAGAAATTGCAGCTAGAAATTGAGCTGTTGGTAGAAAATCTAAGAAAAACCGAAGGGCCAATTCAAGAAAGTGCGGTAAATGTATGGAAAATGTGTGGTAAATACATTTTTCCAAACATCCATGTATTGTTACATTTAATATCGGTCATGCCCGTGAGTGTAGCATCTGCTAAACGTTCATTTTCTTCATTGAAACGCCTAAAACCTACTTAAGATTGACCATTAGTCAAGAAAAGCTGGTAGGCTTAACTCTTTTACATTTACATCGTGAATTTGAAATAGATCACGACGCAGTGCTGAATGTCACTTCCCAGAAAAAGGAAATTAGAACTTATTTTATGACCTCAATTTATGTGGACGTGTTATCAGTTTTAATTTTATTTATGATTTTCATGCTTTGTTTCAGAATACATATGTTTTTATCTTGGTTTTTATCCATCCCTCCCAGTCATTACCTATATAATAATATTTTATATGAAATATCGTCTGTGTAATTTTCGATTACCCCTCCCAGAAAGAAAACCTAGCGACGCCCTTGGTTTAACTTCTGTGAGATCTTTCCTTTTGATTGCTTTCAACCATCTTTCTCTTCGGATTTTTGAGAGTTCATTTAATTCTGTTTTGTGTACAATGGGTATATTGAAAAACTTCATCATCACGATTTCCTCTACTCCCACACTTAACAACACAACAAGTATGTGGCATGTTTTTGTAGCTATATATTCAATTTTATGAGAAAATTCACAAATCACAATATAGTCTAAACACAGAATATTCACAAATTAATGTTTAAATTCGTTCTGGAGTTAATACTTATTTTAAATTAAAATCACAAGGTTCAAATAGCTAGAGTTCTAATGCACTGAAACGGTTTGTATGCCCCAAGATATCCATCTTGAATTTTATTTGACAGCGTCTTGGTTTAGTCTATTGCACCTAATTCGAAATTTCGGAATAGTTGTGCCCCCGAGGACAAAAGTCCTCGAAGCTCGAAGAGATTCCGTTCACCGATCATTTATTTATTGTATTTATTATGACATTTCTAAGAGCGTTAGTGAGTTTACTTGCGGTCTCAGCCCATTCAGATCTCTCAACCAATTGAATGAAATAACCGACTGCGAAAATATTACGTAAGAACGTGATGGTAATACAAGACCGTTTAAAATTATATCAATTTCCGTTAGGTTTTTCCTATCATACAGGGTGTCCCGAAACAATGGGGCCAAATTGAAACGAAAAATTCCCCCGAAACATTGAATTTTGGAATTATGATTCGAGTCATCTATACATTAGAACAGTACAGCCAAAAGATAAAAAAGTGTAAGTTTCAATGAAACCCAAGCAATTTATTGTTCTGAGTCTTGAAGGAGTAAAAATATTTCACACACTCATTCATGAACTTTCATAGACCAGAAAATGTCTTACCTGAAACTGAATACTACAAAATAATTATAAACTTTTTTCGACACTAGAATATTCGAAAAAAGCTAATAGAATAATATCTATTCGTGATCTTCAATTAGTTGAACGTTAATCATTATATCAACAAAGATAACATCATTTTCACGTTTCCATTTATCTAATGATCAGAAATGAAATCGTTTATTTGATGAGATTTAAATAGGTAGAAGTAATTGCTGATTTATCAATGAAGTCGCTCTATAATGAATATGTTCAGATGTAATTGGATTGAATGAAGATATCGATGACGATGATACTATCGATATTGGTCCAGTTATTCTGAACTCCATATGCTCAAATATTGGAAACGATGACACCAATCAAAATGATTTCTGAGTCAGAAAATAAGACTTAATATTTGTCTACTGATGAGTCGATAAAATCTTGATGAATAATAATAGTGTGGATAATTTTTTACCAACAACCTGTATGATGAGGCTAGCACGGATTCTCCAGATTACTATGATTACTTTTTGAAGGTTCATTAGCTGTATTATCTGTGAAATACTTAAAAATAGGTAGGCACAGATGTGCGGTATAATGGTATAATCAAGATTGGAACTAACTGTTCTTCTTTAGAACTCATACTTGAAAGCTAAATGGCGCGTTGATATATATAGGAGAGGCTATAGGTATGTGAAAATTATGTTGTGGAAATCGAGACCTTCCTTAGATCCTGTACAGGATATCAGTTTAAGGGTTTGATGATTTGATGACTCTTAGATGTGTCGAGATTTCGATTTTGATGAAAAACTCGAAAGCGAGACTGAAAAAATATGAATATCTAATGACGATATCAACAATTATATAGAATGATATTGGAGATGTATTGATCTAGATTATATTGTCAACCCCCTGTTGAGTTGATTAATTGAATACAAAAGTTGAGTAATATCATGCTCTATTCAGATATTCTCATTTCATTACCTAATTATCATGATATTTCTCATTCAATATTATGTGTGCATGAAATTACTATAGTTAACTAAATATATAAATAGTTTTAAGTAGGTACTTCATTCAAATTAACCAGCTTTGATTCACCTGTCAGACAGGTATAACTGGAATGAGTGTCAATGGAAGAAGTTCATAGTGCCATGCCTTCATATTCTTCAGCGAAGTCTATGGATTGTTTGCAATATTATGCAAAATAAAAATTTCTTCCACATGAATGATGAAAAATCATTCCAAAGAGTGTGTCAATTCTAAATCAATGCAGATAGAATCTATAACCAATACTTAATCTTCTTAATGTGAAATAACCAAGAGATGATTCCATCTTTGTCATTGAAGGTACCTGTTTGTTCGGAGATAATGAAAATAACTGCTTCTTCATCCTCTGACAATAAACTATTTTTCATCTTGTACCTTCAGCAGGGGGGATTTATTTACATATGATATCATAACAAACAGGTTCTCTGAATTGTTATAACTATAAGCCTCACCGGTTTCATATTGAATTTTTTCAATTACCCGTATTTCTATGATTATCATTCTAGAGATATACAGCTTAAGGAAACTGTCGTGTTTTTGTACTCCTCTTTTTCTCAGTATTCAGTGTCTTCTTCCATAAAATGTTAATAAATTTTTTTTATTAGTCACCAACCATGCAATACCTACATGATGATAAAGTATTTTACTGAACGAGTTTCAGTAATTTTTCAATGAACTAAGTATCCAAATTTTAAATTTTTCGAACACCTCTGAGGTCAGAAGCCTCCAGGAAATACTTTACTCATAGGAGCCATTGAATATAATATGTTTGCAAAGTATTGAAGGAGGTAACTTTGGGGAAAACGAGAAACTCATTGAAAAAACGTGAAAATTAAGTTTTATTTCGGCTTTCCTTTTTCATTATGTTGTTCTTGGCATCCAGAATCTATCATTTATATATTTTTTTGAGTTGACGTTTCCATTTATCACTCGTTTTTATGCCAATCTGGAATATTTCGATTCATTTTACATCCACACAAGTTGGCACATGAAACCATGAAATATCTGCGCCATCAGTTACTCATTTTTCGAAAAAGTGTGTGGGTCCGCCACTGCTAAGATTTCAAAAAAACTTCGTGCACGCAAGAAAATATCGACGACAAAGAATATATCAAAGGTATAAGTACAAGCTTTGTATGCATAAACTCGCTTAGGGATGGAAATGCCAGCTGCTGCTAGAAGAATCGTATTAGCTATGCATTAAAATGAATAACTCGTTGGAAAACGCGCTTCCATCCAACAATGGCTGCAGTAAAACAATAGACCGTCAGGAGGAGACAACCCTTTTGCGCCCCAGTTAGTTTTTTTGTCCATTTTTTTGTCGATTTAACGTCGCTGTAGGAAGAGAGAAGGATCAAAAAACAGACCTCACTCATTCAAATCCAATTCGACCATTCACAGTCGTATTAATTTTGTCCCGCTGTTAACAACTGTTCCGTATTTTTTGTGGTGAAAAAAAAAACAGATCGCACAGATAGATATTTCCTTTTGATGTAGCGTGAGAAATGAAATGGCATCTGTTTAGTGCAAGGGTTGAGTGGAACAATATTTCATATATTTACAATTTTGTCTAGGTTTCGATATCTACGTTCTATTTGATTCGCATTCTGATATTTTTAAAGGTAGCTGTTGAGAAGATGAATCGTGATATGTCCTGGATATGGTATTAGATATGATTTTGGGTATGTTTGAATTCACAGAAAGGTTTTGCTTTCGAACTATTTTCGCATTTACTGACTAAACTACTAAACAGTGGTACAAAATTTAGCCGATTAAGATTTATTATAACGATTTATGTATCCAAGCGAATGGGGTTTCAAATTTTCGTTGATAATACCTGATGCTGATTTTCTGAGTTCCATCTTTAACAAGCCAAAAAGAGGTGCTTGTTAACCATCTAGGGTGTGTTATGTATGATTGGAAACAAATGCCTTTCACCTGTAAAGTTTATTTTCTTTCGTTCGTTTAACAGTCGCAGTTGGGACTCAATTGGTATCTTCTTTCATGTGAAAATGATAAAAGTCTCTATCTGGCAACCTCACAAAGAGCCATAAACTTGTCTATTCCAAATTCTGCATCGACATTGATAATAATGTCAATATCAACATTGGAATTTGATATCGAACCTAGTGCCTAAATTGTCAGTCCCATGGTCACGTCAAGACCAGGGTCATGCTCATAATTCGTGCAACAATCAATAGTATCAAGGTTCTCGAGGACCTGATAAGAAAGTTTGATGGCATATGCTTGACACAGAAAAGAGTTTGCATCTTGCTTTGACAGTCTTGCCTTCTATCTTTTCAATATATGCAGTGATTAAAACATTTTAGGATGGGATTGACGAGTTATCTGATTGCTTCAGGCCTCAGGCTTTTTGATATTCGTACAAGTTTGGATGATGAACAGTACGGTATACACTTCTAGAAATGGTTCATTCACCTGTATATACCTATCCGCGTTACAGTGTGACGGTAAAATACATATTTCTAGCATGCAGAATCCATTGAAACAACAGGATTGCATACAATGTATCACGTAATGAGATGCTTTTATACAATCTATCATTATTTCAGAGCCGTTATTCTATTATCCACACCGCAACACCATCGATTATAACATGGTATAATGGAGTTGTGAAACTAGCTTCATGTAGGTAAAATAAGTGATAGAATAGAAAAAGGAAGAATACACTGTTTATGATGTCAAATCTACTCATCCATTATTATTACTCAGTTACTATATTATTTCTTGTATTCTGTCACTGCAATTCATGCATCTTTACAATATTCACATGTTTTTGGTTATTTTTCTGGATAGTCAATTACACTACCCCTTAACCTCACCTACATCCTACTGCTTCTGCAAAGACTGATTCGGTAGTTTACATAGGGTTTCTGAAGAATTTTCTGTAATCTCTCAAGATCGCTGTATTTATGCTTCACTGAATCATTCATTATATCAATGTGAAAATTCTGAAATCCACTAAATCATTGATTTGACCAAAATCGGCTGACCATAAATTCGATGATTATTCTGAAACTGTTGTTAGGTGTTAGGCGCTTCCTTATAATGATTGATAAGTTTGATAATCTTGTTGTAAAGTGCGCCCTTCAGGCTATTGCTATGTTTGCCATATATAAATGTATCACACTATATTATATCATATTGATTTGTTCATCATACCATTTCGAAATGTTAGTTCTCTTCCAATTAGTTCATGTTTTAATAAACATATCAACATAACATAATAACCTAATATCGTAAAGTGCTGACAGTTCATGTGCCTTGGGTAGCGAATGAATTCTTCAATAAACATACTGTTATTTATTATTCAAAAAAAACTATGGTCTCCTAAGTCACATGATGTGTCGTTTATAAAAACGATTGCACCTCTCCAAATGGGGACAGATACCTCTGAAAACCATCAAACGTTATATTGATACTGTGTAACCGTAATTTCTGAATCTATTCCAATTATACTGAGTTGCCAAAGGAAATAAACTTTTTTTCTTCCAATATTTGGGGTACCAACATACACAATATTTGGTATTCCCCAACATAAATTTGGTGTCAGGTGTGCAAGTGGTCGAAAAATAACCCACCTTCCAAGAACCAGTTGTTCCTGAAATTTTGCGAGCCGTAATCCTGTGATCCAGTGGTGCAGAAGCAGCTGTTAAGCAAATTGTACCTGCTACAACTGAAGCCTAGCATACCATCGTGGGTCATACAAGATTCTAAGGAGGCAAAGGACAATAGGACAACAGGACAACAACTCAAGTACTCGATACCTTCAGCGAATTATTCCTGAAACCTACAAGCAGCAGTCAACATCTAGCAAGATTCAGCCAGTAAGTTATTCAGCATCTACACGTGGTGGTTTTGAATGGTAGTGTCCTCCATTCACAGCATAATCATCAGTTAACATTTGTGGACTCAAATTTTCATTTTTTTTTCTTCGTACATATCTCTGAATATCTGTATTTTTCATTGAACTTTTCTCATACATAATTTGATATTGGTGGTAATAACATTTCATGCAATTTTCTGTAAATCTATGCCACATACAGTAGAAGTTAATCCAGAAGGCAATAATACTGACAACATGCCAAAATTGAACATTGACACAGCCTTGAAATTAATTCCTGAATTTAGAGGTGATAGATCAGAACTTCATCGTTTCATTTCATGTTGTGATATAGTAAGTACAGATCTATCTCAACCTGCCGATGCGAGTATGCTTGTTAACATAATCAAATCGCGTTTATCTGGCCCAGCATACAATGTAGTCAAACATAAAATATATGAGGATTGGAATGAATTGAAAAAAGATTTGCAAGATCAATTTTTAGAGACACGCAGTATCGCGCAATTACAAGGAGAATTACTTCGAATCAAACAAAAAATAGGTGAAACAGTACGGAATTTTGGTAATCGAGTTGAGCACTTATTGAGTAACCTCAACGATGCTTGCATCCAAGCCGAAGGTAGTGAGGCCGCAGAAACCATTAAAAATCTCAATTCTCGTACAGCCTTCAAATCTTTTGTAGATGGTCTCAATTCCAACATCAAAATAATTATAAAAGCATCTCGTTTTGAGAAACTATCAGAAGCGATCGAAGCAGCTGTGGAAGAAGAGCGAAATAGCGATAGACAACAACCAAATAATTTTTCCAAAAATAGATCTTTCAAAAAATGTAATTTTTGTCACCGGAATGGTCATTTAGAAACTGAATGTTTCTTCAAAAATAAACCGTCCACTTCCACGCCACTTCCATCGTACTCAAAAAGGGAGATTAAGTCTGAAGTAAACGTAACGAAAATAATTTGTGCATATTGCAAAAAACAAGGTCACCATATACGTGATTGTTTCAAAAAGAAAAGGGTCGATCAATATCAATCAAACTCAAACAACTCCCTTACGGATTCGGGAAACTCCCGAACACCGACTGCAGAGACAGGCAGTGCACGTCGGGTGAGCGATCTTTAAACTGCCGTCCTTTGAAAAATACTTGTAGTTCTTCAATTATGCATATTCCTATCGCTACAAGTCCTGAATCATATTGTTCTAATAATGAAAATAAAATTCTTCGCTTAGAGCCTTGCAATACTGAAGAAGCCGAAAGTGTAATATTTCCTTTACTATTAGCGAAAAATAGTGTAGCTAATCTTCTACTCGACACTGGAAGCTCCATTAGTCTTTTGAAAAAATCTTGTACCAAAGGTGATGCAATTTGTCATACCCAACATAAATCTTTTTTGAAAGGTATTTCAGAATCTCTTATTGAAACATATGGTATATGCTATGGTGAATTTCAGTTAGGTGAAAATATTTTTATACATCCTATACATATCGTGAATGATAATTTTCCTATTCTGCAAGATGGAATATTAGGTAAAGATATCCTCCTTAAACTCAAAGCTCAAATTGATTATGAAAATAAAATATTATCTCTCACACATGAACGTAAAACATTATCTTTCGAATTCATGAAAACACAGCAAAACACATGCAATACTAAAATTGTTGTGCCAGCAAGGAGTGAAGTTATACGCAAAATAAAAACAACACAAAAATCCGAATCTTTATGCTTATCTTCAGAAATTCTAGACGGAGTCTTCGTTGGAAATTGCATAGTCAAGCCAAAAAATGGGTATTGCAATATAGCATTCATTAATACCAATGATCAAGATATGACAATCGAAAATCCGTTCGTTACTTTTGAAAATGTTGCCGAATATGAAATTCTTAATATTGATAAACCTCATTGCAATCTTGAACGACTAACAAATTTAACAGAATCCTTACGAACGTCTCACATGCATCCAAATGAAAAAGACAGTATTCTTGAAATTTGCAAATCCTTCCATGATATATTTCACTTACAGGGTGATAGCTTAACTCATACAGACGCAATAAAACATTCCATACCTACATCTAATGATATTCCTGTGAACATCAAGCCCTATAGACTACCATTTCAACAACACGAAGAAATTCGAAATCAAGTCGATAAGATGCTCAAAGATGGAATCATTTCAGATTCAAAATCTCCATATAATTCTCCTCTTTTAGTCGTTCCTAAAAAGCCAGATTCGAATGGAAATAAAAAATGGCGAATAGTTGTTGACTTTCGAAAACTCAACGAAAAAACTCTAGACGAAGTCTATTATTTGCCAAATATTACAGAAATATTAGACCAGTTAGGAAATTCAAAATTTTTCAGTTCGCTAGATTTGGCATCGGGATATCATCAGGTTCTGATGGAACCTAAGGATAAACATAAAACTGCTTTCAGCGTGCCCTACGGTCACTATGAATTCAACCGTTTGCCTTTTGGGCTTAAGGGAGCACCCAGTACCTTCATGAAAATGATGAATAACGTTCTCTCCGGATTACAAGGTATAAAATGCTTTGTGTACCTTGATGACATCATCATCTATGCAAAAACTCTGAAGGAGCATAATGAAAAGTTGGTAGAAATATTTGACCGAATGAGAATGTATAATCTTAAATTGCAACCTGAAAAATGCGAATTTCTACGCCCCGAATTGAGTTATTTAGGTCATATAATCACGGAAAACGGCATCAGCCCTGATCCTGCTAAAATAAAAGCAGTGAAGGAATTTCCTGTCCCTAAAAATGTCACTGAAATAAAATCTTTCTTAGGATTGGCTGGTTACTATAGACGCCATATCCAAAATTTTGCGAAAATCACTCAACCTTTAAATAATCTCCTAAAAAAGGATGTTCCTTTCGAGTTTACACCTTCCTGTATAGAGGCATTCGAAATACTTAAAGAAAAATTGTGCAACCCTCCGATATTACAATTTCCCGTTTTCACTAATCCTTTTATTTTAACTACCGATGCAAGTAACACTGCAATAGGAGCAGTCTTGTCACAAGGAGAGATTGGCAAAGATCTCCCTGTAGCATACGCCTCACGTACTCTTAACAAAGCTGAAAAAAATTACAGTACGATCGAAAAGGAGTTGCTCTCAATAGTTTGGAGTTGCAAATATTTTAGGCCGTACTTATATGGTCGTAAGTTTCTTATTTGTACCGATCATAAACCGTTATTGTGGATGTTTTCAATTAAAGACCCAGGTAGTCGTCTCATGAAATTCCGGTTAAAACTAGAAGAATTCCAATTTGAAATAAAACATAAGCCTGGAATACAAAATTCCAATGCAGACGCATTGAGTAGAATACATCACATCAATGCAATAAATACATGTTCTGAATATGAAAAGTTCGTGAAGGAAAAGGAAAATCATGTCATAATAAATTCTAATATCATCGATAGCCACAAGAATATTTCTGAGTGCGACCCTGTCTCTTTACGAGTATATTTTATTAGCACCGATATAACAACAGCTCATGATTCAGTCGAAGTAAATATTGTAAATAAACTAAAATCTGCAACCTTAACAAAACTCGGAATTCAATACTTTAAGGAAGACAGCACCTTATTCATACCTTCTCACGAACATGTTAAGAAGGTCAGTTATGAAAACATTTTCGATGCATTACAGATAATAAAGGAATTTGCAATTATAAATAGTATAAATAGCTTATCAATGATAAATTTCACAAGAAACATTCCATTCAAAAGCTTGAAAATTGAAAATATTCGAACAATGATGAGATATGTTTTTAAGAATCTTGATATCAAGATAACAATTTTTCATAGTAATACTATAAAAGTAACTTCGAGAGAAGAAATACAACAAATTCTCAAGGAATGCCATGATAGTCCATTAGGAGGACATTTAGGCGTAAATAGATCTTTCAAAAAAATCAGAAGGAAGTATAAGTGGTCTGGAATGTATAAGGACATCCATGACTACATTACGAAGTGTGATTACTGTCAAAGAAATAAATCCTCCAAATATACAAAAATGCCTATGACTATTACTACTACAGCCAAAAAACCCTTCGAAAAGATAAGTTTAGATATTGTTGGTCCGTTAGCAGTAACATATAATCATAACAAATACATACTAACTTTCCAAGACGAATTGACGAAATTTTGCGAATTAATACCTCTAGAAAATCAAGAAGCTAGTAGCATAGCTGAACATTTTGTCACTAATATCATATGTCGACACGGAATTCCCGAATCAGTTCTCACTGATCAAGGTCAGAATTTTTTGAGTGAACTCTTCAAAAGGGTCTGTAAACTTTTGAAAATACACAAAATTCAAACATGTGCATTTAGACCACAGACCAATGGTGCACTAGAACGATCACATAAAACTCTTACCGAATATTTGAGAACATATATAGATAACGATCAAAACTCTTGGGATACATGGTTGCCTTATGCACAATTCGTTTTCAATTCATCAGTAAATAGTGCCACTAACTATACTCCATTTGAGTTACTTTATGGACATCCTGTAGAAATTCCATCGAGTTTGAAAAAATCTCCTGAATTATCATATAATTACAATGATTACGATAGTGAACTGAAATCTCGCCTTCAGCATGCCCATGAAATAGCTCGGGATAATCTTGTTAAGAATAAGCAAAAATCTAAGGAATATTATGATCAAAACGTGAACGCAGTTCAATTTCAAATTGGTGATTTGGTTTTACTCAAAAACGAATCTACAGTCAAAGGAAAAAGTAAAAAACTATCATCAGTTTGGAATGGTCCATATAAAGTAGTAGAAATACATTCGAACGTAAACACAACTATCTTGATTAAGAAAAAGCGAACAAAAGTTCACAATAATAGACTGAAACTTTATCATAACTAATATGAAACATTTTCTGTTTCAGAAATAAAACCCTAGAATAAACAGCATACGAAGAGTAGTCGTGATGAATTTGATGAAAATAATTATACTTTTCCTTCAATTATTAGTACGTAGTTCATTAGGTGACAATGATTATAACAATACTCTGACGACATATCAAGTTACTCAGATCAGCGAAAGTGCAGGAATTTACTACGAACAATTCAATACTGTTTCCTTATACAATAGCTATTGGAAAATGATAACCAAGCTAGATTTGAAATCATATTTCAGTCTCTACAAATTGTTGAATTATAATTTTGAAAAAGCTAATCGCCTTTGCGAATCAGTACTATTAGTAGAAGCCAATTTTAAACAATGTGCCGCATTCACAAATGTGATGAGGTTGACATTACAGAAAACTAGGGAAACAAATATATTGATTAACGAATTATTGATAAATTCTGATGTTCCACTTGAAGAGACCAGAGCAAAAAGGGGATTATTAAATATTTTTGGAAGTACCGCGAAAGTTCTTTTTGGTACCTTAGATGAGAATGATGCTATTTATTACAATAATGCTATCAAAAAACTTGAAAATAAACAATCAGGTTTTCAAAAACTATTATTGGAACAGACGAGTGTCTTTCAAAGTGCTATGGAATACATGAATTCATCTATGATAAATCTACATGATTTCGATAGAAAGTTCTCCAATGTCCAAAATTATGTTAACAATCTAACTATTATGATTAATAATGCCTCAGCACATTTCGAAATCATTGAACAACTAGATCAACACTTGCTAATGTTCGACATGCTTACAAATCAGTTCGACTTATATCAAAACAATTTATTGAATATCATATTATCAGCACAAAATGGCAATGTTCATCCACTGATTATCAGCCCAAAAAATTTGATCAATCATTTGGTACAATTCAGTATGCATATGCCTTCAGGTTTGACTTTCCCTGTATTATTAACGCAGAAAAATTCTTTAGAATTGTATAAATCTATGTCACCAAATGTAATTTTAATAGATAACTCTCTCATGTTTATTTTACATATCCCTTTAGTTAGTACGAACTCATATGACTTGTTGAAAATGACGAGTTTACCCATGCACTATAATAAAAACTTGTTTTGTTTCATCATTCCTGAAAAACCATTCTTAGCAATAGATAGTGTTAAACAACATTATTTTCTTCTTGATCATCAAGATATCGATAAATGCCTAGTTCTAGACAATAAGTATAATTGTAAACAAAAATATCCTTTGTTCCTTTTGCAACTACACAAAACCTGCGAAGCGTTATTGTTTCTCCCACGCAGTACCATGCCAGAAACATGCGAAAAACGAATAATTTTCATTGACAGCACTATTTTCATTCAATTACATCAACCAAATTCTTGGATTTCAATAGCCCGAAAAAGGAATTCTTGACAATAAAATGTGGTAAAGTTGAAAAACAAATTTTCTTATACGAAACTGGTATTTTAAAAATGAATCCTCATTGTTCTGCATTCACTAGTTCTATTATATTGAACTCTTTAGACTCACAATCTTACAGTGATTCAACGTATAGTTCATATTATCCAAATTTTGATATTAATACCAATATGCTCAATAATTCATTGAATGTAAATGCTTTTCCTTTATTGAATAAGACTTTACTAATCTCATCGCAACATATTGATAAACTAGAAAGGATCAGTTACGCAGTGAACACATTGAAGCTCAAGGAACAAGAGATGTTTGAAGATAATGACATACAATTCGATCATATTCATCATTATGTTTTTATTTACCTATTTATCATGATAGGAATCATTTTTGTTTTATATAAGTATAGAAATAATATTAAGTGTTTAAAAAAATCGCCGAGTAGCAATTCACCCCAAAATTCACAGGGAATTGAAAATCCTATTGAAATCGAAATTGACAATGATATTTCTGACTCTTCAGATGAACATGCTGAAAATAAATCAACAGAAATTTGCAACAATCCAAGTTACAAATTTCGTTCTTGAGGGGGACGGATGTTGTAAAGTGCGCCCTTCAGGCTATTGCTATGTTTGCCATATATAAATGTATCACACTATATTATATCATATTGATTTGTTCATCATACCATTTCGAAATGTTAGTTCTCTTCCAATTAGTTCATGTTTTAATAAACATATCAACATAACATAATAACCTAATATCGTAAAGTGCTGACAGTTCATGTGCCTTGGGTAGCGAATGAATTCTTCAATAAACATACTGTTATTTATTATTCAAAAAAAACTATGGTCTCCTAAGTCACATGATGTGTCGTTTATAAAAACGATTGCACCTCTCCAAATGGGGACAGATACCTCTGAAAACCATCAAACGTTATATTGATACTGTGTAACCGTAATTTCTGAATCTATTCCAATTATACTGAGTTGCCAAAGGAAATAAACTTTTTTTCTTCCAATATTTGGGGTACCAACATACACAATATTTGGTATTCCCCAACAATCTTATGAACATCAGAAACTATTATATTGTGATTTTATAGCCACATTTTACCTAATGAAGAATGCAAAAGGACCTGAGATTACAACTATGCAAATACCACTTGACTTATATTTGTTTTCTCTCACATATTTCATTGAGGATGAAGTTATGCTGTCAAATTTAGCATGACTTTCATCTCAGACCAAACCTACTCCATACAACACCTTTGTGGAATTGTTTTACTATAGGAAATTCAATTAGTGGAATTGCTGATCTATCTGCTTATCAATCTGTAAATGCAACAGCCAGGCTATCTGACATAGCAACCCAATAGAATAATAATTCGAGGAATGCTCATAATGATCAATTGAGTAATCCAAGTACCCACAGTACCCAGTACCCACACACACTTGTAAATCGCCATTCACAACAAATCATATCCGATAGGTGTATTGCAATAAAGTATTATAAATCTGTTTAATATTTCTCCAATCGATTCGAAAAAGTGCTGGTATGTTGATATATTGTTTAGAAATCATGGGCGCACATTAAAAAATACCATCAGATATATGTACCACAGAATTTCTATAAATTATTATAACATCGTACACGGTGTCCTTTTATAGGTATATTAATAAACCCTACCTACACCGCTGACTATACGAGGTGGAAAAAAACATTGAATATACAAGTTATAGGGTTTCACACGAGGTTTTACCGCTACTATTTTCTTGCAATTCCACAACAAACGAATGCGAATCGTATTTTCATCCATCTGATTTTGAGTGTCAGAAAGTCACTTGTTTGTTATATTTTCTGATTTTCATGACATTCTATTGTATCCAAGGAAATCTAAATTTTATTGGTACTTTTCATTCAATACCGAAATTGAAATAAGTGGGAAAACAGCTTGTGGGAACATTAGCAAACTATATATAGGTAACTATTTGGAAACAGAGAAAAAAGTATTTCACTATGCGGTGTTTCAATTAGAAGAACAACATTTTGTAAATATTTTCAATGTTTCAAATCGTTCATGAAAATGTTAGCTCCAACATCTGAGATCCAACATCTGAGTTCATTATAAGAGCATCTACAGTATTCCAGATGACATTCCTCGGTACGTAGAAAGCAATTCCAAGTAATGTGAAGTCGTTTCAGAAACCGCGTATCTCTCATGTTTCTGTGTCTTCTGATGGTCTTCTGGAAGGTTTTCGATGTATCCAACCCTTCACTCAATGGTTGCTCTTGCTTCATCACTTTCTTGTATACAGTTGCAGGTTTCTGTTGTATTTCGAATTGGAATGCTATATTATGTACTAGTAATCACCAAGCCCATGCTCATAGACTCTAGCATAGGATCTCTCATCAATTGTTGGTCATTCATTCTTGTCACTATTTCATATGGACACGGTTTATGAGTACCTGTCGATTATAAACTGGCTAGAAATTGAAATCGGTCCAAAGACGCAGAAGCTGATGATGAAATGGCAAGGCCAGACATAGCTTTCACTGGTTAGCTATAGCAAGAAGCCAATATTCTATAACCTGCGCATTTTCATAGACAGGGATTGTGAGCAATATGGAAGGTTGAGATTTAGAATTTTTGGCTCCAATACGTTGGAGTTGTAGTTGGCGGACAAACTTACCTCCATGAGATAGTTGGGGAGATTCAAATGGGAGAGTAAGAAAAAGGATGTATAGATAGACCATGTAATCTATGGATAGTAATATTAGTTGGCAAAAAATTGCCAATGTAGACACCAGGTTGAAGACTATCATTTCACGCCCAAGAAATATGTATTAGTGTGTGAAGCGTGTATCTAGAAAAAGTATGTCCACTGACAGTTGATACCAAGGTAGATATAGAGGATGAAATATCTCTTCCATTGTTTCTGATGCGATAATCTTGTAGATTACGTTTCTCAGTATAGTAATATTTCAACGACTTGAATGAAAATGGCGGAAAAATTGATTATCAAGGAAGTTTTTTGTGGGTTATGTACGTATTTCTGTGCTTCGCATTTGACAGAAGGGAATTGAAACGACATTGATACACTATATTATCAAATATTCAGTTTATCTGGAATAATTTTTGGTATCTTGACTCCTGACAGATGACACTGACGAAGAGATGACAGATGCACAGCTTCTGTTTTACCAAGACAAGGTATATGACGCCATCTCTGATGCTAACTTCAGGACGCGGCTTGAAATCAAGTTGGCAAAAATCTACAGTGCTTGCTAATAGTAAGCTGTTTCACCATCCTACATCCACCTTGGTCTGACCGGTTTGACGTATGATGGAAGTTTCTCAGATGGAGGAATAAGAAAAACAGTTCGTGTGCGAATATTCAAATTTAGTCACACCTTGCATTAAAAATGTTTGTTGCAACTTGCGACTGATCATCCAGAGGAACCAGACGATCCCATCACTTGTGCAATGACGAATGCCGATGCACCTGAGAATGCAAGGTAGAAGGTAGGTATACCCTTTTATCGTCGTACGCCCATGATCGAAATAATTCAAGAGGCTGGGCAATGTCACCTTGCTCTGTTCTCGTACGTTTCATGAATAAATGTAATCTTGTCCGCAGATAAGCCGCTTGTAACTACTGGATATTGAGAACAAATAGGTGTATTGTATTTCTATAACTAGCAGGAGCGCCTGAAAGATTTCACATCATATTTATTGTGCACGGTCATCTTAAGCTCAATTGCTCAATATGTTGGTGTGTACTCACCCAATATAATCATGACATTATCCATCATACTTGTACTTATATCTGACATCAATACATATTTCTCGCTCTTTCTGATTTTTTCGTCATCGGTTTTCTTTATCAGTGGAAACTAGAAATAGTTCAAGTAGTTGTAATGACATGGTGAGTTTTCGAAAAAGTATGGTCAAAAATTGGTTTGTAAGATGTGTACGTAGATAAGATCATGTTTTTGAATTGTTAGGGCCAATTTATGCATCATTGTCTTTATCCTAGTCTCAATCACAGTCTTCGTCTTAATCATATAATCAAGTTGAAAGCATAAATTTCAATGGGTGCATTTATGCAACATTTTTAGTCTCAGTCTTAATCATAATCATTGAAGCACGACCTTGAAAGTTATAAATTTTCAACTTTTATGCTTATGATTGAGACCACATATGAAATACGCATACGTCGACCACGACCTGTCAATACAAATGACATTAAATTTGGTTTTTGTCACCAATATCGATGTCTGTGGCAATAATTGATAACAAATATAATATTCAGATATAGATGTAATCTCGAATATAATAATTGATAACAAATATCAATCGCTATCGATGGATTGTTAATTGTCATATCATAATTCTTAAGATCATTTTCTTAAGTCTCAAGACTGTGATGCATAAACGTCCAAAATGATTGAAACTATGATTGGGACTGAGTTAAAACTATGACACAAGATTAGGATAAAGACAATGATGCATAAATTGGCCCTTACTTGTTCAAAACTGTGGACTTTTTTGGAATATATCCTACAGCTTGACGCTTCAGGAAACAATAGTTTTTCGATATTTGTTGATGTCATTATCTTTAAAGGCCAAGCAACTTTTTAGCATTGAGAATCAATTCCATCAAATATAAAATTTATTTAAACAAATATTAATTTTTGATGAGACAAAATCATAGACTTCGGTATATACGATAAAAATTTTATTTTCTTGTAAAATTCTGGACCTTTTCAGATTACTATGGTATGTCCGTCTATAAAAAAATCGTTTCAAGTGAATGCAAGTAGGAGCCAAGCCATTATAAGAAAATATATTAAATATTTTTCATTATTTATATTTACATTTCTTCAAGATTATAGTGTCCGCCAGAATCTTGGAACCGTATGGATCATAATAATAATAACAACGTTCAACAAATTTCAACTCTGAGAATATCTAAACGATTGATTATTGGCATTTTAAAGGCATTATAATTCTTTCGTGCTGTGTAATATCATCTCAAAACCTATAGGGTGGGAAAAGTGAAACAACTGCCCTGTATCTACGTCCTGGACTGTTTTGACTTGAGTCATCCAATTCTAGTAACGTATACCTATTTTTAATAAGTACTTTCTCAAAATTTTTTAAAAATTGCTTCAGTGTCCTCAGAGTTATTACACAAAAATGATTTTGAAAACTGAATTTTGGAAGGCTGCATCTCACTTAGAAACCGTTTTGGACTATTGAATGGTGAGTTATTGCCACTGTAACCTGGACCACCCTGTATACCGTGCACAGCCTACAGATACTTGATCGTTAAATCAATCATCGAACTTTAGTGTAGGTGAATGCAATTATATACGGGCGTACCATTAAAACAAATAAGTCACAACAATTTTGTACAAATGAAATTTGATCCATGTAAAATGAAGAGCCATGAATTGGATGCAAAATTGAAAGAAAAAAGAGTCAACCAATTCAAAATACCAAGCATTCAAATTCAAGTTGATCTAGTGAAGCAATCGATTGAAATGCTACGGGACGGACTTTTGGACTCATTGTATCTTTTTACACACACGACAAAGCATAAGCGCCGATTACACGTTGTCACTGGGGACAATGCCCCCTCTGGGAAATACCAGGGGGGTAACGCCCCCCCTGATATTATACTCAAATGGGACAACGATTGGTAATTTTGCACTCATCATGCAACTTATTTTTCACTGAAAGTTTTTGTATTTACCTCATGAATACGAATTTGATATAATGAATACTAGTTTTGAAGATTATCAATGCCATCAAAGTTCGAAATTTCACCTTTTTTTACTGATATCTATCTTTCTTTTTGTGATGTACTGAAGAGAGAAAACATGCTACTGAGTGATTTTGCTATGAGTTAGCTATATGACATCTACAGTTCTTCAAAATGGCCGTTGTTTATGTAGCCTAGATAGATGGTGAAAAAAAGAGGAGAATTATAGAAAGATGCCATTTCTTACATAAAAAGCATGTAGTATGTCCACTGATCCTTAGAATATACAATACTTGAGAGTTCGAGACGGTAAAATTTTGAACTTTGGCATGGATTATCTGGATAAGAGGTGGTTTGTTCACGACTTTATTATCAAATTTGGATTCCTGATGAGGACCAAATACATAGGTACAAACAAAAATGTTCATAGAAAAATATATTGCATGAAAAGGGTCACTGAGAGCAAACCATTTACCATTGCAATAAATTGAACCTAAAATTTTGGATGTACCAATGTTGGAAATGTATTATGAATGTACAGGTTGGCTGGAATTCGAGCCTCATCATTGGGATCTGGTACCCCGTAGAAGATACAGGATACAAATTCCGAATACTCTCGGAGATATCAGAAAAAATAATCGAAATTTTTTAAAACCGTTTGAAATTTTGATTATTGTTCTATAAGTTATATTCTCAATTTTACATGAACAATATTAAAAAATACCATTTTATTTCGATTTATTTTGCCCCTCCTGGATTTTACAAGTTTCGGCGCCTATGCGACGAAGTAACGCACGCATAATATTCCCTCCCACATTCACCCTATGTAGGCGCAAGGCGCAGGCGTCTCGACGCCATGGACGTCCTGAACCAATGCTGTTTGTTCACGCAACATGTGAATAACGATATGAATCTCAAATCTAGCAGTCGGCGTTTGTGGAAAGGTGTTCATGGGTGGGTGGAGTTTGGAGGTTGGAGTTTGTTTCTCTCGAATCATGAAATTTGATGGAAAGACATTCGGCGAGAAACAACAAACCTTCGATTTCGAAAATCTTGGAGATTCGACAAAATTATTGTTCATAAAAGTATTTCCATCATTCCTTGATAATTATTCGAAATAAAGAATCTCTCAAGGTCTGTACAGGCACTGGTACAGCGGAGGAAAGAAATATGTAGGCATGAAATGATATAGGTATAGGAAAATCTGAAGAAACCTTTCCTAAAAAGCTCGTCCATCTCAATTATTGGTTTACACATCACAGTAAACTATACCTTTTTGTCGTACCTATAGATTACCAATTTGTATTTTATCAGACATGATAATAGTTTAGAAATCATATATCTAATAATAACTATATAGGTAACATGGATACCAGAGCTGAAGCCGAGAAATAAAACAAATGACAGTCTGCGGGACAAATCGCGAATATGCGCATGCGCAAGTTTGAATTAAGAATCGACATTCGTTTTCATCATGGAGGAGAGTAGCTTTCTAGTGAGCGACAAACGTATGATTATTATTAAAAATCAATCAAATCTGTCACGTAACCTTCAATTCGATGTTTTTATTTTATCATAACATATATTTTTCAAATATTCATTTATCGATGAATTGTTGGACGATTTTGGATAATAGTTGATGATAGATGCAGAAATGGATGTGTTCTACAAAGCGATACTTGCGATTTGCAGAGAAACCTGTGACGATAAAGTCATCGGAACAAGATTCGTGGGCTAATTTTTGATCAATCACTGTTATCACTCACTAATCATTTCTGTAAACAGTCAGTAAGTACATTAATAACTATATTAACGCTATTTCACATAATTTGGGTTAACAAATATACCTAACCTATGAAATTCTAAAAACGTCAGTGGATTCAACTCGTCAAACCCACGCATGCGCACAATTCATCATTAGCAAGCCAGATAGTCTTTTGTTTTTCCAAAACTGGCTTCACTTTCGCGTGAAAAGAAGAATAGGTGTTATCCATAATATAGTTGTTATTATATATATGTAAGAAATAAACACAGTTACTTAACCTAACATAACACGCTGAGGACAGCAGTTGTTATTGGATGTTTTGAAACGAATGAAATAATGACTGAACCAACCTTAGCTGTTGACATGTCCGAAATTTTACATTTTTATATATAAAAATACTAGATTTCACCAAATGACAAAATAGGGAGTTTCAGGAAATAAGTGAATCTTCAAACACTGAAGTTTATATGGGCCCCTCTGAATAGTCTTCAATATCAACACTAGAACCTCAGTGACATCAAACAGTCGATAATGTTTCGAATATCATAACAATGTCTGTGTTTAAAAATATAAAAATTGTTATTACTTTGAACAAACACTTTGAGGATTAAATGAGTTAATTATAATAAATATTATGACGAAAACAAACGGCAAAATCCTGTCATATATCCGTCTATACTTGGAAATATAAAAAAAGGATCATCTGGTAAAACATTAATTTACACAATAAAAGCGATCCGACATATTATACATGATTATGAATAAAAATAGCCAACTATGATTCCCATTTGAAAAAATACAACCTTGGGCGATAAATTGCACCTTATTATTCAAATTTTCTCGACGCCACTGAATTAAACAGAAAAAGTGCCTCAAGAATCTAAAAGTTATATTATCTCATTCACATTCACATGTGGCTGAAATACGAAAAATCGAGTTTTTTTTATAACTCGAAAATAAAAAACGATAGGTAATTTTTGTTCTCCAGAGAATTTCTCTCGAAAAAAGAGATTGGGGATTTGGGAATTCAGAATAAGACAGTTAACTTTTATTCCACCTCGAATATTTGAGATAGCCACATTCCTATTTCCATTCATATTATTGATAAGAATATGAATATATCATAGTGAAATCAATCAAACAATATAATCAACCCTGTCTCAGCGAAAACGTAGGTCTCCTATAAAAAAAATAATTTCCTGCACAAGCATCCAATAACAATAACTTGACTCTCGTTCACTAATACTGCACAACAAGTAATAAATATGTTGAATTTGACTGCAATATTACCCGGTTTAAGCCTCGACTTTATTCCCAGTCAGCATTTTCTTGAGCGCGAAATAAGAAAATATAATTGAATTTATCTACAATTCGTCGTATAGGCTATAACATGGACATCAGTGCCGTATCTATTCATTTCATTATGGGGATGCGCGTCCTTTGAAGTTGACAACTACGCTCCAAGGAAATGCCAATTAAGGAAATAGTATATTACACAACAAGTGTGGAAAGTGACATATTTCACACGAGTAGTCGTTTAGCACGAGCCGCGTAGCGGTGAGTGCGGAAACGTAACGAGTGAAGGAAATGCACTTTCAAACGAGTTTAGTACACTATTTTTCCTAAGACTCGGAATACTCTCATGTCGCGGGAGGTCTTGTCAGAAATGTAACTTGAGCGGTCTCTATAAGTGCAGGTGGTTTTGATTTGATATCAAGTACTGTTTATTTCCATATTCAAGATTATATTTATTATACTTCTCCGACAATTCCTCATTATGTGAATTACTGATTGATTGAGTTAGTTCAGTTTGGAGAAAATTTATTGATATTGACACCAGCGTACATAAACAACCTTGACACCATACGCCTGCTAGCGCCAGTAATCACGCAACCAGGAATACAGAACCATAGAAGTACGTAGTGCGCAAGCGCGTACGAGATGCGTACGAGTTAGTGTTTCCTTGACTTCTTGCAAACATCTGTGATACCAAAGAATCTTCTCTTTGGCAGCAAGCCGCGCATAAAACTGTAGCCGTACTCTTTTGAATGATCTCACCCGTTTTCATCAACATCGAAATAGTTCCAGCAAAGAGTATAGTTTCCAGTTTTAAAGTGAATTCAGAGGTTATGTATCAGACACATTGAAATTAATAGACAAACAGTTCTCGGTATAATTCGAAACGAGACAGAAATTTTCAATAAATGATATGAATTTGATTTGAGAACGCTTATATTGACAGTGAGTACCTTCACAATATACCTAAGTATTTCTATCAATTCAGGCGACCGTTGTGATATTTTTCATATCAACACTAGTGCTTTTTTTCTTTCAAATAAACAATACCATGGTGATATGAGCTACTTTCTGAATAACAAAACAGTGTGATTATTGACGTTTTCATACGGGATCGTAGGAAAACGCCTTTTTGTACCTAGTTCAGCTGTCAACCTTGTTAGTCGCTGGCATTATTCTGTACACAGTGAAAGAAAACTTACACCAGCTTATACCAGCTAACACCGTTTGGTGTTCCCTGAGGTCCTGATTGTTTTAGTGTCAGTAAACACCGGAATATTATTCACCACTGTAGGTGTTATGTGACCCTTCCCATAGGTGTTTTTAATAATCAAACCCAGTTGTCTGTAACACTAGTGAGTGCTGAATTTTGCAGAATGAACACTTTGGTGGTGTTGTTTATGCATTTCTGAAAGTGCGATTCGACACTGCAGTGGTGTGATGCACATTCTGTGATTTTTTTGATGCTGAATCCTATCTCAACGAAATTCTCTTCGGTGCGTTTGAACACTGAGCAGGTACATGCGAATACTTTTCTGGTGGGAAGAAACACCATATCATGAGTGTGTTCAGGCGAATCAGTGCTGTTCTCCACCACCTCTGGTGTTTATCACTACCAGGTTGGATTACCGATTGAAATATAATTTATATGATAAATTAGACTCAAAAGAATCTAGGACCAATTCGGTTAATGACGATCTGTTTCGGCTCATTAATCCTGAACAGTGGCACTACGGCCTAGGCCAATTGATACGGATCTATATCAAAATCATCTGATATCTCATGCCCAATATTGAAATCAGGTATGGTAGAATGGACGTCATTGCCACCTATTGGCGAAAGTTCTAAGGTTCTAAGATCGTACATATGAGTGCATGAAATTCACACCATTCACATGCTCTCACATACGATATTTTTATTAATTTATATCAATACTTAACGAATGATTATTGCCACCAAATTAGATGATTCATGCACCACCTCGATTCCATCTTGATATGACTCGGTGAAATTTAGTGTTCATTTTATATAATAGGTGTTTTTTATGCGTTATCAACATCACTTATGCAAAAGAATGGCTCAAAATGAGTAGAAAATTCCCAGAAGTGAAATTGTAAACTATTCATGTGGCTACACAAAAATTTCAAAACTAAATGATTCACATTCTCAGAATATTGGAATTTTTGAATTCCTTGCCCTTTTTGATCTTCTGTTTTCTATCTGGAAGCCATCAGGTCTCAGAGTTTTTGAAACCCTCTGGAAAGATGTTAAAATAGTATCAAAAGAAACTTGATATATATGACAGCACCATTTAGAATATTACATTTCAACCATTTGGTGTTTCTTATGATTTTATGTTTCAGAATCACCACATTCGTTTCATTTTTCACTACTGAGATCGGAATTGACACCAATTGTGAAATGTATAATAAAAAGGACACAACTTTGATATTCAGGTGTAGTCGGAGTTTGCTCTGAAATCCATTTGATTGAAATTACACTCGAGTTTATTTTACTGTGTCTATAGGATCAGTGTTTGTGAAGGCTAGGATCCATTCTAGCCCCAACTTTTTTTCTCTGATCGCGCCATATACCCTTCTGATGCCATGATATTTGCAGGAACTACCCAAATACTTCGATAGCAACAGTTTTAATCTTTTGGTTACTATCAAGGTCCTGGAATCGGAATACTACGACAATGTTCACTTATTGTTAATTCAATGTTAATAGATTGTTCACTCTCATCTCGATTTGAAGTAAATCATTATGGAAGAAGATGTCAAGATGCTGCTCTACGGTTTTTTTCTCTCATCAGGTTAACTGTGCAGGTTCACATTGATTCAATACAATACAGGATATTCTCGTTAATTCATTCAAAAAATATTATTACATAACATGTGAAGCTGAGCATTTAGTCTTGATAGTCAAGGATATAACTCATCATGGAACACGTGTATATTCTGATGGCTGGGTCGGCATGACATAACCTCGAGGATAATTTTATTTTTTTTATTGATTGGAAAGATGAATAAATATTTGCGAGTTCATTATACCTATACAGTAAGAAGTTCGACCACCATTTTTATACAGCGTGAGAACTAATAATGGAATGACCTAAGCGTCAACAAACTTCGATCTGGGAAAGTTTTATTCGTCTGATATTGTGAAAATACTTCCCTTTCGTTGAATAGGATTTTCGTAATATTTCTCTTTTTAAACTCAGAATATGGGTCAAGAAAAGTGTGAATCCCCGTCCAACTTCCCCATATCTTTGTTTAGTGATTTTTTTTAGCAAAAAATAGAGTGCTTCAAAAAACAGGACCAAGCCAATTTTGTTTATCACGCATCTTACAGTGGCTGTAGCTGTATTTTTTTCCAACAATATGGGATACACCGAATTTTGAATTATCATTCATAGGGTGAATTGTTGTTAGGTTTTTTTTTCAGAAAGACTTATGCCTGCAAGTTACTGAAAGGTATTGTGACAAGAAAAGGTTGGTAATTTTATGTAGCTCTTTTTCTTACTATTTCATATTTCATCTCTTTTTCATTTTGGATTTTTCCAAAAGTTTTCGGGTACCTACATAAAAAGCAAACATATATGTCAAATTTCAACTTCAGGTATAGTTCTTGGTATATTTTTTATATACAGGGCTATTCAAATTCGAGTCTATGCATGGGGATTTCGATAACGGTAAGAGATAGAGGGTTGGTTAAATGGGGGCAAAGTAGCGTATTTCAGAGGTTAATTATATGGATGAAAAAAATCTGACCTAGCTTCTTCAGTTCTGGAGTTATACAAGAAAAATCAAAAATTTCGAAATTCTTCTTTTGCCTATATCTTTTTATTTTACGAAGATTTTTTTCAAAATTTTGCCACTTTGCCATAGCAACTTTTTGTAGCCTTTCCAAATATCTGAATAAAAATTATATACAGGGTATCGTATAAATTGGGCCACCCTCAACTTTTAATTTTCAAATACGGACCTGTATTTTTTATTGCATTTTTTTGAATGCCAAGAGTCATGTTTCATATTGACGTATTATTTTCATCTGAATTACAGAGTGTTTTGGAAATATTATAACTATTACCAGTAAAATTTCAACATTTTTTTTAATTTTTCCCGTATAACTCCAGAATTGAAGAAGCTAGGTCAGATTTTTTTCATCCATATAATTAACCTCTGAAATACGCTACTTTGCTCCCATTCAACCAAACCTCTATCTTTTAACGTTATCGAAATCCCCATGCATAGACTCGAATTTGAATAGCCCTGTATATAATAATAACGCAAAAATTCACGTTATTGAAATCTTATCTGAAAAAAGTCAAGATACACGCTAAGATATATCAATCTGATAAATCACTTTTCCGGCTAGTGATAATTTTCTGATACTTATTAACAGCAATCCTAGTAATCCCAACTGCGAAAAAAGTTTCCTTCAATATACCATTAGGAATATATACCAGTCTGAAGATGACATTCCAGTTAAAGTAGATAGTACTATACCTCGAAGTAATCTACTAACAAGAAATCGCAGGTGATGTATTCACTATTCCTTATTGTGATTTCAACTTGGAAACTCTGGTACAATCTGTCAGAGAGTATATTGAAAATTACTGTCAGCAGTTCTTAACAATGTATTCAGAAATATTTACTATCACCTTAGTGAAATTAATTTTAGAAAATGATGAAGTGAACTAATCCAAATGAAAATAAGCACTTACTCTTCCCAAGCAATTCAGTGAGTAATAATTGCCATAATGCTGTTCATTGATGAATACTAAATTGAACAATAAATATTCAAATAGTTGTTTTTTCCCTGAATGGTGTTGGTATGGGTTGACTTTTTTCCTCAGTTATTCGTTGATTCTGTTCGAGACAGTATCTCTTTTTCGCAGCTAGTGTGCCATCATAATAAAGGTGAAGATGAGTTGTTTCTGTTGTTCAGTGGTATTTGCTTCATTCAAGGATCCCAATGAACATTTGAGGATTACGCACAAATTTTAAAATGATTCAGGGTATGAATGTGTTGAATACAAAATGATTTCTAGAGGGATTCTTTATGATTATTATTGCAATAAGAGGATGAGGGTGATTAAACTATAGGACTAGCCAAGAAGAAAAATCAGAAAAGTGAAAATAGAGGTAATTATAGCGATTTTAGAGTAAATTGTGATTGTTATGTATAGGTTGATTTATTTTTTATAGAATCACTAATACTTCTGTCTAGAAGATTGTTGAGAAATTATCTGGATTCATGGATATAATGGTGACACAAAGAGGGAATACCTAATACATTTTCAAGGAAGGGTTATGGTTACGAAAGATGAAAGCATCGATAGGATACTGAAGACATTTTCTGCTCGCATAAACATATATAACCTGGGATACACTTTGGTATGAAAAACGACTTTTTCATTCTATAATAATACCTACGAACTAAATAATTGTTTATTCCAGATTCAGTACGATTTCGAAGAGTACCAATAGAGACATCGAAACTTTCCTATAAAAATCTACTCCGGATCAACTGGATAACATCAGTAAAGCTGCGCTATGGCTGTAACCACTATATTTTCCATTGAAAATAATCGAAAACTTATTATAAAAGCCTTCGAAATTGGAAGCTCAAGAAGAATGTTTGCCTCTTGTTCTAAGGATCATAAATCGATGTAGAGTATTGCACTTCCGGTAATAAATATATGATTTCGAATTGTCACTTTTTGTCATGTAGTATTCAATCTATTATATAGTTTATTTCACTGAATAAAAAACAAAAACTGCCAGGGCTTATAGATTAATAACAATATTTGATACAAGGAAGAAGTACTCTTCCAGTATTGTCTAATTTACTATTCCTCAAAGTACACACCAATGATCTACGAATGGTAACAATTAAACCGTGTTCCTAGTAATGTTGACTATTATATTACGTGATCAGTAAGTTGACTTAATTTACTTGGCTCAATAGTAGTGTTCACTGGAAAGAATTTCTGTCCATATATCAACTATATAAACCAGTGAAAATCACTTCGATTCTGGTAATTTCTACCGTTTTTTTCTTCGTGTAACATAAGATAAAAAACCATCCTATTCCCTTTTCTGGAAAATGTTTCCATTGTATACTTCTATGGTAATGCCTCTATCAGTTAAAAATAATGCGAATAAACGATATACTTACGACAATTTAGTTGGATTGCATGCGCTGGGTCATAAATATTCAGAAATGCAAAAACAGCATAAAACATTTGTTTCATTAATCATTTCGACCTTTGTGAATGTGAAGGACAGCCAATGAATCATAAATTTACTTGATGCAGTGGACACTGCTTGAATATGGAGTTGATGATTACAACAACTCCTTATACAGGGCGATACAATATAAATGGAGTTGATGCTTTGAGAGCAATAGGTATGTCGTTCCATGAAAGAAAGTCAGAAAAATACATACAGGTATTTGATTTTTGATCTGAACTGGAATTGAAAATGTCAATGTCAAGACTGTTGCCTATAGGGAACAGCGCATTTTGTTGCATGACCAATGTATTAGATTGATGATGAGAGATTGGTAGGCACAGACAATGTGTTAGGTACACCTTTTAGAAAACAATTTTTGATTTTCAAATGGCAATGAATTCTAGAAGAAATGGATATTGAAGTGATTTATTCATCTTTTTGAACAACAGTCAATCCTTTAAGGTCTCGATGATTTTGTTAACTCATTTTCATCATCAACATCACCAACTATAACCAATTCAACTATACCGCCTTTTACTTCATTACTAAGTCTCTGTGTAAATCTATATTACAGTTTGATAAAAAACCTAGTTGATTACTCTCAAATCAAGGTGATCCTGACTGGTATAAAATTACCAGGTATATATATTTGGTCTCTGTGTAAATCTATATTACAGTTTGATAAAAAACCTAGTTGATTACTCTCAAATCAAGGTGATCCTGACTGGTATAAAATTACCAGGTATATATATTTGGCACCAAACATTCGCGCTGACAGTACCTTCTGAAAATAGCAAAAACTATGGTTATTGGGAATGTAAGCCATGAACGATATCCGCAATATCAGAAATGGCACGAGAGATTCGTTGAGTTGCAAATGCTATAACAAATGCAAAAACTTTAATATATGGAGCCATCCTATCCATGAACCAGACCAGTCCATATCTTATATGGTGAAGTAGGTACCTAAGTAAAATTGCTCATGCTTATAAGTCAATTAATGCAAGACCAACAACGAATTGATCAATAAATGAAGAAATATTCATGCATGTAATTGAGTCATGAGCTTGATTATTAAAATTTTATATCGACCATGCATTTGATACAACTACAACAGCTACTAAAATGCTGAAGATGAGATATTCCTTTTTTCGTAGTCATTTAATCATTTCTGATTGAAGGCTCACACTACATGAACAAGTATTAATTTTCAGTACAGAGATACTTATTGATAGAATAATTCACTTTTAGATGAATTTTGACTCCTCGCTGAGATACAGGGTGCTTAATTTAGATATTTGAAAAATATTTTTACCAATTGGACAAATGAAGATAATTCTGATGGATGGTAAACTTATGATAATGTGGATTGTAGGATATGCATCCACCCCGTATACGCTGACAGTATCACTTAGTGGCTCAATCGGGTGACTCAGTGGTACGATGAATCTAGGGATGTTACGTGAAGAAGTTAGGCTGAGAGTCAGTTACCGTTTAGACGTTGTATTAGAAGGATGAGAGAATAAAAGTCTGTATAATTATTGTTTCGAAGTATGTATTTCTAAAAAAGACAGTGGTGGGATATTGAATCCATCAGTTTCTTTAGTGGTAATAAGTTTAACAAGATTTTCGAAGCGAAAATGAGTTACCAAAGGAATGTCTTGAAGTTGAAATTGAATAAGGTAACTCATGGTGAAAGTCATCGGTTATAAGAAGCTTATTATTTCGCACCTGGAATGGACCTCGAGGACCTTTAAGGAAAAGGAGTATTGGTTTGAGGTGTCAGTTGGTAGTGGTCCTTGTGACCTGTGTGGCGAAGGTGAAGGATTCTTCTTCTCAAGCATATTGGTGAAAGTCACCATGAAATAAGAGCGAAAGTCGCTATGTAAATGGGTGAAAGTCACCATGAAATAAGAGCAAAAGTCGCTATATAAGTTTGTGAAAGTCACCATGAAATAAGAGCGAAGGCCGCTATGTAAATGGCTGAAAGTCACCATGAAATAAGAGCAAAAGTCGCTATGTAAGTTTGTGAAAGTCACCATGAAATGAGAGCGGAAAGTCGCTTTGTAAATGGGTGAAAGTCACCATGAAATAAGAGCGAAGGTCGATATGTAAGTGGGTGAAAGTCACCATGAAATAAGAGCGAAAGTCGCTATGTAAGTGGGTGAAAGTCACCATGAAATAAGAACGGAAGTCGCTATGTAAATGGGTGAAATTCACCATGAAATAAGAGCGAAGGTCGCTATGTAAGTGGATGAAAGTCACCATGAAAATGTGCGAATGTCGCACGTATCCGCATCATGTTATAAGGACGATATAGAGTCTGAGGACAGACTAACCCCAGGATGGCCGAATGTAGGATATGCATCCACCCCGTATACGCTGACAGTATCACTTAGTGGCTCAATCGGGTGACTCAGTGATACGATGAATCAAGGGATGTTACGTGAAGAAGTTAGGCTGAGAGTCAGTTACCGTTTAGACGTTGTATTAGAAGGATGAGAGAATAAAAGTGTGTATAATTATTGTTTCGAAGTATGTATTTCGAGGAATAAAATTATTAACACATGTCGTGTATTACTTGCAAAAACAATTTGATTGCAAATAATCGTGATTGGTATGAATACATTATTATACAATAGCTCCTAATATTTTTGGGATCGGATGATGTGTTCTTTGATGACAAATGGTACATCCAAGAGCACGGTATGAAGTTCCTACAGTCGAATGTCACGTAGGAACTCTATACCTCGCTAGTGGTATACCAGAAAAATACTTCTTTGGATCCGCGCATCATTGTACAGCATCCGTCTGAAAACTCCTCTTCCAAGATCCTGCAACATTGCGAAACAAAGAATAATTGTTTGTCCCCCGAGAATTTTCATCAATATGATGAATATCAATTATATGTGATTTTTATTCGAATCTGAGCTGAAAAAGTTGAACAACCACCTGGATATGTTTACACCATTAGTCATTCAGATAGATTATAGTTTATTACTCGGTTTATGCTGATTTCAATATAACTTACCATTTCTCTAATCCTTGTGCAGCATATGAAATTTGAATAATCCTGTATATCTGCATATATATTTGTTTTAACTTCCTGAAAAACTGCCTGTTTCACATTATGCGCAGAGTGAGAAAACATTAGAGTGTGAGTCATTATTTGTTAATTCATTATTGCTGTAGGAAACAATTATAATATTTAATTGCGTATTTATTTCTGATTGCTAACTGCAATCAAGGCTCGAAATCAAAGTTAGCCATGTATGAAGATTCTTTCTTAATATTAGTAGTAAATGCAGCAGAAATATTATTTTATTCTTGGCAAAAGAATAATGAAATAATGAAATGAAAATGATAGAACTATTTTACTAGACAACTTTAACCTAGACTATTTTAACCTAGAATGTTGTACACCAAACTGCAATTCAGCAATAAAATTCAAGTAGGTTCCACCATTTTGTGAATATTTTCACCAGCACTCCAATTCAACAATTCCAACACATTTTCACAAATAATTCAGTTGTAACATAACAGAAATGAGTAAAAAATAGCAGAAAAAAAAAAGAAAAACATGGATTATCATCCATTCACATCACTACTGTCTAAGATTGCCTTAGCCTTTACTTCCTTAGGTACCTACTCAAACATATTTGAAAACTACACATGGAGTAATTCAAAAAAACCAGATTTGTATTCCATGTAAATTATATTTCAAAATTTGTAGCAAAGCGCTTTCGACTGTTAAGTCATCATCAGTGCATATACTCGTCAGGTATTACAAGATTTCCATAAATTTAAAAATCACATACATCTGGTATACAAACTTTTCACATTAATAAAATATGTTTGGTTTTCTCGACGTTGAGATAAACCCGTTAAAATTTTGAAAATTTAAAATTTGAAACTTGTTAACGAATTTTACCTTGATTGTTCATTCGTCCATGTTGTTTTCTCTTATCAATAAGTACCTTTTAGAGCCCGATTCAAAATCGGTGTATTCGCTTTCCTTGTACCATTTATATTTTGATTTTGGGAATAGAATCTGTCAAAAAGGTTTATTTTTCAGAAATAAGAAATCCGAAATTTCGGCCGAGGAAATACCAGAAGTCGGCCGCCAAATAAACGTTACTATGGTTAACTATTTCAGCGGCTGACTAAAGGATAGTTCTTTGTATTCAGATGTGATAACCCAACAGAATAAGAAAATCAGTTCCTTATCAGAAGAAGTGAATACAATTAACGTTTAAATAAATACGTAAATGTCGGCCAAAACATTCCTCTCATTTGGTCTGCATATGTTCAGCCGGCCAAAAATTAAATTCAAATGTTCATTTTGAGGTTAAAATAGATAAATCAAAGTCATCTAGTAGTATGCAAAAGTGATTGAGAAGTACTCATTCGATTATGAGATATTCTGAGTTCCACTGTAACAGCGTATGTGTCAAAATAACACTATACACAGGTATAAAATGTAGGTTATGTTTAAAATTCTAAATTGATGTTTGTAGGGAAGGATGACAGACTATTGGAATTAAATCATTTCTCACATATACAGCATCAGTTTCATATTTTCAAAGGAATAATGCGATGGTGGCCGATTTATGGGGAGTGGAACCTGGAACCAAAACGCGAAATCCAAATTCACCACACCAGCATCCGAAACCCGACACGTGCAAAATCCGACCGAGGTACGATTATTATTCCGAGCACAATTCATCAACCATCACTGCTTCAAGCAGACCGCTGTTCTTCTGGCGACTGAACTGACTGAAGAATGAGATGAAGAAGTGAAGATCCACGGACTAGAACTAGTTCCACATGAGGCACTGAGGCAGGCCATCAAACTGAATTTCTTACGCAACCAACCAAACTCGGACCTACTAGAAACTGGTCGAATAAGTAAACGAACTAGACGGCACCACGTGAAACTTTGTGCGGTTATGTGATCATAATAAAAAACTGGCACGTTGATAATGCCTGATAAGGTGTGACATATTCTTATTTCCCGAGCCATGGTGAGTGACTTGGCAACGTCTGTAGGGAGTCTTAAAGGGTTCAAGGGGTGGATTTTCACGTATCACATATTTGAGCGGCAAATTTGAATTGAAGGAGATTAATGTAATTGTCATATTTTTCAGCTAATCGATTGGATTGGAAAATAAATTCTGAAGGTTTCTTGTCAGTTGACCTTTCATACTGGACTAAGTTTACACTGAGGTTCACACATAAAATCCATTTGTTGAGTATATTTTCTCCAACTTGATTTTTGTTTCATTGATGAAAAAATATTCTTTCTAATGAAATTTTGCAACATAGAAGTAAGCGTCACATTCGTCGATCTAAAAGCATTTCAATTGCATGAATTTTACCAAGAAGTCCTAATTTGCGTTCCCAAAAACCACTAGATAGGTACCTACTCATTTTTGGAATTCTTGAATTCTGAAGAAAAACTCGACAATCCCCGACCCAGAAATCCCCAAAACTCAATCTTGAATCGAATCGGACTATAATCACAAAACACCTCCGCCATTTTGGAGCCAGCATCTTAAATTTTTTTATTTTGACGATAAATTTAATGATTTCCGACCCCATAGACACCCATATACCAATTTTATTTAAAAGCGGACCATAATCCTTAAACACCATCATTTCGGAGCTGCCATCTAGAATTTTTCCACAAAGGAATCATCATTTCCGACTCATCCGAAAACCCCAGATGATACTAATTTTGAGTCTAATCGTACCCTTATCATAAAACTTGCAGGATTTTAATCACATAGTAAGTAAACCAGTAGTAGTAGTAGTAGTAGTAGTAGTAGTAGTAGTAGTAGTAGTAGTTTATTTCAAATAGGTACATCCTAATATTCACAATTCTGGAAATTATTCCAAACAACCAACAATATACAGTAACCTCGAAAGTAACATTACAAGAAAAGTTGAATTACATATAAATATACAAAGAAGATAGTGTAGGTACATATACAAATAAATAAATTGAATTCAAATACAAAATATAATATTATGTCTAATATGCTTCAGTTTCTTCAGTTTTTCATTTTATAACATGTTCAATAACGCCCCGTTTGAATGAACTAACATTATTGCACTTTTTCAACTCATCAGGTAATTCGTTGAATTCATTGAGGTCATTATGGAAAAGTGTATTCATTGCTTTCTTAGTATTAATTTTTTTAATATAGAAATTATTTTCATTTCTCTGCTATATGGTTATGAATGTCTTTGTTATATGATAAGAACTGGTTGAAGTAAACTGGCATTAGCCCTCTTACAATCTTGTAAATGAATACCATATAGTTGATACTTGAAGCCTATGTTCTACATTCAACCAATTTAACATGTTCAACATATCGCAAATAGGTGTTAGCTTACCACATCTAAGAATTATTCGCATTAATGTATTTTGGAACTTTTGGAGAATCGATTTACTATTTTCCTCAAGAAATTGAATTATCGTTGGGCAGTAATCAAAGTGGGGCAGTATAATAGAGTTATAAACCGTTATTCTGTTCAAATAATAAAGCTTGTAAAAAAATACTTGACGCCAACCACAATATAGTAAGTATATTGTGTTATTTTGATACAAACCATAGCAAACATAAATCATTTGATATGATCAATTTGGTCCCTTGGGCTCCGACTAATCCGACTATTTTTTCAACAGGGCTCAACTCAAAGGGAGAGAGAAAAAAATAACAGCATGCGTGCTTGGGAATTTTAAACAAACGAGTGTCGCAGAGTCGCAAAATTAATGACATACAGATACGAGATTACAGGACCCTGTGGTGTAGGAATTAGTCGCGAGACATGCAGATATTTATCGGTATTCTTCACGAATACGAATGACTATTTCTGGCTCCGTCCGTCCGTGTGGGCTACAAATTATTTCAGTACCCGAAATATAACTTCAAGAACAAACGAACACCGCAATGCAAACAACATGCCACGACGTGTTTGTCTCAGCTAGAATATTCCATCTTCGAAACCGACGAGGTTTGCCATATAATGGTCCCAATCTTCGATCATATAACAGACTAGATGAATAATATACAATCCTAGCCACAGTAGTTGTTTGAAGCCAACATCTAAATCAGTTACTACGGTTATCTCATTCTAAACCAAGGATAGCAACAACAGATTCACTTACTAACAAAATAATAATTATCATTTTCATTCTTCCCAAAAGTTAATGAAACAATCTAAAATCATTATTATTACTCGAATGATAATAGAAATTCACTGTAAAACTATATTGTTTATTATTTTCTATTAATATAAGTAACGAACATGACAAATATAACATCAAACATGTTGTTATTACCTTTCAATTCCACCAAATATAGGCTTATCTACTGCTCAGAGAATTTTCTTACTACTTGAGCTAAGCATTCTATCACTTGTAGTAAAATTATACGAGCAACATTGACCTATTTGGGAAAAGCAACCGAAAAAGTAGCTTCATTTTTGCATGAACAAGACACTAAAATTGCTTATAGAACTAATAATACTTTGGGAAAGTTTATCAAGAATAATAAAGACATAGTTCCTAGATATGAAAAATCAGGAGTATATAGACTGAATTGTGGAACTTGCCCGAAGGTATACATTGGACACTGGGAGAGCTTTCAAAAATCGTATCCATGAACATCACATGAGTTATGTAAATAGGTAAACAAATTCAACATATTCCAACCACGTTTTAGAAGAAAATCACGATTTTGATGAAGAATTCAAAATATTACATGTTGAAAACAAAGGAGTGAAACTTAAGTATTCAGAAACATTCGAAATTAATAGACTTAATAATTAAAATCTTTTGCTTAATGACCAATTAGATTCAAATAATTCTCCTTATCTTATCGTTTTTCGTTTGTTCACAATAACTATGGATTTTCGTCAAGTAACGGCAAAGTCATTCTTATTCAAATTTTCACACAAAACTGGAAACATGCCGTTTAATGAACCATCAAACAAAATTTTATTTGAAAACGAGTCAGTATTCGGTTGTACGAAATAAGCTGCGTTGGCGCTTTAACCAAAAATGCCGCAATCTCCAGAAAGACGTGCTATCTATAAACCACTTATATATAAATGAGGAACTGTATTATATGACGAAGATTGAATAAATATCTTTTGATACACATATCTGATTCATATAAGTACCTTTTGCGGCGTTAGGTATTATTCTAGTGGATTTGTTGTTAGGATGATAGTACCTAAATGATCGGATATAAAGTGTATAATCCTTGATAACTAATATCAATATCATAATCATGTGACATTAATTCACTTGAAGACGTTGATTTTGCATTAATTTACATTGATGAGAACTCATAATGATTGTGTAGGAGTTTCCTCATGGAGATCAGCTGGTGAATATTCATTTATCTTGGCGTTTTGAGTTCGATTTCTGATCGTTAAATGTGTAGGTCAACAAGATAGTCATCACAGTTGACTGAATTCCCGACTTTTCCCTACATTGTCCAGGCAACATTCACAGCTGATACCACCCAAAATGAACGAAACTTTAATGAAAAGAATCACTATCTTCATCGAAAATATCATCGATACTTTTTTTATAGAATTGTCTTTCTCAAACAGTCGGATATGAACAAGTCTGTGGAAATGAGAGTTGAATTTGAAAACTATCCTAGATTATAATCCAGATAATGTTTATTATTGATGAAGGTCTTTGTATCCACATAATTTCGATTTAAAATTTTTATTAAAACAAAAAAATTATTTAATCTTTGACATCAAGGACTCGCTAAGCACATAACAAATTCAAAAATTCCATAGATAGAAATAGCTTGCGAACCTTCACAATTTATTATTCCAAATAATACTGTTGGTTTCACTAAAATAATTATGGTAATTTGTTGTTCCAAAATTGACTTTATTAAGGTAAAAAAATATTATTTTTTTATCTCAGATTTTTTTCTATAGAACTTCCATATAAATCATCATTATGAACAACTTTACCTGATATCATCCGTCGATATTTATCCCAGATAAATGTGTTTGCTATGTAAGCTCTATATAGAAAATTCGTGAACTTTATTTTGAGTTAGGTTTTTGATGAACATAGCCTTTAAACCATTAATTACCTTTATTCAATGTCATACCTGTTGCCCGAAAAGGATTACCAATTTGTATTACATATTTCATATTCAAAACCTGTTTTTGATTTATTAAAAAAGACCCAACAAAATTCGGCTAGACAGAAATATTGATGCTTTATACTATATATTTAGAAAACGTCAGGTACGCCTAGAAAACAGTAATTAAAATGATGAATGTGCTGATAACGCCCACCTTTCAATGTGGTAATGGGAAGATAGTTGGTAATATTATTGAAATTCGATGATCTATGATTTATGTTTATTCATGCTTTCGAAACACCACGTACGCTGGTTTGTCAAATATTTTATTTGAAAATAATTGCAGTTGGTTGACCAGCAGGTATATATGTGAGCTGAGTATCACTAAAAGCACAAGACCATAAAATCTAATAGGCAGCACCTACTCGGTGATATTTTATAATGCTCATTTATCAAATCTATCATCGAATAAGCCTGATGTCCCCTCCAATCAATCTGATATCTTGACAAAAGAAATACGTACGTTAACTAGCCTATTTTCTAAAGAACACAACATGTTAAATAAACTCGGAAATAACAGATACTAGACATAAAATAATGGTAATTAATATGGCATGCATAATTATAAGCTATACTTTATTTTGATGTGGGTATTAGGATTTCCTATACTCTATTATCTGCTCAGATAGTATTGTTTTCCAACTTTTTTGGTTGGATTCATTTTTGGAAGCAGCCTTGTTTAAAATGACGTATTCGTATACTGTTGTATGAAAAGATGACTCCCACCCAGAGTATGTAGGAAAGTTCAAAAGTGCCACATTACCTGACATAATGCTTCTAGAAGTTAATGACCGAGACTAGATATCTTATGAAGCCATAGTTAAATTCAAAAAAGTAATTTGCCATACTTAGTCATATTACCAGCTTGTAGAATAATATTATTTAAATAATCGAAATGATAAAGTTTTTTCTACATCTACATCATCAACCGAATGTCCATCTTTAGAAGTAATAATTAGAATTTTATTCAAATGTCTGCCACTAAGGTATTCAAAATCCAAAAGAATGGTTCGATATAAATCCCATCTTGTACGATTATTCAAATATAAAACATAAAATATGTGTTCGAAAAATAATTTGGTGGGAATATTTGGATTAATCCAATATTAGAATAATAAGAAACCAGTTGAGATCACCGTGAACATTCAAGAGGTAGTAGCAACACCAACTTTGAAAATCAAAATATAATGTTTGTCAAAATCAGAATGTGAAGAAGCATTCTAGATCGACTATATTATCATGCTCGTTAACATAACCTTGTCTGTTTTCATCACAGTCACAACAAATAAGGGATCAATCCAGGCAGAATTACGCTATACATATGATGATATCCTGTGCTATAGCAGGGGCCATGATGGATGAATGACGTCATCTACGAGTTGCTAAGCCCTAACCAAGGGGATACACGCTGTCAATTAGATTTAACCTTGGCTTCCTCCCCCTCGTACAGTACACACACACACAGATCAACCGACAATTGCGATATACGGTACACACCGACCGACCATTTTGATTGCAGTTTCCACCCTCCAGAATTTACCCCCCATGCAGCATAGGCAGGATATGGAGCAAGGTATTACGGGGAATATTCTCCTCGTTCTTGAACCCAAAGGAGCATCATTGAGGCTAATTGGAATTCTGATTGAATTTTTCGGATCGCGACTTGGGGTAGTTTCTCACTGCAATTAGTTTTATCAATAACTCCATATAGACAGAAGACCATCGGAGATGACATATAGAGTCTTGCTTGAAGCCACTCTTGTAAGAGGTTGTCACCTTGTCCACAGATTGACACTGTAGATCAAGGAGAATTGTCAGTTTTTTGGATCACTTGTTCCAAAAGGCTCTTGTATCTTGATGGAACAATAATCATCGCGGCAAATATTGGTCAATAACTGCTGGAGAGCTATTTGTGAATTCTGGATACTTCTGAATGTTCTGGTGTGTATGGAACAGCAGCAGTTGGAGATGAATGTTTCATAATTAGTATAAATTTATACCTGTTTTGATAAAATGTATGCATAACCCTTATCAAACGCATTCGATTTTGAGTAGACTAATGAATGCAATTAACTGATATACTCATCAGAAAAAGCATTCCGGTCGAAGTATCTGGTTAAATATAATGACAAAAATTGGTTATTAGTAGAAAATAATGTATAATTATCGCGAACACTATCAGTTATGGCTATGCTTTTGGAACAAATAGACATTACGATGCATACCAAAATAGTGTAAAATACTGATGGGAATATTTGCCTTGGTACAAGTAGTTATTATCACCAATTATCATTCTCATGGTCGATATTTCGTTTATTTTTTCATGAATCATCACAGACATAGGCAGATTGATAACGTGTGGTATTATATGGTTTAAATATGATGCATTGTGCTTGTTTGTTCGTTCCTTCCATTTAGATATTCCAGTAGATATCTTACTGAAACGTTATTATATACAATGAATCATTTCAAACACCAGAATGAGTTTATTTTTGAATTTGACATACAATAAATGTTGCCTCCACGGAATATTGAAAAATAAATATAATTTATGCACAACCGTAAAATAGCACTTTACCGCTCTCGGACTACTTTACCGCCCGGCGGGCGTAAAATAGTAATTCACCGCGCGCCGGACATTATTAGCATCCTCAGCTGCTCTACTGACTTCTGGTGGAGTACAATTCATACTTTCTTCGTCACTGGAATGTATTTCGTAATGAATATTGTCTGTATTGACAGAAAATATGGCTACTAGCTAGCCTATTTATTCACCCACCAGTCTGGAACATGAGCAAATTGTAAACCCTTAGTAACTCCCTTATTATAAGAGAAAGAGAAAAAGTAAAAACACTCTCATCAAATGATTTTTCGAGAGGAACATCATGGGCGTAGCAAAAATTATGTTAAAGGAGTTCAAAAGGTATTTAAGAACCGTTTTGTTTCTATTATACTTGAGAGGTGAAGAGGTATTTACAATAAAATATACTGGTCGTGCATAAAACGTTGTAACTTGCTTTTATGGACCTATAGGCGTGTTGATATTACACGCTACGGTTCATAAAAGCCTATTTTACGCCCTTGATACATAAATACCTATTTTTCAACTTTAACAACTTTCTAAACCACATATGATATGATGTAACGTTCCTAAATAGTCCAATTTATCAGGAATTTTCCACTCAGAAATGCACTGCTAACACCGAATGTGATAACAAAGGGTGAATATCAACCTTGGACATGTTATACAAATTCAATGGTAGCTAATTAAATTTATATTGGGTGTAGATACTATGTTTGATACCGAAAGGAATAATTATAACAGAATAGTAGATTGTGTTTTCATGCAATTAACCGTTCAGTGGGGTGCACACAAATTGCAGAAATGGAAAAATAATGTGTCACGTTCACAGTCGTTACACGTTCCTACAGAGAAAGGATAGATATCGATACTAACACGATTACCTAAGCAGTGCAGCAAAAGGTTAACTATGAGTGACGGAAAATCAATGTCAGCGAAACTGTAAACATAAAAATGGAAAGGACCGTAGGAAATCGCCATAACAATACAATTATCCTTCGTGGCATTATTGAATGTGGGATTTAGTAATGTTCAAGTTCTTGCTTGGGCGTTGAATGTATACAATGTAGCAAATAGAGTGGTGTGATGGACAATTTGCGTCAATAACTTCAATTCTGTCATTATCAGAAGTTGCAATAGCTATTTATTCCACCAGAAGATGCATAAAAATAAGATGAAGCACACTAAACTTGATCTGAATTTCATATCATGCAGCAGCAAGTATCGCTATTAAAAAATACGCCGCTAATGATGGAATTAATTGAAAAAAAGTAATGCTAATCACTTAATCATCCCTCTGGAGAGATGAAATTTTGAAAGCAATTAGTCCAATGGGGCAGGTAACACTGTATCAACATGATGAGGTATCAATATGCCGCACATGCAATGGTCTACATAATGACCCTACAAGTAGATTGGAATCTATAATTGGTGATTACTCTAGATATATTGTGATACAGAACATGCATTCCATTTGATGAAGAATGACAGCTCAATGACGTAGTGAAAATCAACCACCGAAATAATATAGTAAAATAAACTGAAATAGACTCAGAAATAGATAAGCCTACATAAGTATCATCCATTGCTAACTTGATTTTCAACAGTTAATGACAGTCATTACTTTGATGAATCGAGTAATAATGACGGTACGACTGAATATTGTTCTCACCCTGCACTGATGAGGGCCAATAAGCCCGAAATCGGTCTGTAGGTTGTCAGGCGTGCCTGTCTCAATGTAATCATAACCGCGTATTAGAAAGAAAGAAACAGTTGCATTCTGAATTAACTTAGTTAATCGGTGCATGGACTACGAGCAGATATTGTTCAATGTTCTGCGTGGTATTTGCCAGGAAATTAGTTGTTTTCTGCTCGTGGTTTACCTTTTCAAACATCTGAATAAAATTGGTTGATTGATGCGTGTGAACAACTTTTTGAGCTTCCACAGTTTGTTTAGATATTCACTTGGATAATTGTAGATAAAGTATAGTATTCTACTCGCGCAGGGTAATAGCCATCTAGCTAGTGTGTGGATCTGTAGATCCGGAATCCAATCGAATCTTCGAGAGTCTGCCGACACGTCCAATCAATAATCACCGACAAACGGAATAAATCATCAGGTGTGACACCGTCGATGCGGCTTGAATTTGTTACCCTCGCAAATTGGCAGTAATAGTTTAATAGCTTCAATTACGTGGCGAGAGATGCTGCAATCGACTCTTTTATCGATGATCGTCATCCCGCCGTAACACTGGATGCAGTCACGTTGGTCGTGACTAAAAGTGTATCGGATGCCGCCAGGTATATGTATATATACGCTAACATAACCTCAGAATCGAGCTAGACGTATACCTACGTCACAGGTGGATGCTAGAACAGCGTACGTGAACCCCGTAAAGTTTTAGAGAATACACACAGTAAAAAAAACTTGGTGTAATTTCAATCAAATGTTGTTCAAAGCAAACTCCGACGAATACAACACCTGAATACTCGCCTGAATATCAAAGTTTTGCCCTTCTTATTATACATTTAACAGTGTTGAGTGGTGCTAATTCCGATCTTAGTAGTGAAGAATGACACGAATGTAGTGAAGTAAAACGATTATGGAACATAAAATCATAAGAAACACCAAATGGTTGAAATTTAATATTCTCAATGGTGCTATCATTGACGTTAATGCATAAAAAACACCTATCATATAAAATTAACACCATGGAATCGAGGCGGTGTATAAATCATCTAATTTGGTGGCAATAATCATTCGTTAAGTATTGCATCCTGAAAACATCAGAGTTGATATAAATTAATAAAAATATTGTATGTAGGCATCTGAATGGTTTGAATTTCATGCGCTCATCTGTTCGATCATAGAACCTTAGAACTTTTGCCAATAGGTGCGGCACTGACATCCTTCCTACCGTTCCTGATTTCAATATTGGGCTAGATATATTAGATGATTCTGATACAGATCAGTATCAATTGGCCTAGTCCCTAGTACCACTGATCAGGATAAATAGGATGAAACAGTTCGTTATCATCCGAATTGTCCCTAATAGAGTCTACTTTATCATCATATGAATTATATTTCATTAGGTGATCGATCCAACTTAGTAAAAAACACCGGAGGTGGTGAAAAAAAGCACTGATTCGCATGAACACACTCATGATATGGTGTTCCTTCACACCAGAAAATTATTCGCATGAACCTGCTCAGTGTTTAAACGCACTGGAGAGAATTTCGTTGAGGCAGGATTCAGCATCAAGAAAATCACAGAATGTGCATCACACCACTGTGGTGTTAAATCGAACTTCCGGAAATGTATAAACAACACCACCAAAGTGTTCATTCTGCAAAATTCAGCACTACACTAGTGTTACTCACATCTGGGTTTGATTATTAAAAACACCTATGGGAAAGGTCACATAACACCTACAGTGGTGAATAATATGCCGGTGTATACTGACACTAAAACAATCAGTACGGGGACACCAGACGGTGTTAGCTGGTGAAATTTGTTTTTCACTGTGCAATACATATTTTTAAGGCATTATCATCAGTATGTTCGTTTCTAAATCTTATTAAATGGGAAAGCAATGATTCATATTTATCAATTTTGAAAATGGTACATTATAGTATACAATGTATAGCAAAATAAAAAAACATATTTCTCGAAGCTACATGTACCTATCGTCCAAAAGTCACGAAACTAAAAATAACTGTACCTAACATAGCTTTGCCAAAAATACTCGAGGCAGTACCGTCAGATAGAGCAAATTTTATATACTTAACAGTAACTGATGGCATACATCATCAGTTATCACGATATTATATTTCACGAAATTTGACTTGGTGGCGCTACTCTTCAATTGTTTCAGCAGAAAAATCCTTGATTTGAAACAATTGAATTTCAGCTCATTACGTGGGGTTCTCCTGTACAACAATAGATGGCGATACTGTCGATAGGTATTTGAAGAATTTTCTTTCAATCATATTCGATACATATTCGCATCAAACTCGTTGTAAAATGGCTCCATGGAATTGTTAGAAACGATTTAGAAGTCATTCAGAATCAAATATTCATAGTTTCGTATTGACACCTGCAGTAACCTGTAAATTTGGTTGAAATCGCAGTAGGCGAAATCCAGAGATTTGGGACAAGTCACAGGATAGGAAGTGAATTCACCAGTCTATCTATCCACCTCTATATAAACTTATTGACCGAACCGAAACGTTTCACGATTGCAAGAAACAAATAATTAAGCATAAAGATTGGAGAAGATAATCAACAATCATTACTCATGTATTGGGTTACAGTCATTATAGCAGTACCTATACCATTAGGATCATTATTTGAATTAATTGGAGAACACTGACACGAAACCTGTTGAAAATGAAATATCCAAACCATATAGTAAGTAAACTATTCATTGAATAGAAATTGGTATTTTACAACATTGAACTGGATGGAGAAATATGTGAGAGATCTACGTCAAAAATGAACTTTAAACGAATCTACAACCAAATATAATCCTGTTCAAGAGAACATTTTTTTGTATACATAGTGGTAGTCAAAAACTCTACACTGGTGATAAAGCATGTAAAACTCACCTATAATGATTATTGAGCAGCAATCAACGAGATCTGAAACAAATAAACGAACCATCATTATAAAGCATGACCTAGTTTTCTTTCGGAAGTTGTAAAGGTACAAAGATATACCAGAAGACATGCAATTGACTTAATCATCGACACATTCTGACATAATAATCCGAGTATCTCCAACAATAGGCACAAAAGATTCTTTTAACACCATCTGGCTAAAGAAAAGGATCTCGAGCAGAGAAGGCAAGGTCATGTTCTTAGATGGAAACCTTAATAACCATGCATTACCTGTCCCTTTTCTCACACTGGGGCAAAACCCTTCATGGCATCGGACGGAATATATGCAAACACACATACCCGATATGCATATACAGGGGGATGGCTTCCATTCATCTTCTTTTTTGATTTATCAATTTTTCATCGGTTTATCGAGCTCGAATAATAGATGTTACATGATTAATACGCGTTTTATGGTAAATACATTAACGGAAAAAGAGTTCTCAGGTTTGTTTGGATAACAGATGAGTAAGAATCTCACATTGGGAATATGATAATAAGTTTTGAAAATTCAGGACGGCTTGTTGTGGGTTTATTTATAGACTTGCACCGTGTCAGGTAAAATATATTTTGAATTGATGGAGACACACGTAGCCACATATTTTTATTATAACTCGTCGAGCAGGATAAAACTAACGAGGTGAAACTACTCTCCATATGAACATTACTATTATTATTTTTATATACCGGCGGAAATAAAAATAACAAGAAAGAAGTTGTAGGATCAATACTTCATCAGATCTAATACTGATAAGTGATATGTAATAAATCCAAGCATGGCTTTTTAGCTTCCAAAGCCCAAGGATGAAAAATGTTCTTGGATTCTCTAAGATAATGGACACGATTATACCGCGAGAAAATTTGGTGCTCTGACCAAATTGATCACACCAAATTCATACTAAAGGAATAAGTTGATTCCTATTTACACCATATTCCATCAGTAAACAGCTTGGTTCTGATTTGGTATGTTTGGATCGTTTGGTAATCTTATGGTTATTCAGTACCACTGAACTATTTAGATTGGGGTCCGTGGAACAGTTGGTTGGTATAAAGTCATTGGTCTGCTTACCAATAGACGATATAAACGTGACCACTGTAGGTATCCTATTCATGGATAATTTCTACCATTCGTAAATAAAAACTTCATCTGAGATATAGAACAAGTAAAACACCAAACCTTCCTTGCAAAGTGACGAAATTGAAATCTTGATGAGTCGACATCCCAAGATTAGACGTTTTATAAACGGATGACGTTAGTGGGATTGCCGTTCTCATAGTGCCAACTGTTCAGGAAAAGAAGAGGAAAACAAAGAGATTGCTGAAATAACTATTACTCATGGATGTATTATTTTGAGCACCGGTGACAAACATGTGTAATTGTGCATTCATTTATGTAACCACTGGTATCTGGTTAAATTGCAGCTTTCATTCTGGTTATCTGGACTTTGAAGAACTGAAACAGGATAATGTTGAATGTGAAGTAAAAATGTGCATATCTTCATAATAAATACATCAAAATTCAATTCAAATTCGAGTAATAATATTAAGTTTTCCATTCATATTACGAATCAAAGAGGAAGAACCTCATAGGCCAATGTGTGTTTGTTTCGATACTTATAATCAGGAAAACTAAGAGAATTATTTGATTTTCATAACAGAAACTAATGAAATTATATTGAAGAAAAAATACTCGAAAAAATACTATACGTAAAACAAATCATAGGTCGAATTTTGATTTTATACTGTTATTATAATAGATAGAATGGAAAGCATTTCACATCAACATATCAATGTCAAATAAACGAATATACATTTGAATAGAAAATTATGATAGTATGTATATAAAATATAGAGAGATGTCAACTTTTTCTCTACCCGCGAATGCATGGAAAACGACTATTTTCATCATGTGGTTCAAGATATATGACCATTAATCTTTATACTGAATACCAATTAATTTCCATCCAGTCTGTAAAGTTATTCAACGATCTTTCATTGGCTGAACAATTTATCTACTCATTTCTTCAATGCGCGATAACTATGTGACTAACATCACAGTTCTTACGCCAAATGTTATGCGGAAAGGCGCCTTTATCTTGGTATTAAATTATTAATACATTGGAATTCGAGCCTTCACAGGTGGTTTTTACTGAATTTAAATGAAACATTAAAATAACTTAATTGCAGTGTTCCTTTTTTTCAGCCCAAGATATTTTATTGATAATGAGGTGATTTGTCAGATCGTAGTTGATGAATGAAGGTCCAAATATCATAAGATCTAACGCCTAGATTACATAGTGGAAACTCTGGTAACGATGTATGAGAAAAATAGTAAAAAACGGTTTCAACGTATAGATAGCATCTCACATCCATGAGATCTTACGCAGTTGAATTAATTTGAAATTTTACCAGCTGTAGAATGAATAATGGACTAGAATTACTTCCTGGAAATATCGTTCAACTTGCCTCAAGTCACGCACAAATCAGAACTTTTTTATTGTGGGATTGTTGGAAGATACCTATAGTTGTTGGAGTTAGAGGAAGACATTTGTATCCATTGGATTTTTTTTTCTCATGAAACATCGTTTAAGTAAGGGATTATTATTTCATAAATTCAGCACCTTTCCACCTATGGAATATTATATTATGATACAAGTTTTATAAGACGCTATTTTGAAGTGCGAGAACGTGTCTTATAAAACGTGTGTCACATGCAATTTTTTCTATTTTGAATTGATTTCAAGAAAAAAATAGATTTAATATCGATAAATAACAGAAACATCTTCGATTGGTAACAATGAACATTGAAATAATTAAAATCTGACGCACAAGCGTAAAACCCAGTTTAGAGTTGAGCGATTTTGATTATTGCAATACCAGCGGTGAAAAATTCAATGTTATTGTTTTTATTGGTCAATTTAAATCAAATTACACTCTGAATTGGAATTTACCAATTGAAACATTGAGTTTTTCACTGCTAATATCACCAAATCCAAATCGCTCAAAAGTAAACTGGGCCTAACTCTTCTGACTTTCATTTGACAGTTCGATTGTACCAATGTCCGAATAATAAAAAATGCATATCGAAATAGAGGCTATTTCGATACGCATTTGTGTTTCATAATGACTTCATTATAAAATCTATGTTTAGGTGATATTGAGACTGTCGTTTATTGCGAAATGATGAGCTCTTGTGACATTTCAAAAATTCTAACAGCCAAAAATGAAACGTGTGAGAATTATTAGTTACAATTTTAAACAAATAAGCCTGTTGAGGTATCTAACTTATAAAGACGAGTTACAATGAGTAGCTTTGACCACAGAAGCACCTGACCCGGACTTAAAATTGGCCAAACTTTTGTGACGTCAGTTATACAACCACAGTGTATCATCGTTGATAATGTCATTCTTGAATTTTCCCATCATCATTTGTAATGATAATTATCTGTACCTACCAAAATGTGCTGAAATAATGATATTATCAACTAATATTGCAATCGATCAGTTCGAAATATTCAAATTACCTAATGTTAGCAATGAGAGTTTCTGTTTTAAATTGAATTATTTTCCAGTATCCACCAATGATTTCGTACTACCTAGGTACATAAATAATTTCATTGCAGTGTCAGGAATTAACTAGATAAGGTGGTGAAATCCATGAGCTCTTATTGACGGTACGAGTCCAATTAAAAATTAATTATCCAGTAGAAATTGATGAATTATTGTCTAATTAACTCACTTTATTATCAAACGCAAAATCGAACTGGGGAACGAATCCAATGGTAATGGCATTATTATAGATCATGAAAAATTTAAAATCATTAGGTTCTATACAATTTGACGATTTCAGTTATATGACTGGAAATGTTATTTATGTCTGTATAACTAACGAAATATTCGTTGCTCAAACATGATTGTTGATTTTACGCGAAGGTTTTATGGACACATATTCCATAGAACGTTTTTTTGATATCTGATGACATGGAAATGTATGGAAATGTGAAAAAAAAATCTATATAAAGTATTTACTCTAGGATTTCAATTATTTCTGTTGACCTATATAGGGATAATTTCTCATAGCTGTCACTTCGAATGATTCAAGTGACACTCATTTCCTCCAAAAATAATTGTTTGGAAAAGTGTGAGAGTTACCTAGGTAATTGTAGTCAAAACATTGCATGTCATGATTATGTGATAGAAGTCTAGAAGTGAAAAAGCGAATTAAAAACAAATTGGTCCCATAATACCTCCAGAGATAGTTAATACAACGTGCATATCCATGTCTTCGTTCTCCATTACCAACATAAAACAATAAATTAATGTCAACTCGATAGTATCATAAAAACACACGAACACGTAATGAAAGGAACCACCTGTCTTGGCCCAAATTGATATATAATTTGGCCAAAATTAGGTATGTTTTGGTGACAACCGCCTATATAACATAATAAAATGACAAATGTCAATTCATTTGGGCGTACCCACAAGATTGCGGTGATATTTTCAGTGACAAAGAAAGAGGACTCTGGTAGCCATCTGTTACTTTCTGAGTTTCTGAAGGCAGTTGATATAGACGAATATTAAACAGATATTATTAGAATTTTTTTCGATTATTTGACATATTATGGTGAAAATTCCACACCTGTAATTTTTAACCAATCAAAATACGTTATTTTGAAAGATTACCATGACAACGGAAGTGTTTTAGTGGACATTTTTTTCTCGTGAGATACCCAAAAGCGAATTATACTGTAAATTTTTTGACGTTTACAATAACAGACCATTTTTGGCAGACTAGTTTTTATTTCTTTATATAATATTTAGTTTTGATACATTTTAATTACAAAGCTAAAATGTTTTATATATTCTTCGGATACCTCCTCTCTTCTTAATGGCGAAAATGCAGAAATTTGAATGTTCTCAATTAAATGTCTATGTCTAACAAAATATATATAATATACATATAACGCACGTTAAGAAAAACGCAAAAAAAAACAATTTTCTACCACTTGTAGTAAAATTGTAGAATATACTATTTTCTATCTTGAAATGGTATTCCCATGCAACTACAATGAGTAGAAATTACCAATTTGAAGGCCTAAATAATTGTTGACAAAGCTATGACGCGCTATGAATCTGTTCATGCAGCTTCCCGAAAAAACCAGGAAATAATAATTTTCTACAACTTGTAGTAAGCTCAATCAACTATAAAATAAAAGAATATTATTATGTAATCTGTTCCTGTAGGTATGCATCTGTAGAACTGATATTTTTTTCATTTTTTACCATTTGTAGTTATACCCGAAGTAGATGAAAAAATCAAAGAATATAATATATTTCATTATAAAACTGCATTACCGTGTAACTACAATGAGTAGAAAACAATATCATTGTTGAAATATATTTTTAAAATATTTGATTTTCCACCACAATTTGATAATTTGACCTTTATAGTGCTATTACTAGTGACTATATAATCTTAGATGATTTAAATTTGGAAAGAGCGTTCAATTAATCAGATTTTGTTGTTAAAATAAAACCTACTCATATAACCAAGTCTATGAATTCCCATGTATTTTCCTAACTCTCTCAAAATCGATTAACAAGTCCGTTCATAATAAATCTAAGGTGTAAAGTATGGGAGATGCTTGACTGAATTATAATATTTTAGGCACACCTGGAGATTTATATACTATCAAAGATGGAAGCGGTCCCATTAAAAAATTAATAGGTATTATAACGCACATCTTCTTAGCCCACTAAAATTATCAGTTAGTCATAATCTCCGAGAAAAATAATCCGCCTAGAAAAATTAACAATATTATTGTGAACTGAAGTCTCTTATCCTGATTAATTTTTTTATAGGTATAGGTTCATACTGAAATTTGAGTAAAATATACATTTATCTCTTAGTGAAAAATATTATAGCACAATACAAAGTGAATTATTATTTAAAGTGTCACATTGAAAATTACTGTTTATTATACTTATTTATTATAATATTTAAAAAGATGGGCTTTTTAGTGCTAGCGCACGGAAAAAAATAACCAAGGAAAAAAATCATACATGCCAATCACTGTATTGTCAGCATTGTTTATTCTCTGTCAATAAAATTTATACCCACAAAATGAACTCACAAGAAAATCCCGAAATTCCAGATAATATCCTAGAGCAAGCGGCACAAGCGACCGCAAATTTATTACCAGTAAAATCCAGGACGAGATATGAACACGAATATCAACTTTTTACAGAATGGCGAAATGTGAACAAAATCAAAACTGTAAGTGACGATATCCTTCTAGTTTATTTTGTCGAAAAAGCTAAATCCGAGGCTAAATCTATGAAATCTTCTACATTATGGAGTCGATTCTCAATGCTAAAGAGTTGTTTGGACATTAAAGATAATGACATTAACAAATATCGAAAAACTGTTACTTTCCTAAAGCATCAAGCTGTAGGACATATTCCAACAAAGTCCAAACTGTCGACAGCATCAGAACTTCATGCAAGCACGGAAAACTCATTTCTGGACGTGTGAACTGACAGTAACATAAAAAATATCGTTCATTACACGTCCAAAAATGATTTTTTTTCTATTTTGGTTGTATAATGAAGTCATTGTGCAACGCAAAAGCGTGTCGACATAGCCTCTATTTCAATACGCATTTTTTATTATTCGGAGATTGGTAAAATCGAACTGTCAAATGAAGAGTTAGGCCCAGTTTACTTCTGAGCGATTTGGATTTGGTGATATTAGCATTGAAAAACTGAATGTTTTAATTGGTAAATTTTAATTCAGAGTGTAATTTGACATAAATTGACCAATACAAACAATAACAACATTGAATTTTTCACCGCTGGTATTACAATAATCAAAATCGCTCAATAGTAAACTGGGCTTAACGCTTGTGCGTCAGATTATGATTAATGCAATGTCATCATTGTTACCAATCGAAGATGTTTCTGTTATTTATCGATATTGTATCAATTTTTTTCTTCAGATCAATTCAAAATAGAAAAAAATTGCATATGACACACATTTTATAAGACACGTTGTCGCACTTGTTCACTTGGAGCACTCCTCGCTTCGAACGTCGTACTCCAAACAACGCGTGCGACAAAATAGCGTCTTATAAAACTCGTATCATAATATACTATTTCCGTGCTTGCATGACTGAGAATTTGTCACCACGCGCACTCGTAATGAAATATACTAGTTTGTGGATTTCCCAGATCAAAACTTCCAGAACCTACAGGATTAGAGAATTAGAGCGATACAACTAACCAGACTGGTTACCAGGTGTAGCGTTTTGCCCTTTTATTTCCTAAAGAATGTGATGAGCCTGCAGCTAGAGAAACCAGTGAGATAAGTCTCGGAATTAGGGGTTTTTGACTTAATAATATAACATATTATAAAGGTTAAGGCTCTTTGTTCCCACATTTCGAATTCGATATACGAAAGCCGAAAGGATTTTTTCTACCTGGCCCTTTCCTTACATGTAGGTGAGATTTTTATGTGCGTGGACTGAATAATTAATTCTACAAGGTTGTTTCGAAGGTTATTTGGATTCAATATTCAGAGATGATGAGAAAATCAAAAAATGTTTTCATCTGAATTGATTACATTGGGTTAGTACTTTGGAATAAGCATGGAATAAAATTTATTTGTAGAAATTGAGATACTCAAAAACTACCTTTCTTTTTATATTTCCATCAAGTCTGGCTTTCGTTATCATGTTTCTGAGGAATGCAACATTATCTTCTTCTGGTAAACTAAATCTTTTTTCAAAGGTGTACCTTCGGATAATGAATCCTTTTAAAGAAGTCAGCAACAGACTTTGGGTGTCTATCCTTGCCTGATTGGCCGGAAATTGACTTATTTAGTGAAATTAATCTAGTCCTTTTATCAAGGATTACATCGCAAGCTTGACTCCACCACATTATTATCATTAAATTAATCAATTAAATATTGATGAAATCTTTTATGTGGATCTATGTTCATCAATCACCTCAGCATACACTTATAATAAGATCACTAAAAACCAAATTTTTCTCTATTTTTCAATATATTCATGCGTGATATTTGCCTGGGTATAGATTTTGAATGACTGCATTTATCTCGAGATATAGACAAGATTCAAAATAGTTCACGGTTATTATGAGAAGATGTCACTGCCTTACAGAAAAAGTGACGTCTACTAGGTGTTCATTTAGATCGACAATGGCATGACCATCATGATGCACAAAATGGAAGAAATCGAATATACCCCATTGAGGGGGTGCTAACGGCACGTCTGACCGATCATTGGCAATAAGTGTATTTTTATTTCCCCCATACATTTCAGTTTTATACGAGGGGGAGTTTGATCGATCAAAGGGAATCAAATGGTCGGTTGCCATGTTTGTGCATATGTATATGCGCAATATGTTAGAATCTAGCGATCCAAACTGGATTCTGTCATGATGGACGATGAGCTATATTTCACACATTTTTATCTTCAGAGGGATCAAACATGCAGCTCGAGTTTTATACATATCATTATAAGATATTATATTTCCAAAATCAATGCCAGCAAAATTCATCATGATAAAATTCAGGGGCTCTAGAGGGAAAGGCGCTATGAAGTGTACCATCATCTGTCAAGCTGTGGACGGGGCAGATTATACCTCAACAGATCTTTGATCAGAAGATTTATTTAAACTAGAAATATTTTTTCTAATAAAGAAGCTGTTATAGTTGAGTCGACAATCGACTTTTATTTCTTGTTCTAAAGTAAAACGACGTAGGCGAGTATGGTATACGTATACATGTTGAAATAAAATACTTTCGATAAGCGATCAAATGACAAGCGAACCTTTCTAATATCATGACTAACCTTTATCAACACCATTCACCGCGCTCATGAACTGCCAATCATTATTTTTTTTTCCATCGAAATGCCCAGTTATTCATGATTTTATTGTCAACCGTTTCCATATAGCTCTGGTAGCGAGAGACAGCACCGTACTAAGAAAAAAATGCTTTTCTCTGATAGGAAATTCACCGGAAATTTCGTTTAGTATCGGAAAACAATTTTTAGCAAAAGTTTAAACCTGTGCAGGATATGGAAGAAAGCCGGTCCTACAGTTTATATGGAGTATAAACTACATAAAAGTGTTATTTAAACTCCTCAAGTGAATATAGAATCGACGACGATTTCAGATTTCATTTTACGAAATATATATATGTATAGGTAAGTTTTGAAGAATAATAACAACGGACATATTTTTGTATAACTATCCTAGTACGGCACTTGTTTTTGCCTACACATCAGTGATACATTAATATAGTGCCATTTCATATCAAGTTCATTAATGATATGGGTTAACAGTAGAAAATGTCAAATCGAGTGATTGAGCATTTAGGTAAGTTATTTTCTAAAATGCTAAGCTGATAACCTTGAGACATATGTTGATACAAACTGAATAGACAAAATCAACTATCTTAGTTTGATATTTATTGCTGAGTAATTTGTCTCAGAAGACAGTCATCTGTTACTGCATAGTTATCTATATAGTCTTTGTTATTCACACTATTGGTTCAATAGAGATGAATAGAATATCAACTGGCGAATTCATTTCCTATTATTATTATTATTATTATTATGACAGTTTTCTAAATCTCTTGATATCGCCTACTTTGATAAACGTAAGAACACGTGGGCAAATCTTGACTAAGTCAGTCTAGTTTTACACCAAATTTACAGGTTACTGCAGGAATATTCGGTTATCAATGAAATCTAAATGTTGCAAATATTTCCATGGAATCACAGAGTGAATAAATATTAGAAAATAGGTAATAGTGAAGAAATAACTATCGTACTCGCAGCATGGCGAGAAAAGAATAGATTCCTCAGAATAGCGGCCGTTTCTATCAGATTTTTCCCATTCCACAAATTCTTGGGCTCCACCTTTGGTGTCTCAATATGTCACCGTCCTGGATTCATTTGTTTCTTTTGTTTATTGCTCTCACTCAGCGGCAAAGGACTCTCAAACGAGGTTAGATAAGTTGGAGTCGAAAGAAAATCGTTATCATCTTTTTTATTATCGCCATGATGACAATATAAATGAATAATAATAATATACAGAATTTAATATATATTCCAGTATACCAGTATAGAGATATTTGAGAGAAGAACCTTACAAGAAATATAAAAAAATTTCCCACCTGATGCGTACTTTCTGGCGGTCACTGTATATCCTTCAAAGTTGATGAAGAACATCAAGCAGAAATTGGTACTCCACATGAATATCTAGATCGAAGTAAATAGGTAAACAATGACAAAACCTAAATTATTCGTATTTATGAATCCCAAAAATCAGTCATTTTATGAGTTCACTTATCCCGATTGTCAAAATCAAGTATGATCATGATAAACGTCGAATCCCAGAAAAATTAACTGTGATTAATGCCACATGACAGTTCGATTACTTCGAACGAGACTCCAAAGAATAAGAGGCAGCAAATAGAAGGCATATCCTGAAGGTAATTGTTTATAAACGTACTATTTCCGATTCATGCCATCCATGATTGAAACGTTTAACAAATGAGTGAAATTAGACTCGATACCAATCCGCCTCGTTCTCTCGGAGTATACCTACCTACTGGCTCTATATGTTCGACCAACAATTAACATATCTACATACGATTGCTACTTACTTATGATTTGTCAATAGCTGAAGAACTTCAATAGTACCTCGGAACAATCCGGAGAATGGAGTAGCATATGAACTCAGGAGCGCATCAAAGAATTAGAAATCGAATATTAATTGCCATACTCAAATGATGCGCATTTAGTTATTATTATGCATTTCATTAATATGGATAATAGAAATATAGAGAGAAATTCGAATAGAGAGCGTTACATTGGTCAAAAAATTTAGGACTCTCGCTCTTCTCCATCAGTTATACAAAGGAAATGATGATGCTAAATCAATATTGGAAATAGTATATTACACAACAAGTGTGGAAAGTGACATATTTCATACGAGTAGTCGTTTAGCACGAGCCGCGTAGCGGTGAGTGCGGAAACGTAACGAGTGAAGGAAATGCACTTTCCAACGAGTTTTGTACACTATTTTTCCTACGACTCCGAATACTTTCATTTCGCGGGAGGTCTTGTCAAAAATGTAACTCGAGCGGTCTCTAGAATTTCAGATGGTTTTGATTCGATATCAAGTACTGTTTATTTCCATATTCAAGATGATATTTGAATACTTTCCTCATTATGTGAATTACTGATTGATTGAGTTAGTTTAGTTTGGAGAAAATTTATTGATATTGACACCAGCGTACATAAACAACCTTGACACCATACGCCTGCTAGCGCCAGTAATCACGCAACCAGGAATACAGAACCATAGAAGTACGTAGTGCGCAAGCGCGTACGAGTTACTTGAGTTAGTGCGTCATTGACTCCTTGCAAACATCTGTGATACCAAAGAATCTTCTCTTTGGTGATACTGTGATATTAAACTGATGCAAGCAGCAAGCCGCGCATAAAACTGAAGCCGTACTCTTTTGAATAATCTCACCCGCTGTCATCAACATCGAAATAATTCCAGCAAATAGTACAGGTTCCAGTTTTGAAGTGAATTCAGAGGTTATGTATCAGACACATTGAAATTAATAGATGAAGAATTCTCGGTGTAATTCAAAACGAGACAGAAATTTCCATAAATAATATGAATTTGATTTGAGAAAGCTTATATTGACAGTGAGTACCTTCACAATATACCTAATTATTTCTATATCAATTCAGGCGACCGTTGTGATATTTTTCATATCAACACTAATGCTTTTTTTCTTTCAAATAAACTATACCATAGTGATATGAGCTACTTTCTGAATAACAAAACAGTGTGATTATTGACGTTTTCATACGTGGTCGTAGGAAAAATAATGTTTCGTCACTTATAGGTAAAAATGTCAGCCAAATCAACAGGAATATACTCCCTAAATATTTACTCTACCTATAGGTAGTCACATATAATGTCGATTAAAAATAGTTTGAAGTGAATTTTCACATTCAACATTATTGGATCAAGATAACTTTGGATGTTCTCATCAACGTGGTTTTCGTTGGTTGCAAAATTGTCGATTTTCGAAAAATATTCCAATAACATTCTTGTAATACAATTTACAAACAGTATTTATAATATCTTATGAAATTGACCTAGATAAACGTCAGAATCATACACTGTCTCTTGTGAAGACCAATTTATTTCTACGTTACGCCACTGTTGAGAGTACTGCCAGCATTCTCAGAAAAGATTTCCGGAAATTCGAAACATGTTCGACTCCTCACAGTCTCGATTATCCAATTTTCTAAATTTCTAAATTCCTTAAAAGACACTCGGCTGTTTATGTTTGCGTGAGTTCATTAGTTTCTACCATTCCGACCATATATTTACCGATTAGAAGATATCAATTTTCTACACGGAGAAGTTATACTGGATGCTTATTAGGTGATGGCCACCATACTGATTAAGGATAACGTTCTCTTGAAGAAGATATGGCGGATATTAATTATAATAGGAAATCGTGGAAAGATCTCTCAATCAATCTCTCATATAAGAAATATAAATAGCATAGCTTTCATGAAGTATACATTCCAAAGTAGCTAGTCTATTACTTCAGTTTGGAATACTAAAAAATTTATGAGCGTTTTATACTCTTTGCATGTAGACAGTAAAAAAACTTGGGTGTAATTTCAATCAAATGGATGGATGGATCAAGATAACTCTGGATCAGGATTAATGAGCAGTAACAGTTCGTCATCAACCGAATTGTCCCTAGATTCTTCTGAGTCTAGTTGTCATCATATGAATTATATTTCAATAGATAATCGAACCTAGTAAAAAACACCAGAGGTGTTGAAGAAAAGCACTGATTCACATAAACACACACATGATGTGGTGTTTCTTCCCACCAGAAAAGTATTCGCATGTACCTGCTCAGTGTTCAAACGCACCGAAGAGAATTTCGTGGAGATAGGATTCAGCATCAAAAAAATCACAGAATGTGCATCACACCACTGCAGTGTCGAATCGCACTTTCAGAAATGCATAAACAACACCACCTCTGAGTGTTCATTCTGCAAATTTCAGCACTCACCCTAGTGTTACTCACATCTGGGTTTGATTATTGAAACTACCTATGGGAAAGGTCACATAACACCTACATGGGTGAATAAGCCGGTGTTTACTGATACTAAAACAATGAGGACCTCAGGAGACACCAGACGGTGTTTACTGATACTAAAACAATGAGGACCTCAGGGGACACCAGACGGTGTTAGCTGGTGTGAGCTAGAGTAATTTATCTTCACTGTGCATGTTACGTTGCGGTTTCTGATATCCTCATATATATTCACTTGATTTTTAGTTATTTCAACGAAATGAAAACAGGAACCTAACCCATGTAAAACAATATTGGTCATCTCTTGTCCATTTTCCGATTCAATATTTCCTACTGTCCTATAATCCCTGCATCACTGCAAATAACCGCACGCCAGTAGCAATAAAAACCACAATTTCCCATAAAATCCCCATAAATACGCACTCGTGTCCCATTGTGTCAAATTGCCCATTGAGAAGTATTTACCTCAAACTCGTCACACTTTATTATCTACTCAGCCAACAAAACGAACTGAATGCTCTTTTATGCCTGAACCGCAAATTTGCTTAGAAAATTGCATAATAGGAAAGCCGGTGATCCTATTGAACAGTCACAATAAAAGCCCGTATCTGAATGGGGAACCTGTAGGGTGTAAATCTGGCCGGAAAGTATACATATATATTGGCTTCTTTGAGACTTCGGCAGGTAAAAAGATTTCTATTTCGGGTAGGCAGACGGAATCGGAAATGCCTCGGTTAGAGGTCCCTTGAACTCTTCTTTCGGACAGGTAAAGGATGGCTCAGGTAGAAAGAAACCAGAAGATATGCAGACAAATATGTGGTCCTATTACATCAAAATAGGTCATAATGAAGGGGTTACAATAATGTGTCGTGCATGCTGGGAATGTGTCATCAACCAACTTTTGAAATTCTGAAATTAAACATCCACTATAATAGTTTGTTTTGGACTTTTCACCACTGTAAACTCATGGAAGATGGAAATAATTTAATCACAATGTACTGTGATGTCATTAATAAAAAACTTCCGTACGTCGCCGTCTTCTCATAATGAAAATAAAACCGAGTCAATGGTGCCAAAAGCTATAAATGATAATGCTGTATATATGCATATCAAATATCTTTCAATTAAGAACTGATTATTCAATTTAATCACTTCAATACTTCGAGATGTTCCAGTCGACTCTTATTTCAATTAATTAAATAAACATAGATATGTATGTCGTCTGCATAAAAATGGCTAATGCAATGCCTCAAGCAATCTCTGAATGAAGAAGTATATATCGTGAATAACAACGGCCCTCAGATTGATCCCTGAGGTACGCCGCACACGATTTTTTGCCTTGCTAGGTAGTATTCAACGATCTTTGACCAACTCATCAGGTGACAGTATTACTATTCACTGCCGAATTATTCTTGATTTACGAGAATTATACTTGAAATCACATTAGTTTTTGTGGGAATATCCTTGACGGGGTCATTAAAAAATTTTGCTGCTACGCGAAACCAAACCTTATCCTTAAAATTGAAATGCCAATTCTCAGACAAAGGATACCTCTCTGTAATTTTACAAAGTATTCAATGAACCCTTTAATGCAGCGATTATCAAAAACCTAACCTTTATTCAAAGTAGGGAGGCAAAAATGCAAAATAACTAGACCCTTTCATACCGGTAATGAGGTACCCCGGCCTAAATACTTTTCTCACGTCAGCAGGCCTAAAGACAAATTGCATATTTATGACTCTGAACCAGAAGGATTGCATCTGTTTCGGAATGAATGAGTATATTCAAAATTGTATTCCCATTTGCTGCAGGAGAGAGGATAATGGTCGGTTTTGAAGTTTGAAGTGAAACAATTTTGGTGAAATTTGTACCAGATTACTGGTATGCTCATACCAACGATTCTTGAGTCAAATCAGCCCTTGCAACCATCGCTCTGATCTATACGACTCTCATTATCCCATTGCTAAATAAAATAAAAACAAACAATGTAGTGAAAGTTTTATTTAGTCTTTCCTCTTCAATTATTATAAATTGCATCTCTTGACCGGCAACTAAGTCTGTTCTACAGTTCTGGCTGTGTAGACACTGTCCAAACTCCAAAAAAATTTGATCTTTCTTGCAATTGACCCTTCCCAGAATAGAAAGTTATCATGGCGGATTTTGACATTTGACAAAATAAGTGTTCTATGTCAAAATTGAATTAAAATGTGAATGAATCCAAATTCCAGAATAATATCCCTTCTCTTTGTGCCTTTTAATTCTAATAAATATCTATATCGATATTCTGTCAAGTGTCAAATTTTTTTCTATATTTTTCCCTAAATCTGTCAAATATCAAAATCCGCCATGATAACTTTCTATTCTGGGAAGGATCAATTACGTCTACTGAAACCATACGCGTAAATAACAACAGAAGACTTGGGCAAAAGTGGTAGCCAGCAGTCATGTGCTTGAGCAGTTATTGCATGCATAGTAAATTTGATTGAAGACATATACATCCCAGAGGCGTACACTTTGAACGATATCTTGAGTGCCTCGAACGTTTTATGAATAGACAAAAGAATGTCTTATCGAAAGTCGAGTGACTATTGATGGGATTGACAAAAGCCAGACACCTTTCATACGAGCGTCTATTGATAAAATTCGAATAAAATTAGTTTTCGAGAGTACGCTTCAAACATCTATACCTACCTCAAGTCTCAACTTTGTTGTAAGTAATTCGATATGAAATGAAAACTTTCGATTTTACAAGGCTCGAAGTATCTCGATGGCATTTGGTTTCAGCAGGATGGTTGTTCTGTCCATGAAGATTTTTTTGTTGAATCAATTCGTTGTTAGTACATTGACTTCCGATGATCTTCTTGAATCATGTTTCACTTATGCGATGTTAACGAATGGAAGAAATTACATTTTTCAATTTCTACCGATTGATTTACAATCAAGCATCTAGCAAACTCAACTATCCTCAAGGGCCAAAGATCCTTGATTCTGCTTTGGACAAGCTTGATGAATTAAACTGGGTCTTTGAAAATGTCTTGTGGCCCCTTCAAATCACCGGACTTCGATGGATGTCCTTGAGAAAGTGTTTGAAATTCACATGGTGTTTTGTAATCTTTGAGACCTTGCTAGATATTCCTGGGATTGCTCTGGAGACCCCTAGACTCGCTCCTAGATGACATAGGTGATCAAGGAAGAAGGTACCTACACGAAGCAGTCTGTTGAAGTTGGTGGAAGAATTTTTGTCTGATCGTGTGCAATTTTTTTACGGGGTTTCAATACACCAGTAACGTTCTAGAACTGATGTGATAATGAACATGATATTGAGATTTCTAGTTCTGTAGTGCACGCCTCTGCCTAACACTGTACATGAGTTATAACCCATGAGTTATACGAAGTCTTTAAACCCTTCATTGCGATACGTTGTCATCGCAGTCCCATCTGCATTTCACCATCCTCTTTGTGAAGATAAATGAAGAGTCATCGCTACCGTAATATATCGTCATTTCATTCTGCAAAAACATTTATGTCTCGAAATCGCTGTATCTCTCTTTCCAAGGTTGGACTCTCCAGGTTCAGAGGGGTTATCGCCGATGCATCAACAATGTTCGAAGGCTTCACTAAACACTATTCGGTTTGGCACAGTAAGAAGTATCAGGATATAATTTAAAATGTTGGGCTCGAAATTCGTTAACGTCTCAATTTTTTTAATGTCCTGGTTCTCATGAAAATGGATATCCTGTAATGTTCAGAGAACATCGTGAGAACCAAGGGAAATAAGGTAGGAGTTGGTGTTCTTCTTAAATTTCTTGAGATCGTATGCCTCGGGGAACACCTCCCTAGGCAATGAGTTCCAAAGTCTCGATGCTCGTTGGATGAATGAGTCTTTGGAAAGGAACGTTCTGCAGGTCTCTAAAGTGACCACGAACGGGTGTGAAGACTGAACTTGGCGGGTTAATCTCGAAGAGACTGCTAATATAGGAGCGATTGTTGATATTTCAGAAGAACATCGCCCATGAAAATATCTACAAAATAGAGATAAATCGCCAACTTTTCTACGGTGTCCCAGATAAGTGAGCTAGTTTGTAAGCGAGGCATCACCGACGAGACGAATTGCCCTTTTTTGGACAGAATCCAATAGTTTTAGGATATTTTCAGGTGCCGCACTTCAAATATGGGAACAGTATTCCAGGACAGGTCGGATCTGTGCCTTATAGATCATAAACAGCTGACTGGGAGTAAAATAGCTCTTGGCTCGAAACAGAAAACCAAGTTTTTGGGATGCACTTTTGGCAATGGACCTCACGTGATTTTCCCAAGAAAGATTATTGCTGATATTAACGCCAAGCATCGAAATGGATGACTTCAATGGAATAGTTACTCCTGACTGAATTATGTTGGGCACAGTGAGATCGGCTTTTCTAGAGAAAAGACATGCTTGTGTTTTGTTTGCATCGAATTCTACCAGGTTATTAGATCTCCAATCAAGAATTGTTGCATACCTACATTATTTTTCGATAACAACTGAAGCAACTCTGGAAATAAATGAAAACGAAAATAGCGAAATATGACTCTTTTCAAATATCTCAAATATGAAAGAGCAAGTTTTGGTACGTTATTGATAATAATTTTTGATGACCCTTACAATTGCACTCTCGATTGCACTTGATTTATGGAATCCATTCACTTTATTAGAAAGCTCCCTCACATAGGGGAGTGAAGTTTTTGGCTACATGAGACATGAGGTGCAATAGGTTCTTTTTGGTAAGAATTTTTCCTAGCAGTTATGCCTTCTGTCAGATTTCTAGTGCACCACACTGTATAGTACAACTCTTTCATCATTTATATTGCCCATGTCTGATTAAATGAGCATAACTGTACTGGTAGAACAAGTGGCACCGTATTGAAAACGTATAAGGTAGGTATATTAATTCCAATACTGAATATTTCTTGAAAATAATACTTCAATATGCCGGTAAGGTAGAGTTACTTCCTTACAAAGCAACAACACGTTGCAACTGATCATTAGTACTCAGTCCACTACACATCTACCTCCCATAAATTGATTATTTATTTGAAAACAGTACGTAGGTAGTAATTTCAGTTTTCATTAAAGCAAAAAAAAAACAACACGGTTAACTTTTACCATGTGGGACAAGAACAGGTTTCAGTCCTCATTATTAATTTCGTTGGCATTTAAATTAAATCTTAACTTAATTGTTTTTTGGTAGATACGTGAGAACTTGATTCTACGGGTTATCTCGTTTTCAGAATCTTTTTATCCTAGAATGTGCAGCTTGCTTCCATTTGGAATGGAAGATAGAAACAGTTAATGATTTTCATAATGAGTTTGATGTAGAGATGTGGCTCCATTTAGAGGATGTTTTCTCTTAGAAGATAGGCTATTTCAATGGAATAGCCAGGACACCTGTTCGGGAAGATATTTTTCTTGTTAACCTATACCATGTACACACAATGAGGTAGAACTGCTAATATATCTGATTGATTGATGATTCCATGTATGTTTCTTCTTTCCATAATCTGTTTGATAATTCGATGGAAAATGAATACTTGTAACGGCTCAAAAAGTTAAATATGCATGTCCATCGATCCCTGAAATTGGAATGAAAAACTTTTCCCATCATTTTGACTGGCAGCAGAGCGGTGACTAAACTTTGGGCCATCAAAATCGATAGTGTTTATGCTGGGTGGTGTTAATTCTTGCCAGTTTTTCACGAATCGATCATATCTAATTATTCCGACCCAGCGAGGGTGGAAACAAGAGCAATTCACCCTTTACGTCCCCTCCAACTGCTACGTCGCATACGAGGGTTTCAATTTGTAGAGGGAGGCCATGCGGATTTTGGAAGAGGGCCATTATTTTTTACGAGTTGTGCAATTTCGTTGCTGATAGGTAGTTCAGGCTCAGATAGGATATGAGTAGAATTTCAGCTTGATTTATTGCAGGCTTTCGCTTCCACTTCAATATTTCGTTGGATTTCGAAACTTCCTGGTACGTTCTCAACGGTTTTCTTTTGTGACCGCCAACTTAGTTGCATAGCAACCCTCGAAGACTCATTGAGACTTGTAAGAGTAAGGAAGACGGTCACCTTAGATTTTTAAGTGTCATCCGAAGCATTACTCGACTGGCTATCGTCGTCATTTCATCAGTTTCAAAGTCTTGAGAAGCTGCTGGACCATCCACTTAGATTATGTGGTTGTAGAAAAGCGCTAGGCATTCGCAAAACAAATGTTCTTCAGTTTCAGCAAAGTTCTCGCAGTAGCAGCAACTATCACTCTCTAATCTGCAAAATTTTTCCTGTCCTGTCACCAGTTTCAAGTCTTTCTTGTACAACTCGAGAAGCTGTTTAGCTTTCCTTGGCGAAAGGCTCACTAGCCTTTTCGCTTAACTTTGTCCTGGCACTCTAGAACAGTGAGTTTCATCAGTTTTCCAGTGTTGAAACTCATCTTTCTGGACCAGTCACTTACTGCGAAAGTAGGTACCTAGCCATAATAATCTACTACTGATCTTGTCCAAGTTTCATCTAAATTAAGTAGGTAGGTATTATACATAGCCAGAGTCCAACGCATTTTAGTGCAATATTTAAAGAAATTTGCAGAACACTTCTGACAATTATCTTCGTGTTTATCATGGCTTTTACACAGGTGATAACGGATTTGACTAATGAATATTAGGTTAGGTCTGAGACGTTTTTGTTTCAAGATAATATTTGGCTCCGAGTTTGGTCTTGGCTCTACTCATGGAGTAATGACTTTTGAGGTGGATATGCATGAAAACTACTGTTTTTCATCAAGTACGTGTGAGTGCATATTCGGGTCCATATTTTTGTCTTCAGATAGAAAATATCTCGGAAAATATACATATTTCAATTATTTGTGAAAACAGTTGATTACTCGGTACCTTGTCTGTATAAAAATCTATTTTAGGATTCCAATGGAACCTGTATAAGTAGACATATTTATCACTAGTTCCTTATCACTTGGGTCGGAAACCATGAGCGCATTTATTGGCGCTTGGCAGTGACATTGTTGCGTTATCATTATCAACGGTAGATAATAATTTCAACAGGAATAATTGATAACTTGTCCAAACATGATGCAGTTGCTTCATACCCATACCTTGAATTACCAATATCTATACATACAGAAGATGTGACGGACCAGATCTTCTGATGGCTAACATTTACTGGAATAGTTACCTAACTATCTGTGGAATCAACTATTGTTAGGTATTAGGCGAGGTATTAGCTCGGGTATTAGGTACCTAATACCTATAGAGACAATACATTCAGTTTCCAGTGCAAATCCAAAGTAATATAAAGGTACTCAGACTCAGTTTCCACTGCAAATCCAAAGTAATACCTATAAAGGAATTCAGACTCAATAAGTGAATAATCTCGTGAATAATGATACGGAATTAAAGTCAACTGCGTCTCCCATGTGACTTTTATGCATCTTTCTTGTTTCCATATAGTATTTGAAGTAGATGAGAGTCACGCTAAATTCGAAAATACCTCGGAACATAGAACATATCACTTATCACAAGTACTTATTTTGTGACAACTGTATTTTCCAATAGTCATTTCTAGAGATAGATAACCTCCAAAAGCTAGTTGAATAGGTATTTTTAGTTTGCCAAGATTTGGTTTTCTTCAACATCGATGTCGATGAAAAATTATGCACTCTTGTATCTGTCTCATCGAATATTTACAGTAAATAAGAAAGTAAAACAAACAAAAATGCTGTAAAATAAACTTACCAATTTCGAGCTCGTACAACATCAGTTAGTCTCTAGTTCAGGCACCAACATATGAGTTCACTTTACACAAATAACACAGCGCTCTGTCTCCAAATATTTTCACTGGAACAGTCAGACTAAACAGAGAAACTTGATGGCTCGACAGTCGACACAGCGTCAAGAGCGAGAACCCCCTCGCTCGCTCCTTCCCCAAAGCGCAGCCACAGCCAACTCTGACTGCTGTCATTTCCTTCCAGCCGCAAAGGCTCACATGCGAATGCACTACTGGTCGCGGACGCGGGCGCGAGCCGAGCCGCCAGCGGCCGCGCGCCCTCCCTCTCTCTACACGTCTTCGCGCTTCCTCTGGCCCTGGCGTTGCGTTCCGTGAGCGCAGCGTTTGCGTGCGCGAAGATGGCGGGGCGCGGAGAGGGGTGACGGAGTGGAGGGGGGCGCTCTCTTCTCTAGCTAGGCAGGCGTCTTGGCTTGGCGGGGCAGCGAATGTAGAGACTGAAACGAAAATGTTCTCATGATCTCATGTGACTTGAGGGACTAGCTTAGCTAGCGGACTGTGGTCAGGGCTATTATTCCACTCAGTACTTTAGTACTAGGTTTAGTAATATTTGAAAATATTATGTACTAAAGCACTTTCAAGCGATTTCAGTTTTCACGGAACAAAATATCAAAATCTTTGTCGAGAAGATGATTATTAGAGAAGATAAAGAAAAATAATGTCTAGGCACTGTGTTTGTATTGAAATTACATTTCAAACCATCACGAGGAGAAAAAATAATAATGACTGAAACAGAAGATCTGATATTTTAAGGATAAGTATACCTAATGGATGCTTTCTCTGGTTCAAACTTCAACAATTTTTATCACGTTTCTTATTAGTGCATTGGCTGTGTCAAAGAATATCTGCATGTCGGTTTTCTTTTTTATATCTGATGTTGATGATCTGACCTCAAGATAGGCGTTTTTAAAGTGTACAATCAATAAATATAAACAAGGTTACCTCATATTTTGTTACATCAATTTTGGTTTTCATTCCATAAATGATCAATCGAATATTATTTTCTATTTGGGTATTTCTCTTTTCTTATGATGGTATGGATTTTGCTGTGTGATTTTTGAATGAAAATAAAAAGCCAAAAAGCTGCCAGCGCCTCAAGGACAAAAAATTTAAAGTTCCTTTATAGGTATATTGAAATCCAGTACCATCCAGTACTAGATTCTCAATTCTAGTTCTTTTTCCAAGTGAGATCTGGTACTATTTTTCAACGGGCAGGTAGTGGTACCGTGAGTAAAGTGAATATATTCCTACACGAGACAAATTCACTGTCGTGAACAAAAATTTGAGTTATATAGACACATGTGTGAATATATAATGATGGTTGTTTGTTAAGTTACGAGATAATACATTTTACGTTCTCAAATACACTTTTTTCTTTTTTTGTATTCACAATAATAATTCCATTATTATATTCATTTTTGAAACGCAACAGCATTTTATTTTATTTATAAACAGTAGGTAACCTACTCGAACATCAACTTTGTGATATACTCACAACATTCGGATTTAGGAAAGAATATAATTAGTTAGGTATATAGGTACCTTTATCATATATATATATATATAGTTTTCCATCACTTTTCTATTTTCTATGTAAGTAGATATTTTTGAATATATATATAGTTGAAATTTAATGTTACCACTATGTGTTCCTATTTAAAAACAAGTGCTTAACAAAATAAAAGGGGTCAGATATATTGGACTCATTCCGTATAATTGTGCTTGCAAAATAAAAAAATTCTCAAGATTAGGTTAGGCACCAAGGCACCATATCAATCCTCACAAAAATTAAAATTATGTACAAACCTCAATTTCAGCCAAGCATATCTATAGACATGGGCGCAGAGAATACCGTATATATATATTACAATTATTTCTCGTATAAGTATAGGTATTCTACTGCATGTATCAATATACAAATGTATAAATATTCGTATAATTATTCGAGGAGTTTTGGCACAGATTTTTGGTGCGAATATATGTAAACATGATGGTTGAAGAAAATATTTCAAATATCTTGGGACGGTAGCGCCAAAGTTTACAGGATAGGTAGTATATATTCTGTAAACTTTAGTAGCGCTTCTATTCTATTCTATATTCTATTCTATATTTACTTTTCAGGAGAACTATAAAAAACAGTTGTTTCTCGCTTTTTCTTGGATATAACTTTCACATCAGTTATATATTTGTAATAGAAACTCCTGCTTGCTGGCATGCTTTCTTTCTAATTATCTGATGCTCAAATTCAATCAAAACTTAAAAATTCGTGAGTTATTGAACATATAGGATGATTTACGTCCAAGGATTGGTTTCATAATATATTGTTTAGTTGTGATGTTTTCTTATCTTCTCGTAATGAGTTGGGATTATTTTTCACAACAAATGATGTTGACTCATATGATGTGTAGAAGTAAGTACTATGGTCCATGATTATTTTGATAGAATCATAGCAGAGCTTTTATATTATCATCAATAATAAAAGCTATTTCACTCCCAGTCAGCTGCTTATGATCATGAGACACAGATCTGACCTGTCCTGGAATACTGTTCCCATATTTGGAGTGCGGCACCTAAACATATCCTGAAACTATTGGATTCTGTCCAAAAAGCGTCTCGTCGGTGATGTCTCGCTTACAAACTCGCTCACTTCTCTGAAACACCGTAGAAAAGTTGGCGATTTATCTCTGTTTATAGATATTTTTATGGGCGATGCTCTTCTGAAATATCAACAATCTTTCCTTCATTAGCAGTCTCTTCGAGATTAACCCGTCAAGATCAGTTTTCACACCCCTTCGTGGTCACTTTAGAGACCTGCAGAAAGTCCCTTTCCAAAGACTCGTTCATCCAAACGAACATCGAGACTTTGGAACTCATTGCCTAGGGAGGTGTTCCCCGAGGCATACGATCTAGAGAAATGTAAGAAGAACACCAACTCCTACCTTCTTTCCCTTGGTTGTCACGATGTTCTCCGAACATTACAGGATATCCCTTGTCTTGAGAATCAAAATTTAAAAAAAATATTCGTAGGGGGTTTAGGAGAAAACACGGACGCTCGGTCGTATATATATAGTATTCTATCTCAAGTTAGGATCAGCGTTGGGTTCGCTATTACAATTGTACTAAATCTATTACTATATTTTGCCTTGCTCAGTATGCTAATACGACAACAGATAAAATCTCGATAATCTAGTACGTTTTTTGCCCATGACTACTGCGTATTCGCGATAGGTGCTAAGCGACACGCTACCTAGCGGTGACTCGTGAACCACTCGAAGTGGTATAACCACCGAACTCTCTGGAGGATAACCCACAGAAAAACTTAACCTCTGTTCTGTTTATGTTCGCTTCTGATGTGAAAGGTGTACTTCCAGCAGTTTTTCGAGAGATGTTCTGGTGAAATACATGTGAAATCATATCGTTTTTCTCGTTTCAGTTATTGTTTGGTGACAAGACACCTATGTCACAATGACACAAACATCAAAAATATGAAAACAAAACAAAAACGACACCACTTCGAGAAGTTTGAGTTGTTACCATGAGATAGTGCTACGTGTTATTTTCTATCGCGAATTGCGATCACGCAGCATTCAGTGCAGTATGCAGTAATTCCTGCCACAGAAGGCACAGAACACATATTTCTATGCCTGAATCGGTTGAACCAGGTGTTCTGTGGCCTGGGACACCGTGTTCTTTTGTTCCATTTTTATCATTGGTAATTTATTTGCACTTATCAAACGATCTACATTTTGATGAAAATTTTTGTCGGTACTTACGTATTTTGACCTGACAAACACGAATTTCATAATATTATCGTGAACATATCTCTAGTTTTCGAGATAATCGATGACAAAGTTCGAAATTTCCCCTTCTTTTACTGATATCAATCTTTCTTTTTGACATGTATTGAAAAGAGAAACCTTTTCACTGACACTGAAGCCTTGTTGGTGAAATAGGGAAATTACAGTAAGATTCCATATTCATGATGTTTTTCTTAGATTAAAGTCATAATTAACCATGGTAAATGCATGTAATATGTCCTGGGATCTAAGAAGATACAATAATTGCCCAAAATTTGTCATACAAAGGAGGTGGAATTTCGATTATCTCGAAAACTAGAGATATGTTCTCTATAATATTAGGAAATTCGTGTTTTTCAGGTCAAAATACGTAGGTATGTTCCAAGAAAAAATTTAATCAGAGTATAGATCGCATGATAAGTGTAAAACTACCTTATTATTGAATTTTTTGTTTTATTTTTCGTTATGCTTGTATTGTATTAAAACTATCAATAAAGTAAAATTTTCAATATTTCAGTTTTTTTCAATCACCTCTCGATTCTAGTACGATCTATTACAATTTGCGTACTAAATTTTAGTACGAAGTGTCGCTACCAAAACCCCAACGCTGGTTAGGATACTTCTTGTCGATATATCTGCTGGCATAGCGCCACCAGCGGGTCTTATTTTCTGGATTGTCTACGCCCATGGAACCAGATAGCCCGGTACCGGTAACGTCCGGTCCAGCAAAACAACTCTGTAGTCGCAGTCACACCCAACGATGTGGTACCCGCGGTACCCGTATGAGGAAATATCGCCTCTGGCGAAGCCAAATGGGCATCTAAATGGGAAATTCCACCGCGATTGTATGAATATCCGACCGAAAAGTCAGAACACCGTTATTAGAGATAATCTCTCGAGTGAGTTACGATGTTTTACTATATATCTTCTTGTATATTTCAGCATGACAGAGTGGAAGACAGCGGTTTTCAATTATATGTCGGAACTCGGAAATACAATGTTTTCTGCTATTTTGGCTAGGCACAGTTGCGTAATTACCCATTAGAATTTAGAAAGCAAAAAAAAAAAAACTTCCTATTTCTGAATGATTTCCGCATCATCTATAGTAATCATTTCAAATCACATTAGCATTTAGTTCCGTTGATATGGACCTGTTCTTCACTTCTGAAAACTGAACAAGAAATCTGTCATGATGCTGGATTCACTGATGCTGATGAAAATTATACGGTATAATTAAGTATCGCTGATGGATTTTATATTCCAGTCATTTGGTCAGCTCGTTCAGAAAGCTTATATAAGCAATTTTTCAAACCTAACAGCTTGTCTTCTCATCTACATAGGAAGAGGAATTGAAAATGTTATAAACCTTGATGAAAGTTGATTCTTAAAAATCATCAATGTATTTTTTTTTTGCGTACAGATTTTATTTAAATTTGGAACATTCAGTATACTGATATAATACCTCTATAAAAAAGGCCCATAACTTTTCTCTCAATATATTTTTTTCTGAATTTTGAGAGGTACCTACTTTTATATAAGTACAATTCGAGACCTGAAAAAATATTCATCAGTGAAATGAGTAATCATTATACCTACCTAATATAAATTATTAATAACAACTTCATTATTAATGAATTCTTTTGAGGTTGTAGGTAAAGCAACTGGAATAGAAAATGTAACTTTTTTTAAATCTGGGTGTTGAAAATGAATTCTCACAAACAAATCTCAATTATATCATTATTGAATTTGGTAGGTATACCTTCTCTTTCGAAAACCAGAGGGATTGGTCTGAGTACTTATATGGGATACCCGTTTTTTCTTATCAAGGTTGATTTTTCAATCCTAAATTTTTCAAATAATAATCCATATTATACAAAATGAACCTATAATTTTTCGATCCACCTTATTGTAGGTATAGGAGTAAACCGATGTTTTCCACTAAATTGTAACTACACAATTCCTGTCCCATGCATAGCCACAACAATGAATCTAAATTTAGGGTCATTATTTCGCCTAATAAGAGTAGGCATTCAAAGAGATGTGGGCAGTACCATATTCAGTGTACCCACAACTTGGAACGGTTATAAAAAAGGCAATTCCCAGAAACAAGTAGACGTTATACGAGCTAACGAACATTGCATATAACATTTCTCCCTGAAGGTATGGATAGGGTAATGGTGATTAATTAACTCACTGGAAATGGGAAGGGAACAACAGACAATTATTTACACCTCCAGGGCTTATAACCAGAAGTGCTCACAACACAATCGCTGAAAACTCGAGTTGTATTGATTTTGTGATTTTTCACACCTATAAGTAGTTGCTATATCCAAAACAATGACGAATGTAGAGACCTTATTAAATGGGCAAAGGGCATTGATTATACCTACATTGGTGGAAAAAAATCACAGGGACTCTCGCGCTTATCGAGTTATGCAGAGAAAACTAAAAATGCTCTACATATCTAATTCCTTACGCAAATAAATTTTATTGCAAGACATGTTTATGATTTATGACTTCAATACCTAATGTATCTATACTCAAGTAGATAATGATCAACCTTTGATATAAAACGAAAAAAATTATTTCATTAGGTATTTGTACCTTATACCTATTATACCTATAACTGGTATCAATAGGAAAGTTGTATTCATTCATTAGCTTTATGATATTCGTTTGTTCCATGTGACTAGTGTTCAAATGTTCAATATCTCCGAATTGAAGTAGGTACTTAATAGGTATACAGAAAAAAATTCAAGTTAAAACAGTACTTAGATGCAGCAGAAAAGTCCTTGATTTGGAACAATTGAATTTCAGCTCATACAACAATAGAGGCGCCACCGTCGAAAGATATTTGAAACAATCAAATGTCCCTCACAATCGAATATTCATACCTTTGTATCGACACTTGCAGAAACCTGTAAATTTGGTTGAATTCACGGCTTCACTTGTCACGCAATGTCACGTTAGAAATGTTTGATCAAAGTAGGCGGAATCAAGAGATATCACAGGATAAGGAAGTGAATTCACCAGTCAATATCGATACATCTCTCCTATACCTCCTATCCGTAATTATCAAACAACTGAACCCACTTTTGATAAAGTTAAAATTCATTACGAAAAAGAGCTGATTTTGTCCCTCTGTAAGTTTTTGTTGACTGAATATAGGTATTATTTCTTTGACATTTTAGTCTCCTAAAAGACCAATAATGGATCACTTTTTGATCAAATGTTGACATCCAAAAAATTACACATTATTTCGAACCTATTAGAAGAACACTAAAAAGTATAGTTTTTAGTAGCCAATTTCGATAAAGATGTGGTTGTTGTATTTGTAACCCTCAATTAGTGAAAATAGTGTTCTATACATTAGTTTAGTGTTCAATTATAGATGTTTATCAAGTATCGGCCTTGTCTATTCAATACTTTAGAAGAATTCATTGATAGAGATCAGGAGCGGAGCAGAATAATTAATTACCGAAATTATCATTAAAAAAATCAGAATCCACAGCCTCCTTCCTGTACAGTGTATGTACAAAACAAATAGTCATCAATGATAGTCACCAAATAACTACTACGTAAGCCTTTCCGGAAAGTTCGAGGAAAACGCAACCTTCAAAATTCCTCATCTCATAAATACCTTTTGTTTCCACAGCCACCTGCACCTAAGCACACCACCCGTCATCTACCAATCACTTTAATAAGCAACGCGTCGCACAGCAGCAGCAATAATACCTGCACGAAGTCACAGCCTACTTAATTTCACCGCGTCCGTCAACAAAACACTATCACCACGCCGTCGGCGGCGTCGGTAGGCCTGACTCCGCCCCGCAGCTCTCTCGCCGCCACCATATTTTAAAAACTCCGCCTCCCCGGAAAAAATCGTGGAGCGTTTTTCGGACCACGCCCCTACCCCTTGGCGAGAGGGGAGGTTGAGCGCGAAAAAGTGGGGTGGTTTTTCGCAGGCCGAGCGGTCGCAGATGTTGCGTCATCTAGCGGCGAGTAGACGAAAACGCGAGGGGTATGCACCGAGCGGCGTGGAAGGCAAGGTTCGCCACCGGGGTGAAAATGTTCAGGACTTGGGTAGCTGTGGAATGATGGACGGCCGAGAGGTGGCGCTAACGGTTCAGCAGATATAGTTGTTACAGGGTGGCCCACGTCAGTTTATATAATGTACGAGTTTGCTTCGAATGGTTGTTATGCTAATTATTTCGAGTAAAATAATTCCATTGGAATAAGAATTGTTGAATTAACAATGATTCGAATATATTACTCCGGTGAAAGCATAATTATATAAGTGATAGAAATATTCATATTTTAACGAATAATAATAAGCCATAAAAATATAAGTTAAATCAATGCTAGAAAATTATTCAAAAATGAGAGTTTTGGTGGGGAATTCTGATGGAACATACTGGGTGTTCTATTTGTAAAGTCCAATAACTTCGGAATATATCATAATTCACGAGTCGTAAGTATTATCTCTACAGATAGATTCGACAAATCGAAATGAATTAATAATATTGCAATTGTGGAAGAAATAAGTATGCAGTTCTCGTAGAAGTTTGGTTAAACATTCAATAAATGTGAAAATAGTGTTGATTTCATTTCATTGGAATTATTATCATCAGTGCAACAAAAAAATTAACGGTTCATCCAGATGACATAAATCCATTAAAAACTTCACAGTCACAGTCCATAGGCACAGGGCCGTGAATCTAACAAACAATTAAATAATATCTCAACCCTTTGTGTGTGATCTAGCAATGGTCGATTTATTTTTTTTATTGTAACATTTGGAGCTCATTATTCATTCTGGAGAAAGGCAGTAGAATACGAGTCAAAAGTCAGGTGGTTTCAGAAGTTATATACATCTATCTATCCCTCTATAGGTGGCCATCCGATTAACAGTTGGTATTCTTGGTATCATTCATTCGAGAATCATCACCTCACCAACTCGTATACAGGGTCCACAACTAGACCAACCAAAAAAGTACAGAAGCGGAAGTAGAACAAGAGATGGCCAAAAATGACCAAGTGATGATGAAACTTTTGAATCACAACAAAATTCATATCGTTCTCATAATGACATTTCAAAAAAAAAAGAGAAAAACTTGACATTTCTGGATTTATTTTTATCAGAGTAAATTATCAATTGATTAGATATTCATCATAAAACTATTTAATTTTAATAAAAATTTATAGTAAAGTTTGAACAATTAATTCCAGCAAAAATTTCCGAAGATATCCCATGTTGCTGCTTATCAGAAACGTTAAACATTTCTTGAAGAGTTGATTCCAAAATTTCATCAGATATTTTAATTTGTTTGGAAGGAGATGGAGAAATCAATATTTTGTTAGGAATCTCAATTTTTCATTCAAACTATCTCCTAATTTGTATATCAGACGATGTAAATTCACATTCACAGTTGTACAAAAAATGTTGTTTGTATTTCGTGTATAAAATTCGTGTTTTCATAAAACACTAATTTTACATACTTAATACAAAAATAACTATTACAGTCCGAGATTAGTATTATAAACTCTCGATTGGAGAAATGGATTCTATGAAAAAAAACAAGCAAATTGGTATGCGCGAAGTTGAAAATCGATCCATCCGTTCGAAAGTTATGGCGATTTGAAGAATTCGAAAAAGTTCCAAGGGTACCCCCTTTGATGAATTTTTTTTTCATATTTCGGTTTTTTCGTTGGAGAAATGGATTCTATGAAAAAAAAAACAAGCAAATTAGTATGCGCGAAGTTGAAAATCGGTCCATCCGTTCGAAAGTTATGGCGATAAAGTTCCAAGGGTATACCCCCTTTGATGAATTTTTTTTTTAGATTTCGGTTTTTTCGATTCAAGAAATGGATTCTATGAAAAAAAAACAAGCAAATTGGTATGCGCGAGGTTGAAAATCGGTCCATCCGTTCGAAAGGTATGGCTATTTGAAGAATTCGAAAAAGTTCGAAGGGTATACCCCGAGGTATACCCCCTTTGATGCATTTTTTTTTCGATTTCGGTTTTTTCGATTGGGAAATGGATTCTATGAAAAAAAAACAAGCAAATTGGTATGCGCGAAGTTGAAAATCGGTCCATCCGTTCGAAAGTTATGGCTATTTGAAGAAATCGAAAAAGTTCCGAGGGTATACCCCATTTTTGATTCTTTTTTTTTTTCGATTTCGGTTTTTTCGATTGGAGAAATGGATTCTATGAAAAAAAACAAGCAAATTGGTATGCGCGAAGTTGAAAATCGGTCCATCCGTTCGAAAGTTATGGCGATTTGAAGAATTCGAAAAAGTTCCAAGTGTATACCCCCTTTGATGCATTTTTTTTTATTTCGGTTTTTTCGATTGGAGAAATGGATTCTGTGAAAAAAAAAAACAAGCAAATTGGTATGCGCGAAGTTGAAAATCGGTCCATCCGTTCGAAAGTTATGGCGATTTGAAGAATTCGAAAAAGTTCCAAGGGTACCCCCTTTGATGCATTTTATTTTTCGATTTCGGTTTTTTCGATTGGGGAAATTGATTCTATGAAAAAAGAACAAGCAAATTGGTATGCGCGAAGTTGAAAATCGGTCCATCCGTTCGAAAGTTATGGCGATTTGAAGAATTCGAAAAAGTTCCAAGTGTATACCCCCTTTGATGCATTTTTTTTTATTTCGGTTTTTTCGATTGGAGAAATGGATTCTGTGAAAAAAAAAACAAGCAAATTGGTATGCGCGAGGTTGAAAATCGGTCCATCCGTTCGAAAGTTATGGCGATTTGAAGAATTCGAAAAAGTTCCAAGGGTACCCCCTTTGATGCATTTTATTTTTCGATTTCGGTTTTTTCGATTGGGGAAATTGATTCTATGAAAAAAAAACAAGCAAATTGGTATGCGCGAAGTTGAAAATCGGTCCATCCGTTCGAAAGTTATGGCGATTTGAAGAATTCGAAAAAGTTCCAAGGGTACCCCCTTTGATGCATTTTTTTTTCGATTTCGGTTTTTTCGATTGGAGAAATTGATTCTATGAAAAAAAAAACAAGCAAATTGGTATGCGCGAAGTTGAAAATCGGTCCATCCGTTCGAAAGTTATGGCGATTTGAAGAATTCGAAAAAGTTCCAAGGGTACCCCCTTTGATGCATTTTTTTTCGGTTTCGGCTTTTTCGATTGGAGAAATGGATTCTATGAAAAAAAAAACAACCAATTGGTATGCGCGAAGTTGAAAATCGATCCATCCTTTGGAAAGATTCAATAAATATTCAATATTTTTCGAAAATCCGGAGGACAAAATCATGATTTTTTTTTGTGATATATTTTCAGAGTCAACACCAATATACAATTATTCCAAATACGTATCCATGTGCATGAGCAACAAACTTCCCTTACTTAATTATCACATCGGAAATAATATACCTAAATTAATATACTAATCATAAGAGAAAAGGTACATATTTTTCTTACCTTCACAAAATGTTCTCACTATCCATTCGATGAAAGTACGTGTATGTATACCTGAAAATTATAAATTTGAATCAGTGGGAAATAATAGTATTAATATACCTATACATTGTCATTTTCTATGTGACTAAGAAATTTCCACAGGAAATCTATCTCGATATTTGTATAAATTTAGTTAGTCCCATTAATATACAGGGGGTGATTATTTCGAGTTTTTCCTTAGTTATACGTTCATCTGAGTGGTCGTATTCATCATCAGTTATTTTCAGTCAATTGCTTATGTACACGATATCATTTATGTTTCGCAACGAAAGAATATGTAAGTAGTTATAAATATTCTTGCACGAATGTGTGTCGTCGAGATTCCTATATACACCTTGGGTGGCCATCGACAGTAAGAAATTGAGATGCATGTACAATTAGAATTGTGTAATAAACATGGAGGAAGAAACCCACGAGAACACTAGCCAAAGATAATTGTATGAGTTAAAAATAAATCTTTGTCTATTCGCGATACGCTACCTAGCGGTGACTTGTGAACTACTCGAAGTGAGATAACCACTGAACTCTCTGGGGGTTAACCAACAGACAAACTTAACCTCTGTACTATTTATGTTCGCTTCTGATGTGAAAGGTGTACCAGCTCCGAAATTTCCAACCACTACTGTTCAGTGCTTCAGATCGTTGTAAAATTACTTGAATTATACTGGTGGTATTTGACTAAACCTGAATTCGTTTCGAAATTGTTGACTGTTATCAGTAAATTTAGTAATATCGGAAAAGTCGTTCGATTTGTTTCAGTTTTTCTCTGTCAGCGATCCAATTTTAGGTTGAAGTTATGGTCTTTTTTTTTATTTAACTTCAGCACATAGTAACTATCATAATCTGACATATTTTTACTTTTATACACATTTTTACTCAAATAGGTCCAATACCATTTCTTAGAACAATAATAACGCATACCAAGGATAATACAAAAATCTTGTTGGTATTCACGTATGGCCTCCTGAACAAGAATCCGAAGTAGAAACACTTTGTTTCGTAAATACACCAGTCGACATCTTAAATTTCTGCTACTAAAAACACAAAATTCGTACTTCTTTTGACTGAAACACACGCTTACATTTATTTGTTATCAACACTTTCAGCGGACGAATCAATTAGTATTTCTCAAAAAATGTATCCTTCGAAGACACGAGATTATGTTCCCTGTCAACTTGACACTGTCACAAAGTTCAGCTCCCGTCATGCCAAAAATACTAGAGTAATGTGCTAAAAATTATTGAAAACAAATAAATTTAAGTTAGTGTAGTATTTAAGTTAGAATAAGAACTAATTTTTGTATGCTTTCTTCAGTGGGTATGAATAATGTGTGCATAGTGCAAAAAATATACATGTGAACGTAACTGGTAACCATTGTATTAACTATTTTACATTCGATATGCTAATAGTTTCACTCACTTCGCATTTTTAGTTTCCCAATTTTGAACACGTTCTTTCTACTTTTTAACGTTACGTACATTTTTCACATCCACATCACTGACACTACCAGACGATGTTTTTTCTGTTTCCTTACTCTCTGATCAATGATATTGAACATTTATGTTCTTTGGAACAGGAGCTTCGCTGTTCTAAAAAAGTGCGTAATTCAAAATGTAAATAAAAACGTTAGGTTAGGTTATGGCCAGTATGACACATCAAGTTTAAAATAGTTCACGGTTATTATGACAAGATCTCTCCGCCTTACGGAGAAAGTGACGTAATTTTTCCAAACAGACAATATTATACCGTCTACTACATTTAGATCGACAATGGTCATACAAACTGATCACCGCCAACTTAGCTGCAAAACAATTATTATTTATATAAACAAAAATAACGAGTTCTTCCTTATTTCTCATTATTTATTCAACGTTCAATTTTCTATTCAACTATAATAATTATCTAATGAATTTGGGATACAAGCATATAGTGTGATGAAAAATTGACGGTGTGTCTTTCCTAAAAGTATGTTTTGTTTATTTTCACGAACATGTCGGAATAATTACCATCTCATGAATGCTGCAGTATACCTACTATCCAATATTTTTCTGTTTATTTTTCAACGGTTCATTCACACTCTTCTCATTGTTGTTTTATGGTCGAAACTTCAAATGTCATTGCTCTTGCGGCAGTGCCGTTCGTAACCCCATGGAGTCAGTTACCCAATAATAATTGATATTCTTCGACAACCTGCTTGCTCTTCCTGTACAACTGTGTCGGTAACATCTTCAGTTCTTGCATCGTAATCGAGGTGTAAATTGAATTGTTATTCCAGTAATGTTATGCCATTGTGTTGGTACAGGGCGAGTGTTTGTCAGTGGGCACTTCTGGAATCTATACCGATTACAACGGTAATATTATTGTAATACACAGCACACTTTGTTCTGCAATACGATTATTATATTATATACCTACCTACATTATTATATAAATTATTTTCTCATTGAATTCAGAACAATCAAAGATGTTCGTATAAAATCCCGATCTTACTTTGTCTAATGAATTGAAGATGGTTAAATTATGGTATAGTGACTTTTTTTTCAACTGACTAAATTTGAGATTTAATAACAAGTACAGTTGTGTGCATAAAAAAGTCGTACAGCAGTTATCGGCTATTTTGAGTCAGGCTTGTCACAATCTTAAGTAAGTCTTATCGACTTTGGCAAGTAGTGTCAAAATTCAAACTATTTTTGTCACAAAAGTTCCAGATATGTATACGTGTACTACTTTCTAATGAAATCTGAAACATCATAGGCAGGTTTACACCATACAAACCTTGTACGAATTTTTTATGCACACTGTACATCTCTATATATAAGCACGTTCCACAGGATAAAGTAATCTAGGACCTCTGAATTTTCTTGCATATACCTAAATGACTGTTATGAAGACTTTGTGAATGTATTTGCAGATGATATTAGCATACTTTCAACAAAATAATGAGAAATTGACCACCTACCACTCCTTCAAAAATATCATTCCAATGTGCATCTCTGTTTCTCTTTTGAAAGCAAATTTTGAAAACTATCGTATATCGTATGATATTGTATGGAAATGGAAATAAATTGCGATATGTTATTGCAGGACGATATCATCCTTGTATTATGTTTTGGGATGGGATGAACAATTTGAACACATACATTGAACATCATTGAATATTCAAATACTTCTAATTGAATTGTAGATTTCAATGATCTCACAGGATATAATGAAAAAGGTGGTTGGTTCATTTTCATTCTGAATATGAATATTTATAATAATTGATGATGGACGCCATAAGGTACAACCTATTACAACGCAGACTGTTAGTAACTAACGCAAGTTTCATGGTAGATGTTTTTTTTATCAGAAAATTTTGGAATACAAAGAAATGCGCAATTTCATGACAATCTCAAATATTGAATGAATTCGAAGATATCTGAAAACAACTAAAAAATCACTCTTTTCTTCGACATAGATGTGATCAAAATAACAGTTGAACTAAACATTTCATTACATCAAATTATAAGTGGTGATTCTGACAGCAGCCTACTTGACTCTGATGATGAATTTTCCACAATAAAATCGGAATTACACATCAGCTCGCGAATTTAACGTGCAGATAGACTTACGTATAGACTTCTGTCTACTATGACATAAAAACAAAGAATAATCTAGAAGCATTGATGCTACATCATAGATTTCACTTCATATTTTCTATTTTTTTTGTTATTTCGACTTTACAATCATTAAACACACAAGTGTGATATATCAATGATTTGGTAATTTTATGATCTATCCCATGGTGTGAAAATCCAAAATGGCTGCCATTGAAAATATCAAAGTTGGCTTCGATATCTTAGAGTCCAGTGTGCTTAGATTTTTTTTCATATCACGCGAACTTTAGTAGGTAACTATACCAAATTTCAAAATACTATAGCAGCATCAATTGAAAAGTTTAGTACCATGAAATTTGCATTACCCTGTATATACGATAGCTTATAAACTATTACGGCGATGGCTTGATCCACATGATAGCAAAATTGAAAAAAAAAATTTACGTACGTTTATTTCTAATATTCCTTCTCGAATTATCTTTCAAACGTGCTACACGAGAATCACTGCATAATTTTATAGCAGTAGATAAAGGTAACATGAAGAGAAAATGTTGCGGGAGAAATTTACGATCGACTGTATATTATACATTTGATTGGGTAATGAAATCAACGTAAAAGTTGATTTACCACCTAATATAAAACTCAATTCCATCTAGATTGATCGTCAGTTGGTACTTCAATCGATGAACATAAGTATATACTCCGACTGAAAAATGTTATAGCACTTCGGTTATTGAAGTTAACTGGAAATGAGATCTGGAAAAAGAGACGTTCTTTTCTGCACTAGAAAATATCATTATCTCACCCAGTGCAGATATTGATGGAGACATCTCAAAATTGAAAAAAAAATTATTTGAATAACACAGATAGAATTTGATATAACTCATGTCGAAGGCATTTTATTAGAGCTTTTAATATAATTATATTTTGTAATATTCATTAGGTGAAGCTAATGATACATTTTGAATTGGAATACTTAATTAGTAATGGAGTGCTCCACGGTAAATAATATACATACAGGCAAAGACAAATTTACACATAATAATGTGTTATTCAAATATATGAATATCTCCATATCTTCAACATACCTTTTTCAGTTAAATATTTATTCAGTTTACTATTGTAATAGTTTATCTACAACTATCAAGTATATCATCTATTGCTTTCTCAATTTTCAACATTTAATGACAGTCAATGATGTGATGAATCGGGTAATAATGACAATATATCTTCTTGCTTAACAACCAATCAGTGCGGATTTGAAATTTTGAAATTCAGCCAATTGAATCGGAACTACAGTGATTATTCCATTCATGCTAACATACACGTTTTTGATTGCTTGAAATGATTGTGTTGATAAGCAATAACACCATGTTTTCGATTTTGTATTTCGGCTCCTGATTGGCTATTGGATACCTACATGCTGTGTTTTCGTTTCTGTATTCCGCTTTCTGATTCGTAGGCAGTACTGGCAGTAGGGTAGTTTAATTAAACGACTTACTAGTTGCAATCTGTCATAGTATTTTCCGATTCCCTGGTAAATAAATGAATGCCACTACACCAAATTTTCGTCTGAACCATGATAAACACGCACTATTAATATGTATCCACTTCATTTTCCACAAATTCTGGACAATTTCAGCAAGAATTAATCTAATGTAACCTAACCACACAAATTGTGACAACAATCATAATGAATTTAGCTCAGTAGTACCTAGTGCATAGGTAATCTTGCCGACATCATACAATGGCATAAATGTATTGTTGGTTGCATAACGAATCTTCTTGTGTCGAACTATATACGATGCATTATATCGAAATAACTAATTCCAATTTCCACAAACTGTACGTTTAATATTAATATTACCAATCAATAGGAAATCATCAAAATGGCTTTGATTTTATTCATAAAATAATATGAAACAAATCATGTTGCTTGCACAGCGCGGGTGTGGTTTCTCAAAATCGAAGGAATTTTTGTTTCGATAATCATCAATACACTTGTTGTATTACATGCGAAAATATTGCTTGTCGCTGTATTTTCACGGTGATAAACCTGCTTAGTTTTTGTTTTACTAACTGTGAAGGCAAAATAATGATTTAAATTATAAACGTCAAATTTCTGTGTTTTGACTAGTTGTATCTTTATTTACCAATATGAGCGATCGAGGGGACAAATGTCATATCATAGATGATTCAGTAGAAAAGAGTATCCCTAATTTTTCTCTTAAGTGTTCACGTTGTTGGTTTTTGATTTTGATTTCTGTAAATTACTTCTTTATCTTCATTTTAGATTGAGATATTGTCGTCCTAAATATATAATTCGTGATGATTAATAACCAATATTTTTTTGGAATATCATTTATTGGCAATACCAATGCAAGAAAATACAACCAGTCCGCAGGTTTGGGATTTCAATACTTATTATATTGTGATATCCCATCGTTTTGTCAAATTCAAATATTAATAATAATAAGAATCTAGGCATCTCTGGGTTCTATACTAAAGCACAATACAACCGTTTGTGAAATACAAGCAAATTCAACAGATAATTACTGACTTAAGTTTTCATAGTTTCAATCGCTCTTGCATTGTTGAAGGCTCAATTTTCTGAGAATCTGCGATATCAACTAAAATTGAAATTCCTGAATATGATACATTTCTACGAAAGCGCAGAGCAGACATTCGATTTTTTTTCTCAATTTCGAGTTATAACTCGAAATTAGCCAATAATTTTGAGTTATAACTCGAATTTAAGGGAGATGCATGGGAATAGGTGGTGTATTGCTGACTTTAATTCAAGTAACGATTGAATGTTGCATATACAGGATCTACACGTATATTTTGAACCCCATAAATGGTCTTATGTAATTTTTACTGTAGATTTCTTATACATATATATGTAGGTGAATAGAAAAACAGTTGAACATCTAAAAAACAGTTATGGGCACCAAATATATTTTTATTTCAAATGGAACACCCCATATATTTTGTTACTATTGAATGGAGTAACTTTTTCTGATTACAAATATACAGGGTGGGGCAGCTCATACGACACAGAATATCTATGGCAAACTATTGAATATCACGAATTTTCTACCGGTTGGCTAGATGTATGGTTTTTATATGCACGCGCTTTCAAATGATTTTGAACTATACAGGGTGTTACAAAAAAAGATCAATGTTATGTTTTTATTCAAATGGGATACCTTGTATTTTATAGAATTTTCAGATTCTCATTGAAGGGCTGATTTCATCGACATATCATACTTGCAGTCTAGTGGGAATGATTACAGAGATATAGGGTGTGAAAAATCATGAATTTTCGAATTCAGGATTTCAATTACAATTTTTATTAAACAATTATTATATACTATTTTTACGTATTGGAATGATACTGAAATAAGTTTGATTGATGCGTGCGTACGACTTTTTTAACTACCGCAGTTGTTGAGATACCTATTCAGATTTAGAATGTTCACATTCTATATTTTGAAAATGATTTCGGAATTACTACATTCAGTAGGTACTGTTCATGTCAAAAAAATACTTTGAAGCGGAAAAATTCATCTCACCTTCTACGACGGCTCATCTCCGGCTTTGCAACCCTCGTATCTACCGGGTGTAACAGGATCATGGTACACCCCCCGTATCTCCGTTAGTTTCAAAGGTGAATCATTGAAATTTGGGACATGATATGAACATAATAAGCGTCACTTTTTGACCTACAAATGATTTTTTTTTCACTTCCGGTTTCGCCGGAAGTGATACCAACTTTCGATTTTTGAATGGAACACTCTTTATATTATTGCATTTCTGAAATATGCAAAAAAAAAATCCTGTTACACCCGGTATAATATAATTCTTTGGAAATTAAATTCTGTTTTTTTAGACCTATTTGAAAATGCCATTTCACTCAAAACTTCTAAAATGTCAATATATATCTATGCAGCCAACAAAACATTCATAAATCACTGTCACTCGAATTATCTCCCAGTTTTTGAATTTATTATGAAAAAATTCAAACTGCTTCTATTTTCTGACGTTTGTTCAACATCTGGAATAAATGGAACACACTGTATATTATTACATCTTTGAAATCTGCATAATTTTCTGGATCCAATGATACCACATAAGTGACGTCAACATTTTTTGAAATTCAATTTTTAGTTTTTCATTCAGGTGTGCCATGATGGTTCCGATTTATTCCAATTGATCCGTCTACTGCTAGAAAAATCTAAATCCCGTCAAAAATACTAAATTGCAAATAAAGTTCATCGTAGTCGAATTTGCGATAAAACTTTTTTCAAATGGAACCATATTGGTACCGTGGTACCATTTATTAGTACTACCAATAAGGAATTTATTCATAGCTGATGGTGATAAAATGTGCGATAAATACAATGGAAATTACAACTAAAAGAAAAGAAAATTATTAAAAATGTTGACGTTTAAAATGTCACTTATGTGATATCATTGGATTCAGAAAATTATGCAGATTTCAAAGATGTAATGATATACAGAGTGTTCCATTAAAAAATCGAGAGTTGGTATAACTTCCGGCGAAACCGGAAGTGGAAAAAAAATCATTTGTAGGTCAAAAAGTGATGCTTATTATGTTCATTGCATGTACAAAATTTCAATAAATTACCTTAAAAAATAACGGAGATACGGGGGGTGTACCATGATCCTGGTACATCCGGTAAACCGCCAGATTGATATATATACAAGGTGTTGGTGCGGCGACCCGACAACGTGTCCGCGTTATTTTTACAAATGGCCTGTCACGTGGTGTGTCCGGCAGCACGAAGCCGGCTACCGTCGCCGACGGAAGCAGTGTTGCCAATCTGAAATCTGTCAATATCCCACAGATCTAGACAGAATTTCCCGCCATTTCCCGCCATATTCAAAATAATATACCTACTTATCATTCAGGAATTAGTTCATAAAATATATTCTATATTTTATTCTTTTGAAATATTCTTCAGAAAATTAGGTAAAATGTTGCGAATTATCAAAGAATCGACAACTTAATCAAAATATTCATTTCATTTTTGTATCAGTTTGTTTAATGATTTCAGTATTTTTGGGACCATTTTGAAGTGTGAAAGTATTTGAAATCCTTGATTCGGTTCGCTGAAGGAGGATAATGTAACCATTTTTTAATATTCAAAAATCCCACTTCTGATTCAGCAGTATCCGATTCATCACTGCGACTGCAGGTTTTGTTTTTATCGTCGAAATCATTTTCAACCAGTGATTGGTACGACGTGGTGATACGTGACAACAGTGACAAGTGACAGCATCAAGATGTTTGAGGGGATGACAATGGGTGTCACGAAGGTCATGAAACTTCAATGCTTATTTCATCATGGACATGATGGACAAGTGAAGGAAGCAAAAATAAATATTTCTGCGCATGAGCATAAATACCTTTTATTGAATATCACCATGAAATATGAACATTATTTCACTAAATGCATGAAACTTCATGATTTCCCGCATATTTCCCGCAAAATGACTTATCCCGTCAAATATCCCGCGGGCGATCAAATTTCCCGCAATGCGGGAAATTTCCCGCCAAATTGGCAACACTGGACGGAAGTCACGTTAGTCACGAGTGGGCTACGCCACGCCCCTCAGCGTCACGACGTCCAAGAGCTCGTTGCCCGTCTTCGGACATCGGCGGCCGAATTTCCACTGATGCGAGTGCGCCGATTCGCATCGTCATTTGACGTCATCAGGGTGCCTGACCGATTAGTTTTCTTGATCCTCACAACTGTTTCTTACGAAAGCGTTTTTAGGGACACCGAGATTTTTTTATATTTTTTTACGATTTTAAACTCGGAATTTTTTTATTCCGACTTCAAACTCAGAAATTCCGACTTTGAACTCGGAAATTCCGACTTTGAACTCGAAATTTTTTTATTCCGACTTCAAACTCGGAATTTCCGAGTTCAAATTCGGAATTTTGATTTACGATCTGATAATCTAGTAGAATTCGATGCTACAATTGCTACCAAACTCAAGCTTGTATTTTTTTTTCAAGAAGGTGGACCTCATAATGCCTTATACTTATAATGATGTCAGGCATGTTTTTGTTCCTGTTGAATCCTCGATATCCATGCTGACTATGCTTGGTATTACCATCATCAACTGTGCAGACATTGCTTCACAAGAATACGATTCTTTGTTTCGCGCCAAGGACTACTTCACACCATAAAAAAATCTCATAATTAACAGAGACAGACTCAGATTTGCCACTCTTTCATTGCCAGGCTCGAGCCCCGCAGAACTTCCCTTTATCAAGATTCTATTTTTCCTCAAACGGAGAAGTTGTGTGACATTATCTATCCACACATAAAAAGAATTGATTTGATTTGATATGCTTTGATTCAAGAGTATGGCTTTTTTATATATACTGGAATAAATGTCATTTCAAGACTATTATGTTTCCAACTAAATACACTCATACCAATGTTATAGATTTCTTGAATCGTAAATGATGCAGTTCTTCGTGAGAATAATACAATATTTCAGATTGAGAACACAATATATTCAAATCAAGACAATCATAATCTCTCAATGACTCGCATTTTTCTTGAACAAAAAGAATCAGATTTTCAGTTTTAGATTGTTTTGTATCAAGAATTTTATCAAATTAGAGGAATTATATCGATTTCTTGAAATGAGAATCATCCTCAACTTCCGTTCTCTTATTGGGGCTCTCATCAATCATATCATCACTTGCAGACCTTCTTCTTGACAACCTTTCCCCCTATTCGTAGAGATTATTTCTGAACTTGTCCACCAGTTTACCTCGCAATGAAGTTGTATTCCTCTGGTTTCAAACTACTGAAAAATATAAAATATATCATTCACAACTCCATGTAGGTACAATGTGAGAGATAATCTGACTCAGCACAATGTATGGTTATTATATTTCTTCTAATCTGGGTTCACATTCTTACTACTGAATTCATTTTCCTTGGATCAAAATTAGGTAAAAAAATGTAAAAAAAATGTAAAAATATGTAATATGTTATATGGTATAATATGCAGTATCAAAATACCTAAGATGATGTCTACAAGTTCAAGAAGCTCTTTTCCACTGTTCAATCAGTGTTTGGACAAATTTAAACGTTCATCCGCACATAGGTACCTAACCCCAATTTTCACTCACTATGCCGATCCTGGCTATTCAAGTTTTTCACGAATTATCAGTTTTCGAGATGATATAGCTACGTTAATTTATTGGATACACAATAATACCTACCCAATAATGAACGTCGATAAGATATAGGCATGTAATTTACCTCTAAAAGTGTTAATTATATCCTCAGATATCTCCTAAGACCTCGGTTTTTCTTCCATGGTAAGCCAATATTTCTATGCCAATAAAATGGTTGAACTGGTTGAACAATGATGGATGCACGACAAGAGCACCGAAACAACACACTCACACCGTTTGGCAACATTCTCGGCTCGAAGGGATCGCAATTATATTCAAGAAAATGTTATGGTCAATCCAAAGAAACTTTCTCAGAGATGTTATTTTGAAAGAAGACATTCCGTGATATATTTTTCAAGAACTTAATTATTTTTTCTGGATACTTTGAATTTCTTGAATTGTGAACATTTTGTTATACCAAATGAATATTCCTGTGAAATAATTTTCTACAATTGACATATTCAATAAATTCATTTCAAATAAATTATTTCAGAAGAAGAATGCGCTTTTTCAAAACAAGAATTGGACGTTGAACAAATATATCGTTTTCATTTGAGAATTTGTTTTTATGTGTGTAGTATTTTCCTGGTGTCTATATCTAACCAGACCTGGGAAAAATATCTATATATCTAAATTTTTTTTCGAGATATAGATGTTTCTCGAAAAATGATGAGTATGAATGAAAAATGATGAATATTGAGGATGTTATAAGAACAATCATGGCTGCTGGTATCATCATAGTGTCAACCTGTCTTCGCCTTGCATCTCTAGCTTCTTTGGATGATTTAGCGGCTCTAGAACAGAAGTGTACATGGAGTGTACTTTCATCCGCAAAGCTGTAGACAGGACACCTCTATCAGATCATTGATGTGAAGTATAAACAAAGTTGATGCCAAAACAGATCCTTGTGGAACACCGGCGTTGATAGTTATTCCATCATTCCGAGTTCAAAGTCGGAAATTCCGGGATTGAAGTCGAAAAAAAATAATTCTGAGTTCAAAGTCGGAAAAAATAATTCCGAGTTCAAAGTAGGAAATTCCGTATTCAAAGTCGGAAATTCCGAGTTCGAACTCGGAAGGATCTGTTTTGGCACCAACTTTGTTTATACTTCACATCAATGACCTGATAGAGGTGTCCTGTCTACAGCTTTGCGGCCCTTATACGCTTTCGTAGTTTCTCTTCCTGTTAGCAAAATTTTTTTTCTCTCGTTTTGTTCAAAAGAAGGTGTTGAAATAATTAAAAAAGTGTTGAAATAATTAGATAAATGAAAAAAATTATTATAAAATCAAACACATGCATGTCAAAATTGTCCTTGACTGAATTGGGTACTGGTGCATGCGTACTCTAAAATTTTCTTCACTACACACGCCATATCTATCAACTCAACAGCAAGCAGAACTGTCAAGTCTCAACAAACTCATGCTGTTTCCCTATGTTCAATTTTCTAGCGAATTAGTGTCACTGTAATAGCGTATATATTGGTACTTATATTTCTTCAATAAACATCTCAATATGGAGATTCTCTTACTACCTTGGTTACCACCTATAAATTATGAGCAAATAAATTCGAAAATTACACAATTGTGAATGTGGATAATTCGCAATTTACGAATGAGTATGGTTATTTAGGGTTATTCAAACAGACACGAAATGTGTGTAGTAAAACTACTTAATAACAGTAAAATGCTTGCAAATGCTAATTCTAGTATGTTTCTCACGAAGGAAAATATTACATTAATAAAACAATAAAATTACGAAATGCATCTACAATAAAATCGATGATTTGATCCTGATAACAACGAAAGACAGTTTTAACTCACAAACAAACAAAACAGCAAACAGTATAACAGTAACTGAAAATTCGAAATCGACCATGAGAAAAATGATTCATGTTAACCACATACGAATCTCACAACTACATATCGAATTTTGAATCTTATGATATATTTTAGAGCTATCATGATTGAATAAACTGGACAACCGAAAAAGTGTGAAAAGAACTTGAATTCCGACTATTTTTCTGTTTATAAAAAAACCCTTTAAAAAGATTCCCCGAATATATTACATATCGAATTTTGAATCTTATGATATATTTTAGAGCCATCATGGTTGAATAAACTGGACAATCGAAAAAGTGTGAAAAGAACTTGAATTCCGACTATTTTCCTGTTTATAAAAAAAACCTTTCAAAATGATTCTCCAAATATTTTTAGAAATTATATTTCATTTTCAACTTTTCAAAGAATAAAAATTAATGAAACATAAACTTTTGTTTTTTATTTCCATTTGAAATTTTGGAGTTGAGGACAATTCACTTTGCAAAGCTAATCTAAAGTTCTGATGGCATTGAAACCCTGACAGCCCCTTTATTTTATCACGTCTTAATGTGAAATTCAAATTCAGTGATATATCGCATTAGGCATTTTAAAAAACTGAAATGCCACTTTATTTTCCTGTATAATTTGACATTTTTTAAACCAATCATTTATTCAGAGCATATAGAAATGCTGAACATGATGAAAAAAAACGCGATGTAACAATTCAAATACATAGTATATAATTGGCGTTTTCCATTATCTGAAGATTTTACAAGATTCTTATGGACTTAGTACACTAAACAAGAAGTTTATGGTGTATCCAAGGTGGATATAGGATGGTGAAACAGCTCTTCAATTGTTTCTGCGAAAAACTTGTAGACCGTTTGAGAAGGTACTAATATTTCCACGACTCGAAAGAAGATGGCGGTAAGATCGATTATTGAAGAAGATTTCTGTTGCTTACGTATTATTTCTGTGGTTCACATCTGACAGACGTGACTTGAAACGACATTAAAACAATAAATTTTCGATAAATCTTGAATGAATATTGATATTTTGACTCTTCTCAATCATTTTTCATCTAGAACGGATGAAACTGATAAAAGTATGACAGATGCACAGTTTCTGTTTTACCGACACAAGGTATGTCGCCATCTCTGATAACTTCAGGAAATATTACTACGGTATGAAATCAAGTAGGCAAAGGTCTACAGATTATTCTAGTGCTTGTTAATAGGAAGCTGTTTCACCATCCTGTATCCACCTTGGGTGTATCACATAGGTAAGTACATACGTATTCAAAAATTTTATTTCCTTTTATTTCGGTAGATTTTCAGTGAAGATTGTACTCAACTGGGCTTTGAACGTCTTCACAGAAGCCGTAAAGCCTTATGATGTTCGAGTTCAAGTAGATAATGGATAAGAATTTAATGAGTAATTGGGTAGGAAGGTATACTCGAGATAATGGCGATGCAAATAAAATGTCGTTATTTATATAGTCTTAACAAAATTCGAGTTCATTGTTCTTTGAGCGAAAGGATGGGCACATACAGAGCCGTCTTAGGCCATGCAAAAGCCCTTGGGCACAAATATCTATGTACAGGGTGGCCATATAAGAATGCAAAGTGCAGTATCTCGGAAACTATTCGTCTAAGAGACTCGCGGTGAAAAATGTTATTACTAAAGTTACCAAAAGAAAATCCTGGAAATAATTTTCATGTTTCCAAGATGGCCGCCAGGAGGCGTAACGGCCATCTAAAAATTTTGAAATGAATTTTTGACGAAATACGCCTGGTAAACGTACCAATAAAATATATACCTTTTAAATTTGAGCGTCATTCGAGTAATTTTTACTCGACACTTTTTGACGTATCTATTAAAATGAAGTGGTGGGGGGTGGTTCAATGTTTTTTTCAAATAAACAGCTGTAACTCCTGAACGACTGAACGGATTTCAACAAACTTGGTATCGTTGGAAATGGCATTCATTAGTCTATCAAATTCATCTCATTTGTGATGTGTCTGATTTTAAGTGATGCCACTAGAGCGCGTTTTTTGACATAATAACAAGAACTGCAAAATTGTCTGAAAAATCAAATGCAATTATATGACTTTTTTTTTCATGAAAATGTAGTGGAATGATACCTTGATAGGATTTTCTTTTGGTAACTTTAGTTATAACATTTTTTCACCGCAAGTCTCACCCTGTACAATTTGGAATTCAACACCTTGTAGAAAGTTAAAGTCAGAACTTTTATTTTCTAACTCGTGTAAGTTTGCGGTAAACTTCTGAGGGTAACTAATATAGCAATCGAAAATACTGAATACTTCGCTGATTACTAAATTATATTTTTAATCCAGAAACCGATTACAGTAATTCGTAAAGTGCCATGCAAAATTAATTCATCCATGTACACATCTACATTATATAATATATTCACTGTTGTATAATATTCATATCCATTAATGTGATAGTATTATAGCAATCGAGTATTGAGTATTGAATCAAGGGGATACCGGTTCATAGACTGATAAATTATTTAAAATATTCAGGAAATAAAATAAGTATACAATGCAATAAAAACATTGTGAAGTTTGAGATTTGTTCAGAATTATTTTTTATCAGATATATAAGCTATGTTTTCGATAGATTCTAAAATTCGCTTCAAGCATTCATGTATTCAAAGTGATTCTTGACTATGTGGTAATATAACTGTTTTCATAGTTGCGAGGTCTCATGGTCTCTTCAGAGTGTTGATTTCTTTTAACTTTGAATGAAAGATATAAGAAAATCTCACACAAGCTACACGGAAGTCGAGTTTCAGATCTAATAAAGAGAAAAAATGTAGCTATATCAATCTATTTCAAATTAAACACTTTCCATTGTGTAGACTTATAAATAGGTGGATTGAAAAACTTCTGATGCTTCCCTTTAATAATTGCATATCCTAAGGCAAATGATCAGTGAACGAAGACAGCTGCAAGTAGTTACCAAATATGGCCAGTCATTGGGCAATTGTACCAATAAACATATGACCATCAGGGGTATCGGGCGAAGAAAAACATGTTTAAGCAGTAATTTGAATAATTGCCTGACCCACGCATATCATGTAGGGTAATTTCCGGAGGAAACCAACTTTAAAGATGGCAGCAGTTTTTTCAAGCTACAATAAAAAAATTAATAAATCGATTACAGAAAGGGAAAATATTATTAACGTGGACTAACATTTTCCAATTTTCGGAACCATGCATATACCAGGTAGCCTAAATAAAACCACTACCGAAATTCACAAGTGTCTATACAAAAATACTTGTTATACTCTGTATATATATATATATATAGAGAAAAGGGTAGTCCTGTTTGCTGACTAGTTAGGAAATGAGTTTTTTATATTTGGGATATGCAGCAGGCCAAATAAGAGTACTCTGATACACTTGTTCCAAGCTTTCAATAACTTTTTATTATCATCTTCAGGGAAGCTACAATGTGGAAAGACAAACATGAGATTTCGACAAAGAAAAAACAAGGAATAACTTACAGTGTTATGAGGTTATGTGTCAACATATACGCCACATAACCTCATAACACTGTAAGTTATTCCTTGTTTTTTCTTTGTCGAAATCTCATGTTTGTCTTTCCACATTGTAGCTTCCCTGAAGATGATAATAAAAAGTTATTGAAAGCTTGGAACAAGTGTATCAGAGTACTCTTATTTGGCCTGCTGCATATCCCAAATATAAAAAACTCATATATATATATATATAGGAAGATTGAAAAAATCGGGTTTTCTATCAATTATTGTTCACTTATAATTACTCGAGAGCTTTTTTTTTGTCGAAGTAAACTTGACATGTATCAATGAAAATTCTGTTGCCTGGCAATTTAACGAAGAAGTTTTTGAGTTGAATTGTCTGATGGCAACAAAATTCGAATTATTTATATTTATATATATAATTAATATTTAAGAAAGGTTGTTTTTCAAAACTTTCTTGTATTTTGTTTTCACAATTTTTACAAGTTTTTGTTCACCTATAATACTCCTGGAAAATTCAGTTACGGCGGCAGCTCGATTAGAATGGTTTTAAAAATTCTTTTATAATCTTTAAAGTACTTCTCTTGTAACATTTTTGCTGAAGTGTTCCAAATCGTCTTGACTGCACTCTCTTTATAATCTTCTCCATAGTTTTTCTTAATGTTGAATGCCCATTCACATAAAATAGAAGCTAACTCTTCAGTGGAAGTTTCTTCAATGAGTTCATTTTTTTTTCAAACAAAACATCGCAAATTGTCGCCAAATTGATGTAGTTGAATTCACAATATTGCGAGGCACATTATCAAATGGCGACATTTCCACAAATAAGATTATTTTCTGGCAACGCAAGTTTGAGAAAAATTGATTTAACGTCATCAAAAATTTGTTTACAATGCTGGTTGTAAAGCCTTCGAAAGTAAGTTTCCATTTTGTCGATGGAAAAATTAGGGCAACCTTTTTTCGCTGTCATAATGACAAAACACAGCGACATACCGGGTGTTTCACAGTGGATGGAACATTAGAAGTATCTGGAGAACAGAAAGACAAATCATTTTGAAAATTTGTGGGGATGGATAATTAAACTTGCTCTATCCGTCTAAAATATTTTCATCGATACAGTGTTGCCGCTTCTATCGAAAAGTAGCAACAACTTTGTTATTTCAAATAGAACACCCTGTATTTTATTTCATTTTGAGATTCTTCCTGAAGAGCTGGTTTCGTCGATATATCATACTTGGGGAATAGCGAAAAAGATTACAGAGATATATGGTGTGAAATATCGAGATTTTTCAAGTTTAGGAATTTTTTGTGTCGAAACTATTCATTTCTGCTCAAAACGGCTTACATGTCCCTATCTTAACTTTTCATTCACTATCTACTGACATTTAATAGAAACAAATAGAGGGTGATGCAAAACTCTAAATTCTGAATAACCCGTATTTGTTTCAATTAAATATCAATCGATAGTAAATGGAAAGTTGAGATAGGGATATGTAAGCCGTTTTGAGCAAAAATGAATAGTTTCGACAAAAAAAATTCCTAAATTTGAAAAATCTCGATTTTTCACAACCTATATCTCTGTAATCTTTCGCGCTATACCCCAAGTATGTTGTATCGACGAAATCAGCTCTTCAGGAAGAATCTGAAAATGAAATAAAATGCAGGGTGTTCCATTTGAAATAACAAAGTTGTTGCTACTTTTTGATAGAAGCGGCAACGCCGCAATGCTGAAAATATTTTAGATCGATAGAACAAAACTGATTACCCAAGAAAACAAATTTTAATAATAATCCTAAGTCCTGTTTTCCAGAAACGTTTAACCTACCATCTACCGTGAGTCACCCTGTATAGTATTTTTAGTGCATAAATAAAATTGTCATCTTTGCACTAATAAGACAGCAAGTCAGTCCCATATGCTTCCCAGGAGGTGACTCAGTTGATAAAAAATATGTCACAAATATTAGATTTCGCAATTAAAAATATATCTTCTTGATCATATTAACCTTTTAATTCTTGCCCGCGCTTTCACCAATTTTTCTCTGATTCCTGTCATTTTAGTTCAACACCCTTTACGGATAACTTTTTATGAGTCGCCCACGCTTCATATGGCCAACCTAACATACTTCGCTGATACAATGTAGCTGCTTGCTCATTAAGATTCCATAGCAAAACAACAATTGCCTTCAAGTATTTTTCGTGTTTACATTATTCATTTCAGCTGCCAGCGCCTATTAAAACGAGGATTCCTTCTTTATATACGCACTCGGCGCTATACTTATCGCTGTTAATTGGATTAATTGGTGTGATAAAGCTATAATTCGCGGAGCCTTCACAATTAGGGTTTAGCAAGAAGTAATAATTTTCATTATACGATCTGTTTTCAGCGTAATTCGTTCACATTATATGGAAACGATAGCTCGATAGCCCAGTATAGTTTGCATCAACGTTTTCAATAGGCATCAAAACAGCACATAGAAATGTAAATGTTATTACATCTGACGTTCCACGAAGCATAATATTTTCTCAGTGAGACTCGTGAATTCAACAAATATAAATGCTGAGGTTCGTTTGTACCCAAAAGAAACATTTTTTGGCACTTTAAAAATGATGCTTGGCAAAATAAATATTCTGAAGAAAAGCACAAATTTTGTCCAGTCTGCTTTGACACCAAAAGCAAGCTAGAGTAGAAGTTTTTATTCAATGAACAAGAGAGGATTATTCCATCTTCATTGTTTTCTGAAAGCAGTTTTGAAAAAAAATAGCAGTTCCTAGATATTTTGAAAAAATTTAAATTGAGGATTTTGTTTTCATTTTATTTAATTTCTCAGTTTTCTTAGGTATTCGGAGGGAAAGTTTGAAATTTTGTATCCCTAGGACTAAGCCAAACAAATTGAACCCATCGAAAATATTTCAACGATTATATAGTTAATAATAATTGTTGTTCAAACAGAACATGTTTCGGACTTATATAGGTCCATCCTCTGCTGAATTAAAACAGTCTGAAATCGAAAGTACATATGGTACACAGTAAAAACTGGGTAGTTAAAATTAACTACAACTTGTTGCTCAGCTGGATCCACTAACCTTATTTAGTTAAATTAACAAAAGTACATGTAGTCGAATGAATCTTGTCAATTTGTGCAATAGCTTAGTTGACAAATAACAAAACTTAGTTGCGAAATCATACTAGTTTTTTTGGAGTTACTACAAAACGATTTTGCTAAATCACCGGATATATTTCGTATTTTCAACAATATTCTTTCGATGAAAGTGAAACCAATGATGGTGATTCGACAAATCATTTTGGTTAATTACTACTAAATATTGTAGTGGATTGGTATTCTATTTTGTTACTTTAGCAATATGATATTGTTAATTCAAAAATATAATTTTGCTCATTCAAATATAATATTGTGAATTCAACAATATAATATTATATACTTAATAATAGCAAATTGTAGATTTCACAAGTTCAGTAGTATGGTATGAAAATTTATAAGCAAAAGATGTACCATGAGGAAAATGAATAAAACTCAATGAATATATTTCAATTCAATTTTATTTAAAAAATGAGGACATTCACAAATATTTACAGTTTTATGAAGAAAATCAAAATAACTTGAAAAATAAACACTCGAATAAATGTATTACCTCTTGACAGATTTCTATACATTGAGAAAAAATGTACATATATGATTAACCGAATATTACCAGCGGATTTGGTAATATATAACAATCAGAGATGATATAATTCACGTAGATGTATTCTTTGCCTGTTTATTCCATCTCTCGAACTGGAATCTCCGTCTAGAATGAAACAGAAAGGTGAATGATGAATCAGGAATAACATGAATTTCAAATAATGAAATTGAAATAAGAATGAATGAAATAGGAATGAAAAAACTCAAAGGCATACTTACGTTCCAAATAAGTTATTGAATATTCTTATGTCGTCAACCCTGATCTCCTATTTTGGAAAATGTTATGAATGCCTTCAGGACATCCCTCTAGAAATCCGCTTGTAGTTCCATGCTGAGCAACTAGAAGGAACTTCTAACTTTCAAGTGATGAACATAGTTGCCCAAATTGAATTATGGTGAAGTTATAAGTTGACGAATTTCATGTGGAATCAACTGCATCTTTCCATAAATCTCCAAAATATCTGCAATAATTGAAAAAAATCGGTTATGATTTCAATTATTATTGTTGAAGGTACTGGGTAGTTTGTTTGAACACGATTAGTGAATTTAACATCAAAAATTATAGAACAAGCATAAACCGTAAAGATAGCAGTAAAATACCTCTACCTTATTGGAAAAGACTATTCAGTATGAGTACCTACTGAATGGTTTGAATAATAATATACTATATAATACCCTATTGATATTGAGTATGCTGAAATTGAGTGCAGCACTTGATTGAGTTTTTATACTCAAGGGTACATCTAATCTGCTCTAGGTCAATGAATACATTTTTCATCTACTTACTTTCTGTTGCAATTTCTCTGTTGGCGTTTACTACTCTCGTACACTGCTTCATTTTTCACTCGAATTTTGTGGGATATGTTGAATATGAATTTAGTCAACCACGTCCATCTTGAATTCTTGAATCAACGATATTATAACTTGATATATTATAGCTGAAAAATGTAATGATTATTTACAAATTGGTTTCTTACCAAAACAATATTGCCTTTATCTTTTTGTGGAAGTTGGGCACTCTTATTACATTGTCAAGACTCCACCCTATTGATTTTTCCTGCTTTTTGAAATAATCTAGAACCAGATAATTATTCTTACATACATATTATAGTCGATAATAATGCATTAGATGAATCACGAAACGGTTTTGCGAAATCACCAAACATTTTGTATGTAACCAAAAATAAACAATTAAACCTTACTTTCAATATATATTTAATATGCAGCAATTCTTCATCATCGACCAGAGATTAGTTCAGTGAATTCTAACTTGATGGAGGTGTTGCTTCTTTTCTGATGAGACAAAACTTTGCACGCTCACCTCACACCGCACAACTCAACGACACGAAAGACTACCAAGTACTGAGCTTACCTCATTCTGACTTGCACATCGTCGTCAAACGTTGATTAAATGACAACTACTTTTTGGAAGATTAAATATTTGTTTTGTCTATTTCACTCAAATTCATAGAAATCAACAAAAGACATCGTATTTTTCACTACAATTTTAGTTACGGACATTTTTTAACTAATCGTTGTAGTGAAAAGAACAAATTTCATCATTAACAAGTTCCTCGGATGAATTTTATGCTAATATAGATATAATGTTTGTGGTTATTAACAAATTTCTTGCTATTTTCAACTAAATAGACATTAACAAATATATTTTTTTACTGTGTAGAATTAGTAGACACATGGCATATTTTGAGATTATAAGTACTTAGGTACATAGAGAAAAAAAAACAAGTTCACACATTGTATGGATATTAAACTACATTCTATCAAATACAGAAATTATATAAATTTTCATTTTAATTTTTTCAAAACTTGGTGCCATATTGCATAGTAGAGAATGACCACTGAAATAGAAAGGATGAAGATTGGTATCAAGATAGGATGAATAATTTTATTAAAATCTTTATGAAAAATTGGAGAGTTGGAGAAGGGAATACTGTCAAAATTTTCTTTTTAATTCAATGAAAGAAAGTTTTTCAAGAATTTCTAAGAGATCGAGTAAAGACCTCTTTTAGCATAGGTGTAAAATTTCCATATCGCTATTGTAGTCAAAATTATGTTGGGAATTCAATTTTTTTATGCTATTCGATAGAGCTAAAAATTCCTCGAAAAATTTTCCTATGCATTGTTATTATCTATCGAAAGAGCTCAAATAACATACGTATCTGCTAGTTATCATAGTCAAAATTTGTACAGTCATAGCTACCGTGTTGATATTTTTCACGCACTTATAATCCATCGAAGTTATCTTGTGTAAACGTACCAAAAAATTGAAAATTCTCTGTGTTGAATAATCACGAATCTTAATTAATTTTTAATTTTCAAAGAAATAATCAGAAATTAAACTCATCAGAATTCGTAAATAAGTAGATTCACTAATGGAACTATAAAGAATCGAGAACAATGAGATGAAAAATTTCAAATAGTTAACTAGATTATTGTTAAAATCACCCAGCTCAAGATCGATTTAAAAGATTCATTTTACAGATCACGTTCAAAGTTATCACGAACTGCTTCTTCAAATCTATAATTATATGTAAATATCTTGAATGTTTTTTTACAATTAACTGTTTATTGTAAGGAAACATTTTTCACTATCTTGAAAAACGAACTCCTATGGATGAATAATGCAAACTTCGAAATGATTCTAATGAAGTTTCATGGCCTACCACGTTTGATCCGGAATAAAAACAGCAGGTAGTAGCTAGCAGAACCGTTATTTTTTTCATTTCATGTGAAATTGTTGGCAACCTGTATACATGATTCAGTCATTAGCAGGAATTCCAGTACATATTCGAGTTCTTATGTAGGAATTCAGTAAACTTGTATGCTTCTACCTCGACGTAATCGAAGACAAATGATTTGAGTGACGCTTCATGCCATACTACGACCAAAACAAGGTGTTTCTTAGAAGCAGCTGAAATATACTCAGACCACCTCGGGTATTTGAATGACTGCATATTCTCGCGTTCCAAGTTCCTCTTCCTGATCTGATCAGATGAATACAAGGTGTGCATTCAAAACGAGCATCGCATCCTCGTATATCATAATTATTGGAAAAGGTTGACTAGCCTAACCTGAAGACCATCTACCAATCGGTAATGAAGCACCAACACAATATGTCCGTCAAGTATTCAAAGTTGAAATAAAAACTGTTTTTCTCCATTTGGGATCCTTTTGAAAATCCGAAACTTTGCAGTTTCAGGTAACACCCTGTAGCGATGTGAATAACCTCATGTTTTGAAGAAGTACAAGATCATAGCTGAAGGACTGAGCTAGCGAACAGTGTAAACATAATTCAAATTGTTCAAAGCGGAAAAAAGTTATTCAGATTCACGAAAAAACAAACTTGCAATGTTGAATATTTCGAATAACCTCAATAACCCCAAGGGATTGTGAAACCAAAAGTATCTCATATTCTTGATGTGGAATTCGAAAATATGACAAAAATATACCTAATGTTGCCGTTATGAAGTCTTGGATCTTATCCAGAGAAAATAGAGCATCCTGTGCATGGCATTGATTTTTGTAAAACAATCCACAGTCTTATGAATCCTACAACTCGTTACGTTTCGTAAGTGGGCAATTTTCTGTTATTGGATCACATTCGTCAACGAATGAGACATACGACGATCGAAGCATCTGCATCCGCCTGCTGCGATGTAGATTGCTCTGGACCAAGCAGGTGATATCGGTTGATTGCACAGTCGATCGTCTGCATGTCGGTTTGTCATTATTGACCTACTCTCACTTTTTCTGTGGGGTGGTCTTGTTGAATATTCAAATATGAAACCATGATGGAAGCACGGAATATTCATTTGATTTTCCATTGCTATTCTTGATACAATTACTAGAAGGTTTCTTTTCCTACCTGAGTATTTACTTCTGTGTATACAAATACAAAATTTACCAAGAAATCTATACTTCATAAGATGCCTCAACAAGATTTGATTTCATACCCAGTTATGTCTGGATCTTCACAACAAAATTTTTCAATATAGGTTCAATAAACATTTTCTATATTCATAAATGTAGAGGAATGCGTTCGATGCAATCATAAACAGTTGCAACCAAGTAAATCATCCATTGCCAACTCGATTTTCAACAGTTAATGAACGTAGTAATAATTACAGTACGATTGAGTGATATTGTTACATATCATCGAATTGACAAAGTCAAATACGAGTTCTACCTTTCTATATAATACTGAAGCACAATGCAACTGTCAATTTTTAATAGTTTCATTCTGAACGTTAAAACTGAGGTTAGGAGGTACAAAATATGAATCAGCTGATGTAGCAGAGCATACCTTCTATTTTAATGAAATAGCATGACTTTTTGAACTTCCAGAGTTGTTTAGATATTTAGATAGTTGTAGATGAAGTATAGTGTTCCACTCGCGCATAATGGCAATTTTTATCTTGGTGGGTAATAATTATGAGCTCGTTGAATATTATCATATATTTCATTGTCGTATTCTTGATATGATTGTAATATTTTTGTTCAGGCAGCTTACTATATAACGACATGAAATGAGCTATCGATAATTATACAATGAGAAAAATGAGCAGTGAATTAACGCGTAAGTGTACATACACATAATGCAAAGTAGGGTTGCGTGACATAATAAGTGTCTTCACACATGACATGTTGAAACATGTTAACCTCGCTTCGATGATCACTCGGTATTTGCTCGTTGAAGTTGTTATACTTGTTTTCTGGCCTGGCTGCCGGGTAATCATGGCGAACTTGGATGTGCAATCAGAATCAGAGTGGAACTCACTATGTATGTACAGGAAGTTGAAAGTACGCTTTTTAGTGTCATATGTCGAATATTTTTCTGAATGATTCTAAAAATAATATACAGAAACAAACAGCGGAACATTATCCAAGTACATACAAAAAGATTCAATACAATGGCTGATGATGTGATTTATGGTCAGAACACCATAAAAATAATGCCTATAGCTGAACGGTTTAATGGTCCATTGTTTCGATTAGCAGCTACTGAAATTTTGGTGGCAGGTGTGGGGTCCAAATGAGCAACATATAATTAAGCTGATTTTATGGAGTAAGTAGCGGATTTAATACGTAATTGAACAATGGCGCATATTGTAGGTTATTACCTATATATTAAACATGGATTTAAATTTCATGTTTCCGATAGGTAGGTATGGGATTTTAAGTCTATTACGGATACCTAAAAATCTGATGAGTGGATATTGTTTTTTATTCAAGAAGAATAAGGAATGTCAATTCCTGAAACTCTATTTCCTCATTTCTAAAAATATACCCAAGTGAAATCAGAATCCTTTCTTCTTTATTCGAATTATCAAGACACTCCTTTTATCACTGATAGTTTTATTGATGATGTGGTCGTAACATTTTAACAGCTTATTCATCAGTAATTACTTTATACGACGAAAAAATGGGTTTTCTGTTTTTTTTTTCATTTGACAGATAAATAGAAATGATTTTCATCTGTTTTCCCCATAAAATTTTTTTCGACAAAAACGAGGAAAAAGTTCATTCGATGAGTTAATAATTCTGTTCTGAGAGAATATTTATAACTGTTGAATTTTTTTTCGAATTTTTGGAGGTTATAAACACCTCAGTAGGTGTTGAGTTCCACAACTTTGTCGTTATACAGGGTGATTAAGGTTTTAAAGCACAAACTGAAATCAGTGATAGAACACATCATATTAATCAAAAAATTTCATGTACACATGAGTCCGATCTCGATCATGGGTCAAGTTTAATATTTTTTTTCAATCATAATATATCGCTTACTTTTGAAGATATCAATTTGAAAGTAGGTTTGGTTAATATTTCCTAGAAGATCATCATTTAAAGCAGTTTGAATATTTTCAAAATCTACAGTGCGAAACATTTTTAGTGGTAGAGGCTTCTTTATCTCCCTCAAACTTTTTTGTAGTACCCCTCAGAAGTCTTTGGAAGTTTGACAGGTGTCAAATGAAATTGGTATTTCCCATGTGGGGGAATCCAAGAAGCTCAAAAATCCTTGCATCATGTTTAACTCCGTTAGAAAAGTGATTATGCTGACTATAGATCAGATAACACAGTACTCTGAATAATAGGCTCCGATATTTTCGCAAAATCCACTCGACTCACATTTCGTATCTGATGCCGAAACTATTGGCAAAGCTCGAACACATAACAATATATCATCATTTCCATCCGTACCCATACAGCACATCAGCGTACCTTGAAGGGCTTATAAAAGCCTCAACGCATATCTACACATAACACGAAGAGTTCGAGGCATCGGCGTGCTTTTATCGCTTGCTACCAGGTTTTCAAATTATGGAGAATGATTTATGTCGAGTAGGTACATACGAAGGTATAGGAGGCATCCTACGATATGTGGAACCCATTAAAAGTCGATTTATCTAGGATTACCAAGTTATTTTATTTAAATATGTATAGTGATGTTGAAAAATTATACCGGCTGATTTTTTTTCACCTCATGACATTCCTTCGCCATATATAAATTATCCAAATTTATTTAATGTGGCGTTCAAAGATTAAGATGAGAAAATGATTTATATTTTCGAAACTGTCTGAGGTGATATGAATATTTAATGATTTCAAAATGTGTGACAGAAGAAAAGATTATCGATTCGAATATATCAAAAATACTGTTAGCATGAGATAAATTGTGTCTGAATAATCCTTGAACATTGATAAATGCTAAAAAAAACTTTCTCAAGCTTTCAATTGACTTGGCCGTTTCTTGATGAATAATAATGGATATGAAGTCAACATCATAGAAAATATTCTCAAAAAGAAACACCATTCAAGAGCTATCAATCAAGTTTTTCCTTTCAACAAAAACACCGATCGAAATTACAAAACATTGACCTATTTTGGACAAGCAACCGAAAAAGTATCTTCATTTTTGGTTAAACAAGACACTAAGATTGCTTATAGAACTGATAATACTTTGGGAAAGTTTACCAAAAATAATAGACATAGTTCCTAAATATGAAAAATCAGGAGTATATAGACTGAATTGTGGAACTTGCCCGAAGGTATACATTGGTCAGACTGGGAGAACTTTCAAAAATCGCATCCATGAACACCACATGAGTTATGTAAATAGGAAAACAAATTCAACATATTCCAACCACCTTTTAGATGAAAATCACGATTTTGATGAAGAATTCAAAATATTACATGTTGAAAACAAAGGAGTGAAACTTGACTATTTAGAAACACTCGAAATTAATAGACTTAAGAATTCAAATCTTTTGCTTAATGGCCAATTAGATTTAAATAATTCTCCTATGTTGATTGTGAAAATATTCAATTTGATCTAATAAATACAATAAGATAATACAAATAAAGTGATGCTTACATAACAAATTTGAACAAAGATCAGAAGAAAGCTCATAGGCTTTTGCACAGATATTTTTAATTGTTGTTCAAACAGAACAGACCTATAGGTCTATCCTCAGCTGAATTATAACATTCTAGAATAGAAAGTGCATTAGCATATTTTGAGTACTTACATGGAGAAAAAAAAACAAGTTTACAGAGACCACTTTGAGTTTTTTTCTAAGTATTTAAACTCGTTACTCCAATTAGAGATATCAATTAATTTCTACTATGGATTAAATTTGAACAACTTGAAACGCAAATGAATGATGCCTTCAAGAACTAATGAAACGATAATACTATAGAAAAATTACATTAAACATCTACCTGTATCTGACCTGTGAGTTGGCATGAAATACGATATAAATAATGTCGAGCAGAGAGAAAAGAGAATTTATGTTCATTCTGTGGATATGCTGTGAAGTTATTTATTCATCTATGCTTATTTCTTTTCTGTATTCCGAGATGTGTAACTACAAATTTTTGGCGAATGCGCCAATGTTTGTATGGTAGGATGGTTGGATTATGGCCAATTCAGAAAACCGCAATAAACATAATAATTCATTTCTTCACAGTTCACAGAAAAATAGGAGGATAGGGGAGCTACCGCCCTTTTTACTATATCCTTGACAAATATCCAATCAGGACATTATGTTTCGGATATTTTGTAGGGTTCTTTATCGTTCAAGAGAATTAAAGCAGGGAGAGAGTACAAACATAAAAAATGTCTCCATTCAAGAAAATATATTTCATCAACTCAAATCGCTACAACAGAGTATACGTCTTCTCCATCTGAAATAACTGTCTCAACATGAAAATATTGAGGTTTTCTCATATAGAATATGTTTTTTTCAGGATTAATACTCGATTTTACAATATAATACAGTAATATTCAAGAAAATAATATTATTAGCTGGTGTAATTTCTACTTTTTTTATGTTCTGGTTCTACCGAAAAGGGATATCCTGCGTAATGTTCAGGGAATATCGTGAGAACCAAGGGAAAGAAAGGAGTTCGTGTTCTTCTTAAATGTTTTCTGTTGGAAGAATCCATTAATGACTCACAAAATAAAAACAACATTGTTACAAACAAAGAATATGAATATATGCTTGGTTCTACAATTTCACTATCTGTTTGTAATAGTATCACTAGATGGAGACACATTCTTCTTGTATCTTAGCGTAGCTCGACAGAAGTCAAATACTAGTTGATTCATTGGCAAAGGGTGAAGTATGTTCCTCTATAATAGGAGTGAACAAGTAAACTTAATTAATACTGGTAGATCAAAAACAGCCCAATGCAATATGAAATATTTCAGATGGAGACAAATGTATTTTGGTTCAAGATATTATGTTCTCAATTGAAATGACCTAGTTAAAGAAATACATTCTTGATTTCTCTTTGCAAGCAGTCGATAAGCTTGGTTGAAGAATTTTCAGGTTACATGCACCTACCTACATGAATAATAAATATCATCAGGCGTATATAAAGGCATTTTATTATGTGAAGATAATGGAAACATTCAGAAAATAAGCTATAAAAATTCACATTCATATTTATACTTCCATAAATGGAAGTTTTGCCGTGTTAACCGGACATTAATATTCAACTCGACGAAAGACAAGATTTTTTTTTAGATTATCACCCATTTTTATCGATTACAATCCCTTTCCCGGTTATGAAAAATACATAACGGAATAATAGGATATCCCGCTCCACAACATATAATTACGTTATAAAAATATCGATATATACATATCGCTTAGCAAGAAACTCACATAAATCCTAAAAAATTATTACATTATTCAATCAGAATAAATTAGGATTCAATGAAGTAGGAAACAAGTTGTCACGCGATATATCAAACACAGTTTTTTCGAGACACGATCAGAGTCCAGTGGAGCTTTTATAGAAAAATTTACAAGGGCTCTATTTCCATACCATCCCTAAAAATGTTGAATGTTGACTGATTCAACAAATATGTTCAATCAATGTAAGTTTGTAGGAAACTAGTAAACGTTTCGATTTACCCAGGATATTTTCTCTAAGCAGTCTATTCAATTTTTTTATTTATGTTTTGAGTATACTCAGTTATATATATATTATTTCACTAACTGAAAAAACAAACAAAATTCCCAGATAGCTTTTGTGTTTCTATCAAAATTATTCCCTTCTCCAATCCCCTAATTTCAACTAACGACAATTTAATCAGAATGAAGGTAATCTGGGTACGCTACTGGATATAGATTTTTTCCATGAATATATTAATCAAATGATCAAATGGAATAGCATATTACAAAACTATACATGTTCAATGACTTGTTGGGATATAAAAAACACGTGTTTCTTTATATTCGAAAAATTTAAAATGCATGAGTGGGTAGGTAGAATAGCTATCAATCATTTATTCATAATAACATGATGGTACGAAACTAAAAAAAAACGCTAAATGTGAATAAGTATATCGAAAGGTAAAATATCAGTAGATATTATATTTAAATTTTCTGATCAATAATAAAGAAACCTACTTGGACAAATAACGATGTTTGTAGTTAAAAATAGCGCGCATCCACCATACTTTGAGAATTAACTTTAACATTGGCGCGTTCACCAAAATTTCAATAGTATATTATTCAACTAGCGCATATTGATGGCTATTGTACTCGTAATCATCTGAGTGGGTAATGGCCATTATGCGAGAGTAGAACACTATGCTTTATCTACAACTATCTGAATATCCGAACAACTTTGATATTTAAAAAATAAAGTGGATTCAATGTAAAACAAAACAACTTAATAAGAAATGTGTAACAAAAATTGCCAGGCCTAACTTTTATTTACAAAATAATTGATAGTAACATTATTGACACTACTGTTGAAATTGATTCCTGGAGTTGCATTCTCCGACATGTTGAAATTTTTAGTGATGGTGTTTCAGAGCTATTTATACTGTTGGAGCTTGTTATAGTGACTGACTTATCATTTTCCGTTACTTCTTTTGAAATTTTGTTTCATCTCTCCAACTTATTGTTCAAATTACCGTCTATATAGCTTTCAGCTACTGAGGTAGATTTTCATCCGCCAATTTTTTTTACGGCTGTGATATCACCACCTCCGCTGACACAAATGGTAGCAAAGGACTTTCGGATGCAATGGCCTGTGTATAATTTAGGGTTCTTCAGTTTCGAAAACGTAGCATCTTTTGTTTTAGTTTTGTGATGATATTTGTTGATAAAAATCTGCTTCGAAGATATATCAACTTCACTGATAACGTCTGGGAAAACTATTATTGAAAACCTGACAAATCAGTTTTTTAGGAATAAATCAACAACCTAGAGTAATATCTTCGACTTATTGATGTATTTTTGACATGGTTCAACTTTTATCCTATTTAATCAAATCCGTATCTTTTATAGCTCCGGAAATACCCATAGTGGTGCAACGGTCCATTATTAGTATTAATGATTTAATGAATTGAACACTCTGTACGATAAATATAAAACGAAGGTATCTTGAAAGAGTTGCCAAGGAAAAATAAAAAAAAATGATAGGGAGAATAATAAAATAAGGGATAAAAAGAACAGATATAGAAGGGTTTTTTTGGAATATGAATTATATATATAATACTGGGTTTCAATACTTGAAAAAAATATAACTCTTAAAAAAATTGGAAGAAGAACGATTACATTGGAATAGCAGATACCACATAGTATACTAGAAGAAATAATAATTATTCTGATCGAGGCAGTAACTATTTGAAAACATATATTCATGGTACTCACTAGGAGATGGTTTGTTGAAAAGAAATAAGAATCGTATGCAGAGCAGAAGGTAGGAGTTACTATAAGTTCATATCGATCGAGCGGTAGACCTGTGTGAGCAGTCAGCGTAACTACGACTAGATTCATCTTCGAGATATTATCCGGCCAGAAACATATACTAAAAAAATTTAATATAACATATTGAATCTTGATTGTAAAGGGTTCTGGCCAGAATTTCTACCAAAATAAGAAATCACTCAAATGTGACATTTGTCAAATGAAGTGTTTATGAAGACTGTCAATAAATTGTAAAAAATAATTGGTATATAAAAAATATATAAAAGAAACAAATTGGAAATACCCTGAGATCGTTACAGTGGACTCAGTGCATAAGCACATATTCTAATTTCTCTTAATTCCTAGTGACCTAGCTAGAAGATAGTCTCTGCTATCGAGCAATACATTGGCACCAACCCAGGGGACCAAAATTATTGATCTCACCCTATAAACCACCCCAACGCTGCACTTCCAGCGCCACCTATGCACCGTTCGACCGTATTTTCCAGAGGGGTGTGCAACAGTCGAGCCTACCTTCACCCTGCCACCCCATTGGACTCAGCCATGGGTACACAATAGCCATGGGGTGGTACCCAGCGGCCATGGGGTGGACTCATTTTTCCCATCGAGCGCATTGAAAGGTGCGGAAAAATTATGGGAGGGAGGCATCACAGGGGTGAATTTATTCAAATTCGCTTTTTTTTCAACTTCCAGGGGTCGCCGGTGAAAGGGTTGGGGTAGTTAGATTTGGATGATGCGTGCGGGAGATCAAACTGTGGGTTGAGATTTTTTCAGCGTGGTTTGATTTTTTTGAACGTGCGTTTTTTATGTGAGTGTCGAGAGGGTTGTGTGAGGGTAAATATATAGTTTTTTTATTTGATCATTTAACACGGTTTTAGGTTGTCACTCATGCAATGTATTCATAGATATTAGATAATCAAATTACTAACATGGGGTTCTTATATCAAACAATTCAAAGTTTTCAAAGAATTTGATTTTTGTCGCAAGAATTTTAGAATGTACGGCGTTCTATACAGTGTGTACCAGCCAAATGGAATAAATTCGTTAATAAATAAACGGTGGCGTTTTAGGAAAAACGCTCGGACACGTCGATTTGTATCTTTAGTTGCGCTTTTTTTTCAAAAAAACTTTTTATACAGGGTGTGTCATGCCACAGTGGCCAATATCAACTTTCTTATTTTGAATGCAACACCCTGTATTTTATTTCATTTTTAGATTCTTCATGAAGAGCTGATTTCGTCGATCTATCATACTTGGGGTATAGCGCGAAATATTACAGAGATATAGGGTGTGAAAAATCGAGATTTATCAACTTTAGGAATTTATTGTGTCGAAACTAATCATTTCTGCTCAAAACGGCTTACATGTCCCTATCTTAACTTTTCATTTACTATCTACTGACATTTAATAGAAACAAATAGAAGGTGATGCAAATCTCAAAATTTTGAACCACCCGTATTTGTTTCAATTAAATATCAATCGATAGTAAATGGAAAGTTGATATAGGGACATGTAAGCCGTTTTGAGCAAGAATGGATAGTTTCGGCACAAAAAATTCCTAAATTTGAAAAATCTCGATTCTCTTCAGGAAGAATCTGAAAATGAAATAAAATACAGGGTGTTGCATTTAAAATAAGAAAGTTGATATTGGCCACTGTGGCATGACACACCCTGTATAAAAAGTTTTTTTTTTTTAAAAAAGCGCAACTAAAGATACAAATCGACGTGTCCGAGCGTTTTTCCTAAAACGCCACCGTTTATTTACTAACGAATGTATTCCATTTGGCTGGTACACACTGTATATATTTCTCAAATTACTTTATTCGAAATTGCTCATATTTAAGTTTGAAATACTTTAGTAGTAAAATGTTATCAGTTCCTAAAGTCACTTCTTGATTTCATGTAATATATTCAGTGGTTGGGTAGATTAAGTATCATACGTGATATTTTTTGAGAACACGTAAAACAAAGATATGTAAACCTGATACGTCCGAAAATATTCCAAAGAAATGGTATTTCATACGAAACAGTGAGTGAAGAAAAGAAAGCATCATATTCTGTAGAAACACAAGTCATCATAAAGTTATATTGAACAATATCATATATTAATATAAACATATAGAAAATCTGTACAACTGTATAGAAGGGCAAATTATTCAGTCTGCTGCATTCACTGATTTTTTTTTTCAAAGAAATGAAAGTTGATATTTCGAAAAATATTTAACCAAAAAACTACTGTTATATTTTTCTGAATCGGCCAAAGCAATGTTCAAATATAAAATATCCTCTTACTTACGCAAATTAAATTAGAAAATTTGAGATTTCGAAAGTATATTGACTCACAGGGGCTTCATGGTCCGTTCCTTCTGACTCACCCTGTTTAGAAAGTACAATGAAGTGTATCATTTTTAAGAAATTGATTGTAGTGTTTGTCCAACATGAGATTATAATGACAAACTCCCTTATAGACATGCAATTTCTTCATGAAACTTCAAGAGGCAAAAATAAAACATTCTGAATATAAAATAAATCTAATATATAGAAATGTTTTTATGAAACTCCAAATGAGTACACAACAAAACTTCCCGTCGCATTCGGTGCTGAAAATATCAAGAACATACCGTACAATCATTATGAATAATTAATTTCTGAAGTTATCGTGATTGTACTAGTAGTTCTGAAAAATTGCATGTACAATATGACAATCGCTCGTGTGAAAAATGAACACACGATATATCTGAGTACAGATAATTATATGACATGACAATTCCGTATTCATTGACTTTTTTCATCGGAACTAACTGTTACAACACATCAACATAAAATAACAAAAAAAAAAACTTCACACATCTGTTGCATGTCAGTTCGGTCAGCCAGCCCAGTGGAATAGCCAGTTTTTTCTTCAACAATGCCTCGCATTTCATTGTGTGATGGTGTTCATTTGAAAGGTGACACATTAACACTGTGGTGTTAAGGGAACAGGTAGCGGAGTGGAACGAAATAGTTGCTGATTAGGTATACAAATTATTGTTAATTTACATTAACATACCTGCCTGATAAATTAACAGATGTGCTGCATGTTACCGCTGGAGCTATATAATTTTCAAACTCACGCCTGACATAATTCAAGTTTGAGTATATGGTGGAAAAATCAGAAGCACTTGGTAATGCTATTTGTTAGAATATGGCATGATATATTCATGTTGGTGATTGCCGATGTAATCTGTCATTCTCAAACGAATTGTTCCGTAGTTGTTCTTGGCTATATGATCTGTGATATGAGACTGTGAGACTTGTGACAGTCGATGTCACTCGATGTTTCGTTTTATGTCATTATTCTCCTTCGGTCTGTCATTCCATCCCATATCATTAGAAAGTAGCTGAACTACACCTTTGCCAGTTGTATTTCAGAAAGCGTCGAGTTAATTTCAGAATAGTCACTTGTATTTCAGAAAGTATCAATTGTATTTCAGAATAGTAAGTTGAATTTCAGAAAGCGTCAAATGTATTTCAGAATAGCGAGTTTAATTTCTGAAAGCATCAATTGTATTTCAGAATAGTCAGTTCAATATCAGAAAGCGTCAAATGTATTTAAGAATAGTCAATTGAATTTCAGAATTCGTCATTTGAATTTCAGAATATATCATTGGTATACAAATGACGAATTCTGAAATTCAATGTACTATTCTTAAATACATTTGACGCTTTCTGATATTGAACCGACTATTCTGAAATACAATTGATGCTTTCTGAAATACAACTGGAAAAGGTGTAGTTGATGTCGTTTTTGGTTGTTATGTGGTTGTTATCATTAATAAAGATAATCTGATTTCATCAGAGATCATCTGTCTAGTAATAAAGGAAAATAAATGATTATAAAATGTATTAGTATATTATTAAATAAATCAACAATATTGAATCGTAAAAGTTGATGTCAAACTCTGCTTCGTTTAGCCTGTGATTTATACTTATATTTCAAATTATAGTATAGTTAGAAATGTGGGTATCTTACCTGATATTTTTATAGGTCAAATATAATTAAACGGGCCATTCCGGTTTGTTCCGTATATTTTGAAAACAGTTCCTGATATTTCCGATTTGGAAACTGAAATGTCGACTTGTAATTCAACCGATTTCAATTTAATTCTTTTGTATTCGAGATATCAATATAGTGGTAAGTACGAGATAAAAACTACGGCCTGCACATAACATATAGGCTCTTACAAATTCGATTACTTGCCCAAAAAAAAAGGTTAGCAAGAAATCTGAAGAATTCCGATTATTTTATTAGGATTTCGTTTTATTATGTAAGTGAAATTATTCGTTGAAAAAAATATTCAATGTTCATTGGTACATTCTCAAGCTTTTTGTCTCTCATATACTTTTCGAAAAAACTAACTAAATATTTGTATTTCAGAAGGAATCTCATATTCGATACCTATCTAATTCCATCAATCACACATTCCTTCGTCATTAGGAACCACTAATAGAAACGTTCATTATTGAAAGAAAATATGCTACCAAATCACAAAAAAGTTAGACAATATCTCTAAAAACAACATTCATTACTCAAAGGAGAGAGTTTTTGGGTGTAGTATTTGGAATAAGAAAAGGAATAGATGAAGGCATAAATACCCGGATAATAATAATAAAGTATGTAAGAATGTATATAAACTGAGGAAACCACAATATCACAGATTGAGTGTAGGATATTTCATAAGGATTTTTACAAAAAAGTGTTAATGAGTTGTAGGTATCTGATCTCGGTAAACGTAACAGTTACACATTAGGTCAAATGAGCAAAAAGTTGCGAAATTAAGGGGGTTTGGTTTTCATTGTTTTCTGAAGTTATTAAAAAAGTTTTGATAAACCAAAGGCACTTTCTCATTATATCCGTACATCTTTTCTCCTCGAAGAAACCATCATTAACATTTTGATCAGAAACTCAATACCAAAAAGATATATACATTTTATCCTTTATCAAGATCCAGGATTATATAAATGCCGCAAAAAGAACTGAGGAAGGTAACACGTTTCCCTACACTATGCTAACCCGCACAAACGCGTTGAACAACTCGAATTATAATACGTCATGCGCGCTGGCATCTTTGCATCATGACTTCTTCCTGGTCTTGCAACTCAAATTACTACTTCCGACGCCAGGATGGAACGCTCAGTCAATATCATCGGAGCATATTAATCACTCGATATCGCTTACGTAAATCGACATTCAACTCGTCCTCGTTCATTGAAATGCGTGTTTTTACGTGTCCGCCTTATCGGCCCATCCGATCTAAAAAAAAAAACTACTTCGTTAACACGATATCTTCGGCGCAGCGTTCGATATGCTCGCGTGCTCTTCCTTCGTAGTTGACAGTTGACGTAACAGCAGCAGGATGACGCGTACCTTGAGCCGGACGTCCGTCCAAGGCGGCTATGCAAACAATGTAATCGTAATCCTTTATGAGCGGCGTTCGGGAATGAAGGAGCCGTTTTAATTTCGGCGTTCCACCTTTCCGCACATCGTGTTAATCTCTTATAGGGTTCGACAAACGACAGTGTCGCAGATTTAAAATCTGATGGTTCGGCTATGGACGCCATCATCAAGTTGATTTTTTTGAATAATACGAAACGGTTTTCTATTGCATTTTTCGAAAGGGATGTAAAGATTCTTGTCCACAATGTTCCTTTGGTTTGTCAAATTTCCGTTCTGATGGACTAATAATAGGGATATGGAACAGGGCCCTTAAAAATAACCTGTTTTTTTCTTTATTTTTGAATTTTATAATATAATATGTTGTGACCATACTTTTTTTTTTCATCTACATAAACTTTTATCTGGCTGAAGATGGACGTATATACGTCCGAAACATGTCCCTGAATTGACCTTTATGGATTAAATGTTGTGGAGATCACTTTGAGTATATTTCCCCCCTTTGGAACTACCAAAGATCCCATGTAAGAACCTGATAAAAATGTTCCTAAAAAATTATAAAGTTCATATAAATCGTATCAACATTTGATTCAAACTGTGAAATTTTCAATATCTACATACATATTATGTATTGATGAGATAACTACTAAAGCCGTTCACCATTTTACATTTGAATGCTTATACAGTGTGTCCAATATGGCACTTACTGTTTATAAAGTTTAACAATAAATTTTACCTTCTTAGTTTTTATTATTTTAGTTTCTGATGTTAGTTGAATTATAGATTAGGTAGGTGAAAAACTGTTGAAAAGATTTGTTCTGAATAAAAACATGAGAAAACAAATTATGCCGTCCGTCTTTGCATTCGCAATAAAAAATGTTATATCATACAGTGTGTACTTTTTTTCGTACCATCTAAAAAAACAAAGTTGATGATGGTTCCTTCGAAAGAAATAGTTGTACGGATATTTTGTGAGCGCCATTTTATAGAGCTGAAAAAGTGGCAATGAGAAAAAAATAAAAACCTCTAGAATGTCGTGGATACCTATAGTACGATAAAAATATTTTTTTTTTTTTAACTTTATTGCCTCTTAAAAAAATACATTTTATGGCAAGAGTATGAAAATTGTATATAATTTATAAAAATAAGAAAATAGAACACAACTAGAGACACGTACTACTTATTTCGATTGTGGTGGGTGGTAACCTAGAAATACAAATATCGGGCTCACTCATTGACAATGAAAGAGCGTAGTTTAAGTACATTCCATAAGAAAGAAGCAATGATCTTCACAATATCGCCAGTAGGATCATCAAGAGCGTTGACCAAAGACGTCATATCAACTAGAGAATTCAGAAATGCAGGTTTCATTGAGCAGTATATGGGACAATTGAAGAAAATATGTTCAATAGTTTCCAATTGATTGAGGTTACAAACTGTGCACAACTCGTTAGGATTGATGAAGTAAGTAGAACAGTTGAGGGTTAATTTGATGGAAAACGAGTTACTCAGTCTCAACTGAGCTATACATCTTGTGAATTTTATAGGCATATTTAAGGAGATATATCGCTGAGGAGAACCATGTAAAATTGAAAAGGATTTATACATGGTTAAAAAAGAAGATCTCTGTAAAAGTTGTATGTCCTGTTCATAGAGTGTGTCCTTGAATTTCATCAGGAGAGTTTTTTTCCTGGATTTAATAAGGTTAAAAAATATGACATACCTTTACTCCATTTATTACGATTGCAAAACCATTCTCAAGTTATTCCTGAAACAAAAAATATCATATTTCATTATGGTTAATGGGAAGAATTTCAGGGCATTTGAAGATCCAGTAATACCTTCAATTATAGAATTATTTTCTTTGAATACACAATTAAGAGGAGTGAAATGAAATATTTTCTATAAACATCAGTTATCAGTTGTAGAATATAAGGAACCAAATTGCATTCAAAATCCTGGTGATGCTTATATATTACCAGAACATTTTTAATACCCATCGAAACATGCTAAAACTCACACATGCACAAAGGCCACAAGTGATTTATCGAACTTTCAGAGTGTTCGACATCAATAGCCGTCCTCAAGGGGTGTTTTTGATTTAAGAGCCTTACCGGAAAAAGGATAACAATATAAATGGAATGTTTTAAATAACATCACAAGCTCCATTAAATCCCATGAAATTTCCGATAAGCATCGAATAAAATGCACATCTTTCAAATGTCTCGCATATGTTAAAAAAATTATATGCGCGCATGCATTTGCTACAAATCCATGGATCTATGGGTCGTTTATTATGCATCAGTGGGCAGGTACGGATGGGATCCCCAGCAACCCTTTCACAAGGGCAGACAATACTTGATTTGTGGGCCATCTGCATACAGAAATTATCCCCTTTTTCGTTTAAATAGTCTTGTGTTTTCCCAGTGCCCGGGTCGCGTCTTTTTTGTTCATGTAATGAGTTCTTTTGTGGTGTTCACCATATGGAATATAAATATGCTTACCTGATGAGGTACGCGGGTAACGTTTTTTGTAAGTGGAGGATTGGGACCAATGAGACCGAAGGATGGTTAAAAACTAGTTGAATATTATAGTAACGCGAAGAACATATAATACATATATACAGGATGTTGAACAAGGTTGTTGAATTGAGGATTCTGACTACTATACCAATACTTTCTATGAAAATAAGATACTCTATTCGTAACGATATAGAGTACCTACCTACGATAATACGAAGGCCTAGAAGTGCCATATATTATTTTAATTTCATAATTCCGACACTGCTGGATGTTTTACGGATTGACATTTCATTTTAATTTCCTTTAGAAGATATAATCACTCTTGTGGAATTTTGATTTGAGGCTTCCTTTTCAACATCAGAAGATTCATTACTTTCCATGGCTGTGTTTGAAATATCACCAAAATGTAAATTTTTAAAAGTAATCTAATATTCATAGCAATGATGACTAGACATATCTCAACAGAAACAGGGTGGTCCAGGTTATAGTAAAAATATTTCACCATTCGATGGTCCATCGAAAAAAAAAATGGACAGGCCAGAATACCATTTTTTTTCAAACCACTTTCCAGGGGAGATACAGCCCTCCAATGATAAGTTTTAAATTTTTTTTCCAAACTTTCAGGATATCGAATCTTGACTTATTGAGTAACTTTTGTCGAAATTGTTCAGTGGTTGTTTCATTTTTCTCACCCTACAAAACTCCAGTGGATATTATTCTCAATTGAAATTTTATTCGAATTCAGAAAAAAAGTTACTTGTGAAATTTTGATTTAAGGTTTCGTTTACGAAATAATTGTAGTTAAAAGTTTCGAATATCTACTTATAAACTAGCCACCCACCCATGAAACACTATAAAACAGTGCACGTCGAGTTATTTTTCGGTGAAGTTCTGTGTTTTTATTAACTGAACTATTGAATTTTCACCAACGTGGAATTTTTTTCAAATCCAATCATCTGAAAATATGTGTCCCTTCTACGCCTTCCTAATGAAGTTATTATTTTTCTAGATATTTAAGGTTAAACATAAAGCTGCACAGTCACATCGAGTTTGATGTTTATTAATTATGTCGGTGTCTTTTATCATATTTGTTGCATTTGTTAGACAAATAAAACTTTTATTTTTAACACTTCCTGCCAAATATTTTACGGATACCTATGTCGAATGGTTTTCAAATGAAATAATTATTTTTGGCTTAAATATTCATATTTTGAACCCAAGCTAAAGCTGAAGTACATGTTTCCAATTATTAATGAAACACCCTGTATAACTATTTTCAACTCCAAACATGTAGGTATTGCATATGAACCAATGTTGAAATATGTACCCACCCCTCTCAACACACATTTCATGAGACTGACAATATTATCACTTATAATACCACTAGAGGTGCAATTATTACTGAAAATTTAGAGTTTTTAATAGAAGCTAGAGTGGTATTCGGTAATAAAATTTCCCACCGAAATATTATTGAAGTCTGTGCGTTGAAGAGATAGGAAAGGTTCGACCTCATTTCTCATTGGTCTAGTATACAAGTGGTTAGTTGATCGTACGGCTGTGTATAAACAGTAAAATAAAATACCACATTGACGAGATTGACTGTTTGAGTCTTATTTCTTTTATATTTACCGTGAGTTCCGTTAATCGAGATGCATAATTTCAATAATCGTAGTACACGTAATTGATTCTCATTAACACATGACAGTTTTCATAGTCAGCCGCTACCGTTCCACTAGCCACTAAATCCGTAATGGCTATTTTGTAATATTATCGTGAATTGTGAATCAACAATTCAGTTCATCATTATTTACCGAAACCGTCTGGAAACATTTAATAATCAAGACAGAAAACTCTGAACCACTGAGGTGAAGTTGGTAGAAATATATCTTCACTTTACACCAGTAAAGGTGAATGTTATTCAATCTTTAAACGTCTAAAAAGGGACAGAGAAAAATTTCCGGAAATCGTTCTAGTTGCTATGGCAAGGATACAAAATATATAGACTTTCATTTTTTTTGTTCTATTGACTTGGCCGTTACTTGATGAAAATCCATAGTTATTGTAAACAAACGAAAAACGATAAGATTTGCACGATAAATATATTTATATATATTTTTTCAAAACTTGTTTCGATAACTCTGTAGCTAAGTGTACTTATACCTGATGAAGGTACAGTGTTAGCGAAACATGTTATGAAAAAATATATATAAATATATTTTTTCTATTTTGGTTGTATAATGAAGTCATTGTGCAACGCAAATGCGTGTCGAAATAGCCTCTATTTCGATACGCATTTTTTATTATTCGGAGATTGGTACAATCGAACTGTCAAATGGAAGTCAGAAGAGTTAGGCCCAGTTTACTTCTGAGCGATTTGGATTTGGTGATATTAGCAGTGAAAAACTCAATGTTTTAATTGGTGAATTTCAATTCAGGGTGTATGTAATTTTATTTAAATTGACCAATAAAATGAATAACAACATTGAATTTTTTACCGCTGGTATTGCAATAATCAAAATCGCTCAACTGTAAACTGTGCGTCAGATTTTAATTATTTCAATGTTATCATTGTTACCAATCAAAGATGTTTCTGTTATTTATCGATATTAAATCCATTTTTTTCCAAATCAATTCAAAATAGAAAAAATTGCATGTGACACACGTTTTATAAGACACGTTGTCGCACTTGTTCACTTGGAGCACTCCTCGCTTCGCTCGTCGTACTCCAAACAACGCGTGCGACTTATAAAACGTCTTATAAAACTTGTATCATAATATACTTTATCGTGAAAATCTTATCGTTTTTCGTTTGTTTACAAATATAGACTTTCGATTGATAGAAACTGTTCATAAAAATCGCGCGACGTGGAGGATATGGGTCACCCTGTATAGCTCGTACTTTTATACCGACAATAACGTTCGTAGGTTCTATTTCCCTTCGGCCTATTATCAAGTAGGAAACCAATATATTATCGTGTTCCAATCTCCTCGTGTGGAAATATATTTTCGTGGAAATATCCAAGGAATTTTCAACGAGAATCTTATACAAAAGTTAACAAGCGAAAACATTTTCTGGTGAGCGTGTATGCGTGCATGTTTATCGATTCGAGATACTCCACGAGGGATATACGATTGGGCGGATGTCGTATATCGGATATTTGTACAGGGTGTGTAGTTCCAAAATACTTATTCAACTAAACGGATGTTCCAATTATTTCATGTATATCTCTTGATCATCCATTTCGCTCCATCGCTGAGAATGTATATTTTTGGAATTCAGCTTTCAATGGAGATTCTGAAAATTGAATAATATACTGGGTGTCCAAAAAGTACATATCGGCTCGATAAATCTATAATATAATGCAAGGATTATTTAGAAAATTTGGTCTCTTGGGTAATCAGTTTTGTTCTATCGATCTATAGTATATTGTACAAAGATAACGAAATGACATACATTTCCTACGAGTGTGAATTTAGCAGAATGAACACTTTTGTGGTGTTCTCTTCGGTGCGTTTAAACACTTAGCAGGTACATGCGAAGTATTTTCTGGTGTGAAGGAACACCATGTCATGAGTATGTTCATGCGAATCAGTGCTTTTCTTCACCAACTCCGGTGGTTTTTACTAAGTTTCCTATTGAAAGATAATTCATATGATGATAAACTAGATTCAGAAGAATCTAGGGACAATTCGGATGATAACGAACTTCTTCAGCTTATCAATCCGGATTAGTGGTAATAGGAACTAGGCCAATTGATACTGATCTATGTCAAAATAGAGGTGGATAGATAGACTGGTGAAATCACTTCCTATCCTGTGACTGGTCCCAAATCTCTTGATTTCGCCTACTTCGATAAAACGTGTATAACGTGACATGGCGTTGGTGAATCTCGCTAAGTGAAGCCGCGATTTCAACCAAATTTACAGGTTACTGCAGGTGTCAACACGAAAGTATGAATATTTGACTCTGAATGACTTCTAATCGTTTGTAACAATTTCATGGAGCCATTTTCCAATGAGTTTGATGCGAATATGTATCGAAGATGATTGAAAGATAATTCTTCAAAAATCTTCCGACAGTATCGCCATCTATTGTTGTACATGAGAACCCCACGTAATGTGCTGAAATTCAATTGTTCCAAATCTAGAATTTGTCTGCTGAAACAATTGAAGAGTAGCGCCACCAGGTCTTATTTCCATCATTGTCAAAATCATCTGATATATCTAGCCCAATATTGAGATCGAGTACGGTAGGAAGGACGTCAGTGCCACCTATTGGCAACGGTTCTAAGGTTCTAAGATCGAACAGATGAACGCATGAAATTCACACCATTCAGATGCCTACATACAATATTTTTATTAATTTATATCAAATCAGGTGTTTTCGGGATGCAATACTTAACGAATGATTATTGCCACAAAATTAGGTGATTCATATACACCGCATAGATTCAATCGTGATATGACACGGTGTACCTTGGTGTTAGTTTTATATAGTAGGTGTCTTTTATGAGTTAGCGTCAATGATAGCAGCATTGAGAATATTGAATTTCAAACAATTGATGTTTCTTATGATTTTATGTTTCAGAATCGTTTTACTTCCCCACATCCGTGTCATTTTTCACAACTAAGTTCAGAATTAGCACCACTCAACACTCAATTGTGAAATGTATAATAAAAAGGAGAGAACTTTGATATTTAAATATTGTATTCGTCGGAGTTTGCTCTGAAATCCATTTGATTGGAATTACAACCAAGTTTTTTCCACTGTGTAGTCTCAATCAATAACAAAATGGAGATTTCACATACCAATTTCATATTGATCAATAATTATTCTTGAAATATAAACTTCCGATCATAGTTTCTTGAGGAAGGTTCAAAGAATCTATTTGAACAGAAACAAATCTTATAATTCAAAATTCCGAACCTAACCTCACTAATGTTGTCCATAATATTCAGTGTGAAGAAATCCCCATTTTGAACACAAGCCAACTCTTGCATCACTGCCAAACACTCGAAAGCTTACCCAAATCGTATTCGGCTGATTCGGAGACACACAGCCGAAATTAATTCGACTCTTGTCAGATAAATCTACCCGAAGATCGCGAGAAAGACGTCTCGGGGCCGCCAGCCAGACCCAAATTGGCAAGGCCCCCCGATATGTGATGAAGCGAATCGGGTGTGAGTAACAGGACGTGACTGGCTGCTAACTAAATGAACTAAAAGGGCTCTATCAGTGTATCTCTTCCATTTGAGAACGAATTACCCCAAAAGGCGTACACGGCATTCGTGATACGGAAACGTCGCGGCTTTCGTGTCGCCATGTTGCTATCATCATGGCCGCATAAACTCGGATCGAGTGGTTTTTCTTTCGCTTTTGACAGTCATCGAACGCATCGAATGTGTTTTCAGAATGCATCAGTGTTTGTGTAGACGCAACGTTCATTCACAATAATCAACATGCCGGGTCGCGTATTGGCATTCTTTACTACAGTACAACGCATACATACCGTCGCAACGCGCTGCATCGCGGTAAACAATGGCCAAACAAACGCTCACAACATTCAGACATACCTTACTACAGCTCAACGCTGAGACGCGTTGCAATGTAGTAAGGATTGCCCCATGATTACGCGAAGATACTTCGGACAATCCTTACCGCGATGCAACTCAAAATAGCGCCAGGCACATGCGCGCGCGTCTCTGCGGTTTTCTCCATTTAGTTGAACTTCTAAGAGCTTCAATCAAAAAATGTCACATGAAAATTTTATTTCTTTGCTACTTCATGAACTCAGTGGTGAAGGAGGATCGTTAGGTATACATATCCCAAGGTGGATGGTGAAACAGCTCTTCAATTGTTTCTGCGAAAACCTAGTAGACCGTTTGAGAAGGTAGTAATATTTCCACGACTTGAATGAAGATGGCGGTGGGATCGATTATCGAAGAAGATTTCTGTTGCTCATGTATTTCTGTGGTTCGCATCTGACAGACGTGAGTTGAAACGACATCAAAACACAATATTTTCAGTGAATCTGGAATAATTATCGATATTTTGACTCTTCTCAGTCATTTTTGATCTAGAAAAATATGACAGATGCACAGTTTCTGTTTTACCGACACAAGGTATGTCGCCATCTCTGTTAATTTCAGGAAATATTACTACAGTATGAAATCAAGTAGGCAAAGGTCTACAGTTTATTCTAGTGTTTGTTAATAGGAAGCTGTTTCACCATCCTATATCCACCTTGACATATCCGAACAAACAGAGGATCCACTTCAAAGTTAAAGAGAGAAAGAGAGATGGCACAAGCCAGCAAAATAAAGAGTGCGATGCTACAGTGATAATAATTTTCAAGAAAAGTCCCTATACCATTAGAAACGACGAGTGACTATGACATTTCTGATACCCAAAAATTTTGATTTTTTAGAAAAGGTACGTTATCGAATTCATTTTTCTTTGCATCGAAATTAAGTGGGTGATGATTAATAGATCAATTCCGATATTTCTATAGGTTGGGACGGTTATAATAAACACTCTGTTGAGTAAATTTTCTTGTGGCATAACATTGTTATACAGCTGGTTCGAAAAAAAAATGGATACGACTATTGAAGTAGATTTTTACGAAAATGGGCAGTGTATATATTTTTTAAATATATTTAATGGTTATAGTACACAATAATAATGTTAACAACAAAGCATGAATGTCATTACATGACGTGAGAGGGTTAAACTTAGACGAATATGCGGCATCTTTTGCACGTTGAATCGCGGTAAGGATTGTCCGAAGTATCTTCGCGTAATCATGGGGCAATCCTTACTACATTGCAACGCGTCTCAGCGTTGAGCTGTAGTAAGGTATGTCTGAATGTTGTGAGCGTTTGTTTGGCCATTGTTTACCGAGATGCAGCGCGTTGCGACGGTATGTATGCGTTGTACTGTAGTAAAGAATGCCAATACGCTGCCGGGTCGCGGGCATGCGGTGGTGCTGGGGCACACGACCGTCCGTCAAGCGGCATGCGAATGCGCGCGTCACCAATGCCCGAGTTGAGTCTCAGGAATAAAATTTGTATTCCTTTCAATGCATATCTCAGTAGAAATTTCTTCCTCTTTCACATCAGCAATCCACGTCGTTTGGTTCGATAATGGAATATTGAATGAAAATGCATTCAAAACACATGAATACTTAAGGAGCTATAGTGTTTTCATCTAGGAATTCTGTACTAGTCGTGGAGAAAATCCATTCAGTGGAAAAAATAATCAAGAGCGTCTCCATATGGAGTGGGTTACCATAATTTACTGGCAATCTCCAAATATATTCAGAAAGAGAATAGGATACACCTATCGATCGCAAACAACTAGAATTTCAATGTTTCATCAAATACATATTTTACAACTGTATATACAAAATAATATTTTTATGATCCACAATTTATAATTCATAGATATAGAGTATCTTGAATGAAAAAAAATTAATAAGATATTTCCCTGTCTGATATACAATTTCAATATATCGCATTACTCACATTTCTACGAAATACTTTATACGAAATGAAAGGAGGTCTGGTTATATATTTCATTCGGTATTGCAATAACTCAAAAAGGCTGAATATGTCTGCCGAGATATATGCGATGACATATGGCTATGCCGTATCTAGAGCTCTGGATATATCATTTATCGAGATTTTTCAGAAAATATGATATTATATAAATTCCCTTTTGAAAACAGGAACATGTATACGTAGAAAGTATTTTTATGTCATAATATTATACTATCGGCATCAGATTCAGAAACATTTACATACACATTTAGACCCATATCCAAATACCAACATCCTACCTAATTTTGAATTGAAAAACTTGAGATAATTATTATATATTCTACAACAATGTGTCATGGGGATCTGATGGGAACTGGATCAATTTAATGGGGTAAAAAGTTCGACCCAAAAAAAACTATAATTTTCAAGATTAAAAATAAAATTCAGCTAAATTTGGGGAAATCTATAGTCAACTGGGAAATGAATATGTCTGCCGACTGCCTAATGGACGTTTTCATTCATAAGCATAACATGTATAAATTAGTTGATTCTAATCGTTTTACCAAAATCTGCAGACTTCGTAAACAGTATCATTTGCAATATTCGAATATTCTCTTATAACTCGGTGTTTACCTATGTTTTATTTATACCCTCTTCCCTATTTTATTTCAATTAGAACTCTTCAGTTCTTCATCATCTCGGATGATGATTTTGAAAGAGCTCATTGTGAACCTGATGACTCCATCTTGATTTTAGATTTTGTCCAAAGATGATGCCGCCATGATTAATCTATATTTCTTCCGTTTATTGAATCCTTGGAATGTGAGTATACGCAACCTTTTGATCTAGCATGCACCATTCTTACAAGCGCTGTGTAATAATAAGAAGGAAAATGATGAGAATAAGAGCCCTAGCAGAGCCATGTTTCTGAATAACGATGCGCTTTGACAAAGGTTTATTATTGGCATCATCAATTCACGAATACGTATCTCATTTCAGTGATGTACTTGGTATTTTCTCTTATGGGGTAATAGAACAATTGAATTGCATTGTTATTCCAAAATGAAATAATTCTTCTGTTCTGCCGGCGTTATGATATAGAAAAGGATATAACTTATTTCAATGGTAGGTAATGATTAACCGCATTTTTTATGAAGTATCCCTATCTAGTTCAGTTGGTTATTGAGTACATATGGGGAGGAGAGTTTGTATTTCCATCGACTTACGTCATCATAAGTAAATACTGAATATATCTCATTATTTGCTACCCAGGGTATGATGTCAAAAATTGAACTTCCAACTTTATTGCAAGAAAAGATGGTCTACAAAAATGTAGTTAAAAAATTTCAAACGCATCTCAATGATTTCCTTACTGTTTCGCTATACTTTAGAAAGGGGGTTTGACCCCCCCATAATTACGCCTATGTCTTCTTAGGATTGCTTATATTATGCCAGTCAGTTCTGTGCCTTATATCCTGCTAATGGTGGATTTGAACTACACGTTCCTCTGAAGTCTGAACATACCTACTTACATGTATGTTTGTTATTAAAATGAACTGGTTCTATTTTGATATGACGGGACATTTCCATGTATAGTATCTTCGCGTTTCGCTTTTGATATTCCTATATATGCGTCGACATTTTATATTGAGAATGCTATATTTCTCAAATTTTGTGCCACCTCATTTTATCTGAAGTTGACTCAAGTTGATAAGTGAAAGAGAAACATTAAATACATTTATCAGTCTTACTCTTTTCTTTATTATGTTTAACGATCCCTCTGTGGAAAAAGAACATAATGTACTAAATATTACAAAAATGTATAGGGTGGTTCATAAATTTTGATCGATTGCAAAAATTGGAAAAATAAACAAATCATCCTTTATCTTTGTTATAAAGAACGATGGACCCATAAGATATGGGTTATACAGAAGCACCTCAGTGTCTTCCATCTATACCCTTACTGTATGCGCATTTCCCAAAAAATCACCCTGTATATAATAGATGATTACTTTGAAATGTTTTTCAATGAGTAATGATGTTTTAAAATAATAACTGGGATTGGAGCTTCGATTAAATTCAATAGTCTTCTCAGATCAATCTTTCACTAGCTATCGCCCTTACACAATAAAAAAACTAAGGTGTAATTCCAATCAAATGGATTTCAGAGCAAACTCCGACGAATACAACATTTAAATATCATAGTTCTGTCCTTTTTATTATACATTTCACAATTGAGTGTTAAGTGGTGTTAATTCCAATCTTAGTAGTGAAAAATGGCAATGTGGTGAAGTTGAACGATTCTGAAACATACAATCAAAAGAAACACCAAATGGTTGAAATGTAATATTCTCAATAGTGCTATCATTGACGTTAACGCATAAAAAACACCTATTATATAAAATTAACACCAAGTAACACCGTGTCATATCACGATGGAATCGAGGCGGTGTATGAATCATCTAATTTGGTGATGGCAATAATCATTCGTTGAGAATTGCATCCTGAGAACATCTGATTTGATATAAATTAATAAAAATATTGTATGTAAGCATGTGAATGGAAGGGTGTGAATTTAATGCGATCATCTGTTAGAACTTAGAACCTCAGAACTTTTGCCAATACGTGACACTGACGTCTTTCCTACCATACTTGATTTCAGTATTGGGCATGATATATTAGATGATGTTGATTTAGATCAGTATCAATTGGCCTAGTCCCTAGTACCACTAATCAGGATTGATAAGCTGAAGTAGATCGTTATCATCCAAATTGTCCCTAGATTCATCTGAGTCTAGTTTATCATTATAGAAATTATATTTCAATAGGTAATCCAACCTACTAAAAAACACCGGAGGTGGTGAAGAAAAGCACTGATTCACATAAACACACTCATGATATGGTGTTCCTTCACACCAGAAAATTATTCGCATGAACCTGCTCAGTGTTTAAACGCACTGAAGAGAATTTCGTTGAGGCAGGATTCAGCATCAAGAAAATCACAGAATGTGCATCACACCACTGCGGTGTTAAATCGATCTTCCGGAAATGCATAAAGAACACCACCAAAGTGTTCATTCTGCTAAATTCAGCACTAACACTTGTTGTTACTCTCAACTGGGTTTGATTATTAAAAACACCTATGGGAATTGTCACATAACACCTACCGTGGTGAATAATATGCCGGTGTTTACTGATGCTAGACGGTGTAAGCTGGTGTGAGATGGTGTAATTTTTATTCACAGTGTAGAAGGGGTCTTCTCAGATCAATCTTTTACTAGCTGTCGCCCCTACTGCCCCTACAATACACCTCCAAGGAAAGCATCGCTTCACGGCCTATTCCGCTGTATATCTACCCTCCAAACTGCATACTCGAAAAAGCCCTTCCATTCGTCTGCCACCGCGATATTTCCCATTATTTTCCCGGAAACTTCGCTGCTGCAAGTTCTAAATCAGGACGTTGTACTTTGCATATGACAAGCGTTTAGTGTCAGCTGCTCATATCGTCTAAACGGCTCACATTCGGTGTAATCTTCGATGCCACAGCCGGAGTGGATCTGGGTAATAAATCAAAAAGCATCCGCTCTTCACCTCGGAAAATTAACTTCAAACACACTGTCGTTCAGAGTTTGTTTGGGTATGTGATGATGAGCTGAGTTTACATTATGGGAATACCAAAAAAATTAGATTATATAGGTTCTAGAAAGAGTTCTTCATTGAATAAGAATCATCAATCGGTTCAAGCTGCCATCGTCAGGCTAATCTACAGGGTTGTCGAATTAATCATTTAATATTTGGCAATGACATTTGTGTAGATACGAAATATTGCCTTGGCCCATTTTCGCACCCAAGGAATTTGAAAACTCCAATACAGCTCTCATTTCGATTAATGTTGTGATTTTATTGTTACATGTGACTGTGAATGAAAATACTGCTAGAAAATTTCCTGACTTGTGGGAAAAACAATAAAACCGTTGTTTTTTCCGAAATTAATTCGAAGAATACAATTTTTCAATTCAAAGTGGTAAAAATAAACTTGCATTCATCTCCTCATGTATTGCAATATTTAGTTTGATTGTATGTCAAAGTGATTTTATTATTTATTGTTTGAAGCCAAGAAGCCAACAATTAACATTATGTACAAAATAATCCCCATTATTATTACTTATCAATAATATTATGACAATGTGTTTCTTATTAAGACGTTGATAATCAAGGAGGTTATCTTGTGTACATTTTGAGAAAAATCTTCCTAATAAATATAATATTATTATTTTCAAAACATATGATACGCATCTAAAGGCATTTTCTGATGTACAGGGTGTCGCGGGCGAAATTGAAAATATTGCATTTCGGGAACCCCTTGTATCTTTCAACTCAAAGGAGAAGTGAAAATTGTCTCTCATACATTTTTTTTGTAAATGAGCTATAATTATTGTTATTATTTTTTTTAATGGAACACTCTGCATATTTTTTGGTTTTTGAAACATGAATGCTTTGCGCTTATCAAAAATTAATTATACTTATTTCAAGTATTAGCGTTGTATTTAGATATAACTCAGTATTTATAGCTAGCCAAGACAAATATTACTTCTAAAATAGATATTTTGACCCAATAATCAAATAACACTTTCATTTATAGGGTGGGATGAAAAGTATTCATTAAAAATTATTATTTGATATAAATAGCCGAACTATTTGAAGAATCAATAAATTCAAACTCAAGCTCCATCGATTATTCTTCTGTTCAAGAAAAAACAATTTATGTAATGTTAAATAAAGAAAAATTATGTCGTACAACAGAATAAAGTACTTTTTGATGCTACATTTCAGAAGAATAAAATGGGAACACCAAATTTATCATAAAAAAGTTCATTTTTAAATTTTTCCTGTTTATATGAAGTTTTCATCTCAAAATGGATCTGAGAGTAACCTCTTTCAATATTATCATGTTATTAGGAAACATCCTGTATATGTACTGCAGAACTTCTTGAAACGCTTCATTGGTGAATATTTTCTCATATCATGATAACCATTCGATCAATCTGTTTTGTGTGGTGCTAAAAATGGCAATAACCTCATTATAAATTGATATTCTCCACCGTATGAATTGAAGCAAATTTGCATCCCTCTGGTACCCGCTCACCCTGTCAGTCACCCCACATGAGAGGGATAATTTATCAAGTAGCTCGATACGCATATTCTCTCGAAAGTTCATGCAAAAGAAAGCAAAAGAACTTTATCATGTGAAGAATAATAAGGTATTTCTCTCAGATAAATAGTTCTGCCTATCACTGTTCAAACTTTCGGCATTATAAATGGCATACGTATCTCGTATGAGAAATGAACCTTCAGAATTGATATTTTCGTATGCCGTAGATAGATTTCCTCCCACAATGACCGAGTTGCGATGTGTCATCCATCTTCAGTTGTATGGGTTCGTAGCATTCTTTTTTTATATCTTTTTCCTTCCGAAAGACTCACTAGATGTGTTTCGAACGAACTTTCGAGATATTTTCTAATAGTATCTTGCATAAAAAGTGTAGAAAGTCAAATTTTTCTCACGAGTAGTCGTTTAGCACGAGTTTACGACCATATAATTTCAGATGGGGTCGATGCGATATTACCTACTGTGTATTTCCATATTTCAGGTAATGGTTGAGAACTTTGTCGACAATTCCAGTTGTAAATTATAGAATTTTCTTCGTTTGCACAACAGTTTTATTGATACGAATAACATGTATATAAAATTTGTTTCAAATGTTAATGTAACCTTCAATGCGTTGTCGCTTCTGGGTAATCACGCAACCAGTGATACATGGCTGCATATTGACATCAATCGAGAAATTTATGCGATATCTCGATATCTGTGGAAACTTTACTACTAATAACTTTACTACTAATAACTTTAATACTAATTTATATCAAAGTGAAGTAGAGGTTATGTATCATTGACAAATTGAAATACAATACAAATTGAGTTACGAATTGTCCTGAAAATTCGAGAAGAGGCAGATATGTGGTTTAAGAGCGCTCATGGTGACATATGAGTATAACAACTGTATATTACCAATAATTATATTTCCTTCTATCCATACATGCATGATTTTTTTTCATTTCAACACGTGTGCTTTTTTATTTCAAATAACAATGCCATGGTGGTATAGGCTACTTTCCGAATAACAAAACAGTGTATTTATTGACGTTTCCAAACGTGGTCGTTGGAAATAGTATATTACACAACAAGTGTGGAAACATATTTCACACGAGTGGTCATTTAGCACGAGCTCGTAGCGGTGAGTGCCGAAACTTAACGAGTGAAGGAAATGTACTTTCTAACGAGTTTTTTACACTATTTTTCCGAATACTTTCATTTCGCGGGAAGTCTTGTCAAAAACTATAATTTCAGGTGGTTTTGATTGGATATCAAGTACTGTTTATTTCCATATTCAAGATGACATTTGAATACTTCTCCGGAAATTCCTTATTATATGTATTACTGATTGATTGAATTTTGTTTGAACAAACAATTTTATTGATATTTGACACCACACGCCTGATGCTGGAGCCAGTAATCACGCAACCAGGAATACAGAACCACAGAAGTACGTAATGCGTCCTTGACTCCTTGTCAATTGTAAATAGTGCAAACATCTGTGATACTGTGATATGATGCAACATGCAACTGATGCAAGCTGCGCATAAAACTGTAGCCGTACTCTTTTGAATGATCTCACCTGCTGTCATCAACATCATCAGACATGTATAGAAATAGTTCCAGTCACTGTCCCTAATTTTTATCAAAGTGAATTCAGAGGTTATGTTCATTGACACATTGAAACCAATAGATACCTAAAGAATTCTCGCTTTAATATTGACAGTGAGTGCCAACTAATATACCTAATTATTTCTTTCAATTCAGGCGAGCGTGTGATATTTTTCATTTCAACACGTGTCCTTTTTTCTTTCAAATAACAACACCATGGTGATATGAGCTACTTTTCAAACAACAAAACAGTGTGTATTGACGTTTTCAAACGTGGTCGTAGGGAAAATATATTACGTACCTAAATATCGATAGTGCATGTAAATGTGTAGGTTCTGGAAGTTTGTCAGAGACGAATAGTGGACATTGCTTGATTGAAAAGTCTACAATTCCAATTTATGTCTCGCTGTAGCAAATGGATGTCTCTACCTAACCTTATCTTGAAAAAAATTGAAATAAGCTGTCTTGGTGACTTTCGGGATATATTCTTCTAAGAAATTGTTTAGTTAATATCGACCACTATCATCCTGTACAACCGTCCCGGTAGAGAACAAGACTTTCCGTCATTAAAATGCGATGCAAGCCTAAACACATTCCGAGGCGTTTACTACTTATCGCCTCATAACTTTTACATTGTCAACCTTATACGTCACGACAACGTTTTACGGTAACGTCCTACGTGAAAACATTTTAAGCACACCTCGAGTCAAAGAATTATCTTTGTCGGAGATTCAGAAAATTACCGAAGGTATCGATGAATTCTGTTCCCAAGGTTTTTTCATGTGTCAACGAGTGAAGAAATCGATAATCCAACGACCAGTGATGCTGATTATCGCCTTAGGTTCAAATGGACAGGTACCGCACACAGAGACTGATGAACCCAACGCATACGTTGGATTCACGATATTTTAGTGAGGTTAGAATCACTATCTAGAGGCGGGAGATCCATATTCAGATGTTTCAACATTTTTGAGTTTCAACTTCGAAACCACGCTGTCTGAAAGTGGATGTATATCTGTTTGAATTCGCACCATATGGAAAACTTTTTTATTATAAATTTCACGAAAGTAAGTTATGCCTCATAAAAATTTCTGCATGGTCTCAAACCTAAAATACAATCATCAGATATAAAATTTCTGTCGTGAACGACGTTTGTCAAAAAATATTGATTTCATACAATAGTATAGTTACTTAATTTTTGTAAATTTTCATCTGTTATCACTTTATTCGTTAAAAATTTGAAACCAACGCATACGTTGGATTCACGATATTTTAGTGAGGTTAGAATCACTCTCTAGAGGCGGGAGATCCATATTCAGATGTTTCAAGATTTTTGAGTTTCAACTTTGAAACCACGCTGTCTGAAAGTGGATGTTAGTATATACAGTGTATATCTGTTTGAATTCGCACCATATGGAAAACTTTTTTATTATAAATTTCACGAAAGAAAGTTATGCCTCATAAAAATTTCTGCATGGTCTCAAACCTAAAATACAATCATCAGATATAAAATTTCTGTCGTGTACGACGTTTGTCAAAAAATATTGATTTCATACAATAGTATAGTTACTTAATTTTTGTAAATTTTCATCTGTTATCACTTTATTCGTTAAAAATTTGAAACCAACGCATACGTTGGATTCACGATATTTTAGTGAGGTTAGAATCACTCTCTAGAGGCGGGAGATCCATATTCAGATGTTTCAACATTTTTGAGTTTCAACTTTGAAACCACGCTGTCTGAAAGTGGATGTTAGTATATACAGTGTATATCTGTTTGAATTCGCACCATATGGAAAACTTTTTTATTATAAATTTCACGAAAGAAAGTTATGCCTCATAAAAATTTCTGCATGGTCTCAAACCTAAAATACAATCATCAGATATAAAATTTCTGTCGTGTACGACGTTTGTCAAAAAACATTGATTTCATACAATAGTAAAGTAACTTAATTTTTGTAAATTTTCATCTGTTATCACTTTATTCGTTAAAAATTTGAACCCAACGCATACGTTGGATTCACGATATTTTAGTGAGGTTAGAATCACTCTCTAGAGGCGGGAGATCCATATTCAGATGTTTCAACATTTTTGAGTTTCAACTTTGATATGAAACACGCTGTCTGAAAGTGGATGTTAGTATATACAGTGTATATCTGTTTGAATTCGCACCATATGGAAAACTATTTTATTATTAATTTCACGAAAAAAAGTTATGCCCCAAAAAAATTTCTGCATGGTCTCAAACCTAAAATACAATCATCAGATATAAAATTTCTGTCGTGTACGACGTTTGTCAAAAAATATTGATTCTATACAATAGTAGAGTTACTTAATTTTTGAAAATATCGGATAATTTTCATCTGTTATCACTTTGTTCGTTAAAAAATTTTCTCACCTTCACGTCTCTCAACCTTTATGTTGCATTATTTCAATGACGCATTGAAATAAATGATACATAACAAAATAAGTAATTGCATATTTGAACTTAGTTTTAGTTCGGTTTTCTCGATAACAATTTTCGATGTTTAGTAAAAACCTATCAAGATGCTATAAATGAATAATTTCGGGATTATAGATATAATTCATTCAATTGAATGAAGATATTTTTCTGGAAACTTGAAAATATGTGATTTTTATTCTAGATAACAAATCATCAAGAAAAAAGGTCAGCATGAAGAATAATGTTGATTTCGTTTCAGCATCAACATTGAGTTTTCTACTTTTTTCAAGCTTTCGAATCAATATATTTTTTCTTTCGAGATCTCATATATAATTATTACATTGAATTTTCAGCTAAAATTTAACTCCCAACTAATATCGAATTATTTTGAAAATATACAATTATATATACAAATTTCGATTATTCTTGAATACAGGCTTCTGGAATCTATTTCAATATAAATAAATCTCAAGAAATCTTCTCGAAGCACCAAAAACTGGCGTAACATTTGGACCTGTGAGAAATGCATGGGGAATTCAGTATTCGAATCCACGGATATTTCTTAACAAATCCAGTGGTGTATTTTGATGAATGGTTGCTATTTTAGATGGAGAATAAATGATAGTTTACATTATAAATTCAGGTCCAAAAATTTCCCGCCACGAAAACATTGATGGGTGTTGATAATTATTAATTGTAAATAACAGGGAAAAAATTAAGAGATCACTGGCGTACGATTTTCGTGTTCTCCAAACTCTATATTTTGTGGTACTGTGGTACAGTCCTCATTGCCAAAAACTATATATGAGTTTTATACAATTATCAACAGAATAAAGACTTGTGCCATTTTCTTAACAAAATCAATACAAGCAGCCAATACGAGTCAAGATCGCTAATCAATACCTACTGCAAATCTTATGAAGTTGTCATTTCTGTAGTTGCACATAAATGTTAGAAATACATACTTCGAAACAATAAATATACACACTTTTATTCTCTCATGCTTCTAATACAACGTCTAAACGGTAACTGACTAAGTGATACTGTCAGCATATACGGGGTGGATGCATATCCTACATAAATGATTAACGGGGGGAGTGGAACCAATTCCCAAACAATCAAAAAGTTTATTATGTCCTCTGAAGTCAACGTTGATAAGTACTGGATAGGCAATACGCGATCACAACGTAGAACACCTGTTGTTAACAGTGTTCATGAATAACGAAAAACTCATTTCAAATGAATGAAGACAGCCATTATCCTGAAGTGATATATTCACAACACCAACAACACCACCTTTATGACATCCACTATATATAAATTCTCGCGAGTCACCTATCAGCGCACCTTTATTCTTTGCAAATTCAATAAGTTCCCACAGAACCCATTACGTTCTTATTACGTTCCAATTTCATTACGACGAGCGCACTCCAGAATAGACACTCTGTCAAAGAAATTTACGATCGCTTCGCTCATAATCAGGCCGCTCTATTAAGGAACACTTGTTGCTGGTGACTAATTTGCTTTTCAGATTACCCGACGTATATTGCTCTCTTTCTCTTTCTCCTGCTGCTCCAGGCTTTAATATTTTAAGGAGTTTCAGAGGATTCCCACGGTACATACGGGGTGAATTTCAAGGTTAAGTGGCGTGTGGAATAATATGCTAAATAGATCTAAATTTTCAGCTATAGGCTATAGCCTACGGTTGTTTTTTTTTGGAAACTTTCCCTTGGTTTTCTGCTACATTTGTGTTTTCTTTCGAATAGAAAACTTCATGCTGTAGCTCAGTGGCTGACCGATTTTTCCTTCATACAATGACTATCAATGCCGGAGTTCCACAAGGATCTGTTCTAGGCCGTCTTTTCAGACTATCAAATAGGCAAACCTGAGAGTTTGTTTTTCGCCGTTAGAATTCAATTTTGGGAATCCTTCAAGTTTTCGGGAACAGATTGTGGTCGTTAAGGCTGTGCAGCCTCTCAAGCACCTCGACCTATCAGATATTTTGTGCATAACCCTTAATCTCTTCGGGGCCCGGGATTCCCGAGGCTTCTTGCGAAGTTTATCAGTTTCCTGGGAGCTGGGTTCCTGACATCGGAGGACTCTAACGAAGCAGCAACTATCACTCTCTGTTTTACCCATCTTTTTGAGGTAATACCTCAGAGGGTAGTGTCCAGTGAGGAGTCCTGTTACCAGTTTCAAGTCTTTTTTGTCCAACTCGAGAAGCTGTTTAGCTTTCCTTGGCGAAAGGCTCACTAGACTTTTCGCTTGTCTTTTTCCTGGCACTTCATTCCAGTGAGATTTAATTTCATTTGCTTCCCAGCGTCGGAACTCTCCTCTCAAGTGGGCCTTGGCGAGTCCACAGAAGGTTTCTGGGTCGTAAAATTGTGTATTTGCCCTTCTCCCCCCACATCAAAACATTTCTCAACAAGTCTCATGCACACTTTCGCTCCTATAGTATAAAAAGCCAACATACTCCATAATTTTTGTTCATTTGGAATATGATGCTGATAATGATGTTCCCTAGACTTTGGAAATACTAACTCTCACCATTGAAACTATATGCAAGAAAATCTGCTTTCGCTGTACAAAATCCTTACCACAAAAACTAAACACGTATTTCTTTCGGCAACTAAGTTATATTCAGTATGGAAATACCAATGAAACTCAGTTTCTTTGGCAGTTGTCGAAATACGTATTATTTGGTTTTACTCGAATATTTTGTGGTTATCGGGTTCTATTTCTGTTTGTTGTTTATTCTTGAGACACAGCCTCCAAATCTCCACTTTATTACAAGTAAATATATGTTGATCTTTTTTTTTCGATTGGTACCTATATCAGCGAATTAATTTTGATCAAAGGGTAGACAAATCATTGTTTCCAAAAAAGTATGAACTTTCTACACGTTTTGATTCGTTTTTTTTTCAAATAACGTTGCTAATAATTAAGGGGTTTATATTTCTATTCACAATTTTTACCAAAAAAAAACAAAGGAACTTAAAACGCATGGAAGAGTTTTTGTGCCATATATTCGGCATAGTTCCATAAAATTAGCCATATTTGAATTTGTAACGATATTCTCTAACCTTACATGAAACAATTTATCGGGTGTCGCAATTGAAAAAAAAAACTATTTCCACTCCAAAGAAAACCACCTTGTATATTCATAAGAGGACTCATCAAATGTGTTCATGAGAATAACAATTGGTCTGGTATGTGAAATAATCAATGCCTGATCCACACACTGCCTGAACCTGATGTATTCCATGAATGAGGATTACGGAACCAGAGAGCTAGAGGAACGTCGTCTAATCCGAGTGCTTTCGTCTCTGCTGCTATCAAGGAGCGCGGCAGCAGGATGAGACCGCCGTCGTTGCCTTGACAACGAACTTCAGATGTTGCTTATCTACGCGTTACCGCAGAAACATTCGTTTTCCACACGTCACATATACACATAAGTGCCACACGCCAGCAAAATTTCCGACAGCAGATACAGGATGATCCATTACTAGTGTGTACAGGGTGGGCAAATTTCGATGTTCGATCATAACTCATCAACTGATGTGAAAACCAGTTATTATTTTCAGTGTGCGCACTTCACTCACTTTTGAGTCTCCCTGTAGGTATCTGAAATACTTTTGTTACTTTCGTTCCTCCTAATTCTGTTATTTTCTGTACTTTCACAGTGAATCTAGCTTTTTACCTAGATATGCTAGATAAGCTGATTTTTGATAGAGTTGTTGGAAACTTTGAGCCATAGTTGATGAAATTATTTTGTAATCTTACAAACTTCCTCTTGTTCATTGGTGTCAATTCAGGATACATTTGGTTGAATTTTCTGCATTTCTGGCAATGATTTGATCACATTGTCCGTGTATAATAAATAACTTCATAAGAACTTCGTTTGAATAATCTATGTTCGCGTTCATTCTGGGAGATTTTTTGAACCACTGTCAATAACAATTACTGAATTACTCATTAATGTCACCGAACTGTCATGAGTTTGATATTTCCATGGCTATCTAAAATTAACTTTTTCATAAAATTATATTTTTCACAAAAAGCGGCTTTATTAAGAAAACTTGATGATTTAGGTATAGAGACATGCCATGTCATCTCGTAGAATTTTTATTCGTCTTTCAATTTATTGAGTGAAAAACAGTGGCTTCCATTTGAAAAAATGAACTTTTGACCACTTGTATGAACAACGGATATAATAATAATTTCAGCACACCCTGTATGATATGGAGGCGACCTCTCGGTGTAAATTGAATACATCAAGCCACCACTAAAATATCAACTCTTTATGATTCGAGAGCCCTGATTTACATAAGTTCAATTAGGGATATGTTTTGAATCATATTCAACACAAATTATTTTTTATCTCGAAAACCGATAGAGATGTATAGGGATTTACTAACAAAAGAGTATTGTAATAAAAAGTCAATTCTAAAAATTTGTTAATATACAGAGTGTTCCATTAAAAAAAATGAAGTTGCTAGGACTTTTTGATAGAAACGGCAACGTCGCAATTTCGAAAATATTTTAGATCGATAGAACAGGTGATAAAATGTAAGATGCGAAATTTTCAGAAAAATCCTGTGTTGCGTTCTCCATAAACGTCTAACGTACCAGCGACCGTGAGTTACCCTGTATATGAATCCATCATCAACATATCACGAAAGGGACATTCCGAACATATCTATTTTAATTCAATTCACAACTTTTCAACTTAGTGTGAGATGACTATTTCAATTTATTCTAATCTACCGGTGCGTAAGTAATGCTGAAAAATCAAAATCCTGTCAAAAACGTAGAATTTCGTAATTTATCATCAAATTGAGTAAATTAAAATGATTCTTGGGACATAAACCATTATTTTCTTATGGAACTCACTAGGACCGTACCATTATAGTTAGTACTCATATAAGCAATTCATTCATGAAAGGGCATGTAGAAATTCGTGTTGAATTAAATGAACCATTTCAACTATCAAATATTTTTTTCTAAAACGTGTAAATTCCGTAAAACCGGATATGAAAATAATAAAATATGATTTTATGAAAAATCTACCCCTGTTATACCAATAAAAACGCACGGCACTGTCCAATGAAGTTAATACATAGATGCAACTTGAGCGAAAGATCTATTGCAGCAATTGAAAAAAAAATAGTCAGTGTAGTCAGAAGATGTTTCTGGAGCCCTCCTGAACTTTTCTAGTACCTCACCCGGTATACTCGTATATCGCAGATAGAATTCCCGGTGCGTCGGAAAAGAATAAGGACGCGGAATAGCGTCGTCGCGACGCCTAGGGAATTTTCTGTATATTCGGATGTCGCATCGAAGGCGCTTCTACAATATACTCGAAAATACGTCCTCCAAATGGAACTTATGAGGTGGATATGGCGGATGTGTGTGTGGGGGTGGATGGGGTGGCAAACGATGTTATATTGAAATTGAGGGGCGGCAAGAATTCAGCCTTCTATACGCAAACGAGAATTTGTTTGTACTTGCCTGGTACTGAACCATTGTCGTTCTAAATGGAAACCTAGTAGGCTGGAACTATAATATTGTCTGTTCACTCAAGTGCCAAATGTCTGCCAAGTTGAGGTCGCTACTTTATAGAAGTCGTTCGATGCTCATTTGTTTCAGTTTTTTCTCCGTCAGCGATCCAATTTTAGGTTGAAGTTATGGTACTTCTTTTTTTATAACTCCAGCACGTATCGTATATCGATCATAATCTGACATATTTGCATGCATATTTTTACCCAAATAGGTCCAATACCAGTTTTTAGGAACAATAATAAGGCATTCTAAAGAAAGTTTTTGGAGGTACTCATATATTCTCCGATCCCGAAAACCACCGCATAACAATTTTGAATCAATTCGGACCATAGTCACGAATCTCGTCCGCCATCTTTAAGCCGTCATCTTGAATTCGAACACGAAAATTCATAATCTTCCCAGAAAACCCCCTCAAACTAATCTTGGATCAAATTGCACAATGATAAAAAATCTCGTCCTCCATCTTGGAGCCGCCATGTTGAATTTTTTCAATTTTGACATATCAATTTCGAATCGAATCGACATCTTGGAGCTGCCATCTTGAATTATTGAATTTTCATAATCTCTGATCCAGAAAATTCCCACTAATTTTGAATCAAACAGAACCATAATCACAAAATTCGTCCACCATCTTGGAGCTGCCGTCTTGAAAATTTCAAATTTTGACAAAAAGAATCTCCGATCCCGAGAACTCCCATAAAACAATTTTGAATCGAATCGAAAATCGGATCATTATCACTAATCTCAGCCGCCATCTTGGAGCTGCCATCTTGAATTTTCAAATTTTGACAATGAATTCATAATCCACGTGTAAGAAAGCCACCAAATAAAAATTTTGAGTCAAATCGGACCATGATCACAAAACTGGTCCGCCATCTTGGAGCCGCCATCTTGAATTTTTTTCTAACTTGAATTCCATTATGCATTGTCCCCGGAATTATGTACACCTACCCTACTGACATACGAAACGTAGAGAGTCAAATGAGAGCTAGTAATTGAAAAAGAGCACGTAATCGAAAACGGCATACGCCATAAATAAAGTTAACGGCAGAGAATCGCCATAAGTCGCTCAGGCCGAGCCAAAAAATCAAAGCAGACCAATAAAAATATCTGAACTTCCGTCGAGGACTGCAACCATCCTCTGGCATGACCATAATTAGTCGGTTTATTGCTCAAACTGCAATTATCGCATCGGGCAGAAAATAACCGGAAACACTTCAACGATGAATGGAAGCAGTTTTAGAGACATTTACTTATTTTTTCTAAAGCTCGGCTATTATCCCCCGGTTTGCGGTTTGCAGTTTGCGGGCCCCGTTGCCAGGGGCGGACTGGGCCATTGAATCGGCCCGGGTGATTTGGACCCCATCGGCCCAACTATAAGTTTTTCAAAGAAATTGAAATTTAAAGGAATGCTGCCCACTCCGAAGTAAAACCTGACAGCTTTCATTAGCAAACTTTCGAAGCTTAGAAGTGGGCACTTGACTTTTCATTTGAAAACCAATCAATATTTTTATGATTTGTTGACTTCATGAAATTTTGCGTATAAAAATATTTCTTCATCAAATAATGAATTTTCAAATATCCTCCCTAGATCGAAACATCATATTTCCTCAATAAAAAAATTAAATCAAAATATGGACTGGCGTCCTCACAAGAAGTCAACAGCCGAAGCTCTACGTCACAAATACGCACGATTTAGCCGATATCATTAGGACATTTGATTCCAGAGCAGCAGTTAACATTTCATCATAGTTCATCATATTGCTATATTCCTTGTTCTCTAAAAAACAAAAAAAAGTTGATATTAGTGGTAGAATTGAGAACTTTTCTAAAAACGATTGTGCAGTTGACGGTCTGTATTTCAGGAAGTCATCAAGAAGACTTTGCTTGATCACGTACTACATGATTAACTTTTCGGAAATTTAAAAACGTCATTCTAAGTTTGACAAAGCTCGAAAACATTTCATCATTGTTACCGAATATTTTCTCTTCCGTTTTTCACCCAGTCACATCGTTTTCTGAGTATTTGCAACGGAATTGTTTGGCTAGGGACTGAATTAGAAGGGCTGAAACTATATATAGTTTTGGGATCGCAAGACCATAGTCTAGTGACCGCGGTCCTTTTCGTCCTCTGGGCCAATTTTGTTTATTTTCGCGTTATTTCCCTATACAGGGTGATCTAACCCAAGTCAGCACTATTGCTAATCTTTAATATCGAAGATACTAGGTCGGTTAAATTTGAAAACTAGTAGGTAGCATTTTTCCGCTGACAACCGTATTGCTCACAAAAAACAAATCAAAATCGCCTTTTCGATTTATTCGAGAAAAATGTTCTCTTTTTTTTTTTTTTTTTTTTTTTTTCCTGACCACTATCCTAGTTGCCTTAGCAACCCTCAGAAGTTTTACGGAGTAAACTTGTACGAGTTAGGACACTGTGTATATTCTAAAATTCAAATCAACTGCCAACTCCTTCCGAAACATTAATGGTTATCATGAATTTCATCCTATATTATATATATATAATCTTGAACCCTTTTACCCTCAGGGTGTCGGGTTATCATTTTATTGTTGCTTTATGAACTTTTCCATTCTTTTCTGTGAACTTCATCCTAAAACCACAAATATCGCAGTTATGCGTCGTTTCAACTCACCCGACATGTTTTATTTTGTAAATTTTCAAATTTATGAGACTTTTCTAAAACCTAAAATGCTCATAACTCCTTTATTTGTGGTGTCAGGATGGAATTTATAATAACAATTCATGTTCCGAAATGACTTGGCAATCGATTGAGATTGAAATAAACTACGCAACACTAATTACGTCGCACCCCAAAATTTTGCCCCTGTTGAAATTTGAATAACTTTTTTCTGATTTGAACAATTCGAATTATGTTTGCGCTATTCGCTAGCTCCGCACAATTTTTGACTACTGAAAGAAAAAAAGAACTGGACGTATCCAAAATGAAAGATCCTTCCGAAAATAAGTTAATTTTCATTTAATTCTCCTCCCAGTCGGGTATTACGGGGTGTTTCAGATTTGGGTCACCTTTGAGGAAACCCTCGATCTTGAAAATCGGTTGAAGAGGAAAAAAGTTATGACTGCAAAACCAAAAAAATGTTTTTTTGAGGTAACTCTGTAAATAAAAGAGATAAGAAGACAATTTTGCAGATGGCCAAAGGTAATGAGATGATCTTCATGCCTCTGCTATTAAAGTTGAAAAAAAAAACTGTTTTTCTACATTTGGGATCCTTTTGAAATTTCCGAAATTTTGCAGTTTCAAAAAACATCCTTTAGCAATTTTATTGAAATAACCTTATGTATCGAAGAAGTACGAGATTAATGCTGAAGAACTGAGCTAGCGAACAGCAGAAAAAAGTTATTCAAATTTCAACAGGGGCAAAATTTCGGGGTGCGACGTTTAATGAATATATTTTTCCGAATAGATCGAAAACGCGATAATCAATTATTTTTCAGATCAGCCTGAAATGCCCCAAAGGGCATTGGTCTCCCAGTCCGCCCCTGTCCGTTTTTGATCCGAAGACTAGAGAACACCATTAAAGCCTTTTCATTTGCGATCAGGGCTGCCCACAATACAATGGGCTGACGTGACGGATCACATTAACAGATTAGCGCACCTGACGTCGACAACGAGAAGGCATTGTTGGGATATTGGGTTCGGAAGTGTGTTCGAAATACCGGCGGTTAGGAAAGAAAAATTTTCATGTTGGCCCTCAAGAAAATTCGCATCATTTAACGCGTTTCGGCCAGATTGCATGATTTCCAGGATGTGGAAGGGTTGAGGAAAGCCTGAATGTTTTTATCCACAATTACCCTTTAATATACACACTTATCTAAGAACCGTGTAAAGTACGAAAGTAACACTTAATCCAGTATGGTGGAAAATTACAATCTTGAATCGATCACATTTGACTTATTCATTATTACTACACCTTTTCCAGTTGTATTTCAGAAACCATCAAGTTTATTTCAGAAAGCGTCAATTAAATTTCAGTATAGTCACTTGTATTTCAGAAAGTATCATTTATATTTCAGAATAGTAAGTTGAATTTCAGAAAGCGTCAAATGTATTTCAGAATAGTCAATTGAATTTCAGAATTCGTCTTTTGTATACAAATGATATATTCTGTTGTTGGGTTGGTACGAAAGCGTATAAGGGAAGGGCCACCGAGAATTTTTTTATATTTTTTCCGACTTTAAACTCGGAATTTCCGACATTGAACACGCGGAATTTCCGACTTTGAACTCGAAATTATTTTTTTCCGACTTCAATCTCGGAATTTCCGACTTTGAACTCGGAATGATGGAATAAATATCAACGCCGGTGTTCCACAAGGATCTATTTTGGCACCAACTTTGTTTATATTTTACATCAATGACCTGATAGAGGTGTCCTGTCTGCAGCTTTGCGGATGAAAGTACACTCCATGTACACTTCTGTTCTAGAGCCGCTATATCATCCAAAGAAGCTAGAGGTGCAAGGCGAAGACAGGTTGACACTATGATGATACCAGCAGCCCTGATTGTTCTTATAACATCCTCTATATTCATCATTTTTCATTCATACTCATCATTTTTCGAGAAACATATATCTCGAAAATAAATTTAGATATATAGATATTTTTCCCAGGTCTGGTTAGATATAGACACCAGGAAAATACTATAGATAATGTCACACAACTTCTCCGTTTGAGGAAAAATAGAATCCTGATAGAGGGAAGTTCTGCGGGGCTGAGCCTGGCAATGAAAGAGTGGCCAATCTGAGTCTGTCTGGTCTGTCTGCTCGGAATCGCTCATAATGATCTAAATGATTTTGATAAGCATCTACCACAACAATATATCAACAAAAAAGGGGATATCGCCCACTTTTCTGTGGTCAACAAACTCGTAAATGCAAGGTCACCAACCAGACGTATAGTTTTAATGGATATTGAATCCTGGAGCTGAACTCTAAACATGTGAACTAAACTCCATGACAGGTCAAATTTGTGCTTTGTTAATTATAAGATTTTTTAAGGTGTGAAGTAGTCCTTGGCGCGAAACAAAGAATCGTATTCTTGTGAAGCAATTTCTGCACAGTTGATGATGGTAATACCAAGCATAGTCAGCATGGATATCGAGGATTCAACAGGAACAAAAACATGCCTGACATCATTATAAGTATAAGGCATTATGAGGTCCATCTCTTTGAAAAAAAATACAAGCTTGAGTTTGGTAGCAATTGTAGCATCGAATTCTACTATATTATCAGATTTCTATTGATAGCTATTCCATCATCCATCGTAAAATAAAATTCCGACTGTGAACTCGGAAATTCCGAGTTTGAAGTTGGAATAAACAAATTCCGAGTTTAGTCGGAAAAAAAATAAAAAAATCTCGGTGGCCCTTATACGCTTTCGTAGGTTGGGACACACGGTACATGTATATAATATGATATATGGCGTCGTGAGTTTGGTATCAGTCAAGAGAGTTTGCTGTCGAATATCGCTCCAGTCAGCCAAAGGAATACTCCGGGCAAACGAATGCTCAGCATCCCATGAATCGTCATGTCAAAGCACACGACACACACATGCCACTGACATTTCTTCGTTTTATATTCTCTGTATCTACATATCCCATTTGTATTATAACCAATCCGGGAGGAAGCAAACCCTCTCCGCGCTCTATAGATTTTGCAAGTTCTCCTCTATATCCCGGATGAATTTTCTATGTTGTCCTGATGCGTGTGCCTGACTGGAGGAAATGTCTCCTCTTTTGCCAACAATTCGGCGTTCGATCGATTCGCATGGGGAGAGAATTTGTTCGGGTTGTCAATGGGATGTTTCGAACAGTTGATTGGTACACACATAAAAACAAATTCTCAAATGAAAACGATATATTTGTTCAACGTCCAATTCTTGTTTTGAGAAAGCGCATTCTTCTTCTGAAATAATTTATTTGAAATGAATTTATTGAATATGTCAATTGTAGAAAATTATTTCACTGGAATATTCATTTGGTATAACAAAATGTTCTCAATTCAAGAAATTCAAAGTATCCAGAAAAAATAATTAAGTTCTTGAAAAATATATCACGGAATGTCTTCTTTCAAAATAACATTCAACATTTAATCTCTGAATGAGTAAATCTCTGAGAAAGTTTGTTTGGATTGACCATAACATTTTCTTGAATATAATTGCGATCCCTTCGAGCCGAGAATGTTGCCAAACGGTGTGAGTGTGTTGTTTCGGTGCTCTTGTCGTGCATCCATCATTGTTCAACCAGTTCAACCTATTTTATTAGAATAGAAATAATGGCTTACCATGAAAGAAAAACTAAGGTATTAGGAGATATGAGGATATAATTACCACTTTTAGAGGTAAGTTACAAGCCTATATCTTATCGACGTTCATTCTTGGGTAGGTATTATTGTGTATCTAATCAATTAACGTAGCTATATCATCTCGAAAACTGATAATTCGTGAAAAACTTGAATAACCAAGATCGGCATAGTGAGTGAAAATTGGGGTTAGGTACCTATGTGCGGATGAACGTTTAAATTTGTCCAAACACTGATTGAACAGTGGAAAAGAGCTTCTTGAACTTGTAGACATCTTAGATATTTTGATATTGCATATTATACCTAACATATTTTTACATTTTTTTACCAAATTTCGATCCAAGGAAAATGAATTCAGTCGTAAGAATGTGAACCCAGATTTGAAGAAATATAATAACCATACATTGTGCTGAGTCAGATTATCTCTCACATTGTACCTACATGGAGTTGTGAATGATATATTTTATATTTTTCAGTCGTTTGAAACCAGAGGAATACAACTTTATTGCGAGGTAAACTGGTGGACAAGTTCAGAAATAATCTCTACGAATAGGGGGAAAGGTTGTCAAGAAGAAGGTCTGCAAGTGATGATGTTATTGATGAGAGCCCCAATAAGAGAACTGAAGTTGAGGATGATTCTCATTTCAAGAAATCGATATAATTCCTCTAATTTGATAAAATTCTTGATACAAAACAATCTACAGCTAAAACTGAAAATCTGATTCTTTTCGTTCAAGAAAAATGCGAGTCATTGAGAGATTATGATTGTCTTGATTTGAATATATTGTGTTCTCAATCTGAAATATTGTATTATTCTCACGAAGAACTCCATTCTTTTACGATTCAAGAAATCTATAACATTGGTATGAGTGTATTTAATTGGAAACATAATAGTCTTGAATTGAGCAGACATTTATTCCAGTATATATAAACAAGCCATACTCTTGAATCAAAGCATATCAAATCAAATCAAGTAACGTGTGTACACGGTATGGAAAACATGACGTATTCTTGGTCTGAATGCCACATTGATGACAGTGGATTCTGTAGCGAGGTTAGGAAGAAAAAAGTACGATACGAGCAAATATTCATTCTAAACGAGTAACAGGCTGTATGTTCTCTACGACCAGACAGTATGAATCAAATACAGTTGGATTGAATGTGAACTTGGCAGAGAATGATTGTGAACACGATGAATTATTTATTCGTTTCACTACATAGGTCAGAAGAAATTTCTTCCTTAGCTTTGGCCATCATAAAGTGAAAATGTTCACATTATACTTATGCGTTCTGGTCGTGGAGAAAGATCGTTCAACCGCAATAATTAGTTGCGTTGCGTGGACTGATTTTTAGATACCTACTGTACGCTTTCGAAGATTCAATACCAATCATATACATGGTATCGCGAAATTATTATGGAGCTGAATTGAAATGGAAGATTCCCATAGAAAAATAAGAGGGAACTGATTTCTTTCTTCTCAAATGTCGATCTTCGGAGCAGAAATACAGGGTGTTTAATGAAGTGATTTTTAGTCATAATTTCCAGTTTTGAAAATTTCTCAATTGACTTCGGAGGAATGATTTTGTTCAATTAGTGCTTTATTTTTAAAGATTATAATAAGTACATCCGAGATGTGAGTAGGAATTCCGAAATATTTAGTTACTCACCTATTTATTATAAAAAGGGAAAAAGTTTTTGCTAAAATCTGATATTCTTCCCTAGTACACTATTTTTTCTATGACGGGAAAAGACAATTCAATTTCGATGAACCGAATTATATATTAGGTACAGTCATAAATTGATCGTTGTGAAATCAGTTTTTTTTTAATGTTATAGGTTGTTGTACAGGGTGAACAACTAAGAACGGCTCTCGGCCATATCTCAGCTACGGATAAAGATACAACTTTGAAAAAAAAATTATCTTGAGAAAAGTGACCCTAAAAAATAACTGGAAAATATTTTTAAGTTTCTAAGATAACCGCTAGGTGGCGTAACGGCTATGAGTGAAGAGAAAATTGAATTTTTCTCCGTATCTAGTATCAACAAGGTATTTCGAAAATATATGCAGATGGATCCTTGATAAATTCCTAGTTTTTTTTGTTTCACACTTTTTGTCCCATCTCAAAAAATAAAGTGGTGGGGGAACGTCAAATTATGTTTTTTCTAAACGTCTGTATCTCTGGTCATCTTCAACAGAATTCAATAATCTTGAGCTCGTTGAAAAGGCCTCTTCCTGGTCTATCGACTGTGATTTGAATTGGTTTTATATTCATATCACCGTTGCCGCTAGAGGGCGTGATCTAGAGTATCAATGGATATCGTGATTTTAAACAGAAAAATTAAATGTAATGGTATGCTCAGTATTACTTGATAAAATAGAGAAACTAGATCTCAACAGACCAACGAAAACCGCAACATGATAGCTTTTTGCTAACGGAAGATATTAACGATCAAAGTTGGAAAAATGATTTATTGCATGAAGACAAAAATAGAAATCCATGGAATTATAATAATATGTCTCCTATATGTCAAAAAGTATTCATATTGTTGCAATTGTGTTGATTATTCATCTACTTTACTTATCTCTTTCGATCTTTGAATCAGAAAATTATGATTCTCACAAATGAAGAAGCATTTGATATGTTGGCAATTTATTTCGAATGCATGAAAAATGCAACTGTTGCTAGTAGAGTGTACGCGGCGGAGTACCCAAATAGACGACATCCCGGAAGTAGAGTGTTTTTTCGAATCGCACAGCGTCTTCGGACCACAGGAAATGTGCATCTTCTTGTATATCGAAGACGTCGTAGAGTTCGAACGGAGGAACAAATAATAAATGTCGTAGCTAATGTTAATTTCAACCCTCATATTAGCACACGAGCCATAGCAAGAGACTTGGGATTATGTCAAACCACCGTTCTGAATATTCTAAGAGAACACAGGTTAGGTTAAGTAATAGTTTATTGGTAACGAAAACCTAAGTTTTATATGTCCAAAAGCAAAGCATTACGAGAGTTAAATCTCTTGAAGTAATTGTCTTATTGATCCCCAGACCTGACGTGTTCAGACTTTTATTTGTGGGGAAGATTGAAATATCTTGTGTATGCCAACAGACCCACGACAAGGGATGACATGATGAAGCGAATTCGGCAAGCAATAATGAGTATTTCGGCAGCAGAAATTGAAACTTCTGTTCTATCTACTCGTCAGAGACTCATTTCTTGTATTGAAAATGACGGTGGACACTTTGAACATCTGAGGGGCCACTAATGACGTTCTTAGTAGTTCTTTGTTGTGATTTGTGTAATTTTTTATTGTTGATTTCGTTACATTGTTTACTGTTACATTGTTTATTTTGAATGCTTAGAGCAATAAATCATTTTTCCAACTTTGATCGTTAATATCTTCCGTTAGCAGAAAGCTATCATGTTGCGGTTTTCGTTGGTCTGTTGAGATCTAGTTTCTCTATTTTATCAAGTAATACTAAGCATACCATTACATTTAATTTTTCTGTTTAAAATCACGATATCCATTGATACTCTAGATCACGCCCTCTAGCGGCAACGGTGATATGAATATAAAACCAATTCAAATCACAGTCGATAGACCAGGAAGAGGCCTTTTCAACGAGCTCAAGATTATTGAATTCTGTTGAAGATGACCAGAGATACAGACGTTTAGAAAAAACATAATTTGACGTTCCCCCACCACTTTATTTTTTGAGATGGGACAAAAAGTGTGAAACAAAAAAAAACTAGGAATTTATCAAGGATCCATCTGCATATATTTTCGAAATACCTTGTTGATACTAGATACGGAGAAAAATTCAATTTTCTCTTCACTCATAGCCGTTACGCCACCTAGCGGTTATCTTAGAAACTTAAAAATATTTTCCAGTTATTTTTTAGGGTCACTTTTCTCAAGATAATTTTTTTTTCAAAGTTGTATCTTTATCCGTAGCTGAGATATGGCCGAGAGCCGTTCTTAGTTGTTCACCCTGTATATTTTATAATGACACTGCCTTATTAAGCAAACCTTTAATGTCATCAATTGCGAACTCAGTGGTTGTTTGGTATAGTTATTTTGCATAATATGCAGTTAAGCAATATATTATTCAAAGACTTATGTGACTCCTCCGGAGTTGGTAGGAGCAGCGAAAGTAACGTCAAAAAAATTATCGCCAGCTTAATCGCGGAAAAATTACCTCGGAATTTACGCAGAAAAAAAAATTTCATAAAAAAAATGTATTATTTTATCTGTCAACAATGATAAAATGTCAAACGTTTTTTTCGTCCCAGAGAAAAAGAATAATTTGTGTTCCTTCCATACACTTTCGTACAAGTTTCGTGCAGAACCTTCAAAACGACATTCAATGTGAATTAAATAAGCTTTCGAAAAAGCAGATATTTTGACGTTGATGTTTAAATCAAAAAAATTACAGTATGTTTGGGACATAACAAGGTACCTAAGTTTAACCGTGTGCATTTTTTTTGTAATAGATAAAAAACCAAAAACCTAGTTATTGGAATTTTTCACGTTAATTTTGGAGTTATCTGAAAAAAGTGTGGATACAAAAGTTGTAGATTGTTTTATTACCTACAACTTTGCTATTCAATATTTTTCCATAGGACTCGTAGTTTTCCTGGCAATCTAGATAGAACCGTTTTTTACCTTAAAACTTCTCGACCTCAGATCACCCGTGAATTATTTTTTCCGAATTTTTCTATTTTGGTTGTATAATGAAGTCATGATGAAACTTGAATTTTCTGATATTAACAGTGAAAAACTCAATGTTTCAATTGGTAAATTTCAATTCAGAGTGTATTTTGATTTAAATTGACCAATAAAAACAATAAACAACATTGAATTTTCCACCGCTGGTATTGCAATAATCAAAATCGCTCAACTGTAAACTGGGTCATCATTGTTACCAATCGAAGATGTTTCTGTTATCTATCGATATTGAATCCATTTTCTTCTTCAAATAAATTCAAAATAGAAAAAATTTCATATTACACCGGTTTTATAAGACACGTTGTCGTACTTGTTCCTTTGGAGCACTATTTGCTTCGCTCGTCGTACTCCAAACAACGCGTGCGAGAAAATAGCGTCTTATAAAACTTGTATCATAATATACTATTTCGAGTTCCAACTTACAAATTGTTTTGATTCGATGCACGACTGGGACAAAAGAGACATTTCTGAAAAAAATAAAAATAAAAGTCCCACATGAGAAAAAAAAAGAGTATTTCACAAATCCTGTAGTTTTCCCAAATGGGGTGCGACCCCAAAGGGCCGATACGCCAGGGTCACTCGCATACGGATGCGTCGCGGCGCTATCAGACGTATCCCATGGCCGGAAGGAACCGCGATCGCCCAACCGAATTTCCAATCGATGATTGGCCGGCGGTTTCCAACGGTCCGTTTTCCCCTCGCGGGCTACTATAGACAGACCTTCGTGGATTCGCCCCCACGTTCTATTCCGGATCCATGGACGCGTATTATTGACGTTATTGTGTCCGTGTGACAAGGGAATGGCGAAATAAATCCAATTTCCTTCGACTTGTATGTATTTCTGGGTTTGTTAAAGGATGTTACAACTCGAAATTAATGTTAATCTCGTATTACAACATCGCACTATACTTTATCGAAAAAGCTTCGAATATCTGGGATGCAAACTCTATAACAGACTTCCTGATGACATTAAAGTCTCAAGAACTGTATACGATTTCAAGAAGATAAGAAACTACCATTTTCGAAAAATTGCTACACTATTATAGATGAGTTCCTATCGTAATTTGACATTTGTAGGTGAAGTCTAGGTTTTCATTTACATAAACATATACAGTTGATTTTAATTTTATTTATATATATATATATGTGATTTTTTATTTATGACGTAGATGTGACGTTTTATCCATATATTTTTTATTCCTTATGATATATGTATAACTATTTTTCCTATTTTACTGGCGTTTTGCTCTCTTTTATTTGTATACTACCATACTGTTGGTGTACAAACTAATTTGAGAAAATAAAGAACATATTATTATTATTATTAATTGGTGCTAATTTCGATTTAAAACTCAAAATCAGCTCAAATTCGAGTTATAACTCGAAATTAGTACTAATTTCGTATTATGTATATCTCTGTATATATCATTCCTACTTAGACTCCAAGTGTGGTAGGTCGATGGAATCAGCCCTTCATTGAGAATCTGAAAATGAAAAAAATATTACGCTTTCGTAGAATATCTTGTCATCGGGTAAATTTTCGCAAATTCACCTGGCAATAATTTTTGTGGCGCTATCCTTTCGCTGCGTCTACTATAACACCGGTGGAGTTAGAAAACTCGAAATCGGAAATTTCCAACTTAATATTATTCAAAATAACTACTAAAAACCACTGATTTCGAAATTTTTTAATCAAATCACATACTCATTTTGGTAACATATTCAATTGACAGGTATCAATGATTACTTTTAAGGTTCCCTTAGCAACGCAGGTCTAATTGTCTCTATAAGGACATACAACAGCCTACCAGTTTAAAAGTTCAAATTCCACATCGATAATGTTTATTCAATATTAAATATTCGTTTTCCCATCACAGAAAAAAAAATCTACTATAATAAACGTGAACATATTAGATTTCAGCACTCCGTACAACCACGATCTTCTTTACTTTTGTAGGTATGATTAAACTATATAATTATCTAATAAATTCATGGATTAGAGAACCTATTCATTCTTACGAATCGTCCGTCATAAATTTTGGTACATTATGGGAAAAATTTGAGTTCAATGGAGCTATCAGTCATTTCTATGTTCTGTGACATGGGATTTGTTTCTGGAGAGTTGATTTCTTCTGCCGCATGGTGTCGCTAATTTCAAGTGTCTTTTAGAACGCTGCTCCGTGAGGTCAAATAGACTGGACAGATATGTATTGGTTTTAAGTGGAGATCTCAAAGTCTCTGCTCGGTTAACTAAGTTATTGTGATCTTGTAACTCTCACCGAGTGTACTCGTGGAGAACAATATAAATCAAGTTTTAGATCTGGAATGAAATGTAATTGGTTACTGAAGAATTATATTCTTGGTTCACTACTGTCATTCCTTTAGTTCATCAAGATTGCTTATATCAATTGTAATATTTTTTTCTTGAAGGTGGAAATGTGATTGATACACAGAAAATTACTACTTGCCCAAAAGTAGGTATGAAAAATGTCCGTGATGCTGATTCTAAATTGATGTGAATAAAATGTTGTATTGCCTCATGCCAGTTTTAGATACATTTAGAATTAGCATTCTTGCTCGAATAAACACTAGGTTATACAATAAATAACTATTGTTGAAGATCATAGTTCTTCGAAGGTCATTGTATTATTGTTAATAACGAATAAGAAGTCAGCAGCCACCATACAATGAAGACAAAGATTCAACCATGCACACCTACTATTGAAAGATCGTTTAGATCCAGTAGGTCTTTGACCACAGAAGGAGCAACACTTTGGAGTTGAGCTTTGCATTTTTCGGAACGCGGTGCATGTTGAGATCTCGTTAGGATTTTCTGCTGACAAACCGTAGCTACATCACGCTATTCGGCCCTAAATGGTGTCGTATTTAGCCCCAGATATCCCAATAGAGCGAATATATGAAAATTGGTTCAATCTCCGAAGAGCGTGCAATATTTCAATCTCCTTATGTTCCCCGTGCATCATGCACAGACGACGCTTCCTGTTTGGTAGGCAGTCGTCTGGGGAATAGGCTCTCTCTCGCATCTCACCATATATGAAGGATGGGGGTCCCTGAAGACAAGAATGCGAAGATCTGGATAAAAGAACAAAAATAACGAATATACGAGGCTCGGGTGGAGTATGGAAGCCCGGCGAATAGTGGAAGCGAGGGGTTCTTCTCTCCTGCTGCTAGATGATATATTTCGGATCAAAGGGAATCTACATGCGGATTCATTGGCGTACTCACAAATTTTGGCGTCTGAATTGAACCATTTCGCGAATATTATTACGCATCAAAAGTAACTTTTTCCTACGACCATCTATGAAAACGTCAATAATCACACTGTTTCGTTTTTCAGGAAGTAGCTCATATCACCATGGTATTGTTTATTTGAAAGAAAAAAAGCATTAGTGTTGATATGAAAAATATCACAACGGTAGCATGAATTGATATAGAAATATTTAGGTATGTTGTGAAGGTCTCACTGTCAATATAAGCGTTCTCAAATCAAATTCATATTATTTATTGAAATTTCTATCTCCTTTTGAATTATACCGAGAATTCTTCTATTAATTTCTACATAATCTCTGAATTCACTTTAAAACTGGAACCTATACTTTTTGCTGGAACTATTTCGATGTTGATGACAAAGGGTTGGATCATTCAAAAGAGTACGGCTATAGTTTTTTGCGCGGCTTGCTGCTTGCATCAGTTTGATATCACAGTATCACCAAAGAGAAGATTCTATGGTATCACAGATGTTTGCAAGAAGTCAAGGACGTACTAACTCGAGTAACTCGTACGCGCTTGCGCTCTACGCGTACTTCTATTATTCTGTATTCCTGGTTGCGTGATTATTGGCGCTAGCAGGCGTATGGTGTCAAGTTTGTTTATGTACGCTGGTGTCAATATCAATAAAATTTGTCCAAACTAAACTAACTCAATCAATCAGTAATTCACATAATGAGGAATTGTCGGAGAAGTATTCAAATATCATCTTGAATATGGAAATAAACAGTACTTGATATTGAATCAAAACGACCTGAAATTCTAGAGACCGCTCAAGTTACATTTTTGACAAGACCTCCCGCGAAATGAAAGTATTCGGAGTCGTAGGAAAAATAGTGTACAAAACTCGTTGGAAAGTGCATTTCCTTCACTCGTTACGTTTCCGCACTCACCGCTACGCGGCTCGTGATAAACGACTACTCGTGTGAAATATGTCACTTTCCACACTTGTTGTGTAATATACTATTTGGTCACCGCTTACTAAGTTGTGGATTTTCATGGAGGGCCCATTTTTGCTGTTTTGTTTTGTGCCGTAGAAACACTGCTGCGAATGTTTTTGGATAATCGACCAAGGTCGGTTAAGATAGTGTTTGACAGCTCCTCAATTTTTTGGCACGTATTTGTTTCCACTTCAATCCTTATACTCAAAGTTTTGTTTGACTTCCCCCAAAATTGCATAAAAACAAGATTCAAGTTGAAGTAAACAAGTCACCTAAACCTTAAACTGTCTTTGGCACGTTTACTTTTCAGTTCCACATTCATTCTTCCAATGAATCTTTCTGTGTCTGTAGTTGTTGTAAAACATATTCAAAAAATATTTTTTCGGCAACCGTCCGGAAAGTACGTACTTTCCAGACGATTTTTTTTTGAGAAAGTGGCATTTTTCCGGCCTAGTCCGGGAAGAATCACATCGTTGTTGTCATTGTAAATATGAAAATCTCGGTAGTATGGTTTTGATAAATGCAGTTGATCATTACCATAGCAGCAAAATAACGACTGACAGCTATCTGACATAAAATTAGCTAACATTCAAAAATTATCAGATGAAAACAATCAATGTGAAACGGAAACTTTACCTTCTTGTTCTGACTTCAACAAAAGGCACTTGAATATACCAAGCATTTCAAACAAATTGAATCCATTCAATATTAACAATTGTTCTAATTTTAATATAAATATTAATATAAATAAGAATTGAAATGTTCGAAATTTTGTTCTAATAAAGAAATGTGTTTCTTTGATTTGTTATTCTACACGGTTGCCGAAAAAATTGTGTACGCTCGTCCTAGAATTTTATCCACTCATCCAAAAAAACAGTATTTTCCGGACTTGTTACGTAAATTACTATTGTCATAATAGTTTATTATGATACAAGTTTTGTAACACGGATATTTTGTAGTACGCGTTGTTTGGAGTATGACGAGCGAAGCGAAGCTTATAAAACGTGTGTCATCTACAATTTTTCCAATTTTGCATTAATTTGAAGTATTTTATTGAAAGAAATTGATTTAATATCGATAAATAACATAAACATCTTCGATTGGTAACAATGATGACATTGAAATAATTAAAATCCGACGCACAAGCGTAAAGCCCAGTTTACAGTTGAGCGATTTTGATTATTGCAATACCAGCGTTGAAAAATTCAATGTTGTTATCGTTTTCATTGGTCAATTTAAATCAAATTACACTCTAAATTGAAATTTACCAATTAAAACATTGAGTTTTTCACTGCTAATATCACCAAATCCAAATCGTTCAAAAGTAAACTGGGCCTAACCCTTCTGACTTTCATTTGACAGTTCGATTGTACCAATCTCCGAATAATAAAAAATGCGTATCGAAATAGAGGCTATTTCGACACGCATTTGCGTTGCACAATGACTTCATTATACAACCAAAATAGAAAAAAATCTTTTCGCAACTGTGATGAAGTAGGTAAGTAACATACAATGGATATAGGAAGAAGAAATTTCGACATATCTACAGGGTGACCAGATATTTCACGCAAAAAATTTAGGAAGTTTACATTAGTATAACTCTATTATAACCGAATGATTATCTCACTGTTAATATTTGTTAATTTATTCACGCTTTTCTCGGAATTAGCTCATTTTATCGCAATAAAACAAGATAATCTTTCCTGAATGTTCTATTATGTTCTCCAATCGTATATCTTCAGAATTCAGAAAGAATTATTGAGAAAAAATTATATATAACCAGTTTTTTGGTAATTGTTTTTTTTTTCTTGATGGAGTATAATGTTAGGTATAAAAACTTTTTTATTTTCTCAAATTGATCCCCTTTAATTTTTTGCTTAATTCCCGGAAAACCTATACAGAATATTTTTGTAATAATATGAATGAGCCAACGAATTTATTTCGATAACCATGAAAATGTGAAATAAGTTTTGGTAGTTCTGAGCCATGCGTTTGGCAAAATTCACGAACGCCAGTGCACTGATATACCCTGGATAAAAGGGAATCTACATACATATCTATCCATTCTTTCGCCGGAGTCTATCAGAGAGACAGGCACATCTCAAGTCCTAACGAAATTTCAGTGTATGGCAAATTCCATCGCCGATGCAAACACAAATACAGTCTCTTTCTATGCAGGTAAAACATGAATATTTTATGCAGACGCGCATTCTATAGGTAGTCACTATCAGAATATACTCATGCTCGAAAATTGACTGAAACGGGAAATTTGCTTTTGCTATCGTATATTTGCACTTTCATGGGTCTTATAGGGACAAACAGAATTCGTCAGGAACTAATATATGATAGTTATCGTTCTACGATCAATTTAGAATGCAATATATTTGGAAAAAGTTAAATATACTCACTGAAAAAAACATAACTTCATGTGAAAAAAATCATGACTACATCTGAAAAAACATTTGGAAAAACTTATATTGGAAATTAATGCCATGTACTGAAAACAGTTGATTATATATAATAATTATAGGGTTCCATAAAAACTATTAACTAAATTATTATTATTTACATGGGTTCGAATTCCAAGATAAAAATAGGTTCGTGGTGGGTTTATATTCGAATAAAAATAGCAATTTGCAACCATGCAGTCAAATTCAGAGATAATATATTTGGATGATGCATTCTTATTTATTAAAAAAACTTTAGCCGATATCGAACGTATTCAAACACCCTATATCCAGTCTGATCAAATTGGCAACACATGGGAAACTTGTTTATTATTAATTTTACGAAAACAAAATTATTCCTCATCAAATGTTATGCATGGTCTGAAACCCAAGATGCAATCATAATATCAAATCATATCAATCTTATACGAGGTATGTCAAAAAATATGAATTCTACTCAAGAGTTAAGTAACTTCATTCACAATGTCAAAAAGTTTAAGTGTGAAAAGTTGTTCAGATTTAAAAACTATGTTGAAATATGCATATATTTTGACAACGAATATATCTTTGTAATATTATTTATTGTACATGTAATCTAGGATGCAATGACAAGAAATGTAATTATTTTATCTGTAAACAGAAAGGAACCCTATAACTATTGTGATCAATTTTTTTACATTTATAATCAATCGAAATAATCGAAATAAATTGTACCTACTATATTGGCACATCCTCATAAAATTGAATATATCGTAAGAAAATTATATAAATACATATAGATGAACTGAAAACAAAATAAAAACATTAACAAAAATTTCAATCTATTGAAAAAAAAAGGATATATCGAAGAGAAATTGAGTATATTTATTTTTCACTCAATATATTGTAAAATATGATTTTATTCTCATTGTTCAATCTCTACAATGGCTGCACTTTCTTCGATTTGGCCACTTTAAGTGAGGTCCATATTAACAAAACAATCACCATTTGTTTTTTATTCTGTAGAAGTATGAAGTATCCTTCGTCTCAATATAATTTATAGAATTGATTCATCAGCATCTTCGCCGGCAATAAATCCTTCCCCAACATCCACAAACCAACACAAAAAAAAACGACTAATCGATGTTCTGCTTCAAATCCTCCCAACGCCGTTAACCCTAAATCATAACTTCCCTTTTCCTCAGTTTCTCTCTAAAAACACGCCCTCTTAATAAAACGAATTTAAAGAGGAAAATCCGACTGGTGGCAGTGCGGATGTGGATCATTTAAACTCGTAACACATTAAACTAATATGTTGTTGGGGTAGGTCTACGGTTTTGCTGCTCCCCAGGCGATGACGGTCTCATCTCGAGTCTCATCGCGCTCCTTAAGTAATGAACTTGCTCTCTCTCGACGTCTTTGAGGAAAGCGAAAGGGGGCATGGAACACATCACAAATCTACTTTCGTATGTGAAACACAACGCCTTGCGAGGGAGGGTCTTTGGCAAACCCACAATGAAAATTTCAACTGTTTATGGATAGGTTTTTGAGGTTGGTTGGGTTTCGTGGTCACACTGTTGGAAATTAGTTGCTAAATCAACAAAAAAATATAGTCCCAGTAGGTCTACAACCATTTTATGGTTGAAATATCAAGAGTGTTTGAAGCAAATTTTCAACATAATGGGTATTGCTCGTCTCAACAACAGCCCATTTGTATGGCTACTACGTATTATTGGTGATTTAACTATACAGTAAGTTAATATTTCTACTTCACCTTATAGTTGTTCGCAGTATTCTCTGAAGTTAATTGAGCAATTACAAATTATTATTTCCATTTTAATTTGTTGTTATAAGCCCTACGTCCTAATGTAGTACTAGCTACAAAAATTATCGATTGTACTATAACTCAGTGTATTTTCAACAATATTATACTGCTAGAATTCAAAGTTCAAATTACTGAAATAATACTGAAGATTTTATTTTCTGAATAACAACAAAACGAAAAAATCCACTATTGGCACAAAAATACATCAAAAGATGTCAGTAAATCGAAAGAACACCGCGGCACGTGATTCACTACAATGCTGGTCAACCTCTGTCTGTGTTTGTCATCCGAGACAACTTCCTATCCTCCTGGGAGTGTTGAGTATCTCTCGTTCAATTACTGAAACAAAAATTATATTATTATTTCATTTCGGAATCATTTTGTCATGAATTTTTCAGAAAAGCACGAAAAATTGCATTATTAAAAAAATAATCCAATTTACTCTTGAAATCACTTGGATTTTAGAACGAATCTTATTTCTCTTCAACTCAACTGAGTTTTTGTCCTCTCTTTTGGAGTTACCCAGTAGTAGTTTGAAAAAATCCGAAGAAAATGAAAATTCATCCATCGAACAAATACCTGAAATGGAGAATTGTACAAATAATCACATCACAACTTCAACAGTTTCAACCTAGATGTTGCAGTTATCTTCATTAGTAGTAAAAAAATATGAAATATGTATGAGAAGTAGTAAAACTTAAATTTTAAAATATGATTATAAAACTGATGTACCTAACTATACTCACTTTTTTGCAGCGAAACTTCAGTAATCACACAGAGAATCCAAGAAAAAATCTCAAAAAATCTTATAAAATTATCGCGCTTGCAGATTCTGACAAAACATTGTTATTTATTGCTCTAGATCAGGAAAAATATTCTTAACTGAAACAAAACAAAAATAATATAAATATTGGCATGAGTAAATAAAAGTTATGAACGAGTCCACATATCAATCTACTCCATGTAGGTACTTACCTTAATAATGTATTCGTTTTAATGCTCTACAACGGCAACAGACTGCAGATAACTGAGCAAACTTGGGTTGGGACTTGTAAGGAATCGGTTTTCGTGAAAAGACAAACTAAAAGTAGCGAATATATCCGAAGAGATCGGAACTAAAAAATCTTTGTAACCGAGCACAGACTGTTGCAAAGTGTAAAACTAGGTGATGTTAATTTGTCAACAGAGTGCGACAAAACCGCGATTTAATATCAATGTATTAGCAACTAGATGATGTTCTACTGTACATGTTTCAATATCCATTATTGAAGTTCTAGTTACAATTATTTGTTGTTGTGTTACAGATAATATCAAGTTGTTTGGACAGGAATTTCATCTGTTCATTTGACGCAAACTTGTTGCTGTTGTATTGACATCATCAGTAGTGAATTCAATAGCTGAGTGATTTAACAACTAAATCGAAAATTTTGAAAATGAAATCGAGACACAATTGTTGTTGAATTCGACTACACTTTTTCAACGATATGAGTAGTTGTTGAAAGTAACAACTAATTTCCAACAGTGCACGGTTTGTGAAGTTGTTCGATTCATATCTCCTCGAGTATCATCATCTTGATTCGTTCAGGACCAGTATCCTACTGATTTGCACTCTCTTGACATTAAATCATCATATCTGGACACGAAACATACTCCGTTGGAAGTGATAGCTATAAGATGAGTAAGGATCTTCTGGATTAGTCACCTTCAAGCTAAGGAGCTTTCAGTTCTTTTCCTCAGCGAATTCAATCCAAGGCATGTCAGAATCTACTCATCAGGATTTCTTTAACCTGGCCTGTCAGTTAGGCTCACCGTACCCTGGAAGTAGCTTGGTAGATATCGTGTGAATATTGACTATGGTAGAGTTAGTTGACAAATTGATGCTCATTCAATCATTGCTAAGCTCTTGAAATATTTAGCTTCCTTTCGAACTTAAAATTCACCTGTTTTGACTCTTTGAGTGCTCTTAGGTAGTTTAGAGCTAAGTTGCGTGAAGTTTGAATGAATTAAAGTTCTTTTTAAAATTCGGTCATGTAGTATGACATCATACATACATGATCTTGAACTTTATTCGGCTTATGTGCCATTCTGCATCCATAAGAGACTGATTCTTCCATTCACGCTACCATGCATATAATGCATGTTATCAGATATTTCTTGCTTTGGTCGTTCTGCAGTGACTGCCTGCTCTTGTAAGTTGCTCCAGAGTGGTCAGGTCAGGTGCAGATCATCAACCACATGAACAGCTCTTCTCGGCATAGGATCTAGAGTTGAGTAGTGGATGGTTCCATAGCCAAACCTGGACAAATGACTCAGGGATATCTAATCAGAGATTATTTTCCTTGTTTTCGATGAACGCCTCTCATATGAAATCCATACTTTCGGTTACTTTGTAACGGTCCTAATTATGTGCGCAATTCATATCACGTAAATACGAACTTTTGAGCACCTGTCCGATAGGCCACCAACATTACCTTAATATCAGATCACCTATGAACTTTTCTAAGTCCGCAAACTGTTTGAATTTGATAAAGTAACAGTCAAAAATAAATATTATATGATGTATATGGTATTGAACTGTAGTGAGTTTACCACCCAACATAATAGTCCGTTTAAGCGGTATGTTAAATCTAATACAGATCAGACGATTATCAAAAATGGTCGAGGAATACGTGTGATTCTCGATTTGACTTTGGATCCCGCGTAGAGAGATAGCCGAACGATCTAGCTTCGGCGTGAATCGAACTGCCTAACGAGCGAGTGTTTTTTTGGAAGAGGAGGTATACCGAAAATACGCCATATTGTGAGACCGTATTGTCTTTGGCATTTTGTGCGTGAGATTTTTGTTGTGAAAACCTAATAATAACTAAGGTTAGTTAATTTTCTTTCATATTTAGTGTTAGTAGGACACTCTGATTATTTTAGGATACCAAAGAATGCACTTGTTCTAGGTTTTTTTGAGGAGACCGTTGTCTCTCCCGTTCCTGTTTTTTTGTAAACATTGAACTCATCAGATATAATAGTCAGTGTCTCGGACTGACCTGAAGGAAATCGATAAATCCAAACTCCGATTTTGCTGATCCCCGGGTAATGTGGATTTTGATCCAGAAGTTCATCGAAGGCCGTTGAAACTACCTTTTTACATAATTAACCAAAGAGAACACCTTTCCATTGCGTCATCGTTGATCCCTTAAGGTGCGTACACATCTGCGCGCTGCGCGCTCGTGCGCACGGAGTTCGCTAGATTTGTACGGGGTAAACGAACTGCTCGCGCCCGCGACGATCCATCTCCTGTCGGTTTTTTCCGCGAACACTTTGTGGGTTCGCCGTTCAGATTTGGACTGGAACGAGTGAGGTTCTTCGTTTTTTCCGCGCGCCCACTCTTTAGTCGTGTTTAAGGAGTGGTCAGAAGGACAATTATTGAAACTCATTGACGATTATTGCACCAAAGTTCTTCTGTGGGATCCTCAACATAAGGATAATTTCAAGAAACTATTTGAATCAGATGTTTGAGGAGAAGTGATCGTTTCTTCCTTTTATTTGTGTTTCAACTGACCATCATCAAATCAGCAATACTCATCACCAAAACTGCATGATTTTCTACATTCGACATTACACCCGAAAATAGCAACTGAATGTTCGCGGGTTTTCTATGGATCGCGGGATGTTCGTTGAAATAACTAATTCCAACAAACATTGGCCGAGCAGCAAACGCGCGGCGCACAATCCGCGCACTCCGCGCGGCGCGCAGATGTGTACGTACCTTTAGAAGCAGAGTCCTGGTTTCTGTAAGCGGAGAGAAGACTTACCGGGTGAAGTACAATATAAAATAAAAAAAAAGACCCTGTCAAACGAATGACGTAGCTGTGAGTACTTGTCACATTTTTTTGGCATCTTCAGTTGAAGAAAGAAGTATATATTTTCATTATTCAACCCTTTACCTTTTGTGAACTAAACAGCTGTTTGGGGATTCTGTTGATGGTTATTGTTTAAAAGGGCCTGAGTGATAGCTCAAAAGCTACATATTTCTATCCTTGTTTATGAAAATCACCGAATGAATCATATTTTCTCTAATAATAATAATAATAATTAATAATAATACCAGTTTTTGGTAGAGATTGGAAACCTCGCTTTGTATACATAGGTATATTTTGTCTCCATCAGTATTGTCCGACGCAATAATTAGTTTATTCATTAGATAAACATTGTCTTTGTTGTTAACTAACATTCAGTAAACTATAGTTTAAGTACAAGACTGATTTTATTTGGGTAGCTCTGTCTATTTACCTTAAAACCCCTTCCGTCGAGTTATCTCGGCTGGCGCCCTCTTTAGCTTACATAAAAAATATCATTTCAGAAATATCTTGACCCTAACCCACGACTCACTCCGAATGCAAGAGCTGCCGTAAGATAAAAAAAAATTAAACAATTGTTGTGAAAAGTATGTCACAAGATTTTGGCGCCCAACGCGAGTTTGGATCGCTCCAGATATTGGATGCAATGGGTTTATTTTTGTACCGACATCTGCTGTATTGGAACAACGACCCCTAATTTCTGGAAATCCGCATCACATCCTCCACATCTATCTCAGAACCTGTCCGTCACTCACAATTCTCCGCCAAGTAGGTACAAACGACATCTCTATCAAACGAGCCTCAACGTTCGTGTCTCCACTAATTTCGACATGTACCGTCTCCAATTTGACAATCTAGTCACGATCGCAAAAACGCGCTTGCGAAAATTTCATATGCCAAGAGGCGCGAATTCGAATCATGTTATTGGTTCTACTCACTCGTAGATGAATTCTCGAAAATCACGTGGGATGGGTCACGATCCTCACCCTGAGATCCCAAACCGGCAACATTCTCATCTCACACACGTTCCCGGAACATCTTATTATTAATCTTTCCACTGGATAAGCACGCGTTTTGCGGATTCGGCTTTTGGGGAACGGGGAACCACAGTGCAAACGTTCTCATCCCATGTTCGTCTTGTGACTTTGAGGAATTTAATTCCAGAAGCATTTCTGTCGACATGACTATGGAACATCGAATTGCTTCGACTGTTGTCTGGCGAATCAGGGGTTTTCAATTTGATCCATGGACGTATAAACACAGATGGACACAGCACGCCTATACCTTCATCGCACATTGTTTTGAAGGCTTAGAGTTCGTAGGCAGTCGGGTTGAGGGGAAGAGAGTTGGAAACGATAGACTGTGATTGTTCCCTTCGCTACAGTGGCGTACGTGATTAACGTATCGAGAAGTTTTATTTCGTTGTCAATAAAATTCAATGGACGATTCAAAACTAAGTACACGTTCAAATATGAGCTATTCATTGAATTAGTAGCTATAGGTATATGAAATTAATAAAAAAAATAATATCAGTTATTTTGACAACCCTTATAATCAATCGAACATCTAACGGCAGAAGTATCCTAAGTTGAATAAATAACATGATATTATTAAACCCCTGTGATAATTTTATTGTTCTTTATAGGTAGGTAACTCAAAGTTAATGTAGAAAGATAAAATGATGTAATAAAACAAAGTTTTATATTAAGGTTACTTTATTTATTTTGTAGATATAGTGATTGACATAGAATTGCGATTTCTGAAACAGGTCCTCAATGTGACTATTGATTTCTGAACAGAATAGTCTTAGTCAAAACACTCCGTAATCTGACAGTTGATGAATCTAATTTATTCATCGTTTCGTGGTGTATCCTTATTTTGAAATATTTATGGAATTGATTCATCTTGCTGTTTCCCCCTTAACTTTGATAACCACATAGCTCTAGTATGGCTATCAACTGGAAACCTATGTTAAAGACCAAAATAAATAATAATAAATTGAAATACTATTATTAAGATCATGAAATGATTAATAAACCCATTGTTACGCCTATGTTACTCAGATTCGATAATGTAAACATATAGTATTTACGAATGAAATGTCAGATCTGGGTGTAAAAACTTAGTTTTCCTGCATAACCAGCACTGCTTCACCATTTTAACTGTCTATGTTCAAAGTATTTCACAAGATAACTCGATAAAACACTATTAATCACTCAAACGAAGTTTGGTAAACAAAGACTTGCTCCAAGCGAATGTCAAACGAGACTGATTTGAAGCAATGTTGCCAGTTGTACATAACCTCTGTTGGCTCTGTTACTTCCGCAGGAGTAATACTACCTCAATTACGAGCAATTTTCATTTTATTGAGTTGATCCCATTTGTTTCAGGAACTTTCTGAATTTATTACGATATGATTGGAAAATTAAAATATCCCAAATGAACAGAATATGATCTTAGACTAAAATTAGGATTTATCAATGACAAGACGTGACAACATCTAATTCAATGGCAGGTGTACAGAATGTGACCATGTCACTGAATTTCTCGGCTTCACATCATAACGTAAACAACTGAGTCCATCTGTGTTTATACGTCCATGATTTGATCAGTCATGCACGCTAAGAAATATCCATCTGATAAATCACTTTTCCGGCTAGTGAAAATTTCCTGATACTTCTTAACAGCAATCCTAGTAATCCCAATTGCGAAAAAAGTTTCCTTCAATATACCATTAGGAATATATACCAGTCTGAAAATGACATTTCAGTTAAAGTAGATAATCCTATACCTCGAAGTAATTTACTAACAAGAAATCGCAGGTGATGTATTCACTCTTCCTTATAGTAATTTTAACCTGGGAACTCTGGTACAATCTGTCCGAGAAAATATTGAAAATTACTGTCAGCAGTTCTCAACAAGGTATTCAAAAATATTTACTATCTCAGCAATGTTATTTACTATTCAGCGAACAATAATTGTCATAATGCTGTTCATTGATGAATACTAAATCGAACAATAAACATTGAAATAGTCGATTTTCCCCTGAATGGTATGGGTTGACTTTATTCGTTGATTCTGTTCGAGACAGTACCTATCTCTTTTTCGCAGCTAGTGTGCCATCATAATCGAGGTGAAGATGCAAGATGCTTCTGTTGTTCAGCGGTATTTGCTTCATTCAAGGCTCCCAATGAACAAATAATAAAATGATTAAGGGTATGAATGATTATCATTGCAATAAGAGGATGAGAGTGATCAAACTATAGCACTAGCCAAGAAGAAAAATTAGGAAAGTTAAGAGAGAGGTAATTATAGCGATTTTAGAGTAAATTGTGATTGTTATGTTGATTGAAAATTTCTCTGGATCCATGGATATAATGGTGAAACAGAAATGAAATACCTAATACATTTCAAGGAAGGGTTATGGTTACGAAAAATGAAAGCATCGATGGGATAATGAAGACATTTTCTGCTCGCATAAACATAACCTGGGATACACTTTGGTATGAAAAACGACTTTTTCATTCTATATTATACGAACTAAAGAATTGTTTATTCCAGATTCAGTACGATTTCGAAGAGTACCAATAGAGACATCAAAACTTTCCTATAAGAATCTACTCCGGATCAACTGGATAACATCAGTTAAGCGGCGCTATGGCTGTTACCACTATATTTTTCATTGAAAATAATCGAATACTTATTATGAAGGCCTTCGAAATTGGAATCTCAAGAAGAATGTTTGCCTCTTGTTCTAATGATCAATACAATGAGTGTAGAAGAAGGGATTACAATAAATCGGTTGAGAGTATTCCACTTCCGGTAATGAATATAAGAATACGAATTGTCACTTTTTGTCATGTAGTAGGTACATTTAAATTTATTATATAAAGTTTATTTCACTGAATAAAAAACAAGAACTACCAGGGCTCATTGATCAATATTCGATACAATGTACATTTCAATCTATTATATAAAGTTCAATTTACTGAATAAAAAATAAAAACTACTAGTGCTCATAGGTTAAATATAATATTTGATACAAGGAAGCGGTACTCTTCCAGTATTGTCTAATTTACTATTCCTCAAAGTACACACCATGATGTAGGAATGGTAACAGTTTAACCGTGTTCCTAGTAAAGTTGACTATTATATTATTTGATCAGTAAGCTGACTCAATCTACTTGGACTCAATAGTAGTGTTCACTGGAAAGAATTTCTGTCCATATATCAACTATATAAACCAGTGAAAATCACTTCGTTTCTAGTAATTTCTACCGTTTTTTTCTTCGCGTGTGTGCAAGGTTATAGACGTAGCTATACAGCCAGCCAGCGGTTAGAGAGCAACTAACTTTTTGGTAGAACTGGTACATTTTGTAGGTAACAAAATTGATTCACCCACCTCATACTCATACTCATACCTCAACTGCAATTGGGATGCAGCCAAATCTAAGCTATTAAATAGCTGATATTGAAAAAAATACCTAAACAACCAGTCAATCAATTTAATTCCGGGGAAAATGATGCCATCACGCTGCATTAATCAACAGATCAGATCTCCTCAAGACAGTAATTATCCTTCTGATTTGCTGGATATCTTCAGATCACCTGATGCATTCATGAAGTTCTTGAAGGATGATGGTCCCAAACCGGATCCCTGGGGGACCCCAGCAGACACAGAAAGAAATCGGTACCTAAATACAATGAAAAAGTACAGTGACTCAATGAACAATTTCATTAATATTGGTCCGATGAACGCAATCGTTGTGTCAATGTAACACTGGTTATCCTTATTAAGAATATGAATGTTAATAATATTAATGAACGCTTTCATTAATTTCATGATTAATTACCTAACATAGGTTCGTTAATGTAACGAATTCCATTCATCGAACAAATGAACAGTTGTTCATTGAATTCAAGAATATTGGTCGTTACTTCAATAAATAGTATTCATTTAATATATGTTTTCGTTTATCATCCAAATGCTCTATACATTGAATTGATTAATTTTGTTAATTGTTTGAATAAATGGTATTCATTGAATTGATGCATATTGATCATCAGTGCAATAAAGGTTCCTTATTGATTTTTTCATATACAGGGTGTCACAGCGCTGTTGTAGGTACCTCCTTTTCTCCTTCAGTTTCAGAGATGGTTTGTCGAACTCAGGCACATGCTGCATTCTTGCTATAATATTGCTTTTGTTGATGTGGATAGTTTGCAAAAGTGACATATAGAAAGTTTACAGCATGTATTGAAGTTCGATCAATTGATCTCTGAAACTGAAGGAGATCGAACTTCAATACATGCTGTAAACTTTCTATATGTCACTTTTGTGAATTGTTTGCATTGGCAAGAGTGATATTATAGCGGGAATGCGGCATGTGTTTGGGTTCGATGGATTGTCTCTGAAACTGAAGGAGAAAAGGAGGTATACCAGCGCTAAATAATTTAGATGTCCCAAATTTCGATAATTTATCCTCAAGATGAAAAATTATCCTGTAACAACTGCGAAATAGTGACAAGAACAGGAATTGATCAGAAAATTTTATATTCCTGATAAAATTAGGTGATACTCAATTGACCAACACTCCACTTTGAGATGCCATGGACCTTTTCCTGAGATTAATAATAAAGATCTATCGTTCAAAATACTTGAACCAAAAGCATAGTTCCATACATTAGTGATAATTGAAGCCCAAACAGGTGACAAGATAAGGGTTCTCTAGATGTTACAAGAATGAAGAATGATTATAATTTATTATTATAAAAATAAAACAAATACATTACATTGACTAATATTAATCTGTACCTACGTATATAAATACAATACCTTCAATATCATTCACATAATAAATCCTCATATTAACTATAGGTTAACATATCATTACAATAATTGAAAGAAATATCAGAGGCGATATCAGAACATAATGAATATTCCATGAAACTCACTAGGAAAACGATGAAAAGTATGTATACATTGCAAAATAATAAAATTATGTGAAATGCAAATTCTGAACACAAGAAACTGGTCTTTGGATTATTGATAGGAAGTCCACTAAAAGTTTTTTCGATTGAATTAATTCAATCATTTCGCGATAAATATTCACTTCTTTGTCCATTACATTTTGAGGAAAATTTTGTCCATGCAAGGTTCCCAATTATCCATTGACATTGTCATGTAAAACGTTGTAGTCCATGTTAATCTAAAAAATATGTGAGATGAGCAAATGCTCTATTAGGTATACTTCTTATTATCAGCTCACCAGACGAAACCCAGAGGGACGTTTGTACTGAGGCCAGTTCTTGAATACATCTTGAATACGTCTTCTTTCTTCCTTCCATGTTTTTATTGAAGTATATAGTGGCTGTAAGATTTCCAGTAAGTATCGAACCTTCTGCCGTCAGATTATCATATCTGAAAGCCTTCATGCAGGCTGCAGGCGCTGCAGCGTTTGTTTCTGGATCTGAAGAAATTTCATAAATAATCGGTAGTGTTTCATATGTAAAATGTATAAATTGAAATTTTTGACATCAAATCAATAAATTCAAAATTCAAAATAATTCTTCGAAAATTAGTGCAGATATGAATGGAATTTCCAAAAGTGTGATTCTGTTAAAAATTTAGATTTCATGAGGGTGCCCCGGTCTTACTGAATATATAATATCAACATATAGGTTTAACAATGATTCCTTACCTATTTTTTCTTTCAATCCTAATTCTTTTGTAGGTGGTAGGTACCTTCTGAGCTTTCGTCATTACAGCAGTTTTAAATGTGCTTTTCAAATAAGAACACTTGTTGTATAACTTTCCTTCAACCTATACGAAAAATACTCAACTCACGTGACACCAGCACTTCACAACTCTCACGAAAGCGAGAAAACAATACGTTGGCAATTCAAAAATATAACCAAGCTTATACAACTATCTAGATGCCGAATTTCGGATTATTCTATGGTAAGCCTCCCTTCCACATTTTTGTTTCATCGTCTCAATGAATAATTTCATTAATACAATAACGAGATTCATCGTTTGATGATTGGTACATTAATATGATGTATGTATACATTGAGACAATGAAATATATTCGAAGAATCAATGGAGATGAGTTCAATCTTCTGTTTTTTCGTCCTAATGAATACGTTCATCAATACAATAACGCGATTTATAGTTTGATGGTTGATACATCAATATTATGTCCTTTCACATTGAGACAATGAAATATATTCGAGGAATCAATGAAGATAGGTTTTCAATTTCAAATAATCTGAGTACGTTATGTCAATGAACTTATTTGAACTTGTACCTATACCTATATTGACCATACGAACTTCATATGTCAGTGAAATGTACTGAATTTTATGTTGGGAACAACATAATTAAATCATTGGTCTTACGTTCCTGACATAGCTAGTTGATTTGAGAACAATTTGACCACACTGGTCCATTGCCAGACCGTTGAAATAAATATTTTTATCAATACTTTCTGGAAACGAGTCATTGTTTCAATGCACATTTTCTTGCGCTCAACGATTTTTTCCAAAGCCCCAACGAAATCTTTTTATTGGTCTGAATAACTATCATCATTAATCTCAATCCAAAATGTATTGTTTAAATGAACACATACATTATGTCGGTAAATGATTATTCAATGACGCAATCAAAATACATCATGCCAATGAACGAAGAGGTAATGAATCTTATTTATTGATATCATGAACTTTATTCCTCAAAATAGTGTAGTAATTGCTCTGGGATCATGAATTATTTTCATTGATATGATAATAAATATAACATTTTCACAGTGAACTCTTTAATCGTCTTATTGAATTTTTCCATAATCACAACGAAACCTGTGCATTGTTCTGAACAACGATCATCATCGATAACAATGAATACGAATTCATTTTTTCAATGAATACCGACATATTTCATTAAATATTTATTCATTGACTTGATGAAAAATCCATTGTGCAAATGAACGAACAGGTGATAAACGGCATTTATTGATATTATGTACCATATTTTTTTCAGTGGAAGTAGTCGAGATAGTTTGTTCCATGATAATAAAAAAAGTGGAGATGTTACATACAGTAGGTTCGTGAAAGTCTTAAATCATACTGTCATAGCAAATGGGGAAGTTTCCTTTGAACTGATTTTCATGAAATCATTGTTTGAATAACAAGTATTATGTTTCTGCTGTCTAGAATTGCTGTTGGAATCATCCTAATAATTTTAATTTTCAAATTACAGCGATATAAAATCTTTATGGCGGAACACTATGACGTACTAATTAGATTTAGTGACATTTGGGGATATTTGTTGGTTATAAGTTTCGGAACTTAATTCGGTTGAGCCTACGGACAGAAAAAAGAAGAAGTAGAAAGCTGTTTCTTGCACTGTTGCCAGATTGAAGTCAATAATTTCTTGGATGAATCGAAATATTCATCAAAACATGGAATATTTGACTAGCATAATCAACTTCAAAGAAAAATTGCCAATAACAAAATTATTTTTTGCCTGGCCATAATTTCAAAAATACTTTATTTTTATATTTATCTTGTCTATAATCAATAGAATCATCAAAATATAATTCAGTTTCAACTTGAATTATTGATATTGGTATTGGATATCATAGCAATACCAATGCAGAATGTTAATGCAGAATATCCGACTATTTAGACATATAAATACTTCCGGCAACTGTGTACAGGCGCAAAAGTTCTAGCGTGCGTCCAGACAATGATGAAAATATCTATCCATCTCTGTCAAGGGTCTTCTAATTAGTACGTCATCAAAATGGTGGAGGAGCCGAAACTGCATTTTTGAGAATGTTTTTCTACGTCAAATTTGATAGCACGAAGTAAATAAAAAATACGTATTCGATGAATTTTCACAAACTTCAACTTGGAATGAAATCTGAATTTCGGAAACTTCCCCATTGCATCAACAGATTTCAAAAAACAATACGTCGAAACTTTGAATGCCTGCATCAAGCTCATGTGGTATCACCAATAAAATACTAGTGATAAGAGCAATATCAGATATAAAGAGTCTATCGAGACAATGCAGACATCCTCATACCCCATAAATCACGTGATATGAAGAAACTTTTCTATTTTAAATTCTCCTTATTCACATACGGCATACCGTTGGCGGGGGAATTTGAATATCAACTCGAAGTTATTTTTCCGTTTATGTCTTCATATCCGTTAGCTGCATCCAGTTATTGTCCTTGGCGTATTACGTTTTACTGCCGCCGCATTCTTCCGTCCGCGGTTACGGAGCTCTCTATGGTAATTCAGATAACTGCTTTTGAAATGGTCTACCATGTCATATCAACCGACGATGAAAGGATGAAGCAGCAGTGAAATCTCCTAGGAAGAGCCAGGAATAGGTCGCTGCACCTGAAGTTAGTTGAAACTTTAATAAACTTATATGTCCCATATCTATGAAATATCGTTTTTCGAATTTATTTAAAACAAAATAGCTGCTCCAAGATGGCGGACGATATTTGTGATGATGGCCCGATTCGATTCAAAATTGGTGTGTGATAATTGTCAATATTAAAAAATTCAAGATCGCAGAAGATATTTGAAATTATGGCCCGATTTGATTCATAGTTGCTATGTAAGAGTTTTCTGGATCGATGATTATAATGTTTTTGGCGACATGTATGAATGAATTCAATGTGGCTCCAAAATGGCGGAGTTGTGTATGGTCCGATCCTATATATTGAAAATAATTATGTAAAATATGTCGCATATTGAGAATCGTTAGTGAAAATGTATGAAATTGAAATGAGGGCGCCAAATACAAAATAAAATGAACGTGAAAATACTTCATTATCATCATTAGGGGTGGGCGATAATGATTTGGGAATATCATTATCTATTGATAATGTCGATATTATCGGAATTATCGACATTATCGATATTTTTGATGATTTTTCAACTGTATTACAAATGTTTTCGATAAATCCATGCTTTTTCAATCCCTCACAAGATATTGAGACCAAAAATTCGAATTATGTCTCGTAATGTGTATGTAAAAATGGAAAAACTATTGATACAGGATTCAAAAAATCAGCGGTGGGCGATAGCGATTTGGAAATATTGATTATCGATAATAAAAATTTATCGATATTATCGGTTTATCGAAGATATCGCATTTATCGATATTATTAATTATATTATTAATCATCGATATTATCGATTAATTAATAATTTATTTTTCGTGAAATAATCGATATATCGATGAATTAGCCTAATCATCATACAATAAATATTCAGTTTTGTAATCGAAAAAACCGAAATCGTGAATTTCTCGAAATCTTCATGTTGATAATTTTTTCAACTGGAAATACATTTATTTCAGTAGGTGAATCTATTAAAAAACAACAGAAAGCGTTGTTTTTGGATGCACGTGATATATTTGGTTCAAAAACCAGTCAATTTCTCAAGTCGAGTTCCGATATTACTAAATTTACTGATGACAGTCAGCATGTCAGCAACTTGGGAACGTATTCAGGTTTAGTAAGCTACTTCCAGTATAATTCAGTAATTTTAGAACGATGTTTATTTCGAATAGATGATTCAATGCAATGAAACGAATGCATACGATATTTTTTCGTATAAAATGAGTAATTCGCTCATGCTAAAAATCTGTTGAATTGTTCACTATAGAGGAAGAAAATGGTTCTTGGTTTGCTTTCATTGAATTTAGCTCTATTTTTAGATATTTCGATATCCAGAAATAATCACTTACAAAGTATTTCTTGTTAATCTGATAATGAAAATATGTCTTATAGGTAATGTTGTAATTAATTAAGTTATTGCTTTTCTGTTAACTTATATGAAATTTAAGAAATAATTAACGAAGATCAGGGGGAGTTTGAGACATGTGAAAATCCTGTAGAGAATAAGGAAATATTAAAACCAACCATTAGCCACTGATGAGACTGTGGGAATGATAGAGGACTGGCTGGATTATTATTTTATGTATAACAGAAGTTTGTATATTTATGCATAGCCATCACATCCATAGCATTTCTCCGCATGAATTGGCGGAATTGCCACGTAATTATTTTTCTGTTTTCATATTCGAAATCCACATTAACAATTAGGGAATATCTTGAAGAAAATAATCGAATAATATATATGAAGAGGGTAACTAAGAATACGTGTGAACATCCTGTACCGAATCAGGAAATATCAAAACCAACCATTAGCCACTGAAACTGTGGGAATTATTCTGGACTGGCTGGATTATTATTTGATGGAACACAGAAGTTTGCATTTATTACGCATATCCACAACGTCCATGCCATTTCTCCGCATGAATTGGCGGAATTGCCACGTAATTATTTTTCTGTTTTCATATTCGAAATCCACATTAACAATTAGGGAATATCTTGAAGAAAATAATCGAATAATATATATGAAGAGGGTAACTAAGAATACGTGTGAACATCCTGTACCGAATCAGGAAATATCAAAACCAACCATTAGCCACTGAAACTGTGGGAATTATTCTGGACTGGCTGGATTATTATTTGATGGAACACAGAAGTTTGCATTTATTACGCATATCCATCACTTTCATGCCATTTCTCCGCATGAATTGGCGGAATTGCCACGTAATTATTTTTCTGTTTTCATATTTGAAATCCACATTAACAATGAGGGAATATCTTGAAGAAAAGAATCAAATAATATATGAAGGAGTTAAAGGGTAACTTAGAATACGTGTGAACATCCTGTACCGAATCAGGAAATATCAAAACCAACCATTGGCCACTGAAACTGTGGGAATGATTCAGGTCTGGCTGGATTATTATTTGATGAAACACAGAAGTTTGCATTTATTACGCATATCCATCACTTCCATGCCATTTCTCCGCATGAATTGGCGGAATTGCCACGTAATTATTTTTCTGTTTTCATATTTGAAATCCACATTAACAATGAGGGAATATCTTGAAGAAAAGAATCAAATAATATATGAAGGAGTTAAAGGGCAACTTAGAATACGTGTGAACATCCTGTACCGAATCAGGAAATATCAAAACCAACCATTAGCCACTGAAACTGTGGGAATGATTCAGGTCTGGCTGGATTATTATTTGATGAAACACAAAAGTTTGCATTTATTACGCATATCCATCACTTCCATGCCATTTCTTCGCATGCGTTAGCGGAATTGCCACGTTCAACTAGGAAGAACTAATTTTCCACGACGTTCCTCCCAAGACGAATGCCTGCTCAAGGCTCTGCCAGCAACACAACAGGAATGCAAGGAAAACGATGCCGTTCGATTAGGAAACATTATTTCTTTATGGTTCTCGTCGCGTATTACAAGCAAAATTGCGGTAGGCGAAACCATCATCCGCTCGGTTAACTTTCCCGAATTTCCTGCTGTGGGTTTTATGGCAAGGCCATTAGAAGATATTGGAGTCGTTAGAAGCACCGGATCGGGGCTTGTCAATACCATCTGCATATGCAGTTGAAGCGGATACTATTATGTCGGGACATGAAATAGTTCGACAGGAATTTACGAGATTTCCTATTATATAGACCAGTGCTGAAGCCTTTGAAAATGATGGAAAAATAAAAAAAATATATAGTAGGATGGAATTCATTGGAAGAGGAAGGGAATATAACAAGAATGAAAGAAAAAATAATTCACGGGCGATCTGAGATCGGGAAGTGGAAGGGAGTGGGTTTTTAATGGTAAAAAACGGTTTATATCGATTTCCGACAAAATTACAAGTCATATGGAGAAAAGTTAAAAGAAAAAGTTGTAGGTAATACACGGAAAAAAATGATTCGCTACAGGTACTAAAATATAGGTCAACGCAACAAAAAAAATTAGTACCTATAGAGACAGCAAAAAACTATTTGAAAGCAACAAATATTTCCTCCTAATAATTCTTTGCAGTATCAACTAATCCAACTGGTGTCGGAAGCAAACCAAACTTCCGACATTTTGGCTGCATGTAAGAACATTCCTAAGCTGTTATTACTAATATATTTCGCAGCAGTAGCAAATATTTTCAGGTATGATTACATAATGCTCTTGCTATAAGAAACACTATACCAAATACTTCCAGCCAAATATTTTTGCTCTATAGTAGCAAATACTACTACGTTAGTAGCAAGTATTTTCAGGTATCATTATGAATGCAATTGCTGTAAGAAACATTGTAGTTGACACTCTCAGCCAGATGTGTTTGCACTAGTGACAAATATTAGTGCTGTAGGTAACGATGCATTGAATATTAACAGCATACTAATTTTGCACCAGTAGTGAGGTTTTCTTGGTATTATTGCAAATGCATCAGTTGTAATAAAAGACGAAACTCTGAGAGCTGGAATAATGTTACACCCGGTATAATATAGAAACATTACTTCAGGTAGGTCCACTAGAACAAAAATTTCTGGTAAACTCTCAATTTGCAGTTTATCTCCGAGAAGTGGTATACTATTTTTTTCATAGACGATTGATGTAATGATAATCCCTCAAAATTTGTATGATGATCTGAAAAAAAAACGTAAACGAGAATAATAAACCTAGAATATACTTTGTCACATCTATATAGGGTTTTTCACCTCATCAGTGATTACAACATAAATGTATAGTACCCTCAGTGAAATTTTGAAATCATACCTTCAAATTTTTGCCTCAGGTGTCCGAATCCCCACGATTCCAAGAGCTCTTCGACAGACATCAATTTTTTCCATTTTTCACATATATTGTTTCTGACAGTTCTAAACTATACATTATTATTTGCATGCAGAAGAAGAACAACAGCAAGCAGGACACTAGCTGATCCACGTGTTAATACTCTCAACAGTCTCAACTCAACTAAAGACAAAGATCGATGCGTCGTTATTAAGAATTCGCACAAAAGTAGGTCACGCCATTCCATGTAGCCAATCAGGACGCTTCTTTCTTGTTGCCATGTGAATTTTAGCAAATTTTATTTGCACCACCACAAAGTTACCCAGGCGCTCTTAGCAAATTGAATTTGCTCCATTCGAGTCCTGAGATTTTTGCGGTTGCGCATACCAAAGTTCAATACATTGATTGACGTTGTTTAGGTTCGATACTTAGTAAATAATAATTATTATTATGTTAATGACTTTGCGTGGTGACGGATCATTGACAGCAAATAGATAATTGGGTAAAAATGTTTGCTGTGTTCATTTTCAAAACCATGCATGATTGGAAAATAGGTGATTTCATTAACTATTCCCACTTGAACATATGGATATATACCCAGCAAAAATAATAGTTCACCCGAATCCAAACTTCAAGTAGGTAGTCTTTGCAAATAAAACTGTCCAATGTTACAGAACTAATATGCTATCGCAGCATTGTTGGTGAGGGATTCGAGCCAACAAATTATTATAGCTGGATATAAATATAATTCCAGTCCCTACAGCAGATTGATTATAGCATTTTCAATTATCATCTGTGACAAATGCATATTCGTAATGATGGCATAAATGTTTCATCTACACCTAGAAATGTTGTTGTGAGAGCAAATATCTCACCAGCAATTCTGTTTTTGTTATGAGTAGCAAGTGATTTTTTTCCGTGTAAATAGATCTAGAACTTTTGTATTCATACGTTTTTCATATAACCTCAAAATTTATGTGAAAAATTCAAATAACCAAGTTTTTGGTTTTTCTCTTTATCTTTCACTAATTTTTTTTTCCACGAAATATTTTATGTCCCGAACACACTGTTATTTCTCTCAATATCGAAAAAGCCCCCTTATTTTCTATCGAAAATTCTCACGTCAAAATATCGCCTTCTTTGAAAAAGAAAAGAGAATTTCCGATTGAAAACTAGGATGCTTTTTTGATATTAAGTCAAAATAAAGTGAAAAAATAAATGTTTCAAATCAGAAAAATTTTAGTGTGTCTGGGACATGAAAAGGTGAATTTTCACCAAATTTCGTGGAAACAAAAGTTGTGGATCTTTTCTATGAATGTTGATTCACAGCATTGGTACTTGAATTTAGTTGTTCGATGATTTTTGTTGAGAGATTTTAGACCTGAAAAAAAAAGTTTGAGGACATTCATCTCCATGGAGTTCCTATTTCATTTCATTAGTCTTCAGAAAGTCATCATTTCTGTTCAAGTTTCAAATTTTGTGGTTGATTAATGTAATTGACAGCTGAAAAATTGTCGAATTTTTAGAACTGATTTTTTTTCATCAATCTAGATGTTTGTTGAATATCATTGATACATGAATTGAATCATCTTCATATAAAACAAACAAATTTTTTTGAACGATTATAAATGTCTTTTGATATACATGGATTATCTCAAATGTAACGAATCAGTTATGGTAATCAAAATGAGGGTCGATGAAATAATACAATAAAAAGTAAGACGGCGTTCCATAGCTCTAGTGTCTAGTATTAAATTAGGTGTTCAGTTGTGAGAATAACGAAGAAAATGATATTGAAACTATAATAAATATAATATTTCAACTACATACAACCATGATGCAGGATACATCTGTTGAATATTTCATATAAGAATCATTTTATTTGACCTCAAGAGTGAATGATGCTTGAACCAATGTCAACTCATTTGCAATAAAAAAGGCTATACATTTTTATCTCAAAAGAGAATCGAATGCAGGCACTTTTGATGTCTTCGAAATGAGAGCTACGAATACCACACTAAATCAGATGAGTAACAATCAAATATCAATATTTTCACCAAATTAGATTAGAATAGATTAGAGGCTACACCTCTCAAGCACCTCGACCTATCAGATCTTTTGTGCATGATCCATCATGCAAGGCCCAGGATTACGATATTATTTATTCAGTATTCACAGCACTGTGTACTGTGTACTGTGTACTGGATATTAAATGAGCCTTGATATTTACTTGGTTTCATATTTCTGTTTTCACACGTCTAATTGTTCAATTTCAGATATTTCTGATCTTTAGGCATAGAATATCTCTCGATCAAGTTCGATTTCACTGAACTACGATCGTTCACCAGGTGTTAAGAGGTCCTCAGATTCAAAACATATTACTCTTCAACTCTTCAAGAAAACTTGGAGAACAACAACGATATTACATCGCTGTGGTGTATAAAGCCGAAAATGATAATTTTACTACCGATTTCTTTCACCACAATGGATCTCATTCTCATATAAACACTGGAATTGTTGGGGCGGCAAAAATAGACAGTATTCTCACAGATAATATGCCTACAAGCCATAAATAAAAATAAATGTTCTAATAATTCATGAGCGAGTGAAATTAATGATGGCACAGCGATCGACTGAAAGAATCTAATCCAAGAACAGTCGGACCCACCGCCTTCAAATATTAAAATGGATGCTGCTTTGCTGCTTAAATACCACTAAATTCCTTGATTATATGGTACTGGTGTGTAGGTCCACACAAATGTTTTAATAAATAAGAACATTAACATTCAAAAACTACCTCCTTAGTGTCGATTATCGCTTTTGAAGCCAACAATTTGTGGTAAGAATCAAATTATAATAAAGTTTCGTCAGTAACTGTAATCTTCTTCTAGCATTAAATCATTGGATAAGATTAGTGGAACGAATGAACCGTCAGTCTATCTCATTAACTTTGTATGAGTAATAACAAAATCAAAAAATACAGGTTCTTCAGCATCTTAAAGTGAAATTGTGAACATTATCAATCACAACTTCCATCTCACTAACGTTGGAGAGAGGAGTGAATCAGTTTCTGGCATTTTCCAAATTATTCGGAATATTTTCGAAGAAAAATTGCGTAATCTCTTATGGAACAAAGGCACACGTCGACACTAATCTCTACGATTTCTCGTTTATTACACATGGATTATCTTTGTGTTCGTTGTAAACAAGTAATAATGTGTCTTCCGGTTCTTGTTTCGCCATCTCAAGAAGATTACCGAGCTTTATCCTCCGTGGTTCTAATATGGATGAAGAGGATCTTGAATATGTTCAGATCAAGGCGTATTATCAGTATGATAAGTTAGGTATAGTACAGACCACGAAGAGATAATCAAAGATGTGTATGGTAGTAAGCAGTTCGCAAATTGAAAAATAAATAGGAAAAAATAAAATTCGAGAAGGCTATGAGCAAAGTAAGGACTATAGCCTAACAACAACTATAAAACATGTCCAGAGAATGTGAAAAAATCTATCGTGAACTTGAAAATGATCATTTATTGAAGTATGAAGTATTTATGTTTATTATTGTTGATATAATGGGGACAGAATTCTGATCTCTAATCTTGTATCAAAAACTTCAAGGAATACTCACGTTGAATTCTTCAATCCATCATATTCAATTACGTCTTACCTGCAACAAAAATGGAACATTAGAAATCTACTATAACAATGTATAACAATTATCAAAGTAAAATAACTCTACAAAAAGTAATCCTTATGCAAGTTTCAAGATACGAAGTCTGTGTGGATAAAATTTCTGCAGATTTGATATCCAATAATAACCTGCTTCTACCAAAAATACACTACATAAGTTTTTTTATTCACATGAAAGTTCTCAACAAATATCGCATATTTGCGGTTTTAATTTGCCAATAAAGGAAATCAAGATCATAGCCTGAATATATTCAAATCTAACGAGCCAAACAAGGTGCAACCATTCATGAGGGTTGTTGAGTATTACATAAGGCCTCCTTCCTGCATCATGCCTTCCAAAAAAACTTCACAAAAGGGCCCAACTACACAACAAGGTTCAAGCAGCAGGTAAATGATGCCCAGTTAAAATTTTTCAAAATTAAATTTGCATAAGGGTAGGCTATAGGCTCTATAGATTTCAACGAATAGTGCGAAGGTATCCTATATACAACTTATAATTTTAGATTAGAAGGCATTAGCTATATTCTTTGTACCAACTCCATCAACTGAGAATAACTAATTTTTTTTACGTGTTCAATTAATCTCTCAGTTTGATGTGAGTTGTGTTAAGACTATTTCAAAACACACAAAAACACTTTTAAAACCTCTCAGTTTTCAAAAAGAACATAGCTAATATTGTTTTTATACGCGGACCAAATATAAGGGAAACATATTTCTAGCAAGATGTAATGTTTATACGAATAATTGAAAAGCTTTACAAAATACTCTTGATTTTTAAAATGAACTTTCAAAGTAGGACAGTTTTTTTTTTTATATTTTACACTTACATAATAATATAGTAATTTCAGAATGTGGACAGTTTTGCTTCAAAATAAGGCCTGTATTTTGTGAAGGCTTGGTTTGTTTGAGATTCAACTGATGCTCATATTTTTCTTCAGAATCGATTGTTTTTATTCTTCCGAACAACTTCTTTCATGTATTTTAGTTTCACTGACAAAATTTTGAGAGGTACACAATAATCAATTAATATGGGAATACTAAATGCATACTAAATTCTATATTCGCAATTGATAAAACAGTGATGCTTCGTTGCCGTAGTGCTTCTGAAATTTGAAAAAAAATACAAAATACCCAAAACTGGATAACATTCATCGTCTGGAAAAAAGATCAATACGAATTTTGATGATAGTAGGTGATGATTTATTCTTCAAGGTGTGACACAAATTAAGTAAAAACTAAACTTCTAGTGAGATTATTTGTTAACATCTATGTACTCTGCTCGCCAGTTACCTATATTTTCCCGATACCAGAGAGGTTATTTGAATAAAGGTAGACTGCCTTCTATACATCACTGTGCGGGATGATGAGATGCATCTTTCGATCTCATTAACATCACAATTACACAGAAGGGTTTTATGCAAATCGCTTCCTGTCTAACGGCTGCTAACATCGATCAGAGTGGCGTAGGTAGGATGTTACTTCCGTGTTTCTCGAAGAATACTACCTGAATTCCTTATGGAACGGATTCGCTTTCAATATCTTGCATCAGTGTGCCTGCCATACGTTAAAATGCCACTTGAGATAGGTTGGAGCAGGTAGGAATTTCCACGTTATTTAACCCCATTCTCTGCTTCGAACTAAACTGATGCCAAAATTAAAGCAATCCAAGATTTGAACATCAATTATGAAGAATATGCAAAAGTGATTAATTATTATGGAGGAAATTAGTCATCGTCCTACATAATTCACTTATAAGGTTATATTGTAAGATAAATTATTATTTCATATTGAGCCATTCCCTGATTATATCAATGCAGATATATATATTTTTCAGCAACCGTCCGGAAAGTACGTACTTTCCAGACGATTTTTTTTTTGAGAAAGTTGCATTTTTCCGGCTTAGTCCGGGAAGTACGTACTTCCCGGACTAGGCCGGGAAGAATCACATCGTTGTTGTCATTGTAAATATGAAAATCTTGGTAGTATGGTTTTGATAAATGCAGTTGATCATTACCATAGCAGCAAAATAACGACTGACAGCTATCTGACATAAAATTAGCTAACATTTCAATTTTTGAAAGTGTGCATGTTTTTTGGTCGCAATTATCGCAATAAACAATACTATGGAAAACAGCAGCGATAGTGAGTTTGAAAATGTGCCTTACGAAATTTCCAATGCAGCAGCTACAGCTCAATTATTGCCTGAAAAATCAAAGTCCAGGTACGAAAACGTTTATGATTTGTTCACGAAATGGATGGATATGAAGAAATGCAAGACTATTACAGAGGATGTAATTTTGGTTTATTTGGCGCAAAAATCTGAAACTGTCAAATCCTCTACCTTGTGGAGCATGTTCTCTATGTTAAAAAGTACCATTTTAGTGAAGAAAAATGTAAACATAGCCAATTTCAACAAAATATTACGATAGTAGGATATAAAAGTATCAACTTAATTTGCTTTATTTCCAGGTAGCAACAATTATTGGGATAGCTGGTGCGTGTAGACGGGAAGAACTAGCAAAAATGTCAATTGATCTAATAAACGACAAGGAAGACATGTTGCTTGTGAAAATACCAGATTCCAAAACACATATTGAGATAACTTTTGTTGTTATTGGGCGAGAAAACCTGCTGTTGTATAGGCAATATTTATCTTTACGGCCATCCCATACTCCACATAACAGATTATTCGTGTATTACAAAAAAGGAAAATGTACGATTCAGCCTGTTGGTATCCACAGTTTTGGAAATCTCGGATTAAAAATCGCAGAATTTTTAAATTTACCCAATCCTAAAAATTACACAGGCCATAGCATTCGTCGAACTTCAGCGACGTTATTTGCTGACAATGGTGGAAACATCACAAATTTGAAGAGACACGGTGGCTGGAAGTCTACCAATGTCGCTGAAGGATATATAGACAATTCACTTACAAACAAAATTAAAATTGCCAAGACCATTCAAAAATTATCAGATGAAAACAATCAATGTGAAACGGAAACTTCTTAGAATAGAATAGAATAAGATTTATTTCCTTAAGACAGTACATGCTGTATGGAAAAAGTCAAGCAGAGAGTAAATGAAGAAAGTGGAGTAAACATGTTTGATTAAATGATAAACAGACATTATATAAATAACAAACAAATTGTAGACAACTAAAATTTCACAAACAAAAAAGATGAGAAAAAAAAAAGGATATATATGCATTTCCTCAGAAACTATGCTTGGTGCCTTTGAATTTGGGGCGTTTTGAGTTATTCGAAGTTTTGTGTATGGTATAATAAAATTACTTTTGTTTCGAGTATTATAATCGTGATAAGTATCATTCTGGGGAAATATATCCTTTTTTTTTTGTACAGGTATACACACAATTCTAAAATATACAGAGATGGTAATGTTAATATTTTCAGTTCCTTGAATGAGTTTCTGCAGGAGGTTTGATAGCTTAGTCCTAACATTGAGCGGATAATACGCTTTTGCGCTATGAAAACACTAGACGATGAAGTTGATGTCCCCCAAAAGGTTACACCATATCTTAGTCTACTTTCGACCTGTGCATAATAGAGCTGCAACAACTGATCAAGATTCAAGACTCCTTTTATATTTCTGAATTGATAAGCAACTGTGTGAAGTTTGGAAACAAGATCCTCGCAATGCGACTTCCAGTTAAGGTTGTTCTGACTTCAACAAAAGGCACTTAAATATACCAAGCATTTCAAACAAATTGAATCCATTCAATATTAACAATTGTTCTAATTTTAATATAAATATTAATATAAATAAGAATTGAAATGTTCGAAATTTTGTTCTAATAAAGAAATGTGTTTCTTTGATTTGTTATTCTACACGGTTGCCGAAAACATTGTGTACGCAACACGCCCGAAAACAGTTTTTTTGGACTCGCAGACTTCCAGGACTCGCTACGCTCGTCCTAGAATTTTTTCCACTCATCCAAAAAAACAGTATTTTCCGGACTTGTTACGTAAATTACTATTTTCGTATGTCATATTATAAACCTATCGTTTTATGATAAATTTCAGGGCAAAAATGTATATTCTAATCAGATGGCCAAGCAGCACTGAAAGCTCTGAAGGCATACACTTGTGAGTCTAAGCTGACTTGGGACTGTAAACAATCCCTGAGACAACTAGCAGCGAACAACCAGGTCACTTTGATGTGGGTGCCAGGTCATGAGGAAGTTGAAGGCAACGAAGAAGCAGACTGCATTGCCAAAGAAGGGACAAATACAGAATTTCTCGGCTCAGAACCTTTCTGTGGACTCTCCAAGGCCCACTTGAGAGTAGAGGTTCGACGTTGGGAAGCGGATGAAATGAAATCTCACTGGAATAAAGTGCCAGGACAAAGACAAGCGAAAAGGCTAGTGAGCGTATCGCCAAGGAAAGATAAGCAGCTTCTCAAGTTGGACAAGAAAGACTTGAAACTGTTGACGAGACTCCTCACTGGACACTGCCCTCTAAGGTATCACCTCAAAAAGATGGGCAAAACAGAGAGTGATATAGTTGCCGCTACTGCGAGAACTTCGCTGAAACTGCAGAACATTTGCTTTGCGAATACCCAGCGCTCTTCTACAAGAGGCTCAAGTTCCTGGAAGGGGTATTTTTAGAGCCCTCCAATATCAGGAACCTAGCTCCCAGGAAACTGATAAACTTTGCACGAAGTCTCGGAATCCCACGTCGAGGTGCATGAGAGGCTGCACAGCCTTAAGTTGGAAGTTTGAAATCACTTGAGCGGAAATTTGGTTGGAAAGTTTTATTTATCTTCCGATCTCAAAAATTCTGCAATTGGTTGAATTTTTTTGGAATCGGAACTTTTCATTCCTTTCAAAAGTGATCGAAGCAATAATAAAATATCAATTAATTTTCCTGTCATCAAAGAAATGTCGTGTTACTTTTTCAACACTAATTTTCTAGAAAATTAAAAACAAAACGATGTCACAAAGTTCGGGTGCAGATAAGGAGTTTCTAAAGAGAAACGAATCAGGGTGCATTTGATAATCTCATCGATTGAATGCAATTGGGTAAAAAATGTAATACCTTCAATCAAGAGAAAGTTTCGGAATGTTATTGAATGTTTTGGGACCAAATCTTGAAAGGATCCATCATACCAGATAACCAACTCCTGCAGCTCAAAGATTATCTCTCTCTTTAGGAAACAAAATCAAAATTATTTCTGAATATGCAGATTTCATTATTATGGATAAAATTATTTGAAAAACTGGTACGCACTCAATGTTTATTTTTCTCTCTTCAATACATGATAAAAAGGAGAATAGATAATGTGCCTAATATATATTCCACTAGTTTTTGCCCAGTGGAATTCGCCATACGACAAACTGATTCATCATAATATATAGGATGGATTCGGATCCATGGAAAATGTATAATTCTAGAAGTTAGGAAATACTCATCCTATTCCGAATCGTATAATACGTCGTATATATCGGATCTATAAGGGATTCAGCCTAAATGCGTTTACAGAATGGCGGATAAGCCAAACTAGTTCAAAAATTTGTTTCCGGAGACAAATTTGATCGCACAGGGAAATGAAAAAAAAAAAGTTTTCCTATAAGACCACGTATGAAAACGTCAATAATCACACTGTTTTGTTATTCAGAAAGTAGCTCATATCATCATGGTATTGTTTATTTGAAAGAAAAAAAGCACTAGTGTTGATATGAAAAATATCACAACGGTCGCAGGAATTGATAGAAATAATTAGGTATATTGTGAAGGTACTCACTGTCAATATTATATAAGCGTTCTCAAATCAAATTCATATTATTTATTGAAGTTTCTGTCTCGTTTCGAATTATACCGAGAATTCCTTATCTATTAATTTCAATGTGTCTGATACATATATAACCTCTGAATTCTCTTTAAAACTGGAACCTATACTCTTTGCTGGAACTATTTAGATGTTGATGACAGCGGGTGAGATCATTCAAAAGAGTACGGCTACAGTTTTATGCGCGGCTTGCTGCTTGCATCAGTTTGATATCACAGTATCACCAAAGAGAAGATTCTTTTTGGTATCACAGATGTTTGCAAGGAGTCAAGGACGCACTAACTCGAGTAACTCGTACGCGCTTGCGCACTACGTACTTCTATGGTTCTGTATTCCTGGTTGCGTGATTACTGGCGCTAGCAGGCGTATGGTGTCAAGGTTGTTCATGTACGCTGGTGTCAATATCAATAAAATTTGTCCAAACTAAACTAACAATCGATCAGTAATTCACATAATGAGGAATTGTCGGAGAAGTATTCAAATATAATCTTGAATATGGAAATAAACAGTACTTGATATCGAATCAAAACCACCTGAAATTATAGAGACCGCTCAAGATACATTTTTGACAAGACTTCCCGCGAAATGAAAGTATTCGGAGTCGTAGGAAAAATAGTGTACAAAACTCGTTGGAAAGTGCATTTCCTTCACTCGTTACCTTTCCGCACTTACCGCTACGCGGCTCGTGCTAAACGACTACTCGTGTGAAATATGTCACTTTCCACACATGTTGTGTAATATATTGTGATAATTCTGTAATTCTGAAATTACAGTATTGGCGAATGATAAAGCCTCTTCAAGTATGACCTCGTCAAGACTGTTTTGATAGATGGACGCTAATATCTTGAACATCATTAATGCGGACGGAGAATCCTGAAGATAGTTTGAAGCGGGAAAACAAGGCAATCTATTATGCACGCGTCTAATCTTTTTATTGAAAAGTCGTCGGAACTGAGGAATGGGTACGGAAGATATCGCGTTGGTATCGATCGACTTGTCAAGGGGAATATCCATGTTTTCCCCTCTACACTTCGGTGCTTCCATGTTATGTTCGTTTCATAGATGCATCGATTTATAATGGAAATTCTGAAGGTAGTGATGGAGGTTACTTTTGCCCCAGACAGTTTTTGTATTATTATTATTGGTAGATATACATTTTTTCCAACTTTGTACGTTATGGAATTCACAATGTCCGATAATTTGTTCTTAAACAACTTACTTTTCAAAATAATGACCACGTGAGAGAGAGTTCTCAAGGTTTTCTAATCTGTGGCAGTTCGTTTGCACATAAAAATAACATAATAGTTTGAATATGGTGAAATAAATCATTAATTTCAAACGTATGACTATTTTTCAAGATGAATCGTATAATTCAAATTGTAGCGGAGATTGTTGAGACTGTCGTACAAGAATAAAGAACGAATGAAAATCTGACCCGAAAAAAACACAAAATATTTGAAAATCGAAATACGTATTCTTTCTGAGTTTTATCGGTGCTTCCACTAAAGTTTGTGATGTTTGATATTTTATTTGTTGTATATTTAGTCTATAAAATAAACGGTTTATTTCGTAATTTCTAAATAAACGGTTATTGAAATCATAGGAGGTTATATTATGCTGTGGGAGAGCATTTATAAAGAAATAAAAAAATATCTCATTTCCTTACAAAAATCTAATTCTATACGATGCATTTCAAATAATTAGGGATTTTAGTCTCACCACATTCATATTTATTAGAGTTTTTGCCTCTTTTCAAACTATGAGGAGAAATCGTAACTAATTTCAATGTGTTAATGATACACAGCCTCTATACATTCACTTTGATAGAAATTAGTCTGGAACTATTACTACTACATGACTGATGATGTTGATGGTAGGATGGTCATTTGAGATAACGCGCCAACTTCTATTTATTGGTTATTATTAATACCCACTGCTGTATTCCTGGTTGCGTGGTTACTTACTGGCTAGAGAGGATAAGAGTTACATCTTTGTAATCAATTCCAGCGAAATAAAAAAAATTATTCATGGTATAGTAGGAACAAAATGTACAAGGCCGAGATGCGGCTTATATGTCTCATTCACGAAACTGTATCAATTGTTGATAAGAATTGTTGTATCTTTTTCGTAGTAACGAAAAACCTATCACCATATATACAATTCAAAAAATGAATATTTCAGAGGTCTCGACGTTTCATCCAATCTTCCTTTTCGTCCCGTACATAAAAATGATTTGCACCTCCTTGCAGTATCTTTAATATAAAACCTCATAGCTGAAATTGCTGAAGGCAGCATGTGTGTGTGTATTCATATGTGACAGTCGTATGGCAGAGGGTAGTTGAGGGGGTGGAAGGGTGGAATAGGGGTTGCGACGAAGCGGGGGCCGTCGCCATGGCGACGTTTTCCAAACTGGGGGTGGCTCTACTGATCATCCGCAACAACCCCTGCATCAATACAAAGCACATATAGACGGCACATGAATGATTAACTTTTTTTGTTTACCTCATCGGAGACTAAACTGATCAAGTTTGTTGGATTCCGAGTCGGTTTTTTTATTGTTTGTCATATCTTGTGTATTTCCAGGGCCGCCTCAGGCCATTGGGCCACGGAGTTGTGAAAAATCGGGGGAAAATGCATCACTTGTATTCAGTGACTTTATTGGTTATTGCGGTTAACTTCATGCAAATCAACAAAATTATGATTGATTCTTTCGGAATTTATTGACAAATCAGTAGGCCATTTTTGTATCATAGTCGTTCGTAGTTAAATTTTTATTTAGGTAAGATATAAGATGGGTAAGACTAGAATGGGCATATTCCACAAACAATTTTAATTTCATAATTCGAATGTACTGCCTAATCTAGTTCACTAAATCAAACCGTATTTTCTCCTGATGGGCCTCGTAGATTTTTATAAAAAAATTATTGAGATTTATAATGATTGGAATCATTTAAAACGAGGATAATTCTAACCCAATCACACATGCTATCATCTGCTTTTTTTGCAATGACAAATGTATCTATTTTTCTTTCTCATTTTTGTCAGATGGATTTCATGGATTGGGACTATCCAGCTAATTCTCTTCTTTAGTTTCTGAATTCACGAAATACGTGCAGTTGTCAAATACATTGAATATTTTGTGTTATTATAATTATTGAAGTAGAATAATCTTGTGGGTATACATTTGGCTTCGTAGAATGATTATCAGTGGGTTCCGATTACTATTTCAAAAATCGAGAACATATGTTATCTTTTTGGAATGAATAGTGTAATCAGAAACTCTGTTCAAGAGCCCATTGGTGATGACTAAGGAAAATGATATTCTTGTAGAAATTTTATCGTAATTCATCAGACAACACCGGGTGTCCAGAAATCATGAAAAAATAAACTGGAGGTGATATGAAACCCTGAATGCACAGAAGATAAACTGTAGAAGTGGATCTTTTCTAGACAAATTATCTATATTCAGCCGCCACTGGTTCTTGTGTGGTAGTTTTTCGAAAAAAAGTCGTTCAGGAGCTTTGGAGAAATAAGTTTGTTGCACGATGAAGCTGAAAACTTTAGACAGATAAGTTCATCGTCACCACTATTTGTTAAATAAATCTAACATTCCTGAACTCGGGACAATAATACAAAGTTGGGGAAAGTTTGAACTTCCGGAGCCATCACCGGAGTTGAATACTCGAACTTCTTTGTTTCCTAAACTCCAGTGACTGTTATTAGAGAAAATATTTTGCCTCAGATGCTCGCGGCTGATGAATACTTTCCATAATGTATACGCACTATCCATCAAGAATGAATGGCCGTTATTTTGAAATACAGGGAATTTGGGGCGTATTCTTGAACCAATATTAAGAAAAAGAGTTCACATGTTCAAATGTGTTCTAAAATGTCAAGATTTTAAGACACATCAGGGTGTTAGAATCAAAGAAAATCATCTTTTAATAACATCTCTAAAATTCTTTTGCCGATTCTGTTGAAATTCGGCTATAAAAATATACGTAATGTTTTTAACAACGAAATAATCATCCTATAGTAGCAAGGAAATGTAACTTGATTTATTTTAACTGCGGACATGCAATGAAGACATTTTTTTATTTTCTACAAAAACGAAGCGACATAAAATGAAAGAAAAGGAATACTCCTCAAATTCAGTAAATACGTTCAAGCAAATTCATTGTTCTATTAAAATGTCTGGCTCACCATTTATTATGAATACAGTAACTAAAAAATGAGATGATTTTCTCTCAAACGTTTGGTATACATGAAAACGTCAGTTATTTGATTTTTGGGTTTCGACCAATAACAAAGTTTTCCCTCACCATTTTGTTTTGAATCGTCAAATAAAACCATCGATTTCACTTTACTTCAATCTTTACTTATTGGTTCTCGTTACTGATATGAACATTTTCTTGAAATTAATATAGCTCATTTATAGAAGAAGTTTTATTTTGTTTTTCATTCCAAGTACATTTTTTGTGCCAACAAGTGTTTTTGTTCTTTCATTTTCAATGACATTGTATAACCAATTGTGAGATAATTATTGTGAAAAAGTTGCCTAAGGGGTTAAAGGGCACATCCAATTTTACCGCATCAGGTAGTGGATTCACTGTTTGTTTGTTCAATACACTCGAATTCCTTACGCTTGCAATTTTTCATGTGTATGCCATTCATCGCTACAAGCAAACTAAGCCCATCCGCACTAAAAAATGCATTGTTGTGATCCCTTTCGACGAAAAGTCGGATTTAAATTTCCAAGGGCCGTACTTCCGCATAGTCAGTCGTTGCCCTTCAATAGAATATCGAACAAATTAAATAAAGCATCAAGGTTAACAAAAATGCATTCAGAGGTAGATATTGATGAAATTGAAATATGTTTCGCATAAAAGTCAAAGTATTAAATCAAGATTCAAGTTCCTTTTTAATTTTATCATGGGGCGTAGACGATTTCCAAAAAAATATTTTTGGTTGAAGCTACCTCGAATAAACAAAATGTTCTGTTCCTTCAGAACTTTCAATTCAATGGTTTCTAAATTGGTGAAGGGGGAAGCTAATTAGGGTTTGTATCATCCATAAAAAAATGTATTTCAATCGAATTTACGAATGTAAATGTGGGTAAAGAATTTATTCAGAGATTTCAAAATTGGTGATCGAGAAAACTACTTCTTGAATGAAATTGTAGTTTCAAAAACTAATATAATACTAGCTTTATAACAGAGTAATAAAAAAGTAAAAAATGTTAATCATAATATTTGTAGGCCATCTTGAATTTATTTTGAAAAGAGAATCATAATCTCGGACCTTTTTATTCATTATTAGCGAAGAGAACTATTCGGAGAAAGCATCTAAAGATAAAGTAGATGAGGATGAAGTTTCATGATATTCTCTACAAAATTTTCATGAGAAAATATAGCCAGAAAATTAAATATTTTATTCACAATTCAACAAGCAACCTATACAATATAGTAAGCTGAGGCCTACCCTGGATCTATCACAAATCTCTTAGGCACATACCCACTAAAAATTCCATTGTGACCTTTTTAGTTTTTCCACTAGACCGTGGTTTATGTAATATTTCTTCATGTAAGAAAGGGTTGATTTTTTACCGGATAAGGGTCGGTATTCAGGGCATTATAATGCATATTACCAGGGACTATGACCATAGACAACCCTGATAATTTATGCGATGTACGATTGTATGCAGATGGGCTCCGAATCTTCGAATTACCGAAAGCAAGGGGTTATTTTAATTATGTATCTACCCCCTCTCCTGGGTTCCAGCCACTCCCGAAAATCGGTTATCTTTTTTGATTTGGATACACATTCAGTTGTTGATTTTTGGTGTTCCAAGTCGAATATATGTTGGAGAATGTGCAGTGTTGCTTGTTTTCTTAAGAAACTAGTGGTTGTATTCTCAGGCCACCACCTGTCATGGGGGTTAATGGAAATAACACCCTTCAAGTCGGAGTTTATACCAGTTAAATGGTAGATAGATAGTGAAAGTGTTAGCTTCGATTATATAAAGAAATGCTTTTATTGAGGTAAGTTTCGTATGCAAATATTTCTCAGTCATGAAAAAATAAATGAGCCCAAACTAAGAGTTCAACCAATAATATGAATGAAATGCACATAGAAAATATTACTGTGTGATCGTGAGAACTTTTTTTATATTTTGGTTCTATAATGAAGTCATTATGAAACGCAAATGCGTATCGAAATATCGGAGGTTGGTACAATCGAACTGTAAAATGAAAGTCAGAAGAGTTAGGCCCAGCTTAATTCTGACTCAGTATTATCAGAAACAGTGATATATATAACATCCATACGTTCAAAAGATATACTCAATATTATATAATAATTCAAAACCAACATAAAGCAATATAATATAATGAAAGGCAAGTTCAGGCGATCACGCCGTGAATAATAATCCGAAATGGGTAGAAACGAATTAATTTATTATAGCATTCCATATCGGAAAATATGTCAGATCGATCATAAAAGTGGAATAATATATGAACCGGAATTACCTACTTCCCCACGCTAAAGTGATTCTCGTCATAGCAAATATCAACAAAGTTCTGTGTTTGATCAATAATTGTATTATTTCCTTGTTGACACATATTCATGTATATTTTGTACGTAGCATTCAAAACAACTCATCAACAATTCGGCTGTTAGATTAATATTACATCCAGAGTAAGTTCCATCTGTGGTTGTGGTATAATAACTGAATCAGGATATTAAAAAAATAAAAAATTTAGGGTATTTCTCGGTATTTCACAATCTTGATGATTTTGTTGAGCTATAACTAAAAATACATTATTGGAGGTTGTCAAGTTTTCAAACGTACGAGGTAGTCAAAACTCCATAATTTCTGTTTTAATAAATCAGTATTTTTGCATATGCATGCTCTTGAGATATATGTGTTTAATTTTGAATTGATTTGAAGAAAAAAATGTATTTAATATCGATGAATAACAGAAACATCTTCGATTGGTAACAATTATGACATTGAAATAATTGAAATCTGACGGACAAGCGTAAAGCCCAGTTTACAGTTGAGCGATTTTGATTTTTGCAATACCAGCGGTGAAAATTCAATGTTTTTATTATTTTTATTGGTCAATTTAAATCAAATTACACTCTGAATTGTAAATCAGCAATTGAAAAATTGAGTTTTTCACCGCTAATATCACCAAATCCAAATCGCTCAGAAATAAACTGGGCCTAACTCTTCTGACTTTCATTTGACAGTTCGATTGTACCAATCCCCAAATAATAAAAAAATGCGTATCGAAATAGAGTTTTTCAAGTATTCAAGTATTCGTCTACTTCTTCTGAAATAATTATCTCAAAGTAACATTATTGAAGTTTTCTAATAAAGAATATTTTTTTAGGATGTTTACTTGATTTTACATTATATGGGTAATTTGTTATAGGTATAGAAAAAAATTCATTATCTTTTAAGCAGGACTCCCTGTATATACGATTTCAGAATAACATCACCATTGTTTCAAATAAAGAATATGTTTGAAGCTGTTTACTTGGTGCTACAATATCATAACCATTTTACTGCTTGAACTAAATATTGAAAAATTGATTCATTGGCATCAGAAGGTGAAGAACCTCTATTAATAGGAGGGGGTATAATATTGATTCTGGTAGTCTCAGAAGAAACAATGTATATTTATTTTGTATTTGATATCTGATGAGAATGATGACATCCTAGAATCAATAAATACTGAAAGATCAAAAATAACCAAGGACAATAAAAATATTTCACATGCATGAACAAAGATGTTTCTTGGTCCAATATACTGTATATGCATTCACTCAAAATAAACATATTCTCAGAATCACTATCATTGTTTCGATGAAAGATATTTTTGATTCGATATTGCGAGCAATCCATATAAGCTTGGCTAAAGAAAAAAAACAAGTAACATCATTAACTTCGTTGATTGAATTTATATTTATCCCACAGTATATATGTAAACATCAAGTCATATTCTCAAATTCAAACGAATTTTTCGCGGTAAAAGTGAATCGTCCTATGTGTAATGATATCTACATGTCCTGCATAATCGTAAAACCAATCAAATCCCGAGTTCAACAAACTCCACCAGACCTCATTCCAACACATCTCTTCCCTCACTGGGTCATTGTCATTAGTTTAGTTCGAAGACGCCCAAACAATCGCGAACTCCGGATCTTAAACTCCGAGTTGAATTTAATTGCTGACGTCATCAGTCCAAGGTGCTTCATGTTGCGGCAGGTCCTGCTCCTTCTGGCTGTTCGCAGGAAAATGGAGTAGGCGGCGACAGACGCGATTCCTGCTAATCAACCGGCCGAACAGCCTGATGAGCGTTTTTCTTTACGCTCTCGTTCGGGGTTGAGGTTGGGTTTTTCTTGGGCCACGATTGGAACATCCCTCAGGAGTCCATTAGGAGTTCTCTGATGATGACTTCTGTTTCTTTCCATTCCAGGATATTAGAAGTGTGTATATGACCTTCGATATACCGCTCAGTGGTATAGGTATATCTGATGGAATACTTTTGAGCTTTCCAATTCCGGAATAAATACTTCTGAACTTTCAAATTCTGAACGTACTGAAAACATATGGTTTTGAACTGAGAGTAGAATATCTACTATCGTTCAGTAGGTATATATAGCATCAGCAGAAGTAGTAGATACTTTATCTTTCATGAGTTGGACAAGAAAGACTTGAAACTATGGTGACGGGACTCCTCACTGGACACTGCCCTCTAAGGTATCACCTCAAAAAGATGGGCAAAACAGAGAGTGATAGTTGCCGCTACTGCGAGAACTTCGCTGAAACTGCAGAACATTTGCTTTGCGAATGCCCAGCGCTTTTCTGCAAGAGGCTTGTTCCTGGAAGAGGCCTTTTTAGAGCCCTTCGACATCAGGAACTCAGCTCTCAGGAAACTGATAAACTTTGCACGAAGTCTCGGAATCCCGGGCCTCGAATAGATTGAGGGTTATGCACAAAAGATCTTATAGGTCGAGGTGCTTGAGAGGCTGCACAGCCTTAACGACCCCCCCTACAATCTACAATCTATATTTCATGAGCTTTGGTAAGAACTGAACTGACATGGCCTTCATTAGCAGGTTAACAGAATTGGTCCAAAATAAATCAGTACTTATAAGCCAATCAGAATTCATTATGAAATTGTTGTCCTTGTCAGATTCTTAAGATCCCTTCAGGATGCTAATTCTTGAGAAGTTTCTTAGACTTGAGTTATGTATTTCCTTTATGGTTTGAGTTCCTAGTTTGATATTTTTTTTGGTCTGGTGAGTATTTTTTATATAGGAAATTTGTCTGATTCTATAATGAAGTCTAACCTAACCCAATCCAACCTAATGAAAACTATGAATCTGGTGAATATTTTGCTAGCAGAGAAGCCAAAAATCAATGAGATTATGGAGGAAATACTAAAACTCCTTACTAATGGTTGATTCACTCATTATGTAGTGAAAATAGAAATCCACTAAAATAACACACCGCGGTGTCCATACACACCTTTTTGATGTACAATTTGCACCGTTTCAGCAGTGCTGAATTGACTTCTCGTTAGTGAATGTTTCCAAATGGTTTGGATTCATAATATATCAAAAGTTTTAATTTGGCTACCTGAATGTGTGTTTTTCATTAAATAATGGGCGACTGTACCCACATATGGATGAAAATGAACATAGAGTTGGATTGAAAAATGATTAAGATTGTTTTTCTTCAGCTGAAATATAAATTCTGAATATGGTCACTATCTACAACAAAAGAACAGAAAAAAACAATACTTGGTAGGGCAATGGAATCTGGATCACAATTGTTTATATAACTATCAGAATCTATAAGTGATACCAAACAAAATATTCAACTTCAACCGCACATCAAAACAAAATACTGAGTTTGATTGACACACCCTTATACCGTGATCCACACAAAATTACAAAATCATTTCAATTAACATTATACCTACACATGCTTATTTCCGAAGTATAACTTCGAATAGATCAGGATATCCTATATTGGTAATAAACCCATAATAACTATAATACCGTTGATTGAGAAATAGTTAGGTTGAAATCAATTGGAACATATACCACATCATTATTGCAAAATTGAAACAATTTACAATAAAATAGATTGTTGCTTGCGTTATGTGGACAATAATCCTCATTTCAACAACAAAAATAGTTTTTAATGACCTTATTGTCTAGTAGACAGTAGAAAGGAATCCAAGTCTTGCCAGATTTCGCTGATGAACCCCAAAAACTGAGTACCCGAACAAGCATTTTGATAAGCTATTCCATGATGTTTCACACATAGGAAGTGGCCATTTGAATTGGGGGTTCCCCGGTTTCCCCAATCTTGTCTCCAAGACATTTTCTGACAAATTTCAAAGTCGACACCCTGTATTACTACTCAATCGAAGGTGAAAGACGAAGTCGAACAGTAGGTAGGTATGATTACGTTGAGAAATAGTGAAAGATTCGCGTGACCGGCGATACATATTACAACTAATAATCAGTAATTGATAATAGGCCCTTTTTTCATATTTAATCGCCTCAATCCGCTAGAAAACCTCTAGATATCACGTTTTTTCCCGATATAATAGTCGCCTGTCGAATTTTTCATCAGAACGCAACATGCAACATGAATGTTTAATGCTCACCTTTCATTTTTTTCTACTAGGCAAACTACCGCCCGGAGAATGAGAAAAAACACTTGTCCGCCAACAAAAGAACATGGGAGCATGGGGAACGGGACATGGAATCCAGCAATCTGGATGGGGAGACAGGAACACGACGAATGGAGAAGCGCCCGCTTTCCAGCAACCAAACCTACACACACACGCGTATGCGGCGTATGATCCGAGTCAACTCGAACGATCTCCGTCTCGCTCCCTCCGCAGAAAAGAAAAGGACGCCCGACGGGCATCTATGGAATTCGCACGCCAGACTGTTGCGCCCGCGCATGCGCAAGATGGCGCCGCCGGGCGATTTCGCTCATTTGGCGCTAAGATTTCACCCTAATTAGTGGACGAGTCGATCGTGACCTTGACGCTGGCATCATCTGTTTTCGGGGCAGGCCGCGGCCTCAAAGGGCTAGGGGGTGGTTCCGATTGGGGGTGAATTCGAGTGCCGCGGATTCATCGATTTTATTCTCAATATGTCCGACGAAGTATGGCGCGCGTGTATGGCGGGGGTGGAAAATCTAGTGGTCGTGGTAACTGATGGACTTGTTGGGATGTTTCAGGATGTTGGGAAAATTCGATTCGGGGAAATTGCGGGTGTTCTATATTAGCATCAATGAATAGTTGGTGATGTCGTCGAGACCCAAAAAGAGACACCATCATGATTTCATCCTTCTCTTCTCTTTCTCGTTGAAATATAGATATCAGCTGATAAACAGTTTGTGTGTCTAATACGAATTTCATAAACATGTTAATGTATGACTCGTTTCATCCAATCCACCATCATCAGCAAATAAAAGAGAAAACAACATCCATTTCTGTTTCAATCCAGATATTTCAAAAACAAGAAGAGTTAACGTATATACTTTCTTTCACACTATACTTATTAATGACCATAATATCCTGTAACTTTGTCCTAATTAAACGTCTTCGTTTCTCTTATGGTTTTCGGGATGCTAATGATGAACGTCGAATTCGAATAACCCTGTATAGGTAAAGAGCTCCACTTTATAGAGACATGCCGGGTTACTTTGGTTATTTTGCACTTATCATGCGATCTATTTTTCGATAAAAATTTGGTTTGTACCTAGGTATTTTGACCTCAGGAATCTGAATTTGATGATGAAATCGTGAACGAAGCACACTAAAGTTATAGAAAGTTAGAAATTTCACCTTTATTGTCTGGCACATTATTCTCAGATCACTGGAAATCATAAAACACGTATCTGCAATGGTTAATTATGCTTTTTGTCTAGGAAAAACATAAATATAGCATTTTTCTACAATTTTCCTCTTAATTCACTATTTAGCTTGTCACTTCACAGTTGAAAAATGTTGAAAATTGGTCAATTAGAGTGTATTTTTTGTATTTACTGACGTGAAAAAGGGGAATTTTGAGCGGAATTGGCTGGAGAAATCCCTGTTCTCCTTTTCTTTGTGACGTCGTATTTCTGAAACTCACGAAAAATCTCATTTAGTAAAATTTTTTGTTCAAGAGGCCAAAATATGAATAACTTCCGCTAAACGACATTTCTCTTAAAGGTGGAGCCCGATAGGTATATATTCACCAAACTTGTTACATATATATCATCGACTAGATTAGTATGGTATCAGCATCCAAAATTCCACATTCCACATTGGAAACTGACTTCAAATTGAAGATTTAATTCGATTCAAAACTATAGAATCAACGGAATCATAAGCACAGTATTATTCAAATAATGCAGCTTTAAGAAATTTTGCATTTATATTAGATACCATTCAAGCATCGGGATGTGAGCATTAGTATACAAGGCCAATTGTTGCATAATAGGCAAGATATATTTTACATAGACTGTCTGATACAGATATACATCCATCAATATACAGAAGACCATGATAACCTTTCACATATCATCCAATAAAGCCAGAGTTACAAGGCGGAAGCAGTTCGATGGGTATTAGGTACTGTAATTGAAGATCTATCTATAGCTATAATTTCGAAAAGGGGATCTGAAAAGTATATGAATTCAAGGCAACCAAAACTGAGAAGTTTGTTCACATGCTCCCAAAGATACGTTGATGCTTCCAGATTCAATACCCAGAGGAGAGCTCTACAGAGTGATAAAAAAATTACACCAGCTAACACCATCAGGTGTCTTCTAAGGTCCTGATTGTTTAGTGTCAGTAATTACTGGCATATTATTCACCACTGTAGGTGTTATGTGACCTTTCCCATGGGTGTTTTTAATTATCGACCCTGTTGTCAGCAACACTTGTGGTAGTGCTCAATTTAGCAGAATTAACACTTTGGTCATCGTCTTTGGTGGTGTCCTTTATGCATTTCCGAAACGGCGATCTGACACCGCAGTGGTGTGATGCACATTCTGTAATTTTCTTGATGCTGAATCCTACCTCCACGAAATTCTCTTCGATGCGTTTAAACACTGAGCAGGAACATGCGAATACCTTTTACGTGTGAAGGAACACCATATCATGAGTGTGTTTATGCGAATCAGTGCTTTTTTTTCTTCACCACCTCCGGTGTTTTTTACTAGGTTCGATTATCTATTGAATTATAATTCATATATGACGATAAAACAGATCTGACATATCATGCCCAATATTGAATTCAGGTACGGTAGGAAGGACGTCAGTGCCACCTATTGGCAAAAGTTCTAAGGTTCTGTGATCGAACAGATTAGTGCATGAAATTCACACCATTCAGATGCCTTCATGCAATATTTTTATTGATTTATGTCAAATCTGGTGTTTTCAGGATGCAATAATTAACGAATGATTATTGCCACTGAATTAGATGATTCATGCGCCGCCTCGATTCCATCTTGATATGACACGGTCTAACTTGGTGTAAGTTTTATATAATAGGTGTTTTTTATGCGTTAACGACGATTATAGCACCATTGAGAATATTAAATTCCAACCATTTGGTGTTTCTTATGGTTTTATGTTTCAAAATCGTTCTACTTCACCACATCCATGTCATTTTTCACTACTATAAGATCGGAATTAACACCACTGAACACTCAATTGCGAAATGTATAATAAAAAGGACACAACTTTGATATTCAGGTGTTGTATTCGTCGGAGTTTGCTCTGAAATCCATTTGATTGAAATTACACCGAAATATTTTTACTGTGTATGGATACGTTTAATGTGATGGTTGATAATTAAAAGTTACGAGATTGAAATAGATCGTTAAATTCCAATCATCTGAAGAACTTTATCGTGTGTATCTCATTATATTGTCTTCACATTAATTGAAACATACAACAAATTTCCATCGTGGTAACACAAATAGCCATCAACCTAAAGAATTACCACTCACTCCATTCGCATCGATTGCTATCTCGTATCCATTAATTGCCGTCAAATCAACTCGATTTACTTTCTCATTTCATTAGAGTTGATTCGACGTTATTGGTTGCGTAATCACGCACTAAGAGATCACGCTAATCCCCTACCAGGAGACAACAGAAAAACGTTCGATGGATTAGCCAACTGCGATGCCACGTCAATATTCCCCGGGATCCTGCTGGATTTTGCATCAGAAAGCAATATCCTGATGGGACTCTAATGAGAACCTCTGCGTAATTGAATAATATATGTTAGGTACCTTGTTTTTTCTACGGGTTGTTAAGTTGGAATAGGAAAACCCCTGTAGTAGACTTTATGATGACCAGGTATATCAGAAATATGTATTTGGCACTGGCATTTGTTCCCAGATATCAGCAGGTTTAGAAAAAAAATATTTTCTTTAAAACAAGTTTTCTTCTGAACTAGGGAGATAAGACAAAAATTGGTAGTTATTTCACATTACAAGACTTTTACTGAGTGGTCTTCTCAAAATGAGAAGAAAGAACATAATCGTGAAGATACGCGAAAAACTGTGACAAAAATTTCTGAATGAGTAAAAAAAGCATGACAAGAGCTTCGAAAAATGTTAAAATAACGTCGAAAAAATGTGGAAAAAATATGGTAACGCTCCTTGGCGTTTTTTTTGACGTTTTCAACGTTTTTTGACGCCGTCTTTCCCGTATTTTTTGTTACACTAATGGCATTCTTGTTGTTATATGTTTCTTGGTGAATGGAGAAAGACGATTATTATTATTATTATTTTCTCGAAAACGATAAATGGTACGAAGTTTGTTAAATTAGAAGAAAGTATTAGTGAACAATAAAATGATGCTTCAAAATCGGAACTAGGTAAATATAGTTTGGAAAACAGAATCATGATTATCTTACTAATTGTAGCATTGTATTATTTTTTACTAATTTTGCATATTCGATTCGAAGCAAATTAAATTGTTTTTTTTTCTTCCATTTATTCCATTTATTCGACAACAACTTCGAAAATAAGGTTTATGTAAACGATATACATATTTTCGAGTATATTTAAATGATAGCAATGTGTTAAAGTGTCTTGAAGATGAAGTATAAAATTCAGTTGTGAAGTATAACAAAGCTATTAGAACCCCTTCAACTTATTTTGTGTGGACAAACTTAAGACCATGTGAGCAGACTTATACTTCACAATGAAGTAAGATGGCTTATTGAAAGAAGTGAAGATCTATTTGATTTGATGTATCATTAGTGATTTTGATTTCAAGTGGCAAACGTGAAATGAAAAATCAATCAAAGGCCGATGGTATATGATTCATTCAGCCGATATAATTTTTTATAGCTGGTGATTTCAATATCAACACTCTAAGCTCTTGCTGGTTTTCCAAAGATTTTATCAACCTTTTAGACTCTTTTCACTTAATTCTCACTGTTAGTGACATCACACGCAGAGATGATGTAAGTCAAAGCTGCATTGACAATATCATAACAAATATTGATCAAAACTTTGAAATAAAAAATGTAAACTCAGGCATATCAGACCACTTTGCGCAAATACTATGTTTCAATACTCCCTTAAGGCGAAGAGAAAACCATAAAGCAAGACTTTTTTCCCAGTCTGCTATAAATGACTTCTGTATAGATATAAACGGAGAGCGCTTCGGAAATATATACAGTGCTGAAACAGTTTCATCTAAATATAATAAATTCATTAATACTTTTCTTACATACTTTAATAAACATTTTCCTGTGAAATGCTTAAAACAAAATAATTCTACTTTCAAGTTCAACAATCCTGAAATAACACATTGCAAAAATGTTATGTCACTATACCAAACTCTGTCTCTGAGCTTGCCGCAATTCAAAGACGATTACAAAATGACTAAACAGCTTTATAGTGAAATGCTCAAAAGAGAAAAGGATAAATATTATGAGAACAGACTTCAAAACTCTAGAAACAAATCAAAAACCTCATGGCAAATAATTACAGACCTAACGGGAAAAAAGGGTAAGCAAAACGTGCAACCCTCTTATGACGACCCCTTTCATTGTGCCAACTCACTAAATTATTTTTTCAATAGTAAAGCATCTAACCTAATAAACGAAAAACTGTCGAGTCAATTTGATTACGTATGTAACATACCTGTACATCAAAATACTTTTCTCTTCGAACCTGTAACTCGTAGTGAATTGTGGGAAATAGTAAGAAAAATGGAGAACAAAAAGAGCTCTGGTCATGACGAAGTGTCAGTCTTTCTTATAAAGAACTGTTTTGGCAGTATAGTCGACCCATTATTAGCAATTATTAATGAATCATTAGAAACCGGGGAATATCCTCATGACCTAAAGCATGCTGTTATTAAACCATGTCTCAAAAAGGGGGATCCAGATCTTTTCGACAACTACCGCCCTATCAGCCTTCTTAGCTCTTTCTCAAAGCTATTTGAGCTGGTTGTTTACAATAGACTTGTGAAGTACTTCAAAAATGAAAATCTCTTTAGCAATTCTCAACATGGTTTTCTTGCTGGCAAGAGCATAGATACCGCCCTATTCGAGCTTACCAATAGCATATACAATGCCATGGAAAAAGGAAATGTTGCATGTGGACTTTTTCTCGACCTATCTAGGGCTTTTGATTGTATAGACTTTGCTATATTAGAAACAAAACTCCAACATTATGGTGTCCGGGGTGTTGCTTTAAATTGGTTCAAATCTTTTTTAAAAGGGAGAAACCACTCTGTAAAAATCAAGGACAATAATACGGGAAAATATATACAGTCAAAGTCCTTAGATGTGTCCCTAGGTGTCCCCCAAGGCAGTGTCCTAGGACCACTCATATTCATAATTTTCATCAATGACTTTGCCACGCTTGCACAGCAAAACAAAATAATTATTAATTTTGCAGATGATAGCACAATTTTATTTACTGCAAACACATTTCCAGATCTTACAAAAATTGCCAGTGAGACTATGATTGCAATTGAAAACTGGTTCATAAACTCTAGGTTAGTACTGAATCCTGAAAAGACTAATGCAGTTTTTTTCAAAACCAACCATAGACTTGAAACTCCCACCCATATCCAAGTTGATCATCAAAAAATTCCATTTGTTGAGCATACTAAATCACTAGGAATAGTTATTGACGAAACTCTAAACTTTGAAAATCATATTGATTACCTCTCAAAAAAATTGAGCCAAGCTTGCTATGGCTTAAGAGTTCTTATGAAAAGCTCAAACTTCAACATAACAAAAACATTTTATTTCGCCAATTTTTATGCCCGCGCCCGCTATGGTATTATATTCTGGGGAGGTAGTGGGGAGGCTGAAAGGGCTTTCAGAATTCAAAAAAGAGCAATCCGCATCATGAACAATCTGAAATATCATGATTCCTGCAGGGGTTATTTCAGGAAAGTTGAACTACTCACTGTACCAGCACTATATATATATGAATGCATCAAATTCTTATATAAAAACAAACATTATTTCGAACCCTTTGTATTCCCTCACACATATGGTACTAGGCACATAGCAAACTTAAATTTTCCACATCATCACCTATCATCTACTGAAAGAGGTGCTTTATATGCGAGTATCAAATTTTTCAATCATCTACCTTTAGCTATTAAAAATAATGATAACTTCAATGAAATAAAAAAACCACTTATCACAATGCTTCTAGATCTAGAGCCGTATTCAGTGGACGAATATCTCAATTTTGTGTTCTATAATTAGTGTGTGTTTACACGTGTATATTTATTAATATTTATTATTATCACGTTTCACTGTCTGACTAGCTTGTACATTGTATTTTATATTTTATATTTCATATTATATTTTATATTTATGTAACAAAGTGCAATAAAGATAAAGATAAAGATAAAGATATATCGAATGAACAACTTCATCATTTTTGAAAAATTTGACTGGCTTCAACTTCTCCTATGCGGGTGTTGAAATGTTACTTCCTGTATTTGCTCAATAGTGTCCTGATGATTTCATCCTCGATTTCATCCTAAAAACTGTCATTTAAGTTTTTTTTGTGAAAATGTATATGATAACTGAAAATTATGTTAGTATATATGTTAGGGAGGAAGGCATTCAAAGAATGTTGATATTGAAAATGCGTCGTGAAGTGTAGTTTCAGATCTCCAGCCTGAGAAATTTCTGAAAAATATCGTTTAGTACCCATCTACAATAGATAAGCTGGATATATGAAAAGTGGTGCAGAAATAGTTATTTATGTATTAAGGGAATTATGAGGGCCTTAATTACCGATGGCAAAGTTTGCGTCCCGAGGGCCTCTGGCCCGAGGGACAGCAATTGCGGCTCTTTAATTCCCGTGGTACATAGATAATTTTATTTTTGATCGATTTTCATAACAATATGTCCATATTTAGAACGCAATAAATGTTTAAATTCATAACATTTCTGGTATATTTGAATTAGGTAGCGTTGATTGTAGCATTGTTGGTTGTTGCTAGGTTGTCGCTATGTTACATGTTTATAAGCAAACTTTCTTTATCAATCAATGTTTTTCCGTTAAAAACGTGTTTATTTTTTACCACAAATCGACGATCTTTTTCTGATATAATGGAGGATATTATAAAAAAAAGCGGAAAAAGCAAGACAATCATTACTTCCATCGAAAAGTGAAGCCCTATATCAAAAAGAATACAACTTATATCTGAAGTGGCTGACACAGAGAAATGTTATGTCAAAAGATGCCAACGAAACTGTCTTTCTGGCATATTTTCAAGAACTGGTAAATTATTTTCAGTATTTTCTGGTAGATTTGGTAATATTCGTTGCAGTCAGAAACGTTTAGCCCAAATTCGTTATGGACTAAATGGTCAATGCTCAAATCGATGGTGACCATATATGAGAAAAGAGATATCACCAAGTTCAATGAACTAGAGGCTTTTTTGAAACGGAAAAGTAAGGGGTATAAGCCGAAAAAGTCTGCTGTCTTATCTCCTAAAGATGTCATCAAATTTCTAAAGGACGCCCCTAATGAAATTCATTTATTGCATAAGGTAATTTTTTTCTCATAATTTTCTTTTTCGTTTGTTTATTTCGTTTTATTTGTTATAGGTTGTTCTAATTATGGGTTATTTTGGAGGATGCAGAACTCAGGAACTTCTAAATATGAGTATAGCAGATATAGAGGACCGGGATACTGTTATGGTAGTGAACGTACCGGAAAGTAAAACTGGTGTATCGAAGAAATTTACAGTTGTGGATGAAAAAGAGTTCTCTGCTTTGCCTTTATTGAGACTTTATATGTCCTTGCGTCCTGAAGGTACAAAATGATTTTTTTTGAGCTTCCGACAAAATAAATGTACAACTCAGCCAATTGGAAAGAATATGTTTGGCAAAATTCCCAGCAAAATCGCAATGTATTTAGGATTGCCAAACCCACTAACCTATACGGGACATTGCCTTCGTCGCACTTCTGCTACTGCCCTAGCCAATGCAGGAGCAACTATGACAAACTTAAAAAGACACGGAGGTTGGAGAAGTTCCACGGTGGCAGAGGGGTATCTGGAGGACAGTATTGAATTGAGAATTAAAACGGCGCGTATGCTGTCTACTTTGCCATCAGAAGAGGCAGGCACCTCGACTGTAGTGAACAGCAACAGCACCACCCATAAAAAAGAAGAAAATGTTTCCAGCGGCGGAAGTAATTTTCAGGGAACATTTGAAAATTGTACATTTATTATTTGTAATGACGTGAATAAGGAAAATATGTCTTAGTTTTCATTACATATAAACGTTTATAAGCATTTCTTGTATCATTTTCACCTGTAAAAGGTAAGAGGGAGTTTTTGAACCTTAATATCCCAAGGGAGTTATGACCCTCATTATAGATATCGTAACTATGACGATATAAGCTTATAATGTAACTGTCAGAAATAAAAAAGTTCAAGTATATATCGACAAACACAGCCTTCTGTTCTGACACAGTTTGACATCTTTGGGATTTTGTTTTTCTTCTCATTACTCACAAGTGCAGTAATCGACTCTAAAAAGCACTAGTGCAGTGATTCCAAAGTATGAAATTCTCTCCACATTTTTTCGTTCTAGATCAGCTGCATTTTCATGTTATCGCAATAAAACTGCAATCACAATGATCACACAGACATTCATAGAGAGATAGACAGCAACGAGAAGCCCTGGAGGCTCAAGGGGTTAGAAAATACCTCAACATTGACATGACATTAGTTATCCTTTGTGACCGAAAAAGGTCACGAATGAGACCCCGTAAGCCTACAACAATCGGACAAATTTTTCAATAAACCTAATTTGAATATATGCATCGGAAAGTAACGGCCCTCCCGGCCCTTTTTTATTCCGCATGCAAATGCCCCAGTTGACAGTTTCTGAATTATATTCAAATAAGGCCCCTATCCTGAATATAATTTATCATTTTTGTTACCTGTGCAACGTTCTCACACACGGCCGACAAACCCTTTTTCTTTTTTCCACGTATGCAGATGTCGTGTCTAAGATAACCAGTGGCGTCTTTCGTTTCCGGACTTGATACTGGGGGTTAGACTCTTTGACATTCGAAATAAATTTCAGATTCTTTGAAGAGATGCTGCAAATTCTTTTCATCAAACAAGAGAAGAGTTTTGCCAGAAAAAACTTATTTTTTTTCGTTATTCATAAAAATGTTGTCTAATGTTTGATTATACACAACATTCTTCAGATCTGATTATAGAATAGAATAGATTTTTCGAGAGATTTTTATTTCTCAACATTGAGATTGTGAGACAATAAACATATACGTTACCATGTATTTACACCTAATTATACCGAATTCGATTTCATTTTAAAATAATAATCTTCTCGGATGTATTCTTAATTTGAATAATTAGCTTTTTCGATAAGTAATTGTTTTAATTTAGTTTTGAATTCATTGTTTGAAAGGGATTTGAAATTATTTCGGAATTTGTTATATAATATACAGGGTCACTCACGGTCGATGGTACCTTAGATGTTTACGGAGAACGGGACGTAGAATTCTTCTGAAAATTTGGTTTATTGGGTAATCAGTTTTGTTTTATCGATCTAAAATACTTTCAGCGTTGCGGCGTTGCCCCTTCTATCAAAAAGTAGCAACAACTTTTTTATTTCAGATGGAACACCCTGTATTTTATTTCATTTTTAGATTCTTCCTGAAGAGCTGATTTCGTCGATCTATCATACTTGGGGTATAGCGTGAAATATCACAGAGATACAGGGTGTGAAAAATCGAGATTTTTCAACTTTAGGAATTTTTTGTGTCGAAAATAATCAGTTCTACTCAAAACGGCTTACATGTCCCTATCTTAACTTTTCATTTACTATCACTGACATTTAATAGAAACAAATAGAGGGTGATGCAAAACTCAAAATTTTGAACCACCCGTATTTGTTTCAATTGAATATCAATCGATAGTCAATGGAAAGTTGAGATAGGGACATGTATGCCGTTTTGAGCAAGAATGGATAGTTTCGGCACAAAAAATTCATAAATTTGAAAAATCTCGATTTTTCACACCCTATATCTCTGTAATCTTTCTCGCTATACCCCAAGTATCATAGATCGACGAAATCAGCTCTTCAGGAAGAATTTAAGAATGAAATAAAATACAGGATGTTCCATTTGGAATAACAAAGTTGTTGCTACTTTTTGATAGAAGCGGCAACGCCGCAACGCTGAAAGTAATTTAGATCGATAGAACAAAACTGATTACCCAATAAACCAAATTTTCAGAATAATCCTACGTCCCGTTCTCCGTAAACGTCTAAGGTACCATCGACCGTTAGTGACCCTGTAGATGCCATGCAGGAACAATGCTTTTCCAAAAAAGTTGTACGGTGATGAGGAAGTATTATTAGGTAATTTCTGTACATAAAAGTTGTTGAAAAATATATAAACACGGTAACGTCAATATTTTCAAACTATATGAAACCCGCCTTCTCTATTTTGATAGCTTTTTCTTGAATTTGGAAAGTAGAAATCCAGTCGGTTGAATTGCCCCAGCAAAAACTTCCATATGAAATTTTCGAATAAAAGGATGCATAATAAAGAATCTTCAGAATTGTTAGTCCCAAGCCTCTGTTCTTCATAGCTCCCAGAGAATAGCGGCTGGTGTTGAGTTTTTTATTCAAATCTAAAATATGGTTTCTCCAATTCGAAGATTGAAAATTTATTGTCAAGAATGAATCCTTGCATTCTCTGATAGAAAAATATACATGAAGTTTTTCCAAGTTGATGTTGTTTTTATTGCATTTACACCAATTATTTATATCTGTTATATATTTGAGAAAATGTAGAATAGTGCCAGTCCATGAACTATTCATATAATTATTTTGATTCCATTTTACAAAATATATAAACATTTCAGAAAGCAGCTTTTAGGAGTAAGTAGTTAAGGTTGGTTCTAAATGGCTTGATGTTTCATTCCAACAAAATCGATCAAAATTACAAAAAATACAGAATTTCAACTGGAAGTACTAAATGTAGTAATTCGTTTTGCGATTTGTTACAGTAATATCAGAGTAAGATTGAAATAATTATGATTCTCCACTCAATTTTTTTATTTCTCGCAGCTCTCTAAACGTGGTGTAGACGCCACTGAAGATACCTGCTGCTTTTTCTTCCTGTTTTGCATATGGTCTAGTTTCTTGCAAGTGTGTGATGGTAACCCTTTGTGAACTCTCTTCAGGTATACAGGAGATCCCTTTTACTCTTGTTATAGAAGATAAAAAAAAATCAATGGGTTCTGAAGAGCGGAGGGACAATGAACTTATGGGGTATTTGTGCTTCTATCAGATGATTATGCATTTCTTCCGGTTCGTAGAAGGGTTGTGTTGTGTGTAAGTATATAGGGTAATGCTGTGTTCCTATACTCTTCAGCTATTTTTTCAGTTTGCCTTCATCAATCGTGACATACCTAATTTTGAAAAAATTGACATTCACGTTTCTTTTTGTGAGCAATGTATCATGGGTTTTAAGTAAGTGTTCTATAGGATCGTTATACGTTGTTATACTATCATATATCGAACCTACGATAGGAAGAAATACTCCTGGGAAATGAAATAGAATGTCAACAAAAATATGTGGGTTGGATACTGAAAATGAGATAATCGCTAATCAATCCAGTCGCTTTTAAAAATAATTTTCCACATGGACAAAGGTGAGTTTGAAGAATAAGAAGAGCTGACAATGCTTTCGCATATTATATTGCCCAAATTTTCAAACGGTCTTATATTATAAATGAAAAAAAAATTATCCTAGCTTAAATTGAATAATTACGTCCATAGGTCACACATCGTAAGTTAGTTATCATATACATATGATATGTTATTCAGGTGCTATGAGAAGGTAAAGATAGTAATAAATACATATGACTTATTTAGTACAAATAAGTTAAAAGGCAGCGATGCATGCAAATGTAACTACTGAAGCAGTGGAAATATTCATAAACATAAATCAGTGACAAATCAGAATGGTATTATAGTTCATCATTTCGACACTAGTGTATAGCATAAATAAACAAATTACTATATATGGATACAGGTGGTACCATTTTTTCTGAAGATTGAAGTCTATTTTTCATTATTTTGAATTCACAAATCTAACAAAATCGAGGTAAAAGGTAAATTCCAGCATAAACCAGAGGTTTTTCTTGTATAATATACAGTGACAAAGAGAACTCTTTACAGGGACAGAAGAGAAAAATCAACCTCATTTTTGGATCCCCTTAAAATTGTTGACGTACAAATTCTGTGATTTGTTTCTGTTCTAAAAAAAAACATCCGTTCCATTCGTACTTTAAGTACCTATCCAAAGGTAGGAAAGGGGACAGAATTTTTTTTAACTTCGACTCAGGGGAGAATCTGAAATTTGATCACCTTATTTGTTATATTTACATATTGAGAAGAGAAAATTTATGTTCAGGAAAAAAAGTTGATTCTGAGATTGATAATGTAAAAAAATGTGTTTTCACATTTTCAATTTCGTCAAGTTATACGTATGTTAGACACAGCGTGTTCAATAGTTCGAACAAATGATTTTTATAGGACAAAAAAATGTATCGTGATGGAAAAAGTTGAATATATCGGCAAGCTTCATGCTGCCAAATTTTGATATCGATTACATACAAATTTAGATTGCACATTCGAGAATGCAATTGTATACAGGGTGCCCTGTGATGAGCTGATATTGTGGAGTTTTAAAACCTTACATAGATAAACATAATTTTATGTAATAGTTCTCATTAAGACTAGATGCCTACTGTTGGTAACTGATGCTTCCCCATGGTAAAATAAATAAAGAATTATGCTGTTATTATCACGATTAAACGGTTCTGTCAAGCTAGGATTCTTTAGTATATTTATTGTGGTGTATATATATACACTGGGAGATTTTCTGTCAAATTCTCTTTATGTGCCTATAATTACAAGATATTTATTGATTTAGCATTGTAAATGCTATTTATTTATAACTCGTGAACATTCTTTCGCGAGTTCATTATTAGCACAGATAGAACTACCTTCCAATGATATTTTATGGTATATTACTACTAATTACGCAAAAGTTATTTATTGCAGCCCGTATGAAGCATTATTATTCTTCGCCATAAGTGTATTTAATTTGCACTCAGTGAGTCTTAGTTATGGATCGATAGTGCTGTCCTAGTTTGAAATACATGACTGATACACGTTCATAATGACAAATCTTAATTTAGAATGTAAATCAAATAAAAAAACCTTCATTAAAACATTCCCAATATACTTCCTCTGACTTTGAAGATGTTCTACACACAAATTCTTGCAGTCGAAAGATGAAAAAACTTCAATAATTGTTGTATTGATTTAAAAAATCAAGTCATCTTCATTTTCTAATGCAGAGGCATGTAAATGGCACCAAAAATATATATGTATAAAATAAAAACATATTTATTTAAACATCATATACTTACCTCTAAACTTTAAAAATATATATCAAATACTTATACACAACTTTACCTGTCGTGAATTCTATCAAAAACCTGGGCATTATTTTCGACTCCGACCTCAAGTTTGACTTGCACTTGAACGATTTGCTTAAAAAATCATATGGTACCCTCAAACAGATTTACTCCAATAGGCACTGTTTCAATCAACCTATCAGAAAAATACTTACTGAATCGCTGGTATTATCTCGATTTAATTATGGCGATATTGTATACTGTCACCTATTGAGCAAATTCGATCAATACAGAAAACAGAAAATTCAGAATTTCTGTTGTCGCTTCATCTTTTCTCTCAGAAAATTTGACCATGTTTCAGACAAAATCACTGATTTGAAATGGCTTACAACGAATAATCGTTCTGAATATAATTTTTGCAATTTTGTATTTAAAGTCATGAATTCTAATATTCCAAGATCCCTTCATGAAAAACTGACTCCAAGGTCTATGATGCATTCTTTAGATATCAGATCAAAAAACAAACTCCACCTGCCCCGTCATCGCACCAGTCTGTTCCAGAGATCATTCACATATAAATCCATCAAATATTACAATTCATTATTGATAAACTATATGCACCTCTCCAAGCCCCAAGTAAAAAAGATTCTCAAAAATCATTTTTTGAATAATTTATAAGAATGTTATTTATTAGGTACAAATATATTATGTTATATTTTGATTTTCCCACATATTGCCTGTTTTATTTATTTTTTGTTAGGTACTCATTATCATCTGTTACCTCGATAATTTGCCACTTATTACAACTTTCTCTTATGAAACATGTACTCGTTAGGTTAAGTGTAAGAGTAGCTATTAGCTAAACTTCGCCTATCTTGTACACCTCTCAATAAAGACGATTTATTATTATTATTATTATTATATTCTACCAATGTCCTTTCTCTGGCTCGCAAGCATCTCAAATGGTGATCATTCTCATTATGTGAATTGTGATTCACTGATAAGGACGTTTTGTTAATAATTATTTTCAAAAAACTCCCGATTAAAGCTCTAGCTCGTTTTTGAACGTGCTTTTAAGCCGAGTTTTAAGCACTATACACCTTTTACAATTTTAGTTAAAAAATGGTCAATTGTATTTCCAAATAGCCATTTGGATTTCAAAAAGTGTCAATTGTATTCCAAATTAGCCAATTTGAATATCAAATATATTTCAAAATTATTAACTCAATTTCAATATTATCGAACAGATTTTTAAGCACAGGCATAGTTAAGATGGGTGTTAGGTGATATTTTCATTCACCATTTTATAGGAACACTTTGTGTTCCTGTCACATATCACATATTAGAATGTAGTAGACTGATTTTGAAATAAAAATGATAAGATTTGAAATTTAAATGATGGATTTTGAAATTGAAGTTGAATTGATAATTTTGAAACATAAACTACGCAACACTAATTACGTCGCACCCCGAAATTTTGCCCCTCTTGAAATTTGAATACCTTTTTTCCTCTTTGAACCATTTGAATTCTGTTTGCACTGTTCGCTAGCTCATTCCTTTAGCTATAATCTCGTACTTCTTCGATACATGAGGTTATTTCCATAAAATTGCTACAGGGTGTTTTTTGGAACTGTGCAAAATTTCTACATTTTCAAAAGGATCCCAAATGAAGAAAAACAGTTTTTTTTCAACTTTAACCGCATAGGCATGAAGATTATCTCATTACCTTTGGCCATTTCCAAAATGGCCTTCTTATCACTTTTCTTTACAGAGTGATCTCAAAAAATCAATTTTTTGGTTTTGCAGTCATAACTTTTTTCCTCATCAACCGATTTTCAAAATCTCAGACTCGTTTTGAAGCTGAAACCTCATATGAGATGATTTGAAGATCAGAATTAACTCAAGATGAACATTCAAGATCGAGGGTTTCCTCAAAGGTGACCCAAATCTGGAACACTCTGTAAATCCCGACTGGGAGGTGAATTAAATGAAAATCAACTTTTTTTCTTCATTCTGGATACATCCAGATCTTTTTTTTCTTTCAGTAGTCAAGAATTGTGCGTTAGAAAACTGAAACGCCATGTTGTAGAAAAAAAATCAGCCCAAAAAAATGCATGGTCCGTAACCAACGTAACAAGAATCATAATGAGTGACTGACAAGACAGGTTGAAAATTACGTTCTCGTGAAAATAAAGATCAGAACAGAAAAAAACTATTCGTAGGTCTTTCTTTTCTGAAGATATGACTTCATAAAAAAATTGAAAAATAAAAAACAAATTCTGAATACAACAAAATTTCAGGGTAACTTTCTCATACAAAGTCTTCCATTATGTTTTGGATTTTTTTCGAAGAATATAATTTTTCTGACCCCCAAAAAAAATGTATACGTATGCCTATGAAACACATTTATTTATCTCTCTGAACAACTTTTTCCGCTGAACACAGCTATGGATACCGCTTGTCTCGATTCTGAAAAATGACTTTTTCGCCCTGTACATCAAACTATGATAATTGGAGTACCCGAGTTTTGGCGATTCTTAGTAATTTTGTACGAAACTTACGAGAATAATATGTAAAAAAATCGCAAAAATCTCCTTCCCCTTCATCCGTACCCAAAGTACCCCAGGGGGGGAAGGGGGGTGAAATAATTTTTTTTTTTAAATCTTCGATCCCGATGTTTACCGATATATCTAATCGGTTGACCAGCAAAAATTTTACCCGCAAAAAAAATTTGGGGGGGGGAGGAGGTCAAAAAATTTTTTTTCAGTCTTTTTGGTGGTGATATTTTCGTTCTGATCAAACAACGTTTTGGATATTTTTCTGTTTTAATCGGGATTTCGAGGGGGATTTGGATTTGGGTCACCTTTGCAGAAACCCTTGATCTTTAATATTTATTTTTAGTCAATTCTTATCTTCATTTCTGTTCATCTAACGTTTCAGCTTCAAAATGATCCTGATATTTTGAAAGTCGATTGAAGAGGAAAAAAGTTATGACTGCAAAACCAAAAAATTTATTTTTTGAGGTCACTCTGTAAATAAAAGAGATAAGAAGACAATTCTGGAGATGGCTCAAGTTAATGAGATCCCCTTTATGCCTTTGCTGTTAAAGTTGAAAAAAAACTGTTTTTCTTCATTTGGGATCCTTTTGAAAATTCCGAAATTTTGTACAGTTTCAAAAAACATCCTGTAGCAATTTTATGAAAAAAACCTCATGTATCGAAGAAGTACGAGATTAATGCTAAAGGACTGAGCTAGCGAACAGCGCGAACAGAATTCGAATTGTTCAAATCAGAAAAAAGTTATTCAAATTTCAACAGGGGCCAAATTTCGGGGTGCGACGTAATTAGTGTTGCGTAGTTTATTTGATACTTCTTGAAATTAAATTGAGTGATTCGAAATACAATTGATGCCTTTTGAAATTCAACTTGACGCTTTTTGAACTACAATTTGGAAAAGGTGCAGTGTGGAAGTAAATACTTGCCGAATTGTTACGGATAATTAAATTTAGTGTTTGAAGAGTGTTTTTAACCTGCGCCAACCTATGATTGCGTACACCAAGAGAAATGAAGTGTATGACTCAGAATCAGTTCATTCTGATTGTCCTGTTGATTTGAATATTAATACATTAGCCAGGAAAGTAGTTGTCCATAATACTTAATCCCACATCAGAAACCATGATCTCCACTATTATTCCATCATGTTCATAAAGCTCAGCTACATAAAAAAAATATAATGATAGACATGATGCTTTCTACAGTTTCTACAGAATTCAGGTAAGAAATGAGGAGACTAGACTAGGTCAAACATCCGAAGTCATTTTACCCTCAACCCTTTCCCATGCTCTTCCCATCTTCACGCACTCTCGATTTCGAATATAAAAAACTCGATTATCTCCCACGAATATAACTAAGATAACATACAAAGGGGACCTTTCTGGAGTCTGAGAGGTCTCAGGTAGAGGAGTGAAAACGAAAGTGGGGCAGGTATGTGCCTGCTGCTGTGTAATAGATAGTTTGGGATAGGAAATTAACGTGAAATATGTGGGTTAGATGTAATATAATATTTTTTAGAGGCACAGATGGTGAAAAATAGTATATAATAAGATGCATATATTATACCTACCTACCTTCGAAAATGTATTTGGTTGATATGTTTATTCATCAGAAATAGGGATGGACTATTTTATTGAGAAATTGAAAAATGTTATTATCGTACTAGAGTCGATTCTCAAGACAAGAAATGAGACAACACTTCCGAAAACAAGGTTCTGAATATTGAATATTTCTGATATGAATGCATATCTTTTGAAATGATTCGCAAACATGATGTTTAGGTGTTCTAAAGACCACAAAAATTATGTCATGAGAACGAATTGAATATATCGTCGGTATTCCAATAGTAATCGTTGAAATCAAATATGCTATCAATCAAATTCAATGATTTCTACATTTTCCGATAAGAAGAGAATTTTCAGAAATAGAGTATTTCCAAGAAATGTGAAGGAGAAAATTATGTCAGTTTATTCGTGACTCATTATTTACTGAAATTAAAAATAACACACTGAAATTTGACCGATTACAACGCATAACCTGGGTCATAGTTGGTCAGCCAATTGTAGTTCAAAAATGGTCGAGTTGATTTCAAAAAGTATAAATTATATTTCTAATTGGTCAATTCAATTTCAAAGAGTATCAATTGTATTTCAAATTAAACAATTTGATTTCGGAAAATTCCATTTCAATTTCAAATCTAACGATTTTTATTTCAAAATCGATTTACTAACGGCTAACACCCATCTAACCTTTGCCTGTGCTTTTTCAGTTTTGAAATTCAAATGATTCATCACGACGAAATACATTTGATATTTTTGGAAATACACTTGACCATTATGGAATTTGAAGTGTTACTTCTTGAAATTGAATTAATAATTTTCAAATACAGATGCTTTTTGAAATCCAAATGACTAATTTGAAATACAATTGACGCATTTTGAAATTGAATTGATAATTTTGAAATACATTTGATGCTTTTTGAAATTGAATTGTCTGATTTAAAATAACTTTTAAAATCCAAATGACTATTTGGAAATACAATTGACCATTTTTGAACTAAAATTGGAAAAGGTGTAGACAAGTTGGGAATACTTATTACATTCAATCCACGAACTGTCACATGTATATGAATGTTCAATGTCTATACATATACCCAAGGTGGATATAGGATGGTGAAACAGCTCTTCAATTGTCTCTGCGAAAAACTTGTAGACCGTTTGAGAAGGTACTAATATTTCCACGACTTGAAAGAAGATGGCGGTAAGATTGATTATCGAATAAGATTTCTGTTGCTTACGTATTTCTGTGGTTCACATCTGACAGACGTGACTTGAAACGACATTATAACAATAAATTTTCGTTAAATCTCGAATGAATATTGATATTTTGACTCTTCTCAATCATTTTTCATCTAGAACAGATGAAACTGATAAAAGTATGACAGATCCACAGTTTTTGTTATACCGACACAAGGTATGTCGCCATCTCTGTTGATTTCAGGAAATATTACTACGGTATGAAATCAAGTGGGCAAAGGTCTACAGTTTAATCTAGTGCTTGTTAATAGGAAGCTGTTTCACCTTGCATATACTTTTTTAGAGTGACATTCAAATTGAATTGGTATACCACCGTATATTATCATTAAAAGTCAACCACGACAGACTTTGTCAATGTATGTAATAAATAAAGTGATTTATTGATTGGTTGATTTATTCAAGTGTCCTTCCAAGCTGAATCGAAAGAGTAATAACCCATCTTTTAATGGGTTATATTTTTGTGAAAAATAGATACTTGTACTATGAATAAATAGGTATGTCCTTAATCGTCAAGAAATTCCATATTGTATGTCTTGATGATAGTGATACTTACATAATATTAATTAGGTTTACAGCGAGGTTCACAATGAAATCAAAAGAGATAAATAACCGTGGTAAAGTACCAATAAGTATCCTGCTGAAACTGTAGTATTTGATATTTTAAAAAACTCCGTTAGAATCACTTCAATCACCTTGAAAGATATTTTGTTCCAGAATGTTATGAGTCTTAGAAATCTAATGAAACGTTATTATCACTTTTCATTTCGACTTTATTAAGGTGTGAGGTTGTTGATAATATCAATAATTACACATTAATTGTTCAAATGGTCAATAATGATGATTGTTTCAGACAGTGTTGGCAGCACTGTATGTGATGTAATTAAGTTCCATGATATCAACAGCTTGAATTACATAACTATTGACAATAATTCACATCATTAATGCAAAAACTTCAAAGACCCATTTACTTGGCGCAATGATGCTATCCTTGACTTTTGAAGAATGTGTATCATTCATTGTATTTTTTATTCTTAGCGAAAGTAACTTGAAACTAGTAACCGACAGTTCGAGAATATATTTTACATCCTGATCAACTTTGGTTTATTATTCTAAAACATTGAATACAAGATCTCTTTCGATAATGAAAGCTGTATAACGAAACACTCGTATATAGAGGAATGATATTTTTGAAAAAGTTTGGTAGTTATAACAACGTGTGGCGGTTTCAAGATTTCGAAGAATAGATTTTGAGATAGGTGTTCTGACCCATCTTCTCATATAATTCCTGGAATCAATAAAACAATTGTTAATATTTGTACAAGTTAGATCAAAATATCGATAATGCCTAATCTTGATGGGGTGATCATGTGAGGCAAAATGAAAAATCTGCTTCTGAAGTCATCTTTACTACTCACGCTGTCATTTCATACTGTTTTTGTTATAAGATCACTCATCCAATCGATCAACGAAAATTCTAATATCAAAATATAAAGAACCAAAGAAAACTCCAGATTCAAAAAACTACTGAAAACAAAGTTGGCACAGTGTTATTCCCGTGCAACTGTTTGTGGTTAGATCTAGAAAAAGACATCTGCCCCATGAACCAATATTTTCACTCGATGAGAGATAACCAATTATCCAGTTTTACCCTTCAGTTAGTGGGTATTATTGATGTCCCAAAAGTTAAAAGATCCCTATTCGAACGGTTCAATATCACTTGAATACACCGGATGATCAGACAGGTAAACAGGTAAAAGCGATGGGATTTTAGAAGTCTGAAAGAGTGGCAGTTTCGAGTACTTTAGCATTTCAACCTGTCGCTATAAATATCGGATATTGCGACAATTTTTCTTCAACCGTTATAATGAAAAGGTTTGTAGTATATATTTTTATATCCTCGAGTATTGTTAAAATATTGATATACATCCCATATTGTTTATTACACCAATTTACAGCGCTCTGCTGATATTGAAAAGGATAAGAAGCATAATTTATGAATATCCTGAGTTGAATATAATTGAAAAGTAAAGTATAGTTTTTCAATAACAGTTAATCAATTGCACATTATAGTTGACATGCGTCTGGTAGAATATGTGCACAAAACTGCCTGCATACGTATTTCATACCCTTTGATTATTGTATGATTTATTCATAGAGAGCCACCCTGTACTGCGTTCACAGATTCAAACGTTCATTCATATCTGTTGCCATCTAGTGGACAGAAGCCGTACTTATCCGCCACGATGATCTAACGCAGACAAGGGAGCGCCGTTGAACAGTCCCCTGTAATACTACTCCAATGGAAGGGAAGGCAGGTTTGATACAATTTTCAACAGAAAGGGGGCGATCTAAAGGGAACCATGCACTACAACGAAGACGATATAAACTACGCAACACTAATTACGTCGCACCCCAAAATTATGCCCCTGTTTGAATTGGAATAACTTTTTTCTGCTTTGTTCAATTTGAATTCTGTTTAAACTGTTCGCTAGCTCAGTCCTTCAGCTATAATCTCGTACTTCCTAGATATATGAGGTTCTTTTCATAAAATCGCCACAGGATGTTACTTGAAACTGTGCAAAATCTCGGAATTTTCAAAAGGATCCCAAATGAAGAAAAACATTGTTTTTTCAATTTTAACAGCGGAGGCATGAAGATGATCTCAATGACTTCAGACATTTTCAAAATGGTCCTTTTATCTCTTTTATTTACAGAGTGATCTCAAAAAATCGATTTTTTGGTTTTCCAGTCATAACTTTTTTCCACGTCAACCGATTTTCAAAATCTCTGGCTCATTTTGAAGCTAAAACCTCAGATGAAGAGATATAAAGATCAGAATTGACTCAAAATGAACATTCAAGACTGAGGGTCTCCTCAAAGATGACCCAAATCTAAAACACCCTCTAAATCCCAGCAGGGATGAGAATTAAACGAAAATCAACTTGTTTTCGGAAGGATCATTCATTCTGGATACGTTCAGATCCTTTCAGTTTTCAGTAGTCGAAAATTATGCATGAGTAAACCCAATTGGAATGACATGTTTCCGAAAAAAAATCAGACCATTGTTCGCCTGAAATGCATGGCCCGTAACCAACGTAACGAAAATCACAATAAGTGACTGACAAGTCAGGTTAATTAGACGTCAATTTTGATTCTGGTAAGAATAAATCACTCGTTTCAATGCCGCATCTAAAGCCCGACCAGCTGGAACTGATTCATCAAATGGCAGAACGAGGATTATCCAACCTCCAGATTGCCAATCTGCTGGGAACAACAGTGAGATCTGTCCAAAGGGCCCACTACCGAGCTAACGCTGGGGATATTCAATACCGACCGAGGGGGCCAAGAAGGGGCACAACAAGAAGAACAACTCCTGCTCAAGACCGCCTCATCGGAAGATCGGTACGAAGGACCCGGACTTCAACCGCCCCCAAAATTCGTCGAGAATTAATCGATGCAACCGGTGTACAGGTTTCTAGTCAAACAATCCGACGCCGGATCCATGATATTGGCTTACATGCAAGAAGACGAGCAGCCTGCCCCTTACTGAAACCTGTACATCGAGCAGCAAGGCGATTGTGGGGACAAGTACATCGAAACTGGGGCATAGCAGAGTGTGTTTACGGATGAGAGTAGGTTCAACTTGTTTCGAAAGGATGGGCGCATGTTAGTATGGAGAGGAAGGAATGAAAGGTTCCTGGAAGAGATTATGGAGGCGAGGGTGGCTTTTGGTGGTGGAGGCGTGACTGTGTGGGGTGGAATATCGAATAATTGGAGGAGTGAATTAGTGATTTTGAGAGGAGAGAGTATGAATGGTGAGAGGTATAAAGATATGTGTTTGAGGGATATCGTGGTCCCTTCCGCCGCAAATATAGGCGAAAACTTTATTCTCGTTGATGACAATGCGAGACCGCATAGGGCTCGCACTGTCAACGAATTTTTGAGGGATCACGGTATAGAGAGATTGGACTGGCCACCTTTGTCTCCGGATATGAATCCGATAGAGCATGTCTGGAGTCGTATAAAATTAAAATTGAAAGAAAGAGAAGGCCGAATGGAGAATTTGGATGACTTGGTGACTGCGGTACAGCAAGAATGGGCGGCTATTCCCCAGGAATTTATCGGAGGTCTGATAACCAGTATGCCGAATAGGGTCGAAGAAGTGGTTGCCAAGAGGGGAGAACCCACTAAATACTAATTTTTGTTCATGTACTGTTATCCAAGTTACCATTTCTTCTTCTTATTGATTATTAAAAATTCAATGAAACTTGTTTTCTTGCTCTTGCTTACTTACACAATCAATGCTACACGATTGAGGGCCGGTTTATCAATGCAGGGTTATCCCGAGGGGTAAGCTGACCCAGGGTTAACTTTATCTTAGAGCTAATTTCCCGTTTGATTTTGATAGCGTTTAACCCCACCTCGAAGTGAATAAACATTTTATCACAGAGTTAGCTGTTAACCTTGGGTTATATTAACCTAACCGTGCATTGATAAACCGGCCCTGAAAGAAAAACCGCTATTGTGGAATGAGCCTCAGCTGATCACTTATCACTTATTGTGATTTTCGTTACGTTGGTTACGGGCTATGCATTTCAGGCGAACAATGGTCTGATTTTTTTTCGGAAACATATCGTATCAATTTGGTTTACTCATGCATAATTTTCGACTACTGAAAACTGAAAGGATCTGAACGTATCCAGAATGAATGATCCTTCCGAAAACAAGTTGATTTTCGTTTAATTCTCATCCCTGCTGGGATTTAGAGGGTGTTTTAGATTTGGGTCATCTTTGAGGAGACCATCAGTCTTGAATGTTCATTTTGAGTCAATTCTGATCTTTATATCTCTTCATCTGAGGTTTTAGCTTCAAAATGAGCCAAAGATTTTGAAAATCGGTTGACGTGGAAAAAAGTTATGACTGGAAAACAAAAAAATCGATTTTTTGAGATCACTCTGTAAATAAAAGAGATAAAAGGACCATTTTGAAAATGTCTGGAGTCATTGAGATCATCTGCATGCCTCCGCTGTAAAAATTGAAAAAACAATGTTTTTCTTCATTTGGGATCCTTTTGAAAATTCCGAGATTTTGCACAGTTTCAAGTAACATCCTGTGGCGATTTTATGAAAAGAACCTCATATATCTAGGAAGTACGAGATTATAGCTGAAGGACTGAGCTAGCGAACAGTTTAAACAGAATTCAAATTGAACAAAGCAGAAATAAGTTATTCCAATTCAAACAGGGGCATCATTTTGGGGTGCGACGTAATTAGTGTTGCGTAGTTTATATTTTTTAGTTATCCATCTATCATAGTCATGCACCAATTTATATATTTCGAGTTGCTGTTAGCTGCTAAAATGATATTGCCGCCGTTTATTAGGTTATAAAATATGGTGCATCTGAGCAGGAAATTGTTGATGCGATCAATGCATTTTTTCAGAATCCTGCATTAAATAAAATATCGAATGAGAAAAGTTTTGAATATATTTTCGACTCTGCAGTTGGGAAAATGAAGTTTATTGCTGCTTCTACTCGTTTGACATTTCCTTGTAACAATATTTATTACATAAATTATATTTCAAGATTCTGTTTTATGAGTTCATGCTGTACCCAATCATACTAAGTTATGCTAAGTTAAGTCCTCTGGTATTGATTCATAAGAAATAAGAATATAGGCAGAGCAGAAATCTTAACGGAAACAACAACACATCAATTTTTGATAAGAATCTCGATTATTATTACTGCCGAGAATTTTCAATCTACCTGAAATGTAATACATATCATTATTAACTATCGGTTTCTCTGGAAGTCATTTTTGTTTATCTAAAGATCACGACGTAAAACGAGTTAAACTGTACACAAATTGCTTATTATTTACTGAACGTAATGATCGACCACTACCACTATTATACGCTGACCGTTGGATATGGGTTATATTATGTTGGCCATCAGCATATACAAGAACTCGTCAAACGACACCGCACACCTGCTCTACAGGGTGATTCGATAACAAAGTCCAAACTGCGAACCCGCCGTAAGATTTCCATGTATAAACTATAAAAAGTCAGTCTCACTCATACCAATATTCAGGCAAATTAAAGAAGAACAGTGGTAAACAAAACATAAACTGAGCTAAATCATCGATCAATCAGTAATAAATATAATACTCAATATCTACCTGGTATCAACTAACGGTGCCTACTAACGGTAACGGAAAATATAAATTATTGTGTTTTTTCGATACTCATTGATTTTTTTTTAACTGGAACTTCATGACTGTCTATATCAACCCCTCCAGACCTTCTGGTCATTATTATGCATACTTATTTTATAGTCACGAGCGCGTTCCAAATATGAATGGAAAAAAATCAAATTGTTGGTTGAATAGAATTTTGGATAATCATTGTGCCCATATTTTTTTATAAGAAATAGAACTTTTCACAATATGTTTTAGTAATTAATATATCACATCAACAACCATTTGTGAAAACTTCATTCATACTTTTTTCTCCAAACAATGGATATGTTTTCAAAATCCAACATTGTGCCATATGCAAACCTATTAATTACAAGTCTGATAACATTGGGCATATTTGCATCCAGGAGAAAGTATTTTTGATATTGATGACTGACGATCATTCAGATTTAAGATTCAAAAATACTTTGACACTTTACGTGTGTCCGTATCTACTTCACATTTTTTTATTGTTAGATAGGTACCTACATAGAAAGTTAATTAGTTTTCATGTCATTTTTCTCCTCGGGAGGGAAAACCATCTCAAATCCTTTTTTTTTTCAGTTAATGGAAAAAATAGTTGCAACTTGAAATTTGTTGAAAACTAGAATTTTCATTTTGGATAGGTTTTCTGTTGAATATGCTACTAAAATTAATTAAAAATCTTCATTTTCATTCCCCAGAGGATTTGAAATTAAAATTGTGTCTCCATTCAAACACATATAAATTATCTTTTCTCAAAGCACAAACTACGTATTGGTATTGCAGCAGATGTTCCCATAAAAAAATGCATAATATAAAAATTAATCTTCTCTCAACAATCATCTTTATCTTTTTTATTTATACATATAATAACCAAGTTCACCAGACATAATTGAATAATGAATTTCATTTATTGAACGAGTAAATAAAGACCGTACAGCCATCATTATTTCGTGAAGAAAAAAATATAAACATACAGAAATACGTAAGGGGAACAGCCTAATCATTATCTACCTATAGGTAGGTACGTACATACTCATAAAAAAGTACATTTAATAATGAAGTAAATCATCTGTTTCCTGATGATGAGCGGGTACGACGTACTTTCAATGGTGCATTAACCCAGGGTGTCCAGTAACATTACTTTCTACAGGGTGAATCAACATGAATATACCACCACCGTTTAAAATTATACAACAAATTAACGTTTCATGAAATCAATTTGAATAACTTGTGTGAAAATTATCTGATAATTGATATGCCACTATGACATTACGATGAAATGGCATTTCTATCTTCTATTTTATCAAGAAATTTTCATTTCATTTAATTTATTCATAGTCAGTTATTACAGTGTTTTGTGACGAGTCTATATATGATTATACAGAGTATATCGGTCAGATTACATCTTATATTATTGACTCAAAATCGAGTAGCTATCATTTAGTAGTAAGTAATGAATACAATGTATGTGACAAATATATATATTATGTTTATAAATTTAAATATATATATGTACCTTTTCAGATTTAATTGAAGGAAGTTAAAGAAAATAATCAAGAAAAGTGGATGAGCGATTAACGGTTTGGGCATGTATGAGAGTTAGAATTAGCGACTTAATTGTTTAATTTTTTTCAAATCTAATGGGAGTGAATTATAAAGTTCTGGACCATAAAATGATATGCTTCTTTGAGTGTGCGTTTTCTTGAAAAATGGTAGATTGACGGATAGATTATTCGCAAATCGAGTTTTATACTTATTTGGGACTTCATATTTTATCTGTTAGTGAACATCCAAACTAAGCACTGGAAAGCATATAGGTTTCTTATGCTTAGTAATTTAGTTTCTTCATATAGGTTTTCAGTGTGGAATATATTTTTTTAAGTACTTTGATCATTGTATTTTGCATAGCTTGCAGACTATTCATAACATTACTGAAAATATCTCTCCAAACTGAGATACAATGTCTTATGACTGATTCTGCAAGTGAGACGTAGATAATATCGACATGATCAATGAGAGTTTTGTTTTGTTTTGAGGAACTATTTTTTCCTTCAATTTGTCATGTTTTTATGTTTGTTTGTATGCTGGAGAGTAATAGTTTTCTATAATTTCCATACATTGAAAAATGAAACGAAAATCTCTTCAGAATTTTTTGCTATTCATTGTTACCCTTTCATTGAATTCTCTCATGTGAGGTTTTAACAAATGACTTGAAAAGATTGGTGACGTAGGTACCTCAAAAAACAAAGATATTGTATATTTTTTGAACTCTCAAGTGATTATTACCATTGCTTGCGATAAATTTCATACTGTCATAAATATCTGTGAAATTGACGAAATAATGTTCGAATCACATTTTTGTGGAAATAATTTTCTAAAAATTAGAGACCTCTTAGGAGCAACGAAACAATTCACAGCTTCAGGCAGATTAAATTCTTTCCCCACCTTGTCCTGATGATGAAATGAGCCGCCTCAGAAATAAATTACGCATCTAATCATGTATAACAAAATTGAATAATCCTGGCTTTCCTAATGGCCACAAAAACTCGAACGGCTGTGGCTTGGTCCAATTAAATATCAGAAAATGTAGCCCGAAAGCGCTGGAAAATGCTGGAAAATACCACCTGAAGCTCAATATGTCGCCTGTTCGGCACTCGAGTCAGCAGCGAACTCATTTAAACTTTTCAGGCAAATTCGATCGCGTTTTATACAGGATAAATCAGAATAAAACTAACTCCGTATTCAGACTCCTTACTTCCATTTTGAAGTGAAAAGTTTCTATCAACGTAGGTATGTTCTCGAAAGCATTATTTTTTATCACTAAAGTACAGGGTGTCGAGTCAAAAATAAATGAAGATTCAAGATTTGAAATTTCTTCTACAATACCCTATTAGGAATATAATTTACACTTGGCATGGACTATTCTAATTTAATCAATGATTATATAAATTAGTGGTTCAACCAGTATGTATACATACTATATTATAAGGATCGCAAAATCACGTCTATTATTCGATATCCATAATATACACAGATATATTCGAGCAATTTTGAGAATTCCACACCTTTAATTTTGAACCAATCAAAATACGTTATTTTGACAGATCACCATGGCAACGGAGGTATTTTAGTCGGAATTTTTTTCTCATGGGATACCCAACAGCGAATTATACTGGAATTTTTTTGACGTTTACAATAACAGACCATTTTTGACAGTTGGTTTTCTTTTGTTCACAAAATATTTAGTTTTGATACATTTTGATTACAAAGCCAAAATGTTTACTATATTCTTCGGACACCTCCTCTCTTCTTAAAAAATGCAGGACTCTGAATGTTTTCAATTAAGTGTCTATGTCTAATAAAATATATATAATATATAACGCACGTTAAGGAAAACGCAAAATAGTAATTTACGTAACAAGTCCGGAAAATACTGTTTTTTTGGATGAGTGGACAAAATTCTAGGACGAGCGTAGCGAGTCCTGGAAGTCTGCGAGTCCAAAAAAACTGTTTTCGGGCGTGTTGCGTACACAATTTTTTCGGCAACCGTGTAGAATAACAAATCAAAGAAACACATTTCTTTCAAAAATTTTATGTCAGATAGCTGTCAGTCGTTATTTTGCTGCTATGGTAATGATCAACTGCATTTATCAAAACCATACTACCAAGATTTTCATATTTACAATGACAACAACGATGTGATTCTTCCTGGCCTAGTCCGGGAAGTACGTACTTCCCGGACTAGGCCGGAAAAATGCCACTTTCTCAAAAAAAAATCGTCTGGAAAGTACGTACTTTCCGGACGGTTGCCGAAAAAACAATGTTCTACCACTTTTAGTTACTCAAAACTTATGAAAAATTGTAGTATCTTGAAATGTTATTACTATGCAACTAAAATGAGTTGAAATTAGAAATTTGAAGGCCTAAATAATTGCTGACAAAAGGAATAACGCGCTATGAATCTGTTCATGAATCTTTCCGAAAAAAAACTCCCATTGGTGTGAATACAAACTCAATATTATTATGTAATCTGTTCGTGTAGGTATGCAACTGTAAAACTAATATTTTTTTCATTTTCTACCACTTGTAGTAGCACGAAGTTAAAAAAAATCAAAGAATGTAATATATTTCATTATAAAACTGCAGTACCGTGTAACTACAATGAGCAGTAGAAAACAATATCATTGTTGAAATAAGTTTTAAAAATATTTGATTTTCCACCACAATTCGGTGTAGAATTTTCTTGACGCGAAGTCATATTAATATCCGAAAATAATTTGAACTCTAGTGGTATTACTAGTGAAAAAAACGACTTATTTGCAGCCAACTACAGGTTTTTCCAACCTACGCCCCTGATAGTGAAAATATGGAATATTTCCGCTTCAGATATCTAATTGGAGTTTGATCGAATATTCTCGAATTGTTAGTGCTCCTCTTTCCAACTTTGATGTCCTCGTTTTCGCAGTATAATGAGGACATTTCACATTCGACTTTCATTATTCTTTCACAAAGAATGTTTGTCTTGAGAGAGCAATTATTTGACAATAAATATAATGGTTGCGAACAGTATTTTGGATGATGTCGCTTTTTTATTATTCCTTTTGTTAAGGGGTATTGAAATATCACCGATACAATATGTATATACCAAGTGATGTATTCACGCGAAATGTAATGAATACGAGGTGTTCCATTAGAAAACCCTACGTAGTCACCACTATTCAACCGTGATTTTGACAGAAAAGTAATGTATCGAACGTCGAGGAAATTCTTTGTGCAATGTTGAGAAAATGGATATAATATACATATTTCAATAACGCATCCTTATTAGAGAAAATCAAAGTTGATGATGATTTCAGACAACCGAAACATTGATCAAACAGTCGCATAGTTACTATTTCGAAAGAAAGTTTTATCTTAAATAAAGATGTTATCTTAACGTTTCCTTGTATAACTTGATAAAGGCGAAAATCCCTGAACATTTGTCAATTCGATCAACTAATGTAATGTTCCCCAAAATAGTTACCTATTTTCCTATTAAATCATCTTCGTATGTTTTATGGTTCAGAATAGGTATGCAGGGTGCCAACAATTTCATATATATTAGGGACAGTATAGCATCTTCTTAACGATTATAAGAGATAGAAAGACGATTAAATTAGAAATAAGTTGAATCACTTCAATATGCATTTTTGAAAACTAGAGTTATTTAAAAAAACTGAGAATTGACCATCATGATTTTATTTTTTTTTCTCAGTTTTTATTCGGAGAAAACGGTAGAATTTTTGTTTACATAGATAATTGACTAAGCCGAAGAAGTTGGAATTATCAGAAATGGTCTAACTTCACTAGTTTCCGAGAAAATTCATATAACTTTTGTTTTTCTTATGGGGGTCATATTCGTTATTTATACCATTGAATAGAGCTAAACACATACGTGTTTTACACATTGTTATTATCACTCGAAATATATCGAAAAAACACGTTTACGGTATTTACTACTGTTTATCCAGATCAAACGTGGTTTTCTGATATTCAAATCATTTCGATATTTGCATTTTCGAAATTGGTAATTGGAGATAGTGAAAAATGGTTCGTTGTAATAACTGTGAAAAAAATGACATGCATGATATTCACATCAGATGTTATAGAAATGTTAAAAAGCAGGCAGTGAAAACTTTTTACCTATAACATTTTTGAATCGATCTTGAGTTGGGTGATTTTTTTCCAAAAACGAAGTTTACTATTCGAAAAACTTCATTCATCCTTTATAGTTTCATTAGTGAATTTGTTTTTACGAATCAGTATCATTGAAATGTGGGAATCAATTAGATTCCATTTTTCGTAACATTCCGATAGATCAGGTATACGTGGCTGTGGAAAAATATCAATACAGTAGTCATGATGACTGAAATATTTTGTTTCTCCATCATCATGGCCTACAATTTTTGGACGTATGAGTTTTGACTATATATTATGATATGATATGGTGTCAAATATCAATAAAATTGTTGTCCAAACAAAACTAACTCAATCAATCAGTATTTCACATATTAAGGAATTGTCGGAGAAGTAATCAAACATCATCCTAAAAATGGACATAAACAATACTTATTGATATCGAATCAAAACCATCTGAAATCATAGAGACCGCTCAAGTTACATTTTTGACAAGACTTCCCGCGAAATGAAAGTATACGGAATCGTAGGAAAAACAGTGTACAAAACTCGTTGGAAAGTGCATTTCCTTCACTCGTTATGTTTCCGCACTCACCGCTACGCGGCTCGTGCTAAACGACTACTCGTGTGAAATAGTATATTACACAACAAGTGTGGAAAGTGACATATTTCACACGAGTAGTCGTTTTACACGAGTGTCTCCGACAATTTCTCATTATGTGAATTACTGATTGGTTGAGTTAGTTTAGTTTGGAAAATTTTTATTGATATTGACACCAGCGTACATAAACAAACTTGAGACCATACACTTGCTAGCGCCAGTAATCACGCAACCAGGAATACAGAACCACAAGTATGTAGTGCGCGAGCGCGTTCGAGTTACTCGAGTTAGTACGTCCTTGACTTCTTGCAAATATCTGTGCAGAACCAAATAATCTTCTCTTTGGTGATACTGTGATATCAAACTGATGCAAGCAGCAAGCCGCGCATAAAACTGTACATATAACCGTACTCTTTTGAATGATCTCACCCGCTGTCATCAACATCGAAATAGTTCCAGCAAAGAGTATAGGTTCCAGTTTTAAAGTGAATTCAGAGGTTATGTATCAGACACATTGAAATTAATAGATAAAGAATTCTCGGTATGATTCAAAACGAGACAGAAATTTCAATAAATGATATGAATTTGATTTGAGAACGCTTATATTGACAGTGAGTACCTTCACAATATACCTAATTATTTCTATATCAATTCAGGCGACCGTTGTAATATTTTTCATATCAACACTAGTGCTTTTTTCTTTCAAATAAACAATACCATGGTGATATGAGCTACTTTCTGAATAACAAAACAGTGTGATTATTGACGTTTTCATAGGTGGTCGTAGGAAATATGTAACATTCCACACTTGTTGTGTAATATACTATATTATCACGCAAAGTCACAATGCCAAAAATGATTTTTATCATCGCAGTAAAGGAAAATTCCCAATCGAGATAACACCGCCAATCTAGAGCCCGAATTTGATAGCCACCCTATATGTTTACGAGAATAAATCGTCGGGAGCGATTGTCTCCTGCAAACTTTGGGGCGATGCGATTACCCAAATAATATTTTTGTGCGTTCGGTGGCAGGCCCCGGTTTCACCCCCTCCCCCCAAATCCCCCCACCCCCCCCCCCCCCACGTTGCCCCGCCCGCCGCCCCCCGGCGTACGTCATCCCCATCGGAGTATCGGGAATGGGTTTTGTACCTCGAAATCTCGTTCGGAAAATAAGGGAGAGAATTATGGGACAGTGTTGCCGAGTCGTTGGAAAAATAGCTCGATAGCTATTATACAATCCATTCATCATTATTATTATTTATATTTGGTCGAGGGGTTGAAGGGATATTACAGAAAATTTCACACCTAATATTTTCGACCAATCAAAAGCCTATATTTTGTGTCGTTACCATATAACAACTAGAACGATTTCCGGATTTTTTTCTCTATTCCATTAGGGAAGGGGCATGGTATTGAGGCTGGTTCATGCTTATGCGAATTTCACAAAATTAATGCGAATCGGAAAATGATAAATATTACATTGATTTGTGCATTCTGTAGTATAATTTTTTTATGTTCTGGTTCTCACGAAAAGTGATATCCTACTGAACTTGACGAGTTAATCTCGAAGAGACTGCACAGAAAAAAAGGATCTCTTAAATCAAGTTATAACCGCATTAACTCAAGAGAATGGTAATCTTGAATAGGTCCAACCAAATATTAGTTTGATTTTTCAAAAAAAAAGTTTTGTGTCAAATGTACATTTCCTTGTTGAAAAATTTGGTTTGGTTGAGGCAAGAATATTTCAATGTTGTTGTGAAACAATTTTCTTGGATGAAGCTGATTTCTCAGCGCATCTGACCAATTATCCTCTTCACTCAAGAGGAATCACTCTTGATTCATTTTCATTGACCTTCATTTGAGGATTGCAACTCTGATTCATGCCGATAATTGAAAATGAAAAACACTGTAGTTTTTTCACAAACTGGAGCTGCAGTATTGATACAGCCATGAATTATTACTTCAAGCATATTAACATGACCTGACAACACAAAATTCAAGTATTCTCAACACCCAACATGGTGCCAGTGATGCGATGCCATGTCCACATAATATGTTCTAGATTATTTGCTTCCAGGAAACCTTTTACGTCCATGTTGAGTAGGTACTCGAGTTATAAATAATTCGCGAGCCTGCAATCTGCACTATAGGAACACAAGTACTACCAACAAAACTTCACTGTAACCTGGTAACAATGTATTTCTTTATAGTCCTAATGGCGGCTACGGCGGTTTGTTGGCGTTGTCTAGCTGGTTCGGCGGACAGTGCTCGGACTGCGCATCTTCGCTTCGGGCGCTTATCAGTGATGTCAGACTGCCACTTAGGAATCCTTGTACCGTGGTGGCTAAAAGTTGGTATTGGAGACGAAAAACTGGTACGCCTGTGATTCGCTCTGGAGCTGGCAACACTGATACACACTGTCGGAAATCGCATCCCAGTAAAAAAATATAAATATCACTCTTATCGATATAAAAGTCCGAAATAAAAAAATTTTGATTCCGAAAAAAACATTTTTAGACTCGAAACTATTCATTAAGATCAATAATTTCTGAAGAAGAAGTTTATTTGAAAATAGGATTACCCTAATATAAACATTAGATTTATCAATTAGGTACAAGTAGTAACATAAAAAAGAATGAATATATATAACTAAAAAAAAATAATACTATACGATTACAGTTAATATAGAATAATATAGAATAATATAGAATAATATAGAATAATATAGAATAATATAACATACCAGAGACGAATATTAAATATAATCAAAAATAATAATATACCAAAATAATTAATATATAATAATATAGAATAATATAAAATACCATGGAATAATATACCATCATAGAATAATATTAAATACCATAGAATAATATAAAAGACCATTACAATTGCATCAGTAGAAGTAATATAAACTGTCCTCAAACTAAGAAAATGAAAAAACTGATCAAGACAATACTTAATACCTTCATCTGATATAACTATTACTGACATGTTCACTTATTTTCTTTTTGAAAATTGCCAAAGTTGGGCTATATTTGATTTCACTTGTAAGTTTGTTGAATTCGTTAAAACCCTTGAAAAAAAGTGAGTTCATTGAGTTCTTCCTGTTTGTTCTCCTAATAAATATGTTTCTATTACTTCTTGTGTTGTGTTGATGTACCTCAGAATTGAATGTGATGTACTCTCGGAAATAAGAGGGTGCCAGATCATTTAATACTTTATATATAAATATCATGGTGAGATATATTAGTCTCTGTCTAACAGAAAGCCATTGTAGAGAATTTAACATTGTATCAATAGGAGCATATCGATTTAACTTTAGGATTATTCTCATCCCTCGGTTTTGTAATTTTTGTAATTGAGACAGTTTATTTAAGTTGAATAGGTATAACACTGAAGAGCAATAATCGAAGTGAGGCTGGATAATTGTTCTATATACAGTGATTTTCGTTTCCATTGATAAGTTACTAGAGATTCTGGAAAAAAAATATAACTTTTTAGTAATTTTTTTGTAAAGATAATCAAAGTGATTTTCGAGAGTCAATAGGTTGTCTAGTTGGAATCCCAGATATTTAATATTATTTACGAATTCAATTTCTACATTATCAATTGAGAGTTTCAATTTATTTTGGTTTATATTGTTGAACTTATATTTTGTTGTTATTAACATGGCTTTAGTTTTAAGAACATTCAGTTTTAGTTTATTTATTTTCATATATTTGTCAACTTTCGCAAGTACTGCATTCATATTACTGAGAGCTCTATCCAGATTTGTATCACTACATGCAAGTAAGGTATCGTCTGCAAATAGATTAATGAATTCACAGCCCACATGTAAGTTGATATCATTTAAATACAAAATAAACAGTAGTGGTCCTAATACACTCCCCTGGGGGACACCAAAAGAAATTTCTTTTTCATTTGATATTGCATCCCTAACTCTCACTTTTTGCTTTCGCCCTTGTAAATAGTCAACCAACCAATCATAAACCTTGCCCTCAAAACCATATCTTTTCAGTTTTAACAGTAATAATCCTCTATCAATAGTTTCAAATGCCCTTTTCAAATCGAGAAAGACTACTACCACATATTTGTCATTGTCTAATTCAGATTTAAATTTACACAAAGATAGTTGTAGAGCAGCTTCACACGAATACTTTTTTCTGAATCCAGATTGGTTGTTTATAAGTATATCATTTTTATTCACATGTTCAAAAATTTGTTTGTAAACTGCTTTCTCTATGACTTTCTCAATAGGTGGTAGTGTGTTAATAGGGCGAAGTTCACTAGCTTTTATTGTATTTTTTATTTTCGGAATTGGAATAACAGTACTTACCTTTAATGATTCTGGAATTTTTCCACAGTCTAGAGAGGTATTTATGAGGTTTAATAGTACATGTCCTACACTTTCAAATATATTTTTTAAAACTTTAGAATTCAATATTTCAAGTGCACTACTTTTATTGTCAAGTGTATTTATTATTTGCCTTAGGTCTCCAAATGATAATAATTTGAAATTTGAAAAACTGTGGTATAAATTATAATTTGTATTGTTACAAAGATCCATTTCATCAATACTTTCCACTATATTGCTTATACTATCTATAAAATAAAAGTTCAAATTTTCAGCTATGTCAATATCTTCTCTCTTGATTATTGTTTGATCCAACTGTTCAAATTCAATGCTATTTGGTAAGTCTTGTGAGTTCATATCAACTAATTTCTTGAGAGTTTTCCACATAAGTTGTGGGTTATTTCTATTCCTATCTATTTTATCATAGTAATATTGGTCTTTCTTTTTTTTCATTAAGTTAACAACTTCATTTCTATATTTTTTATAAGTTTCCCATTTTTCCACCCTATCCGGCCCTGTGCAATTTTTGAAACATTTATAACTCTTGTCTCTTTTTTTTATTTTGTTGAGTACACTATAAGTATAATCAGTAAAATTATTTGGCGATAACTGACTGCGATTCTCTGTCCGTTATATTTGATTTCATCATCTTCAATCATCCACAAGCACGTACAATAATTTGAGGTTTATTACAATTTATTGCATTAAAAAAACTCCAATGGGGGATTTGGTACCTTCAAAGCAAGTATCATAATTATAGATATGATAGAAAGATGGAAAATGATGATAACTGCTCTTTATCGAGACTGCTTGCTATGATAATAAAGTTTTATATTATTGATAGAACTGATTAGAATGTTTCAATGTTTCTTTCATATGCATCTCTGAAATTTGTCAGTTATTCTACTATGTCGGTTTATTTTTGTCGGTGAACGTCAAATCTTGGTATTTCTGCATACCAAGACCGAGTTGTCTTGGTACATGGTACGTGGTGCTAAAAACTGGTATGTGTACCAAGAAGTTGGTACGTCTGACATCACTGGCGCTTATTCCATGCTCGTTCTCTATGCTTATTGGTCGAGCTGGTCACGTGTTACATGCTTCCGTCATAAGAACACTACTCATAAGAAACGATATTCTTGAGCTGAGAGAAATAAATGCTTGACTGACATTACTCACATTGTTTTCTGAGGAGAAGAGTGCGGATGATTCAGTTCAACCAAATTGATTTCAAGAAAATTCATGGAAACAAGCAAACAACGCGATTAGTTGTGAATAGAAACGTTTTGGTCCATCTGAGATTATTATTCTTATCGGAAGGTTATACAATTCAAGAATATATATATTTTAAGAGATCCGTTTTTTCTGTGTGCTAATGGAGGAACGATTGTTGATATTTCAGAAGAGCATCGCCCATGAAAATATCTATAAAATAGAGGTAAATCGCCAACTTTCCTACGGTGTTCCAGAGAAGTGAGCGAGTTTGTAAGGGACGAGACTAATTGCCCTTTTCTGGACAGAAATCGATAGTTTCAGGATATGTTTAGATGCCGCACTCCAAATGTGGGAACAGTATTCCAAGACAGGTCGGATCTGTGCCTTATAGATCATAAGCAGCTGACTGGGAGTGAAATAGCTCTTGGCTCGAAAAAGAAATCCAAGTTTCTGGGATGCACTTTTGACCTCACGTGATTGTCCCAAGAAAGGTTATTGCCGATAGTTATGTTATCATATCATGATAACATAAAGAATCCGCATAAAAGTTCAAATATTTCGACTTAATTGCGATATTTTTCTTTTTAGCGGCCATTTTATTCGCAAAAAATTTCCGATATTCGTATAAGCATAAAAATAGCTTTACTCTGGAAATTTTTTGACGTTTATAGGTTGAATAACATTCACATTTTACTAACTTCAAATACTATTAGCGTTTTCCATTGGTGGACCGGTAGCGGCTGACTATGAAAACTATCAAGTGTTAATGAGAATTAAATTCGTGTCCTGTGATTATTGAAATTGTACATCTTAATTAACTTAACTCACGGTAAATATAAATAATATTTAAACAGTCAATCTCGTCAAAGTTGTATTTTATTTTACTGTTTATACACAGCCGTTCGGTCAACTAACCACTTGTATGCTTGCCTGGCGTCTAGACCAATGAAAAACGACGTCGAACTTTCCCTATCTCTCCAACGCACAAACTTCAATAATATTTCGATGTGAAATTGTCAAAATGTTCGTGTTGTCGAAAACATTTTCACTAATAATTGAAGTTCTAGTGGTATTATAAGTGAAAAACTATGGTGCAAAAAATTTTATTATTCGTAGTACCTGTTAGCAAGTTACTAATAAAATAAAGTAAACATTTTCTTCTCTATCAGCTATAAGTGCACACAGCCTTCTGGTTTCATATAAAGGGATATTTTCTGTACTTGTCAGAAGGCAGAAAATAAATTATTCAAATTCACGAATTAGATTGCGATGAAGTATTCTGTGGAGATCCACAAGGAACAATCTTTGTCCTGATGTTATTTACGGTATTAGTCATTATTTCGAAACTTTTTTGGAATTTGTATGCTTCCAGGGGTTCCTAATGTGTGAATAATTTTTTTCGTGTTTTAATTTACCTATTACCAGCTATTTTGCTAGTTTTCAACTTAGACATTTCATTGACTTGCAGTGTGAGTTCTTTATATATTTTCCGTTCCAGCCAAAATATTGGCATACCTACAAATTATCTAGATTTTCATCATTTGAAATTTAGATGATGTATTTGATAAAACATGAATTTCGTTAAAACTATTGTACTTTCACTAGCAGTTGTATTGATTTTTGATTGATGTGGACTGAATAGTAAACTGTTTTTGACAGTATAGTATTACGATAAGTTTGTTTGTGATCATTCTTGTTGAAGTTGTTTGCCACCGTAAATGAAGTTATAATCATCCAACACTCCATTTTGTTAATTTGGGTAAGTGTTCATGCACTACCTTTATCAATCTTCCACTGACCAAGAAACTTTCAATTAGTCGTTAATTTTATTGATTTCATCATTCGAACAGTGGCAGCGCAATAAGAATATAGATAAAGGATAAAGAATTCACAGAGATTATCTTGAGAAAATCAGAAATATACGAGAATCCACTCCTACACCACCTGACAAACATCGAACTGAATAAAGACTCAAGATTCGGAAGAATCAAATACAAAATACCAAATAAGAAACCAAAAGAATAGAGTTTCAAACGAAACGCAGGAACTCAAATCAGGCAAACAACTATAAGAATACAAACTACCAAAATTCGGGACACTTAAGTCGTCTCAAAAGTTCTCTGGATTGATCAAATAAGTTTATTCAAAATTGAATGAAAAAATACCGCCAGGAAGGAAACAACCATGAAAAAAAGTAGAGGAGCTATAGGGAGCATCCTGACAAGATGGGCACCTATGACATGTGTCTTCTGTCAACTGTCTTCTGTCAACTGTCAACTGTCAACTGTCAACTGTCAACTGTCAACTGTCAACTGTCAACTGTCAACTGTCAACTGTCAACTGTCAACTGTCAACTGTCAACTGTCAACTGTCAACCTGTCAACCTGTCATCTGCTGACCATCCTCGGATTTCCACGTGATGGTAAGTGGATTTAGTAGATTCGGCAACAGCGCCTTCGATCAATTCGCGACGTAAGACGGCCGCAATCATAGATGGAATAGCAATAGGTGGGTGGGCACCCCTCGCCCTCGCATATCGCAGGGGTGGAAACCGAATTAGGGACCGACGGCGGGCCAGGAACACAAAAACAGGGGAGTCAAAATATAAAAATAACGCCGCCATTATTGCTCGACGTCCATGCTCTCCGATTTGGTTGGTAACAATGCGGTGGTCGGATATTACAACGCATTATGGTGCTCGGAAATGGATTTGATGAATTCTGAGTTTTCAAAAATAAATCGGTTCATAGTCATAGATAATGTAAAGATTCTTGAAATTTGAAGAATTTTTTTATCTGAGTGATCAATGCAAAGCTTCGAGAATAACATCAATAATAAGCCTCGAGGTTTCTGGAATTATATCAAAATTAGAAAAATAAGACTCCTTTCCATATAAACTGGACTCTGATAACTCTGTTATTGAGAATATAACAATGAAATTGTAAGAATCTTTTTGCAGCGTATTTCTCACCTGTCTATTCTGATGAAACATCTCACCGAATCCTAGAATATAAATTCACTAGCATAGTTGATATGTGTAAATATAATGTTGATAAGACAAAAATACAAAAAATACAGAATTTATGCCTACGTTTAATCTTTGGTATCCAGAGGCGACAAACAATTTCACATAAGCTAAGAGAAATCAGATGGTTAAATATGAACAACAGAAGAACACATCACACTATTATCCTATTTCATAAAATTATCACCAGAAAGATACCGCCCTATCTCTCTAGGAAAATATCATATCGTACGGACGTCCATAATTTGAATATCAGGAATAAGAGTATTTTAACCATACCAAATTTCAAGACTGAACATTTCAGACGCTCTTTCAGTTATCAAATCTGCTTTCTATGCAAACCGGTTTTGGAGGAAATTAGATTATTCAGAGTATCCAAATTCAAAATGTTCATTAAAATACGTCTATTGGATTCTCAAAAATGAAATTAGAAATAAATGATCCCACTGTATACTCACTCATTTCTCGAAAATTTCTTGTGATGTTCACATAACGAAAAATTAACTTCGCCCTTTGCTTCCAAAAAGTCTATTGGTGATTGAATGCTCATTGTATTGTGAAAATTTTGTTTGTTTGGAAGTAATAAAGACGATTTATTATTATTATTATTATTATATCGAAGGAATCATTGAACAGGTCATGGCATTAATCTGAAAGAAATTGTCTACAGGTCCAGATGGAATTCCGTTTTAACTGATTAATAAATGAATTTTTCTACGGACCCCTCATATTCAATATTTATTGAAAACCTCAATATTTTCAGATAATTGGAAAAATAGTCGATGATCTCATAATGACATAAAAAATTATCGAGCAGTTTGCAATCAGTCTTACCCAAAATTGTTGAACAGTCTGATAACAAAAAAGCTATCATGGAAATGTAGACATGTAGACATAAATCAGGAACATCTTATAATAAACGCTCTAAAAAATAGGTTATTTTCACTGTTTTATCTGATGATCTCGCGTGTTTCCTGAATAGAACATTCGCGAAAATTTTAGAAAGATCACGTACTCTCTGGAAACATTGAATTTCACATATTATAAAGAACGACAAAGTTAAAGCAGTTAGTATTACGATATGGTACATCATAAGTTGTTTGGTGCAATGTGCTCCGGAACCAAGGTGGATATAGGATGGTGAAACAGCTCTTCAATTGTTTCTGCGAAAAACTTGTAGACCGTTTGAGAAGGTACTAATATTTCCACAACTTGAATGAAGATGGCGGTAAGATCGATTATCGAAGAAGATTTCTGTTGCTTACGTATTTCTGTGGTTCACATCTGACAGACGTGACTTGAAACGACATTAAAACAATATATTTTCGATAAATCTGGAATGAATATTGATATTTTGACCCTTCTCAATCATTTTTCATCTAGAACAGATGAAACTGATTAAAGTATGACAGATGCACAGTTTCTGTTTTACCGACACAAGGTATGTCGCCATCTCTGATAATTTCAGGAAATATTACTACGGTATGAAATCAAGTAGGCAAAGGTCTACAGTTTATTCTAGTGCTTGTTAATAGGAAGCTGTTTCACCATCCTATATCCACCTTGTCCGGAACTAACAAATCCAAGAGAAAATTTAATTATTTGTCCCTATAATAATGTTCAATCATGGAAAATGCAATATTCACTGAAAATAATATATCTGTTGAAAATACTTCATGAAACCATTCAAGTATGTACCAAATTCGTGCTGCCACCGTAAACATATTATTTTCCTAATGAATCCTGGTTCATGTTTCATTATTTTTCCTGTGCCACCATCTTGCTACGCGAATAAATAGCACAACTTCATGAAAAACTTTTATATTTCACTGCAATATTTCAGACGTATTATGTACAGGCTGGTGGTTTCATATTACCTCGTGAATACGTGTGAATTGCTCAGGTATATCAAAGATTTAATAAACTCTTGTATTATGTGCTGAAATTATTTTCCAGATTTTCATCAACTCTTAGAACGAGTTGAAAGACATAGCGAATGTATGACTGCATAACGCCTCTGGTAGTAAACAGAAACGTTTATTCAACATCATTGAATTTATAAAGTCCTCAGATCGAGCATAGAGCAAGACAGGCAAAATTTGCCTAGGCTCATTATGCTCTAACTAGGATTTTATTTTAAAAACAATTTATAACACCTGTAATGTACTTTATTGAAAGTAATAAAATTTGATTTGATTTGATTTGATCATTTGGTGAGAGGTTTACCAGCGTCTACACTTTCTATCAAATAGGGATGAGTCAAATAATTCTACAGGATTCTGGGTATTTTTCAATATTTTCTACGTATTATGTTACCGATATTGTTAAATATACGCTCTCAAAATCATTTTTTCTCAGATTATTGAGGCTATCTTGACCAAATTAGTACAAGTACTTATGAAATAGGTTCTCACTTAGCATGAGTACCTTATGTCAAAATTGTCCAGGGACGTTGATACAGAGGGGTTGTTTTATTTTTCTGCCCTATTTTCATCGCCACTGGATATTCTTCAAAATTGTAATTTTTTTCGAATTTTCTGTTTATATTAGAGACTTTGCTTAGTATATAATTGTAATATAACAGTTTAGACGACTTTCACTAAAATAGTCACCTATATGAAAATAACCTTCAAAAAGTAGGCGATATATAGACGAAACAATTTCGGAACACGAATCAAGAATTCGTTAATATGCAATTAGAAAATTGATTTATTGAATAACTATTTTATTAATATATTGTTGGTAGAATTCGATATAACGACGTTGTTGGTATATGATTTATAACAAGCGTATCATTTTGAATAAAATAAGTTATTCACTTATTCCACATCCTGTATCGAAATTTAACAATAGCGACTTTTTTTGTTAATCGAACAGGAAAAAATGTCAATCTGAAAAAATATCCAGTGACGTTGTATTTACGCCACTGATCCATTTTGACAAAAAAAGTAATTAGCGTCAAGAAATCAGCTGACTACCTGTTTCATGAGTACTTTCCATGAGAGAGTGTTATATGCCGAGGTGTTTTGTCATTATGACAGTGAAAAAAGTTTACCCTAACTTTTCCAGCAATAAATTAACTCCTATATAAAATGTGTCATTTAAAGATGACTGTTTTGTCATTTTGACAGCTATAAAAAAGGTGCATCGTTTTTTATCACCGATAAATCAACTCCTCCATAGAAAACACCATTTGACGATGACGTGAGTCATTTTGACATCGATAAAAAAGGTGCATCCTTTTTTATCGCTGTAAAAATGCCTGTTCCTCGAAACCTTCTCCATCTAGTATGCGCCCGTCACTTCAATTTCTGTCGTGTCAAGTTTGATTGTTGGGTATTATTCACACGAAAAATCGCAGGATGAGCCGTTTTGGGGAAATTTCGTCTGTAGAAATCACAAATAATATAAAAAAATCAATTCCGCAAACTACAAGAAACACGAAATCGTCGATTTGGAGACAATTCATGGAGTTTTGTAAAGCCAGAAATTACGAATTGGGAGAAGAAACACCGGTACAACATATAGCAGATATATTGAAAGACTGGGCTTATAACATGAAAAAGCGAAATGGAGAAGATTACAAGGAATATGCTCTGAAAACAATCTGGAATTCGACTGCAAAGATGATTCAAGAAAAATATTTCAGTGAGTACTCGAAAATCTGACATTAGACAAAATTGCTCGACCTACGGTCTCGCAATTTTTTCATGTCAGTTTTTCTCGTAAAATTACTGATTGGCAAATTTTATTCGTTAGAAAGAGAAATTTATCCGATAAAAAAAAAGCTCTTGTGTTTTTACTGTTGATAAAAACTCCTGTTCCTCTTAAGCGTCTACATCTAGTATGCTTACTTCCAAGGTGGATATAGGATGGTGAAACAGCTTCCTATTAACAAGCACTAGAATAAACTGTAGACCTTTGCCTACTTGATTTCATACCGTAGTAATATTTCCTGAAATTAACAGAGATGGCGACATACCTTGTGTCGGTAAAACAGAAACTGTGCTTCTGTCATCTTTTTATCAGTTTCATCTGTTCTAGATGAAAAATGACTGAGAAGAGTGAAAATATCAATATTCATTCAAGATTTAAAGAAAATATATTGTTTAATGTCGTTTCAAGTCACGTCTGTCAGATGCGAACCACAGAAATACGTAAGCAACAGAAATCTTCTTCGATAATCGATCTCACCACCATCTTTATTCGAGTAGCTTAAATATAACTACCTTCTCAAACGGTCTACAAGTTTTTCGCAGAAACAATTGAAGAGCTGTTTCACCATACTATATCCACCTTGCTTACGTCACTTTAATGTCTGCCTCTAGCAAAGTTTACAGAATATACTCTGAGAAAAATCAAAATGAATATTCTACATGTGTGAATACCAGAGAAGAAACTCTTGAAATTAGTAAACCAAACAATTTATAACAATTGTGTATTTAATAATTGTTCGTTTAAATAATTTAATTGTATCAATTAAGATAATTATTGTTGTTCATTCATATATTCGGTCGTTAATTTATCTTGCAAAAAACACTCGAGCTTTTCTTTTATGGATAAATTTCTCTTTAACTCAAAAATTTTCCATCAGTAATTTTGCTCGAAAAGTTTATCGAGTTTCTCTCGTAAAATTACTGATTGGCAAATTTATTTCGTTACCAAATTTATCCGATAAAAAAAGCTCTTGTGTTTTTACTGTTGACAAAAAGGGAACCTAACTTTTGAAAGCATGACAACCAGCATTGTAAACAAATTTTTTTATAACGTTATACCAATTTTTCTCAAACCTGCGTTGTCAGAAAATAATCTTATTTGTGGAAATGTCGCGATTTGGAGAGTCTTCGAGTGGAGAAATTGAAAAAGCCATCAATGATAATGTGCCTCGCAATACTGTGATTTACATATTCATTAAATAGTCTTACCGAATTACACTCTAGTTTTTTTTTGAGTCGAAGTAAAGTTGACATGTTTAATTCGAATTTTGTTGCCATTAGGCAAAGCAACTCAAAAAACTGTCAGAAAAAATTACTCGTCCTATTGATTCGAGTTTGCTTCGAAAAAAGCTCTCGTGTAATTATGAGTGAAAAAACTTCCTCTTCTCATCTGGAATGACTGACGTGAATAATCACCCCATTCACCTGATGAAATAACACATCTCAACATGCCCACCAAAAAACTGGTGTACTTTTCTCATGAGGTATATAATTCCCATAAACCAAACGATATAGAGATCTCCTGAAAAACCCAATTTCGACTCCGGTGATTCTCCGGACAAGTACGGCCGTAATTATCGAGGCGATTATATGATATTTCATATCGTCTAATAACCCTCATTATCAATTTTATAATTGGGGAGGATGATGCGAGAAAATGTGGATAGCTAGCACGCGATAATGGTCGCGGTTCCATCTTATCCAAAATGGAATGTCGGAACTTTCTGATACGACTGTGGAATGGAGTTGATGACAAGTCGAATAATTATCATTTATCACGTGAGATAATCAGAAGTAATATAGGCAGCTGTCCGTATCCATTAATTGTCTACAGGGTGGTCCAGGTTATAGTAGCAATATTCACAATTCGATGGTCCATTTTTGTCATAACTCTCACGCAATATATCCCCTAGGAAGCGTTTGGAAAAAAGTGGTACCTTGCATGTCAACTTATTTTTCAGAGGACCATCGAATGATGAATTATTGCTACTATAACCTAGACCACCCTGTATATGTTGAGATATGTCTAATCATCCTTGCTGTAAATATAACATATTTGTCCAAAAAATTACAATTTGGCAAGGAATTTGGTGATGTTCTAACACAGTAATAGCCATGAAAAGCAATGATTATTCTGTGAAAACATTTTTTTTGTATTGAGTGCGTGAAATGATACAACTGTGAATATGAATTTACATCGTCTGAAATACATATAACAAATAGAAGATAGTATAAATAACGAAATATTGAATTATCCATCTTCTTCGAAATAAATTAAAATGTCTGATAAAAATGTTAAATCTAGTCTATATCCAACGAATCTGATGAGCAGCAACATAAAATAATTTCGGAAATTTATGTTGAAAGTAATTGTTCAAACTTTACCATTAATTATAATTCCACAATAGATGGAATTGTTTTATAATGAATGATGTTAAAAATAAATCCTTCAAAAAGTAATATTTCATGTTTATTTTGTGAATTATTTTGGCAGTGAAAAGAGTGAACATCTACGCATCGATAGAGATGCAAACATGTCAAGTTTTTTTGACAGTTGTACAAAGAAGTATATGATGATACAAGTTTTATAAGACGCTATTTTGTCGCACGCTTTGTTTGGAGTACGACGAGCGAAGCGAGGAATACTCCAAAAGGGAACAAGTGCGACAACGTGTCTTATAAAACGTGTGCCATGTAATTTTTTTTTAATTTGAAGTCTTTTTGTAAAAATTATCCAATATCGAAAAACAACAGAAACATCTTCGATTGGTAACAATTATAACATTGAAATATTTAAAATCTGACGCACAAGCGTAAAGCCCATACTTTAAAATGCAATGTTGTTATTATTTTTATTGGTCAAAATCGCTCAGAAGTAAACTGGGCCTAACCCTTCTGACTTTCATTTGACAGTTCGATTTTACCAACCTTCGAATAATAAAAAATGCGTACCTATCGAAACAAAGACGATTCCGATACGCTTTTGCGTTTCGTAATGGCTTCATTATAGAACCAAACTAGAAAAACATATTTTTTCGGATTGAACAGGGAATTCAAAGAAAAATCTGTACAAAAAAAACTTCCATTGGTGTCGGAACTTCTATGCCCTATGCCTTCGCACAAATAATATCTGGTAATCCTAAAAAAATGCAATAATAGTTTGTAAAGTAAATGATTCTCAGTGAATTGTGCTGTGATATTCGATCATCAAAGAACGCAGTGAATATGACATCTTTCTGATAAATAATCTTCAGTTTTCGATGCGATGACTGTGAGAACGAACAATCAAAAAATCACGATTGAAAAAGGAATGGAATTCTCCGGTGCAGACATCATAAATTAAATCCCGGTTTTCGCTATTTGCCATTTCCTTGCCGTGCTATGCAAGGACTGCAAATCCGATTATAATTCAGACAGACAAAAATTCCGTTCAATCAAATCGAACACACCGATGCGAGATGTGTTGATTGAATTTCGTCTGATTTTTCGATCCCATCCTTTGCTGAATCGTGATTGGGTAGACACCGTCGATTACCTCTATTGGCTCTATTAATGTTCTCAATAAGCGACTTACGGATGTGATGAAGTCTGAAATCGGTGATGAAATGCGAAAAAAAAATCATTAGTCAAGAATTCAGTGGCGCAGCTACTAAAACGCCGGAACCGAGCATTCAGAAGTTTCAAAATAGAAATGTTGTTCAATTCGAAATAAATGAAATCATAGAATATTCAACTCTAATTAATTGATTTATGAGAAAAAGTTTTATGTCCATATTCATCATCATATGATATTTATGATAATTGTAGTAAAGGAATCAAATGAAGTATAAGTTTTGCCGATTTATCAAGATAAAACTTGAATTTTCCCAACGAAGACATTAATTTCAAGTCGAATTCTTTGCATTGCAAGTACACCAAAAAAAGGGACAAGAAATATAGGCATATATTTTATTCGATGAATGATAAAACCAAAAAAATTGAATTAAATAAATATTTTTATTTTTGAATATGCAGGGTCCTCTCGAATTTGATTCATTTATGCTTCCAACAACTATGAGAACTCGAACTCGTGAAAAAATTGGTTTATCATCAAAGATAATTGTTTTTATATGACTATACTTTATCATCGGTATCTCGAATAAATGATATTGAATTCGGTTGATTATTTTTAAACATTCCTGTCAGCCAATCGTGATGAGAATAAAATTAATTTATGCGGGCGTAAAATAGCACTTCACCGCCCTCGGACTACTTTACCGGCCGCCGGACGTAACATTACACTTCACCGCCCGCCGGAAAATAAATTATTGATTATTCGCATCCTCAGCTGCTTTACTGATTTCTGGTGGAGTACATTCATACTTTTTTCGTCACTGGAATGCATTTCGTAATGATTATTGTCTGTATTGACAGCAAATATGGCTACTAGCCTATTTATTCACCCACCAGTCTGGAACATAAGCAAATTGTAAACCCTTAATAACTCCCTTGTTATAAGAGATAGAGAAAAAGTAAAAACACTCTCATGTAATGCTTTTTCGAGAGGAACATCATGGGCGTAGCAAAAATGATTTTGAAGGGGGTTAAAAGGTACTTAAGAACCGTTTTATTCCTGTCATGCTTGAGAGGTGAAGTGGTATTTACAATAAAATATACTGGTCGTGTATAAAATGTTGTACGTATTTCGGGCGTAACTTACTTTTATGGACCTAGGCGTGTTAATGCCTATTTTACGCCTTTGATACCTACATAACCATTATTATCAATAAATTCTATTATAATTATTGTTTTTTGTTGCCATTAAGAAATCCCACTTTGTTCACTGGTGAGATTTCTATAGCAACAAAGATTCGTGCATCTAGTTAAAGTTATCAAAAAATAACCGTACCACTAATGTGATTACTGTTGACAGAATTGTTGTTATAATAAAGGGTATAGAAAATGTTGACGTCGGTTCAGAAAAGTTCTTGAAAGCTGAAATTCCACCATAGATAATTATGAATCCCGACTGAACCGAGTCTCATAAACTTCTGACACACAATTTTCTTCCATGCACCAAATATAATTACCCATTTCGTTGGGATATCATTGGAAAAGCGAGAACCTCTTCTGCTGGCAAAATGTAAGACAGATGATAACCATAAGGATTATGGCGACGGATTATATTCGTGATTACTCCGAATGCGGTAGGTACAAGGGGCCGAATATATAACAAAGAAGGAAAAAGGGAATTAAACTGTAAGGAAAGTTCTGTCTGACATCCACTCGGGAGCGGGCTGGTTTTTTTTTTCTAATATGTTCTTTGGAAATCACGAACGTGGGGAAAACGAATGCACACAAATTAAAAATTCACGAATACAACGGGACGCGTATCATTTTGATAGGAGGGATTTCTTTTATGAGAAATGTAAGCCAACGAATTGAAGTCATCCATTTCGATGCTTGGCGTTACTATCAGCAATAACCTTTCTCTGGAAAATCACGTGAGGTCCATTGCCAAAAGTGCATTCCAAAAACTTGGATTTTTGTTTCGAGCCAAGAGCTATTTCACCCCCAGTCAGCTGCTTATATCTATAAGGCACAGATCCGACCTGTAATGGAATACAGTTCCCATATTATTTGGAGTACGGCATCTAAACATATCTGATGTTCAAAAAAGGGCAATTCGTCTTGTCAGTGATGCCTCGCTCACAAACTCGCTCACTTCTCTGGAACACCATAAAAAAGTTGTCGATTTATCCCTATTTCATAGATATTTTCATGGACGATGCTCTTCTGAAATATCAATAATCGTTCCTCCATTAGCAGTCTCTTCGAGATTAACCCGCCAAGTTCAGTCTTTACACCTCTTAGTGGTCACTTTAGAGACCTGCAGAACGTCCATTTCCAACGACTCGTTCATCCAACGAACATCGAGACTTTGGAACTCATTGCCTAGGGAGGTATGTTTCCCGAGGTGTATATACGATCTCCAGAAATTCAAGAAGAACACTAACTATCAACTTCTTTCCCTTGGTTCTCACGATGTTCTCTGAACATTACAGGATATCCCTTTTCGTGAGAACCAGAACATAAACATAAATTTGCACAATCCGAAACATCCAATAATTAAGCGACAAAGAAGTTCTGCTAAAGAGCTAGCTCTACATCATTCAGTCTAATCTTTATTGTAACATAATGGGATAAAATCATATGTATTTTTATTCAGAAACAGTAACTGAAAGTCTAGTTTCTGAAATGGTATATTATTATTTTGGGAACTATCAAAAACTTTTGGTGTTTACCTTTTTGCCATTCAAGTCATACTTTCTGATCATCCCACAATATGAACTTATCAAACAATTCAGATTTCTTGAAGTTGATTTTCACCAGGAAAATCCTAAAAAACAGGTAGAATGTTTGACATCAAAAATTGAGTGAATACCACCTTGTATGAAAAAAATATAAGATGGAATTTGATGTCAATTTATAATATGTATTCAAATAGGTATCTCCATGGGTGGAAATTCAAGTATGATTTCTTCGTTATTCTAGGTGTAAACCTATAATATATTCATAATATATTATTATGTTTGCCTCCCCCCTGAATTTTTTTGTGCCACCCTTGAATTTATTCCTGCGGCGCCCATGTGTAGGAACCTCAATTCAATTTTTTCACCACTGTATGTTCCATGTATTCTCTCGATCACACTGAAAAAAGTAGGTAAATAAAATTTCTTATTATCTAAATCTATAATTATTATTACGCTAATGCACCACCACAAAAAAATTCGTTTCATTATTGGTTCTGATTAGGAGTGAATGGGATTCGAATGCAATAAAGTTCAGTAGTCAGAAAATCTATATAATTCCTATGGAGTGCTTTATTGAAATTCGAATTTCTGAGTAAACTTAAATAAAAATCCTGCTTCGAGGATTATTGGATAAGCGGATTAGAGTCCCCACCGTTTGATATGAGGGAGGATGATGGAATTGGCTGAGGGAAATAAGTCTTTGAGAGTATGTCAGTTGAAGAAATTGGTGCTTGTCCTTTTATAATTATTTATTAATTCTCCCGTTCCAGGGATGATTATTTTTTTAAATTACTGTCAAAATTGATGTGGCGTTCCCCCATTATCTCATTTATATTTTATATTTCTTAGTTGAGGACGTTGGATCGTTACCATAATTATTGAGTTATTGATAAGTGAAATTCTAGTATAGGTTTATTCGGATTGAATAAATAAAACCCCTTTTCCACCAATCAGGTATCATTATTTTTGGTATTGTTGGTATTGGTGGTGGTGCTGGTGAATGTTTCATTCAAAGCATCCTCAAGTTCTTAGTTCTGAAGGCTAAAGCTGGTATGATCTCAGATTATTCATCCTTTCTTTAGGATGTGGTTGGTAGCAAATTCTGTTTTCTTGATGTAAACCTAACTTTTAGGATGTATTTCATCGAGTCTGCAATGTCCCGTTAGAAATCTCGTCATTGACCCAATACAATTCTTGATGATTGATCAATATCCTAGGTAAATCTCGTTTGAAGCTCCTGAGAAGTTCTTTTGGACTGTCCCAGTACCGGAAATCTTTGCAATCGTGCTCAATATTTCTTCCTCTATCGTGAGTTTTTTTCAGCAGCGAACTTAAGCGAACGTCTCAAGTCTTGTAGCACTCGCTTTACCTCTTGATATTTTAGTTTATCTTTGAGTTTCCCTGTAAGTATCTGATTCCTGGATCATATTTTCGAAGATACAGGAGTTGATGAAACACTGTGAAATATTGAACAAATAGTTGTTTTTAAATTTCCAAGTATGTTTATTTAGCGAATTCGGTTATCTCCGCGAGGTTATCTCACAATATCAGTAAGAGTAATTATCACAAATGGATCAATTAGAGAATGAGTTATTTATAGGTACCTACTTATTATCCTCAGTTAGTTGCAAGCTCGGGATATAAATGAATACTATAGATATTGTCTCATGGATTCTGTGATTCTTATCGATGAAAATTAGTTTTTGTGACTATGTAATTACTAATTGATTGTATATAAATAACTATATACAGGGTCACTCACGGTCGATGGTACCTTAGACGTTTACGGAGAACGGCTCGTAGGATTATTCTGAGAATTTGGTTTATTGGGTAATCAGTTTTGTTCTATCGATCTAAAATACTTTCAGCGTTGCGGCGTTGCCGCTTCTATCAAAAAGTAGCAACAACTTTGTTATTTCAAATGGAACACCCTGTATTTCATTTCATTTTTAGATTCTTCCTGGAGAGCTGATTTCGTCGATCTATCATACTTGGGGTATAGCGCGAAATATTACAGAGATATAGGGTGTGAAAAATCGAGATTTTTCAACTTTAGGAATTTTTTGTGTCGAAACTAATCATTTCTGCTCAAAACGGCTTAAATGTCCCTATCTCAACTTTCCATTGACTATCGATTGATATTCAATTGAAACAAATACGTGTGGTTCAAAATTTTGAGTTTTGCATCACCCTCTATTGTAGTACTAATTTTTTTGATAGTTATGATATGTCATTATCATCAGGGTATGGAAAGAACACCAAATCCAAAATAAAAAATCCAGGTCCGTATTTGAAAAAATGAAGTTGATGGTGGTGGGCCGAAGACGAAACGTCGGACTGCAAATGTGACAACGTAATCTTGTAAGAAAGAAAAAGTGGCAATGATGAACTGCCATTCATTTTGAAAATTTTCTTCTAATAACACCAGGAAAAAATCAAAACGATTTCATGAAATTTCAGTTTTTTTTCGGATATCTCCGGAAGTAGTGGGAAATTTCCAATTTTCTCGACAGCATTTCATTGAGCACAAAATTACGCAACTTTGCCACAATTTAATCGACCCTGTATCACATAAGGTTTACGAGATCCCCATGTTACGCCTCAAATTTGGTCCACCCTGTACAGTACTCGCCCTGTAGACACCCTACATCCATCATCTCCGATATTGGACTCGCAGCAAAGCAAGACGCACGTAATCACCTTGGCTGTGTTCCGCTCACGTGATCACACAAAGAGCGGCCATTTTTCCCCACATATACCCATTATTTACGGGGACGCGTATGAGTTTTTCGCAGACGGCGCACGCGCAGTCCTTCCCACCCCTCGCGGTTGCTGTGACAACACGCGCCTCGGGGGTGGCGGAAATCGGGGGGTGGAAAAATGAGTGCTACCCCTCCCCCTTCCCGCGACTGATGGGGTGTCCCCGCGACGTCAGCGTCTGCTGATCCGTGGATTTCGGAGGGACACGTGTGCTACGTGGCCGCGATTATAAAATGGCGGATGAAATAAATATGTTGCATTACGAGTGTGGAAAGTGGCACGTTCTCGCACGAGCAGTCGTTTAGGACGAGCCGCACTGTGGCTAGTATGCAGGAAATGCTCTTTCCAACTAGTTTTGTACACTATTTTTTCTACGACCACAAATATTTTGCGGGAAGTCATTTCGAAGATGTAACTTGAGCAGACTTTATAATCTCAGATGGTATCGATCACTTAATTTTCTTCGTTTGCCCAAACAATTTCATTGTTTTTAACACCACATGCCTACACGAAAGTCAAGAAAGGTGAAATTCATCTCAAATGTCACCTTTTATTCGATGGTTCTCGCCAGTAGGTAATCAGGCAACCAGGAATACAGCAGTCCGCATTCACATTAACCGAGAAACATAAGTTGGTGCGTTATCTCAAATGTAGAAAGTGGAAACTCATACTTTAGTAGCAATCAAAAATTCAGTAGAAATAGTTTCAGACTGATTTCTATCAAAGTGACAAAGTCTTTATGACTCTTATTTTAGAAATAGAAATTAGTCTATCCAATTAGAATATCAAACATAGTTTGAAATGAATGTCTGGTAGACTACGAGCAGAAAACAACTACTTTCCTGGTAAATACCACGCAGAACATTGAATTATATCTGTTCGTAGTCCATGCAACGATTCACACTGTGAATGCAGATCGCAAATGTTTCTTTCTTCCTAAGACGTGACAAATTCACATCGAGACAGGCACGCCTAACAACCTACAGACCGGTTTCGGGCTTATTGGCCCTCATCAGTGCAGGGTAGTTATCCGAGTAGAGACCGTAAGATCTCCACTCGAAGCGTTGCCTGTCCCAATGCACCTTCGTCGCGTTTATTTGACCGCACTGAGCCGCGTTCCAACAGACAATTGGAAGTGGCGACACTGTCACGTCTTAGGAAGAAAGAAACATTTGCGATCTGCATTCACAGTGTGAATCGTTGCATGGATTACGAGCAGATATAATTCAATGTTCTGCGTGGTATTTACCAGGAAAGTAGTTGTTTTCTGCTCGTAGTCTACCAGACATTCATTTCAAACTATGTTTGATATTCTAATTGGATAGACTAATTTCTATTTCTAAAATTGTTGTCCAATTTATGGCTTTTCCATTTTTCTTTATGACTCATTGAAAAATTGAAATTAGTTACGTATTTTCATCACAATCCGGAAAAAGGTAGCAAATCCAATAAATATCAATGTGGTGTAACAAAAGCGCTTATGGTGTCAGTGAGTAACAACTAATATACCTAAGTATTTCTATCCATACATGTGGGCGTGCGATTTTTTTTAATTTCAACACGTGTGCTTTGCTATGATGATTCGAGTTACTTTCGAAATAAAACAAGCTCTCCACTTTTTATATATATAATAAAACCAAATATTTATGGTCATGAGAAAAATTGTGCACAAAACTATCGATGGAAAGTGAATTTTTTGTATTCGTTACGTTTCAAATTCAAAACTTGTTATGTAGTATACCTACCTATTATTTTCAGTGTGCGAAATTTTTTCGGATTATACGTATTCGCACTAGGCTGGAATATTTTGAAGATTGTCTTCGGATCAAATATAAATTTGAGAATCAGAAACATCAAAACACAATAATAATTTTTTTTAGGAGAATCAGTACTCAAAGTCATCTCCACAACATTTAATCCATAATGGTCAATTCAGGGACATGTTTCAAACGTATATACGTCCATCTTCAGCCTGATAAAAGTTATGTAGATGAAACAAAATTTTTTGTTCACAACATGTTATATCAGATAAATGAAAATTCAAATAGAAGGTAAAACAGGTTATTTAGGACAAATATCGGTGGATGTTAACATTGTTGGCCACATGTTTTTCTGGTTTGCCTAATTCCCGTCTTGATGGACTAAATATTAGAGCACAGGGTCCTCCTTAATAACATGTTTTACCTGAAATTTTAATTTTTTAATATAATGTGTTGTAAACACATAACTTTCATCAGGCTGAAGATGGACGTCCGAAACATGTCCCTGAATTGACCTTCATGGATTGAATTTTGTTGACATGACTTTGAGTATTTCTCCCCTTTAAAACTACAGTACTCCACTTTGAGCAATTATGTACTTCTACCCAAGATTACAATATTAATATAGATAATAATAATTCAGGTTGATATATATATCTATCCACTTCAGAATAGAGTTCTGTTCTGTAGTATTAATTATTCTTTATTTCCAATTTTGAATAATAAAGACGTTAATTCTGAATTAGAACCTAATGTTATCAGTTATGGGAAATTTGTTACTATGGTAATAATCGACATGGTACCTAACGATTAGACAAAAACCCTTGGTAACAAAATCCAGTTGTCAACTGTCGTTTTGTGGAAATTGTGATATATTATTGACCATCAAGATCTCCACAATAGACTCCGGTTATAACATGGATTGTCATTACGTCAGATTAGTGAAAATATCGTCTATTTAGATCTTGTTTGAAGCAGTACCATCAGGTCAATGGATGGTTTCAAGTGCATCCACTGAAGATGGCAATTTAATTGCCGAAATACATGTTAGATTTTTCAAATCCTTTTGGCAATTTTTGTTTTATATTCTTAACCCACAGTCTCCAAGTCTCCACTTGATCTCATAAACGCTAATTAAGTGCATACTTAAGCTCACCGAAAGTACTATAGCGAAGAAACAGAGAGTGAAATCAAACAATAAAATTCTGAGACCGCATTTCACGCAGATCATTAGAAATTTCACACTTAATGACCAAAGCAACACTCATCATCACATTCTCCCTCCTAATAAATAACTTTGGAAACGCCATTTCTCGCCGGCAAAAGTCTAACCTGCTTTGAGTGAGTTATAAATTATGCATGTGACAGGATGAAAAATGCTCATTTTTTTGGTGTGGTAGATATCATCAGTGCGTCTGAACGCGCAAAATTGTTATTAATTGATTGGATGAGCCGTAGAAAAAGCTGCAGCTAATGAGAGACGATGTGCATTCATCACGGACCACTTAGTTCCATAAGATATTGATGTTGGAGACATCAATATGGAGATTAGAATTAAATTAGACTTGATGAATGTCTTCATACAAAAACATGTAGGTCTGAATAAAGCCATTAGTGAAATCAACGTCTCTGAAATATATGGTTAAACTGTATTTCAAGTTCGATAAGCATCAGTAACTTATAATCGAATAGATGGCAGAAAATACGGATACTGGAATCATATATCCCCAATAATAGATCTCTGAGGTTGATTTTGATGTGCCACAAGGGTCAATCCCGGGGCCTCTTCTATGCATTATAGGTATATATGGTCGACCTGTTGAAGAGCTTGCTTCTGTTCAAAGTTCCGCTGATGTATATATAAATTTGCCATAGCTGAATACAAAATCAACTCAGATTTAGAGGCATACCTAACAAGTTTTGGTTGCATTAAACTCTACTAGATTTTATCAGATCCCCATATTTCAAAGATGCAGCTGAATCCTCATTCATAGTAAAAACCTGTAACTACCTTGTACTTCTGAACGATATAGTATAGTGTGTGCTATTTATTGTAATCTGTGTAGAAGTTTCCGTTTACAAGTACTAATTTTTTGTTCATAAATACTGCTTTTTGCTGTAGACAGTTTAGTTTAATGTTATTGTTGATTGATGTATGTCTTTTTTCATCATCTGACGTGTTAACTAAGTTAGTATGTTTCACTCATGTATTGTAATTGAACACTTCTTTAACTAATAAATTGATTGATTGATTGATTGATAGACGAGAAGACAGTATGAAGTTTACTATTATTCGCAAAGTTGTACACAGGACAGTATAGGTTGATGCTAAAACAGAACCTTGTGGAACACCTGCGTTGAATGTTGAATGAATAATAATTGTATGACTCACCTAACGATTGCATTGACTATTAGTACTGAATAAATACGATTCTTAAAAATAATGTTATGTCTCCAACTCTGTATTCGGTTAATAACTCTTAAGAGAATATATTTATTGGGAATCGTATTCAGGAGTCAGCTTTCTAAGTCCTGAAATCGAAGCATTTTTCAACATTTGGCTCAGTTTTCAGCTAAATTGCAGTAGTGCTGTCGAGCTGATGGATGATAATTAACTCTTCATCACCTGGTACATAATTCCGTGCCAAAGGAGGATCCACAGGTGTAGAAGCTCTATCAATCATATTAACATTCATATTTTCCATGAAATCTTCGAAGTCGTTCAATTAAAAATTTCAATTAGATCTCGACATTCGAGAGCTCACTCTTACAATGATCTGAGCGGAAATAATGCTAATGAAACATAAGCAAGCCGCGGGATACGTTCGGTTTTCCGAAAAGATCATCAATCACCTTTCGCTTCTCCTTGTAATTAAAATATCATTAAAAAGCAGGCCCCGATGTAGGTGAGTAGCCCGAGGTCGGTAATTGAGCAAGATAAAAAAAAAACAGCTACCCCCAGTAGTTGGTTGCGTAATTTTTTACGCCCAGTACATCAGGAGTTGACCATCGCTTGGTCTACCCACGGAAAACTCTTCACGCCCAGTAGACGAGTTGGCTGATTTGCTTTCACTTCGTTTTCTAGAACCTCCACGCCTAAATGCTTCTAATGTTGGTACTCATTTGAGTCATTTGAAAAGTTTTGGCGTTTACAACCGGAAGGTTATGACAATTTTATATCATAGCAAGTAATTTTCCAAGGAAAAGAAAGTGTTGTGAAAAAAGTTGGAAATAGTACATTGTTTTATTAGGATAAGAACTGACGTTTAGCGAAGTCGAGCAGACAAAATTTGCGAGTCAAACAAAGTCACTTTTGATCCAAATGAAACCCTTTTTCTGCAACCGACTCAAAAGTCGTCCATTTTTCTTATGAAATCAGCTAATATGGATGTTGCTAAGCAACACCTCTAGTGTCTTGGCAGAGGTGGATAGATAGACTGGTGAAATCACTTTCTATCCTGTGACTGGTCCCAAATCTCTTGATTTCGCCTACTTCGATAAAACGTGTATAACGTAACTTGGGTTGGGTGAATCTCACTAAGTGAAGCCGCGATTTCAACCAAATTTACAGGTTACTGCAGGTGTCAATACGAAAATATGAATATTTGATTCTGAATGACTTCTAATCGTTTATAACAATTTCATGGTACCATTTTCTAATGAGTTTGATGCGAATATGTATCGAACATGATTGAAAGAAAATTCTTCAAATATCTTTCGACATTATCGCCATCTATTGTTGTACATGAGAACCCCACGTAATGACCTGAAATTCAATTGTTTCAAATCAAGGATTTGTCTGCTAAAACAATAATTGAAGAGTAGCGCCACCAGGTCTTATATTTCCATCATTGTCTTGGCGATAGAGTTGATTTTTAAATCCTAGGGTTCAAAAATGATATGATAATTATGGTATGATTGATCATTATTTCAGGAAAAAACAACTCATTAAAAACTTGGAAAACGACTAAACCTGATTTGTCAACAGCTACAAATGATAAATATTTTGTTGTTACTTCATATGGTTTCGATTGACCAGCACCTTCTTCTTGACTTCATCTAGGGAAAACTTTGAAGTAACTATATTATCCATTCATTTGAGCTTGTATAAAATGATGAACTTCCAGTATTTCCACTCCAATAACATTTATCATCTCTCAAATAGCAATCGAATCCCCAAATTCTAAATACTTGAATCTTTTAGACCAGAAAAAATAGAGGTAAGGTTATAGTTCTTCTTCTTATTTCATGTCTTATTGCCCTTATTGGTCTCTTCATGTCAGGAAATTGGCCAAGGTTAGATTTCATTGATTAGGTATCAGTTCTTTGACTTGTCAAAGTGTTACTTTTCATCCTAAACAAATGTACTATTTTTCTATTTTCAATGGTAGCTTCAATATCAATATCACGAATTGATTGAACAAAATGACTATGTTGTTCATTCTTAATGAATGAGTTTTTTTCTAAATAATAAGCACATCACAATGCCACACTAGGTACCTAGGTACGGATCTTGTGAAAATGAAAAACAAAATTCGAGTAATACGTTACCTGTTACGTTTTGTACGCACAAATTATCAAATTATAATTTTTCATACCTCTCCTTTATTTTGTATTTAAGACAAATATCTTCTAAAACTGACAATCCAAATGTCTACAATGTTTCTGGTGTACATCCTTCAGTTTATTGGGTGTGTCATAAAATCCGTTCTATTCCAAAATATTCCGGATAACCCAAATTCATCGGCTTTCTGTTGTGTGCACAAGTCGTACGATGATTACACCTGTTATGGTACCGATCGTTGGTTTAATCACCTGTTATTTGCTAATATCTGGAATGTTTACAAGAGTGTGTATGAAAGGGGCCGTTTACCTGCCTATTGATAGATTCAGATAGTCATCGAACCCCAAGGATATGGGGTAGGTATAATAGAGATGATCGATTCAGGTGGATAATACGTATAGGTAATCACAATAGGGTATTGGTAAAGGGAGTGTCAATTTCGTGTTATATCCAGTTTAAAAAATATCACAGTTCACTTTATGATTCCTTGTATATAATTCATGACACATATTGACTTGTGGTCTTGAAAAAATATGAGATTAGTTAGTAACATAATTATGAGATATTCTGAGCTTGTTATTCTTGTCCTACTCAAAAATATAATATTCTGATTTTTATGGAAATCCACGTTTATAAAAATATAAATGAGTACGCCACTGTAGGACCTGTTTTCATCTTTAAGGTTACTTTAAAGATAATGAAGACACAGCAGGAAGAGAGAATTAGTTATTGACACTTTCTAAACACCAAAACTCCAAAAGCACTGCGATAGCTCGCGAAAATACAACAATAGTACATTGTTTACCGGGTAGGCGGGTAGGAAAAGCTTAACATTCCTGGGCGACTGTGAAGATTGCTAAGTCGAGGCGCAAGCCGAGACTTAGCAACACTGAGTCCAGGAATGTGGCTTTTCCTACGAGGTAAACATACTATTTTTCCGCAAATCGTTTAAAATTCGACAGATATTGATTGATTTCAAATAAAACGCGATAATTTTATTCCCAAATAAATGGTGCTTTGAAATTCCTAATAAAATTACTTGGGCTACTATGGAAACGTATTGAGGTTGAATTGTCAAACTTGACGCTTATAAATTTAATTGCTGGTGTTCTCGAAAGTAAAATGATAAGTGATGATGAAATTTCCATTCCTGGGACTCCTCCAGAGCTGGTTGAGGCAGTGAATACTGCTTCATTAGAATTATTGCCAAAGAAATCAAGAGAAAAGTACGAAAATGCACACAGACGTTTTATGGATTATCGCATGAGTAAAAATACGAGTTCTTTCTCAGAAAATGTTGTAATGGCATACTTCCTAGACCTTTGTTTAAAGATGAAATCTTCAACATTATGGGCCAATTATTCAATGCTGAAGTCAACCCTTGCAATTAAACACAATGTAGATATATCTACATACTCAAAACTTCGTTCTTTATTGAAACTGCAAGCTCAAGGTTATAGGGCAAAGAAATCTAAGATTTTAACGAAGGAAGAAATTGTAAAATTTATCCAGGAAGCTCCAGATAAAGAAAATTTAATGATTAAGGTAATTTACAAGGTTTTAATTTCTATTTAGATTGTACCTTTATTTATTTTTTAGGTGGCTGTAATATTTGGTATTTCTGGGGCCTGTAGAATGGATGAGTTAGTCCGAATGACTGTACACGATATAGAAGACCTAGAATCTAAGCTTTTAATCAGCATACCTGATTCGAAAACCAACAAACCAAGATCATTTGTAATTAATCAGATCTACTTGAATGTTTATCGAAAGTATGTTTCGTTAAGCCCTTCTTCAAAACGTAAACAAAACATATTTTTTCACTGATTTTCTGGTTATTTTTATTTGAGATGTTGGCAACGTCTTACCATGAGCCAAACAATCACGTTGCCAACATCATAAATACAAATTACCAGAAAATCAGTGTAAAAAGGTTGTTTTGTTTACATTTCAAAGAAGGGTGAATTTTTTGAAAAATAATCGTTTTTTCTGCTGAGAAGTGTTGGAAACAAGAAAATATATGCGTGTATAGTGTTTTGGTTCAAAGAAGGGTGAATTTTGTGTATTCCTAATAGCAGAAATTTGACATGTCAAATGGTGCATTTTTGAGACAAAATGGGGCCGTATCTCCGAAAATACTTGAGACCGCCGCGTTTTGACTTCAGATTCGTGATCAGGAGGTCAAAATACGTAAGTTCCATCAAAAATTTTTTCCGAACTCATAGGAGTGCGACAAACGAAGTTTTACCTGATTTTATAATGATGTCATCTAAATAGCCTCTGATTCTATACACATTTTTTATAATTCGGTGGTCGAACTGTCAGATGAAAGTCAGGAAGAGTTCTGAGCGATTTTGGATTTGGTGATACTTGCAGTGAAAAACTCAATCTTTCATTGGTGAATTTCAATTCAGAGTGTGATTTTACCAATGAAAACCATAACAACATTGCATTTTTCACCGCGGGTGTCTCAAAAATCAAAATCGCTCAACAGTAAACTGGGCTTTACGCATATGCGTCAGATTTCAAATATTTCAATGTAATCATTGTTACCAATCGAAGACGTTTCTGTTTTTTAAATGAAAGACTCAATGCAAAATAGAAAAAAAAAATATTTTGATAAATAAATTTTCATTATTAACATTTGAATTTTGTCTTGCTTTACGACCAGAGATTCACCAAAACTGAAAGCACTCATCTGAGTTTCATTTTATGTTGTATTTCAGGGTTGGATTTATGAGAAAAAATACGAAAATTAAATCTTCGAACTTATTTCTACTATTCGTGCAAATAAGATCTTGTAAAAAAAATATGTAGACATCGTCCATTGTTATTCTAGTGTAAAATCCTCCCTATAACCACATGTTGAAATAACGATAAAAATATACTGACTCAACTTGTATAAACATGTTTTTATCTCACAAAATTATCTTTTAACAAGTGAAGCACGCATGTCTGATTCGCATGCGAGTATATTAAAAGGAGGACACTAACTCGAAAAGGTCTGACCACAGGGCCGTAATAATCTAATAATCACCTCCACCATAATCAAAATATCATCAGGAACGCATCGAAAAGGCGTAGGCATTAAATGAAATAAGCGGAAATTACCCCAGAAGCAATGCGCACACCTGATCCACATCTGATAAGGAGTGATAAAAAAGGCTGAAGAAGGATGCTCCAAAGGCAATCGTTTGATATTGATGGAAGAGTAAGCACCTGCTTTTACTATCTGCATCGATAAAAAAATATTCCATTGCTGATTCTCAAGATCTCGCTAGCATAAGAATGATCATGATCTTTTACGATTTATTAAAAATTGAACGGACATTTTCTAGGTTCTATTTGAGATGCGACGCAACTTGTGGCAATATGGCAATTTTATAAGGTTTTTGATCCATCACCTGCTAATACTTGAGAACGATCGAAGAAATTCCAATTCGATCATCTGGTCCCATCCCATGGCATCTTTGGTATTGAGACCTAGCAGAATGCGCCAATAGTGAGGTTGTCTTTTTGTTGTAGCCAACATGTCACAATCCCTTGTTGAGAAAGTTTCTTGCCGAACTCAAAACATGTGGACAATACTCCATGACAGATCGAATTCGTACTTTGTCGTCAAAAAATCATTCCATTTCATTATCATTATTGCCGGTATTTGGTAATCACGTTCAATTATTGTTCTCATGTGCTAAAGGCACCACCACATATATGATTGATTTGACTGTTCCTATACAATTATTGTCACATGAGGAAATACATGGATATTATTATTATTATTATTATTAGATATTGACTGGTGAATTCACTTCCTATCCTGGACCTGGTCTCAAATCTTTTGATTTCTTAGTTTATCCGCGTTTTCAACCCAATTCACAGGCTACTCCAGGTGTTAATTAAGACAGAAGTATGAATATTCGATTACGAAGGACATCTAATTGTTTCTAACAATTCCATGGAGCCATGAGTTTGGTACGAATGTGTATCTAGCATGATTGAGACAAAATTTTTCAGAAATCTTTCGACGGTAGCGCCTCTATTGTTGGATATGAGAACCCCACGTCATGAGCTGAAAATCAATTGTTTCAAATCAAGGATTTTTCAGCTGAAACTATTGAAGAGTTGCGCCACCACGTCTCATTTTCTTCGACAAGTATAGTGATGAAGATACTGGGAATTCTGAAAGGTTGAGGGATAGAGAGAGAAAATGCGGTCTCATAATTTAATCAATATATACCCCATCAGGAACACACGACATATCAAAGTTGAAGAAGTATAAAGGTTCCATAATGGAATCGTAAGAATGCATGGAGGGGAACAGAGAGCGCGATCTTATCAACGTGCAATGGGGAATTTTTATTAACTGAAAGGGGAGCCAAAATGTGGAAGTATAAAAGTTCACGGCAGCAAAGATGGGGAATATGTAATATGGGATCATATTAGATGAAGGAATATTACTACTCAAGCGGCGTTATGAACTTTTGCAATATTTATGTATACTGATGTATTCATTCACACGATAATAACTTGTTTCTTCAAAAATGCAACCAAAGGAATAATAATTTGAGGTTTTTCATGAAGAAGTGCAATATACATTCATTAATTATGATTATTCCCATTCAGTTCAGTTCATCTCAAGTTGTTTTACGTTGATATTTCTAGCCAGGGAAGAGCGTAATAAAAATTTGATTTGATATGGGCTGATGGTTATTCGTTAAATAGAAAATCAAGTGCTTTGAATGCAATTACAGTTCTATGTATACTAAATGGAAATATAATTCATCTCTAGGGTATTCATTATCATCGTAGAATGCTCGCATAAAGTATATTCACATAATTTAGGAAAATAATTCATATATAAAGCTTGTAATGATTCGAATCACAATGATTCAGTGATGCAAACCTGTTTTGAAAAAACATATTGGAACATCTATATAACTATTAAAAAACCCACCGTCTCGTATAACGTTGGAATTTTATAGATCTATAAAAAATAATGTGTTTTCAACAAGATACAGAAGCAATTTATGGGTTGGTTGAGTTTTGACCCCTCAAACTCCAGGAAATATATTGTACAATAAACATACCTAGATCTTTGAACGACTACGTTACTGAAGTAAAAGTTTTCGCAGCTTCATATACAAGAACTGTTGAATTTTCGAGTGTTGGTTTGAAAAAATCGAAAAATACCCTCAGAATTTCTCGTAGATCCAATTGGAATGTAGAAGAATTAATTCCATTAAAAAAACACACATTCACTTTGAAACACCTTGAATAGGTAGCCATACAGAACCTACATCATATTAGTTCTTGAAAAATGTTAGTTTTGGGTTAATCTTAGATTCATCTTTTGATGAAATTCTTGCGAGAAATGAATCTCATTGGAACTCTGGTGTACACTAGTTTCACTGGTAGTCTGGTCATTTCTAGTATAATTTCTGGTAGTATTTGATAGTCTGTTCCTGTTAGTCTCTGAAAGTCTTCGGTAGTCTCTGGTAGTTTCTAGTACTCTTTGGTAGTCCTTGGGGTCTCTGGTAGTCTTTGGTGATTTTTGGTAGTCTTTGGTAGCCTCTAGTAGTTTCTGGTTAGTCTCTGGTGGTCTTTGATACTCTCTGGTAGTTTCTGGTATAGTATTCGGAAGTCTCTGGTGGTCTTTGGTAGCCTCTGGTAATTTGTAGTTAGTCTCTGGTATGTATAGTCTTTGGTAATCTTTGATACTCTCTGGTATAATCTTGGTAGTCTTTGGTAGTCTTTGGTTGTCATTGGTAGTCTATGGTATTCTTTGGTAGTCTTTGGAATCTCTGATAGTTTTTGGTAGCCTCTGGTATTTTCTGGTTAGTCTCTGGTAGTCTTTGATCCTCTCTGGTAGTTTCTGGTATAGTCTTTGGTAGTATTTGGTAGTCTTTGGTTGTCTTTGGTAGTCTCTGGTAGTGTTTGGAGGATATGGTAGTCTTTGGTAGTGTTTGGTAGTCACACTATATCAAAATTTTGATATACAACGACGCAAACTGTCGCCAATTCACCTCAGGACCAGAAGCAACGAATTTCAACCAATATTTTTCATGACGCATTATCAGAAAAACCTGCTCTCCCTTCGATATAATACAGGGCAGACGTTCATCGCATCTACAAAAGAAAAAAATCAAGCCGACTTCTAGTGACTGTCCGACACAGCGTATGGCGATCAACGAGCCAGATGGACAGTGTACACCCACCGGACATCGGTGGTGGACAACCCTCTTCGGAAGTGCTTATCGGCCGGACTCAGTAGGCCGTGATCTATACGTCATTTCCGTCACCGTTCGAGTCTATAAATGGGTTTCATCCGTATCTTGATAGGAAGAAGATGGTAAATGCGGTTGACTATACTTCACAGGGTGTTTCATTGAAAATTTCACACCTAACATTTTCGAGCAATCAAAAGCCTATATTTTGTATCGTTACCATAGCAACTAGAACGATATCCGGAAATGTTTCTCTCTTCCTTTGGGGAAAGATTTTTTGACGTTTATAGGTTGAATGACATTAACACGAGGGGGTGATCACGTGGGAAGTTTGGTGTACAGGCACAAGGAAGTTCGAAGGAAGTTCGGGGAAGTCTGAGGAAGTTCGAAGGAAGTTTGGGAAGTTCGAAGGAAGTTTGGGAAGTTCGAAGGAAGTTTGGGAAGTTCGAAGGAAGTTCAGGGAAGTTCGAAGGAAGTTCGGGGAAGTCTGAGGGAGTTCGAAGGAAGTTCGAGGAAGTCTAATGGAATTCGTAGTCATATCGTTCATTGTCGTATATTTTCGAACTTCTATCCACCACAATTCTCTTTTCTATCGCATACCCACGTAGTATCCTTGAGTATTGAGACTGTGATATTCAGTTTGATTGAAAAATTAATTATTTCAATCTCAACAAATGGACATCAATTCTGTAAACTTTGACATAAGGAAAACAATATAATTCTAGTAGAAATTTGGTAAAAAAATGTATATCTTTAGCCACAATTAAAGGGTGAATAAGAAAGTAAAAAAATTGTTCGATTTTTGTTTGAAGTACTTGCTATTGTATGGAATTTCAGTCCTCAAGAAAATCTTAACTGTCGTGAATTACCTTCAGTATCAACTGGTCAATTATTTTGAGCTATACAGTGTGTTACAAAAAAAAAGATGCGCATCGAAGTTTTGTTTTCAAATGGAATAGGTACCCTGTATTTGATTGCATTTTCAGATTTTCATTGAAGATCTTATATCATCAATCCATCATACTTGATGTCTAGCTGAAATGATTACCAACATAGATATTATAAAGTGTGAGAATTCAAATTTTTCAAATTTAGAAAGTTTTTGTATCGGAACTATTCCTTATTGATAAAAACGGATTGAGTATAATATGTTTTAAAATTTCGATATTTCAAATCATTCCCGCTTGACTCCAAGTGTGATAGATCGATGGAATCAGCTCTTTAATTATGGTAAGCAAGCAAGTCCATGGTCCCTTTTTTTCTAATTTTTGTTATGGTGAAAATAGAAAAAAATCATTCATATTCAAATTTTCTCATCATTGAATTCTGAATAATACTCGGAGTAATGGATGTAAACTTGTTTGAATCCAGAAAAAACAAGCGTTTTCAATATACATTTAAGAAAAATTCGAGATTTCGAGGGGATCTTTCGTTTCGATTTGGCACAATAGTTTCGGAACACCATTCATAAAAATTGTACCCTGTATCGGGTTCGAGGAAGTTCGGGAAGTTCGAGGAAGTTTGGGAAGTTCGAGGAAGTCCGAGGAAGTTCGAGGAAGTTCGAGGAAGTTCGGGGAAGTCCGAGGAAGTTCGGGGAAGTTTGAGGAAGTTTGGGAAGTTCGAGGAAGTCCGAGAAAGTTCGGGGAAGTTTGGGAAGTTCGGGCGCATAGGAAGTGTACACGTTTTTTGGCCGTGATCACCCCCTCGCATTAACATTTACCCAACTCCAAATATTGATAGCGTAACTCAGTGTAAATATATTTCTACCAACTTTACCTCAGTGACTCAGAGTTTTCTGTCATGATTTTCCAATGTATCCAGGCGTTATCGGTAAATAATGATGAACTAAATTGTTGATTCACAATTTGCGATAATATTTCAAAATATCCGATACGGATTTGGTGGATAGTGGACCGGTAGCGGCTGACTATGAAAACTGTCAAGTGTTAATGAGAATCAAATTCGTGTCCTACGATGATTGAAATTGTACATCTTGATTAACGGAACTGACGGTATGATAGAAATAAGATTTAAACAGTCAATCTCGTGAAAGTTGTATTTTATTTTGCTGTTTATACACACCCGTACGGTTAACTAACCACTTGTATCAACGAACAAACTTCAATCATATTTTGGTGTGAAATTTTCATACCGAATACCACTTTAGATTCAATTGAGAACTCCAACACGAATATTTTGTAGAAAATTCGTGTTGTCGAAAAAATTTTCAGTAATAATGAAGCTTTAGTGGTATTATAAGTAATAATTTTATTGGAAATATTCCAACTATAGAATCCTGATGGGCTTCAAGTATTGATCATTTGGATGATATGTGGCCCATTACTGTAACACTATTTGACATTTGAAGTGTCCGTGTCATTTTTGGCAGGAAGTGTAGACAGTGTAAACTCCGCTAAATCATTTTAAAAACCTGAGCAACGCTGGCTCCTTCTTTATGATAGTCATTATATTTCGAGATAAGATTAAACATGAAGCTGCACTGTGATTTTGAATTCAAAAGTATGTGTTTGGCCATTTGATTGCATTTATAACGCAAATTAAACTTTCATTTCATACTGTCTGCAATTTTTTTGTAATGGGGAAAATCATTTTCGAATCCTTAAATAAAACACCACGCCCAATGCAATAAGGAGTAACATTTTGTTAACATTTTACGCCTAGGACTGGATGGCAGGATAGCAAGGTGCTTTGAAGTTTCCTCGAGTACTGTGATAAGTTCGTTATTTAGAAAAAGTATAAACGCCAGACGCACTATAATTTCCACATCAAACATTTGAAAACGCAATAGTTACCTTCTAACAATGATAATTGTTACCGTGAATATATAGATCGAATGACTATAGTGGAGTGGTTATGTTCTACAAAAAATACAAATACACCAAAAATATCCACTTCGAGCGATTCGAATCAGAAAATTCGTTGTGTTTTATCTACTAATTTCATCATCGGTAATCAATGACTTGGATGGCTTATTATAGCCTGTGCTGAAATGCCAATTCAGGCGAATAGTAAAAAAACTATAAAAGATTAGGGCGATTAGGTCATCATTAGAGGCAAACCAATGGAATTGAAGATTTATGAATGTTGTGATTTATATACCTTTCAGTTTTCAGGCTTCTCCTCGCAGCACTCCATGTCAGGAAAAAATATCGCATGAATATTTCAGGAAATTTTCTTCAAATTCCCTTGTCGCTGATTTGACAGTTCAGTTGTATAGAATTGAAGGTGTGACGGTTAGGTTCTGCTCTTACAAGCACCGAGATATTCATTTTCTCAATCGTCAAATTATAAATTTTCTGGAGAGATGTAATCATCAAGAGCTTCAACTTTTTTAATTCAAATTTTCAAACTCAACAAAATATTTGTTTTGAATGAATATATTGACTTTTCTTATTGTGGCTTATTGATTTATGATTTTTCGATATATGGATAAGGATATAATAGGTATTTCAATTCGAAAAAGTCCTGGTTTGAGTGAAAAATATATTTCCTGAAATCACATAGCACTGACAAGCTATTATCGGTAAATGATTTCATAAAATATATTTTTAATGTAATACAAACTGGGATTTTTTCAATTCAATCGACTGGTGCACACAACCGATCAAATCTTTCACTATTATATTTCAGTTTATGTTTACTCAAACATTTTTTCAAATAAAAAAAACTCTTGGTTTGTTATCCGATTCTTGCTCATTATGCTCACAATTAGTATTCCTCTAGTCAGAATTGTAGATAAATAGGGAGAACCAAGTGAAATCATTGAATTAGTATTATTAAAATGAAATTTGAGAAAAACTCAGTTGGTGTTCTTCTTTGGAAAATCTATCCAAGGAAGCTCACCTCAAATGAAAAGGAATCTATGTGATAGAGCTTGCAGCCTCTAAATGAACTGAACGAATGCCAATGCAAGTAAAAGCGCTCATCAACTCGCATATTAACCTCCTGTCATGTGTCACCAGTCGCAAGTCAAACGTCTACCGCGTCCGATGAGTTGGCCACACTGACCACACGCACACAGCCAACTTAACAGACCAAAGACAGCGGATGTCGCGCAAATACTGTCGGTCTGTGCTGGTCCTCTCTGCGCTCTCACATCACGTCACCTTGTTTTTGTCGAGTTTTTTGTTCTTACCTGCATATGGCGAGCTCGTAATGTGCAGTGGCGGGGTCCCGAAGGACAATGGGCGCCCTAATTGTATGGGGCGCGCCCATTATTTGAATATGCAAAGCGCGCGAAACTGGTTCTTTCGTTTCGGCGCTATCGCTCAAGACGTTAGTTTGGCCTTTCTGGCATCGGCACCGTGTGATACCTCTGTGACAATGGTAATTATCAATATTCATCGGGAGAAGTTCTAAGGGGTGGGGGTTGACAGTTGACACGGTATTTCACATAGGTATACGGTCGAATTTTATGTTGCATGTTCATGCAAAAACACTCTCGAACGGATGGAACGACTTTTCTGTTCGGGGATATGTTTTTTCTTTTTTATCCTCTAAGAATCCATTTCTTCAATGGAAAAAACTGAAATCGTGAAAATAGTATATTACATAACAAGTGTGGAGAGTGACATATTTTGCACGAGTAGTCGTTTTTTCGGAACCAAGACAAGTATGCAGAAAATGCAATTTTCAGTTATAATGAAAGACTTTTTTCTTCTAGATTGCTAATGTTCCCTCGAGCCGTTTTCCATACTTATTTCAATTCAAGTGAACTTTTCACACTAAAAACGAGAAGAAGAAAATAAGATACATCAGATTAAAAAAAACGATATTATTAATTAATTTTAAAAAACGGCTTGAAGGAACATTACCAAACTATACATATATATTTGGAAACAGAAGAAAAAAGTATTTCACTTTATAGTGGAAAATATACGAGGTGTTTCATTTGAAAAAAAAATCGTCATTTTTTCAATTATGCGATTCGCATTTGTTTGTTTTGGTGCCAAAAGATAGTACCGCGGTGAAATCCTACAACTTTTGTATTTATTGTTTTTTTCAACCACGCATAGTTAAAGCTGTAGATAGAGGTCAAACTAAAACAGGATACCTTGCACATTTTTTTCTTACGACCATAAATATTTTAATTCTGCGGGAAGTCATGTCTGAGATATAACTCGAGCGGCCTGTTTAACTTCAGGTGGTGTCGATTCAATAATACAACTCCAGGTGCGAATTACTTAATTTTATTAGTTTGCCCAAATAATTTCATTGATATTTGAAACCATATGCCAACACGAATGTCACGAAAATGAAAGTTATTTCAAATGCCACTTTCTATGCGTTGTCGCGCAACCAGGAATACATGGCTGCATATTGACATCAATTGAGAAATATAAGATGTTGCCTTATCTCAAATGTAAAGAGTGGAGACTTCTGTGTAGAAAGCCGTACTCTTTAATTACGAATAATCCGAAAAGTGATAGATAATCCAATAAATATGGATATTGTGTAACAAAAGCGCTTATATGGCGCTAATGGTGTCAGTTTGTGACAACTAATATAACTAATTTTTTCTATCCATATACATGCGAGCGTGCGATTTTTTTTCTTTTCAACACGTGTGCTTTTTTTTTTAAATAACAATGCCATGGTGATATGAGCTACTTTCCAAATAACAAAACAGTGTGCTTATAGACGTTTTCATACGTGATTGTAGGATACAATATTTTTCTTCATAGAGATGAAAAATTGAATTTTTTAAATCGTGGAAAAATATTGTTCGTCATAGATATGGAAAATGATCGAAAATTATGAATTTTTTGTCAAAATTCATAGAATTGAAATGGCGAGTTTTGTGATTATGGGAAAATTCAATTCAGAATTGGAAGTATTGAGACAGATACCTAATCAAACAAAGTATAATTCTAAAAAGTACAAATCAAAATGAACGTTACAAATATTTCTGAAAACCAGCACATACACAAATGAATGCACTGAGCAGAAAAGAATAATTTATTTCATTGTTTGATCTAGGTTATTCTATTCTAAGTAACAGATTCAAAAGATCAAGAATTAAGGGGTTGCAACCACCAGCAATAAACTAAGAAAAAGAGAACTGCCGTGCGCATTCATTAAATTCCGCTGATGAATAATTGTCAAAATGTGCCAACCCCAATCACACCCTGATTAAAATTCGGCCAGAGCTATTTTCCCAGGCAACGAGAGTCGCCCAAGAAACACTAGGACCAGCCCTCATCATTCCATCCCTGGGATTAATGAATGGACCGCGGCATTATAATTCTTGCATCAGGTACCCGCGACCTGGGATGCTGTCATGAGATTTGCATGCTACAAAAGTGTCTCTGCCTCTGTGCCACCCAAGTGAGTTACAGTTTTCGGCACTTCCGGTGACTGTTTCCGAGGAAAATAAAGGAATCGAAGAAAGGTTCCTCCTGCGGAAGGGAGTTTCGTGGACCAGCGTGTGATTGCGCATAAATTAAGACGATTAAATGCAAATGAGGTGAGAGGTGTCTTGCCTACGGGGTGAGTATTTGGATTGGGGTAGGTCACGCACAGAGGCGAGAATCTTGGTCCGAGATGAGTGACAGTGGCAGAGGCTGAGTTGGGATTCTTTGAAACAAAAATTGCGTTATTTTTAGAAAAGTTCTGAATACGCCACTGGATTCGATAAAATATTCATCAAACCATAATTCAAATATTCCAAATGTCGTACTCTTACTTACGAAAGCGTATAAGGGCCACCGAGATTTTTTTTATATTTTTTCCGACTTTAAACTCGGAATTTCTGACTTTGAACACGGAATTTTCGACTTTGAACTCGGAATTATTTCTTTCCGACTTCGAACTCGGAAGTTTGTGAACGTACCTACTCAAATGACGCACTCTGTACATACTTTTGAATCACTTATGAGGTAGGTATTATATTATATGATTTTGTAATTTGAATATGGAAATATCCAACAATATATTTTTATAATTTCAAAAAATAAAACAATAGATGGTTCCTGATTTTGCTGCGTATCAACGATTCATGGCGATTCACCAGAAAACCCCAGTCGTCATCATTATCGTTTAATTTTCTTTTATCGACTCGCGATAATTGCGGATAATTGCAATAATTGCCGATTCGAAAAAAAAAATCTGGAATATTTATAGCAGGTAGGAAAAATCTCTTATAATTAAACGCTTCAAAACCGGTAACCAGACATGCCACAAAAAGTAAGTCAAGTTTCAAAGTCAGCATATCTATACAGGGAGCGGCAAAAAGTACGCATGCACCATGACAGTGATCCCTTCCAATGTTCCATCCTACGTGAAACACCTTGTATAGTTCACCGTATTTTTTTTATATTCGATTACGTCTGGTATTCCTTTATATTCAAAGAGAAGGTCTCACACTGAAAGAGTCCTCCCCCCAAAGAGATTTTTCATAACGAGATTTCCAAGCTCCACCTGGTGGTGCAAATTCATTTAACTGTTACAATAGTCCCGCAAAATAATTAGAAAAAACGTTGCATATCAACTCACAAATAGTACAGTTGTTTCAGTTCAATGAGAAAGAGGGGAGTGGCAAAAAAGAACAAAAGGTGCTGCAGAGGCAGGTAAGGTTCCCGTCTTTCTTGTCACTTTCCCATCACCGGTTGTATGCAGATTTGGTTAATTTTTTTAGTGTAATTGATACCTCTGGTTGCGTTCTCATCTTGATCTGCATGTATGCAAATGTTCTTCTATTGTATTTGGCTGTATCATTGTGCACATTTGTGCATGCATTATAATCACCATGATGATGTGAAATTGTCTGTTATATCTATCTCGTTCATTCAAATTCTCAGGAATAGGATTTCGCTATAGAATGAACTAGGGCTCATTTTCATGATGGAATCCAATCATGAGAAGGAAAAATGGGATTTCCATATGAAAAAAATGAGATTTTTAATGTTTCTTGTTCACTTTCTATAGACCCGTTTTTTTGTGCACCCTGTAACTCATTCAGCTGATGTGGTTCTGGTGAGTTTTCTTGCTTTAATTTTCATGAACATTCAAATTCACATGACGGTGGCGTAGGTATTATGTTCATTGGTCACTTCTTTCAGAAATTTCCTAATAACCCAAAAAAGGTTCCTTTCAGATATATATAGGGTGATAACAAAGATGACGTCACTTCCGAAGAAACTGGAAGGGTAACGATAATGAAATTATTTCAGATGGATTCTTAATGTTTCCTTCATCGTATTTAAAAAATTTTATAATCATGCTGCTTTTGGTACTTCGCATTAACACATCAATACATTCCCTGATGTATAGGTATATAATTATTTTGTGACATTTTTGCCAATTGTGCCTCATATTTTTTTCATTTCATAATTTTGACTTGTAATTCGGAATTCTGACTTATACCTCGAAACTTGATTCGTAACTCGGTATTTGAACACCACTGATTTTTTTTCCAAATCTGTTTAAATTAGAAAGAAAAGTTATCCTTTTGTAAATATGATATAAGGCTTCGTTTACGAGACTGAAATTGAGGGTCCGTATTTTCAAAACTGAATTTTGAGAGGTTGTATCTCCCCTAGGAAGCAGTTTGAAGAAAAAATAATATCTTCCATGTCAATTTAAGGACCTTCGAATGGTGAATTATTGCTAGTATAACCTGGCCACCATGTATATATTGAGATATGTCCAGTCATCCTTGCTATCAATATTACATATTTCTCTTGGAAATAGTGCTCCAAGGGAACAAGTGCGACAACGTGTCTTATAAAACGTGTATCATATACAATTTTTTTTATTTCGCATTAATTTGAAGTCTTTTATTGAAAAATATTGCTTTAATATCGATAAATAACAAAAACATCTTCGATTGGCACAATGATGATATTGAAATATCAATAATCTGCCGTTTACTTTTGAGTGGTGAAAAATGCAATGTTGTTTTTGTTTGTATTGGTCACTTAAAATCAGATCACACTCTGAATTGAAATTTACCAATAAAAACAATGAGTTTTTCACTGCTAATATCACCAAATCCAAAATCGCTGAGAAGTAGGCTGGGCCTAACTCTTCTGACTTTCATTTGACAGTTCGATTGTACCAACCTCCGAATAAAAAATGCGTATCGAAACAGATGCGATTCGCATTTACGTTTCATAATGACTTCATTATAGAATCAAAATAAAAAAATCACCTACATTTTGGTGATATGTCGACACACAGTTATGGCCATAAAAAGCAAAGATTCATCTGATAAAAATTCAGTTATCTCGTAAACAGTGAGTGATTTTTATTTTCAACCTTTTCGTAGATTATTGAAAATGTTGTTTATTTGGTATTTCAATGTCTGAAGTAGTATAGTGTGTACCCTGATACTCAAAAAACTAGAGCTCAGAAAACCCTAAGAATAATTCGGCATCCTTTTCATGAAAAAGGTTCTGCTCCCAATGTCCCAATGTCACCCACTGTCTTCCTTTTCCTACCATAATGTATGCATGGCCTTGCATCCAATTGGAAAAAAAAAAGGAAAGCATCTATTTTAACTCCATACCTATTATGCCCAAGCACATTCCTATTACATTACCGTGAGAAGAGACAGTTGAAATTAAATCTCCAAACCGGAAATTTGTATGGAAAGGGTTGGACAAAACGGTCGAGCATTTTTTGTTATTAGTTTTCGAGAATAAAGGGAATTATATTTTATCTTTTCAAGTTTGATAGGTGCAGGATGGCCGGGCTTAGTGCATACCACATTTTATGGTTTTTTTATGTTGCCTATTTATTTGACAAATGTATAGGGTTGCTGTGTAGGTATATTTTGAGGCAATGGATTTTTTCGAGGCCCGTGGAATGATGTTTGAACATAAAATATTCAGATTATGTAAAATACCAGGCATGGACACAGAGAAAATCGTTTCAAATCATAACTGAAACTTGTGGTTATAGCTCTCGCATATAGCTTCAACAAAATAAATTTGACATTAATTTTTATTTGGGCAAGAAAAAATTGGGCTGAAATAAATATTTACATGTAATTAATCATTATTCCTAATGTATCTATATTTTAATATTCAATTCAATTTCATGTATACTATTAATAATGAAAACTATGATGCAAACTAAATATTTCAATTTGTAATGAAATAAATGAGTACCTATCATATAAAATTCGACTATGTATATAAAGATATCTCAAGATCGCTCAAATTAGGAAAATTTTTTGCTGATCCGTAATCTAAGAGAAAATTGGTCTTCAAGATATTACCTGAATTTTTTAAATTTTTTTCGTATTTATTTTTCACAAGGAGAACTAATCGTGTCATTTATTTTTCTGTCTGTTATATTTCGTTCATTCAAATTCTTAGGAATAGGATTTCGCTATAGAATAAACTAGGGCTCATTTTCATGATGAAATCCAATCATGAGAAGGAAAAATGGGATTTCCATTTGAAAAAATTGAGATTTTTGATGTTTCTTGTTCACTTTCTAGACCCGTTTTTTGTGCACCCTGTAATTCATTCAGTTGATGTGGTTCACATGACGATGGCGTATGTTAATTGGTCACATTTTTCAGAAATTTTCGAATAACCCAAAAACGGTTCCTTTCAGATATAGATAGGGTGAAAAGATGTCAGAGATAAAGATTTTAATAATCATGCTACTTTTGGTTCTTAGCGTTAATTCATCAATATACATTCCCTGTATACCACATGTATAGGTATATAATTATTTTGTGACATTTTTCTCAATTGTGCCACATATTTTCTTCATTTCATAATTTTGACTTGTAATTCGGAATTCTGAATATTTCAAATTGAAATGAAATAAATGAGTACCTATCAAACAAAATTTGACTATATAAGGATATCTCAAGTGATACGATTTCGCTCAAATTAAGAAATTCTTTAAAAAAATGTCTGCTGATTCGTAATCTGAGAGAAAATTTAACCTCCCATAATTGGTCCTCAATATATAACCTGAATTTTGTAATTTTTTTTCGTATTTATTTTTTACAAGGAGAACCAATCGTGCCGTTTCTTTTTTGATTCCGAAATTTCGAAGTATACAATTTTTTGAAAATGGTCTTGGAAACAAAATTGCTTCAAGCTGCTTAACTTTGATTATATCTTTAACGGGAAAATAACAATATTTTGTTTCAATTACTCAACTTGTGAAAGAATTCTGATTTTTTTCGAGTAACACACTCAATGTGGAATATTCATCAATTAAGCTAATTACAGCAAATTTTCCGAATTCGCTGCGGAAAGTGTTTTTCAAATATGGGGTTTTAAATTTTAAAGTGCTTTATTTCTAGTTCACAAATTGGCAACAGCGCCTAGTAGGCTAGAAGAACAACTCACATTTGGCCCCACTTTCATTATGTACACTTGATGTCAATGTATAATTCAGGAATCAAACTTCTAATATAAAAAAAATAATCAGTCAAAACATGAATTTAGTCTAACAAAAACACCAATCCATACACACGTCAAATATAAACATAACCTTCAAAACTGACTAGCATATCTTTTGAGGAGCATGGAACAGAAATAAGCAGAATGGCATCTAACCCACAGAACTTATTGGTAGTATAAGTTTCATGTTCTGACTTGAACAAAATATTACGAATATTACGATCTTTATTCACCTAATCAACGTAATGGATTTGTTGTCCTTTATTATTTATGAAATCTGCATTCGATGTTGCCAAATGCTGAAATAGGATCAAGGTGGTTTAATTGTAAAATCCCCATATCAAGTTTTTTTTTTTCGGAAAAAGTTTGAAATGCAACGTTTTGCAGATATTTAATAAGAATTACTTCATTATCGTCTGAAGGAGAACTCCCCATTCGTCACCTCACATCATTATTTTGTTGTTATATTTCTTCTACCTACTAATATTCAAGTGAAATCCCAATGGCTTGCACCATGTTTCACGAACATTAAAGAATTCCAGTTCGTGCAGTCGGGAGATAAAATAATCACAATTTGGCGTGTAAACAGGTAGGCACCTATCATCCGAATTGTATGAAATCAAAAGATCAAAATTATTGTTACCGACCGAGACCGAAACCTACAAAGAATGAGTGCGAAAATAGCTGAAAAACACAATAACTAAGCTCATAATGGGACTCACACCATTATATTAATCTCTATCGGATAAAGAAACAGGTAGGTAGCCCTACAACCACACGACCATTCATCTGTCAATACCAACGAAATTGATCTATCGAAAACAACTTGCCTATGTTCGAACCCAATACAACTACCGCTGAGTGAGTGATGGAATCAACAAGATTAACATTTTAAGGCGTAGGTAGTTTTCACTGAAGTATTAATTTGTATTTTGCGTGTAAATTGATGATTCTAGGCGTATTATTATTATTGTTTTTTGCCCTGATGTTCACAGGATGTAAGTACCTACTGCCTTCTGTTACTCGCTGTTTCATTTTTGTTGATTGTGCGTTAATTTTGTTTTGATCTCGATCTTGAACAAGTCATCTTTAGAAAACGTGTTCAAATGCATGCAGTGTGGCAGATTTTCGAAATCCACCATACGCATTTTCATGATGAACAATAATTATTATCTGAAAGAAAATTCGATGTGTCATTTTGAGGTTTTGAATTATTGGGGGAAAATGAGGAACTTTTTTTCAAGGAATTCAAAGCTGTCATTGTATTTTTCAAGGCGTTCTTGATACCAGAGTCACAATAATACCCAACTTCATTTTTTAGTATTGGCGCCATATTGGTTTGTTTAAAAGTCTTCTTTACCTGAATACTGAATAAAGATTTGAAATGTCGGTTTCGCGAAGAGTGCTCTGTTTTTATAGGAATATTTCTCGATATGTGAAATAAAAAACTATGAATTGGACGAAAAATTGAAAGAAAAAAGAGTCTAATCTAGTTGAAAAAAATCAAATACAACTACTTTTCAACAATACAATTCAATGTTCTGTGTTGTATTAGCCAGGAAAGTAGTTGTTTTTGTTGGTCTATATACCAGGGATTCAAATTAAAACAGTATTCGATATTTTTGATAGGATTAGATTATTTTTTCTTTCACTTCTCGTCTGCTTCTCGATATCTAAAGAAGAACTCCATTATCGAATACTACATAAATTCATGTATTTCATTCATAATTGTTTTGGCAACCTCCCTGTGTACCCATGCTTTTTTCCACCTCCACTTCTCAGAACCGTGACTATTAGAAATGAAATATAGTACAAAAAATGATTAGTCCATTCAAAACCAGCATATAGGTATCAAATCCACGCACCCGTCGTTCAATTTTTCCTTTCACATTTAAATTAAATTTATTCAAACAGCGAAATTCGATCCTCGGGACAGATAAATAAATCAACCACTTAAATTATAAATAACGTACGTAACGAAAAAAAAATCTTTCCAATTTTTTTCAGCCACCGTCAACAAAGCTCACAGCGATGGGAACAAACTACCGAACTATTTATTGAAGATACAAAAAAAGTTTTTTGTTTTCAGTGGAGGGTTCGCCTACTGTCTTCCTGTTGGGTAAAAGCGCAGGCCTTGCATATCATTAAAACGACTATTATTTGTCCCCATATCCTATGGCAAACAGAGCATCTCTACCTTCCTACACTTCAAATGCGTAACTAGATTGAAAAAAATCAGCGTTGGATTTTGGTTGAATCAGATTGGGTCTTGACAACAATAGTGATTCACGGAACAAGTCTGGCAAATATGGGGCAACGGCTACGATAATTAAACAGACGGCATTGGCTGCTAATTCAATTGTATTCTTGCAAAAAAAACGTTTTGATGCAAAAATTACCAAAATGTAATCTAGAAAAGCCGATCTCACTGTGCCAAATGAGTAACCATACCATTGAAGTCATCCATTACCTTTCTTGGAAAAATCACGTGAGGTCCATTGCCAAAAGTGCATCCCAAAAAATTGGTTTTCTGTTTCGAGCCAAGAGCTGTTTCACTTCCAGTCAGCTGCTTATGATCTATAAGTCACAGATCCGACCTGTCTTGGAATACTGTTCCCATATTTGAAGTGCGGCACCTAAACATATCCTGAAACTATCGGATTCTGTCCAAAAAAGGGCAATTCGTCTCGTCGGTGATGCCTCGCTTACAAATTCGCTCACTTCTCTACTTCTCTACGGAACACCGTACAAAAGTTGGCGATTTATATCTGTTTTATAGATATTTTCATGCTCTTCTGAAATATCAACAATCGTTCCTCCATTAGCAGTCTCTTATTCGAGATAAACCCGTCAAGTTCAGTCTTCACAACCCTTCGTGGTCACTTTAGGGACCTGCAGAACGTCCCATTTAAGAAAAACATCAACTCCTACCTTCTTTCCCTTGGTTCTCGCGATGTTCTCTGAACATTACAGGATATCTCTTTTCGTGAGAACCAGAACAAAGAAAAAAAAGTGATACGTTATTGAAAAGAGCCTTGATTTTCTACTGATGGCATTCACTTTATTGAGTGAACTGAATTTTCCAAATTTAGGAGATGTCAACAATGTGTGAAGATGAAGATGGAGCTAATTTTTGCGTCTCTGTCTTACAAAAAAAATTTTTTTACACGAATAAAACTATGGTTATTCACAGAAATAACTAGAATAATAAAAATTGTTCAAATTGTTCAGTAAGTGATGAATATTCCGTTGTTAGTACCTATAATTATTCCTATAATATTTTTTATCATTTTCAATAATTGTTTGACATGTGTAACTAATTCACAAAATAATTTGAAGCAACCTAGTAGTATCTTACATCAGCATTGAAAAAAAATATTTTTTATTAAATCTCAGTTGATCCCAATAGTTCAGATTGGCTCTTCTGAGATTATACTTTCGATGAAATGTGTACATATGTAACCGACTATGTAACCGTACAGTGACCGTACTAGCGCCATCTCACAAAGACTCTTCAAACTCAGCTAGAATACGTATTTTACTCACTTCCACATAGAGGTCGACTCTGTGTTGCAGCACTAAAGCTTGCCATACACGACTTCATGCCGCATGAGATTAATAAAAAAAATTATACTCAGGTAGGTACGAGAATAATAAAGACATTCCCGAGTTTCTTGGTATGAATATTTTTAGTGTGGATATGTAATGATAAACAATGTAGTTACTAGGTACATATTAATTTGTAGATTTTCTACTTGAGCAATTCAATGAGTTCACTAAATATGGTTTTCCGAATTCTGATTCTGTGAATGAGTTGAAATCTAGGAAAAATCACAAACATAACCTATCAGCTGACAAAAATATCACGGTTACTTCTTTGAAGTGAATTATAATTCAAAATAGGTATTTGAAAATTGTATGTATCAGTTGCATAGCCATCAATACTTACTTCCACAATACACTAGCGACATCTTCATGTTGATCGTAGAACTGTACGTTTCCCCTCATTCTCCCCTCCCTTCGAAATTGGATCAATAATTTAAAAACACGCAACCATCTTTTTTCTGAATGAATGAAATATCAAGTGCAAGGGTGGGGATTCAGATTTAGGGGAATATTACAAAGGGTTGGATATTACACTACAATACCTGGTAATGATTGTAATAGGAAGTTCAGTTCTAAGAGTATTTAAAAAATAAGTACTTATAGCTTGTTTTCCTTTTGATTTTCTCGCCACTCATTTGAGTTGAGGTATCCAAAACAAATCATATTATTATTCAATATAAAAAATACAAAAACAATACATAAGTATGTATCATGAATATAGTTAATTAATTTTTATTATCTTCTTGGAACGATGGATTTTATACAAGAAACTCCAGTCGAAAATTTTTTTCACTAGACACCAACAATTTCGGTTAGGTAAGAGTTGAAATTCAGTAAGTGGAGTTTTATATGGGTTTTCTTGTACATTCCTTATTGTCACTTTCTTTTTTCCTGTAATGAACATCGTCATTCCAATTTCTCCATTTGAGTTGGAATTCATGATGTTTATGAGGTTCCCATCAGTGATTCAGAATTTCAGCCAGCTGTGAATTGAATTTTTATAATGGAAAGTCTCATTATACGTTCTGAAAATAGCACGAGAGCAAGAGTAATTATCCGAAATGAAATATTATGTGCTTCCCCATTTCGTCATTCGAGTTTAGGAGATGTGGAATTTCATGTCATTACCGTGGAAAAATACCTACCTACTGGTTTTCGTTCCTAATGAGAGAGCATTTTTTTAGGGAACAAGACACCTATATATTCTATTATTGGTGAATCATCTGAAAGCTGTTGAGTTATGAATATACCTATGGAATACAACGTCAGAGGTATAAGAAATTAATGCGAGAAAGTTTTTCTGGACGTTCAAATCCTTCTATTTTGATTATTTATTTTGTAAGCACATAAGTTTATATTTGTACTACGACAATAACACTTGTTGAATACCTATTAACAATATTTCAAAGCCATTCGATCTATGTATAATGATCCTGGAATAAGCGGATATACCTATCATCTCATTGAAACACAAAAACCCCTGTCAAGTAGATTCCATAACTTGTATTTTAATTGTATATCTAGTGGTTCTGCCACTAATTGGAGAAGAGTAAATCCTCTCCACCGTGAATAATTTTTTGACAAGAAATAGTCGTATTGTATTTTCAGATTCTATATTTAACATAATTGCTGTAGCATATTTTATATGAAATAGTTTTCAATTTTCTACATAAAATATCATCTTTATAAAATGTGGTATTTTTTTACCAATATTCTGACAGAAAGCTGTTACAGCATTTTCCTGCCTACGTAATTATAATTACTCATATATAGTAAAATGTTCCATACCTATATTCAGAAAGTTTTCAAGAGATTTAAAAATTTGGGAGATGGTGGGTGGGATCTGTTTTTACTACGTCCCAAAAAAGTTCCAAAACGAATTGAGTCAAATATATACTTCATTGTAAAAAGAAAAAGAAACAGTTAAATAAGTGATAAACATAAATGGACGCACACGTAATAAAACACATTTCAATTAGAAAAAATATACATTTCAGACAAAAAAACTCATCAGTGAAGCCAACAGTAATAGTTCGAATCTGTGAATTTGCCATGTGTTCAGCTGATACCATTTAAAAAACCAAAGTTGATGCTATACTTTTCAATAAAAGCGAAACGCTGCAGTGCTGAAGATATTTCAGATCGATTACAGCAGATTTGATTACCCAAGGCGCCAAATTTTCACTTATAATACCACAAGAGCTTCGGTAAGAAAATGTCACACCAAAACTCTAGTAAAGATTACGCTAAATAAAATACAAAATACCGACTTTAGTTACGCAAAAATATAATAAGGTAGCTGCTGGTAGTTCAAACCATCATAATTCTTGACTAACTTTATTCCACTGAAGTTAGTAGAAATATACTTTCTTACAGGAAACTCGGAAGTGGTACTTGATATCTGCAAGAGTTATTACCGATATTTTTTTTCAAGGTCACGAATGTTTTTGAAAAACATGAGAGAAACCAAGAAAAAAATTATAGGAAATTAATTCTGTTGCGTGGGAGATTCGGTAAGAAAATTTCATAAATTAGAGTTGCTTTTAATATGATGACCTACTCTGCGTAAATACTGTAGATAGTAACTGAGGTTTATACTAAATTTTCAGGAACATTCAAAACAGTAATCCGTTTTCAATTATAACATCTAATATCACATGTCAATAGATATATAAGGCGCTTCATTTTTGACAGAAAAATTATCACTTATTAATTCCGTCAATAAGAACTGTAATACAACAAGTGTATTGATGATTATCGAAACACAAATTCCTTCTCAAAAAAGAGAAGGAATTTTCGATAATCATCAATAACACAAGTTGTATTTGTTCAGATTATTTCATGAATAAAATCAATGCCATTTTGATGATTTCCTATTTATTGTTAATATAATATGGAATAAGTTATTTTGATTATGCATTGTAGTTCGACACAAGAAGATTCGTTATGCAACCAACAATACATTTATGCCATTGTATGATGTAGGCAAGATTACCTAAGCACTAGGTACTACTGAGCTAAATTCATTATGATTGTTGTCACAATTTGTGTGGTTAGGTTAGGTTACATTAGATTAATTCTATTAATGCTCAAATTGTCTAGAATTTGTGGAAAATGAAGTGGATACATATTAATAGTGTGTGTTTATCATGGTTCAGACGAAAATTTGGTCATTTATTTACCAGGGAATCGGAAAATACTATGAAAGATTGCAACTAGTAAGTCGTTGTTTAATTAAACTACCCTACTGCCTACGAATCAGAAAGCGAAATACAGAAACGAAAACACAGCATGTAGGAATCCAATAGCCAATCAGGAGCCGAAATACAAAATCGAAAACATGGTGTTATTGCTAATCAACACAATCATTTCAACCAATCAAAAACGTGTATTTTAGCATGAATGAAGTAATCACCCGTTGCTATAAGCAACGTATACAAAAAGGAGCCTTCTAATTGGTAGGAAATAAATTTATGAAATTTTCAGAATAATCTCTTTCTCCAGAAACGTCTGATAGGTTATCGAGGCTTGACCACCCTGTATACTATACCACGTATTAGAGAATAGGGTTCTCTAATTTGTGACTATAGCGTAATGCTCTTTCTTACAAGACGGAAATCTCATTGAAAGGTATCGTCGACTATAAAACAAACTTTCTGCCCTTCATCCAGCTCCCATGGAGCTGCCCTTACAGCTGGGGTCCGGCCCTGCAGCTCGCGGTCCTTCGCAATACGAGAAACACACCCTTTCCACTTCCAATCTGAAAAAAAAAGAGCCCCACCGAAGAAGAACAAGGCAGCCTCGATGGGACGTTGGTAATTATCCCCTCGGCACGTAATTCGATTTGCATATCCAGCAGGCCGAGATCAGGTAGACCTTCTGATGTTCCGGACCGGGCACAATGCTCGATTGTTTTGCGGGACTCGTCATCGCCACCTATGATCCCCGGAACGAATCTGCATATGGTGAGAGAACGCGTCGCATTCGGGTAGTTTTTGTAACCGTTATTTTAGGGTATGCAGATTAGGTGAAGATGTTATAATTAGAATGGTTTTCACATGGCTAGATGCAAGCTCCTGAAGAGGGTATATTTTGGTTCAGTGCGAGGAAAGAGAAATTTAAGATTCAATACTCTGGAGGAGCTATGTTCGAGCATGTGTAGGAATAATTTCAAGGCCTACTATTGCCTACATATACCTAGGACTTTTGGTGCTCATTGAAGAACTTATGATTTTCATCAAGCTTTTACAAAGCTAGAGTGGTTTTCAAATGGCTGATAAAGACTCCCAAAGAGGGTATATTGGTGCAATACGAGGAAAGAGAAATTTGGGATAAAAGACTTAGAGCTAAGTGCAAGCATGTGCATGTGTACGAATTTCAAGGCCTACTATTTTTTTATGTTCTGGTTCTCACGAAAAATTATATCCTGTAATGTTCAGAGAACATCGTGAGAATCAATAAGGAAAAGGAGGTAGGAGTTGGTGTTCTTCTTAAATATCTGGAGATCGTATGCCTCCAAAGTCTCGATGTTCGTTGGATGAACGAGTCTTTGGAAAGGGACGTTCTGCAGGTCTCTAGAGTGACCACGAAGGGGTGTGAAGACTGAACTTGACGGGTTAATCTCGAAGAGACTGCTAATGGAGGAACTATTGTTGATATTTCAGAAGCGCATCGCCCATGAAAATATCTATAAAATGGAGATGAATCGCCAACTTTTCTACGGTGTCCCAGATAAGTGAGCTAGTTTATAAGCGAGGCATCACCGACGAGACGAATTGCCCTTTTTTGGACAGAATCCAATAGTTTCAGGATATGTTTAGGTGCCGCACTCCAAATATGTGAACAGTATTTCAGTACAGGTCGGATCTGTGCCTTATAGATCATAAGCAGCTGACTGGGAGTGAAATAGCTCTTGGCTCGAAACAGAAAACCAAGTATTTGGGACACCTACATACAGGACTTTTGGTGCTTGCTGAAGATAATATTTGCTTTTTTACTTAACTCTTTATTGAGCTACAATTGTTTAGCTCAAAGTTTTAAAAAAATGATCTATGTGGGAATTACTTGAATTTTTCATATTTTCTGCCCAAGATTACCTATTTTGTATCCGTGACAAGCTTTTGAATCTGTTACTGACAAAATTAGATAGATGAAACAATGAAGTGAGTTAGTTATTCATTATACGAGGGAAAAGGTAATAGATTTTTACCTTGCTAAAATCTAATATTTTTCCTGTGTATAATGCATTTTTTTCTTGTGACGGGAACAACGACGATTTAATATTGAAAAAACAATAACTAATATTTATAGCGAAAATAATAATTTCTGTCAATTCAATTCAGTGATTTGTTTTAAAAATTGCGAACTCACTGGTGTTTTTCTGACACTAATGGGGTTGGTAGAAACAGCGACGTCACAAAAATTATTTCCAGCTGAATCGAGAAAAATAAAATGTCATAAGTTTTTCCCGTCACAGATCCTTATCAGTGCTTGGTTTTGAAAATATTTATTACGTTAATATCATTGATCAATGATGTTAAATTGAAATCACACACATCAGGAAAACTTTCACAGAATAATACAAAAGTTGAATTCGTAACGAAAAAGGACCGGAACGTGGAAAATATAAAAAAAACACGCCACTGGCAATACCTATTAAACGCTTTATAAATCATTGACGATTCTGCTTACGCAGTCAGTTATTGGGTTATGAATATTCAATCTTCAAATCGGACATTTCAAAATATTATCAATAAATACTGCCCCTCCCATAACAACGCATTCAACCACGTAATAGGTAATCATATTCAAGTCGCCATTAACGTCCGATTGCTTTACAGATGTCACGATTTATTCAATGAACCTCCTTTCCTTTCCATAACATTTCATAACATAAAATCACTACGCCCACTATATCACATCTAATGGAAATTGTGTGAGTAGGTATACTTTGCTGTTGGGACTTGCCGTTTTAATTAATCGTGTATTGAATACTGATATTAAAAATTGTGTCCAGTGGTTATTCAAAAGGCGAAGGAAGAACATAATATCTGACATTTGACAGAAAAAACGTGAAAAAGCGTGATGAACAGCTCGAAAAAGAACGTCATTTGTCCAATGTGCTCAAGGTGGATATAGAATGGTGAAACAGCTTAATAAACTGTAGACTTTTGCCTACTTGTTTCATACCGTAGTAATATTTCCTGAAATGGCGTCATACCTTCTGTCGGCAAAACAGAAACTGTGCTTCTGTTAGTGTCATCTGTTCTAGCAGAAATAATTGATACCTGTTTTATCATCCTATATCCACCTTGAATGTGATATATCAATTATTATCTGTCATTTGTCTGGTACACACATGCTGTCACATTTCAAGGCCACCCATCCAGAGGTACACTGTATACTTACTGTAATCTGCATTTTTCAGGAACCTCCTTCACCCCTTATCCTAGAAACAAAGGTTACAAATAATAATAATATAATATATCAATTAACCAATAAGAAGTACAATTTTTAGTAACATTGAATTTAGATACTAGAGCCACTGTATGAAAGAGCCCATGAAAGAAAACCTGAGCATGAGATTCTCAGAATTATTTAACCTACAATTTGCTCTCGGCTATATATACCCAAATAAAAAGAAGTAGTAACACAAAATTCAAATTTTCAACGATTATAATATATTATGCAATTACCTTCTCATAATCTAATATATCTTAACATACCTCACAAATAACAAACGATATAAGTACCTACATAGATGATTGAAATAATATACAATAATCACCCAAAAATTAGAATAAGGTAAATGTAAGCTTATGGTGATATGGAATTCTGGACTTCTGCAAGTATATTGGGAAAAAAAAATAATTTCCAATACATCTACTTGAGACTTGAAATGTTAGGCAGGCTCATTCAGTTTCTAGTTGTTATTTTTCAAGTCTATCTCCTGATGTATTGATTGTCCAGGAGTTTCCATCATCCATTTTTTCAGTCTAGATTTGAAAAGCGACAAAAGGTTATAGTTTTCAATCCAAATTATTATAAATTCTCGGTGCTAGCAATATATATATAAAGCATCTCTGGCAAGTCTTATGCTTTCTTGGTACTACAACTGTTAAATTTCTGAAACGCGTGTTATTATGTAGATTATTGACCTTTTTCACTAATGTTATGTGTTTTTCTGATCTATCAACATCGTATAATAAGAAACTTTTGACGTACATACATAGGTACACACTCTTTGAACAATTCGACGCTTGATGAATGATAGTATGGTTTATTCAAGATTATTTTCAAAATGAGATAGATATTGGTTGCACCACCCAAAGCATATATTCCGTATAGAAAATGAGTACGTGAACCAATGCATATAGTACATAATCTTTTCGAGTGGTGCAGAACGAATAATTTTCTGAATTCTGAGGTATCTGAATTTTGGACAGATAAGCTCTTGAGTTACTGTCATTTCTTGAAATTTAATTATTATAGCACTCTCAAGTCACAATTTCACCCATTTTAAGGGTATTCTTATAAGTGATATAAAATTTCGACTCGTTAATTCATCAAGACTTATTTGTTCATGAATTTTCGGGCTGATTCCACCCCTGTCAAAAGATGCGATAATGCACAATATTTTTAATTCCTCCCCGCATACATCTGCATATTAATCAGTGAACTTTGGCAACACTTTCCCAGGCAAAACCAACCCCAATGGCATCGGAAAAAATCGTATGCAAAACACGGCCGTGGCGGGTCACACTCCGTATATATGAATTAACGTTATGAATTTAGATAAACAGAAGGGTATAGGTGTGACTGACAGGATTTTCCAAAAGGACAGGTAAGGGATGCATTTGTTTATTTTTGCATACGGGCAGCAGCAGTCTAGATTCGGGTGCCAGTCTGTTTCGAGGTTGCTTCCGGGTTGAAATGCTGATTTGGGAGTTTGTTCGGGAGTTTTGAGCACAATTTTTTACGCGAAATTCCCCAGATCGACGGTGCAGTAGCCACAGCCATACTGCCGGGATAAGCATAAAAGTAAGTTGTGAGATATTCAAGTTTTCTCGAATTTTTTTGTCAATTTGTGAAGAATATACTTTTTTTAATAAGGATTAGTATGATGTATTTGCATTAGAACAATTAAAAAGCATATACCTATGCCTTTTTTTCTTGAAAACTTTAAAACACCATATGGAAGAATCGCATCTTCCTACTGAATATTCGTGTATTTCATTAGATTGATAAAGAATAATAACATTATAATTTTATTGATAAAACACTTATAGCTTTGACGCACCTATACAATAAGATATCTGAACTGAAAACATTAAGCATTTGTATAAAAGAAAATAGAGTAAGAAAAAATATGTGCAAGTAAGATGATTTATTTATAACTAATCATTATTTTCAGCAAGTTTTTGCTGAAAAATCAATTTATTTTGGGGTAGGTTGGTATTATATCACCCAATTCCTTGTATCCCGTGTTTTCCATAATTCCTCTTTCCACCCAAGAATGGTGCAGATACGATTTTTTTCTTCAGTAAGTGTATTGGTAAAACTATTGTTTTATTTTTTTTGTTCTATAATGAAACACAAATGCGTTTTGAAATAGCCTCTGTTTCGAAACGCATATTTTATTATTCGAAGGTTGCTACAATCGAACTGTCAAATGAAATTCAGAAGAGTTAGGCCCAGTTTACTTCTGCAGCAGTGGGTGGTTCAAAATTTTGAGTTTTGCATCACCCTCTATTTGTTTCTATCAAATGTCAGTAGATAGTAAATGAAAAGTTGAGATAGGGACATGTAAGCCGTTTTGAGCAGAAATGAATAGTTTCGACACAAAAAATTCCTAAACTTGAAAAATCTCGATTTTTCACACCATATATCTCTGTAATCTTTCTCGCTATTCCCCAAGTATGATATATCGACGAAATCAGCTCTTCAGGAAGAATCTCAAAATGAAATAAAATACAGGGTGTTCCATTTGAAATAACAAAGTTGTTGCTACTTTTCGATAGAAGCGGCAACACTGTATTGATGAAAATATTTTAGACGGATAGAGCAAGTTTGATTATCCACGCCCACAAATTTTCGAAATGATCTGTCTTTCTGTTCTCCAGATACTTCTAATGTTCCATCCACTTTGAAACATCCTGTATAAAACTGTCACCTAGCAAAGAAAAAGAAGAAATTATATTTTGAATAGGCAAGATCATTATACAATGTTTAAAATTTCAAGGCCCCACTCTTATATATCAGAACCCGTTAACAGAAATATAGAAATTTCCAGATATATAGTGAATTGCATAATAGCCAATGTGTTTTCAAGGATTCCAGAAACCCCGGTGTTGGGTAAGTTGGTACATATTTTATTTTCATGAACCAAATTGAAAATTATTCTGAAACTGATTTTCAGAAAACGTTTGAATACGGAATATGGAATATGGAATAACTAATAGCTCCAGAGCAGATAGGTTATATCAAAGTATAAAAATATATCGACGCACTTTGCAGCGTTTGAAACAACTTTGGAACAAGAAGTTTCATGACATGAGTGTATTGTATATTGACTTCCAAATGCCGATTGTAGGATGCAAAAACTGCACATCGAACAGAAAGATTTTTCCAGTTATTTTTAATGCATAATGCACCAATGTGATGATCGCACAAAAAAACCATTTGTTTGGATTTTTGATACCCCATATTCCATTGACTGTGGAACGATTCCTTCAGTATTTTTTCGAGCTATTTTAGAAGATATTTGTGAATAACCAGAAAATTAACCAACGTATAGGTGATCCATAACTTACAGTGGAGGTGAGTATTATAGGTCAAGAAGGTAGAACATACAGTCTAACTACACCAAAAATGTATCGTTTAATGTAGTCTACAGACTTACATCAGGTAAAAAAAGGATATGTTTCAATTCAAGGGATTAATCCCTCATCATCGGCTTATAATCATAAGAACATCTACATCTCTCTCTAGATGTACTTTTTTAACTGATGTAAGTCTGCAGACTACATTGAACGATACATTTTCGGTAAAGTCAGACTGTATGTTCTACCCTCTTGACCTATAACCAGAAAATTGGTCATATACTACAATATTTATTGTTGAAAAATTCCGCCATTGTCATCTACGAACTATCTTTCAAAATGTCGTCTTATTGAAGTAGGTATCAAAAACCTGTACTGGTTGGTTTGAGTTGTGAAAAGTTGGTAGTTACAAAGGTGCCTTCCTGTTCATCGATGAATAAGTTCATGCTCTACACACTATAGCGAAACACGATAATATTTTACCTCTATTGAATTCATAAATCCATATCAAATATGAAACAATATTCAACGTTCCAAACGTAGCTTCAAAGGATACAATACCTTGTATGCAAATTTATCAAACCCATATTCCTCGTGAGAAACATTTCCAATACACATCTTCTGTATCTATGATCATTCAATTCCAAGCAAAATATTATATCTTTTGCTCATCAGGTACGCCTCAATGGTTTTCATGAATGAATTTGCATAATGATTTCTGAAAGTGTATATTCACGACGTGACATGACAGAGTTTATGCAAATCTTTGTTTTCCTTATAACCAGACCTTTTCATGCTGTGCATTATCATCCGAATCACTCCATATCATTCCTGTATTTATTCTCGAAAATAAAGGCAATATCTTGATCTTGATTCATGAAGTTTGTTTGATAATAACTGGATTTTCTCCATAATTTGTTTTTGATGTGGACCCAAATGAAAAATATCAATGGCGTTAAGTCAGGTGATCTTATTGGCCGCACCTCACTGGTCCTGACACAAGTGGGTAAATACAAAAAATGGTTGAGATTTCTCAATTTTTCTTTATAGTTGTTTTTGTTTTGCGAATACTCTACATTATCATACGACTTCCTTTCCTAGTTATAAAAATCCTGTATTCTTCATGGAATAAATGAAGTCTACTTCTTAACTTTACTAAAAAAAAAACTTTTATTTCTAGTATTTTTTTATATTTCTGGAAACATCTTACAATAACGAAAATTTTACTGTAATCATTGTCTAAGATGCTCTGATAAAAAATGTCACTCAGTAACTATTTCACACATGTCCCGGAACGGGACGGAATCAGTTTTTTTTTTCAATTCCGAAAAATGCAAGGAAAAAAAGTTGATCAGTTTCCAATTTTATACATTTTTTCCAAATTTGTACTCTCTACTGTCACTTCGACTTTTTTCCATGTTTTTTAATTTTTCGAATCTTTCGCTCTATCGATTCGAACGAAACAGGATTCAAATTTCATAATTTTGATGAATATGAGACTACAATATCATATCTTGCCCAAGAAATACCCACATTGGCCTGTTACCAGAAAATAAAAAAATGCATCTCCAGAAATTCGTCTTTGTTGTTGCAAAGTTCATCTAGTTTTTTCATTTCAATGTTAAACTGATGTGGATTTTCAATGTATGGACGTTAATATGTCAGTAATCGAATAAACGAATTTCTCTTCATTCTTATAACACTCGTATTTCTTTTGTTAATAGAATTTTATCCAGTTTGATTATTTTTCTAACCAATAATTCAGTTACAAAAAACCCGAAATATCATACTTTTCTGTGAACTAAACAATGACCTACATTTTCATAACTATTCGTTCTAGCGATTTGTAATGACTAATGCAACATCTAGGGATGAAAATAGTAGGTACTGATCAAATCGAAATAAAATTTTCACTTAGTAGTAGTCGAAGTGACAGTAGAGAGTCCAAATTTGGAACAGATGTATAAAATTGGAAACTGAGCAACTTTTATTTCTGGCTTTTCTCGAAGTTTCCAAAAAAACTGATATTTTGAGTATTTCCGAAAAAAATGTCAAATTTGACAGGTTTAGAGTAGCACATGAAAAAAGTAAAGATGCTGTATTTTACTCATATTTCAAGCACAAACTAAGTGCGAAGTCAAATTTTCTTATTATCTGTTAATAAAAAAAAATCCATATGTCGCGAACTTTATGTGTGACACTGTATATCGACAAATCATTAAGAGAAATTACTTTTCATTTTGTTTTAAAGATCTATACATACAAACAAATTAGTGATAATCATTCCATGGAGAAATAATAATAATAATAAACGCTTTTATTGGTAGAATAGTCACATAAAATAATGAGTAATTTCTACCAAAAGGCAGAGTTAGCTTTTGTTTTATTCAAAAAGGTCCGACGAATGCTTTCTTCCATTCAACCCGATGAAAATTAAAAAAAAAAGAAGAAAACAATGTTGCATTGTATCCCTATTACAGAGAAGTAACAGTAGAGGTAAATAAAGCAAACATAACAATTAACATACATGGATTAAAAATAAATATACATGATTTTCATGGATCAATAATGAAAACAACAATGTTGGAATGTGGAAAGGAATACTTTGAAAGAAACAAGAATAATATGTTCTAATAATTTATCACTGGATTTCATTATCCGACTCAAAAATAGCAAACTCCGACCAAAAACTCGTCAGAGTTTATTGTTTTTTAAAGTTGGAAATTCCTAGCTTCGAATGATAATTCCAAGATTGGAATCATTTTTTTTTGTTTTATTTCCAATCTCCATTTCGTTCAACATTAGGGAAGGCGTAATTTATCTGTTATTTTGAATGATCGAATGATCAAAAAATTCCTGTCGTTTCGAACTGAACCACCCTGTTTATTTCATGTTCATGAGAATATCCCCCAACCTCTTTTCCGACTGAAAACCTGCGATGGAGTGTATTTTCCTAGAACTGTACCGAAACAACGTCCCATTTTATCATAATATATTTTCTCCGGTGATTTGTGTTCCCCTTCGAATTTAATCCGCCCCAAACGGCGAATTTTCCTCGGTCTTTCCAAACCCACCAGTTCGACTATTTCGAGTCTCTTCCTCTCGTTTTGTCCGGAAAACGTTTCGAGAAAATGTAAATAGAGTTGGCAATGCCGTAAAGTAGCTCGAGCGTCTTTCTAGATTCTAGAAGAATTCGGTGGAGGTATTGTTGCACAGAGGCGTTACTACGACTTTATTGAGTTTCTGCCTAAATCTGGGTTATTCCCTTGTATAGAAGAGATTTTATTGCCTCGAAAAGCCTATTTTCAGGAGAAATGCCTAAGGCGAATGCATCTCGAAGGATATAACTGTAGTTTTTCAATTGACTTGGCCGTTACTTGATGAAAATCCATAGTTATTGTAAACAAACAAAAAACGATAAAATTTTCAAGATAAATATATTTTTATATATTTTTCACATGTTCCGCTAACACTGTAGCTTCATCAGGTATAAGTACACTAAACTAACTACTACGATAACAACCATATTTATACCTATAATTACACAGTTATAACAATATTTGTACCTGTAGGGATTAAAGAATGTTTATCCTCTTTATTGCGGTAAATAACAAAAATAAAATGAATATCTAATTAAGCTATTTTTAGGAAAACAAATTCATCAAAGGAGAATTATTCAAATCTAATTGGTCATTAAGCAAAAGATTTGAATTCTTGAGTCTATTAATTTCGAGTGTTTCTAAATAGTTAAGTTTCACTCCTTTGTTTTCAACATGTAATATTTTGAATTCTTCATCAAAATCGTGATTTTCTTCTAAGAGGTGGTTGGAATATGTTGAATTTGTTTTCCTATTTACATAACTCATGTGGTGCTCATGGATGCGATTTTTGAAAGTTCTCCCAGTCTGACCAATGTATACCTTCGGGAAAGTTCCACAATTCAGTCTATATACTCCTGATTTTTCATATTCGGGAACTATGTCTTTATTATTTTTGATAAACTTTCCCAAAGTATTGTTCTATAAGCAATTTTAACAAAAACACCGACCGAAATTACAAAACATTGACCTATTTTGGACAAGCAACCGAAAAAGTAGCTTCATTTTTGCATAAACAAGACACTAAAATTGTTTATGTTCTGCTCTTTAACAATCATTCGTCAATGTCAATTTTTCATTTCACATTCCCAAAAATATTTTTGCGCCAGTTGAAGTTGAGAGAACCATCTTGGAGGATGATGTTCAACTCGTATTTAATGATTATGATTGATTGTTTCTTCTGGTGGTTCAGCAAATTTAAAAACCATCAACACAATTTTTGGTTTGTTTAATCCTTATTATACTGAATTTTGGCGCTGATATGGTTTCTTGAAAATGTCTCTGAATATTGGGTATGTAGGCACATTAATTTTTTTGAAATGTATAACAACTATTTTTTCAATTTTTCTCTAGACTTATCACTATTGTCTGATGATGGCTGCTAAGCCGAAACTAGTTACAAAAACGATTTGAAATTTCCATTATATTGTGTGGTCCACCGACTTTGAGTTTTTATTTTCTTTTTGATTCAAATATGGACCACTTTGAGCATGGATGATTTCCATAACTAAATATCGAATATTGCAAAAATTATTCCTCAAGTTTCTTTCTCCATTCGTTCGCCCATTTTCGAAGTTTGACCCGAGATGAATAATGTTTGAATCGTCAACATAAATAAAGCTCCCTCCTCATTTTCTGAACCCGAACCGCATTTTCGCATGCCCTATGCAAGCACCATTAAGAAATATTAAGTAAAAGTGATTCGTATAAAGTATGGCTGCATGTTCCTCATCGTAGCTCGCGAGTCATTTTACAAATTGGAAAGATAGGGCGAAGGAAAATACGAGGGAAACACCCTCGAGTGATGTGCCAGAAGTTGGGAGGACTTGCCATCCACTGTGCAATATCAGGGCATCTGCAAGCTCGTAGAACATCATCATTGATGTCGTTTAGAGAGCTTTCATCAGTTGATTACTCGCTTGATTATTATTTCTGATTGTCAGAATGTTCTTGTGATCATTATCTACACAGGCTGTCCATTCTGGGGCAAAGTTGCTGAATAATAAGCGGAGAAATAGTTGAAAAAATAGTTATTTGTATGCTTAGACCGCGAAATACCTTTTTAACGTACCGAAAGAACAGTTACCGCCGAGGCCGCTTGCGGCTGAGGCAAGATCATATTGAGATCGTTAAAAAGTTTCGCTGCCATGGAATACACACTATTTTTCGTGCAATCGTTGAAATTATTGGACTAGATGATTGTTAATAAATATATAATTGCTCGAAAATCAACAGCAGTTCAATTTAATTAACAATATCACCGTGTGCTATGGAAATGATATGTTTCAATATAATATACAAAATATTTTGACAGTTCTTGACAAAACGCAAAATGTCTGATACTGATAGCGATATTTCAGTACCTTCCACTCCTGCTGAACTCAAAAGCGTTGTAAATTCTGCGCTTTACGTTTTAATACCCGAAAAATCTAAACGGCATTACGAAAAATGTTACGGCAAGTTTGAAGATTGACGTGACAAAATAATCCTTGTCGTTGTAGTATTTTAGAAATGTAAAATTTGGAATGGATAGTCAAATTTGTGCTGAGAACGCGAAATACTGACTTCGCGTGCGATTGCACGAAAAAATAATTTTTTCAGAATTAGAAAACGTTATTTGAAATGTTCAAATCCAAAATGGCCTCATATGAAAACATAAAGTTGACAGGGGTTTTTTCGTCATGTTTAAAATTATTTAAAAAACGAATTTTGTTAAAGTAAGTTCCTTTCCATCTGTACGGATGTTTTTTAATCAGATGTTGAAAGAAGACAACTTACACCATCAGACACCTCAAGTTTTTTGTATTGAAAATTTTTTGCTCAATCCAATGAAATCATTGTGGTAAATTTTTTTTCAAATGGATTTTTTTCAATTCGATTTCTACATTTCAAATATTCAATATTACAAAATGACACGATTTAGTTCAATAGATAATCATGAGAATATTAATGAAATTATCGAATCAAATATACCAAAGAATACTGTTTACAGTAAAATATTGTATGGAAAGCGTTTATGGATTATTGCAATGTTAGAAAGTATATGAATCATCAAGAAATTGTCGATCCGAGTATCTCTCAAACATTGATAACTCTCATGCTTTTTGGTTTTTGAGAAACAGACCTCCGCCAATATGACATCGGTCTGTTTCCAAGTAAGAAGCTTTCGAAATTCGTCTAATTTTTTTTCGAACAATAATTATCATTGTCCGTGTGTTATTGCTACTGATTATATACCTAGGGAAAACATCATTCAAATACCTTTTTAAGAGAAAAAAAAACGTTATCTGAAAATGACAAAATCCAAAAGGGCGTTCATAAGACAAAATAACGTTGACAGGTGTTTCTTCGCCGAGTTTAATATTATTATACTAAAATGTTTGAATAATGTATTGATTGGATAGTATATAAAATTATGTCACACTAAAAAAATTTAAAACAAAAATCAGAAATTTTCGTTTTTCTGATGGTTTTCGTTTTCTCGTGATATTTTCATAACTGTTGAAGATATTCAAAATTTCTTTCGAGGATATTTTTCATTAAGAAAATACGCAACGTTGCCTTAATTTGAACAACTTTGTGTCTCTTAAGATTAGCGAGATCCCCAGCGAGATTCTTACTCGAAAAATAGACAACCTATATATGCTTTTTTTTCACGACCAAAAAGCACATGAATCAAAATCAATCAGATCTAAAATGAACTCTTAAATTAAAATAATTATGACGGTACCGCAATTTGCATGTAAGGATATCACAAGTCGCGGGTATGCGGTGGTGCTGAAAAACACGACCGTCCGTCAAACGGCATGCGAATGCACGCATTATAAATTTGCGAGTTGAGACTCAGGCATGATGAATTTATTCCTTCATTCTGAAAACCCTGGGTATTTTCTATCTGATGGAACCGTACGCGTTATATTCTATATTAGATTCGATTCCGCATAGTCTCACATCGTGCGACATCGTAAAGGCAAATTCAATTTGGGGAGACGAAGAATGATAAGAAGACATTATCATCCAGAGGCGTCGATTTTATAAAATGGCAATTTTTAGGTGTAGGTATAGCTTTTGAACAGAAAATGATTTCATTGCCATCAGGGTGAAAGAAACATGGCAACATCGAATCTATTTCAATGATTTTCTTCAATTCCGAGAGATTGTTATATTATTTGTACCTTCTATAGATCTGTTACTGTATTTTGTGAAATTTTTATGTAAAAATGTGTGGGATATAATAGTGTACCAAATACGTCATTATATTTAGTATAGGTACTAATACGCGATAGCAAATACAGCATTGGACAAATTTCTGCATACAAGTTGGTTTTGGGGAATACAAGATGAAATGGAATTGAAGAAATATACCCGAAAAATAGTTCGATTCAAGTATTATCCATACAAACTATATATCAAAAAAGCGCAGCAACTCGGTAATTCAGTTTTTTTTATATTTTCTCATACAAATAAATCACTTTTAGCACCAATGCTAAAAGTGATTTACTTTTAACACCAGTGTCATAAAATGACATTTTAGACACTGACAGCATGCATTAAAATAGTATATATATAAGACGCTATTTTGTCGCACGCGTTGTTTGGAGTACGACGAGCGAAGCGTGTCATATGTAATTTTTTCTATTTCGAATTGATTTGAAGAAAAAAATGGATTCAATTGCACTGGTGAAATTGACACCGCTAGGAGTCAGAAAACCAAGAAACCCAAAAGAAGAAGAAGATTATTGCAATACCAGCGGTGAAAAATTCAATGTTGTTATTGTTTTTATTGATCAATTTGAATCAAATTACACTCAGAATTGAAATTTACCAATTTAAACATTGAGTTTCTCACTGCTAATATCACCAAATCCAAATCGCTCAGAAGTAAAATGGGCCTAACTCTTCTGACTTTCATTTGACAGTTCGATTGTACCAATCTCCGAATAATAAAAAATGCGTATCGAAATAAAGGCTCTTTCGACACGTATTTGCGTTGCACAATGACTTCATTATACAACCAAAATAGAAAAATTATATTTTTACCGACGTTTGTAGAAAAAATACATTGTGATCCATTTGATATGGTTTTCTCACAGAACTAAAGTGCAAAAGTACCTATAGTCAAAATCGAGGTCAAAATGATAATTCACAAGTATTCATAATTCCTAAACTATCAATTGTCAACACTATGCTATCATACTTGTTCTAAAGAAATTCAACGTAGAATCCAAAATTACATTGATATACAGGGTGTCTCATTTATCATAGAAAAAAATATCACCACGAATGTTAATCGGCGATGCATTAATTTAAACGTGGAAAAATGGTACCTATCTATAATTTGCTAATAACAAATTAGATATTCGTGAAATTTTGATGCTATTATTGATTTGTAACTTATATTCTATACGTGATGGATATGCCCCAAAGCCAGTTGAGTTTCAAAGATTGAGCTTTGATGCCGACATATTTAGCTTATATTCAATTGTTCTCATAACAATAAGCTGACATGACTGAATAATACATATATCACATATATAATTTACAATATGCATTAGTTCCAAATAGAAACTGTGTCAATTTGACTAGTTGCATCATAATCAATTAGCAATTATTATGGTAGCATTCATTCTCTCGTTTCATTTACTGATCATTTATTTCTTGAATTATTTTTTATGTCCCGAATTGTAACTGAATTTGTTTACGTTTAGTTTATTTTCGTCTACATAAAATGAATGAATCTGCTTGGTTCGGATAGTAAAATTTAGCTCAGTTATTTCCTGTGATTTTTAGAATGCGGCACAATACTCATATTTTTCGTCGAAAAAAATCAAAATTTCAAACATCTCCACTACCGACTCTTCTCCCGATTACTCCCGGAAAATCGCCTGTAAATCACCCGGAAAAAGGCATAACCTCTCTTTGGGCCACCATTTCCCTCTGCCGAGAGCGCAATAATGGCGGCCGCCACATGTGACGCAAACACATAAACACGCGTCCTGCCGCTACCCCTGGCGTCGCGACGGCAGCTAGAGGGGCACGGGAGGGGGGAGGGGGACAGAGATGGATGTGTGGGGATCAGCCCGAGCCAAAAAAAAAATGGCAAAGAAAGCCGTCATGGGGAGTCTTGGCATGGGGGGTGGAGGATGGAGGAAAAAAAAACGCTGTGTGAGAGAAAAACTTCGGCTTGAAGTTGGATTGATGGTATAGGCATTGTCGATCTAAATGAACACCTTGTAGACGGTATAATATTTTCTGTTCACTGGAAAAAATGACGTCAGCACTTTCTCCGTGAGGCAGAGACATCTTCTTGTCATAATAACCGAGAACTATTTTGAACTTGAAATGTCATACTGGGCATAACCTAACGTTCTTATTTACATTATTTTGAATAACCCGCTTCTTTTAGCACAGCAAAGCTTCTGTTTCAAGCACAGAATTATTCGATATCATTAATTCAGTGATCAGAAAGGCAGGAAATAGAAAAAAGCATCGTCAGTCAGTCTCAGTGATGACATGAGATTGTTCAATGAGTTCAAAATTGAGAAACTAAAAATGCGAGGCAAGTGAATAAAGTATTTGCATATCGATTGTATGATATTTAATACAATTTTAATAACTCACGTTGAGTTGTATTGCTCCACGCATATTTCATACCCACTGAAGAAAGCACACAAAACTTAGACCTTCTTTGAACTAACACACCACAAACACTTACATTCACTTATTTTCAACAATTGTCAGCAGAATACACTAGTATATTTGAAGAGATTCAAAAAATTTTACCAAACCCATGGAGAACCGAGAATGACGGGAGCTGAACTATTTGACAGTGTCAAGTTGACAGCTCAAAGTCTCGTTAAAATAAGTAATAGTAAGCGTGTGTGCTGTTTTAGTTGAAAGAAGGGCAAATTTTGAGTTTTAAGTAGAAGAAATTCAAGATGTCAAATAGTGTATTTACAATGATGGAAATAAGACCTGGTGGCGCTACTCTTCAATTGTTTCAGCAGACAAATCCTTGATTTGGAACAATTGAATTTCAGCTCATTACGTGGGGTTCTCATGTACAACAATAGATGGCGATACTGTCGAATGATTTTTGAAGAATTTTCTTTCAATCATGTTCGATTCATATTTGCATCAAACTAATTGGAAAATGGCTTCATGAAGTTGTTAGAAACGATTAGAAGTCATTCAGAATCAAATATTCATATTTTCGTATTGACACCTGCAGTAACCTGTAAATTTGATTGAAATCGCGGCTTCACTTAGCCATGTCACGTTAGACACGTTTTATCGAAGTAGGCGAAATCAAGAGATTTGGGACATGTCACAGGATAGGAAGTGAATTCACCAGTCTATCTATCCACCTCTGTATTTACGAATAAGCCAATCCAACACGTGATCAAAAATGGCTGCCTTGAGGCACACACTGAGTGTTTTCTCTATTTGATTACATGTGTTTTTGTGTTTATAGTTTGAATTACCTTTTTGAAGGTTTCAAAAGTGAATACAATGGCTTGTGATAATAAAAGTGATTATCTGTTATCGTTAGAGACTGATGATAATGACATTGCATTAAGGCATAAGGAAAAAATCTGAGTCATTCAAGGCATCTTCCTTCATGAAAAGTAATGTAACTTTTTACCTTTCAAAAAATGTTTAGCACATACTTTAGCATACTTTAGTTTAGCTTCTGTGAGATCTTCCCTTTTGATTGCTTTCAACCATCTTTCTCTTCGGATTTTTCGGAGTTCATTCAATTCCGTCTTGTGTGCAAAAAGTAGTACACGGGTATATTGAAAAACTTCACATCATCACGATTTCCTCGACTACCACACTTAAAACAACAAGTATGTGGCATGTTTTTGTAGCTCTATCTACAATTGTATGAGAAAATTCACAAACAGACTAATTACAGGATATTCATAAATGAATGTTTATATTCGTTCTGGAGTTAAAACTTATTTCAAATTAAAATCACAAGGTTCAAATAGCTAGAGTTCTAATGCACTCAAACGGTTTGTATGCCCCAAGGTATCCATCTTGAATTTGATTTGACAGCGTCTTGGTTTGGTCCAAGGTGGATATAGGATGGTGAAACAGCTCTTCAATTGTTTCTGCCAAAAACTTGTAGACCGTTTGAGAAGGTTCTAATATTTCAGCTACTTGAATGAAGATGGCGGTAAGATCGATTATCGAAGAAGATTTCTGTTGCTCATGTATTTCTGTGGTTCGCATCTGACAGACGTGAGTTGAAACGACATCAAAACACAATAATTTCAGTGAATCTGGAATAATTATCGATATTTTGACTACTCTCAGTCATTTTCCATCTAGAATAGATGAAACTGATAAAAAGATGACTGATGCAGAGTTTCTGTTTTACCGACTCAAGGTATGTCGCCATCTCTGTTAATTTCAGGAAATATTACTACGGTATGAAATCAAGTAGGCAAAGGTCTACAGTTTATTCTAGTGCTTGTTAATAGGAAGCTGTTTCACCATCCTATATCCACCTTGGTTTGGTCCATTCTTGTTCTGGAGGCCAAAATACGTGAGTACCACCAAAAATTTTCCTTGGAATGCCTTATTATTGTTCCCAAAAACTGGAATTGGACCTATTTGAGTAAAAATATGTGTAAAAATAAAAATATGTCAGATTATGATAGATATATGATACGTGCTGAAGTTAGAAAAAAAACTAGAACACAACTTCAACCTAAAATTGGATCGCTGACGGAGAAAAAACTGAAACAAATGAGCATCGAACGACTTCTACTGGCAGACGTTTGGGACTTGACAGACAATTATAGTTCCAGCCTACTAGGTTTCCATTAAGAACGACAATGGTATAGGTGTACAGGAGCGGATATAATAACCCAGATACACCGTTCTAATGGGTAAGTATATTCTTAATATACAGTGACCTCCAGAAAGTACGCATCATATGGGAAATTGTTTTATTGATGAATTCTGACAAATATAGATACGGGCATTCGCTTCTGCATAAAAAGAAATCTCAAAAGACGTTGTACAGTGCCGTTCGTCATTTCGTGTTCAACGGGAAATTTCAAAAATTCAAAAATCATGTCCCAAGATTTGAAGAAATATCGAAAAATATTGTTTGGAAAAGTTGTTCAAAACAACATTTTATAGCTATGTACACAGCGTATCAATATCAACAATTGCATAAAATAAACAAATATTCGCGAGGTACTAGACACTATAATGTTTACACTGTTTTCTTAACCGTTTGCCACAGGAATACATGATGAAAAAAACATTTCTGATCACTAATTCTACTATAATTTCATCTTATGATGGACAAAATCGAATTTATTAAATTTTATCAACTGTACTATATACTGACAACCACCAGGCACCGTCATCAATTTTTATAAAATGTCCAATTTATATTTTCTTTATAACGCAACTTTTATTCAGGCGAATATTATGTGAATTAATATTATACTACAATGCTGTGAGAGGAAAGGATAAACTTTTGATGCCGTGATGACACTGCGAGTACTGGGAGGTGAAAAGTAATGGCTAATCTCTCTTTTGAAAGTGGTCAGGTTTGATTCAGAGGTTCTATCAAGAAATCAGATTTACTTTATTGAACATTGAAATAATTTTTTGACTATACTATACTTATATTTTCCCCCAAATACAAGGTCCATATTGATTTTACAATCAATTGATATCTAGACTAGACTATAAAATTACTTCTGGGTATAAAACCTTCATACAGAAAAGTCCCTATTGTCGGAAAACCAAGGTATTCTTTCAATTGGTGCAAACATTTTCATTTCAACACAGCCAATGAAGATGTTTCCTTCAAGAATCTAATGAACGCCGACCTATTCCTGAAGGCAAGTGAGAAAGATGGATTGATGGAATGGAACTTCCCTTGATTGAATTTGTTTTTCGCAATACATGTCTCATTTTGCGAAGTCTTCAATCTCCCTAGATTTCCCAGAGCTGTTCGGTATTCAGATCATGGAGATTTTTTGGGGTCAGGGAAATTTCTATCTGGAGGTCCCTATTATATTACGGTTAGATCGACTTTGGAAAAGGTCGCGAGATGGTAAAATTGGGTAGATCCAGTCTTCGAGTTCAAACTTGCACTTTTCGGCACTTGCACAAATCCATTTTGGTTTGTCAACTCAGAAAAGTAACAAATAATTATCGACTATTCGTAGGGTCATAAAAATATCGAAATTAAAACGCTTTGCCAATCGTTGAAAGAAGAAAATTTCAAACTGAATCTGAACGCATCACCTTTATCTCTCAAGGTCTGAACATAATATCCATCCATGACTTATTTCGCTTGGGTCTGCTCCGCCTTGTTTTTTTATTTTGTTTTTCGCTCAGGAAATAAATCGTATCCTCATTAGATATTCAAAATATGTGAGAAAATATAATTGTCGGTTATGTTTACATAAATTTGAACCCTAGAGGGGCAATTATCTTTCTTCTTGGGTGATATCAAAGGGGTCAGAATCTATACTCCACTCGAATGATAATTTTTATACCTGAATGAAATGCAATTATTCTCAACAAGTATAGTAAAACGTGGAGGGATAGGTACTTCAAGGGTCGAGTGTAGGTATATATATCGCAATAATTTATCGATATTTTATGTATATTTCTCCTGGTTTCCATACCGTTTATTTATATGACAATTTTAAATCATAAAGGTAAGTATTTATTGTGAAAGGGACTAATAATAGTATGTGTTTGACTTATCGTCGAATTCATTGAAGAGATTGATGATGAGAATTACTGAGAAATTGATTAGCAATACTTTTGAAATATTGTTACGATATTTCCACTTGGGTTCGTGAATTTAAAACACTCAGTACAAAACTGAACAATTCATTTCACTAAACACACTAAATACCTACAACTCAATAAACACTTAGTCAAATCACAACGATATTCGCTTTACAAACTTCAATGTTCACTGTACTAGCTTTCTTTCTAATTTCCTTGTCCGCGAAACCGCGGATCTTATTTAGGTAAGAACATCATTGTCCAGAAAAAACAGGAATAAACTGGAAGTATTTTTCATGTTCGACGGCAATGAATCATCCGCTAATTATAGCGGTGCGTCTGCGACCGATACCTCCGCTGTGAGTTACGCGTCGAGATGGTGCTTTCCGGCCTTCTCGGAAATGCCAGCGGTTCGTTACAATATGTACGGAATATTTCGACGACCGTGAAGTGGAACTAGTGATATTTTTTATTTCGAATTTCGAAAAAACATTGATGATGGCTGAAATTAAGTCGAAACACATTGAAACCACTTTGTATCATCCCTGATTGTATTCAGAATGTGAAAAGTTTTCGGAATCCATGAACCCATAATAAAGACCGTATTTGAAAAAAATAAGGTGATGATGGTTCAACAATAACGAAACGTCTCATAGAGATTTTAATAACACCACGTTAAATCTCATCAATAGTGGCTACGGACAAAGTATCTTCAGTTTTTCTATATCTTCTATAATAACGCAGAGAAAAATAGATTTTTCAAGAATTCATTTCGATATGCTGTGCAATCTGATCTTGGCTACACTGTATACAGGGTAACACAAATTCGAAGGCCACCATTGTTATTTCGGTAACTATAGGAGATACTAAAATGGTTGAATTAGGACAAAGTTGTGCATTTATGTAACTAAAAATTCCTAAGTATTTCCTGAGATAGGTATACCTATGCGAAAAAACCAGAAATGTTAATAATCATTATCATTTTATTCTGGCATTAGGTATTCAATGTTATTTTGGTCCTATACATCGTTGGAATTGCTATTATTAGTAAAATATGGCGCCTACAAGAAAAAATAAACTTCATAATGGTGGCAAAAAGACGAAACTTTGGATAGTGAATCTTTGAAGACCATCATATAGCAGTAAAAATGGCAATGTAAATGTGCTCTCAATTTTCTATTCCTCATTGAATAATGCCTGAAAAAAATTTAAATAGCAGTGAAAAAGTGGCAATGCAATCCTGATTTTGGTGTTTCTCATCATTGAATAATACCAAAAAAATTCTAAAGATTAGTATTCGCACCACATATGTTTTTTCATATATCTCTGGCAATACTCTGAATTTCAGAATTTTCTCGATATTGGTGGTAAATGGCTCTGTATAAGTATCGAAATAAAATAGCAAAATTATGGTGAATTTTCCCGTACTATAACGCATCACCGCGAATTCTCGTCTTCGGAGAAAACCAGCGGAGAGCAGAAGACTTATTGCCCTCCCCGAAGAAAACATCTTCGCATGCAGCATCTTTTATCCCGTTCCACCCTTGGACCCCCAGAAACCGACGCGTTCAACCCCAATGCGCGTCTTTTCTTATATACGAGCACACATTACCATTTCCACTTTGATCCTAATAGAAGTGGCCGGAGTCGACGGAGACAAACAACAACTCATATTCCGCGACATGTTCGCTGGAAAATTGAAAAATCTTCATAATTCCCAGTCCCCGTCTCTCGGGAAATGGGGATTTTCTGGGAGAAGCGAAAATTCGACTTTATTTATTCGTTGCATCGCGGGCGAGATGCTTCTTTCTGTTTTTTTTTTGTTGAGTTAGTTCTCATGATCAGTCTATGAATAATATCACCACGAAACATCAACAAATCTGAGGATTTCCACGATGAAAATAGCATATCAATTCGTGTATACTCGAGCAAAAATTTCTCATATCGTCTTAGTTTTTTGTAGCAAATATGTTTGATATTCCTATTACTTTTGTTATGTTCAACAGCAGTTAGTTGTATCAAGGAGGCGAAAGAAACCAAAATGATTTTGTACAGGCGGTCGTTGAAGCTGTGTAGCCTCTCAAGCACCTCGACTCTTCTGCTGCTGCACTATAAGTTATTTAGGAATCTGATAATATCTAGTTAGGATACTTCATCGAATCCAGAGACATATTGAACCCACAGATGTTGACAATAATTATAATCAGATAAATGTATCAAAAGCATTTCACCTAATTTACTATTGAGTGAACAGTGAATTGAGTAAAAATCTATTAGCATTATCTCAATCGAGTCAATCTGCCAAATCTGGAGATTTCGATATTTTTTGGTGAATACGCCGACGTTGCTTGCAACATTGCATTCAATGTTTATCCGATTTGAACCCGAACTGAATAAGCCTATCCAGAACACGTGATCAAAAATGGATGCCTTGGGGCATACACGGAGTGTTTAGTCTATTTGATTACGTGTTTTTGTTTTATAGTTTGAATTTCCTTTTTGAAAGTTTCAAAATTGAATACAATGGCTTATGATAATAAAAGTGATTATCTGTTATCGTTAGAGACTGAAGATAAAGACATTGCATTACGGTATAAGGAAAAAAATCAGAGGCATTCAAGGCATCGATCCTTTCACTCTGATGGATCAGTTAAAGCAGCTGGTTTTCCTAAATTTTGAAACCACATTTCGCAACAAATTCGCAAAGTTATGTAACTTTTTACCTTTCAAAAAATGTTTAGCACATACTTTAGTTCAAGTTCTGTGAGATCTTTCGTTTTGATTGATTTCAACCATCTTTCACTTCAGATTTTTGAGAGTTCATTCAATTCTGTTTTGTGTGCAAAATGTAGTACACTGGGTATATTGAAAAACTTCACATCATCACGAGTTCCTCGACCCCCACACTTAACAACACAACAAGTATGTGGCATGTTTTTGTAGCTCTATCTTCAATTTTATGAGAAAATTCACAAATCACAATATAGTCTAAACACAGAATATTCACAAATGAATGTTTAAATTCGTTTTGGAGTTAAAACTTATTTCAAATTAATATTTTGCACTACACTTATCACACCTCCTCCAAATCGATTGTAACAACTGGTTTTTTCGTGCTACAACAATTTAACAACGAACATAGTGTAAGTGTACACGGGAAATCACCGAACGGTATCAGTGTTACACAATCTACTATTCTGTACAATAGTGTAGTTAATGGAGACACAGCGAACATACCTTAAGACTCCACCATCTTACATGGTTGCTTCATCCCCATGACTGGGACCGATATAAAAATTAATTATCAACATAAAATCAATTCGGCTTCGGAAAAACACATTTCTCGTTAGTCGTCTGGCGTTTGACAGTATCCGTCTTACTCCTCGTTATGGTAATCTCTTTCAGATGTTCATTCATTAGATGGCGCATTGCCCTCGGAACGGGCCAAAATGGAGAACAAATGAGCATCAGCCCCCTCGGTTGGTAATTGAAAACAAACAGAGTCGCCTTCCATTAATTAAGTAGGAACTGTCACCGCCGTTGCTAAAGTCGATTTATAAGAACTTGCGACGGTCTTGACACAGTGGAATCAAGATATCTTACGGTGGAAATACGGGGGGATGTGCCATATTTGAATATCAGTTCACTTTTCAACTGCTTTTTGAGGTCGGAATTTTTTATTTCGGAAATTATGATCCTAAATTTAGTGACACTGACTACATGTTTATTAAAATTTGCTCTTGCTGCCGTGCTGAAAGCCAGAATTTGACAAATTCTTCGAAATTCAGTTTATGTCATTTTGGGTATGTCTGCAACATTTTACACCCATCATACTAGTAATAAATGTCACAATTCAAATTTGGTTGATCTTATGAGCTTTGGAAATATGTTATATCGGCAAAGGTTCTCCCAAACCCAATGGATATTGTGGTATTTAGCAATTGCTAAGAATAAATGTCATATAATACCAGAAAGCTGACATTATATGACCAATTTAATTTTGTCATGAGTTAGAGAGTTGCCACTATTTCCAATAGAATTAATTCGTCGTATGTAGCGTATGCTGAGAAAAATAGTCATATATTACAAATTTTCTGTTGGATATGACTAATTTAAATCTGATGAAAAGAACTGAACAAGAAGTTGCCTCAGACTGATATTACCTGATTTGATTAATATATTTTCAATGACTTCCATTGTCTGCTATTAGGTTGAATAAATCTATATTAATCATATTTTGGAATTTAATAAATTAGTCTGACAATATGATGATATTTCTTAGCAAAATAATAATAAAAAATAGTGAAGCTCTGAATCTCGTATCTTCATTAACCAAGCTATTCCACTTTGGAAATATGAAATGTTTTCACGAAAAGTTATATTTCCTCATTCATTGCATATCAATCCTAGAAGGTGCTACAATGCACAAGATTTTTTCAACAATCGCAGTTCCTAGACAAGAAATCCTATAACGCTAGATCCGGCATCCTGTAGTATTTTTTTGGTCTAGAGGGGTCTGCAAGAAAGTAGGTACTATGATCACGTGGTAATCAGTCAATATTATTTTTGCTTTATATTCAATGGACTGTGAGAAACGCGACAATTTTAATCTATTTATCCGCTATTAGACATTACTTTATTAACGATATTGGTGGAATAGTAATTTACGTAACAAGTCCGGAAAATACTGATTTTTTGGATGAGTAGACAAAATAGTAATTTACGTAACAAGTCCGGAAAATACTGTTTTTTTGGATGAGTGGACAAAATTCTAGGACGAGCGTAGCGAGTCCTGGAAGTCTGCGAGTCCAAAAAAACTGTTTTCGGGCGTGTTGCGTACACAATTTTTTCAGCAACCGTGTAGAATAACAAATCAAAGAAACACATTTCTTTATTAGAACAAAATTTCGAACATTTCAATTCTTATTTATATTAATATTTATATTAAAATTAGAACAATTGTTAATATTGAATGGATTCAATTTGTTTGAAATGCTTGGTATATTTAAGTGCCTTTTGTTGAAGTCAGAACAAGAAGGTAAAGTTTCCATTTCACATTGATTGTTTTCATCTGATAATTTTTGAATGTTAGCTAATTTTATGTCAGATAGCTGTCAGTCGTTATTTTGCTGCTATGGTAATGATCAACTGCATTTATCAAAACCATACTACCAAGATTTTCATATTTACAATGACAACAACGATGTGATTCTTCCCGGCCTAGTCCGGGAAGTACGTACTTCCCGGACTAGGCCGGAAAAATGCCACTTTCTCAAAAAAAAATCGTCTGGAAAGTACGTAGGTACTTTCCGGACGGTTGTCGAAAATAGTAATTTAAGTAACAAGTCCGGAAAATACTGTTTTTTTGGATGAGTGGACAAAATTCTAGGACGAGCGTAGCGAGTCCTGGAAGTCTGCGAGTCCAAAAAAAAACTGTTTTCGGGCGTGTTGCGTACACAATTTTTTCGGCAACCGTGTAGAATAACAAATCAAAGAAACACATTTCTTTCAAAAATTGAAATGTTAGCTAATTTTATGTCAGATAGCTGTCAGTCGTTATTTTGCTGCTATGGTAATGATCAACTGCATTTATCAAAACCATACTACCAAGATTTTCATATTTACAATGACAACAACGATGTGATTCTTCCCGGCCTAGTCCGGGAAGTACGTACTTCCCGGACTAGGCCGGAAAAATGCCACTTTCTCAAAAAAAATCGTCTGGAAAGTACGTACGGACGGTTGCCGTAAGAATATGCTTCCAAATAAAAAAAAAAGTGAGTAAATATCTCAAAAAACCACTTTCACGATTTTTACCATTGAGGAACTGTGGAAACATTTGATACAACTCTTTATATATATTATAAGTAGTGAGCTGATGGTTTCATCAGTGATTATTCTGGATACTTATCGAGACAAAAAGAAAATAATAACCATTCCCATTTTGAATTTTTCCTGATGCCAAGGAACATTAACAACTTTCTCAGATAAAATTTGATAAGTCATCCTATTTGGAAGACTGAGCTTCTGAAGAATGCAATAAAAAACTAGGTCCGTACTTAGAAAAATCAACGTGGTGATTGGGCCCCAATATAGATCCGATTATCAATTTAAGATAGTGTCATTCTGTAGGTACTGAAAAGTACCAAGGTATTTTTATTATTTGTACCCAAATATTAAGAGGTCAGTAGATCTATAATTGAAAAGATATCGCAATTTTTTGTTTTTCCGGTGAATTTGCCAAAATGTAGGGAATTTTTCGGATTTCGTGATGGTAATTTGTTCAGCTTTTAGTTGCGCCACTTTGTCGTATTTTCAGTCGGCTTCTTTCTTTCGACTACATGATGGGAAAACCTATAATGTGCGTCGAGGAACATCTGGAAATCCTATAAAGAAGTATGCCTAATGGAAGAGGAAATACCTATTGGATATTTTCTTGAAAGTTTGTAGGTGAGGTATCAGAAAAAAAATCTCTAGGAAGTGAGTTCTACAATTTCACCGTTCGATAAAAAAATAATTTTGATAGCGTGTAGTTCGGCAGGTCTGCAATCTCTCCTTAGTGGAGGTATCTCCAATTATCTCAGTTTCGATCGACTTTTCCCGTCAAATCACCCCGTACTGCTCGCGCTTTTTCGCAGATGGCCCGACGTACATACACCGTATATATTTAGGGTTGGGAACGGGGGTTGGGGGTGAGTTTTCCCGCAATTCGACACAGCTCGCGAGGTCTTCGATCGATGGTGGGGGGGTGAAACCGTCTCCCCCTCCTCCTCTCCCAAGATGGAGGAAACAAACAGCATCACAATACCTATCTGAAGTCATGCACACGAAAAATAATCTCTTTCATCCCACACTCTCGCTGGGATGCTGGGAAAAGGCACAATGTGACGGGGCAAGATTGGGTTTGCCTTGATGGATAAGTCTTCGTTTGAATTTTTTTTTGCTATCGACTTTGCCGGGAAATGCAAGGGTTTCTATAAATGATTTTAATTTAACATCTTTATTCGGAAGAATTTTCGTCAAATGAGTTCTTGGGTCTTTAGTATGATAGCTTTAGCAATTGGGATCTCACAAAATCATTTAATTTTCGAAATACATCAATTTATAATTATTGGAACCAAATATAATATACTTAATAATGGCGGAAATGCAATTATAATGAAAAAAAAAAGAAGGAAACATAAACTTCCAGTGCAGAAATGATATTTTGTTTGTTGTGAAACAATTCACACAATTTCCAAGAGTTATTTTCAGCCATAGCCTTGATTATATCATTGCAATCATATATTCTTATTCATATGTCATAGGTAAAACATAATATTATATGTTATATATTTTCATAAAGCATATAATATGATATCGTGATATTATAATAATTCATGAGATGGTATCGTAGAATCTGTTGCATCAAGATATTTTTTTCAGAATATCTGGAGAAACTTTGAAGCTTTGCAACATTGTACGTACGCTGAATATCAACAAAATGGTGAAGGAGCAAAAACAAGTTTTGAGAAAATTCGTACGTGATAAATTTTCATAAATGTTCAATTTGAATGAAGTTGATTTGATTTTTGCATATTTTTAAGATTTTGTTGAGGTCTCGTAGTTCCTTAATGAACTGAATAAATTTCAAATGTGTCATGTGCCAACGTATGGGTAAGGTTCTCTTATCTGTGGTATGGGAGAGGGAATCAAAAACCCAACAACCCCACTCCTATTTGAAGAAAATTAGAAAATGACATATCCGCAACTCTAATAAATTTTTAAGATCAGTTAACTATTTCTAATTCCATTTCGACAAATGAATATACAAAATGGAAGATTTCAGAATTTAAATATAGACCAAGCTCAATTGTGAGGAAAGTTCAAATACATTTTTATTTCAAAATGTCTTTTTGATGTTCAAGTGTCAGTTTATATTATCATATCATTTAACGGAGTGAATCGATAATTCTGATTTTATTTCTGTGAGTATTGTTTTTGAAAACGGCATGTAGTGAAAAACATCCGGGTACATATCGAATGCACCGATCAGAAAAATTCTGAATTGGTATTTTCAAATGTTTATCACTTTTTATGATTATTAGACTTGATATACCTACTTTTATATCGTCGAAAAATTCAGGATACTCGTCACTGAATAACCTTGTTTATTTTTTTCATGTTGAGTTTCTTGCATTCTTTTTAACTTTTTATGAAAATTTGTATTCTTCGTACACCCCTAACTTCAAAAACTATCCAACTCGAGTGAAAGAAGACCTTTATCTACGTCCTACGGACTGTGTTGATTACCACCTGTTGAAATGGCGGCAATTAACCAAATCTGCAGAATGGAAGCGAACAAAAGGGCCGTGAAGGCGTTCATATTAATGGGCCTGCAATAATGTAATCAGGTAATCTGTGGAGACCGCCTTCCTTGCTGGAAACTCCAAAACTGGATTAGGGAAACTCCGTCCAGTATATTTTCTCTCGGATGTTTTACGACCCAACCAGGTTTGAAACTATCAAGAAAATAATAGTAATTAGTTAGATCTATCGATATATCTATTCAGATATAAAAATTCCGACTAATAGGTAGGTACCTAGATTTTATTTTTTTCAAATTGTTTTCAACATTAGACAACATCATACATAATCCTTTTTCACAGTTAGGTGTCTCAGAGGTAGAGGTGGGCGAATTTATCGATATATCGATAATTATCGATATTATCGATATCGATAATATCGATATCGATAATATCGATATCGATAATATCGATATCGATAAATAAATTATCGATTATATCGATAAATTCTTATTATCGATAATCGATATTCACAAACCATTATCGCCCACTCCTGATTTTCTGAATCCTGTATCAATAGTTTTTACATTTCCATGTACACAATATAAAAAAATAATTGAAATTTTTGGTCTCAATAGCTTGTGAAGGATTGAAAAAACATGGATTTATCAATAATATCAATATATCAACTATCTATAATATCGATAATATCGATAATTCCGATAATATCTATAATTATCGATAATATCGATAAATTCTGATTATCGATAATCGATATTTTCAAATCATTATCGCCCACCCCTACTCAGAGGTCCTCGAACGTTTGTAGGAACAAATGGTTTGAATGTTTGAGCTATAGCAGAACAATAAAACTTATTGTATCTCTTTATTTGTTTGTTTATTTCATCAGAAATACAGACCAGCTATCAAAACAAGCTTATTAATTGATGAAGTCACAGATTATTGCTGCTTGCAGATTTGGAAATGTGAAAATCATTTTTTTTTTAGATGTTAGCACATACGATATTGTTGGTGATATTTTTGTGAAGAAAAATTAGAATTGGGGATTGAAAATAGTTTCAAGATATCGACAAATATTAAAAGCATAATGCAAACTATATAACTCCATCATTATTACAATCAAATACATATAGGGGGTCATTAATCTGATGACTGATTCATTAGATGTTTATAGAGAACCAAAAGCGATATCAATCTAAAATTTTGCATACACTTCCGGTTGAACCAGAAGTTACATTAACTTCGTTTTTTAAAATGGAACACCCTGTATTTTATTGCATCTTGAATTCTACGTAACATTCTGGAGCAACTGCATTTTGAATCTTTTTTTAATCTTTATTCGTCTTTGAGATGTATTTTGATTCTTTCAAAAAATATTGACAGATGAAGTGACTAACTAAAATGTCTGTGATGATGAAGAGTTCATTCTTGGTATACACGTTGACGAAGGATTATTCTTTCAGAAGCCCTCGATATTATTCCAGAATGTTAAACAGGGTGTTTGTTATTTCCATTCATTCATTCCATTCGAAATGTAAATGCGAATAACTTTTTTATTTCAAATGGAATTATCATTCAATTTTCACACCACTCGACGCGAAATTGTATTCTCTAATGATATATTGAGGCATATCAAAGCATATCCTATTGCTAAAATTAATATTTAAAGAGATATCACCAAAAATTAAAAAAACGCTCATTCGATTCAAGTGTTTTTTAGTTATAATTTGATAGGTGACTACAGGGTGGATTTAGGATGGTGAAACAGCTCTCCAATTGTTTCTGCGAAAAACTTGTAGACCGTTTAAGAAGGTAGTAATATTTCCACGACTTGTTTGAAGTTGGCGGTAAGATCGATTATCGAAGAAGATTTCTGCTGCTTACGTAGGTATTTCTGTGGTTCACATCTGACAGACGTGACTTGAGACGACATTGAAACAATATATTTTCGATAAATCTGGAATGAATATTGATATTTTGACTCTTCTCAATCATGTTTCATCTAGAACAGATGAAACTGATAAAAAGATGACAGATGCACAGTTTCTGTTTTACCGACACAAGGTATGTCGCCATCTCTGATAACTTCAGGAAATATTACGACGGTATGAAATCAAGTAGGCGAAGGTCTACAGTTTATTCTAGTGCTTGTTAATAAGAAGCTGTTTCACCATCCTATATCCACCTTGGGTGACTATATTCATTCGATATTTGGATATTATAGAAAGATAGATCACATCACTCAATGGCTGTAGCCAACATTTCAGATTGATATCTCTTTCGGTTCTATATGAACATCTAATTAATCAGTTAGGTGATTACTAACCCTGTATAAGTGGTTGCAATTTGAGAGTGGAAGACATCAATTGTATCAACAATATCGCAGATATGGTGCATACATCGGAATTCGAAATCTTAAAAAACATCGACTGCACTATATTGACACTCACACCCTTACCCATACCCCTACCCTTAGGCCAGATCGACCTGTGCATATCTCTTGTGTATCCAGGAAAGCGCCAGAAGAAACGGGAATGACGTCTCGAAACTGCGAGCACCCCCTGCAAGAGGGAAAGAAACGCTCAAGTGGGATTTCCATAAACTTCAGCATGTGAGTTATAATACCCTTTCCACCCCACATTCCCATGCCCGGGCATAGGCACCCCTGAGGGGGTGAAGTATGGCATCTTCATCGATCGCGAAATACTGGTAGGTATTTGGGAGAGATGCGAAGAAAAAGTCGTCATCTAAAGAATGTCAAATGATGACAGTCAAGTGATAATTTTTTTAATGTGATTATGTACACTACTATTGCGGTCGTAAATCTAGCGACAACAAGTGGGTGTAAGGAAATGTAGTGTACAATATAAATTTCATGCATAAACAGCGAACATACCTTAATACAGCACTATAGTGTAGTAATGAGAGAGATAACCTCACTTGCGCGTTAATGTTATACAGGGTGGCCGAAATAATAAACTGGATAGGTACCTTGGAGTTTGTAGAAGCTGTTAGGTTTTTTCTGCATGAAATATGAAGAGTAATTTAAAGATATACTGGTGGAAACTTTGTAATACATATACTTCAAAGGTCGTTGTGAATAATTTCAGGTGTTGAAGACAAAACGTTGTGGATTCGAAATTCGTTAACGCCAATTTTCTAAGGTCCAAAAATTGTAATGATAAATGCACGCATTATTCTTGGTAATTGTGCACTTATCATTCAATGAATATTTTGATGAAATTTTTTGTTGGTACTTACGTATTTTGACCAAAAAACACGAATTTCATGATAATATCGTAAACATATATTTACTTTTCGAGATAATCGATGCCAGACCTCGAAATTTCACCCTATAATTTCTCTTTATTTCCTTGAACTTTAACATCTCTATACATAACATTTGGTTTCGTAACGAAACATTTTTTAATCATACCATTCAATTCTATTAATTGAAGCCGCTGGTGAACTTGTTTGAGACATCCTATCTGCATACCCTCGAATTATCTGTTTCATATATGGATTGTCCCTTTTGCTTTTCTATATTCTTGAGCTTATTGAATTAATTATTATTTTCATCACTAAATTTGACACCCTTTTGATTATTATTATAATCATAAAATTATGAAGGTATTTTATTACCCCTTTATTTGTTTCAGATGCCTACGCCCATGTATCCTGCTTGAAATTTCTTGCGTAAGGATACGATCGAGGAACAATCGAGCAGGAAATTCAAAGTTTTGTGCAAACAGGATATGGATTATATGTTCGGAGAATGTTTTTTTACATTTCCGTTTCTCAGATGTGTGTAGTTCAATACATGCATATTCAATTTTGTGCAGCATGTCCCAATATAAAACTTATTTCGAAACTTCCTTCGAATTTTTGCAGGTTTGATTGAATTTATGTATTTTTTGTTGAGGTAATATTTATACAGGGTGTGGAGTCAAAGATGGAAGGGATCTGATAACTTTTGAGAGGAAATTTTAACATTATTATCAATTGTTTTATCTCGTAAAAGTTGTCTAGTGAGATGCAAATGAATGAATTATATTTTTTCATGCGCAAACCTTCCCTCGACCAACCAGATTTGATCTGAAAGGTATGACGTATCGCTTTTCTCTTGAAAATTTTTCAGTGCAAGCCATGTACGAACGCTCCTGACAAAAATGAAAATTTTGTTGTACAGCAGAAAGTATACCTTTTGATGCATACAAGATATATTTTCTACGTTTCATAAAAATATCTGGGGTAATAATTTATACATTTTTTCTTTCAACTTCAGCACCCAGTAGTTCAAAAGTTGAGACTTTTATAAGGATACATTTTTTTTTCTCAAAATGGACCCAGAAGTACCACCTCCTTGAATAACAGAATTTTAATAATAAACACCCTTCATCTTTATCGGTTATACCGGATGTTGCCAAATAAGTGCGAAACACCCTTCATCTTTATCGGTTATACCGGATGTTGCCAAATAAGTGCAAAACACCCTTCATCTTTGTCGATTATACCGGATGTTGCCAAATAAGTGAGAAATTTTCTAACAAAATTACATTTTAAGAAATGCCTATCAAGACCTTTTCTTAGTTAACTCAATTGAATTGGGACGATTTTGATCGTCGAATTTTCGAAAATCATGATTTTTTTTCAACTTCTGCTTTTCTGGTGAGTACTATAACTCACGAATGGAAGTAAATCGCTATGACACACTCTATATTTTCAGTTTCCTATCCGTCAGAGGAGAACAGAAAAAATATGAAATGAAACGCAGTTTTCAACTAGTAATCAAACTAAATATTTATTTATTGACAATTGTAAAATACACAAAAAACAATAGATTGATGAAAAAATACAATAAAATATGTAAATTATCAGAACACAATTGATGTGAATATAAAAAACAAAATATCACAATGGAGACATTAGGTATATTTTATTCAATTGCGTAGAACCAACTGCAAATGGACATCAATACAGCGATATTTTCCAAAAATATAAATATAAGAAGAGTAACTAATTATTGATATTTTTAATTCAGATCGAATAACAGTACTTATCACTTGTTCTTTAGCAAATACAGGCAAGAGCATAATACTCTGAATTGGATTTGAAAAAAAATGTGTTTGTCACTGGTTAATCAGCAGCATAAATAGCAGCCTACACTGGTAATGGTTGATAGTTGAATGATTATCTAGGAAATCACATTTTTCTAAAGGTAGCAGCGCATGAAGAAAAAAATATCAGGTAATTATGTTCTTGCCACTTGGATATTATATTCATATCATGAGTAGAAGCAAGTACAAAATCTTGAAGTGGAATTGGCAGGTGATGCAAAATTTTTCAACAAGCTTTTTATATTCTCAGATCATTTGATACATTTTGCCTTGGTCCACCCCAATGATTCATAGCTGCCTGTGCCTTTCAATTCTTTTTCACCAAATCCTGTTAAGATGTTCTATATTGCTGAACTATACAGGGTATTGATCAAAACTAAATTCATTACCTTTTTCTCACTGGTCATATTTCTCATCTCAAAACAAAAATCAACAGGACCCGGCAAGCAACCTTGAATTGTTTGGAGCAGATTTTGATATCTTCAAGATGAATACAAGGTAAGTGATATTTTCACAGCTCGAGATTCAACGACACGATAATCAATTTTTCTAAGTTTTATTATCTGTTAGTTAATAACACTAATAAAACCAGTGAAAATGCCTCAGATTTGACTATTTCGTCACGAACTTTGAACTCTTTTAATCCTTGTATGTATCTCACCTAATAATACAGGGTGTCTGAGTCATCATCCTCAAGGATTGGGTTGGTTATACTATTTATGAAACATAAATTGTTTTTCGTGTTTTGGACAAAAATCGTATCATATTCGAAAATATTATTGATGCATTGAACAAATTCAGAATGCTTTTCCAAACTTAGGAAATTGTGGTTAGTTTCACCCCATAAAACAGAAATGAATGTGATTGAATTTTCTTCTTTTGATAGTTGACTTTGATAATCTTTACATTGTATGTCTCCTAACCTGACTGTTACCCATTTTGACTATGATGACTAAGACACGCTGTATATAACATATCTATGATAGCTAATCAATTCAATATTTATATCTTCGAAGGAATTGAAATCCAAGACAAAAATTCGGGAGTAATGATTTTATGATTATGAATCATGTTTTGTTTCTGAAAACGAATGCAAAATATCTGAAAACCCAACAACTTGTTCTCAATTAGCACTGGAATGATCAGAAAAATGTAGGAATATATTTTACTGCATGATTTAGACAAAAAACGTGGTATAAATGTATTATCTCTAAACTTACGAGTCATAATCACATGAGCAGATATCGTATCAACCCCTAAATTTTTGTCATACATCAGATGCATGTCAATTCAATGTTTTTATCAAGATTTGATTTCTTCGAAAATAAAATAATGCATACATCTTATTTTTGAGATGAAAAGATGATAAAAATGCTTAGCCGAACCTGAATATATTGTCAATAATAATTCAGTAATTAGATAATCGTTTGCAGTACCCGAATATTGGAAAAATGAGAAAATTGCTACAGTATAATGGTATTCCATGATTGGAAATGGAAATTATTTCATGAGATCAAAATAAAGTATGTATTTATCACCAAAATAATTTAATTAATTCGCAAATATCTGAAACCTTTGATGATAAAGTTTTAAATCAACAAATCAGAAACATTTCCAATTTTAAATATCATATAAAAGAGATATGTAGATCATAAGTATTGTGCAAAATAAGTCAATAAAATATTATAAATGTAACAAAATAATAGAAAATACCTATATACGGATATATACACACTTTTCATCGAAATGTTAACATTACTTCTTACTAAGTTATGTTGGTTAATTGGAAAATAATGATACCTATAGGAGAAATGACAGAAATGGGTTCAAGAGGGAACCAAGAACACGTACAATACACAAAACCGCATTTAGGATAAAACAACCTGAAAATCATCCATTCATGTTGAAAACGAAACAGAACAGACAAACTGGCAGAATCTCAAAGGAACCTGAACATAATAACTAACGTTCATTTAATTCAATCAGGACGAACATTTATTATCCTACTCGGTGGAGGTATTTTTTTTAATAATCTTCGCTTCGTATTGAAACGTCAAACCTCGATTTGTGTACATAATCCTTATCGATGCGAAAGGATTCTACATTATTTTCAACGAAAGCGGAAGTGTGGACATTAGACATCTCGTGTTCAAAATAAATATAAATTCTGACATTTCTTTTCCACATACATTAGGCACATATTTTACACACATTTGCACACTATGTAAATGATTATATGATTCACTATTAACCTCTTGGAGGCGTATGGCCGAAAGCGCATTGTTGGTGATCCATTCGAAAAATATATTCTCGTAATTGTACTCTCAATATTATCAATATTGAATAATAAATCAGTTTCTCATAGTGGGGAAGTTTCCAAAATTCAGATTTTCATTCCAAGTTGAAGTTTATGAAAATTCATCGAATACGTATTTTTTATTTACCTCGTGCTATCAAATTTTACTTAGAAAAACATTCCCAAAAATGTAGTTACGGCTCCTCCACCATTCTGATGACGTACTAATTAGAAGAGCCTTGACAGAGATGGATAGATATTTTCATCATTGTCTTGATGCATGCTAGCACTTTTGCGACTGTACACAGTTGCCGGAAGTATCGATATGTCTAAATAGTCGGATATTCTGCATCAACATCTTGGTATTGCTATGATATCCAATGTGTCATTTGTTCAATAATTCAAGTTGAAACTGAATTATATTTTGAAATTTCATCACGGTGCCCAAGGAAATGTTGATTATAGACAAGATAAATATTAAAATAGAGTATTTTTTCATTTTGAAATTATGGTCAGGTAAAAAATAATTTTGATATTGGCAATTTTTCTTTGAAGTATATAATGCTAGTCAAATATTCCATGTTTTGATGAATATTTCGATTCATCCAAGAAATTAGTGACTTCAATCTGGCAACAGTGCAAGTAACAGCTTTCTACTTCTTCTTTTTTCAGTCCGTAGGCTCAACTGAATTAAGTTCAGAAACATATAACCAACAAATATCTCCAAATGTCACTACATCTAATTAGTACGTCATAGTGTTCCGCCATAAAGATCGCTGTAATTTGAAAATTAAAATTATTAGGATGATTTCAACAGTGAAACATAATACTTTTTATTAAAGCAATGATTTCATGAAAATCAGTTCGAAGGAAACTTCCCCATTGTACTCGAAGTCATAGATGAGCAGCAATCATATCTCAATATTGAATAATAAATCAGTTTCTTATAATTATGTCATGAATTGCCCTTCCTAATGTCATGTAAAAAAAGTTGAAGACCTCTTGTAGACCTTTTCAGAATGCTTTCAAATTTGGTGGTTGAGGATATAACATAGGAATGCCTAGATTTTCCGATATCTGAATGTTTGAATCAAAATGTTTCCGTAGGACGTCATTCTGTTGCATTATAAAACTGTCAAAGTGAACAATCTCGGGATGACCTCAACCTCTTCAGGATTCCTAGCGATTCACTAGACGAGGAAACAAAATCCAGGTAAGTGACAGTACTGGGATCGAAAAAAAAAAACAGTGAATATCTGCTAAATTAGCAACTCCATTGACATTTTTCGGCGCCAATATAACTTGAAACGAATAGATATAGATTGCAAGAAGTAAAAATGGAAAATATATGAGGGAACTCAACGCCATAACAATTCACCAATAAAAATTGAGATGCGGGAAAAAGATAGACAACAAGAAGAAAACAACTACTTTTCTGGCCAGCACATTGAATTATATCCTCTCGCGACAATGCTCACGTTGTTAGGTTAGATAAGGTTAGGTGATTCGGTGCATAAACTGCGAGTAGATATAATTCAACGTTCTGCGTGGCGTTAGCCAGGAAAGTTGTTGTATTATGCTCGTTGTTAACCTTGTTTGAACATCTCAGATGTTTATTGGTGAATTGTTATATGACGTTGAATTTTCTTATGCTGTTATCACTTTTAAGCGCCATTATGATCAACTAAGGTCACGTGAGGTCACAACGAGGTTATATTTCGACAGTAATTCAAGATCATTTGAATTATCACTTCCGTTAACACGACCACATTGGCTGCATTTACGTGATTGAAAATTCAATTAGATCAAGACTCCTCGACACTTCAACTTGATTATTGAAAAAATGTTGCACATTATATTTCTAATGTGGTTGTACCATTCCTTAATTTCGAAATTTTTGTAAACATCACAAATATCATATTGACAGAAGACACTGACGTCATAAATGAGGAGCTTTTGAAAACATGTGTTCAATATTGAATGATACAGTTTTTCAAATTCAAGAGCGAATAATTTATATAATATAACATTCCTATTGCTGTGATTATGCTATACTTTTGTGACGATTACTCAGACGATCCTTTCTTATTGTAAAAATGGGAGAACTATCGCAGCTCTTGTTGTTGCGGAGATTACGCTTCAAATTAATATTTTGTGTATATCCTTTGTAGAGTCCACAATTACCATAATTTTTAATACCTAATCCATACATTATCGAAATAACCTCGATAACAAAAAAACTCTTTCGGCCACATTCCTCAAAGAGGCGACCCTAAGTATCCAAACTTTTGGCAGTAAGAATATGCAATATGCATAACGATTCAGCCAGTGTATTGTTTACGATACGCTTATTTATACTAACGATATCATGGGCAGGTATCTACTGCTCATTCGTCGATCAAGGGTGGGGGGAGGGGGGCTTAGGGTGGCATGACGCAGACACGCCTTACGTCACGTGACGCCTAGGTGGCGTAGTGATCGAACGAGCCGAGGTACTCCAAAGCTGCTCGATAACAAAACTGGTACTGATCCTGAAAAAAAAAACGAATATACGTGAATAAAGACATGCTTGAAGATATCTCGATATCGAGATTCTCATTTCAACAAAAAAACTTCCCATGAACTTCTGTCCTAAAGTATTGACTTTTGAGATACAGGATAATAAAGTTTAAAAAAAATCAGTTTTTCAATAATAACTGAGATAATATTGTAGACATCTTTATGACATTTGGTACATGTTTTTTTATGCATCAAGGTGCATTTTATGATGAACAAGAATTTTTATTTTCTTTACCAGTGGCGTCCGTACGAATTTTGCATTGAATATTTTTGAAGAAAAAACTACTATGCCACTGCTTTTTCTTGAAATCAAGATTACTTCTTATTCATTTCTAAGCATTTGATCTCATTGTTTTTCTTTGTTCGACGCAGGATTTTCGCTTGAAAAAATAAAAATTGTTTTACTGCAGTATCAATTCCTAAAAAATCTGATGCGGTATAGAAATTTTTGTGCATCGACTGAAAGCAAATCAGATTTGTTCAAAAATGAATGGGAACCCAATAAATCTGGATTTTAGCTACTAGGACATACGTTCATAGGAAGTTTTTTCTTAAAATGAATCAGAGAATCACCGCATTAAATATTAGCATGTCTTTAAGGAACACCCTGTATATCAGTGGTAGACTGTTCCCAAGGAATGTACATAAAAATATAGCATATTTCATCGATTTTATCTGCCATTTTCCCACTCATCAACAGGTGAGTGTGACGTCACCACAGAACCATAACTGTTTGTTTTCCACAAGAGAGCCGGTGCATTTTTATCATTTTTCAAAACTTTATTGTTTTTTTCGAGAGCTATGTCTACCTCGAATTTTCAATAAATCGAAATCAGTCGATTCAATTTCCAAAAAAATTTTGGCACTAGAAATCGATTGAAACGAAAGTTAAATGATTCAGCAAACATGAATACTAACAAAAAAAATACACAGGCTCTTATGGTAGACTAATCATTGAGGTCTCCTGATGACGTCAATAGACAAACAAATCCGCGCATGTGCAGCTGAAATTTGGCCAATGCACGAATATAGGAAATGCTATATTTTCGTTTTGTATTATCCTCGATGAATATCATCATCCATAATTTCCTATCATTGGTAATGTTGAAGAATATGCTGAAGTTAAATTGACTAGTTTTCAAGTTCATCGTTAAGATCGATGACGTAGAAATTTAAGCTGATTGGCAACAGTGTATAAATGTCAACGTGTCAAATGTCACATCATCAAAAATATCTCGCCCTCTTTTTATGGTTATTGGAATCTTGGCTTCATATACATTATAGAAAAACCTTGAAATAGCAATATAGAGAAGTTGATTTTTTTGAATTTACCTCTGTTTGCACCATTGCTGGCCGCTGAGTACGTAAGATTCTGGAGGTCTGGAAAACATCCACCACACCCTCATATTGCATTCTCTCTAATACAATGCTCAAGGTTATGAACACGCCAGTTCTGCCAACCCCAGCACTGAAAACAACACAGAAAACTCAGATATTATTCGTGGGGACAATAAATAAGTTAATATTATAACAATCAACTGCTCGACCCCAACTATATGGCCACATTTTCTCATATTTTCCCACTCTTTTTGGGTGCTTACAATTTGTGTAATTTCAATTATGAGAGTATTTTCTTGAAATGTTTATTCAAATCAAATCAAATCAAAATGTACTTTATTGTCTGAAGAATAATTTCTTATTGACAAAGTGTAGATCGTTTTACAAAGCATAGTCATATATAGATAATAAATATAAATATTCAAATATAAAAATATGGATATGTCAAAAAAAACATGTAAATGTATAAAAATTGTATAAAGAAGTAAAAATGTATAATAGCAAAAATGTAAAAAGTAGAGATAGGTCTGAACATTCACTAATTTGTTTGCAAAGGTGAAGATACATTTGTAACCAGCAAGAATGAAAATCGGTAGCATTAATTTAAAATCAGGTACCCTGATAGAATTCGGTGAGATTATAAAACACTTTCTCCAATAGAATTTTTTTTACCGATTTTCTAAACTTTTGTTCGTTTTCTATCTGCTTTAGGTGCAAGGGTAGATGATAATAATAATATAACATTTATTCAGTAAATAGGACATTCCTAATAATACATTAACAATTACATGTAATAAATTCCTTAATTTTATTCTAATCATGGTAGGTAAATTCCAAATTATGCTACGATAGATATATCAAGATACTAATATATACAGTAAAAATTTAGTTGAAAGTTCAGTTACACCTGTTGAAAAATATATTGCAATAACTTAGATTTGAAATCTTTTAGGGATGAAGCAGATTTTATTGAGCAAGGTAATTTATTGTATGTATCAAAACCCTTGAAGAAGACTGAGTTCATGCTGCTTTTGTTACTAGTTCTGTTTATATGTATGTCAGTCTTGTTTCGAGTGTTGTGTTGATGTATATCACTGTTGAAACTTATGGATTGTTTGAGATATGTTGCTGCTAGATCATTAACAATTTTATGTACGAATATCATTGTCTGGTATAATAGTCTTTGAGATACCGAAAGCCAGTGCAAGGTTGATAACATCGTGATTATAGAGGTATATCGGTTCACTTTCAATATAATTCTCATTCCTCTATTCTGTAGTTTTTGTAGTTGAGACTGTTTGTTCAGGTTTAAGGAATACAAAATTGAAGAGCAATAATCAAAGTGTGGTTGTATGATTGTTTTATAAACTAATATCTTGGTATTTAATGATAGGTGCCTTGAAATTCTAGAGTAAAAGTATAGTTTCTTTGAAATTTTTTTTTGTGTATGTATTGGAAATGGTTTTCATATGTAAGATTACAGTCCAATTGAAATCCTAGATATTTCACTGTTTTATTTATTTTAATTTTTTGTTCATTGATAGTAACATTAATCCTATTGAAATCAATTTTGTCATACTTGTACTTTGAAGTAATAATCATAGCAGTGGTTTTGTTTACATTAAGTTTTAACTTGTTGATTTTAATGAATTTATCAACTGTTTCGAGAATCACATTCATTTTTTGCACAGCAGTGTCTAAGTTTGTGTCGCTACAGGCTATTAGTGTATCATCAGCAAATAGGTTGACAAATTCACAGTCAACATATAAATTGATATCATTCAAATATATAATAAATAATAAGGGGCCCAAAACACTTCCCTGGGGTACTCCTTTATCGTTTAATATTTCGTTTGAGATAGTGTCATTAATTCTTACTTTTTGTTTTCTGCCTTTAAGATAATCTGAAAACCATTCATACACATAGCCGTCGATACCATATCTTTTCATTTTACTGAGAATTATATTTCTGTCAATGGTTTCGAATAACTTCTTGAATAACTTCTTGCTTTCGTAAATTATAGAATTTGCTTTCGTAAATTATAGAATTCTTAGTTAGTGTTGATGAGGAAATAGGAAGTATAATGTTGTGGGAAGAGTTGCGGGTATTATGTGTCGCTGACTCATGTCTGAATTCCTTAAATTTTTTTTTAACCAAGCAAACGGTTTCCAAAATGAAAATGCAGGCCAGAGGCAGTATTCTATGGACCAAACATAAAGGTCTACAAGAATCCCTCGATTCGGCTTTGCACATATATCTTAGAGCTCTTTTTTGAAGAATAAAAACTCTGTCGAATAAATAGTTCGCGCACATGCCCCAGAAGCAAATACCATAACATAGGTGAGATTCAATAAGTGAGTGGTAAGCATTCTTTGCCGCAGTTGGGCCTAATTCGATGGATGTAACACGAACGGCATAACAGCCAGACGCTAGCTTTTTAGTTAAATTTAAAATGTGCCCTTCAAATTTTAGTTTAGTGTCAATATTCAATCCTAAGAATTTATGTGAGGTTTTGATGCTAAGACAGTCAGTAACGGGCATGCAATTTTTTTGTTGATTTTTATGATGAAGTGAATATATTATAGGATTTTATCCCAGTATGACTAACCTGCAATGTACTGTGATTGGTCCATCTTGCCCGAATTGTTCTTTAGTCTTGTGGACTTGACCGATGAAATCGATGAACCCTTCTCCAGATTTGGGAACGCCCTGTTCGGGCCAGTCGGTGAACTGGAATTGTCTGATTGTCCTGGATGAGCCATCTCGTGCGTCGGTCACCTAAAAGATTCGAAAAATAATCGAATGATATGCAAATTGAAGGAATGCAATACAGGAATTGATTCATAGGACTATTCAACACTGAAGAAATCGTACAAATTGAGGGTATACTGTAATTTTCGTATATGTTTCTTCTTCTTTTTATTTGATTACTTTTTAAATGGGGAGAAAAATTGTAAAGGAACCTTATTTGCATATCTCCCTTTCTCAAATTCACGGAGAATATTTTATGAAATATTGTATTTTTATGGTTTTTTCCAGGCGAATTGATAAAAATTTTTTTACAAAACTGCCTACCTTGAATTTACGAAAAATTATAGCATTCTGATTACCATGATTCAAATCAACTTGTTAGGTTAAACTTAGACGATTTGAAAATAATGCATTTTTCAGCTAAATTTCACTTTTCAGATAACTTTTTGTCTGCCTACCTTGAATTCACGGAGAATATATTGTGGCATATTGTATTCGGCTATAGGATCAACAACGAAGCACTGATAACGCACAGAACGTTCACTGGGCCAGTATTGGTGACATTTCTCCTAGAAATAAGAAAATATGGATTAGCTCAAAAATAATCTCTTATAATGAACAAATATCGAAAACATCAAATCTCGTGAATAGAGAAGCAACTAGTCAAAAACATGTCTGCGCATGTGAAAATGAGGCGCTGCGACGTGAGGTCAGAATTGTTCGCTCTCCCTAATAATAGCATTTTTAACTCAATATTCTCGTGACAAAAAGTTGCATTGAGGTTCAACAAAGTGTATCCACACAAATCCGTGAGGTGCAGTAAGTGCAGCTGCAATTCTCAAGTACGAAGCAACATCAGAATCACGTCGATTCACAGGTGAGTGACTGGCTACAAAATCTAAATCATGAAATCAAATCGACATTACAACAGTCAACTGTCGTTCCCGCCTATAGTTTGGTCCTTCGAGCCGGATTGATAAACCTGCCCTCAATCATATCAAGTTCTTTACATCAGAAGATCCAGATGAGGATACTTGACACCTTCCAGCAGCACTCCACTCTGGACAACCTATTCCCGGTTTCCGAGGCACCCAAACCCACAAAACTCCTGGCACTCACCCTTCCCATCTCCTTCAGCTTGGTCAGCATGACGACGATGGTGGAGTTGTGCTCCCACAGCATCCGCCACAGATCATCGGTGGTGTCCGGCATGGGGCCCTGCGTGGCTATGTAGGCCTTCCTGTATCGGTAGCCATCGATGAAGCTGGCGTTGATATAGTCGGAGCCCTCGATGCTCCTAACCGGCGTCAGGCACACTCTGGTGCTCTCGAACGGCAAGATATGTACCTGGATTGGGAGTTAGAATAGTCACTTATGTATCAAAGCAGGAAAAAACTCCAAGTTATCTCCACATCATTTAATAAGAAAAAAGGCCAGTTGTGCGCCGCCATTCAAGGAAAAAATCTGGTCTCAAATGGCCAATTTTTCATTTATCGTTTTTTCGATTAGCGATTTGGTTTTTCTTTTATATGCCGATTTGTCTGAGGCATACCTTGTGTGCCGCGTGGCCTGTGATTATTACCATAGGGTTTAGGGCCATGCGACATACATGTTGTGTCTCATAAAATTTGCAGGCCCAGACATGTTCAGACGGGAAAGAGCTCCACCGCATTCCTTATTTTTTTATTTCAGTAGTTCGCTCATTACATCGTCAAGTGCAGTGGTGTCTTATCTAGTGCTTAAGAATTATATATCTTCAATTGTGTCTCAGCCTCTAGGCATAATGCGTGAATTTTTCCATCACATGATATGCTTTATATCCCGTTGTTTGTAATGCTCTTGAATGGAAAATGCAACAATTTATCACCATATTATATTCTTCATTCACAGTAAAGTAACAAAACAAGACCATCCTCTACTTTTGGATTGAAACATGAAAAAAAATCGAAAATAAAAAAAAATCCAAGGGCCAAGATCATAGCACGGTTCGTCAGGCCACACTCTTCAAGCTTCAATTTGAATTGTACAGTAGCGAGGCATCTCTACGATACCACACCAGAAAATATAACTGTCCGCGGTGAGGCACAGTATTTATGCCACACTGCCCCAGGAACAAAACTATATGTGGCACCCGCACTATACCTCATGGCGCTCAACTGGTTAAATAATGTGGAGATGACTTGGAGTTTTTTCCTGCTTTGATATCTACACCACTCCACTTTGAGATGCCATGGACTTCTTACTGAGATTATTCACTTATGTATTATTAAGTATCAATTGTATTTCAGAATAGTGAGTCGAATTTCAGAAAGCGTCAAATGTATCTCAGATTAATTAAGTTATTTTCAGGAAGTATCAATTGTATTCCAGAATAGTCAGTTCTGTAGGAAGAGCAATTCTGTTTTGAATCTCCCGCCTTTTCTCAAGTTTGTTAACCTTGTTTTACTGCTCTATCAATTCTGTGGCGTGATACCAGTTCAGTTGGTTGTTGCAGTAGTACCACGTTGGTCATGTTACAGTTGTTTATAGAGACAAAGGAATTGAAACGTTTAGTTTATTATGAAGTATATTGAAGGTTCTTTCACTCTCGAATATTATCCAATATAACCGATAAGTTCGATATCAGAAAGGGTCAAATGAATTTCAGAATAGTCAATTAGTGCTTCGGTTGACACTCAAAAAGCTAGGTTCCTCGTCTTCCTCAAAATTGCAACTTCAAATAATGAAAATGTTATGATGGAGACGTAAACAAGGAAGAAGACCTTTATAACCAGTATATAATTGGTTGGTTTGTTATTCCGATTTCGAGTATTTTACGAAAAATTTCATGCCCAACATTTTGGATCAATTGAAAGCCTATAATAATTGAAGCTGTTGTGGTATTGTAAGTGAAAAATATCCTGGAACATTTCAATATCCAATTTTTTTAAACGAGGACATAATCATGGACAAGTTCTTAAAATTACACGATTGTGTTGAAAAAAATAATATTGATTTTATCATTATGTACTACACTATGGAGTAGGATATTGATTAATAAAGGTGTGAGGGAATTGACGTATGGTTTTATTAGAGTGTAACAAAGCCTTCAAATTGAGGTTAAATATGTTACAAGTTATACACGAACTAATATAAAATAAGAAATATAATGAAAGTTGACCAAATTTTAAATTTAATTTCAACTTGAAATTTTTCCAAATCTGATTTTATATTATTCCTCATTTTATTTCATTTGCTGTATAAACCCGCTCTAATAAATAAACCTCGATGTCAATCCGTCAATGAACCCCACCACTCACCAATCTATTCTTATGCTTATTGCAGGGCAGGTTAGCGGTCGCAAAGCGCGACGAATCAGTCTTAATGTTGCTCAGCTTCTTGAACTCGTGCTCCATGCCGGAAGCGTGCTCGCCCGGCTCGAGCTGCATCAGTTGCTGGATGTGCGCGTGCAGGTTGCGCGCCGACACCTCCGTGGGGCCGCAGACGAAGGCCTCCAGCAGCGCGTCGTGGATGAACACGTACTGGTCCTCGGTCTGCACCATGTAGTTGCGCTGCGCGCGCAGGCACGTCACGTGACCGTATATGTCGACGGTCTTCTCGTGGCGCATGCGCTCCAGCATCGAGTCGATGACGATGAAGCAGCCTGTGGTAGTTATTCACGTAACAAGTCCGGAAAATACTGTTTTGTTGGATGAGTAGACAAAATAGTAATTTACGTAACAAGTCCGGAAAATACTGTTTTTTTGGATGAGTAGACAAAATAGTAATTTACGTAACAAGTCCGGAAAATACTGTTTTTTTGGATGAGTGGTCAAAATTCTAGGACGAGCGTTGCGAGTCCTGGAAGTCTGCGAGTCCAAAAAAACTGTTTTCGGGCGTGTTGCGTACACAATTTTTTCGGCAACCGTGTAGAATAACAAATCAAAGAAACACATTTCTTTATTAGAACAAAATTTCGAACATTTCAATTTCTTATTTATATTAATATTTATATTAAAATTAGAACAATTGTTAATATTGAATGGATTCAATTTGTTTGAAATGCTTGGTATATTTAAGTGCCTTTTGTTGAAGTCAGAACAAGAAGGTAAAGTTTCCGTTTCACATTGATTGTTTTCATCATATATCTAATAATAACTATATAGGTAACATGGATACCAGAGCTGAAGCCGAAAAATAAAACAAATGACAGTCTGCGGGACCAATCGCGAATATGCGCATGCGCAAGTTTGAATTAAGAATCGACATGCGTTTTCATTATGGAGGAGAGTAACTTTCTAGTGAGCGACAAACGTATGATAATTATTAAAAATCAATCAAATGTGTCACGTAACCTTCAATTCGATGTTTTTATTTCATCATGACATATATTTTTCAAATATTCATTCATTGATGGATTGTTGGACGATATTGAATAATAGTTGATGATAAATGCAGAAATGGATGTGATCTACAAAGCGATACTTGCGATTTGCTGAGAAACCTGTCACGATAAACAAGATTCGGAACAAGATTCGTGGGCTAATTTTTGATCAATCACTGTTATCACTCACTAATCACATATGTAAACAATCAGTAAGTACATTAATAACTATATTAACGCTCTTTTACATAAATTGAGTCAACAAACATACCTAACCTATGAAATTCTGAGAACGTCAGTGGATTTCAACTCGTCAAAACCCGCGCATGCGCACAATTCATCATTAGCAAGCCAGACAGTCTTTTGTTTTTCCAAAACTGGCTTCATTTTCGCGTGAAGAGAAGAATAGGTGTTATCCATATAGTTGTTATTATATATATGGTTTTCATCTGATAATTTTTGAATGTTAGCTAATTTTATGTCAGATAGCTGTCAGTCGTTATTTTGCTGCTATGGTAATGATCAACTGCATTTATCAAAACCATACTACCAAGATTTTCATATTTACAATGACAACAACGATGTAATTCTTCCCGGCCTAGTCCGGGAAATACGTACTTCCCGGACTAGGCCGGAAAAATGCCACTTTCTCAAAAAAAAAATCGTCTGGAAAGTACGTACTTTCCGGACGGTTGCCGAAAAAAACTGTTTTCGGACGTGTTGCATGCACTATTTTTTCGGCAATTGTGAAGAATTAATCAATGAGACACATTTCTTCATTATATATTTCTTTGCAGAACAAAATTTCAGTAATTTCATGTCAAACAGCTGCCATTCGTTATTTAGCTATTTAGCTACTATAGTAATGATCTACTGCATTTATCGAAACTATACCCGGACTAGGCCGGGAAATACGTACTTTCCGGACTAGGCCGGAAAAATACTATTTTCTTAAAGAAAAAGCGCCTGGAAAGTAAGTTTTTTTTGGGGAAGGGAAGTTGCGATTGTTTGCTGATTTAGGAGTTAGATTTGGGAAGCGTTTTCATGTCGGCAGAAAGTATGCACCATATTGGAAATTATTAATAAAGTTTGACAGATATCGATATGTGCTTTGAAATTTGAAAAAATTATAAATTAGGTCTCAAAACACTTATTTGAGAAAATATCGATGTGCCCACATCGAAGATACGCCATCCCAATACGACCAAGATCCAGACATGGACGAACCTCAAGTAGACTTGTATCACCTAATTCATTATGTATCTCATTATTCACCTTGAATTATTCTTAGCTTATCATCAAAAATCATCGTTCACAATTCTTGTTCAACATCTCATCATGAAACGTACAGACAAAGGGACTGTGTGCCCTCATACATCTTAAGGATTCACTGGGATACGACTCAGGACAATAAGATATTGCTGAAAATTTACTAGTTTTAAAAGGCGTTATCTCAAAAACTATTTGGTCTACAGAAATGATTTTTTTCTCAAATTGTAGGAAATTTAGTCCACTTCAAAAATATACTCTTTGAATGTTATCGAAAAACTAGTGTTACAGGGTGAAAATAGCCAAAAACTGTTCGGTGCTCGAGGCACAGATTAGAAAACCTTACAGATGAGACACTCCGCCCATTTTATTTGATGTACCGATATCCGTTAACATTGACCTCGGACCTTTAAATTCTGCGCATTGCAGTTGCCGGATTGTCGTTGTCACCGCTAGAACTACTGATGTGCAATGTTGCCATTTTAATGCATAATATACAACAATATAACAGGTTACCTACTTCTGAGTGATTCATTATGAATATGTTGTCATCAGAGATTAGTTTCTATCAGGAATAAGAAGGATTCCTCGATGTATTCTGAATGAAGTTCCATATGAAATTCGAATATTTCGAATATTAGCCCATTCATTGTCATCAGGAAAAATGAAACACTATTCAATTATCTGACGATGTAATGTATAAACGAATACACAAAATATGGCACATATTTTATGTTACATAGAGTATTCTGAATTTGAAAAGCAAATTAGGAAGATATATTTGAGAAGAAAAAATAGTACAAGGCGAATTTATATATTGTTTGGTAAGGTAGGTATATGTTTTATGAAAAATACCTCGAACTTTGAGTAAGAACACAAAAAGTGCTACTTTTATCTTGAAACTTGAAATGTGATGTAACATAAAATTTTGATTAAAGTCAATAACATGTATCTCAATATAGGTTTCGAAAACAATGTAATTTTATATTCTCCAATTTATTTGAAGATGATTTGCAATCTTTATACACACAGTGATGTTTGCCAATGGGAGGTGCACCTTCTCTCTTTGATTCACTCATTGTTAATTCAACACTTGTTTTTTGTCTGAACCACAATTCTACAGTCAGAAACAGATCACTTTTCAAAACACACACTACACAGAGTCTTTGATCTAAAACTAACATGCATTAAATTTTCATTGTTACTTTCATTTGAAAGAGTAAGGTACCAGAAATGAGTACCTACCTTGGGATTGCTAGCAAACAGGCCAATAATCTTAAATTATAATATATCCTTTAATCTAAAGCTAATAAACTTTGAAATAAATATATGCAGGTACCTAGGTCACAGGTTGTTCATCTGTGCTCGTGATGTGATTATCCTCAAAACCTTTATTACATTTCCTATTGAATTATGGTTTGTGGAAAATAAAATATGTTACACATTGTGAGAACATCCGAAATGTTGGACCGTGAATCGTGTGAAACGAAAACATTTGTAACATAACCAACAAAATGATGACAACGATGTATTCGATGTAAACAAAACACGCGATCAATATTTTAGCGCCTGCGCAAATCTATGACTGGCCCTTTAAATTAAGCGCTTTCGACATCTCTCTCTAATTTTATTCGCTCTGTCTGATTGTCTCATCTGTAAGGTTCTCTAATCTGTGCTCGAGGTCACAAACTTGGATTTGTCATTGGGTTAACATCATAAACAAGTAAGCAAAAAATCAGAACTACCGGATTTGACGCAAGGTATCATATATAAGGTTACTGGACCGAATTACTAAACGAGGTTCAGCAGAAAAGTAACTTGAAAAGTCAATCATAAGCATTCACAAAATAATCGACATTTGTGGAACACGATCGCATGATCGAAATCAACCCACCTGTTCTCCCAACACCCGCCGAACAATGCACAACCACAGGCCCGGCATCCTGCGGATTCAAACTCCTCGCCCTCCGCAAGAACTGCAGGAACGGCGCCGGATGATCGGGCACCCCGTGATCCGGCCACGCGGTGAACTGCAGCTGCTTCAGCTCCCTGCGCTCCGTGTACCCGTCCTTGTGCAGCTGGAACGTCCTGATGCAGTACGTCGCCAGCTCCTGCACCTCAGTCACACTGACCGACATGCAACCGTACGTCTCCGTCCCCCTCGTAGGCCAGTACTGGTCGCACTTGATGCGCGTGCGCTCCTCCAACTTGGTCATCATCACGATGGTCGCCGACTTGAGCTCCCAGCACATGCGCCAAAAGTCAGCGAAGGTCTCCTGCAGCGGCCCCTGCGTCGCCACGTAAGCGTTGTGCTTGCGGTAGCCGTCGCAGTAGTTGGCGTTGATGTAGTCGGTGCCCAAGACGCCGCTCTCCCCGGGCAGGATGACCCTGCTGTGGTCGTACGCGATGACGTTCGCGTAGCGGTTCTTCGGCTTGTTCACGTCCATGTTGGAGTGGTCCCAGGTGAACTGCTGCCCCGGCTCGATGCTCTCGTACTCCTGCGAGAACTTGAGGTTGTCGTTGGCCTTGAGGCGCTCTATGTGCCCGGCTAGATCGCCAATCGGGATGGGCGGATGCGAGATCATTGCCGGCGTTTGGAAGTTCAGCCTGCGCATCTCCACTGGGTCGCTGGGAGCGATGCTGGCGTTCAGATCCGGCTGAATCAGCGGTCGAGTTACTGCGGTCTGATCCGGGGTCTTGCAGGGCTGCCTGCGCTTCCTGAGAATGAAGAGGGTGACGAGTATCACGGACAGCAGGAGGGCTGCGATGATGGGGCCTATGATCCAGAGCACACCCGCCTCTTTCCTCTGGGAGCTGACTTTAACATCGTTCTCGGTGGGGGTGTTGGGGTTGGGTCTGAGTGGAGGATCGCCAGGGGGCACCTCTCGCATGTCCAGAGAGAGGAACTCGCTGAACGGGCTGCTGGTGTACAAATGCTTCTGTGGGGTGTCCACAACCGCTCTCACGAAGATCCTATACCTTTTTCCGTGCTCCAGCTTGTAATTCACGTAGCCGTCGTTGCTTTCGCCAGTGCCCAGGTGGTAAGTATAAGGAATGTTCCTCTGAGGGAACTTGGCCGCGATGTAAGGCAAGCCGGATGTTTCGGATATTTTGTCGACATTCGCTTGGAGCTCGTCCGTCAAAAACTGGTCAGGGTTTTTCTGTATGGTCATCTTGTTTTCGGGAACAACGACCAAGTAATAGTGGCTTATCGGGCCGTACTCTTCGGAAGCTTGCGGCAAAATAACGTGAATCTCTTCACCGTTCACCACCCCGTAGAAATCAGGTTTCACCATTGGCTGTGGAGCTGCCATCTGCGTTGTGACTGTGATCTTCGTGGGTGGTCTGTAAGAGTGGTCGGTCGGTATGGCGCTGACATTCACATTGTATGTGGTGAACGGTGACAGCTCGTTGATGGTGTGCGATCTGACATCGGAATTCAGCTTGATATCGACCCTGGGGATAGCTTGTATCTGCGTGATGCCCTGGGAATCAACAAACTCTTTGACGGCATCAAACGAAATCTTGAAGTTGACAGGGTTCAATCTGATGGGCGGGGACCAAGATAGGGTCATGGAGTGCGTCGTGACTTCATGCGCTCTCAGATTCAACGGCACATCTTCAGGTTTCACCTTCACCAGCTCCTTCTCGGATAGCCTCCCTAGTCCATTTTTCATCCTAGCAGCCACCGCTATGGCGTACTGAGCGTACTTCTCCAGGTTCACCAAATCCGCGGATTCCGTGAGTCCCACGGTTTTCTGCTGCCACTCATCCAGGTCTTCGACAGCTGTCATCGTGTAGAATATTTTGTAGCCTATTATCTTACCGCCTCTAGAGGGCACAGGCTCCCACCAGACTTCTACACTCGAATCAGAGGTGGCCACAGCTTTGACCGACATGGGAGCTCGACCAATATCACGTTCAGTTTGTATGGTGACTTTTTCACTGCTCGGGCCTTCACCAAGACTAGTGTAGGCTCTTATGTGGAAGACGTACTCTGTGTTTTCTTCCAGGTTAGTGAACACAGCTTTGGTGTGGGAAACGTTCCTGACAATTGCGTTATTATGGTCGGACTTTTTGTGGAATTGTATATCGTATTTGGTTATCTGGCCGTTACGATGTTCTCTGATGGGAGGGCTCCACGTGACACATACTACATCGGGAGTTTGGAAGTGATAGGTTATGTTGGTCGGAGGGCCTGTCGGCGGACCTTCAGGCGTTTTGAAGTATTTGATAGCTTCTTGGCCAATGCCGATGTGATTCTGCCCAGCCACGCGGAACTCAAATTCTACACCTCTTTCCAGATCTGTTATTCGGTAGTTCGTCACATGTATTCCTGGAATGCAGATTGAAAATATTTTACTCCCAAAGTGTTCTTTAGGCATTGAATGAATCACACTTTACTGACGCTAGTCTATTAAATTATGTTAACCTGTTTGATCAGAAGATATAATCGAGTTATTTGTTCTTTAGGAACATCAGAGTACAGTGAGACCATCAGGAAGTAATGATTCAATCGTTCCTAGAGTTATACTACCTTTCAACAGGACATCCTTCAGCAGCTGATCTTTCACCCCGTACCTCAGCCTATACCCTTTCAATTCCCCATAGGTCTGAGTTGGTCTGGACCATTCCAGTTCGATAGTCACCGTAGGTTCTCTCTCGATGATCCTGGAAAAAAAAACAGTAGATCCAAAATGCCGGCTGTAGGCTAAGGTCACTTACTTCAGAGCCAAAGCCGGTCGATTTGGAACTCCCCCAGGGGTTCTCACACTCACTGGGGCACTGCGATCTCCATCCCCTTTCCTGGTTAAAGCGGCGACTTGTACGGAATACAACGTATCAGGCTGGAGGCCTGTCACATTGAGTTCCAGCATAGAGTCGCCGAAAACATCGTACTTCATTGGTTCATTGAAAAAGCTCTTGCCCTAAAAAAATCATTAATGAAAAATCATTTCTAAATACCTGAATCGATGGATGTTTGTATTTATCATCAAGTTGAGATGTCGCAAAATAATAAGCTTGGTTGAATTTATTATAGGTAGCTGATGAAATTATTGATTGCTTTTATTGTTTGATGAATTAGCAGATTATATTATTTGTATGCTATCGATTTAGTTTCAGTAGTCAACAGTTTTACGTACCTCTTCTTTCGTTTCCTGAACATGTACGTGGTAACCCAATATAATACCATTTTGTTCTCTGATTAATGGGGGCTTCCAGTTGACTTTGACAGTCGTCGAGTTTAGCGGAGTGACTTTGACATCTTGAGGATCGCCAGGAACTGCGTGAAAAATTCCAAGTGAAAAACTCGAAATGGGACTAAAAGATGTCATGCAAGCACATCACAAATCTGTTCAAAAAATTATTCGTTAATGTGAATAATGAAAACCAATGGAAAACCTGTGAACATTTGAATACCAACACACGAAAGATGGTCAAATAGTTACCTCATCCTTCTTTTGATAACAGGAAAGGATAATCGAGTATTTTTGTTTTCTATTCAACTACCTACTTTATCACCACACAAAAATCAACTCCATAGCTGCTTTTTAAGAAAATGTGTGGCAAATGAACATTCAGTCACTGACATGTAAACAAGAATAAATTTGAGCTACTAAAAATGTGACATGTCAGTAAAATGTTCGTTTACCTAGGAAGCGACAAAAAGGCTACGAAATCTCTTATCGATTACATCTACCTAGCACAAAGACAAAACAGTACTCACTTCGTAAAACTGAGGGACCATGTTTAGCAAAAAGTTAGAGAAAAAAAAAATAGTAATTGTAATATTTACTAATTCCATCACCAACATTTTTCGTCAAAAAACTCCGCTACAAAAATGTTTGGAGGTTCAAAAATGTTTTGAAAAAAATACTCACACACATGTACTGATTCGGTATTCGTGAAAAAACTTTATCGAAAAATCCAGGGTGCTTGTGAACTGATAAAGGGCTGGTATTTTGTCAAATGTTACCAGTTGAAAAAATCGGTCAATATTGGCGAATAATTATAAAACAATCGGTTTGGGTTAACTTTATATTTCTGGTATATTTCAAGATGAGAAATGATGCATACCTTGGTCCAAAATAAGGTAGCTATTTGATATTAAATGAGTTGAATAAAAGAAAAAGGGATTAGATAAATGTCATGATCGGGATGTATGTGATATTTGTGTATGATCTTGGTATTAAATTTTCTCAAATATATTCTATATCAAACATATAATACCTGATGGAAAGAATAGGAATGCGTAGAACTCTGCCCACTCAGACGTTCTTACATAATGGAATTGAAGTTTTATCGATTGTTTAGTTAACAGTAATATAATTATCAAATGCCTCAATGAATTTATAAATCATTCGATGAACAAAATTGAAATATATTCAAGGATGTGTTATCCAATCAAGATGAATCTCACAACATTCATCAAAAACGAGATTTATGGATAAGCATTTTTATTAAAAATTCAATTCTTTATAATTATTGTTTTTATCATCGAAGTATTTGATCCAAACATAGTTGGGTAAATTGATTGATATTGTTGTGTTAATTTCTATTTGATTAAATTGACGAAAAGAGAAATGGTTGAATAAATTCATCATTCGAAATGGAATGGATAAGAAATAACACGTATTTATGATTTAAAACACATGCAAAACTTGAACATTGTACATTACTCAAACTGAATGTATCATATTGATTTGATAGCAACTTTCTCAAACATGCTGAATACTGAATCAACTTCAACGTACTCAAATTTACTACTAAACTACTGAGTATTGGTATTCAAATGCAATAAACGAATCTCATATGAGCCGAATTATAGTCAAAGTGGCGTGGTATTTGGATACATCTCATAAATTCTTTAATTTTTTCCCTATCTGATGATAATTTCTAACCATTTTATCATGGTTTCAAGTCGTAGTTATTCTCACAATCATACAGAACACTTCCAAAAGGTGCAAATGTGAATTACACATATACGTGACAGGAAAATGTGTCATATTTTAGTGCGCATTTCACCTTCTACGTGGGTTGGTGCTGATTAGCAAACAAAATTGGATGAGGAGGAGGCTCGGGATTTTTCAAATTTGAACGGTGGTCAAGGGTGGATAATTGGAATCATGCTAATTTCTCTAAATACCAGTGTCGGTGCTCAAAATAAAAATGTAATATAGAAAAAAAGTGCCGTATGTGACTCAAAAATTGTGCCATTGCAATGCAACTCGGTGCTAGTAAAAATTAAAAAGCAATCATTACATGTGAACGTGAGTAGCTAAACAGTAACAACAATAAACGAAATAATTACACAACTATCGATTTAATAAATAAAGATTGAAAATAAACATTGAAAAACTTTCACGAAAACCTTGAATCTGCTCCTGCAAACGCTTTTGTAGACAGAAAATTTATAGTAAAATTATTGATTGGTGGACAATTCAAAATTCGAAAAACACATTTTGAAGTGAGAATAATTTTCAAGTCTAAAGGAATTCACTTTTCAAATGATTCTGAAGTGTCCACATAGTTAACCCTCCTACAAAAATATTTCGAGGGATGGCTGCAAAAAATCACAAAAATGTATAAAATTATGCTTAATACTTTTAGAAATATTTCCATTTCCTGGTGAGCTGCAATGCTAGAAAAATGGTTTGTCACACATATCTCAGAGGATATGCCAAAAATGTCAACGATAAAAAAATTAATAAAACAATTGATAAATGAAAATTTATTTTCGTCAACAAAATAAAAAATTTTGATAGGGGAATTGAGGGGAGAACTTCATAGTTTTTTCTCCAAAATGTTATAAGATATGCATGCCGAAAATAAGTTTCCTTGGAAAATATTTTCGCTAATATTACTATTGTGGCCAATTTCTTCCTAGAGGGATCATTTCACTTCAGGATTTCACTTCCGGTTTCTCTGCAGCTGTTTCAGTGTGAATGTCTCAGTTTTTCTACTCGAAAGAAAAAGTTTTGCAAAGTCTCCTTACCACCGGAATCACTATCTATGATTAATGGCCCACTATAATTGAATTTTGAGATTAGTTTGTAATCCGAAGTCGACAGCTTTTGAATATGCGATAGATATGAGATACTTCTTTTTTTCTCTCATATCAATTCAACTTCTTTATTCAACATACAGTATTAATTCCGCTGCTAATGGTAGTTTAATCGGAATAATACGTTTTTTTCTCAGATACTTAATTTTCAGTTATCAGCTCAAAAGGAACGAGGGATTGCATGGCATATAAAATAAATTCCTAGATGATACATATTTATTCAATTCCAGGGTCACATAGGAATGAACACTATAAACAAATTTGAACAAGTGAACTAAATATATCATATACAAAAAAATTATTCCTCATCATATCTCTTTTCTTCAGCTGTTAGTCTGATGATGACTGCTTAGCCGAAACTTTTGAGCATTTTTACCTTTCATTTGCTTAATAAAAATTGTGATTCACCGACTTTGAAATCAGACTTAATTAAAGATTAACACTGAAAACTGAAATATTTTGTCCTCCTACATCAACAAAACAATGTATTTGGAAATATTGCTAGTGTTGAAGAAAAAGATCAACATTCTATAATGTTGGAAAAACGTCAAATGTGTTCACAAAAAACACTCCACAGATAGAAGGCAATCTCTCATATAGCGACGGTTTTGTGGCGGAAAATTTGAAATGTATACAGTTTTCAAATTGAATTATTCATAGAGGGAAGCTAAGTACAAAATTGATGAAGTAGACATTTTTATTTCATTAACTGATCTGAACAAACACAACCAAAACGGACGATTTATAATTTTCACTTATATCTTGATGATGGAACATGAAAATCTGACAGCATCTATCAAATGGCCACCTATCGGATAAAGAATCGAACTGATCTCGTCCACCAAGACAGTTTCGGTATGGGCTATGAGAGATTTCACTATAATATATTATGTCGAGTGTTGGAATGAATCAGCACACAGTTCAGAATCATTCCAAACTACTCCCGATCAGCGATCAATAGATTTGTTCTAGCAGCGATTTCGAATTGTTTGCAATCGTCCGGAGCATGCGCATACTGATTTAATAGACGCATAAATCAGTATGCGCATGCTCCGGACGATTGCAAACTAATGGAAACCTAATGGAAAGCTACTTGGCAGTTTATCGAGAAATAATTATTATCGTTTTGATATTTTGCATTGCATTGCATTGATCTTGAATTTTTTCGACTGTTGCTCGATGAATCTTCAATACAGTTTGTCATGATAGGAGATATAGTGAAAGGTACCTATGCAGGGTGATTCAAAATTCGATGTAGATATCTCGATGACGTATTGCTGAGATCAAAATAACACTTTTTTCCACACCCCTTCAAGCTACTTCTACTGTGGATTGCATTGACCCGATTTTTAGGTACCCATTCATTTTTTCCTTAAAAATTAGGTTATTAGTTTTGAGGGAGTTGCAGGGGGGTCCACACTTTCAGTGGCCAACATTTTGTTGGAAACGAGAAACTCTGAATTGAAACAATCTCGTTGACTATGGAGCAACTTCAATTTTTAATACAACAAATAACAGAAAATCGTTATCAACAAAAAAGATATTTTCATAATTTTACAATATCACTTCAACAAAACTTAGTGTGCTGCGATATCAAGTTCAAACCACCAGCAGATTGTGAAACTGAGCCTCAAATACCAACACCGAATATCGAACCCCCCTTGTATTTTGTCGAACAACAACGGAAGAGATGGCTCGGAGACTTTGCAAACAATCGCCCACCTCTACACGCAAGAATATAGATCCACATGATTACAAGTAATGCTCGAATCCACCAATCACAACCATTTTCGTTCAGGCGGTAGATTCGAATCGATGAAGGCGGTATTGACCGAACGAACTAAAACTATCAGAGAGGGCAGGGATTATTTTCTTCAGTAAATTTTGAAAAGAGAATTGATGTATATATTTATCCAATAAACCTGGACGTACTACTGTCACTATTTTCAGTGAATATAAATCAATGAGGAATTTACCATTGAATTTATTTGATACCGACCCGTTGAAACATCACCAAATGGGACTCGTGAAACTAATTTTAAATAAATATTTCAACGTTAGACTCCATCATGAAGCAGTAAAATTGAAAGATTCAACCGAAAACAGAGTGAGAAGTTCATTAAAAAAACAATACTATTTAAAAATCAATTAATTTTTCGTCATTATTTAAAATTAATATTATCAAGAAAAGGTGTTTTTCAATGATATATCCTCCAATGATTGATGTTATATTCTCCAAGTTCGAAACTTGGAAACATTATTTCACCAGAAAACAAACAATAAGTGTTTAGGTAGTAAGTCACGGTATATGCATATTTATATAATGGAACAATGACAGTGAATGAAATCCATTATCCTTCGAGTAATAAATCTAAGATGTATATTTCCAAGAAACTTTAAGAGTGATTTCAATAATTTAGAATTCAGCCCCTTCTGGTACTGGGGGAATTTGTTATTGATATCCTTGTTTTCGAATGAGGTAACCCTAGTAACTGATTTAGATGTTAGCTTCAAACAACTACTGTGGTAAGGATTGAGCGTTTTTCATCTAGTCTATTGTATGATCAGACCCATATGATGTCCACAAAGGACTCCAACCACCTCCCGAGAAACTAAAAACACCCAGGCGCACCCATCCCAGTTCCGATTGGTGGACCCCAATCGCATTGCTTGTACCCACGCGGACCTCAATTCTCGCCATAGATCTTATTGCTAACGCTAGATCCGGTATCCAGGTTACTTGTTTTGTAGGTCCGGGGGGTGGAAAGTACTAAGCCATTGATTGGTCGTTTTCATTTTTGTCCATACATGTGTTGTACCACGTGATCATGTAGTAACTACTTTCTTGCAGACCCCTCTAGACCTAAAAATTACCTACAAGATGCCGGATCTAGCGTAAGCAATAAAGGTGCCTTTTCTTAAACCTTCGCCAGTCGCCGACGACTGCGACCGAGTAGCCGCGACCAATTCGTCTAGACATCTCTATGAACTTTTAAACCTGCTTGGTGATATTTGGCTGGTATGTCTTTGAAATAGTTTTAACTTGTAACTATAAACATAAAAACTAGGTAGTCAAACGTTTTGGATATACAGTGTTCAAATTTAATCAATGAATTTCAAAAATTGAGCACCAGCGCCACCAGCTAGTGATATTATGATTTTCAGCAATAATGGCAGGTGATACCATAGACGATGAACAGCTTGTACTACAAATATCTAGGCAGCCAGCTATATATCCGATGCGGAATTACAATTACTACGTCCAGAACCATATTCCCATTACTCTCCCAATTACTCGTCAAATTACTCTTATGAGAGCTCCAATACTACGGAGGCACCATCTACTTCTCACTGGAAACAACATGGCACAATGTTAGAACATTGTGATCAGCAGGATACATCTGATAATGTAGCACACTACTTGAAAAAGTTTCAAGATATATAAATAAATTTAACTTACTGATGAGGCATATGCATAACCTTTTTTTTTAATGAATACAGATTTTTTGCGTTTTTATTACTATTAAAGGAAGTTATATATTAATAATTGTACTTCATTTTTTCACTACACACAATAATTCGTGTATTTGAAACATTTACTCACCTCAATGTAACTGCCAATTTTTCTGTGGGTGTTATTGGAAGTTTCACACGATTACAGGATGGCTTAACAAGTTCATCTTCTATGAGTCGCAGTATGTAGTTATATTGATGCCGTGAAAGTCGAAAAAATTCTTTGAATTTCGTTTAATTGTCTGTTAGGTGGTTCTTTATCAAAATTTCCTGAACTCCTTCCAACCGTCTATTTTTGAACATGGCTAATTCTTTGTCCCTACTTTTCTCAGATTCCAATGTTAAAAGGAGAAGTAGATTTTCCTCTTGCTCTTGATAACTTAATAACATTTTTAGTAATGACTTCAAGAAATATTCATTTTTCTATGGGCTGAAACTGACCACGAAGAGCGACGAACACTGAAAATGGCGCAGGTTAGGAAAACGGGTTCGCAGAAATATTCGCGACTACTACCAGTCGCAGCTACTATGGTCGCAGTCGTCGGCGACTGGCGAAGGTTTAGGAAAACGCACCTTAAGATCTATGATTCTCGCCCTCTACCCACCACCCACACCTCAAGACCACCCAACGTACCATCCTCGTGCGTCCTCACGGTGATCGGGTACGAGCTCGGCCCGTCTCCCACTGAAGTACCCGCCAACACCCAGATGCGGTACGTCGTCCACCTTTTGAGCTCGTCCAGCTCGAAGCTGGTGCCGTTGAACTTCACCACGCTGGCCTCGCTGTCCGACCGGTCGGCTTCGACGAACTGCAGCTTGTAGTAGGCGATGTGGCCGTTGGTGCGATTGGCCGGCGGCGGTTCCCACGCCACTCGGATGGCGGTCGGGCCGACCGCCTCGCCGATCACGTTGGCGGGCGGGGCGCCCGGTACTGCGGCCCGGGCAGCGTTAGAGCCGGTTGGGGCGGCGGGGCGGGGGAGATTGGGGAGGGGGTGGGGTGCTCGGGCGGCCCGGGGAGTGGGGAGGGCTGCTCTAGAGGGGCGACTCGGTGACTATATGGGCGATCCGGAGATTGGGGGGTAGCATTCTCGATTTTTCTTTTTTCCAGATGAATTTACTGGCGAACACAAACATTGTTTCTCGAGTTTCAAGCAAAAGTTCGTTGTTTCGATTTTAAGACACCATGGGCACAAATTAGAAAACTTTACAGATGAGACAATTAGAGAGAGGCGCTAAAATATTGATCGCGTGTTTTGTTTACATCTAAACATCGTTGTCATCATATTGTTGATTATGTGTCAAATGTTTTCGTTTTACACGATTCACGATCCAATATTTCGGATGGGTTTATGTTCTTACAAACTATAACAGATTTTCCATAAACTATAATTCAAAATAAGGGTGTCGAGGATTATCACAGTACAAATTAAACAACCTGTGATCATAGGTATATACCTCCATTGTCTGGCATGTGAATCAGGTACAATAATAAGTTTATGTTTATTAAACAAAAGACGATAGCTAATTTTTGTTTTCGTCAGTGAATTGGTCTTGAAAAAAAAAAGAATGTGCCCCTCTATTTTTTTGTATCTTCTATAGTTACCGAGTTACCCTAAACAAACATCGTAGTTTGCCCACCTTGTACGAACAAAGAAGGGCCAGCACTATCATTCAATAGTGCATCAAAAATTATCTAGAAGGTAGAATAAACGAATGTTATCCACAACCGTCAACTCTGCCTACGTTTGTCTCTTTCCCTGTCAGACGTTCTGTGTTTCCATTTCTGTGGTTTTATGGGAGTTGTTCGGTGGATTTGTTCATTTCGTGAGCCTCAACAGTGTTTTTTTGTATTTCATTAAGTCAATATGGCAAAATACTGAATAATGCTTTTGGTATGGAAATATCTAGAACTCCATGGATTTAATATATCCAATTTCAATACATATTTATTATCATTCGGAATTCAGATAGTCATGTGACAAATAGTATCAGAACTGACTCAAACTATAGGATCAAATGTGTCTAATAAAAATCAATTATCTGTTTTTTTTTCTGTATATACATATATAAAAAAAGGACCATTTCATATCTGTTTCTGGAAATGATTGTCACGTACATTCTAGATAGATTTTTGTTGCAAAATAAATGATAAATGCTCCAATATTCGATTGAGAATTTATGTTTTAACTTCCATCAATTATCTTTTTCAACTCTCCCGAACCTTACGAATAGCACTCCCCACTATCCTGAACTCGATGGTGCTGATTAAAAAATTAATATCCATTGACAACTAAATTGAGCATGCAAAATGCAATAACATTAAAATCCACACACTCTGCACACACTCAAAAACTTGGTTAATCGAAAAACTTACACACTTTGAAGATGTTTGATATTCCTCAGTCCATATTTTGAAACAATGTTTTATATTTCAATGAATTTTTTAAACAATTGAAAGGCACCTACACCACTATATCAATTGATCCGAGCATGAATGTTGAGCTTTACCAAAACAAAACTTTATTGGGGCAATAAATTCATTTGTGTTTAGATTCCACATGAAATATACTTCATTATTCAATTCTAGATGCATTTGGAAGAAAATAGTTATGTCAATAATTCAACTTCAGATGATTGTCATATGTCATTATCAATCTTGCTGTCAAATGTCTAAGCAACTTCAACCAATGTTAAATTCTATTTCTATTGATTAGAGGGGAAATTATGAATATAAGTTCAGAAAAAAGTTGAAGTACTTTGTAATATTTAATGAATATAACAAACTGCCAAAGTTTATTGTCCAGGAGAGATTCAGGAAAAATGAATTATCATGTAAGTTTTTTTGTTAAAATTGTTGAGGGTCTAAATTGTAGGAATTTTGACATCAACTGACGTGTCCAATATCTACACAAAAGTATGCTAAAGAAAAAAATCTGAATTAGATTTTGATGAAATGATCACCTCTTGTGCAGACTTTTGAACAGATTTTTGACAAGTGAGTTCATTTCATAATTTTTTGTGCTCTGCTTTTAATGATTGATATATTGTGTACTATAGCATTTGGCATTTTGTCATATTCATTAATTCTTCATCTAATGTTGAATCAACACAATTCATAATTTTTTGGGGTAGCAGTTGTGATGGACACTACGTTTTTTTTAAATGAAAACTCACAGTAGTACCTTCTTGAAAACAAGAAAATAAAATCCTTACCTGCATAAACTGGTTCTCTCCATATTGAAATAATTCAGAGGTTGGACAGACCATGAAAAGGTGGTTAAATAAAACACTATCTAATAATTCGAATTCAACTCGTTTGGATTGACAGTCAATGAAGAACAATGTACCCAAATATTCGTCATCAACCTCTAGTATCCAAAAAAACAATCAAATCAAGGTAAAGCTCTCATCATCACCGCCAGAGCAAGAACTTCGTCTTGTACCTCAAAACATTTTCCATTGCTTCCTCACAAGTAAATCTCTAGCCGAAACTACAGACACCGTTAGTGACCCAAAATACCTGCCCCCTTACCATATTGCTTCGTCCTGACGGGTATAGGGGGCGTAGTGGCGCCCTCGCCCCTCTGCGAGCGAGCGGCCAGCCACACGTAGTACAGGGTGTTGGGGTAGAGGCCGGTCAGCGTGTACATCTCGGAGATGGGAATGCGCCGGTGGTGCTTCTCTTTGGCGTAGGTGTCGTTCCAGTAGAGCTCGTAGCTGACGATGTTCTCGCCGGAGTGAGTGGGTTTGGTCCATTGGAGGGTGACAGAACTCTCGCCGATGTCGGAGGCTCTCAGGTTGCTCGGTTGGCTGGGCACGCCTGGAAAGCGACATTTTTTTACTTTGGTTCGTTCATTTGAACATTCGGTGAAAGAACTAAACAATTTTTTCACCTAAACACTCGTAATAGAAACTTTGGATGACTTTATAATAAAAAAATCTAAGATGTATTACTTCACACGTTAATGTCTCCCAGGCCCCATAGAAGAGAGAAAGACTAGTAAAGGTATTTTTGATTTAATATATTTTTTGCAGTATCCTTGATACAGGAAACGAACGTTCTAGGTTCAAAAGTTGATTTGGACCTCCAGGTCCCATATTTCAATATTCCATATTTTTTTGCATTATCCTTGATACAGGAAAGGTTGGTTAAATTAGCAAAACCTTTCAAATCGGCAATGTCACGAACTGTTTTCGAAATATAGGGAACCGAAATGGCCCGTTTTTTTTTGCTGGCGCCTTTATATTCAGGAATATGAAAATGCGTGCATGAAGCTTCCTTCTTTCTTATAAATTTGTTTCAAAATGCTTTGATTTTCAATACGACGTTTCGTTCTTCATTTACTGTTCCCAAGATGCCAATAATAGTAGTATGAAATAAAAAATACATGTATACATTTACATATATTATGCATTTTTAGTATGATTCATGTGTATGTATATTGAAGCTTGTTTCCAAACTTACATCATTGTGTTGATAAAAATAATATTTATTTTGTTATGATGTACTACCACAATGCATTTGTTATTCTTAAACAGATAGATGAAAAAAAGCCATATAACTTTTTTCATTCAAATCACTTCCCCTATGACCTTCTATATCAATAATGTAAATGTCATTTGTGTTGTTTTATGGGGGTTTTACAAATATCCATTGACAGTGTACCCATATTTCATAATTGTTGTAAATTATTGGACTCCTACTGTTTGTGTCAATTTTGACATTTCCTTCTCTCACCTTGTTGTGTTTTGACATGAACCGGAGCACTCAATGGACCAGGACCTACAGATGTGAAGGCCTGGACCCTAATGGTGTAAATAGTGTGAGGGGTGAGCTCACTGATTGTTGTCAATTGATTGTTATCAACTACTTGGGATTCCCACAGGGCCATTGGTTGCTGGGCATTTGTTGTATAGTATACTTTGTACCCCTAGAATTGAGAGAAATATTATGGAACCATGGAAATTTCTATTCATTTTTCCTGAACAACAATAACATGTTGACTATGAGCAATTTGATAAAATATATGTGAGTTTAATCTGGAGTTTATCAAGACCAATTATAATAAACAAAAATACATGATTTACTTCAGGAAAAATAATATTCAAGAAACTATGAATTTTCAATCACTTACAAAAACATGTACACAATATGGAAGAACTTACTGTAACCTGTCCATTTGGAGTTTCTGGCTCTTCCCATTGTATTACCATGGTACTAGAGCTTAATGGACGAACTTGGACATTTTTTGGAGATGTTCCTGGTTCTGTAAAAATCAATTTAGAATTAGGAATACAAAAAACACAATATAATATAATGTTTGTTGGCATTTATCCAATAAATAAATACAAAAGTGCTTAAGTGAAATTTTAAAATCAACTAGTGTAATACTTGCAAATTTTCTTCAACTTTAATAAATAATGAGTTATTACTATAACAAATGATGTTGCAATGAAATGTCACATGAATGTCACCCATACCCCATACCCAATGTATTTAAAACCAAAATTACCAAACAATGACTTGAAAGTGAGAAATTTGAAGAAGCTGATCAGATGATGATACAAAAAATGAAAATAAGTTTAACCACAAAGCACATATAAACTTACTGGCTCCTCCAAAAGAAGACAAGCTAGAAAAATAATGAAAATTTCAACAAATGTTTCAAATTACATGTTCTTTATTGGATTTATTATAAAATGGAGACAATATATCCATATCAATAGGAATATTTTCAGAAACCTTAAGAATATAAAAATATTATATTTTCATTAACGTCTTTGCCGCCATTTTGAAACTATCCCCTTATCAGTTGTTTTTAAATTTTTCTCGATTACTCCAAACCTGATTTATATTATTGTTAGATATAAGTAGTTGGAGAAAGAAAAATGTACATTACATAACTCCCCTTTTTTTACATTTGGATGATTTTGCAAAGCTTATAGAACTTTGATCTATAATGCAATAACATACTAATTTGAATAATGAACCTTCTGAAATTTGTGGAATGGCTATTTTCAAAACTTCAAGATATACCCCAACTCAATTTCCAAAATCATTTCTTAGGCTATAGTATTATTTATTGATGTACAAAAAATGTGACTTACATTAGTATGCAATATTCCAGTGATTGTTTCAAATCACAGTGTGGGCAGAAAAATATGGAAGAGCATTAGTAAATATAATATCTAATTGAATAATAGTTTATCACAAAAGATGGAAAATTTTATATTATTAGAACTATTGAAATGAAAGTAGGTATAAATTCATTTCCATTTTATAGCTACGTTGAAAAACAGTATAGTGAAAATAATTACAATGAAATGTATCTGGTATTCAAATACTTCCACTAGTTATATTCAAGTGTTATTTACCTGTTTCCCCTGTAGTGACAACAGCTGGTGCACTTGGGGGCCCCCTTCCAATGTTATTCACTGCAATCACATACATCTCATACTCAGTGTAAGGGCTCAAATTCCTCACAGAGTAGTACATTGTGATGATCCCACTGATCTCACTGTATGCCTGATTAGCATATTTTGGTTTATACTGTATCACATAGTACTGCAAGTCCTCTGGGCCATTGTAGGACCATGTGAGCCTCACTGAAGTTGCCGTGATTTCTGAGACTTTGACATTGGTAGGGGGACCAGGAAGAGCTATAAAAAATTATTTGAATTTGTTGAATTAGCTGTGACATATTTCCAAGCATATTTCAATGTGGCTAAAGCACTTTTTGTAGGTTATTTGTGAAGGAATTAATAATATTAAATTTCATCATACCATAGGACAAACAAATGAAACCAAAAAGTGCCATTAACTTTTTCTATAATAATCAAAACATTGTGATCTATTTGAACAAAATCATAACTTTCACTGTGATTTCTTGTACAAAATACACAATATTATAACTGACATGTTTTATAAAAGGAATTGGAGAATACCTATTTGTAGAATATATATTATAATATAAAGTGAACAACTTAAGAATGGATGAATAAACTTCTATGAGCATTTAAAAAATAAATATGAAACTACTACATAGTAGAGCTGAAGAATGCTTGCATACTCGAATTAATGCAATGACAACTATACTATTGTGTTATTATAGCACTCCCACGCTTCTTCAGCCACTGCCTTGTTTGAAAAACTAGTTCAGAAACAAGGCAGGGCCTAGACAAGGAATTAAAATAATCATAATTTGTCCAATAATCTAATAACTTACTTATGCAAGAGATAAACTGCAGAGAGATGAGTAGAAAAAAGATTTGCATGATGGTTTTAATTATTAAACTTCATATAAGTTCATCAACCCTCGACCAACCATACACATATACTTTGATGCAGTTTTTTACAAACGAAATACAATCTACGTGTTTCATTTCAATTTCATGGATGCATTGAAGCGATGTGTGATTATTCTGATGTTATATCACTGGATTTATTCACGTTATCTTATAAAAAATATATATTTATCTATGAATCACATCAATGCTGAAAAGCAACAAGCAGTTTTACAAAACAAAACACAGCAGTCAACAAGGCCTTAGATGTCAAGGCAGTCAACCAGTCATGTCATCTCTCAAGTCTTCACTGTAGTTCAGTGGTTCAATAATATCATGGAGCACATGAAACTGTGAAGTAATAAATGGTTCGTGTACCGTTCGCGGTAAAATTAACGTAAGAACTGTGAGGCAGACTTTTACAAAAAAATCTCTATAGTTGGAAATGACATACAACTATTGAAATACCTACAATATTACATAGAATATGATGGTCAATTGTAAATAAAAAGTCAACAAAACTATAAATATCGGATTTTTTATGTTTGATAGTATGAAAGTTTAGCCAGGTTTCCCAATTATTTTGGAACTTGAATGAGGTTTAATAGAGGGCCAATCTAAGTATTTTTTATCCCGAAAAGAAAGAAAAACATTCGCAAACAGGCGACTTACATTGAACTTTCACTATGGCAGGCGCTTCTATCACCCCAAGCGCACTAGCGGCGATGCAAGTATAGTTGGCCGATTCCTGGATATTCGTTAGCTCCAGAGTATTCTTGCCTATCGGCAGTTTTTCTTCGGGGGTGAGTTCCTGAGTCAGCCCTTTCCGCCATTTCACGAATGGCATCGGAGATCCGACGGCAACGCATGTGAGATTCAGGTCGTCCCCGAGTTTTACCTCATTAATTGAGGGTGGTGGTATCGAGAATTGGGGTGGTACCCGCCGAACTGAAAAGAAGAGAACATTCATTATATTCTAGTGGAAAAAACTTCGTCGGATTACAGCTTCTATAAATATATGACATTTTGAATTATTTCGATTATCGGGATGGAAACAGTTGCTTTCAATGACACAACATTGTTAGGTGGGCCAATTACCTACTAGATATAAATAGAAACAAAACTGAATACCATTATTCCTTAATTATCATAATGGTATATACTGTTGATATGAAGTCATTGAAATGCATTCAATTAATTTTTAAGACGTATTTTCGAAATAGGATATACTTTTCTAGCGGATTATCGAAGATTTGGTAGGATAATCGAGCCTAATACCATCGACTTCGTCTATCGCTATATCCATTACATGATCCGTCGGTGATCGCTGAATAGGTGTCCCTAATTCATTGGTTATCCATATCACACCCCGAAAAAATGCGTTCTACATCAGATGCCATATATCTCGAAAGCAATTAATATCTCATCCCGATGCTGTCAATGTTTTTGCGAGTTGGACGGGTGTAGAATAATAAGCTTATCTTTCTCAGATTTATGTTTTCGTCTTTTGTTATCTACCGCCATGAATGCGGGTGGAGGAAATTAATATCGCATTACGATTGGTCGATATACCTGTATTTATATTGAAATCGAGATTTATTTACCGAAACGTGAAGCTACAGGAGCTGATTTACGATGTATTCGATTCCTCGCTGGTAAACGCTACTCCAGATGGGGGATGAATTTGCAGTGAAGTTCATCTTCAATGCGGAATTATCATAACGGAAGTAAATTGCGAATAAATATGATATTTATTATCACCCTTAAACGGAGTCATGAATAAAAGATGGGAGAATGGAAGATCAGGTATTGGCTATAGTTCATGCGATGTCAGTTGAGACAGCACCAAAAAAGTAGAAACAGGCTTGGAAACAGGCGTCTGGCCTCTGGCGTAGGCATCATATGGCGGCGGCTCAGCGGCGGCCATTCCATTCGGCCATTCATTGCATTAAATTAAAAATTAGGGTAATCTGCTAGTTTTCAGAAAATATTTATAAAGGAAATGGCTTGTTTGATAAGACCAAGTGAAAGTACAGTAATTTAATACCAAACCAAAGGTATACCATTTCTTGTCCAAATACGTTTTTACCATCGAAGTGTAAAATTCAAGACTCAAGAAAAAATGTGAACAAACGGAATCTTACCTTTGACGTAGAGCAATGAATGCTTGGAGTAATCGGTGCCAATCGAGTTTTCAGCCACACATTCGTATTTGCCGTGATCTTTTTCTTCACTTGAAAGAATCTGAAGTGCACCTGAAACAAGTTTGTTGATGTGATCGATCAATCAATATAATTGCATCAATGGTCTTCATTCATGTATGTAAAGTGATATACTTTATCGTGGATTGTTAGGTAAGTATTTTTTCTGTAAATAAAACATAATGTTTCGTCATAAAAATATTGATGGAGATCACATTTTCAGCCGGCAGTTGGGATGTTTCTCTTCGAAGAAAAGAATATTCAGTATTGGGTTATTCTCATTCACTCTCTGGGGGTTTGTTCAAGAGAATACTTGAACATATTTATATATTTTTGCAGCCTATATCATTCCATCATGTATGAAGAGGCTATTAAGTTACCTGAGAATCACAAAGCCGATATTATTCGGGTCCAGCATATATTTTGTCATAACGTAATATATTATTGTAAAGAAACTGTAGTTCATATAAAACCATCCTATCATATAATGATGTGAAACGTAGACGTTAATCACGTTGTTTCTCTATCAATAGAAGAACTTCTGAACGTGGAAAATACTACTCGAAATACTATATAACCAATGTATTCTGTCAGAGAAAAGCAAAAATTGGGTATTTTTTGACAATTATTTGTTTGATTACTGCTGACAAGACTTTACCAACACCACCAAACAATTGAATGCCAATTAGGCACGTGGGGTTCTAATATCCAAGGAAAGAAAATTCCTTTTCAATAATTTTCGGTGCTTTTCACCATCAAACTTATTGGAAAATGGCTGTACGTTACGGAATCTTCAGCACCACCGCCTCCGTCCCAAAATACCTTCACCTCGAATCACTTTTCCCCGTCAGCGCAGCTCGAATTTCCCACAATAAACTTTGATCTCCCGGAAATTTCTTATGACACGACGAGCCACCCCGGGCGTGAAATTTCGCAGCGCCTGCCGCGCGGATTTTCCGAAAAGAAAATAACAGGATTAGCGCATTAACAAATTCCGGCGTCGTATGGCACGTCTAAACGTGAAACGCGTGGCAATAACGAACAGTTGACGAGCGCAGAGAAGCGACACCCGACCGCGATGGTCCCGTAGGAACCGAAGGAAAATGCCTGGCATTACCTGCGAACGCGGAAAATCTCCGGCGGAACATCCAGAGGGAAGCGACTCTGTAGGGACGACGGTGGAGATGTAAGAGGAGTAAATTATTCTGGTAATATATCTATAGTAGATAATTATTAATGTCGAGTGATAAATCAACTCTTGTAGACAGTAGACCAACTGAAGGTGACTGGTTTAATAGTGTTTAGTTTAGTAGTTCTCACGGTTCCTAGTTTCATCTCAGGCGGACTTAATGATTTAAAACTTCGTACTTGCACAGATAATTCACAATTTAGGAACTCGTGTTTAGCGATATAAAGTAAGTTTGAAAAAATTCTTTTTAACGGTCAACTTAGTTGCAAAGCAGCCCTTTGTAAGTCGAGGACTTGACGTATGAGTTAGGAAGACGGAAGTGCCAACTCCTAGAATCCTTGCATTTCTCTGATGGCAATTATTCACCTACATTCCTGAATAGTAATTAAACTCACCGCATTATAATAATGGTTCTTCGTTCGTTATTGTTAATTTTGTAGGCGATGCTAAACTGGAGATAAAAATAGTTTTCTCCTTAAAAAAAATGCACAATATAACACATCACAATGCTATAGTCTATGCATACGAATTATTTGCAAGTTGAAATATAAATATAAACATAACGAAAAACGGCGTGGTCCAATCCCATAACAATGTGATGTATGAAAAAACATTTCACATGTGATAAGCCAGAGATTAGTAATTTGCCATTTTTAGTTAGATGATACTTGCGCCACTTTTTTTTGGATGCCGGTATACTCAGAACATTATTTATTTTGTCGTAGTACCTATTTTACGTAACCATGGCAAACAGCCTTGAGTCGGCACACATCTGTCATATTTGAATGTTCGTATTGTTCATCCAGAAGAAATGTATACTCAATAATTGATAAATATATAAACTTTTGTTTAATTGCCTGATTATCACACCACTACAGCACCAGATTGACCAAATAAACATTTTATCGCATCCGCCATATTTCTCACTCATGCATGGCATTCGCCATTAATTATAATTTATGTTTTGACCAGATGGTGTCTTTGGTCGTAATTTCGACATAATAATTCGACGATAATAGAATATTAAAAAGTGGAATACCGTGTGACACAGACTCGAAGTACAACCCCTTTTCTTCAATGTTTCTTCATAATCAGCAATAACCGTGTATCCTAAATATTTTCTTGGAATCCAAAATTCCCTAACAACAATATAGATATTGAGATGGATTTTTCAATCAACGAAATATACTTCGATTTGATCTACAAGCTATGAGAAATTTCCACCCCAGGGTTGTCAGTTATGCTCCCCATTCTTTCTGTGTTGAATGAGGAAGGTACCAAAATAATAATAAAGCCGAGGGTCATAATATTCACGTCGCTCCTCATTCCTCGCCTTTCGCGAAATACCGAAAATTATGTGGCATATTTACCTCCCTTGTTACATCTTTTTGTGCCGGGGGATGTTTTATCACGCAGTGCTAATTATTACCCCTTGTTAGAAAATTAAGTATGCAGCACACGATACTCCGCATCAAGATTTTTCTCATCCCAATTTTACTCATTCAGACAGGGTATTATTTCGTTTTATATTCCTAATCTAATCTGTAAGTTCTCATTCCACAAGAAGTAATACTTGAATTAGTGAGGATGAATATTACGTTGTTCTCTTCAACCTCTATGATGAATGAATAGACATTGGATATGACTGTTTAAAATGAAACAACAATCCAACAATCAGGAGAATATGATCTGATATGTAAAAAGTTGGTCTGTGATTTTCTGGTTAATAAAATAGTATATTATGATACAAGTTTTATAAGACGCTATTTTGTCGAACGCGTTGTTTGGAGTACAACGAGCGAAGCCAGCGACAACGTGTCTTATAAAACGTGTGTCACCTCCAATTTTTTCTATTTTGCATTAATTTGAAGTGTTTTATTGAAAAATTTTGCTTCAATATCGATGAATAACAGAAACATCTTTGATTGGTAACAATGATGACATTGAAATATTTAAAATCTGACGCACAAGCGTAAAGCCCAGTTTACTTTTTTTTTATGTTCAGGTTCTCACGAAAAGGGATATCCTGTAATGTTCAGAGAACATCGTGAGAACCAAGGGAAATTTCTGGAGATCTTATGCCTCGGGGAACACCTCCCTAGGCAATGAGTTCCAAAGTCTCGATTTTCGTTGGATGAACGAGTCTTTGGAAAGGGACGTTCTGCAGGTCCCTAAAGTGACCACGAAGGGGTGTGAAGATTAAACTTGGCGGGTTAATCTCGAAGAGACTGCTAATGTAGGAACGATTGTTGATATTTCAGAAGAGCATCGCCCATGAAAATATCTATGAAATAGAGATAAATTGACAGTTTTTCTACGGTGTTCCAGAGAAGTGAGCGAATTTGTAAGCGAGGTATCACCGACGAGACGAATTGCCCTTTTTTGGACAGATTCCAATAGTTTCAGGATATGTTTAGGTGCCGCACTCCAAATATGGAAACAGTATTACAGGACATGTCGGATCTGTGCCTTATAGATCATAAGCAGCTGACTGGGAGTGAAGCAGCTCTTGGCTCGAAACAGAAAACCAAGTTTTTGGGATGCACTTTATTGTTTTATTGGTAAATTGAAATCAAATCACACTCTGAATTAAAATTTACCAACAAAAATATTGAGTTTTCACTGCTAATATCTAAAGAACCAAAACAGAAAAACATCTTTTCGATTATTTGGAATGGGGGAAAATCCACTATTAATTCAAAATACTGACCTATATGAGTGAAAATTATCTTTAATAAATTCCAATCCAATACATTGTCTACAGTTTTGTGAAATAAATGAATGGAATCGATATTTTTCAACCTCTGGAGAACTACCTATTTATTCAGTATGGAATAATATAATGGGGAGGCATTATTATATACAAAGTGTATTTGAAATATAAATGAATGGATTATTATCATCGATAAGCAAGAATCTTGTAGAGCTTTCGAAAACTAGACAAAAGTTGTAAATAAAACATTGATTCATCTGTTGTTGTTTTTTTCAAGAACTTTGTGAACTGTGCCTGTTTTGCAGGACCCTGTATATATATATATATATATATATATATATGTAATCCGACCTTACCAAGCCCGAAACAGTATATTTGACAGGTCTTACGAAGCCCGCGGAGAATTTAGGAAGCCCGAATCGGGCTTCCTAAAAATCTACGTGTATATGAGTCTATCATGACTAGCTGATGCCATCTGTTGTCATTTCAAAATTTTCCACCGGGCTTCCCAAGTTCGTATTATATCTCAAAACATACACCTTTAGTACGTCGAGGTTGCCACCAGGGGGGCCACTGCGCTTTCTGTATATAATTATATACAATATATGTATATATTTCACGCGATATTTGATGTATGATAGGAAGCCCGGTATATCTTGCGTATGTTAGGAAGCCCGATGTATCACTGTTAGCTACTCACAGTACTGACTGGAATTAATTAGATTTGCAATAATAATAGTAATAATGATATTTATTTCTCTGATAGAGAAGTGACATTTTTAATCATGAATATACATAATAACCAAAGAGAGAGTCAAATGAAACATATGTACTATAAAAAATATGTTTTGTCCTCCATTCGAATATTACTGAAAGCAAATAAAACGACTTTTTCTCAAAATAAAAAATGTCTTATAGTAACATTACCATCATATTACCTGAATAACTACGACTGTCATCAGAAATTTCATTGGAATCACATACTTGTTATATATACTGGGTGTACAATTGAAAAGGGACAAACTTACGTCAAATATAGGTGAGGGTCATCGATGTGGTGTCAAAGAACCCATATTTGACGCATCCCTCGTTATTATAATCGAGAAAGCTGTTTCATCTATTCTTTCCATTTATTTGGTTACCCATAATATTCACGGTTCAATCTGTAGATATTGTTTTGAATCTGGTACATATCTCGATAACTCTTCGAATTTATCGAAGCATTAACAGATAAAAATGTCCAGGTCTAGCTTGAAGAATAATTTACAAACCACTTCTTTCCCAAAACAACACCCTGTGTAGCCAACTTTGAGTTTTTATGCTTAGGTAAGAAGCAAATAGATTCGTAGTGAAAATAATGAAAATGCTGATCACGATGGAGAAATGATCATACAATTTAAGCCACAGTGAAATTAGAAACATAACGACTGATTTGTGAGGTATTAAAAATTCTACACCAATTCAATCTATCATAATCAATATGAATTGAATTGGCTGAGTATCGGTAGGTATATACACCATCACTGCTGAAATGTTTGCACCTTGACTCCACAAGTTCCTCCTGATATTGCTACCATCGATAGCCGTATGCCAGAAATAGTATTCCGTCAACCCATCACTATTATGGGACTAGATGGAATTCCTCCGATCGTTCTCAAGAAATGTGTCCCTTGATTAACAACAGTTCTTCGTAGAAGGTATACCCCTTTTCATGAACTCGTTGCGTTTCCTCAAACTGAAAGACTGGTTACTACAGATTCATTGCGCTACTATCATCTTTGAGGTGATTAACATTGAGCTAATACGAAATCTGGAGGTATAAAGAATCATGAACGACCGACAATATGACTTTAGTTAACAGAGATCAACAGGAGATTTGCTCGCCTATACGTAACAAGCATATAGCAGACGTCAATCTAAAATCAAGAAGACTCCCTTGCTGTAGCATTGGATATATTTAAGGCATTCGACCAGGTATAGCACGAAGGCATTCTTGGAAAGCTTCCGTTTTATGGTTTGTCGCCATAACTATGTTGTTCACAAACAAGCTTTATTTCGAGTATGTAACTCCATGTAGTTGTTGCTGGTGTTCCGTAGGGATCTGTTTTGGCACACTGTGTTCTTGCTATACATTGACGTCCTATTAGAGGTGACCTCATATCCGGCCAGAGCCCCCATATATTCCCATTCCCAAGAGGCCGATGGTGCAAGATAGAGACAGGTCTATACTCTCATCAATGTAAATGGAAAACTGATAATTTGGTGGGGTTCAATGCAACCAAAACTCAAGCTTATATTTTCTCCAAGAAGGTGGACCTCACATATAAGGCTTAACTGTTTCTATGGAATCCTCAATATCCATGTTTGGTGTTACCAACAACAATACCCTGTCATGGGTTGATGATATGGGGCCCATTACAAAACCTAGGTTTTCTGTTTTCACCTGTCATGTAGAATTGTTCACATGTTTGAACTTCAGCTCTGCTGCCAAACATATATACGATGAGTCTCCTGAAATCAAATCCATTGATCTCTCTCTTATTTATGGATATTTTTATGGTCGATGCTCATCAGAAATCATGTCTATTATTTCACCACGAGCGATTGCAAGCAAGTAGACCAGACGAACACAGACTGACATCCCTTCTCATCGGACTTGAGACCTACATAACTTCTGTCTATCGGAATCCTTTCTTCATCCAGAGGCGAAGTTGTGGAACTTATTACAGAGTGAGATTTTTCCAGATGCTCAAAAATTCCATGCTTTCAAGAATTTCTTCTACTTTCATGCATGATGTCTCACACACACATTATAGATTTTACTTTGAATCTTGAATTATTCAATCGTTATAATTCTCCATAAGATATCACATAATTGTTAGAAAAAATAGTATGGAGTTAGTAATAAATTATGGTTCATAGAGGTCAAATACGGGTACATTGGGATCACCCTCATCTACAATTGAAATTTATTAAACACCCTGTACATGCCGGGCTTCTTATCATACGTATAGTACAACATGAGTATATAGCAATTCACACTGACTGAGAAGTGAATAAACTCCAAATATCGAAAGGGAACAATGATATCCCTTGCCCCACCAACGTGGGCTTCCATTTGCCCGTGGTATCTAACGGGCTTCGTATCATCCATTAGATATGTATTGGATAGGAACGATGCTATTCCTTGCCCCCCAACCCGGGCTTCGATTCACCCATGGTATTTGCTGGGCTTCGTATCATTTATGGGATATATATATATATATATATATATATATATATATATATATATATATATATAGGAGAGGGTAGTCGTTGCTGACTAGTTAGAGTTTGCCTGTAAATCTCGGGGAATGCAGCAATAGTATTAAGAAAAACTCTTAAAAGTTTGATTCCAAGCTTTCGGAAATAGTTTATTTCCATCATCAGGGAGAAACTACAATGAAAACAATGATTTTAATATAACAGTGAAAGAGATTATTACAACATACCTTTGGTGAGGATGTAATACTTGATGTTAAAAGATATTGACGACATAAGGATATAACATTAATAAATATTGATTGTGTGTCTTGTGATTCCTTAATTGTGTGTCTTAGTATCAATATTTATTATTGTTATATCCTTATGTCGTCAATATCTTTTAACATCAAGTATTACATCCTCACCAAAGGTATGTTGTAATAATCTCTTTCACTGTTATATTGAAATCATTGTTTTCATTGTAGTTTCTCCCTGATGATGGAAATAAACTATTTCCGAAAGCTTGGAATCAAACTTTAAAGAGTTTCTCTCAATATTATTGCTGCATTCCCCAAGATTTACAGGCAAACTATATATATATATATATTTATTCCATAATACCGATCCTCTGAGTACCCGTATATTTATTATATCTCCTTCCCTTTCCCATACCGTCCGTGCGATTATTCAGCGGGGTATAAACCCTCAATATTATCTCTAAGTCTTCTATACGAGCTCAGAGAAATTGCCAAGGGTCTCGTATCTGCTGCATTATTCATTTGATGCATGATGCAGTAATTATGAATTGTAGTTGGAGTTGAATGTTGTATTAATCCGGATGTTCGGAAATGAGAATCAATCTCCCAATGACTTCGAATTTCGTATAAGATGATGCTCAACCTGAGGTTTGATAACGGCCGAACTTAGGGTTGTCTTTGTGGGAATACTCTTCAGACTTCAGATGATTGATTTCCATATACAAGCATTGGGCAGCACACCTTATCCAATCATTCCAAAAACCATCACACGTGTTGAAATTTGAAATAAAAAATTACCTTATGGGAGGCCGTGAAACTCATGACCGATTTTTGAAAATGCAAAAAAAATTGTGACATTATATTACTCTAGTGCGTCAGATTATATACAGACGGTTCAGCTTGATGTCCTTCTTGTGCTGACCCATAATCTGACAATTATGTGGAGGAGTTTCCTAAATCTGAAGGTTTGAAATTTTATTATTGTATTTTTTCGGTATTTTTAATTACTTAATATCTTTTAGAGCACAATAAACACACCAAAGCGTTGTACACATTTGTATATTTGCAACAGAAAGTATGGGGACAGTGCGAAAGAGTGAGAAACAGAGAAAGTGTGAGATGGGAAGATAGGCGCGAAGTGGGACAATAGGGTTGTACACTATTTTTCAAAAATTATATATGTGAAACCCGGGTCTCCAGAGAATACGTCGATATTTTTTTGAAATTTTTATTTTCAAGGGTTTTTCCAAAATCGGCATTCAAAAATCGAAAATTCTCCATCCTTTTCTAAAACTGTGACGTCACCTGGTAGGTTGGTTTAGGTTCTGTTCCATTAATCGAAGTGGAAGAAGAATTGACAATCTCTGTCATCTTTGACAGATGGCGGTAAAAAATTACTGGGCGATTTTAATTATTCCTGCGAAAATATATTCGTATGATTAAAGGTAAGTTACTATTGAGTTTTATTTCATTGTTCAGCGTTCATTATACTCTTCACTGACCACTATTCAAAGACTTGTGCTTCATGTAGCAACACGAATGTGGATTTTCGAAATACATATTTGTACTCCAAGTCTTAATATGAGGCAAACTTGGTGTTTTGCAGTAGGAAAACAAATATCATCAGCTACATCTGCAAGTAATTGCTGTGAAGATAATTTTGATCTAAGTTAAAATTCTTATCCTTATTCTTTGAATCTATGTACATGAACATCATGAGAACCTGTGAAGTGTGAGCACAGAGTATTTTAGTAATAGGAATAAGCTAATAAACCAAATCTTTATTGTCATGCACTCCTGTAAATAATAAAATCCTAAATCCTCAGTTATTCTTAGTACATACTCTATCTATGATGTGAGTTTGAGTATGAGATTTCTTCTTTACATTATATTGTGAATATGTAATAATAATATCAACTTGTGTTGTTTATTAAATATATTATCAGATGCACCACTACACTTACCTACTTTTCCCAGACAATAAAGTTATTAATTCAATTAATTCTTCATTTTCATTTCTCTATTTTATGGTGTCTTTGAGTTCAATCGTCTCATTGACTTTGCTGAGGTGGTATTGTAAATCCTATAGAAATATTATTAACTCATATAAAATACCTGACTTGAGTTATATAGATGATAAACAATCAATTAATGCGCCCTTTTGAATATTTTGAATTAGTTTTGTTATCGAAAAAAATTTGAATTAAAAATTGACATATTGTCATCTGTCTTATCTGCCATCACTATTATGTCAAAAAATTCTTCTTCCCTATTATTTTCGATATTTTTACGATACCATCCAGATCTACCAGGTGACGTCAGCAGAAATATGGTGTTGTCAAATAATTATTTTTTATTTCGATTTTCTCGAGCATAAAAGAATATTCCGATGTAATTTTGATGGCATATCGGTAGTAGTTTAGTAAGGTATCGGAAAACGACCATCAATTCTGCTAAAGCTTTAGAGGTTTATGACCCTATTTCAACTATTTCGGCTTGTGTAAATCGTCAGATTTTTGAAATGCACACTTTTCTGTTCTGCATGTAATTAACTCACCTTGCCTTAATCTGACACGCTTGAGTATATTTTTTATAAGTTCTGGTTCTCACGAAAAAGGATATCCTGTAATGTTCAGAGAACATCGTGAAAACCAAAGGAAAGAAGGTAGGATTTGGTGTTCTTCTCAAATTTCTTGAGATCGTATGCCTCGGGGAACACCTTCCTAGGCAATGAGTTCCAAAGTCTTGATGTTCGTTGGATGAAAGATTCTTTGGAAAGGGACAGTCTCTAAAGTGACCACGAAGGGGTGTGAAGACTGAACTTGGCGGGTTGATATTACGCCCATGAAAATATCTATAAAATATAGATAAATCGCCAACTTTTCTACGGTGTTCCAGAGAAGTGAGCGGGTTTGTAATAGACCGGGAGCCCACAACGTTTATTATAGTATTATAAATCATGAAACACCATCGCCGAACAGTAAAAAATGATGATATCCTCAACAAAAATTGAAATTTATGACTACGAAGATCAAGGCACAATAAATTTGTTCGGCATGTATGTACACCCTTATGACAAAAGTACGTGGGGGTGGTTGGTCCCAGATCCAACCAAAATGTTCGGCGATCATATCCCTAATAGCACAAGTTGGACATGCGTTTTGTGTCCAGTATATGTCCAAGGTGTCCATGGATATATTTTGGACATCCATAGGATATACACATGAAGATATCCAATGGACGTCCAGACAAGGTAGTCCATTTGGTGTCCATTTAATGACCTCTTCTTCAAAATATCGATAGCTATTGTCCAATCGATGTCCACATGGAGATGTCCATTGAACATATATTTAAGGTAGTCCATATGGCTTACAATCATAGACTATATGTTGTCCATTTTAGGTCCAAATTGAGACGTTCATTGGATATTCAGAACATATGGCGGCGTACATTCAATGTCCCCAGGTTCTTATTTTGAATTTTTTCCACACACATACATACATACCATTGCATTCATAAAAAGTATTCAAAATTGACACCGAAAGAAACCCTCATGTTCAAGCATATAAACCAATGGGAATTCTGTTAAATTACTTTACTCCTATATATAGAAGTGGTTCGGATTACAGTATCAGCTGTTGGTCTCGCTTCTCTCCACCATGCACGAATTTGGCTAATTGGGCTCTCACAACATAGAAGTAGAGATCAAAATACCACACATTGTCTACTCCATCATCGTACAATACCTAAATTTTCTCTAAAATGAAAAATATGTCAAATTGACATGCAAGAATCAACACTAATGGAGTAATTTGAATCGTTCTCATTATTGACCAAATTTCATGGATTTAATAATATAAATAAGAAGACAGCAGCAGCCACCATGCAAGCAAGGATGAATCACAGAGGTAAAGCAACGATAAGCGAAGATAGAGTTTGGATGGGTGACCTTGAATGCTAGTAGCTTTTTGCTAGTAGCTTTTTTCATTTATTTGGACATCCTATGGATATTGCATGGATGTCCGAAGCGGTGGAAAGTGGATGTTCAATGTCCATACATGTTACCATATTGATGTCCATGATGGATACCGTATGGATAGTCAAAAAGTTGGAAATGCGACATCCTATGGATGTCCATACGTTATCCGGTGTACAAAAACTGGATGTCCAGTGGATGTCTGAGATGTCCTGAGGAGGACATCCATTGAACATCCATTGGACTGAGTTGTGCTATTAGGGATTATCTTGAGTTTCAGTCGATAATTAGTTGAATCAACAAAATGCCGAACATAAACAAATTTTAAATTCTGATCGGTTGCCCTACATGTGCGGCTCAATATAGATGGCTGAGATTTGATGGAGGTACTCAATGGGGTGTAAGGTGAGGTCGGGAGAGTAAATCACAAAATCCCCGTTTTTGGGCTCCCCTACTATAAACGAGTATTTGTTCCAATGATTCCAAGTATTCATCCATATTGGATTGATACCCCATAAAAGCAGCCTGATCTCATCACAATTTGATTCAGCACACTGCAAGTTGGAGCTCTGCTGCTGGCAATATTTCCACATGGAGTCTTCAGCTTAACTACCTCAATTTTCCGTTGACAAACATTACTGGTTGCGGTCTCATTACCATAAGACAATCTATTCCATTCTTGGCTATATTCATCATAGAGTTAACAGAGCGTCAATTCTGGAACCCCAAATCCAGATTCACTTTATGAATTTCATATATGTTGCTGGATTCCATTTCACACTGGCTGGAATCTCTTAGCTGCCGGCTTTGCAGCCTTACTCGAAAGATTAAGAAGACAAAAGTCAAACGGAGTTGGTGCATTAACAAATTTCTGCTCTGCGTTATATCATACGTGTATAATGTAGAAAGTAACCCGCTAGTTGATAACTTTGGTTGGCCACCGAAGAGCGGTGTTGCCATTTATTTTATGTCAATTGTGGAATCTACACAAAGTTATTCGATCAACTGAAGGAAATAGTGATACATCAAAATGATTCATTTCAAATTGTACAGTCAAGAAGATGGGAAAGAAGTGGTTCGGTCAATTAATAACTACAAATTTTTTCGAGAACACGAATATTTTGAAAATTCTGAAAAATATCCCTGTTCGAGAAAGAATTTTCCGTTTTTAATTGAAGCCAGAGTGGTATTCCCGAGGTTATTTTGTAAGAAATTCACTCCAAGACACCAGTTGAGATTACGCTAGAAAAAAAATACAAAATACCGACTTTAGTTACGCAAAATAATAATAAGGTAGTTGCTGGTACTTCAAACCATTATTCTTGACTTACTTCATTTCAATAAAGTTGGTAGAAATTTACTTAAATTTGTGTAGTTGCTATGGTAATGATACAAAATATATATAGGCTTTTTGTACAGTTATATTATTCTCATGGTCAGCCCATCAGATTCTTAGCTACCTTCTTGAAGTTATAATTTTGCAACCAACTTGAATATTAAAAGTACAAATAAACGATATGAAAATAAACAGAAAAACTCTTTCGAGAATACACTCTCCTCATTTTACTTGGATAACTATATAATTCAAGAAATCTACGAATTCTGAATTCTGAACCACCCTGTTGATGATTTAATTACCTTAATCCTAAATGATAAATGTCATCAGATAGTTAATCAAAAGTTAAGATAAGAAAAAATTCCTTAAGTTGAAAAATCTCGAATATATCTAGTTTCACCTAGGCCCATAGTGTGATAGATCGATGAAATCAGCTTTCCATGGAAAGTCTAGACATCCGATGAAATATAGGGTGTTAGGTACATGTGAAAAAAATTGTTTCTATTCTATAACAGAAACACGGTAAAGTTGGCAGAAATGCGGAATTAGTCATCAGATCCGGCAAAAATGTATACTTGATTATACAAAATTTCATGGAAATCGAATAATCTGAGATATTTGGCCATTTCCATTTCTACTTTTGTTACACGCTGTATATATAGATAGAGATTCTAGATAATTATTGTGAGGAATACAAGTTCCGACACTACTCATTCTCTAGTAGAAAATCGAGTCTTAAAAATAATTGGAACGTCTCCAATGACCGTAATTCCATTTTTGATAAATGAGAGCATCTGTACGCTTCAAGAATTTCATGAAGCACCATTCTGATAATTGGAACATACTCTTTTCGAGCATTAGTTACTGGAGATCGTCGAGTCTTTTCAGCTTCTCAATAGCCTACCTTCTATTTACTCCATTAGTAGAAAGTTCCGATCAATCCGTGAGTTCGAGGAGAGTATTTAATTTTTAACTACTCGCAAATAACTTACTCCAGTTGGACGGTTTTGATGTTTCTATAGAGGAAGAAACATAATAATTACATCCACATTCATTTTCTTTCTTATATTTGTTTCAAATAAACGAATTCAAAGTTACAGGAAGAAAGAGTTATTTTTGTATCTAAAGCGCGAAATGCTACTTTGGGGAAAATAGTGAAGATCACCAAAGTATTTCGCGCATGAGATGCAAACAAAATTTTCTCTACAAACGTAAAAAATATTGTTCTAAAATAAGTAACATGCTTAGCTTAATATGAAAAATAGTATTGAACTGGCCTAAACTGTTTTTCCAAATCAAGTAATTACTGTAACTATGGAAATAAAATGGCATTTGTTGACAATTATTTCAAAGTGACAGTTCTTGCTAATACGGGGGCCGATATATGTGTTTTGAAGCGACATGGAGGATGGAAATCTTCGACTGTGGCCGAAGGATACGTGGAAGATTCTATCAACAATAAAATTCAAATATCAAATAAAATTTTAGACTGTGAAATTTCTGGATAAAGTGCTGTCACCTCTACGGCAGTTGCTTGCAAATCAAAAATGGATAGTCTTCCAACTCCCAAAACTACGATATCACGAGCTGAATCTGAGTTATCTGGTTTAGGAATAAATATTGGTTCGTGCACTGGCTGCACCATTATAATGTTAACATTGTAAATAATGAATAAAATTAGGTAGTGTTAAATTTTCTCACAATTTGAAAGCCTCAATTATTGTTAAACATCATTAATAAATAAATGATTTCTTGGATTTTTGCTTGATTGAGGAACATAAAGGTTAAAATATAAAAATCCCATATAGTTTACATGCAGTGTGCGAAGTAAGTATTTCGCACACTACTTCGCGCACGGTGTCATGGTAACGAAGGAAAATAAAAGGGTCACTTCGCATATTGTTGTCAATGTGCGAGCCTTGTCATTTTTTGACGTTTGTAGAAAAATGTTTGTTTTTAGTAATACTTAGATGTCAAAATAAATAAATTGTAGTTAAGGCGTCAAACACTCCAGAATAGTGTACTATAGCTGAATAAGATGAGAATGAAGTGCTATATGTTGGAGATAGTGGAAGCTGATAAGTTTGTTCTTCTTGAAACATAAGTAATTTGAATCTTCCTGAAAATTTCTCGTGATGATAGGTGTACTTGAGGTGTGAATATTTTTCTTTCTTTCCACAACAAAAATCTCAACGCCATATTTTTAAACCCAAAAAGTATATCGAGGTTGAAGGTTTCTCTATATCTTTCGATACATTGTTGAATTGAAGTGGGACTCTCATTTCCACGCAAAAAAATTGGGGAAATTTCCGAAATTCAGATTTTTATTCAACATTATATGTTGTGAAAGTTCATTGAATATGTATATTTTATTTTTCTTGTGCGATCGTGCGATCAAGTATGAGAAATATCCAGAAAATGTAGTTCCGGCTCCTTCACCATTCTGATGACGTACTATCTAGAAAATCCTTGAATGCACCACCAAGCCCATGTGTTACCCTTACCCCTTCATCCTACCAACCCACTATCCTAACTCCGACCCATCCCGAAAGCAAGAATTACCTTAAGAGGGGTTTTTATTTGTAAAATTTTACCCTTATGAAATTATATCCTTCGACATTCAAACATCATATCGGAATTTCTGATCGCTCGCAGCACCACGCCAGTCCAACATAAAGGGCATGCCCTAGAGGTTGAAAATCTCTCAATATCAAAAATATTTCGTGGGCAGGTTGCAATGTTTGAATATGGTAACTCGGTAACTATACGAGATCTAGAAAAATTGAGGTCGTAAGTATTCTCGATCTTCTTTTCAGAGCGAATTCAAATTCAATTTCAAATTCAAAATTCAAATATTGATCCTTGTAGACATTGTATTATGTATAGGACAAGTCAAAATGTAGACAACATGGAAAATGCATTTTTGAAAACAATCGTCAAATAGATTACACAGCACATATTATATAGTAAGTGTGAAAAACAAACAAACAAATAAACAGAAAAAGAAACAGAAAAACAGAAAAAGAAAAATAACAAACAATGATAAAATGTTCAGGCCAAGTTCTTATCTAACATGAATTCGTTTATGCTGTAATAGCTCTTGGACGCCAGTAATGATTTGATGCAATTTTTAAATAAATTGCCATTGAGGTTTTGAATTCTTTCAGGCAGATGATTATAGAACATAATTCCTCGGTAACTTGGGCTCATTTCATATTTAGTAGTCCTATGTGAAGGAATACACAACAGGTTGCTAGTCCTGGTTGGATAATCATGATAGTGAGAAATTGTTCTCCATTTGTTCATATTCTCTCTGATGTACAGTAGGCACTTGAAAATGTATATACAAGGAAATGTTAATATTTCATGAAAAATAAAATAGTGTCTGCACGAATCTCTAGGAGATAAGTTGAACATGGATAGTATTATCGTATTTTTGAGCTGAGAAAATTCTCTCACTATCGGTAGAATTTCCCCACAGTACGATATTATATGAGATATGACTGTAAACAAGACTATAATAAACTGTTAACATAGACTCAACTGGCATGGATGACTTTATTCGTGAGATTGCGAATTTTGATTTGTTCAGTTTTTTGCTGAGTGTGTCTATTCGGATATTCTGCATTGACATCTTGGTATTTGATATTCAATAAATTATTCGTTCAATAGCTATATAATTATAGACGAGACGTAAGTATTGAAATATAATAAATTATTATGAAACTGCCGATTTTTCTTTGGAATTGATTATGCTACTAAAATATTCCATGTTTTAATGAACATTTCAATTGATCCAACAAATTAGTGACTTCAATCTAGCAACAGTTGCAAGCAACAGATTGCTTCTTCTCTTTTCGGTTGGTAGTCTCAACCAGATCAAGTTGAAACACTGAATAACCAACAAATATTCCCAAATGTCACCAAATCTAGGTAGTACGTCATAGAGTGCCGCCAAGAGAACTGTGAAAATTGAAATGGTTTGGTAGTCATGCTAGACAGCAGAAATATATTACCAGTTATTTATACAATGAATATTGAACTATTGTAGAACACTACTAGATTTTCACTAACTGAGGGTCTCGTTATACTATAGTATAGGAGTATTGAACTAACTACTATTGAAAACTAATCAAATATAATACGAACATACCAGGTGAGAAAAGACTAATCTATGGGTAAAAAGATTAGTTTCTACTTAGGTTTTCTTGTGAGAATTGATAGGAACGGAAGATTACCTGCGGTCATCAAATTATCATTATTGTGAAAAAAATTTAATAATGAGGAATTATTCAACACAATTTCATTCAACAAGAATAGTGATCTTTCGAGTTTATTAATGTCAAGACTTTTTAACAAATTCAACTTCTGGCCTTCCTTTTTTGAATGTTAATCGTCAAAGTCGTTGTGGACACTAATGGTGGATTAATGCAGCGATTTTAAGTCAAAGTTTTAAGCCGTAAGTTTTTAGTCATAAGTCGTAAGAAGTTCAATCATTGCTTTTCAATGTTTCTATTCATACACTTGACATAAGTTTTAAGTTGCAAGTCATAAGTTTTAAGTCGTAAGAATGTTGGCCAACTTCCATCTCTTATGGCTTAAAACTTAAAACTGATCATATTTGCGCATGCGTTCGATGTTTTCGATTCTGTGACGGTTTTTTATAGGTTATTGTCTCTGATTGTGTTGTTTATTCAAACTTAAGTATATCAGAATCATTAGATTATAAAAATAAAAAATGAATATTGATGACTGAAATTGTAAAGTGACCACTGACACAACCACAGAAATTGACCAATGACATGACAGTCCTTAATAATTCCTGCATAAATGGTCCTTTTTCCTTTATTTCTTAAATCTTATTACTTACTGAATACTTACGACTTAAAACTTCGACTTAAAATTGCTGCATGAATCCACCATGAGTCTTTCTGTTAACCATTTTTGAAACTGCTTTTATTTCATGTTCTTGTATTCTTTTTTCGAAAGTTCGGCCTATTTGGCCAATCTGTACTCGTTAATTTATAAAATCCAGATTTCTCACTTTGTTTCGTTTTATCTTCGTTATTTTTGATATGTGTGTCTACCGATAACAGGGTTCCATATGCTATGCTCAATTAGTGAATATCTAGTATTGTTCCACATTTTCATCAAGTATCGGCTTCATCTAAACTACGCAACACTATAATTACGTCGCACCTCGAAATTTTGCCCCTGTTAAAATTTGAATAACTTTTTTCTGCTTTGAACAATTTGTATTCTGTTTACACTGTTCGCTAGCTCAGTCCTTCAGCTATAATCTCCTACTTCTTCGATACATAAGGTTATGTCCATAAAATTGCTACAGGATGTTATTTGAAATGAAGAAAAACTATTTTTTTTTAATTTTAACAGCAGAGGCATGAAGATTATCTCATTACCTTTGGCCATCTAGGAAATTGTCTTCTTATCACTTTTATTTACTGAGTGATCTCAAAAAACATTTTTTTTTGTTTTGCAGTCATAACTTTTTTCCTCTTCAACCGATTTTCAAAATCTCAGGCTCATTTTGAAGCTGAAACCTTATATAAGAAGATATGAAGATCATAATTAACTTAAGATGAACATTCAAGATCGAGGGTTTCCTCAAAAGTGACCCAAATCTGAAACATCCTGATGTAAATCCCGACTGGGAGGAGAATTAAATGAATATCAAATTGTTTTCGGAAGGATTTTTCATTCTGGACACGTCCAGATCTTTTTCCTTTCAGTAGTCAAAAATTGTGCGTGGGAAACCCGAATTGAAACACCATGTTCTCGAAAAAAATTCAGCCCAAAAAAAAATGCATGGTCCGTAACCAACGTAACAAGAATCATAATGAGTGACAGGTTGAAAATTACGTTCTCGTGAAAATAAAGATCAGGACAGAAAAAAATTATTCGTAGGTCTTTCTTTTCTGAAGATATAAGACTTCATAAAAAAATTTAAAATAAAAAAAAATTCTTAATACAACAAAATTTCAGGGTAACCTTCTCACCCCCTATACAAAGTTTTCCATCATGTTTCGGATTTTTTTCAAAGCATTTAATTTTGTGGATCCCAAAAAAAATTTATACGTACGCCTATGAAAAAAATGTTTTCATCTCTTTGATCAACTTTTTCCGCTGAACACATCTATGCGTACCGCTTGTCTCGATTTTGAAAAATAACTTTTTTTCGCCCTGTACATCAAACTATGATAATTGGAGTACCCGAGTTTGGGCGATTCTTAGTAGTTTTGTACGAAACTCACGAGAATAATATGTGAAAAAATCACAAAAATCTCCTTCCCCTCTTCATCCGTACCCAAAGTACCCCAAGGAGGAAAGGGGGGAGGGGGAAAATTATTTTTTAGATCTCCGATCTCGAAGTGGGTGTCAGGTGAAATGTGTTTACCGATATATCTAACCGTTTGACCAGCAAAAATTTCACCCCCAAAAAAATTTTTGGTGAGGAGGGGGTCAAAATTTTTTTACAGTCTTCTTGGTAGTGATATTTTCGTTTCTATCAAACAACGTCTTGAATATTTTCCTTTTTAATCGGGATTTCGAGGGGGATTTAGATTTGGGTCACCTTTGCAGAAACCCTTGATCTTTAATATCTATTTTTCGGCAACCGTCCGGAAAGTACGTACTTTCCAGACAATTTTTTTTTTGACAAAGTGGTATTTTTCCAACCTAGTCCGGGAAGTACGTACTTCCCGGACTAGGCCGGGAAGAATCACATCGTTGTTGTCATTGTAAATATGAAAATCTTGGTAGTATGGTTTTGATAAATGCAGTTGATCATTACCATAGCAGCAAAATAACGACTGACAGCTATCTGACATAAAATTAGCTAACATTCAAAAATTATCAGATGAAAACAATCAATGTGAAACGGAAACTTGACCTTCTTGTTCTGACTTCAACAAAAGGCACTTAAATATACCAAGCATTTCAAACAAATTGAATCCATTCAATATTAACAATTGTTCTAATTTTAATATAAATATTAATATAAATAAAAATTGAAATGTTCGAAATTTTGTTCTAATAAAGAAATGTGTTTCTTTGATTTGTTATTCTACACGGTTGCCGAAAAAATTGTGTACGCAACACGCCCGAAAACAGTTTTTTTGGACTCGCAGACTTCCAGGACTCGCTACGCTCGTCCTAGAATTTTGTCCACTCATCCAAAAAAACAGTATTTTCCGGACTTGTTACGTAAATTACTATTTTTGGTCAATTCTAATCGTCATGTCTGTTTATCTAACGTTTCAGCTTTGAAATGATCCTGAGATTTTGAAAATCGGTTGAAGAGGAAAAAAATTATGACTGCAAAACCAAAAAAAAATTTTTTTGAGGTCACTGTAAATAAAAGAGATAAGAAGACAATTCTGGAGATGGCTCAAGTTAATGAGATCACCTTCATGCCTCTGCTGTTAAAGTTGAAAAAAAACTGTTTTTCTTCATTTGGGATCCTTTTGAAAATTCCGAAATTTTGCACAGTTTCGAAAAACCTCCTGTAGTAATTTTATAAACAAAACCTCATGTAACGAAAAAGTACGAGATTATAGCTGAAGGACTGAGCTAGCGAACAGCGCAAACAGAATTCGAATTGTTCAAATCAGAAAAAAAGTTATTCAGATTTCAACAGGGGCCAAATTAGTGTTGCGTAGTTTATTTGGAAAGGAAACTTTCTCTGTCCCCAAACCTACAAAACCACCGTTGACTTGGCAACATCGCCAATGGCGGCATGCATAATGCGAGCCGCATGATGATAATGATTGCCAGGCATCAGCGAAGGAAAGCCGATACGACCTAATGATCCCACGGGAACCTCTCCGGAGACATGCCACCACCGCATGGCCACTTCGGGATGCTGCACAAACAGGCACTTCACGGAAAGCAACGCGAAATATTTGAGAGGAAAAATGAACTGGGCTGGAAATATTCTACGTGAAATTCTATACTTTAGGGCGAGCTGATCTGATGGTGAGACAACTCAGCTCACTGGGGCAAAGGCCGAGTGGCTATCCTCTTTCAAGATGGAGAGTGGTCCAGAGCACTGAGGAAATTCTAGAAGAAGGTGTTTTTCACCTATCATGGAAAAAAGTGGCAAATATCCTACAATGAAATAGGAATTTACTGTACTACAACAGAAATATTCTAATTCTTTTTTATATTGAAATTAGAGCAATTGTTAATATCGAAGGAATTAAATTTGTTTGCTCGGTATATTTAAATGCTTTCTGTTGAAGTCAGAACAAGAAGGTGGAGTTCTCTTGGTGAAACTTTGTTTGTCGCACTCCTATGAGTTCAAAAACATTTTTTTGGTGGAACTCGCCTCCTGATCACGAATCTGAAGTCAAAACGCTGCGGTCTCAGCATGTACTTTCGGAGATATGGCCCCATTTTGTCTCAAAAATGCACCATTTGACATCTCAACTTCAGCTATTAAAAAGACACAAAATTCACCATTCTTTGAACCAAAACATCACACACGCTTAGATTTACTTGTTTCCAACACTTTTTGGCAGAAAAAACTGTTATTTTTACAAAAATTCACCCTTCTTTAAAACGTAAACAAAATATTTTTTTTCACTGATTTTCTGGTTATTTTTATTCTAGATGTTGGCAACGTCTTACCATGACAAACAATCACGTTGCCAACATCATAAATACAAATTACCAGAAAATCAGTGAAAAAAGGTTGTTTTGTTTACGTTTTGAAGAAGGGTGAATTTTTGTAAAAATAACAGTTTTTTCTGCCAAAAAGTGTTGGAAACAAGAAAATCTAAGCGTGTGTGCTGTTTTGGTTCAAAGAAGGGTGAATTTTGTGTCTTTTAAATAGCTGAAATTTGAGATGCCAAATGGTGCATTTTGAGACAAAATGGGGCCATATCTCCGAAAATAAATGAGACCGCCGCGTTTTGATTCGTGATCAGGAGGCGAAAATACGTAAGTTCCACCAAACAATTTTTTTTGAACTCATAGGAGTGCGACAAACGAAGTTTTACCGTTTTATCGTTTTCTTTTCATAGTGTTGTTTTAATCTGATAATTTTGAATGCTTGGCAATTTTGATTCTGTTAGTGAATTGTCTATATCCTCCAGCGTGAAGCCTTAAACACCCACTTACCTTGACCGAATTGGATACTATAATCACAAACCCCCACCAGATAAATCGAGGAAAGATAGATTCATGACAGTCCGTTAAATATAAAACAAAAATAATATTTACAGGAAAAGATAAATTTCAATACTTCATACTTTATGGTAGTTTGAGAATCTAGTACTTTGCGCTCTGAATACACAAATAGCTATTTGTAATCCCTTTCTGAGCAAATCTGATCCCGAATAAAAAATAAAATTCCTTCGTTCGCATCCCGCTTAACCACTTACAAAAAAAAATAATTTATGTAACTTGATTGAATAAACTTCAATATTCAAATGCAAGAATCGGATTTATTCTGATAGGTACATGGAAATCCTGGAATATTCATGGCCTCCTGAAGATTCTCACAACACAATCTATGCATTTAAGTTATCACAAATCATCCTTTTTCTCGCTTGTTCACTATATACGTTCTACGGAATCATACTCTGGGGAAGTTTGCTAATGTTAGTTATAGAGATCATTGTCGTCTTCTTCACAAAAGTTTGAGAATAGTGCCCCACCGAGTTTATACATTCTTTGATAAAAAAAACAATACCAACACATGCACATTGCAAAGTTTGCAAACTTTCCAATGCCTGGAGGAAATCGAGAGACTGAGCCAGAATAATTCGTTAGATTTCAATATAATGTATGTATACAACATAATACCAAAGAAGTTTCTATTTTGATTATTGGAACCCAAAAGTTTTATATTCTCGAATGAATGTTGGTATACAGAATCACCTCCTTATCAATATTGCATCAATACATAATTATATAGAAGAATATTACTTGAAAACCTTGTTGGTTTCTCGATTTTTTCACATGATATATTTACTGTCCTACTCAAAGTTTTCAGCATTTTGCAAGCCTAAGAACGTTTTATTCGTAACCTGCTTCATAATTACAAAGGATTATTTTATTAGGATAGTATAATTCGAATTCAGAAGGATTTTGGATGGTTTCAAATAACTAATGATTTATCTTCATTACAAATTAGGTTTTTATTAGCAAACCAATTATGTGCCTTACTTGAATCCTCAATCAAATATGCCAGATTAGCCATCAAGAATGCTTCTCTGAATAAATAATTACGTTTTTGATTGAAAAGTCGTTTGAACTGCAAAACGGGCTGAGTAATTTGAAATAATCATTTAGATATTTTTGATTGAAGAGAGCGCAATAATCAACAAAAAATTTGAAATCATGAACGTTTAAAAATTGTTCACGGTGCGTTTTGTTGACAAACTTGTTGATTATTTTTTCCTAAATTAAGATATTTTCATGGATAAGCATAATTGAAACTGAAAAGTGTAAAAAATCTAAGCGAGATGACAAAAATTTGTGACTCGTGGAATTTTAACTTATACTGCCTGACATTCGTTATTGCCCTGTTTTTCTGAATATCAATAAGATAATTTTTCTTTTCGTGTAATCAAGAGATGAAAAGAATAATGTACTCTCCATCAACCTCATCCATTTTTACATCAATCATTCATTACTACATGAAACTTCCATCACCACTTATTTTTGCCCAATATAAGCATGATATATCCCAAATTGAAAACGGTGACAATATCCCTAAATCTGGTAATTCGCCATCATCAAACAGTCTCACAAATCCTCCCTTCTGCTTCGTGTTTTTGATGCTCATGTCCTTAATCCAAATGTCATTTTCCGACAACGTATGAAGAAAAACAAACAACAAACCGACAACCAACCGTATTATTTGACGCATCATATAAAAGTGATCAATAGAAATGTTTACACAATTTTGTTGTTTCAGCCATGAAGCGTTCGGACAGTTTTGAAGAAAGATATCATCGGATAAACAAGCTCGCTTTTGTTTGCGGGCCACCGATAATGCATTTGGATGTTTAAAATGGTTATACAGAGTGTGCGCCAACTGCCGCTACTCCAGAATAAAGTGCGTTTCTGAGCACGCTAACAGCATATTAGGTACCCAAGTAAAATGAAAAACAGTTTGTTGATGTTATGAAATGAAACGTTTATGTTGATTTTCACATAATGGATTCCTAATGAAAACTTAAGTCATTATTCACATTTCTTGAGTACCTAATAATGCTTCAACTCTGACGAGAAATGTGAAAATCAGAAGTGGGAATAGAAAAAATTGTTTTTATTATAATATTACTCATAACTTCCTAGCGGAAAATCCTCAAACACTCATGAAACAATTTAACAGAAATATTTCGTATTGCATGTTCAAATAACTAACTAATATATATGTGCCAATAGTTTGAATACATCGACGTACACAATCTTGACATACCTATATAAATAATAAATTCAGGTCATTTTCCTTTGACGAAAACAATCGTAATCGACTAGGGCAGTTTTGTAATTTCGAAAAGGCATATTTTAGAGATGATATTGAAGTTTCGTGAAAAATATTGTAATTTGCAGAAAGAAGCCAAAATTTACAAATATAAAGTTCTTATTTCGCAAAAAGTCTGAATTTAGAGAAAGAAGAAAAAATTTAGAAATGGAGACAAATTTGTTTGATAAAATTAAATTTCGAGAGTGGTAATGATTTTTTAAGATTGGAGTTTCGCAAAGACATATTCTAGAGATGAATCTGAATTTGCAGAAATAAGCCAAAGTTTTCAAATATAAAGGTCCTATTTCGCAAAAACTCTGTTTTTTTCGAAAAGAAAGGGAAAACATTTCTAATGGAGAAAAAATTTTGCGATAAGCAAATTTAAGATGAAGTTGAAATATCGTAAGAATGCGAAATTTCCAGAAGAAAGCGAAAATTTCCAAACATGACATCCTAATTTCGCAAAAAAACTCGAAATGAAGCCAAAATTTTGTGAAACAGTTAAATTTTGAGATAAAAGTAAATTAATTGAAAAATTGGAATTCAGAGAAGGCAAATTTTGGAGATGAAGTTGAAATATCGTAAAAAAATGAAAATTTCCAATTATAAAAAAGTCTCAATATTGCAAAAAATCCAAATTTCTAGAAAGAACAGGAAATATCGGAATGAACATTTTGCGAAAGTTAAAAATTTCGAGATGAAAGTAAGAATTGTGAAAAACCGGATTTTCGAAAAAGCAAATTTTATAGATATTAAAGTTGAAATTTCTTGAAAAAACAAGGAATATCTGGAATAACGCTTCAATTTCATATAAATAACGGCATCATCCTAATTTCACAAAAGATCTAAACACGTATATTGAAATTTCAAGATAAAAATAAAAATTTCAAAAAACCTGAATTTCTAAAAGGCAAATTTCAGAGATGAAGCTGAAATTTATAAAAAAAATCAGAAGAAAGCCAAAATGTCGAAATATGATCGCAAACAATTTGAATTCAGAGAATAATCAGGAGATTTCAAGAAGAAGACGAAATTTTGCGAAAAATTGGAATATCGAGATCAAAGTAAAAATTCAGTTAAAAAATCAAAGTTTCCAGAAAAAATCAAGCTGTTCTAAATAAAGTCACAATCGCAAAAGAAACCCAAACACGTGAATCGAAACAACTGAACCCGCAACACAATCTCTGAAAAGTAATTCCCCTCCCCAAACCCAAACAATATTCCTCTGGAAAAACAACGCTCGCCTACCTGGCATGTCATCCCTCATGGAATACCTGGATCGGGGCGCCGTGACGTTGATGGGCAGCATGTTTTTCAGCCAGGTTATTTTCGGCGTCGGTTGGCCCGATGCCTCGCACTTCAGTACCGCGTTGTGGCCGATCTCAACGACTTTGTTTGTGATCGGAGATTGCGTTATTAGCGGAAATCCGGGGGGCAGCTTGTCGCCTGGAACGGAGAAAAGTGGGCCATGAGAATGGCAGCATGGCGGACAGAAACACATGGCGCAGTAGATAATAACGCTGTTCAGGAAGAATATATAGACGCAATTGTAATAAGAGAGTTGATTTCACAAGAGAAGGAAAAAACGAAACTAACGTATTGTGGATTTGAAGCGATTAGTTACATTGAGTTCTTTAAAACTTTGATAAATTGTGGTATTTCCTTGGTGCTTCAAGGTTGAACGCAAAATCTCATACGGGTGTTAGTAATTCAATGTAAAAATTAGAAATTTTTGATTTTTCGATTCCTCCTGAATCAAAATCTAAGTAGTTGGTGTAACCATTGAAGTGATCATTCAATGAAAGAACCCATCTAATAATTAGATACGAGGTTTCATCGTTATAATTTCTACAGGAAGATATATCATCCAGAACAACCCAAAGATTAGTAAAACTATTAATTATGAATAATTAGATCGTTACAAAAAATGCATTCCTGTTTCGCATGGATCAGATGTGGCATTTTCGAGAAAATTCGATTGAAAAAATTGTTACGTCTCACAAGTCATACATGCACATCGCAATTTTAAACATAATAGCTATTGAAAAAAATTGCGCGATAGTTTCTTTGACATTTGGCGATGAGGCCACACACTAAGCAATAGTTATTATTTTCGGAAATACCATCCTCAGGAGTCTCCTGCAGGAAGGTAGTAGCTTTTTTAGGAGTCATTTCTCGGCTCATGTTCATTTGAACTTTTTATTCAATTTTTGGTCGTAGAAGCCACTGCTAAGGTTTGGCAGACTAATAATCATGGCACATTTTATTTTGGAGGTGGTTGAAATTTGAAATCCTTTATGGACATCATATGGGTCTAATCCCCCATATGATGGTGTGGGAATCCCTGATCTCAGTCTGGTTTACCCAAGGTGGATATAGGATGGAAAAACAGCTGTTCAATTGTTTCTGCGAAAAACTTGTAGACCGTTTGAGAAGGTATTAATATTTCCACGACTTGAAAGAAGATGGCGGTTAGATCGATTATCGAAGAAGATTTCTGATACTTACGTATTTCTGTGGTTCACATCTGACAGACGTGACTTCGAACGATATTAAAACAATATATTTTCGATACATCTGGAATGAATATTGATATTTTGACTTTTATCAATTATTTTTCATCTAGAACAGATGAAACTGATGAAAAGATGACAGATGCAGTTTCTGTTTTACCGACACAAGGTATGTCGCCATCTCTGATAACTTCAGGAAATATTACTACGGTATGAAATCAAGTAGGCAAAGGTCTACAGTTTATTCTAGTGCATGCTAATAGGAAGCTGTTTCACCATCCTATATCCACCTTGGGTTTACTCCTACGTAGGCTCGTCTGACTAAAAGTCTCCGATGACAGTGATGACAGTTAGGCCTAATGGCCCATTGTATCTTGCCTAGCTATCGTCATTGTACCCACTTTAGTATCTCAGTGCCTTGTACAAGTTTGTACAAGTCCTTCACTGGTTGTGAGTTGTATATTTCTAGTTCGCCTACTGGTTGCCCAAGAAGCGCCTGCCTTCTGCGATCCAATGGCACATCCTGTATAGTATTTTTTCTCTGAGGTATACGTTTCATAGTTGATTCATTCCAATAACAGGAGCATCCAGAGTGAACTCTGTCGATTGATTTCTCGCCTATTCTCGAATAGCCTACCTATGCGTACGAATTCACAGGATGTCTGACCATGCCTGCTGACAAGAGATGCTCAAAGCGACCGCGTAATTTCGTAATTGGTTCTATTAGTTGCCAAAGTGTACCGTAAATCAATTCGCGGGCAAAGCTAATGCCCGAGAAGTTACCAACAGCGATCGCTTGTTCTCTCCACCTCCACATTATCGATCGGACAATGGGGATTATTCTGCTTGCTGGGTCGCTCACAAAGGAGCCAACAACCAAATCTCCAACCGATTTATGGGCACCAACTGTGAACCAGGTGACCTGGTGTAGATATCGCAGCCGAACGCGCGGAGATATCGTCAGTATCCGATTCGGCTACTGAAAGTAGAAATCATAGATCTCCTATCTTTGTGTTTGAAACAGAATTATTTTCAATTTGATAACCAAATTCATTCTTCTTCAGATGGGCTTATCATGGGCAATCCTTTGAGTCCGTTACTTGCAGAAATTTTTATGGATAACTTAGAGTTGCTCATTCATGAACATCCATTTATGAAACATTTTTTGTATTGGTATCGGTATGTGGACGACATTTTAGTTTGTTTCACGGGTACCAATAGACAATTGGTCTCTTTCCATGATAGTATCAACAAACTTCACATAAATATAAAATTCACTATTGAAATAGAATCGGAGAACTCAATCAATTTCATGGACTTGACAATAACGAAACTAAACAAAAAACATGATTTTTCAATTTTTCATAAACCTTCCCACACCGATATCACTATTCTCTTTAACTCGAATCATCCTTATCAACATAAAGTTGCAGCTTATCATAGTATGATTCATAGATTGGTTAATGTTCCACTTTCAGAAGAAAATTTCAATAAAGAACTGAACATCATAAAACAAATTGCAGTTAATAATGGATATAAAGTTAACATCATAGAGAATATTCTCAAAAAGAAACTCCATTCGAGAGCTATTAATCAAGTTTTTCCTTTTAACAAAAACACCGACCGAAATTACAAAACATTTACCTATTTTGGACAAGCAACCGAAAAAGTAGCTTCATTTTTGCATAAACAAGACACTAACATTGCTTATAGAACAAATAATACTTTGGGAAAGTTTATCAAAAATAATAAAGACATAGTTCCCAAATATGAAAAATCAGGAGTATATAGACTGAATTGTGGAACTTGTCCGAAAGTATACATTGGTCAGACTGGGAGAACTTTCAAAAATCGCATCCATGAGCACCACATGAGTTATGTAAATAGACAAAAAAATTCAACATATTCCAACCACCTTTTAGAAGAAAATCACGATTTTGATGAAGAATTCAAAATATTACATGTTGAAAACAAAGGAGTGAAACTTAACTATTTAGAAACACTCGAAATTAATAGACTCAAGAATTCAAATCTTTTGCTTAATGACCAATGAGATTTCCTTTGTTGAATTTGTTTTCCTAAAAATAGCTTAATTAGATAGTAATTTTATTTTTTGTTATTTACCGCAATAAAAAGAGGATAAACATTATTTAATCCCTCCAGGTACAAATATTGTTATAACGGTGTAATTATGTATAAATATGGTTGTTATCGTAGTAGTTAGTTTAGTGTACTTATACCTGATGAAGCTACAGTGTTAGCAAAACATGTTGTGAAAAATATATATAAATATATTTATTTCTGACAGTGACATTATAAGCTTATATCGTCATAGTTACGATATCTATAATGAGGGTCATAACTCCCTTGGGATATTGAGGTTCAAAAACTCCCTCTTACCTTTTACAGGTGAAAATGATACAAGAAATGCTTAAAAACGATTATATGTAATGAAAACTAAGACATATTTTCCTTATTCACGTCATTACAAATAATAAATGTACAATTTTCAAATGTTCCCTGAAAATTACTTCCGCCGCTGGAAACAATTTCTTCTTTTTTATGGGTGGTGCTGTTGCTGTTCACTACAGTCACAGTCGAGGTGCCTGCCTCTTCTGATGGCAAAGTAGACAGCATACGCGCCGTTTTATTTCTTTCTTTCAATTCAATACTGTCCTCCACCTCTGCCACCGTGGAACTTCTCCACCTTCCGTGTCTTTTTAAGTTTGTCATAGTTGCTCCTGCATTGGCTAGGGCAGTAGCAGAAGTGCGACGAAGGCAATGTCCCGTATAGGTTAGTGGGTTTGGCAATCCTAAATACATTGCGATTTTGCTGGGAATTTTGCCAAACATATTCTTTCCAATTGGCTGAGTTGTACATTTATTTTGTCGGAAGCTCAAAAAAAATCGTTTTGTACCTTCAGGACGCAAGGCAAAGCAGAGAACTCTTTTTCATCCATAACTGTAAATTTCTTCGATACACCAGTTTTACTTTCCGGTACGTTCACTACCATAACAGTGTCCCGGTCCTCTATATCTGCTATACTCATATTTAGAAGTTCCTGAGTTCTGCATCCTCCAAAATAACCCATAATTAGAACAACCTATAACAAATAAAACGAAATAAACAAACGAAAAAGAAAATTATGAGAAAAAAATTACCTCATGCAATAAATGAATTTCATTAGGGGCGTCCTTTAGAAATTTGATGACATCTTTAGGAGATAAGACAGCAGACTTTCTCGGCTTATACCCCTTGCTTTTCCGTTTCAAAAAAGCCTCTAGTTCGTTGAACTTGGTGATTTCTCTTTTCTCATATATGGTCACCATCGATTTGAGCATTGACCATTTAGTCCATAACGAATATGGGCTAAACGTTTCTGACTGCAACGAATAAATACAATTATTACCAAATCTACCAGAAAATACTGAAAATACTTTACCAGTTCTTGAAAATATGCCAGAAAGACAGTTTCGTTGGCATCTTTTGACATAACATTTCTCTGTGTCAGCCACTTCAGATATAAGTTGTAATCTTTTTGATATAGGGCTTCACTATTCGATGGAAGTAATGATTGTCTTGCTTTTTCCGCTTTTTTTATAATATCCTCCATTATATCAGAAAAAGATCGTCGATTTGTGGTAAAAAATAAACACGTTTTTAACGGAAAAACATTGATTGATAAAGAAATTTTGCTTATAAACATGTAACATAGCGACAACCTAGCAACAACCAACAATGCTACAATCAACGCTACCTAATTCAAATATACCAGAAAGGTTATGAATTTAAACATTTATTGCGTTCTAAATATGGACATATTGTTATGAAAATCGGTCAAAAATAAAATTATCTATGTACCACGAGAATTATAGAGCCTTAATAACCTCTGGCAATTGCTATCCCTCGGGCCAGAGGCCCTCGGGACGCAAACTTTGCCATCGGTAATTAAGGCCCTCATAATTCCCTTAATACATAAATAACTATTATCGTGAAAATCTTATCGTTTTTCGTTTGTTTACAATACTAAAAGTAGCATATGATACAAACTGATTGCCCAATTTGTTGAAGCTGAAAAATGCCCTGCTGCAATATTTTGCGACTAAAGTAAGGCATTGGATTGTGTGATCCATCGAAAATTAATAGATATATTAGAGAGTTTTGGCATTTGGGGTATACCACTGAACTGGATTCCATCTTTTTTGTCGAACCGAAAGCAAATTGTATCGCTGCAGTTCCAACACGAAAACCAAATCAAAACTATGCGGTCGGTCAGCAGGAAAATTGAAATGGGTGTCCCTCAAGGTTCGATACTGGGCCCTATTCTAGTCATCCTGTATGTAAACCGTTTGGATTCGTTTATCGACACTGGAGTGATATCTTCCACAGATACTGATAGTTTACAATCGAAATACATTGAAACAATCAAAAAAGTATCATCATTCTTCAATTGTAGGAACTTACTTTTCAATAATCAAAAGACACAAATGTTACGAATTCACTGTCGTCACATCGATGACCTGGAAGTTAAAATTGGTGAAATGAAAAAATGTTTTTTTAATGTGAATGATTTTATAGAATCCCAGTGTTCGTGATGTATTTTGCATAATGTGATATCTGATGTGCTTTTTAACTTTTGAATGTTCGTTTTTACTCATTTTATATTTACATTTTACATTTTAAGTATAGTTTCTAAGAATAGTTTGAGCCATGTACTGTTTTCTCATTTATTGACAATTCCAAAACATGTATACCATGTCAAAAAAACGGAAATTAAGATTGATTGATTGAGGCATATGATTCGAACGAAGTCTGTGAGAATTCCGGGCAATGTTGAAGAGTCCCTGATCACACTATTCGCTTCACAAAGTAATCCAGATGAATTGCCTTTTTGAAAAAGATTCGACACCATCTATTCTGTAAATGACTGATATGGGATCCTCTGGTTTTTCTACACCAGCCTGCGCTATCTTTGTTACAACACAGCCGATATGTATTAGTTTTACCTACCACCAGCGTTTATTGGTCACTGTGTTGTGTTGTTACAAAATTGCCATCTGTGGTGCCCCCGTTCAATTAGGCAACTTTAAATGAGTCTGTGTGTGCGCGCATGCGCAAGTCAACGGTGCGCGGTCAAGTTTGGTCAATGTCTAACCGCTAGCTAACCACTAATCTTTGGTCAAGTCACGTAGGCACGTCTGGACGTTACCATATACACTTGTCCGGCTCATAAAGGTTTTGTACGCTTTTCCGATTTATTTCGGCCATTTTCACTAAGTTGTATCAATGTATCAGTAGTTGTTGTGAGAAATGAAGAAGTGTTCCCCTGTCAAGTGAAGAGGTGTTTTTTGTAATTGAATTTACCCACGACCACGAATCCCTATAATTGAGCTAGTACGGGGAGATATCACACATCGTTTCTTTGTGCAGAGCTATGAAACTTTTTCTCGATGTAATTTGATCGGATTATATTATTCAATTTAAAGTGAGCTGCATGGCAGATTATTGTTGAGACATCATTTGGCATAACTTCTAAATCTTCTATAGCTTGTATGGAATATGGGCACTCTGTGTTCGTGGAATATGAGAATTTATTGCCATATGTTGTGGCCTATATGTGGAATGCTCTGGGGCCAAAAATTATCCTTTTATCAATTATTCTTCTAAATTCTGATCCTATGTATATTATATATATTTTTATTTTAGTTTTTCAAACAATGAAGTGTTTTTCAGTTGATAATCAGCAATGAAAGTAATTTTCATATTACTTTTCATGGGACCAATATTCCAATCATTCTACACTGATTGCGAAAACTGACAAGCCCGAGCTTCTATATAGCGCCTATTCAATTTTTCAAAAAATTTACCCATCATATTGTAAATGATTTGGCTTTGTATTGGATAGCTAAAACCTATTGTTTATTCTTGACAATTCGATCACTTTACCAAACACAAGCCACTTTTTCAGTCGATGAATCTTGAAATTTCATTAATTTATCGCTGGATATGCACAGTTTAGGTACTGAGAAATTCAAATTTCAGGCAGTTGATATGTCGCATTGAGTAATATTATGTAATACCTCCGAAATTATGATGGGATCTGTGTATGTGTAAGTAAATAAGAACTAGGACTCTTTTTCATTTTAGAATCTAGTCTAAGAACTAATGAGGTTTCCTTGAAAAATGGAGGTTTTCAGTAATTCCCATTCACCGCTTTTTCGTTCAAATTATTTTATCGATATGATGGTGCATGCACGCAAAAAACTATCTGGTTAGTAGGTATAGGCACAACCATATGATCTTGTTACCATAACAATATTATATCGTTACCATAACCATATGTATTGTCATGTTAACAATATTATGGTCACTATAACAAAAATAAATTGTTATGGTAGCAAGATCATGGTTGTGCATATACTAACAGAAAATACTGTGAAGGATTACAATATTTTTTGTGCGTGAGTGATCTTTTCAACCTTTGATATTCATGATTTAGACACCGATGTATATCATGAAAATAGCGTATGCTCGATAACCTGCATCCCTCCCTAAATTAAACAAATTTAAATACAAGATGTCACATTGAAAATAATGTTTTGAACTAGTGAGCTTAATTGGATAAGACGGTGGAATACAGTTTTCTGAAAAATTTCATTGAAATGCGGATGGCTGACACTGGACCACTGAGTAAGTATTCTATATATTGTCTATTTTGGAGGCTTCAATAGCAGTTCAATTCATCAAACTCAACTTTTTTTCTGGCAATGAAGACTCAAAGACTAACTTGATACATTCACGTATTATTGAAAATTCAGACTCTACAAGGTCACCTTGAATATTCAGGATATTGTAGGCTACAACAGTACTTTCCAAGGCACGATGCAAATCTCGTGAGACTGTTTAATCCCTTGGTGTCTCAACGAATCTATATCACAGACTATATCGCAGTTAAGTCTGAGGGAATCACAAAGAAGATCCGAACAATTGTTCTGTCATCGAGTGACTCTATCCAAATAGCTCATTAATCGCGTGTTAGAATCCTGCGTCTCGTGACATCCTCTTTAGTATTCCCTTTTTCTGTCTTGCAGAGCATCAAAATCTGCAATTTCGTCGAATGGAACTCGGCTGGCTCCTAATTATAGAATCTGACGAATTAACGGTCTTATTGTTCGAAGAAGAGACAATGGGGATGCTGTCCTGAATGTATGCATCGCTTGGGGTTTGGGACAACGAAATCGGGGTAAGCATTGGCGTTCGTGGAATATTCAAGGTAGACCTGAAAATTGGATCTTGGTTTAGAAAAAAAAAACCTACAGAAGCTCGATTCATAAGCTCTGCTGCCGTAGCCGAGGCCGTAGCTATACAGTTCACGCTGCCGTTCCAGATCAATTGATTACATCAATCGAGAACCAAGTAATTGAAAGATGTTGGACGGATAGGAATAAAGGTTGAACATGATCAACGTTTATTAACAGAAAATCGTAGATGCAAATTTTAAAGACATTCTCCTCAAGAGAAAATATGAATTTCAAGCTATAAATTTGTAAATACGAACGTATAGTCGATCTTTCTCCATAGGTCGATTTTTTTTATGTTCAGTGATGTTTCATGAGGTATAGGTGGATCAGGAGTAACCATACCATTGAAGTCATCCATATTTAGATGCTTGGCGTTACTATCAGCAATAACCTTTCTTGGGAAAATCACGTGAAGTCCATTGCCAGAAGTGCATCCCAAAAACTTGGATTTCTGTTTCGAGCCAAGAGCTATTTCACTGCCAGTAAGCTGCTTATGATCTATAAGGCACAGATCCGACCTGTCCTGGATTACTGTTCCCATATTTGAAGTGCGGCACCTAAACATATCCTGAAACTATTGGATTCTGTCCAAAAAAGGGCAATTCGTCTCGTCGGTGATGCCTCGCTTACAAACTCGCTCACATCTCTGGAACACCGTAGAAAAGTTGGCGATTTATCTCTATTTTATAGATATTTTCATGGGCGATGCTCTTCTGAAATATCAAAAATCGTCCCTCCATTAGCAGTCTCTTCGAAATTAACCCGTCAAGTTCAGTCTTCACACCCCTTCGTGGTCACTTTAGAGACCTTCAGAATGTCCCTTTCCAAAGACTCGTTCATCCGACGATCATCATGGAGGTGTTCCCCGAGGCATACCATCTCCAGAAATTTAAGAAGAACACCAACTCCTACCTTCTTTCCCTTGGTTCTCACGATGTTCTATGAACATAACAGGATATCCCTTTTCGTGAGAACCAGAACATAAAAAAAGATTGTTTCACAAGTACCTCGATCAGTTTCAGGTGTTGCTTATATTGAAATATTCACGATGACATTAGTCAAAAGCATCACAGCTCAATTTTCTTCAGCATAATTAGAAATCATTAGAGAATATGATAATCGCCTGATGCTGACTCCTTTATCATTGTGTGATTATATGGTTATTTCAACATAAGTTATGTGTATAGCAGTTAGGTGATTTCGATGAATATGAATTTGTATTGGACACATGAGAATATCAGCAGAAGAAGAAATATAATGCCGGGCGACAGAACAAAGGCATTAATACAATGGGACTTGATAAGCCATTGTGATAATATAATAGTTCATCAACATGACAGTTACAGGAATGGCAACTACAAACGCAGAAATTGTTGAGGTTGTCTTTTTTGGACAGGGGCGTACAATATGCCGCGACTCTACTCGTTACATTTCCGCGAGAAATAATTACAGGGCAATTATTGTGCACTAGACGACCGTTTATATATATTCCATGGCAATAGCAGAGCCGAATTAGATTATTCTAATGAATTATAGAGGTCTGAGCATAAATACCAAGAGGTAATTGCCATGGAGATGAGAAGGGTGCTGGTTGAACCTATAGAACAGAAGGACTGCTTTCCATATCCACCCAAGGTGCTGATGGAAAGTTCTGTGTTCGAGGAAATTCATCTCTAGAGCCATCAACTACTAATAGAATGGGATAAACACTCTTTGTGGGAGAAAACTTGTTAGCTTCTCTTCCGCTGATTCAAGTTCATGATGTTTTCCTGAAGCTCCTGAGGATCTCCAATATTAGAAAACCATATAGATGAGACAGAGCGAATGAAATTAGAGAAATGTCGAAAGCGCAAAATTTAAAGGTCCAGTCATAGATGTACGCATCAGGCGCTAAAATATTGATCGAGTTTTGTTTACATCGTTGTCATCATTTTGTTGGTTATGTTTTCGTTTTACATGTTTCACGATCCAGTATTTCGAATGGGTTCATGTTCTTACAATGTATAACATATTTTCCATAAACTACATATAATTCAAAAGGAAAAGTAATTGAGGTTTTGAGGATTATCACAGTACAGATTAAACAACCTGTGATCATAGATATATACAGTGTCAAACATAAAGTTCGAGACATATTGAAGTTTCTTTTACTAAAAAGAAAATGAGTGAAATACAGCATCTTTCCTTTCTTCATTAAACCTGTCAAATTTGAATATTTTTCGAAAATCCTCAAAGAATCTGTTTTTTTTTTAATTTCGAAATATACCAGAGACAAAAGTTGCTCAGTTTCCAATTTTATACATTTGTTCCAAAATTGGACTCTCTACTGTCACTTCGACTTTTATCCATTTTTTTTAAATTTTTCGAATCTTTCGCTCTATCGATTCGAACGAAACATGATTAAAATTTCATAATTTTGATGAATATAAGACTTCAATATCATATCTTGCCCAGGAAATATCCACATTGGCCTGTTACCAGGAAATAAAATGCATCTCAAGAAATTCGTCTTTGTTGTTGCAAAGTTCATCTAGTTTTTTCATTTCATTGTTAAACTGATGTGGATTTTCAATGTATGGACGTTAATATGTCAGTTATCGAATAAACGAATTTCTCTTCATTCTTATTATACTCGTATTCCTTTTTTTAGTAGATTTTTATCCAGTTTGATTATTTTTCCATATGTCGCGAACTTTCTGTATATACCTTCATTATCTGGAATGTGAATCAGGTACAATAATATGTTAATTGGCAATCATTACTGTGTACATAAAGATTGCAAATTATCTTCAAATGAATCGAAGAATATCGAATTACATTGTTTTTCAAAGATGAAAAACTGTGAGTATACTTATATTGAGTCATATTATTAACTTCAATCAAACTTTTCCATTTCATGAGAATATCATTATTTTATTCTATACTTATACCTCTTCTGTTATATCACACTTCAAGTTGTTGAATTTAGAGTCAGATCATTCATAAGATAATTGAATCGTGTTTCATTTTTCTTGATGACAATGAATGATAAATTCGAAATATTCGAATTTCATCGTAAAATTCATTCAGAATTCATCTTATTTCTAATAGACACTAATTTCTGATGACAACTTGTTCATAATAAATCACTCAGAAGTAGGTAACATTTTATATTGGTGTTAATTATGCATTACTAAAATGGCAACATTGCATATCAGTAGTTCCAGCGGTGACAACGACTATCCGGCAACTGCGTTGCGCAAAATTCATTTGTAAGGTTTTCTAATCTGTGGTTCTGGGTAAACATAGGGACACTAAAGAGACCATCAGCTTAACTCTGTACATCATAATTTCTTCCTAAAAGAAGAGATTTATTGAGTCCCACAGGTTGGCACAACTGTTAAGACTGGAATACTTTCATTTATTAATAAGGCTGGGTTCTATAGCAGGCACTTATATTTAGGGGTCTTCGGCGAATTATTAAGAAAGTACTCAGACCAAGGAAACATGAAAATTAAAAATTTAATGTTTCACAAACATAAATTAAAAGTATCTCTTTGCTTTTAAGCAATATTAACAGTTGATGTTTATATTCAGGTCGGAGCTCTTAGCATTAACTGAAAGCATATTTTGCTATTTTCAGGAAGAATATACTTCGGTGTTTCGCGAAATGGAAAATGGGGAGATGTTTCTCTCTGGCATGTTTTAATATTCATGAGATGTCTCGAATAATATACTTGGAGTTCTTGTATTTCGCAAATAATGCGTAATTGTGTAGCGTTGAATGAAATATAGTGCTTTTTTTCGAATTCGCTGTTTATTATATTTGATCGAATACAATTCTCGATCTTCGAAATTATGAATAAGCATCAAGCAATGATGAGAAAAAGATTCATGAATTTATGGTTGAAATCTGGAAGGCGAGAATCGATGAGTAATGGGATCTGGATCTTCTCAAATGTTCTTTACAATAAAATTGAAATAAAAATGAAACATTTAATTCATTAAAAATTGGTATTTCTGCATATCATTGAATGCGCAGTGTGTTCATTTATTTTTCTCAAATTCATTAGTTAATAAGCTTATGAAATGTATGGATTACAATAAAATTCGTAACATGATAACAGGGTGTTGCATTCGAAATAAACAATATATACTATAAGTTTGATAGTGATTAAAGTAGAATGTAGTATTTAGAACACCAGGTTGTTGAGTAATACTCAATATATTAATAAATAAGGTGGAATATCCTGATATATCACCTGTTGAACAGGATTCCTTCCAAATCTATTGTAACGGTCTCAGGGGTATGGTGAGTTAGCAGACTAAAACGCCGATTGGCAGCAAATTTCTTGTAGTAGCCAAAAATGGTCGACAACCTAAATATTAATTAGATATGAGCCTTGATAGTTAACTAACACACAACAGGTGACCTAAATATTGATAATGCAGGCACATGCCATTTATTAATGTAATACCAGCCTTGGTATGGTGGCATTGATTCGTCACACTATCAAATTTTTAAACATCATGATTTTATAATAGGATTTTGACATAATTGACACCTTGTATATCATATTTCATACATACTGTGGGATAAAGCGATATGGATAACAAATACTTATCTTTCAGCGCAATTTATTTCAGGTATTTTTGGAAACATCCATGATCGTAATTCAGTGGAAATGTTTATTCAAAGCACTGTGGTGTCGTTATATCGCTTCGCATTTGAGTATTTCAGCAAAATATACCATTTCCTATGGTAGTTTTCCTTCCCGAGTCGATTGTCAGTAGATTCCTGTGCCACTTTTATTCTTATTGTTATTGCAGGTATAAGGATGCATTCAATTTATTTTGTGGGAAATAAAAAGATCTCCGTTATGCTCTTTATCCGATTTGCTTTTATTTTCCAAAAAATATTTTTTCGATTCTCGCAATATCAGTGAGTGACCGTATATGAGGAAATGATATTTCTTTTATACCATCTCATCTTTTAGTAGCAACACATTATACCATGTTGAAGACGTCAAAACCTCCAACACCATTATTTTAGGCATGTGATGATTCTTTCTGAATTTTTAGGTTACCATTGTCACCAATGTTGAATGGGTAAGGCTCTATTTTTAGATCTAATTATTTTTTCCGTAGGAAGACATGTACAGGGTGGCCAGATAAGAATGCAAAGTGCAGTATCTCGTAAACTATTCGTCTAAGAGTTTTGCGGTAAAAAATGTTATGACTAAAGTTACCACAAGAAAATCCTGGAAATTATTTTCATGTTTCCAAAATGGCCGCCAGGGGGCGTAACCGCCATCTAAAACTTTCGAAATGAATTTTTGACGAAATTCTCCTTGTAAACGTACCAATAAAATATATACCTTTTGAAGTTGAGCTTCATTCGAGTAATTTTCGCTCGACACTTTTTGACGTATCTATTAAAATGAAGTGGTGGGGGGTGGTTCAATGTTTTTTCAAATAAACAGCTATAACTCCTGAACGACTGAACGGATTTCAACAAACTTGGTATCGTTGGAGAAAGCATTCATTGGTCTATCAAATTCATCTTATTTGTAATGTGTCTGATTTCAAGTGATGCCACTAGAGCGCGTTTTTTGACATAATAACAAAAATTTGCAAAATTGTCTGAAAAATCAAATGCAATTATAAGACTTTTTTCCATGAAAATTTAGTGGAATGATACCTTAATAGGCTAGTGTCTCGATATATACATTTTTCACCGCAAGTCTCTTAGACGAATAGTTTCCGCACTTTGCATTCTTATTTGGCCACCCTGTACACGCCTGGCAATACGTTAATGGGTCAGTTGTTTGTTCATTTTGATTTCGTTTCTTCTATATTTGCCTGATAAGATTCTGTCAACTTTGCTATTATCTATTGTATATGAAAGAATAAACTTTATTATTATTATTATTACTTATCAATTATCTTACCGTATCCTGAGCAATTAGCAATTTCCTGCAATTGACTGCCATTACGAATATATCACCGTCATGATAAATAATTTTACATTAGTAACTTTATCAGTGTTGAATTTTTTTACCATTTTGACCTTAGAGAATTGAAAATCCGGAGAGTGATCAAAATAATCAATGATCTTACTATTCGCCGCACAAATGATAACCACTTCCATAAATAATCAGACTAATTATCATCTAAAACTATATCCATTTAACTTTTCCCTATATTTTATAGTTCCAAGACCAATTTGGCTCACACTGTAGGTATATATTCAGCACCTTTTCTGGTTGAACGTGGATTATAAACTCAAACTTTCGAATATTAATCACGGAAAATTTCAGGAATTATGCGTATTTCACTAAAAAATGGCCCGTTGTATACGCAAATTCAAAATTACCTCAACAACGAAAAGCAGCAGGTATATCCGAGGTTTATAACATACTATGGAATGTGAAATCAGGGCAGAATGATGAAACACAACGAAAGGGGAATATTTTATATTTCAGGATCCCTTTTACGAGATAAAAATGGCGGCATCATGGAAGCTCTCAGGGCCACTGAAGAAAACATCCGGGAAAGAACAGAGAAGATAAATATATCACACCACACTCAGTTCAATCAGTATATTACCATGAGTAAAGTTCGAGACATTGCTTTCAGCATATTGAAAAACCATACAATAGATACTGAAAGACATAAAAGTTTCTGTTTTTTTTATTTACTTTCGAGTAAGTACTATAGATATTTCAATTTCTCGGAGCTCAGCAGTTTTGAAAAAATATTTTGTGAAGTACAGTTTCGGACTTGTCAGTCAGTTCTCACTTCAAGACAATTTTAGATACACACAATCGAATTTCTCTCAACTATCTCTGTTTTCAGGATATTAACTATTCAAATTACTATTTTAATATATATTTCTTCTACATCTTTATATACTTATTCCAACTTGATTTTATTTTTTCAGGTTATTGACATTCGAATCTTTCAATTCGGTAATCTAGTTCTCTTTTCAACCTTCTCGAATATTTTCCATCATTTAGTTTTCAGCATAACTCATTTTTTCTTAGGATTAAAATCTTCATACCTTTAGAGTTTAGACAATGGAAGTCCAAAACTCTACTTCACAACTTGAGACATAGCCACATTCGATCAAAAAAACTGTTTTGCTCGATTAAAAATTCATCCAATTTTATTAAATGCAATTATTATTTATTATTCATTAATTCATTTCCAATTTCCGGTTTGAAATATGAATATTTTCTTGAGACATGAGAATTGATGCAAAAATAGAATAGGATAGAAATTTATTTATACTGAGCAAGAAACAGAATAATTTCCACTTACATGATGTACAGTTTCTTAAAATATCCTTACACATAATATTCAATAAGTACAATAATACAGTTAAACTCAATATAACAGTTAAAAACATCGTCCTTTCCGAGAAATTTATTAATCTACCAATTAACTCGTTCCATATTTTAGCCACTCACTGTTTGATACAAATTTGCTTATTTTCTATCATTCGTATCCAGAACTGAACACAGTCATACAAAAAACAATTATTCAACTTTTTACAATCAGTGAAATATCTCTAATCAGTTTAATTGCCCACAAATGACCCTAACCAATCTGTTGCTAGCAGAATCCGGGAATGGTGCAAGCATTGTAATTTTTCACGCAAGATAATATCGGGAAAAGGGACCAGATAAGCCCACACAACAAGACACCGTTTGCGGGATATAATGAATCATGGCCACACTCAGATTAGATAAAAAAGAACTTTAGCACTGTCGACGTTGGTATAAATAGTGATTTGTCAAGAGCCTGTTGCTTGTGTGGGGTAGAAATTGATGATGAAACGAAAAATAGATCGTCGGTCTAATAAATTCGGAATGCATCGAATATCAACAAAATACGCTCTTGATGATCCATCCCATTAAAATATACAGTCTGGATCATGAGACACCAATGTTGTTGACAAAATAGATCCTTTTGAATCGTCTAGCAGTCTTTTAGTTCGATATTGATCACAAGAATTTAATCTACACGATACTATTTCTAATTAAATGACTTGGTATTTTGGGGTATCCTGAATAATGAGTCATCGCCTCTGATAACTAAGAATTTTCTCAAACCATATTTATTTCAGCCAGGACAATACAAAGTTCTTCTTTCTATTCAGAATACCAAAAAATTTCACTTCTGGAATTGTATCCCACACCTGACACCAATGCAAACACTCTCCTGATATAACGTCAATACTGAATTTCCCTCCATTGTATCACATTAAATGTTTCATCAACATCAACTTCTATTATCCTCCTCAAAAGCAGAAGTTCGTGATGAAGTAATGAAAATATCCAGAGCCTCTTGGTGGAACGATAAAATGCGAGTTTCTCAAGTTGTTATCTCCCTTTGAGCCCAACATTGAACCAAAAGGTACCCAAACATACATTAAAGATTCCAATGGATTATCCCAATGCCTGCCTCGTTTCCTCTAATTTACATCCGTTAGAGCCCTGAAGTTGGCAAGTGTGGTAGTAATTAAATGGCCCGAAATGTTCAGAGATCACTTGGCGGAAGGCGAAAAGACAAGAAATAGAGTGAAAAGTCCACATATAACAAGAGACTTCTCGAAAGAAATGGCACTATTTAATTTTTGAAGATGATCTTCATATCAAACAACACGTTTCCTGAAATATGCATTCACTGTTCTGATAAAAAACCTCACTGTTGAAAAAATTGTCTTTTTGTGCTTGAAGACTTACCTACATACGAATTCTCAAGCACCAGTTTTGTGATTAACTCCAAATTGTTAATCTGACTGTCAAACTGAATCAGTCATCTCTATTATTAACTTAAAAAATCAGAAATAACTATCGTAAGCAACTGACTGATATTAAATTAGTTATATATGTTCCTAGTTTGTAAACTTCAAAATAAGTCACGCAAGAAAGATTCTCAAGTGGCTTAGGAAACATAACACACGAGTGGCATGCAATGTTTTATTCAACAAGTGTAAGAAATCATTTTTATGAGATAATAATTAATAAGTTTCGTGATCAAATCAAAGCTACTTCCGTCTCAGTACCCTATAAATGCCGAAATGAACTTGACAGTGAATTTTTTACTTGCAGCAGCTGTATGGGAACGTCTGGTTTCAATGAACCAACGAATTTTACAACTTCAACTTCAAATTCGAATAAACCGTTAGCGTTTTCCTTTAATTCCAATATCAATGTGAATTCTGCTTGTAATAGTAATAAATGAATAGAATAAGTACTACTTTAAATATGAACGTGAGTTTAAATCCATAACTCACTGGGGGATTTGATAGTTTACTTGTCTAAAATGACATCAATTATGACAGTTATAACTGTCATGTGTTGGATGAATTTATATGGTTCATCCCGAATTTTGAAATATGGGTATATATAAAAAGTTTTCTCGCAGAGTGAGTTATAATATTGCTAGTCTCCCAATATGACGAAGGGGATTTCAGTTCAAGAGATAGAATTCCTATTGTATCATTCTAGAATTCTTCCTCTGGAAATAATAAATGAATATCTGAAGCTGACATGTCCATGCTCGATTTCCACCTGATCGACCTGAAGAAGAGAACCTGCAGAAAAATCCAGTTCGGCATATACGAAAAACGTATTTCACTGTCGAATATGCTCCTTCTTTTTACTATCTTCCTCGGTGCTGGTGAGTGAGCGCTGCATAATATCATTTAAAAAGTAGATAACTCATATATCTGAGGTGTTTCACTTTACATTCATAAGTGGGGTGCCGGCATTATTTCATATCTGCTACCTCCATCTGACGTTCACTGCGCCGCATGCTACATTTCAAAATACCATCTTTCATTCCATTCTTTCAGCATTTACATTTCGGCACGGCTCTCGTATTTTTTAAAGCGCGCCATGTATCATAAAGCTCCAAAGCTGGAAAAGATTCTCCGAAATTTGAAAGTTAACTTTCCTCAAGTGAACATTAAGCAGAATATCATTTTTCAAAGGTCGCTCCTGCTCTCATAAATATGCAGTTGCGTCTAATGTTTCAGCATAAATGAAATGTTTTGTTCCCGCTACTTCAGCCAGCATGTGAATGAACCATGAAACGGGAGCTTTCAACTCTTCTTCCACCGTTCTTTTCACCTTTCGAAGAGCTGTGCATCTCGATTATTGCTTGCTCCGCAACTTTGGAATTTCCGCATGGGCGTATACATTGTACAAAGACGTGATAGCTGCCCCCTCCTCATTTGTCAGATTCGTAAAAAATTGGAAAGCGTAGGCTATATATCGGTAAGTTATTAACTACCTCGCCTTGAATTGATAGTTATTTTAATGGTGAGTTAGTAGCCTCCTTTTGTTCTGAAATTAGCTGTAGAAGTTGACGTTTCTCATGCAGACACAATAAAATGATTCAAGGCAACCATTTTAGTATCAGGAGATTATTTGAATTCTAGAATTTAAAGATTAGGTAAAGTTGTGTGCATTAAGAAGTCGTACAAGGTTTGTATGGTGTGAACCTGCCTATTATGTTCCAGATTTCATTAAAAAGTAGTACACGTACACATTTGGAACTTTTTTGGCAACAATAGTTTGAATTGTGACACTACTTGTCAAAGTCGATGAGAAGTTTAAATAAGATTGACAAGCCTGACTCAAATTAGCCCATAACTGCTGTACGACTTCTTTATGCACACAACTGTACCTTGTAGCATTAAAATTATTATTATTTTTCATGATTTTGGAAAGAAATAGCTCATTAAGAACAATTAGAATAAACCTGATTGAATGAACAAGAAAATTCTAGATGTATATTGTATAATGAGAGGTAAGTGGTAGAGAGTTCTTCTTCTTCTTCTTCTTTTTCATCTTATTGGCCTTATTATAATGACAGAAAATTGGTCAAGGTTAGATTGACGTAAGCCACAAATGTGGTTATTTCACTTACATTTTATAAATTAGATATCTATTTTTTGGTTTCAGAAAAAATAGGATGTTTCATTCGGATCAAATATGTCACTGTTTCACTCGTAAATTTTGCCTTACAAATCATTTTTTCAGGAAACCAATTCAATTGCCTGAAGAAGCATATCACACATAAAAACAAATTCTCAAATGAAAACGATATATTCGTTCAACGTCCAATTCTTGTTTTGAGAAAGCGCATTCTTCTTCTGAAATAATTTTTTTGAAATGAATTTATTGAATATGTCAATTGTAGAAAATTATTTCACTGGAATATTTATTTGGTATAACAAAATGTTCTCAATTCAGGAAATTCAAAGTATCCAGGAAAAATAATGAAGTTCTTGAAAAATATATCACGGAATGTCTTCTTTCAAAATAACATATGTAGCAATTTCTTCAATAACGAGATTGACAAGACAATTAATCTCTGAATAAGTAAATCTCTGAGAAAGTTTTTTTGGATTGACATTTTCTTGAATATAATTGCGATCCCTTCGAGCCGAGAATATTGCCAAACGGTGTGAGTGTGTTGTTTCGGTGCTCTTGTCGTGCATCCATCATTGTTCAACCAGTTCAACCTATTTTATTGGCATAGAAATATTGGCTCACCTTATAAGAAAAACTAAGGTCTTAGGAGATATCTGAGGATATAATTACCACTTATAGAGGTAAGTTACATGCCTATATCTTATCGACGTTCATTATTGGGTAGGTATTAACCTAACCAGGATCGGCATAGCGAGTGAAAATTGGGGTTAGGTACCTATGTGTGGATGAACGTTTAAATTTGTCCAAACACTGATTGAACAGTGTAAAAGAGCTTCTTGAACTTGTAGACATCTTAGGTATTTTGATATTGCATATTATACCTAACATATTTTTACCAAATTTCGATCCAAGGAAAATGAATTCAGTAGTAAGAATGTGAACCCAGATTTGAAGAAATATAATAACCATGCATTGTGCTAAGTCAGATTATCTCTCACATTGTACCTATATAATGATATATTTTATATTTTTCAGTCGTTTGAAACTAGAGGAATACAACTTTATTTTGGGAGGTAAACTGGTGGACAAGTTCAGAAGTAATCTCTACGGATAGGGGGAAAGGTTGTCAAGAAGAAGGTCTGCAAGTGATGATGTGATTGATGAGAGCCCCAATAAGAGAACGGAAGTTGAGGATGATTCTCATTTCAAGAAATCGATATAATTCCTCTAATTTGATAAAATTCTTGATACAAAACAATCTACAGCTAAAACTGCAAATCTGATTCTTTTTGTTAAAGAAAAATGAGAGTCATTGAGAGGTTATGATTGTCTTGATTTGAATATATTGTGTTCTCAATCTGAAATATTGTATTATTCTCACGAAGAACTGCATCATTTACGATTCAAGAAATCTATAACATTGGTATGAGTGTATTTAGTTGGAAACATAATAGTCTTGAATTGAGCAGACATTTATTCCAGTATATATAAACAAGCCATACTCTTGAATCAAAGCATATCAAATCAAATTAAGTAATTATTTTTATGTGTGATAAGAAAGAAGTATCACACAAAGAGAACAAATTTTATTGAACATTTGACAAAAATATTTGGGTGTATTTTGGTTTGTATTTATGAAATATTGGAAAAATAATTAATGATGGTAATATTTGAGCAATTGTTCAGTTCTAATGGAATACTATTATTTTCTTTTATAAAACCTAAGTTGCATACTTCTGGGGGAGTATAGAATCTACCATTTCATCGTCGGATGACATTGCAGCGAAGAAAACTGAACAAATTATACGATTCGGTACCTATCAACTAGGTAAATCACATTGACACTATAATGTTATGAATTCGTTTGTAGATATGTCATTGTCACAGCTATTATAAGTAAAAATCAGAATGATACGTATTTCAGGTGGGTCGTCGGAAAACTCATTTTTGATCGAATTCATGTATCTACCATCAAATTTGTATTCAGAACTGGGTTCTAGACGGTATCAATATGTATAACTAATAAGAAACTCACAAATTAATTCAGAAGTACGAAAACTTCAACCAAAATCGAATGAACTAACCGAGTTCTGTGCTGTTGTCATAATACTATCTGTTACATTTTGGAGGGAGAATTCGTTTCATTGAATCGAACACACGAGAAAGTCTGATCCGTGCATTTAAGAAACACTTGTTTCATGTTTATCTTCCGTGTAATCAGCCTCTCATTCAGAATAAGGCATGGGCACACTCCTATACGAATCAGACATCCCTGCTGAATACGAATAAGATTGCACGAATAAGAAGGAAAACACTCAAAGCAAAGTATGATGATTATCTAATTGAATTAGTATCAACCCCGAACAATTACTTCAATCCTCGCAATGAATTCATCTGATTAGACTTCTCGTCTCTCGAGATTGTTTTTAATTTCTTTTTAACAAGACGGGGAGCTGGAAGCGTGAAACTCAATTGAATCGTCGAGAAAAAGAAATGAAGAAATAGCGAATTACCTCGTCTTTTCTTAAGGTATCAAACATGAGTGAGAGTGATCTCGATGTCTATAAAGTCGGTACCAGTAAAATGTTATATATTTTATATGTTATTGATTTGACTTAGTTTCATCGATATAGGTACCAATATTGAGATACCTAGATCAGTCAAAAACTGCGCATCCATTTCACAGAAAAAACGAATCTCTTAAATCAAATATATATATTCTTGAATTGTATAACCTTCCGATAAGAATAATAATCTCAGATGGACCAAAACGTTTCTATTCACAACTAATCGCGTTGTTTGCTTGTTTCCATGAATTTTCTTGAAATCAATTTGGTTGAACTGAATCATCCGCACTCTTCTCCTCGGAAAACAATGTGAGTAATGTCAGTCAAGCATTTATTTCTCTCAGCTCAAGAATATCGTTTCTTATGAGTAGTGTTCTTATGACGGAAGCATGTAACACGTGACCAGCTCGACCAATAAGCATAGAGAACGAGCATGGAATAAGCGCCCGAAGCGAAGATGCGCAGTCCGAGCACTGTCCGCCGAACCAGCTAGACAACGCCAACAAACCGCCGTAGCCGCCATTAGGACTATAAAGAAATACATTGTTACCAGGTTACAGTGAAGTTTTGTTGGTAGTACTTGTGTTCCTATAGTGCAGATTGCAGGCTCGCGAATTATTTATAACTCGAGTACTCAACATGGAAGCAAACAATCTAGAACATATTATGTGGACATGGCATCGTATCACTGGCACCATGTTGGGTGTTGAGAATACTCGAATTTTGTGTTGTCAGGTCATGTTAATATGCTTGAAGTAATAATTCATGGCTTTATCAATACTGCAGCTCCAGTTTGTGAAAAAAATACAGTGTTTTTCATTTTCAATTATCGGCATGAATCAGAGTTGCAATCCTCAAATGAAGGTCAATGAAAATGAATCAAAAGTGATTCCTCTTGAATCAAGAGGATCATTGTTCAGATGTGCTGAGAAATCAGCTTCATCCAAGAAAATTGTTTCACAACAACATTGAAATATTCTTGCCTCAACCAAACCACATTTTTCAACAAGGAAATGTACAATTGACACAAAACTTTTTGTTCCTAGGTAGTCAAGAGGATTCTGACGAAAAATCAAACTAATATTTGGTTGGACCTATTCAAGATTACCATTCTCTTGAGTTAATGCGGTTATAACTTGATTTAAGAGATCCTTTTTTTCTGTGAACAGAAAAACAAAACATTGGCGTACTATGTGACCTTTCCCATAGGAGTTTTTAATAATCAAACCCAGTTGCTAGTCACATTAGTGTTAGTGCTGAATTTAGCAGAATAAACACTTTGGTGGTGTTCCTTATGCATTTCCGAAAGTGCGATTTGACACCGCAGTGGTGTGATGCACATTCTGAGATTTTCTTGATGCTGAATTCTACCTCCACGAAATTCTCTTCGGTGCGAATACTTTTCTGGTGTGAAGGAACACCGTATCATGAGTTTGTTCATGCGAATCAGTGCTTTTCTTCACCACCTCCGGTGTTTTTCATTGAGTTGGATTCCCTATTGAAATATAATTCATCTGATGATAAAGTAGACTCAGGAGAATCTAGGGACTATTCGGATGATGACGAACTGTTTCGGTTCATTTATCCTAATCAGTGCCACTACGGCCAATTGATACTGTTCCTTATCAAAATCATCTAATATTTAATGCCCAATATTGAAATCAGGTAGGGTAGAGAGGACGTCAGTGCCATCTATTGGCAAAAGTTCTAAGGTTCTATGAGATCGAACAGATGAGCGCATGAAATTCCCATCATTCAGATGCCCACATGCAATATTTTTATTGATTTATATCAAATCTGGTATTTACAGGAGATCATTGCCTTCAAATTAGATGATTCATACACCGCCTCGATTCCATCGTGATATGACATGGTGTAACTTGGTGTTAATTTTATATAATAGGTGTTTTTTATGCGTTAACGACGATTATAGCACCATTGAGAATATAAAATTCCAACCATTTGGTGTTTCTTATGATTTTAAGTTTCAGAATCGTTCAACTTCACTACATTCGAGTCATTTTTCACTACTAAGATCGGAATCAGCACAACTCAACACTCAATTGTGAAATGTATAATAAAAAGGACACAACTTTGATATTCAGGTGTTGTATTCGTTGGAGTTTGCTCTGAAATCCATTTTGATTGAAATTACACTCAAGTTTTTTTTACTGTGTATAATAGCTGAGATCTTCAATACAGGTGAAAATGACTTCTTATCGCAAGAAATTTATTATCTTAGTTGTTGATCATCTTCAACTAAGGACATAATATATTTAATTGAAACTCATATATTCTTTTCAAAAGAAATTTCATGTTCTTCGAAAAATTTCCTAATTATCTTGACGAATTAAGTCCTTGTTGTGAGGAAACCGTCTCTGAGAATAAGATTTTCAATTAATCAGTTCGTATCTGAAGAGTACGTCATGGTGTCAAGATAGTAAAAAACAAACAATATGTTGCATTTGAATAAAAAGAAATGTCAATGTCGAACAATATAATTAAATTTGTTTTATTATCCATGGTTACTTTGATATAAGCCAATCGCAGCATTGTCCTCTGGCGTTCTATAGCTGCCCTAGATCTGTACGAAAAATCTATATCTTCCGAAAACCGATAAAGATAACCCCAATAAAGTATATATATTTGGAATCAGAAAAAAAAGTTCTACAGATTGTGAAAATAAAATAAAGGGTGTCTCATTAAAAAAATACCAGTTGTTGTAAAATGTTTAGGTTAACGATGTTTTTTTGCATTTTCTAGTACTGAATTCTAAATGCCCATAAAAATTGCTACATACTTGTCCATTCGAATGTTTTTGTAGGACCAATATTGACTGAGATAGCTATTGAGTAAAATATAAACAATCACCCTGTACATTTAGAAAGATCATTCGCCCTTGATTCAAGATTAAGATGCTTGGATCAAAGAAATGATTACCTTGTTTGCTATCTCAGAACAAGATAATGAATCCTTGAAATTAGGTCATATGTCCTTATTTTCTATGGAATAAAGCCAAGGATGTGGTTGATTTTTGTTAAGATAATATTCATTTGGCCATATCCAAAGACATGGCGACCTTGCCTCAAAAGCGTTTTACTTTAGGTTAAGATATCCTTTTTATCTTCAAAAGGTGAAGCTCGAATACGGGCACCCTGTATATCTTAGAAACATTTGAATTCATATTCCATCACTGCTGAGCGAGATCTCAACTGAACGGAACGAGTCGCAGCGTCAAGCCATCTATTTTCATAAAGATAATAGAACAATTGTTGCAGTCAGCAAACACGTGCCCAAGATAAACCGCAGCCCTGTAAGTAATTTATAGAAAGAGTAATTTATATTCCGATTTCAGCCGGAGGAACACCGGAGCAAGAAGTATTTATTGCATGGAAGAGAGGCATTCGCGAAATTCTCGGTTTTCTGTAATGTTCTTGTCGAGATTCTACCTCATGCGATCAACTGGAGTATGTTATAATGTAGGGCGGAATCTGTTCCTGTTTCCTGGAAATTATTTCCCGAGGAATTAACTTTACACTATCTGGTTTCAACCGTCTGGCGCCTTGAGTGAATTATTGCTTTTTTTCTCTCAACACCAATCTTGAAATTCTCTGATAAACTTCCCCCTTCTGATGCTGGAGTAATAGATCAGGATTCTCTGATTATATTTTAGTTAGACTGATAGATGATAAAGAACACAATAATCCACATCAGGGATTCAGTTCTACTCATCATCAATTATTTAGGGATTATTCAATACGCTGGATTCAAAAATCGAATCAGCGATTTATGTTCCCAGATTTCAAAATTCTAAATTGCGTGGCATTACTTCGTTCTTTTGAATTGAACACCCTGTATATTATTGCTTATTAAAGATATTCAGTTATTTTGTAGCATCTCATGTACAGGGTTCACCACTTAAAATGTAACCCTTCTTTAACTTTTTTGTTCTTGAAGATTTGGAAAAATGTACAATAGAAAAGTTGAATGAAATAACTTGAATTTTGGTTTTCAGATATTTTTTCATATGCAGAGTCTGTCATTTTATTGAAATGCACAACAACTTTGGTTTTTCGAATGCAACATTAAGTATATGTTTTCAAAATTCGATGGAACTTTCTCTACTGATTTCATTGATATCAACAAGTTGCATATTTTGATGGAAAATGACTGAGCTATTGTCAATCAAAGTAGATCAAAATAACGCTTCATAGGACTCATGTATAATTTTTTCAATTGACATTGAACACTCCAAATTCCAAAATAAACAATATCTTGACACCTCCGCTGATAATAAACAATGAAGACATATTTTCAAAGCCCGCTATGTTAAACTACATTAGGTGTGTTAATTATATGAGACCTTATGAAGCGTTTTTTTGATCTACCTTGATTGTCAATAGCTCAGTCATTTTCCATCAAAATACACAACTTGTTGCTATCAATGAAATCATAAAAAAAAGTTCTATCGAATTTCGAAAAAATAAACATAGTGTTAGATTTGAAAAACCAAAGTTGGTGTCCATTTCAAGAAAATGGCACAGCCTGTATATCAAAAAACATCTGTCAATCAAAATTCAAGTTATTTCGTTCATCTTTTCTATTCAACATTTTTTCATATCTTCAAGAACAAAAAAGTTTAAGGGGGGTTCCATTTTAAGTGGTGCACCCTGTACAGGGTGTCCTCTTACATTCTGACCCCTACCTACTTTAACGATACGAAGTGGAAAAAACCATTCGGTATAAGAGTTGAAGGGTTTCTGACACTTCCAAAACGTACAAATGCGAATAGCAAAATCGAAAACATGACAATATTTGTTTTTTTCGAATGAAACTCACCCCGTGTATTTTCAACCATAGTGAGACTTATCTCTTCTTTTTAAATATATATAGTTTGCTAATTATTCCTCCGTTTTCCACTTATTTCAATTTCAATGTTTAATGAAAATCACCAATATAATTCAGATTTACTTGGATACAATAGAATGCCATGGAAACCAGAGAATAGGACGTGAACTTCTGACAATCAAAATCAGAGGAAGAGAAAACAAAGGAGGACATAGATATGGTGAAACGACTCTTCAATTGATTTCCGTCAAAACCTGTAGACTCGTTTAGCGAAGATCATAAAACCGGTAATATTTCACTAATCGTTCGGAGATGGCGTTAATATCGCATTTGATATCAATATCGATAATTCAGTTTTCTATTAATATCCGTATTCTATGGTTCCGAGGTTCCGTGTTCAAGTGACAGTGACAGATCATTCATAATTGTGGTTTTGGCTTGAAATATGAATATTGTTCGATTATTCAATAATGATATTGATTGAACAAATCACACAAAATCAAAATGACTGAGAAATTGTGAAAATTAATATTCATCATGCGGAATCAGTAGACGTGGCGCCATCCATATGAAGTCGTGGAAGTATTGCTGGTGTTTGAAACTATGATTGAAATTCAACATAATCAAGTAGGCAGAAGTCTACAAATATTTCTAGTGCCTTTTAATGGGACTCGTTCCACCATATCTATATCCACTTTGGAGAAAACGATACATCAGATTTGAAGAACAAAATCTAAATATTGCTTATCTTGATTCAATATCGAATTCTTGATGAATGAAAATCGGCTTGAGGAAACATTCAAGCCAACTATATATATTTTTGGAAATCAATGCATCCCACCTCGTTTCACTCAAATATTTTTCGGGCAATAAATGGAAAATTCCCTTCCGAAATGAATATTTTTCATCTGGAATTCCTGCGCAGGCATTGAGTTTGTTGAGTCCTGCAGACGGACGATCTACACATCTGAAGCCATTTCATTAGCAATTTCAGATACCGGAAGACCCGACTCCGCCATTTTAGCGTATACGCACCCAGAATAGACGCGAACCCCACAGCAGTTTTATACAGGCCCCAAAATTTATGGGATATTCCGCTGATCCCACCAGTTCGAACGCCTCAACGATTGAGATGTACATCCAGTATGTGAATCGAATGTGGCAATAAACAACTGGAAAATATCAGGAATTCATTGGATGCAACAGGTTTTATGTTTGGATGTAGACGAGAAATGTTTCTTAAATTGCAATTTATGTTTTGGGACAAGTGAACACTAGAGTGGAGTTGATATTTAAATACTGATACAACTGAATTTATTCTCTCGAGTTATGCTTTTGGCAAATAATATTTTGCGTGTCACGAACGAGGGATCCAACATGGCCTTCTTGAAGATACCATAAATGCGAAAATGTTGAAATAGCAAGTTTTATAAGCAGCTATTTTGTCACACGCGTTGTTTGGAGTACGACAGTAGTCATACAAAACGTCCATCAGCCCAGAGTTTCCGATTCTCGCCACCAGGGGGCGTGGCGATGGTGGCGCGACGATCAACTTCAGCTCGAGTTCATTCACCCCGATGTCACTCTTTCCAAGGTCATACCCCAAGGCCACGTGGGCATGGCCTTGAGAGGAGTGAAGTCGATAGTCGCGCCACCACCGCCACGCCCCCTGGTGGCAAAAATCGAAAAATCTGGGCTGATGGACGTTTTGTATGACTACTTAGGACGAGCGAAGCGAGGAGTGCTCCAAGGGAACAAGTGCGACAACGTGTCTTATAAAACGTGTGTCTTATGCATTTTTTTCTATTTTGCATTAGTTTGAAGTCTTTTATTGAAAAAAATGAATTCAATATCGAAAAATAACAGAAACATCTTCGATTGGTAATAATGATGACATTGAAATTTCCAAAATCTTACGCACAAGCGTAAAGCCCTGTTTACAATTGAGCGATTTTGCTCCTACTTTCAACATCTTCCAAGAATATCAAATTTATTCATTTAGCTTATGGCGTGTACAAACATAGATAAGAAACGAAATGTGCTAACACAACAAGAGTGATAATGTATATGCAAAAATTACTTGTGAGTATGGTCACAGCTCCATATTCAGTTGGTTAAGCCATTGGATGGCCTGAGGTGTTGCATGCAAATGGTCCAAAAGTTGTACCAGAAAATGCTCTTGTTGGACATTCATAGGTAATGTGATGCATTGTTTGAGAAGCTGCGCCGCAATTGCATTCTGGACTTGCGCTCATCCCCTATTTGAACAAGGCCGATCCGCTTCTGCCATGGCCAGTCCGGATCCTGTTCAACCGAACCCATGTTTTTCGGGGCATGTTGAAACCCTGTGGTGGATTATCCGGATCTAGTAAAGAGTAGTAGGCTGGACTAACTTTGCTCTGCCAGTTCGATATCCACTCATTATGGCCGTTAAAGTTGTTGGTTATCAGCTGTTGGCCTGTTTTGACAGTTGGATTCCTAGATTTTAGTCGGTTGAATATAATTTGATAATTGATGGATCGGTAATTCTAGGTTTATGCTGATCTTTTTAAACTCTCGTACTAGTATCTGCTGTCTACGGATTTTGGGTGGTTCGATATGACACAACACGGGTAGCCATTCGATGGGTGTGGATTTAATAGATCCTGTGATAATTCTCATTGTTTGATTGAGATCCAGATACAGATCCTTGGGGGAGACCATTATTAAGCAACCTTGGTTTGCTTAGCGTAGATCCAATGGATATTTGGAGGATTCTATTGGAAAGCATGTTGTTCATTAGTGATGTTAACTTATTACACCTTGTAATGTTCAGGAATATCAAATAACAACGAACCAGTTGTACCTAGATTCAGGAGTTAGTAAACCAGAAGAAACTTTGGAAATTACTAATTAATAATGCAATGATGTACATGATATTCCATGTGAAATAAGAAATAAGGAAATTTTTTCCCATTCTTCAATATTGCAGAAGCTACATAGAAATCCACCTGGGTTTTTCAACAGATACCTCCATCAGATTTTGAATATTTCAATATTCTTTGTAATTATTGAATTGAAATGAAAACAACGTTTCATTTCTTTTATGAACTATTTCCATTGAATGCGGTGGGATTTTGAATTTATTTCCTTCAATAAATTTCTAGAACAACTCGCACCCAATATGCGGAGTGAAGAAGGTGATAAAGATAAGACGCATCAAATATTCATTAGCATGGCGGTTTTGTACACCGGGACACTAACACTCACGACGTGGTGGGACCCCAGTGCGAATTAGGAATTTTCCGCGAAATTGCATTTCTAAAAGCCATTTTCTTGGATTATTCCACACATTTTTTTTCTTTCCCGATTCAACACCTGAATTGTATAAAACTCTATACCCTACATAGATAATATCTTGCATAGGTACTTGAAATATGAAAAAAGTTTGAAATGATACTCGAATATTTTTAGGTCCAAATCGTCTTCACAAGTCGTGTTTCTGAGAGGAACTGACGAAAAAAAAATGCTATACGCAAAACTCCTCGGGAATTTTAACCGTGGAAGAACCACCAAGATAGTTATCAACCTTACCATGGAAAGTCTTAAGTGACACTTTTTGTTACATAGTAAAAAATATTATCATTATATTGTTAAATGCAAAGGTACAATTGCCTTTCACCAACATGATTTGAGTATCCTGATTCGAGTGGTTCGGACTCAATTAATATCTGAAATGAAACCGATTTTGTAAATAATATGTTGGGTAATTATTTCCATAATTGAATTGACCAATGAAAATTTCCTGTCAATATTTGTATGTATAAATTGAAAACAATCGATTTTGTGATGTGAATAGAGATTCAACTGAATGAACTTGTTTCAGATAATGAAAACATAAGAATATACAGAATCTGGTGGATACAGCTTAGGAAGAATATAGATATCAAATTCATGTGACATTTTTTTTTTCAATGATATTCGACGACCGTTCGTCGATGTATACACTTCCGAACCGAGAAAAGAATGTAACAAGCTTGAAAAATATATCTTTCCAGAAGCGCGAAAGCGTTGATGAATTCTGGTAATACCTGGAAAGAATATCAAATGGGATTCATTTTCTTAAATATGTTCATGTTTCATTCGCACTCGACCCAGATTTATCATTGTGTGCACAGAGGAAATAGATCTTTTCCGGCGGAATTAATATAAAGAATTACGTGTCCTCATTTTTCTGCCATGGTGTTTAGAATCTTACTTCAACAACTCAGTGAAACGAGGTCATAGTGGTAAATGGTGGTAAATATCTAGCGTGTCAGATTTGGAGGTTGTCAGAATAGTATCTTCGGAAAATTCGAATCATCGTTCAGGTCATTATCATTTTTATTGTCTAACTCTTGATTTTAATACAGCTTATAAAACAAGTGATTGAAATATCAATTTAAATTTATTACCTCATTATTTTACCATTTATGTTGATGAAAGAGGAACTGAAACAACGTTGTTTAACATTTTCATGAATGACATAAGGAATGTAATAAGAACATCAAGAAAATGTTCAATGGATACAAAAATATGGCAGAGTGAAGATACCTGAAGGAGCATTTGCTGACGACAAAATAATAGTAGCTGAATATAAAGAACGATTGAAATATAATTCGCGATAGAAAATAACACGTAGCACTATCTCATGGTAACAACTCGAACTTCTCGAAGTGGTATCGTTTTTATTTTGTTATCATATTTTTGATATTTGTGTCATTGTGACATAGGTGTCTTTGCCACCAAACAATGACTGAAACGAGAAAAACGATAAGATTTCACATGTATTTCACCAGAACATATCTTGAAAAACTGCTGGAAGTACACCTTAACACATCAGAAGTGAATATAAACAGAACAGAGGTTAAGTTTGTCTGTGGGTTATAACCCACAGAGAGTTCAGTGGTTATCCCACTTGGAGTGGTTCACGAGTCACCGCTAGGTAGCGTATCACTTAGCACCTATCGCGAATACCTACAGAAGTTTGGAATAAAACACTATAAAGAAATAACTGATGAAAATAAACAAAGATGAATCCAAAGTGACTATTATAGCAGCAGATTCTAGGAACAAAAATATTCAAAGCAAAGTTTATGTCGTGAAATACCTTGTTTTCAGTGAATTTGAGTTAATATATAGGAGATACTGACAGCAAGTCAAAAATATTTATTTTACACTGACAAGTTATTTGTCTTAACAACAGTAACAATGTGAACATACAAAGGGATAATTAACATGATTCTTGCTATTTGCAACAGTTTATATAAACATGGGTCCAGATATATGCCATCCTAAGGAGATATATATAGCCATTTGAAGGTGAGCCCGAGATGAACGTTTCTTGTAAATATTTCAAGCACCATTTTTACTTTAATGAACATTATCTCTTTCGAAACTCGAAAGTCACATGTTATGTCCTATCATTTCATGAAAAACTATGAAGAAATAATTCCATATGATCAATTTTGTAAAAATCTTCAGCAAGAAGTTGTGAATGGAATAGTATATTTCATTTGGAAATAAGGATTTTTCCGTGCGCGTGTGACAAATTCTCGTGTTAGGCAAAGCCAAACACGGAAAATCATCATTTCTGGAAGTGTTATAAACGGTATTTTTTATTATACTACGTTAAAAATGAAAACATAAGACACGAAAGAAATTGGAACATTTTTATTTATATGTTACTTGTTCTGCTGTCAAAACTTGGGTAATTCTTCCGTTTGGTGGAGATGTCTTATTTTTTCAAAAATGTTGGCCTCACTTACGTATTTTGGCCTCCTGATCACGAATCTGAAAACCAAATTGTGCGGAAACCAAAACGTTTCGAGATATTCGCAAAATAAAACCTTCATCATCCTTCTTTTGCTATTGTTCAACTGCTCATCACTGGCTTGTCTATTGTACATGAAACTCGGTGTAAGTGCTCGCGGAAAATAGATACCATATTCATTATAATTCAGTTATCAGAAAAACTAAACGAGATTGCTAAAATTTGATATTACCTTAAATATTTATGTAGTTTTTCAAATAACGGCCATGATAGCTGTCAACAGAGACAACACTGGCAATGTTGCCAGTGGTCGTCCGTTCACGCGAGGGAATTCTCATTCAATATATATCTGTCCTTCTTTTCGTCACGAAGTAAAGATAGAAAGAAATACTGAATGCTCCACGAGAAAATTTGTGCTGAAATTTGTCACCAATGTAACCTTTTGTCATGGAAGATGTTAATATGAGCAGATAATAATTTTGATATAAATGGTTGAATTAATAAATAGAATGCCGTTTCTCATGAAATATTACTTTATAGTTGATGAGGAAGGTATATAGCTCTTCAAACAACAATTAAAGAAGGACGATAAAAGTTGAATCACTGAATAAGTGTTGTTAAATAATAGGGTTATAATGACTTCATTTTGCGAATATCTCGAAAAGTATTGGTTTCCGCACAATTTGGTTTTCAGATTCGTGATCAGGAGGCCAAAATACGTAAGTAAAGCCAAAAATTTTGGAAAAAAAGACATCGCCACCTAACTGAAAAATTACCAAAACTTGGACTTTTTTGGAATATAATCTACAGCTTGATGCATCAGGCAATCAATAGTTTTTGGTTATTTGTTGATGTCATTATCTTCAATGGCCAAACAACTCTTTAGTATTGAGAATCGACTCCATAACGTTGAAGATTTCATAGATCTAGCTTTTTCGACAAAATAAACTAGAAGAATATCGTCACTTACAGTTTTGATTTTGTTCAGATTTCGCCATTCTGTAAAAAGTTGATATTCGTGTTTATATCTTGACCTGGATTTCACTGGTAATAAATTCGCGGTTGCTTGTACCGCTAGCTCTAGGATATTATCGGGAATTTCGGGATTTTCTTCTGAGTTCATTTTGTCGGCATAAATTTCATTGACAGAGAATAAACAATAATGACAATACAGTTTTTCCGTGCGCTAGCTCGAAAAGCCCATCTTACAATATTACTAATATAGATGGAATTAAAGTGATTTCAAAGAAGTATAATGAAAAAAATATTCCAACAGAACGAATTATAGAGGCCGTGTTTATAATGACCATGAATTCTGGGTTTATAGATTCAACTAAACTAATAATTCAATAACAACTGAGAGTTAAGAATATTGAATACACTAGAACGTCTATAAGGGTTAATACGTTTACGTCTGTCATTTGAATAAATAATTAAGAATTACGAAGTTGGTTAACTTTCAACTTAAAAATTGAGAATTGTTAAGAAATGTTGTGGACAGAACGCGCAAAACGATTAAAATGCCATAATTTGTTGTTTTCAAACTTCTGGCAAGCATGGTAGTATAGATATTAATTGTTTCAGGTTCAGGAGTTCTTTGGTTATTTGCTCATTTGCTTGATAATATCATTTAGTTCAACACTTCTAAATGACATTGAGCTTTTAATTATGTAACATTCTACATCTGATTCTCAATTATTAATTATTGTATTGTATTCAAACACCTCTCTAATTGTGAATAATATTCTGATCATTAATAATTAATTCTTAGTTGTTAGTTTAGTTGAATCTGTAAACTCAGAGCATTATTTCAGCTGAGTGCTCATGAAACCAGAGTTATGCCAGTTTCAACCATATTTCCGATTCCGACTTGTTGTGTAACCGGATATTCGGAATTTATTCCTACGCTGACGTACTCTCTCGTATGAACGATGCAACAACAACTCCTGATTCCAGCCGAGTGAAAATATTATGTATCGAATTTCCGAAAATATCGAAGTGGATGTGTAAATTCGAAAAACGAGAATATACCTCTGGCTGGGCATACATACGTTCTGGAAACGGGGCATTTTTATCCGATTACCGGCAAAGAAGAATAAATAAGCGGATATGAGCAAGGCAATGGTTCGAGTCCCAGCAGCCGTTCTGTAAATAAACGTCGGATTTTGTGGTTGGTGGTATCACATCAAGTAGCCTCTGGGTCGCCAAGAACTAACAAAATGCGGTTCAACAGCGGCGTAGAATTCAAGATTCATACTCCGAATATTCCAATCCAGAGCTGGAGGCTTCGATTACATTCCCAAAAATATCGGGGTATTAACTTTTAGAAATTTTGGGTTATTCGAGAAAAACACATTTTTCTTTTAAATTAATTTTCGATTTTTCAATATTATTCAATTCTGGCGTTATTGGTGAAGTTAGAAAATCGTCCCAGCGACATTTGATGATTTTCAATATAGTACCTATCCATCAATTTCCCTATTGAGCTTTTCGTGTTCGCGCAACGACCATATTTTAAAATACGGTCCTGGGAAGCACTTTCCATCTTGAATGAGGAAGTTTTCTCATGAAATTGTTTGAATGAGTATAGTATTATATTTCAGCTGTCTAGAATGACCTTTGAAATCAACAGGATATTTCGAATTCTGAGAATACAGCAATTTACAATTTTCATGGCACAAGGCACAACACTATGACGTACAAACTAGATTTGGTGACATTTTGGGATAATTGTTGTTTATAAGTTTCTCAACTTGATTCGGTTGAACCAACCGCGGACAGAAAAAAGTACAAAGCTATCAACAACTTCTTGGAAGGATCAAAATATTCATTAAAGCATTAGATATTTGAGTTGCATATAATCAACTTCAAAGAAAAGTTGCCAGCATCAAAATTATATTGTATCTGGCCATAATTTCATAATCAAAAATTACTCTATTTCAACAATTATCTCTCGTCTAGAACCAACATCCGATTGGACTTTAGGACAAAATTTAAGAATATACTTCAGTTTCTAATGAAACTTTTTACTTTTTTCTATTATTTTTCAAGTCAAATTTGATCGCACGAGAGAAATAAAAAATACCTACGTATTCTATGAATTTTTGCAAACTATAACGTGGAGTAAAATTCTGAATTTTGGAAACTCATCATCAAGGAATTTATGAGATACAGACCTGCTTATTGTGCTGTGAAGTTTGATATTTCAAACAATGTTTCTAAATTGACAATATCACACTAGAAAAACTGAACCGAAACGAAGCATTTATTTGATTTTTCATATGTTTGGAGTTCACACGTCTACTTAATTTCATCCAGAGAAGAGATATTTATCTGGATGGTATTCCTGCACTAACGAACTCATTGAATTTTTCAGAACACTGCAGAAAAATATGGCGATCTTTCTCGTTTCTATAGATATTTTTATGGTGGACTACCATCGAGAATTATTATGTTTATTTTTGTTGACATTCTCAATTCTAGAAAGCGTACACTCGCCACAAAATACCAATATTTCATCGCATCTCGTGACGTCACAAAATTATATGTATTATTATGGGATTATACTAGGCATTATACAATACGTAATTCATAAAACAGCGGCAATGCAGCAATATCGCTATAATTACGATGTGGCATGGCAACGTTTCTGAAACGTTCGGGAGAATTAGGCGACTAATGATTTACAGCCATGTAAAAGCGATATTTGTCAGTTTTTTACAAGGATTAAAGAGGTGTAGTGCACAATTATGGCCTTTCTGCTAAAAGCTTAGATGCGGTAAATATTCAGTGTAGGTGACAAAAGATGAAAATGGCGTGAAACTAAGGAATTTCGCAACACGAAAAGGTGGAATCAGATTTAAAAAATGCCATTAGTATAATGTCCTAGTAAACATCAATCATCGTTTCTCTGATATAATGAAATATCATCATCTCAGTTTGAAAGGAGAAAATAAAGCCACATATTCTATATCTGAATTGGATAATTTACAGGATTCTCCATATCGCAATTATATCTGTCAAACTTCTTAAAAATGACTTGTTGTTTCCGTAAGTACTTTAGACCTATATTTACAGAAAATTGATTTATTATAGTCCATTTCAGTTAAGAATACAGTAGTGGGACTGGTGGACGTAGCCTGGTTTACACTAGCAAACCCGCCAAATTCAAATATTTCAGAACCATGAAAATGTTAAGTGATGAATCAATGATTGAATATTTATGTAGCAAGGGTATATTCTGCAGGATATAAGATGCCTTAAATCATTGATTTAATTATGCTTCAAAGGACAAAATATGAAAATGGTATAGGTGGAAATGTTTTCCTCAAAATAGTAAATCAATGGTCATTTCAATATTACACACAAAAAATGATAAAACCACTATACAAAATTATAATTTGATATCCCATTCCATGATCTTATTTCTTCCAGGTTGAGTTTGATATGCTTGGTTGGTTTCTTTTAATAAATGGTATTGAGCATTATCCATGAAAATAAAATATTCAGTTGAATTCATGTATTTCTTGTATTATATATCCTAATAACAATAATCACAATGTTGGTATTTCATTTCTATGGACAAGAGCGTGTACTGTTGCAAGAATAGCTTGTTACTCAGCTTCATCCAATGCTTGCAGAAGTATCCCTTTGGATTCGCTTCTTTCTTGGGATGCAATAGTGCCTTCAGCCTGCATCTCAGCGATAACTTTCCACATGATTGATTCCAAAAAGCTACCTCAGCTGCTACAAACTCAACACTGAGTTTTCCTGTTCTATATGTCTGAGAAACACACTTCGTACACGTTTACCACAATGACTTTCTGGCGCTGACAATATATGTACTCATGCAGATTGCATCAGGACCTGGTTCTGGGTTCTCATCTCATAGTTATTCAAATTTCGATGTATCCAGAAGTTAAATAATGGTGAACTAAATTGTTGATCACAGGTTATTACCATAATTTTTCGAAATGGTCATGATAGATTTGGTGGCTGGTGAACCGTAGCAGCAGACTATGAAAACTGCCAGGTGTTAGTGAGAATCAAATTAATGTCCGGTGATTATTGAAATCATACTCCTCGATTAACAGAACTCACGGTGAATATAATAGAAATAAGACTTTAACATTCAATCTCGTCAACTTTGATTTTATTTCACTGTTTATAAACAGCCGTCCGGTCAACAAACCACTTCCATTGTTGCGATGTCGCAATATTTTACATTGTGTAAACTTGTCTGACTTCTAGACCAATGAGAAACGAGGAAAAACTTTCCCTATCTCTTCAACGCTGTATTCTTAACTAAATAATAACTAATAATGACTAATAAGTCAAAAATTACTTCTCAGTCGGCTGTTCTGATTAGTCAACAGTTATGTGAATGCCTCTCCAGATAAGGGCACACACATTATTCGTGATTATTGTGCTCACAGCACCGTATGATTTGTCTTCATGATTTAGGTCCGTGTAACAATCCCATATAGACTAGCTAATTGATATTTATGTTTCGGTAGTTAATAATGCGGGGAATGACGGGAATAATTAGTTATTAGGAAGACTGTTAATAGCGAATCCCTATTGGATAGTCATGAATTCGGGCATATTTTTCTTCAGAGTTTAATTGAGTAATGGATGCATGATGGGCAACAGCAAATCCGTCGTATATAATGTCAGTTATATTATAATGGAATCCTCATATTCCATTCTGAGGACTTGGTCAAGCTGAACTAAGCTATTCATGTTACCCAGTGTGGTAGTAAAATTGATAAAGGTCTAACTATAGGTCTATCAGTATAATTAGTAGGTAGGTATTTTCACCAGATTATTGATAGGAAGCAGAAGTTAAAATTTTTATTATGAATATCGTAGTAAAGCGCTTTCATAAATTAACGAGGAAGGAATGTTAAAAAATAACCTTTCTTGGGAAAATCACGTGAGGGCCATTTCCAAAAGGGCATCCCAAAAACTTTGATCTATAAGGCACAGATCCGTCCTGTCCTGGAATACTGTTCCCAAATTATTTGGAGTGCGGCACCTAAACATATCCTGAAACTATTGGATTCTGTCCAAAAAAGGGCAATTCGTCTTGTCGGTGATGCCTCGCTAACAAACTCGCTCACTTCTCTAGAACACCGTAGAAAAGTTGGCGATTTATCTCTATTTTATAGATATTTTCATGGGCGATGCTCTTCTGAAATATTCCTCCATTAGCAGTTTCTTCGAGATTAACTCGTCAAGTTCAGTCTTCACACTCTTTCGTGGTCACTTTAGAGACCTGCAGAACGTCCCTTTCCAAAGACTCGTTCATCCAACGAACATCGAGACTTTGGAACTCATTGCCTAGGGAGGTGTTCCCGAGGCATACGATCTCCAGAAATTTAAGAAGAACACCAACTCCTACCTTCTTTCCCTTGGATCTCACGATATTCTCTGAACATTACAGGATATCCCTTTTCGTGAGGACCAGAACATAAAAAAAGCTAATTACTAAAGTCATTTCGAAATGATTTTCTTTTTTGGATGGAACTAATTTTGAGTTCACTTCCTATAGTCAGGTTTGCAAGTAGTCTGTCAGTGTGCATATTACTTGTTAAAATTCTCTTATAATAAACCCTCAAGGGTTATGAAGTTTTGTATTACATATATATTTGTCTTAAAAATATTTTTGTTGAATGAATGAGATTATTGGTATTGACTTATAACTTCAGAAATTGATGTCAAGCACACAATTCGATTGATCCAATTTCGAGTAGTGAGAATCAGTGTGAATCTAGAGTAGAAAGAGTGTTCTCAAAGTCGAAGTTGGCTAAGATCAAGATGCTGTACGATCATCATAGAAAATGGAGTTATTTAAATCAGATTAAAAGTTATCTGTTCATTATAGCCGTCTTCATGAGTGGGATGAAATATCATCAGTTCGAATTTACTTGTATTCAGACATAGGACATTGTTTCTCAATTATTGGTTGATATACGAGTATCAATGAAATCTGATTTGGTTAGTTCCTTCGTCAGATATTTTGTGAGATTTTTGAATTCCTATTTGAGCTGAAGTTATGAATTATAAATCTGTGACTTCCCAAATCTTAATACCTATTTCGTTTTCTATTCATCTATTCACACATTCAATTACATTTGGAGGTTCCATACTGTAAATTGTAACGAAAATCAAACATATTCATTGGTTTGCGCTGATTTTACATAATTCCTTCCTAGCCCACTTGAATATTCATATTTCACGCCAATTTACCAAGCTTAAATTACTCTGTTACTACCTACGAGATAATTCCTCCTGTTGAAGAAATTATCAACATTAGCAACGTCGCTTTTTGTTCACATTTATCTGGAACACAAACGCGTACGTGAAGCGTACCTGGAATCATTGCATAAATAATCAGGTTCGAGTCTTCCATAATAATATAATTCTGAATTCCAAGATCTTGAGCGATATTCAGAGAATGGGGGAGCAGCAATTTACATATTATTTCCCTTGAACAGGATTATCATGATGATTTTCCAGGAAAGAATGATTGATCGATTCTATTCTTGATGACTATGGAAACTAAGATGAAAACCCCAGATCTGAAATGAAAAATCGCGTTCATATTGACGAAATATATCTTGTGTAAGTATCGACGGAGGTTTGAATAAAAATAATGCCGTGTCTTCGATTCTCTTTGGTTGCTGAAGATCGTTCATTATGGGCTTGAGGAAGGAGGTAAAATCAATCATAACCTCATTCGAACGAAATATGTAAATTCGATTGTACTCCATTCTCTTGTGCACCAAATTTTACTCAAATAACTCCTCGAGAACACGAAAGTGAATTATGTGGTATCCTGAAGCTCTGATGATTTATTCAATAATTTCATTTCAGGCTATCATCACCGAAAGTAACTCAGGAATAGCTGCCTTTAAAGTTTATATAGTGAAATCGAAAACCTCTTCCGAAGGAAGACCTACACTAACTGTTCCTTAAAATTCAAATTGAATTGAAGTTCTATCCCAGAGTTCATTCTCTTCGTGGGTGAAGCCTGAAGGAACAAGAGAGTGCACCTATATACAGGGTGTGCAGCGAGAGCCCCAAATTTTCCCATCCTGCAGCTTTGAGATTCCGTTGACTGATCGTTGGACGTCCGTTTGAAATACACATTCCAAAGTAGCTCACTTGATTTTACCACCCCAGATAAATGAAATATTATACAGAGTTTCTACATCTCAATAATTATTTGAATTTTGCAAGTGAACGTATCCTACGAAAGCGTATAAGGGCCACCGAGATTCTTTTATATTTTTTCCGAGTTTAAACTCGGAATTTCCGACTTTGAACTCGGAATTATTTTTTTTCGACTTAAAAGTCGGAATAATTTTTTTCCGACTTCAATCTCGGAATTTCCGAGTTTGAAGTTGGAATTTTCGAATTTCCGACTTTCAACTCGAAATTATTTTTTTCCGACTTCAATCTCTGAATTTCCGACTGTGAACTCGGAATTATTTTTCCCGACTTTAAACTTGGAATTTCCGACTTCAAACTTGGAATTTCCGACTTTCAACTCGGAATTTTTTTATTCACACTTCAAACTCGGAATTTCCGACTTCAAACTCGGAATTATTTTTTCCGACTTTAAACTCGGAATTTCCGACTTTTAACTCAGAATTATTTCTTTCCGACTTCAAACTCGGAATTTCTGACTTTAAACTCGGAATTTTCGACTTTGAACTCTGAATTATTTTTTTACGACTTCAAACTCGGAATTTCCGACTTCAAACTCGGAATTTTTTTATTCACACTTCAAACTCGGAATTTCCGACTTTAAACTCGGAATTATTTTTTCCGACTTTAAACTCGGAATTTTCGACTTTTAACTCGGAATTATTTCTTTCCGACTTCAAACTCGGAATTTCTGACTTTAAACTCGGAATTTCCGACTTTGAACTCGGAATTATTTTTTTACGACTTCAAACTCGGAATTTCCGACTTCAAACTAGGAATTTTTTTATTCACACTTCAAACTCGGAATTTCCGACTTTAAACTCGGAATTATTTTTCCCGACTTTAAACTCGGAATTTTCGACTTTTAACTCGAAATTATTTCTTTCCGACTTCAAACTCGGAATTTCTGACTTTAAACTCGGAATTTCCGACTTTGAACTCGGAATTATTTTTTTACGACTTCAATCTCGGAATTTCCGACTTTGAACTCGGAATTATTTTTCCCGACTTTAAACTTGGAATTTCCGACTTCAAACTCGGAATTTTTTTATTCACACTTCAAACTCGGAATTTCCGACTTTTAACTCAGAATTATTTCTTTCCGACTTCAAACTCGGAATTTCTGACTTTAAACTCGGAATTTTCGACTTTGAACTCGGAATTATTTTTTTACGACTTCAAACTCGGAATCTCCGACTTCAAACTCGGAATTTTTTTATTCACACTTCAAACTCGGAATTTCCGACTTTAAACTCGGAATTATTTTTTCCGACTTTAAACTCGGAATTTTCGACTTTAAACTCGGAATTATTTTTCCCGACTTTAAACTTGGAATTTCCGACTTCAAACTCGGAATTTTTTTATTCACACTTCAAACTCGGAATTTCCGACTTTAAACTCGGAATTATTTTTTCCGACTTTTAACTAGGAAATTCCGACTTTGAACTCGGAATTATTTTTTTCCGACTTCAATCTCGGAATTTCCGACTTTGAACTCGAAATTATTTTTCCCGACTTTAAACTTGGAATTTCCGACTTCAAACTCGGAATTTTTTTATTCACACTTCAAACTCGGAATTTCCGACTTTAAACTCGGAATTATTTTTTCCGACTTTAAACTAGGAAATTCCGACTTTTAACTCGGAATTATTTCTTTCCGACTTCAAACTCGGAATTTCTGACTTTAAACTCGGAATTTCCGACTTTGAACTCGGAATTATTTTTTTCCGACTTCAATCTCGGAATTTCCGACTTTGAACTCGAAATTATTTTTCCCGACTTTAAACTTGGAATTTCCGACTTCAAACTCGGAATTTTTTTATTCACACTTCAAACTCGGAATTTCCGACTTTAAACTCGGAATTATTTTTTCCGACTTTAAACTAGGAAATTCCGACTTTTAACTCGGAATTATTTCTTTCCGACTTCAAACTCGGAATTTCTGACTTTAAACTCGGAATTTCCGACTTTGAACTCGGAATTATTTTTTTCCGACTTCAATCTCGGAATTTCCGACTTTGAACTCGGAATTACTTTTTCCGACTTTAAACTCGGAATTATTTTTCTCCGACTTTAATCTCGGAATTTCCGACTTTGAAATCGGAATTATTTTTTTCCGACTTCAATCTCGGAAGTTCCGACTTTGAATTCGGAATGATGGAATAACTATCAACGCCGGTGTTCCACAAGGATCTATTTTGGAAACAACTTTGTTTATACTTCACATCAATGATCTGATAGAGGTGTCCTGTCTACAGCTTTGCGGATGAAAGTACACTCCATGTACACTTCTGTTCTAGAGCCGCTATATCATCCAAAGAAGCTAGAGATGCAAGGCGAAGACAGGTTGACACTATGATGATACCAGCAGCCATGATTGTTCTTATAACATCCTCAATATTCATCATTTTTCATTCATACTCATCATTTTTCGAGAAATATCTATATCTCGAAAAAAATTTCGATATATAGATATTTTTCCCAGGTCTGGTTAGATATAGACACCAGGAAAATATAATGTCACACAATTTCTCCGTTTGAGGAAAAATAGAATCCTGATAGAGGGAAGTTCTGCGGGGCTCGAGCCTGGCAATGAAAGGGTGGCCAATCTGAGTCTGTCTGGTCTGTCTGCTCGGAATCGCTCATAATGATATAAATGATTTTGATAAGCATCTACCACAACAATATATCTACAAAAAAGGAGATATCGCCCACTTTTCTGCGGTCAACAAACTGGTAAATGCAAGATCACCAACCAGACGTATAGTTTTAATGGATATTGAATCCTGGAGCTGAACTCTAAACATGTGAACTAAACTCCATGATATGTCAAATTTGTGCTTTGATAATTATGATATTTTTTTAAGGTGTGAAGTAGTCCTTGGCGCAAAACAAAGAATCGAATTCTTGTGAAGCATTTCTGCACATAATATCATTCCATTATAGGGTATTGTTGATGATGGTAATACCAATCGAGGATTCAACAGGAACAAAAACATGCCTGACATCATCATAAGTATAAGGCATTATGAGGTCCATCTTCTTGAAAAAAAATACAAGCTTGAGTTTGGTAGCAATTGTAGCATCGAATTCTACTAGATTATCAGATCTCTATTGATAGCTATTCCATCATCTATCGTAAAACAAAATTCCAAATTTTAACTCGGAAATTCCGAGTTTGAAGTCAGAATAAAAAAATTCCGAGTTTGAAGTCGGAAATTCCGAGTTTAAAGTCGAAAAAAATATAGAAAAATATTGGTGGCCCTTATACGCTTTCGTAGTATCCTGATCACAGAGCAATTTATTTGTCTCATATTGGGTAATTAAAATGATTGTAATTTGTTCATCAATAAACGAATATAGAGCGTTTGTGCTCCAGCTCAAAGTCCACAAACATAACCTCAAATGCTTTGATAGTGCCTGCGGGTATGGTTTTTTACGAGTCTGCCATTTAGCAAACCGAATATGATCAGAAATTTCCGGCCACACTGCAATTATATCAGCGCGATATGCGGGAGATAAAAAGATAATGACTTTATTTCACAGCGAAGCTCCTTCAAAATATGCATGACGTGAAATTCTGCTGTGTTTCTCAACAAGGTACAACTTTTTATTTCGCTGAAATGACAAAAATTCGAGAGGAAGTGGCGATTTTTCGGATGGATATACGGGAGCGTTAAACATCGAATAATATGAACGACACACATATTGATTCTTCCATGCATGAAACTTTTCTTGGTGAGACTGAATACTGCAGAACTATCTTTTTATATCCTGACTACACGAAAAAATAAACCTATAATGCTCGTAGAACATCGTACGAGGCAGAGGAAAAATCTTGAGAGAGGGTATATACAGTGTCACACATAAAGTTCGCGACATATGGAAGTTTTTTTTATTAATATATATAAAGAAAATTTGACTTCGCACTTAGTTTGTGCATGAAAAATGAGTAAAATACAGCATCTTTACTTTTTTCATGTGCTACTCTAAACCTGTCAAATTTGAAGTTTTTTTCGAAAATCCTCAAAAAATCTTTTTTGTTTTTAATTTCGAAAAATGACAGAAAAAAGTTGCTCAGTTTCCAATTTTATACATGTGTTCTAAATTTGGACTCTCTACTATCACTTCGACTTTTTTCCATTTTTTTTTATTTTTCGAATCTTTCGCTCTATCGATTCGAACGAAACATGATTCAAATTCCATAATTTTGATGAATATGAGACTTCAATATCATATCTTGCCCAGGAAATACCTACATTGGCCTGTTACCAGAAAATAAAAAAATGCTTCTCCAGAAATTCGTCTTTGTTGTTGCACAGTTCATATAGTTTTTTCATTTTATTGTTAAACTGATGTGGATTTTCAATGCATGGCCGTTAATATGTCCTACCCGAAAAAAAAACTGAAAAAATAAATGGAAACTAAATCGTAAGTTTTCAGTTTTTTTAATATCCCAGGAACCACTGATTTTTTCCTCTTATCAAAACGGGTTTAAATAACAACTATTTTCTAATTTAATCGTCTTTCTATATCTTACCGTTAAGGAGACCCTGTGAAATCGTTAGCACCCTGTATATTCGCGAAGGTATCATAACTAACAGAATTGTTTATTCTTGCTGCCTCAGAAGTAAACTGGACCTAACTCTTCTAACTTTCATTTGACAGTTCGATTGTACCAATCTCTGAATAATAAAAAATGCGTATCGAAACAGAGGCTATTTCGATACGCATTTACGTTTCATAATGACTTCATTATAGAACCAAAGTAGAAAATAGTATATTATGATACAAGTTTTATAAGACGCTATTTTGTCGCACGCGTTGTTTGGAGTACGACGAGCGAAGCGAGGAGTGCTCCAAGTGAACAAGTGCGACATAGTGTCTTATAAAACGTGTGTCATATGCAATTTTTTCTATTTTGAATTGATTTGAAGAGAAAAATGGATTCAATATCGATAAATAACAGAAACATCTTCGATTGGTAACAATGATGACATTGAAATAATTAAAATCTGACGCACAAGCGTAAAGCCCAGTTTACAGTTGAGCGATTTTGATTATTGCAATACCAGCGGTGAAAAATTCAATGTTGTTATTGTTTTTATTAGTAAATTCAAATCAAATTACACAATGAATTGAAATTTACCAATTAAAACATTGAGGTTTTCACTGCTGATATCACCAAATCCAAATCGCTCAGAAGTAAATTGGGCCTAACTCTTCTAACTTTCATTTGACAGTTCGATTGTACCAATCTCCGAATAATAAAAAATGCGTATCGAAATAGAGGCTATTTCGACACGCATTTGCGTGGCACAATGACTTCATTTTACAACCAAAATAGAAAAAACTTTTTTTTAATCCTTGAAATCGGATGGAGGGCTCGCGAAGTGTTTCTTTATTATTACTTGGTGAAGTACCTATGATGAGATTGTCTGTTCTCACTTCACGAGGATTTTGAATTTCAGATTAGAACTTCGAATAAAAAATTCAGCACAAAAACACAAACACTTTCTCACCCCTGATACGTTTCTTCTCCACACCTCCCATAGGGATATGTCTCTTTCACAACTAACAGCTATTACCAAGTAAATTTAGGGCGTGTTTCGGGTTTTATCCGGCAGAGTGCTACTATGTTCGGAAGTAGGAAGCCTCAGAAGTGAGAGTCCGTGGCTTGCAGAGACCACTTAGGTACGTGAATTATGATCTTCAGTTCGCAGACTCCACTCTGGAAGAACTTTTATGGGTACCGTCAACAATATTTGAGGGAATTAAGGAGAAAAATGGGCCACTAATGAAGTTTTGTTGTTGGCGTTATGGATGTAGAGGTGTATAGGAGCAGATATCCCTTTTATGTCGGAAAAGTAGCTCTCTATCTAATGAGCACAGGGTGACTGAAATTAGAGCATCATCATTTTGGGATTTCGTGAACTGTATAAGATCGGTTGAATTATGAAAAAGTTGCTCTATTTGGTGTCTATAACAATATGTTGATTGGATATTCGGAAAATTCCTAATAATTTTTGAGATCCGAGATATCCGGAAGAAACTGGAATTTCATTATTTTTTTATTCAATTCCGATGTTATTCGAAGAAACGTATTGAAATTAATGACACTTCATAATAGCCACTTCTCTTCTTTTACAATATGGCAATGTCAGATTCGAATTCCGCGATGTTTCGTCTTCTAAAAACCATCATCAACTTGATTTACTTAATACGGACCTGACTTTTTTATTGCATTTTTCTCTATCTTTGGGCATACTCATCAAAGCTATGATCCATCACAAACCTACTTAATCTGTACTTTTCGATTTTTGAAACGCAGCTGCATTCAATGATCAATATCATTGAATAATAACCCTTTCTCTCACTAACTACTATTAATTTTGGCTAGTAAAGATATATTCGTCATCAGCATTGCAAGAAGTACCTATAACACTGTTTGGAAGTCTCAAATCTTTTCAGATGGTTAGGCACAGTTTTGATTCTACTTTGATCAATTTTTATCACGTTGTATCTGTATTCATGGGTGTATTTCAAATCTCATCCTTCTCAGGGGATAATTGTAAATATACTTTATGTATTCTATAGAAATTTCAACAATCGATTTTGATGTTATCCTTTTGTTTTCCATGCTCCATATGTCATAATTCAGTACTCTGGCCTCATAATATTCCATTTGAGTTTCTTTCTTTTGAAGTACCTACTTCTTTTTTGAATTCTATTTGAACTCGGTAATATAGATGGATGAATTGAGCGGTCCAATAATTGATCCTTGAGGAACCCCTCAGACTATATAAATGATGAAGATACACGCTTCTGCAATGAAAATTTTATCATCATAATATACTTCCATATCTGGGATGGGTATAGAAACTCAAGGACAGACGTCGAAAATACCATATAGAAATTATACGAAAACAAAGCTAGAGAAGTTATAATTTCATGAATAAATGTATGATTTATATTCATTTTATCATTTCAGGAGTATGAACTTCCATGCAAAATGAATTTGCATACTAAATACCTAATATTGATCGACAGGTGTATGAGATATCCTTATTATATAACTCCCAAATCAGTAACCCGAAGGTTGATCAAATATGTTAGTAATTTTCCAAGAAACAGACTTCAAACAATTTCTAACAAACTATTCGAAAAATTTTGCTTCTTTGTTATTGCGACTGTATTTTCTCCACTACCAGAAAGAATGAATTTGGAACAATAAAATTCGACATGAACTTGACTGAAAACTAATATGACGGCACCACAATTTACATGCCGCGGGCATGTGGTGGTACTGCGGAACACGACCGACCGTAAAGCGGTATACGAATGTGAGTGTCATTTATGTACATAGGTATGAGATATTCATTTCTTTCTAAGCATATGTCAGTAGAAATGCGCTTTTTCTGTAAGCTTCTGCCAGTTCGTATAAATTGCATCATTACCTCTAACGTCTCCCATCTGGCAATTTTTGTTGTTTGTGGATATGGAATGTTAACTTTCTGTAACTATCTAACATGCCAAACACAATGGTCAAGTGTTTTTATTACTCAAGAGTGAGAACGCAAGCATCATTTTATTATCTAAAATGATTTCGGACCATCTATTAAAAATATCGGATTACCTATACTTTTGATATACCTGGCATTGTACATATTTCGTCGTGTTCACTATACTCTTCATATTATTATCACCAATCGACATAAGGTACTCATTTCATCAATATCATGTCGCAAATCGTGTGATAGTTCATCAGAATGAAAATGATTTTGGGTAAGATGAAGCAGGACCTACTTTGGAAAAATATGTTATATGGCTTTGCCTTTGGTCTAAACCCGTGGAGAATTTTAGTATATCATTCACCTAGGGACGAAAGTGGTATTTTGAATCCCCAGACAAAAAGTCAATCTGTCAAGGGACTTGAAAATACTTTAGTCCTGAGTTGTATATACTTTTTTATGCACTTTTGGATAGGTAAAACGTTAAAAGAAAAAATGACAAAAAAAATAACAACAACGGCTACAATTTTACATAACACTTCAATTAATGAAAATAACAGCTACAATAATAATGATTTAGCTCTTTTTCACTTGGCTAATTGCAGTGGGGTAAACATAAATGTTAATATCAATAGATTTCAATCCTTTGGACTCTCAACGATAACCAGCCGAGTAGTGCTTCGGTCTTCTTTACTCATACAAGTCTCAATGAGACTTCGAAAGTTGCTTTGCAACTAAGTTGGCGGTTAAAAACACTTTTTCCTATTTTGGTTGTATAATGAAGTCATTGTGCAACGCAATTGCGTGTCTATTTCGATACGCATTTTTTATTATTCGGAGATTGGTACAATTGTACTGTCAAATGAAAGTCAGAAGAGTTAGGCCCAGTTCACTTCTGAGCAATTTGGATTTGGTGATATTAGCAGTGAAAAACTCAATGTTTTAATTGGTAAATTTCAATTCAGAGTGTAATTTGATTTAAATTGACCAATAAAAACAATAACAACTCTGAATTTTTCACTGCTGGTATTGCAATAATCAAATTCGCTCAACTGTAAACTATGGGCTTTACACTTGTGCGTCAAATTTTAATTATTGCAATGTCATCATTTTTTCCAATCGAAGATGTTTCTGTTATTTATCTATATTGAATCAATTTTTTTTCAAAACAATTCAAAATAGAAAAAATTGCATATGACACACGTTTTATAAGACACGTTGTCGCACTTGTTCACTTGGAGCACTCCTCGCTTCGCTCGTCGTACTCCAAACAACGCGTGCGACAAAATAGCGTCTTATAAAACTTGTATCGTATCATAACACTTGATTCTTAGTGATTTAAAGTACATTTTGAATCCCTAGGGATTTTCAGTAGCACTTTCTTTTCCGAAAATAGGGATTCAAAGTGCATAAAAATTATCAGTTTGTTATTGGTCGGTAACCGTGATGAAATAATAATAATAATATAATATAATAATTTATTATTCCTTCGAAATAAAAATAAATAACAATAAGGTACATAAGGGGGGCGATATTCAACAGAGTTGATCTTCCATATAACCCCCAAAATGTGCTGAACATCACGGTGATGTCAAAGAATCCCCTAATTCATTAATAAAAAACCCACACGGAATTGATGTATAGAATACAATAGTCGAAGGGAAAACATAATCACGAAGAAGTTAAATCAGTACGGAAATCACGTTCAGAACTATATGTTCGTATACATTGGAATTACCCCACATAAACAAGTGAGCAGCATATTCTTATTCGGCCGTAATAATATATCCTTTCTACGTGAGCAAACTCATATTCGTGCTCTCTATTCAATACACCACCGTTGAGTTATATCTATCCGGTGCTCCGGAAGCAAGTTGGCTTGAACAGACCCGGAATAAAAGTTTCCATTTGAAGTATTATTGTTTCAACTTTCCGATGTCTGTTCTTCGAAATGGGACTTTTGGAGGCGAAGAGTGGGTCGATTCTCGACACAACATATTCATAATACATGCTCAACTTTCTTTTCGCGATAATGTCTCGGAAACTTCTTCCTGTATCTGAGAATGTTCAAGTTTTCAGTCCTTTGACTACATACATCGAAGTGAATTCATCCCCCTTTGTTCGTGTTTTGTTTTTGCTTGAACACAATATTTATCCATCAGGCGCATTCTGTATACCGGGTGTTTCAAATTTGATCCTCACCATTGGGATCTCGGAAACTATAAGAGATACGAAGTTGCGCATTCACGTAACTATATGCCGTTTAGAAAGTTTCGAAATTCCGGAGATACCCGGAAAAATAAATTTTTTTGGAAAATTGATTTCATTTTTTTTTGCCTATAACTCGAGTATGAAGGCATATTTGTCATTGGTGTGGTGATTAAGAATGCGGCGTGGTGTTTCTGACTTCAAAGATGGAAGAAAAACTCAGGAATGTTATTATTATAACGTGATACGTCCCATATACAGTAAGTTCCCTAGGTCCATAAAAGCAAGTTACGCCAGAAATACATACAACATTTTATGCACGACCATCAGTATATTTCATAGTAAATACCTCTTTACCTCTCGAGCATGACAGGAATAAAACGATTCTTAAAAACCTTTCACCCCCTTCAAAATAATTTTTGCTACGCCCATGAAGTTCCTCTCGAAAAAGCATTACATGAGAGTGTTTTTACTTTTTCTCTATCTCTTATAATAAGGGAGTTATTAAGGGTTTACAATTTGCTCATGTTCCAGACTGGTGGGTGAATAAATAGGCTAGTATAGCCATATTTGCTGTCAATACAGACAATAGTCATCACGAAATGCATTCCAGTGACGGAGAAAGTGTGAATTGTACTCCACCAGAAATCAGTTAAGCAGCTGAGGATGCGAATAATTAATAATTTATTGTCCGGCGGGCGGTAAAGTGCTATTTTACGCCCGCACAACCGGGCGAATGAATATAAATTCTCACATAATTCATTTAAGCTACTTTTGTTTCATGAGTGAGCTTCGCAGTATTGATTTTGTCAAGTACACACACGTAAGATTTATGAAGGACTCTGTTATCAGCTCATATTGTTTTTCAATGTTTTTGGATGAAGAATGGTGAACTTATAGCAGCGTTCTCCAAGAGATCACTCAACTAGTAGACGCAGCCTGTATAATTGCCTCGATGCTGTTTGGCTTTGAACGTTTCGACTGCTACAGTATATAGAGGACGAAAATCAATATACATTCTTGCTTCTGCTATAAAAAACCATCAAAAGTGGATAAAACGAAAGTCCGATCATAGCGGAAGCCTTATTTCAGCTGATATGTATTTCACTGAAAGTAATTGTTTTTGTTCTTCTTTATTATCCTTGTTTTCTGTGTCTGCTTTCGTATCCTCCAAAATTACATTACGATACTCCTGATCCCACTATTCTCTTCCTCCACAAACTTGATTGTTATATAAAAAAAACCCATTTCAAATCGAGGTTTCCAATAAAGCTATTCACATTGTTAATACAGCATTATTTTCGCCTCACATATAGTCTAGCTAGAGAGAAACTACTGAAGTAAAAACTATGTGTATAAATTTTTGTACAAGTTCCGGAGAGTTTCCAAAAAGTGATATTCAATTCCATTCAAATTATGTCATATCTTCAACAATGCATTTCTAGAAATCATATCACATTTTCGTACTTTTGTTGATTGATTGGTGTGATATAATCCACTAAGATGCCAGAACAATACATTAATTATTCCTTAGATTGTTCGAATGCCTGAAGTAATCGATTTTGTTTCCTGATTAATTATTGTTTTAGCAAGATTAACTTCAGAATCACAACTCTAGAGGGTTCTGAATGACTAATGATCCAGATCGGTTCATTGAAATTCTCGTTGCTCGTTCAATCGATATCATCAGACATCGTTCCAGTCAAGTAAAGTTTCTCAACCTGTTTGTAGAAAGACTTATGTATGTTCACATATCGTGGAAAAACATATCAATCAGTGTTGATTCAGATATCGTATACTATACATCGTACCATCCAATCTACTGATGGAATGATTTGAATCTTCAAGTGGCGCAGTAGGTAGGATTCTAAAAATATTCAGTAATTCTTGGAATTTCAATTATTGAATAAAGAGAGATAAATGTCCACATTGGAAGAAAAGTAGTAAAAATCATACCAGTCATGTGATTAGTACCTAGATTTTCTATATATACAAGGAATGCGTAGTGTTTTATATATGAAACGAAGTGTATAGGCCCCAGTACTGAACCCTGGGGAACGTCCCATCTAGGATATAGGTTGCTCAAAGAGCTGGGATTGTTGTAGCATACAACCAACAAAAACATATATTGTTCATAATAAATCTCATTGTAGATTTATTTATTCGAAGTAATTTGTTTTCAATTCGAGCAATCGTAAATCAAATCATTCCTTCACAATATAAAATAAAATGATGATTGGTTTCGCCGGAATACTTGAAAACACTGAGCGAACTAATGTTTCTTCTGAGTTTAGAGAATGTACTGACACACATTAAAGTACAATCTACATCACGTTTTATAGGTTCATGAAAGAAAAGTTCGGAGTTAACGATGGTATGTCCATAAAAGATCGAGAAATTCAATGTTTTCAGTGGTACGATAAGGCGCTCGACAGATCATAAGATATTGCATCATTACGCATTCATTGAAAGTAATTATTCCTTTACCTCAGAGATAAAAAAAAGTAGGTCCCGAATTGACTTCTGGAAACAAAGCATTCAACATCCATCAAGGGGTGATAAAATATTTCATCCTTAAGGGTTTTTATATCAATTCTGTTTTTTATGAATATATACCACTCTTCGCAAATCTCAAAATTCTGAACCACCCTGTATTTGTTTCAATCGAATATCAATCGATAGTTAATGGGAAGTTGAGATAGGGACAGGTAAGCCGTTTTGAGCAATAATAATAGTTTCAGCACAAAAAATTCCTAAAGTTGAAAAATCACGATTTTTTACACCCTATATCACTGTAATCATTTACCCAAAACCCCCAGTATGATGCATTGACGAAATCAGCTCTTCAGGGAGAATTTGAGAATGTAACAAAATACAGGGTGTTTCATTTGAAATAACAAAGTTGTTGCTACTTTTCGATAGAAGCGGCAACGCCGCAAATTGGAAATATTTTAGATCGATAGAACAAAAATGATTATGCAAGAAACCAAATTTTCAGAATAATCCTACGTCCTGTTCTCCAGAAACGTCTAACATACAATCGACCGTGAGTGACGCTGTATATACAATGTTCTGAATATATTCTGTAATTCTGACTTAATAGAAACCAATTGAATAAATCTTTTTATCATCATGAACAATGTTTTTTTTTCTCAAATTTTCAGTACCTTGTAGTTTATAAGATGAAACCTTCAGAGAGTTAAGGACATAATAATATGTTCAATGGAGTTTTTTCCCAAAATTGACCGCATTGCTTATACAGTGTCACACATAAATTTCGCGACATATGGAAGTTTTTTTTATTAATAGATATAAAGAAAATTTGACTTCGCAGTTAGTTTGTGCTTGAAAAATGAGTAAAATGCAGCATATTTCCTTTTTTCATGTGCTACTGACAAATTTGATTTTTTTTTCGAAAATCCTCAATAAAAACATTTTTTTTTAATTTTCGAAAAATGCCAGAAGAAAAAGTTGCTCAGTTTTCAATTGCATACATTTGTTCCCAATTTGGACTCTCTACTGTCACTTCGACTACTACTAAGTGAAAATTTTATTTCGATTTGATCAGTACCTACTATTGAATAGTTATAAAACTGTAGGTCATTGTTTAGTTTACAGAAAAGAATGATATTCCGGGTTTGTTTGTAAATGAATTATTGGTCAGAAAAATAATTAAACTGGATCGAAATCTATTGAAAAAAGTAATACGAGTGTAATAAGAATGAAGAGAAATTCGTTTATTCGATTACTGACATATTAAAGTCCATACATTGAAAATCCACATCAGTTTAACAATGAAATGAAAAAACTAGATGAACTTTGCAACAACAAAGACGAATTTCTGGCGATGCATTTTTTTATTTTCTGGTAACAGGCCAATGTGGGTATTTCCTGGGTAAGATATGATATTGAAGTCTCATATTCATCAATATTATGAACTTTGAATCATGTTTCGTTCGAATCGATAGAGTGAAAGATTCGAAAAATTAAAAAAATGGAAAAAAGTCGAAGTGAAAGTAGAGAGTCCAAATTTGAAACCAATGTATAAAATTGAAACTGAGCAACTTTGTTCTCTGGCATTTTTCGAAATTTAAAAAAAAAACAGATTTTTTCGAAAAAAATGTCAAATGCGACAGGTTTAGAGTAGCACATGAAAAAAGGAAAGATGCTGTATTTCACTCTTTTTTTCAGCACAAACTAACTGCGAAGTCAAATTTTTTTTTATCTATTAATAAAAAAAAATTCCATATGTCGCGAACTTTATGTGTGACACTATAATAATTTCAATATTCAATTCATTCAAATCACTTTTCAGAAAGCATTGATATAACATTGTTTTAATGTTTTTTTCCTATATTTTCATATTCAGCACATCCTGGGATCAAGTTCTAGACTATTAGCTCAAATTTTCCGCTGAAATCCACAGGAGTATTTATAGTTTATATCGACGGTAGTGGATCAGATATCGATTACGAGATCTTCCTCCCACACACAAAGGTGAAATAATAAAAATACTCACCCTCAAAAACGACAAGGGTGGCCTCGGAACTAACAGCGTCTCCCACCCCATTTTCGGCCACACATTCGTAATTGGCATCATCCCTGCCTGGCTTGACGGGCTCTATCCTCAACAAAGAAGCACCGTCTGGAAACTCTTTCACTTGATATCGAGTCTGCGAACCTGCAAAATGGGGATTTTCAATCATCTGCATCTTACGCGATCGTGAGAGATATTAAAAATGGAATTTTTATCACGTTTAACTCGCTCTCTTCGTGTCTGTTAGTCTATTCGCTGCACTTTCTGCGAACGATCGAACTATTTTTCCGATGAACTGATAATTTGAACTCCAGATATGGAACAGAACGAATCTTATTCGATGCGCATTCACCAAGATATCAATTTAGTTATTAGTACATCCACCAAATCAAAGATAGTGCGAATTCAAATTGAATAGATGCAGTATATAAATTATAGCTCCAGATATAGCTCAGAGCTGAAAGATAATGCTATATCAATTCGCTTCTGTTTGTTTGTTGGTTGATAGGCTAATTAGTAATTTTTATTATATACGCATTCATCAGAATTTGAATGTAGGCATTCAAGAAATCAATGACATAGTGTGAACATCAAAATGTTATAGATTCAGTATATTCAGTGCCTCAATTATAGCTCCAGATATAGCTCAGAAATGGATGACAATGCTATATTAACTCAGTTTTTTTGTTTATTTTAGCGCATTCACTAAAATTTTGATTTAGAACATTCACCAAATCAATGACAGTGTGAATAGTCAAATGAAAATTATATATAGCTACAGATATAGCTCAGAGCTGGATGACATTGCTATATCAATTGATTTTTTGGTTTGCAGGTCTAGTAAAAATATTAATAATGCGTATTAACAAACATTATAATTTAGCGCATTCACTAGATTTTGAACTTATAACATTCACCAAATTAATGACATAGTGTGAATAGTCAAATTGAATAGATTCAGTAACTCAATTATAGCTCCAGATAAAGCTCAGAATTGGATGGCAATGCATGCTTCTGCTTGTTGGTATGAAGGTCTTATACAATATTTTTTTATTCCATCGTATCCACCAAAATTTGAATTTTGTGCATTCACCAAATCAATGAAAGTGTGAACAGCCAAATTGAATAAATGCAGTATCTGAAACATTGTGCACGTTCATCAAATCAGATTTTAACATTCTCAGGTTGATGAAAGTTCAATGCAACCAGAATTTAGGCTTGTAGTCTCAGGAAGGTTTCTGTTTGGTCCCGACACCTACTTCACAGCCCAAGAGCTTCTCAACATCCACAAAGCATAGCTTCGATCTTTCATATGGAGTCATGTTCACATGTTTGGAGTCCAGCTCCCAAACAAACGCTGATTTCTATCCAGGAATAAAGATAATGAAGAAGAAAAATCGAATGAAGAAGCCAGTGGATAAATTCATGTAGCTTTCAATAAATTACTGCTGAAGCTGTAATCAGTGGTTCACCCAGTATATCCCTCTTTGGGTGCGCCAATGGCTTCAATTGAACGGAATCTACGACTAAAATAATAATTTCAACGTATACATGCTCGTCCGTACTCTCATTCTTCTATAGGTACACATAATCATCTCATGCAATTTCGTATCAAATAATAAAACACAGGAACATGATGAATTCAAACGAGTCTCTGAATCCAATCTCGAACAGAGAACGTAATTCACAATAATACTAGGTAGTCTAATATTCGTGATATTTGATATTAAAATGAATCGGTTTCATAACTAATATCACGAAGGTTGGACACATTCAAATATTGCAATAATCTCATCAAAGTAAGGCCTTTCGATACATTGTATGAACGACACTCCTATAGGTTTTAGTCGATAATTCTTGTCTCGATTGAATTATAAGAAAATTGAATGACACAGGGTAAACCAGTTTTTCTATATAGCAGGACTTAAATAAGACATTTTCCAAAGATGAAAATTTCACATTTCCTATATTTTGTATTGTTACCATAGCAACTGAAACGATTTCCGGAGATGTTCCTCTCTTACTTTGAGGAACGAGCATGGTACTACACTGGGAATTTTTTTTACGTTCATTGGTTGAATGACATTTACATTTAACTTCTGATACTGAGTACCACTTCGAGTTTCTTGTAAGAGAGTATATTTCTATCAACTTTTCAACAAATTCTTTTTCGAACACGAATGTTTTTTCGATATTATTAGTGGTATTATAAGTGAAAATCTATTATAAAGTTTTATGCGTGAGAGTTTCCTTCCTGATATCAAAGTTTTAACAATTTATTTTGTTTCAAAAGTTGTCTCTTTCAAAATAATTATATTTGGTACACCTATATTATACTTTGATAACTCATTGTTTTGAACTATCGAGTCTTTCTGGATATCTACAGTGTGATATACTTTCGAAGGATGCTCCCAATTTAACCCTCTCGAATATTTTACGTGCCATATCTGCTAAATGAGACATTCAATCAAATTTTTTCTCTGATTCGGAATCTTTTCATTTTTCTATTTTGGTTGTATAATGAAGTCATTGTGCAAAGCAAATGCGTGTCGAAATAGCCTCTATTTCGATACGCATTTTTTATTATTTGGAGGTTGGTACAATCGAACTGTCAAATGAAAATCAGAAGAGTTAGGCCCAGTTTATTTCTGATTTGGATTTGGTGCATGATAGTAGCAGTAAAAATCTCAATGTTTCTATTCGTAAATTTCAATTCAGAGCGTAATTTGGTTTAAATTGACTAACAATAACAACATTGAAATTTTCACCACTGGTATCGCAAAAATCAAAATCGCTCAACTGTAAACTGGGCTTTACGCTTGTGCATCAGATCGATTTTAATTATTTCGATGTCATCATTGTTACCAATCGAAGATGTTTCTGTTATTTATCTATATTGAATTCATTTCTTTCAATAAAAGACTTCATAAATGCAAAATAGAAAAAATTGCATATGACACACGTTTTATAAGACACCTTGTCGCACTTGTGACAAACTAGCGTCTTATGAAACTTGTTTCATAATATACTATTCTCGAGCACACAGAGGACAGAGGCGGCACGTTACAAATTTCGGTAGTGTAATAGGTGTGCCAAATTTCGATTGATTATTTCGAAAATTGTAGGAGACAACTTGAAATGCAAACAAATAAACAAATAAAGCCTCGACCACCTGTGAATCAGAAACAAAGCTCCCACACATATGATTACATAAGATTTCCATCAAATCAACAAAAACGTCAAACTGTTGAAGTCCTGCTACAAAAAACTGATACCCAGGAGAGATAAGGGAATTGACCCTTTCCAGAATAGAAAGTTATCATGGCGGATTTTGATATTTGACAGATTTAGGGAAAAATCTAGGGAAGAATTTGACAGTTGACAATTGACAAAATAAGCGTTTCATGTCAAAATTGAATCAAATTGTGAACAAATCCAAATTCCAGAATAATATCCTCTTTCTTTGTGCCTTTTTATTATAAGAAATATCTATATCGATATTCTGGAATTTGGATTTGTTTCCATTTGAATTAAATTTTGACATGGAACACTTATTTTGTCAACTGTCAAGTGTCGAATTTTTCCCTAGATTTTACCCTCAATCTGTCAATTGTCAAAATCCGCCATGATAAATTTCTATTCTGGGAAGGGTCAATCTACAACTTACAATCAAGCGTCATATTTCCAGTTTTGTGGTAAATTTTGAATATGATTGTATGTATGAACTTGGTGTATTATTTTCAATTCGAATTTAGAGGATGGTGAAACGATGTGAAATGTGTAAAAGGCAATTCAGAAGTGGTTACCAGAACACAACATTTCACTAGTGAGTTACTCAGTGTTGTATGGTTTGTTGTTTAAACATTATTTACCCATCGTAATATTGAAAAACCTTTGTGGTAATTTGAAAATATTCACGGGTTTCCTGGAGATGAAAAGTTAGTGGATATATGGAAAAATATGATTGGAAAAGAGAATATTCCTAGAGACGCTAGAGACGCATGGCGGATTTTGATATTTGACAGATTTAGGGAAAAATCTAGGGAAAAATTTGACAGTTGACAGTTGACAAAATAAGTGTTTCATGTCAAAATTGAATCAAATTGTGAACAAATCCAAATTCCAGAATAATATCCTCTCTCTTTGTGCCTTTTTATTATAAGAAATATCTATATCGATATTCTGGAATTTGGATTTGTTTCCATTTCAATTAAATTTCAACATGGAACACTTATTATGTCAACTGTCAAGTGTCGAATTTTTCCCTAGATTTTCCCCTAAATCTGTCAATTGTCAAAATCCGCCATGATAAATTTCTATTCTGAAAAGGGTCAATTGGTTGAAATGGCCAATTAGGACGAGGCCGATAAGGCAATCCTCACCTAGACCAGTTCTACAACATAAATTTTCTGCGCGATCCCAACATCTATACACCCGTGGAATAAAATGGACCCTGCGACCCGGATTGCCGTGCTTTGTCTAATTTACTCGTTCATATAATGTTTGTTAATCAGCCCCTGTCGACAGGCAATAATAGCCCTTGTCGGTCTCTGGAATTCCCCGTATCTAGGCGTAGCCAAACTGCCCCAGACATGTAATATCTCTGGACGGTCAATAGAGGAGACCGTTAATACGAGAATCAACTTGAAATTGGATTTTGGTACACAGCCGATTGATTCATCTTCAGATGAACTATCGGTTAGATTTTTCTCAACGGCTGTACTTGGTACAAAACTACTCATTCTCAACTGTTTTTGGTGAGATAATAGTCTCATTTCAGTTTCTTTCCAGATAACACCATGAAGTCATTGCTATATGAAACCTGATGATAGCTTTGTCAATTCTGTGTCATCACAAGGGAAGTAACTTATTCTATTACATGTCTGATGGCTGCTCTCGATTACTGTCGATTTCTATATACCTATATCAGTATAGTTTGCGAGATCTATATTTCTCCACGTTATAGTTTTATTAATCTGATACCTAATTTTTAATTTTCTCGTGCGATCATCATATTTGTCTTGAGAAATTTCAAGAATAAAGTTTCGGCTCCTCCACCATTCTGATGACGTACTACTGAAAAGCCTTGAAATCTCCAAGCAACAGACCCACTGGAATAGTAACGCCCCAAATTGTCACAGAGGTAACATTTGAAAGTGATAATCATCCATGACCACATTTTGTAAGGTTCCCAAATATATATATATCCTTCGGTAGGTACTTATATGAAACATATGAGTGCATCAGAAGGTATTTTATCAATCTTCGTCATATAATAAAGTGCATCATTTAAATATATAAGTGGTTTATAGATCGCACGTCTTTTTGGAGATTGTGGTATTTTTGGTGAATGTGGCAACGCCGCTTATTTCGTTCAACCGATCGCTGACAGTGACAGCGCAACACGTCACAATTTCAAATAAAATTTTGTTTGAAGGTTCATTCAGCGGCATATTTACAAAAGATCTAATAGGTCGAGGTGCTTGAGAGGCTGCACAGCCTTAACGACCCCCCCTACAATCTACAACCTACAATCAAGCGTCATATTTCCAGTTTTGTGGTGAATTTTGAATAGGGTTGTATATATGAACTTGGTGTATTATTTTCAATTCGAATTTAGAGAATGGTGAAACGATGTGAAATGTGTAAAAGGCAATTCAGAAGTGGTTACCAGAACACAACATTTCACTAGTGAGTTACTAAGTGTTGTATGGTTTGTTGTTTACCCATCGTAATATTCAAAACCCTTTGTGGTAATTTGAAAATATTCACGGGTTTCCTGGAGATGAAAAGTTAGTGGATATATGGAAAAATATGATTGGAAAAGAGAATATTCCTAGAGACGCTAGAGTATGGTCGCATAATGATGCGATTTTACTACAAGTGATAAAATGGTTGGCCAAAGTGGTAAGAAAATGCTCATATATAATATTAGATGAGCCTATATTTAGGGGAATCGAACAAAAAGTGGAAAAACATGTTTCATGCTATGTTTCTCAAGTTCGAAACTTGGAAACTCTATATTATTCATATTCGAGTATTATATCAATAAGATGTATATTTTCAGAAAACTTCGATTTTAGATTGTTTTCATTAACTTTTAGGAACAACGGATATGATAATTTTGTTAGTAAGTCAATTTCTTCAAATTCAGACCCTTCCATGATAGCAAGACACTGGTACTGGTGGATTCTGTTGTTGCTATCATTGTTTTAGGACTTTTAGAATGAGGTGACCCTATTAACTGATTCAGATGTTGCCTTCAAACAACTAATGTGGCAAAGATAGGGTGTTATTCATCTAGTAGTCTGTTATATGATCGATGAGAAATGTAATACTATTGTATTACATTTCTTTATGTTGTCTTTACATATGTTATTCGAATAATTATTTCATGAGTCTTCCGAAAAAGACGGCCCTTTTCATTACATTAGCGAGTATGTATGTTTTTCCACACCAACAACTAGGATTGTTATTATATTCAATCATCACATGATTCAATTAATCGACAACCTCGAGCTCTCAATTCATCAGTGCTCAACATTAAATAAATATGAAATAGGCCAGGCTTCAGAGATAGCCTTTGCTGATTCATTCAAAGTACATAAATTGAAATAAAAGGTAAACATTGATGACGCAGAAAAATCAATGTTCGTTATGTTCCCGCAGAATATGGAGCGTGATTTCATGCAAAACGAAATAATCGCGATTAATAGTCGCAGAACAAAAATTACTCTGTTGCAGTTTTAGCCAGAAGGGTTGAAAAGATGGCGAATAGCCCGCATGGAATCCCAGCATGAATGCTGCAATTAGTGAGCTCGGACGCTGCAGAACTTGAAGTTGCCTGGTTGGTCTCTATCAATTGATATTGAGGCCCATTTTTTTCCCATTTCCACATGTGCAATGAAGCGTATATTTCAGCGGAATTTCCAACGATAATCTGCGGACGTATCCCGACGAGTTAGCGCATACCGCGGGTGTTTCATTTTCATTGATAACATTTCATTCAATCGGCTGTAACTTTTTGTTTTCGAAGAAATCGAACTGAAACTGAAACAGTTTTGCTTAGTTAGATAGCAAGTTTCTTTTGTCTTGACTAGTCTCAACTTTAACCTATTAAGTGAAAGAAGAAAAAGTTCTGACATGATATTTGTATTCGAATTAATCAATGGTCTACTTATCTGCCCTGAATTTTTCGAAATGGTCAATTCACAAGTACCTACCCAACAGAATTCTGATCTGTTCCACATTCCTTTTCAGCGCTCAAACAATGAAATTGCAGGCATAACCTTATCCAAATTCAAGAGTGATTTATTGAAAGTATTTAGCTGATCTGTATTGTTTGGTATGTGCTGAAAATCTGTCTATTATTTTCATCTTTCCAGCATATATATTTCAATTTTGATTGATGTATCAACAATCAAAAGAATTATGATAAGAAAGACTACGTTCTTGAGATATTTTGAAAAAAACAGATCTTCAATATTACATTTTTCTGATGTTATTATATTAGTGAAGTTGAAACAAATCATTCGAAACAGCAATTTCTGATGAATTTTCATATGACGTCATCAATTTCCCTAAAACGTTTCGTCTTCGCTCAACCATCATCGACTTCATTTTATCACGATGTCAAATCTGAGAAACAAATTTAATTCTGAATTTTACTATATTCTATATACTGCACGTGCAGTATTTCTTTGTGGATATGCATGCATGACTTTCCAACATTCCGCTTTTTATGATGCCACCAGATTCAGCATTCATTTTTCCTTTCTTCCATCTACTATTACCTGAGCATAACATTTTCTTTCTCGTATTCAAATTCGTTTCTGTACATGGGGATCTCGTAAACGATAAGAGATAGAGTGTCGGTTAAATTGTGGCAAAGTTGCGTATTTCAGAGACCTATTCAATGATTTGAAAAAATCGAATTTAGCTCTTTTGGTTCTGGAGATATACAGGAAAAATCAAAAAATCCCAAATTATTTATTTGCCTGTATCTTCTTTATTCGCAGACATATTGAAAATCTATCCACATTTTGCTATTGGAACTTGATGTGGGCTATCAGAATATGTTCATGAATCTTTTATACAGGGTGTCATCTGACTTGGGCCACCCTCATCTTTGAATGTTTAAATACGGACCTGTTTTTTTGTTGTAGTTTTTGTATCGTCGACGTTCACTTCATACTAAGAAATCAAATTTGATTTTATATTCCGGGATGTTTCGGTACTATTTCATTATAATTGGGTGAATTATTCCCTTTTAAATTACGGCCCTGGAAATTGGTTGACTGAATCCATTTTCAATGTTCTTTGAACGTTTTTTACAATGAACTTCGAATAGCAAAACCTTTTATGATTATCTGAAACATATCTACAACAAAAATAGATTATACGTATGTAATTTGATAAGCTGAAAAAGAAATGATAGCAATAGTTACATCCGAAACGAACACTATAATTGTAATGAAAATTGAAATGAAGTAATTTATATACGCAAAAAAATTAATGACGCAATAAATGTTCGAATTGCATGGAGTTCTTCCATTTCAAGACATTTTTGAACTCGTTTTTTTATATTATTGATTGCCCTTAGTACACTTCTTTGATGCATTGTTGCGAAAGCATTCAAAATCCTCAATCTCAAGTCTTCCACATTTGGTTTTTCCTGTATATCTCCAGAACCAAAAGAGCTAAATTCGATTTTTTCACATCATTGAATAGGTCTCTAAAATACGCAACTTTGCCACAATTTAACCGACACTCTATCTCTTATCGTTTACGAGATCCCCATGTACATAAACGAATTTGAATAGTCCTGTATATGTATATAATAATTTCATTTGAAATAAATGCGCAAATGATGAAAATCGAATCTAATGGATTCGAGTGCTTTTCCCAGAACCTATTTTTCAACGAACTCATCATTACTTCGATAAAGTACCATTTATTAGTGGACTGGTCGACCTACAGCTTGTATGTACAGGTTGACATTTTCTGATGAAGATAACTTCGGAAGTCGATAAAACTCTTTGATGAATGAAGGCACGATAGATTGATTTTCATTCTTTTAACAAAAACAGTGACACTAATGATGATCATAAACTATAAACCCATAATGGTAAAATATCCATAGATCGAATAATTTCCCGATATATTCGTATAATGGATACGATTATAGTGAGTAGAAACTTAAACCTTTGAATAAGGAATGATTTATTTATTTTTATCGTGATAGATTGTTATCATACATTTTCCAGTAAATGCAGGATTGATGAAATACTGGGTGTTTTATTTGGGAAAAAACGTATGTGCAGTGTGATGTCACAAAAAATAGATCACCCTGTATAGTCTATAGTATCTGGAAGAGGAAGCTCAAATGATTGTGGATATCTCGACCAATGGCCCTTGTTATGTGGGAAACCCTGTACATATAATACCGGCTGCTCATGAATAACGCAATTTTTACGGGATTTATATTTTTCTAGCATTATACAGGTCGATTGGAATACATCGGAACCATCACTGCACACCTTTAAATGGAAAACTGAACATTAAATTATCAAAAATTGTTACGTTTGAAATGTCTCACAAGTGGTCTCATTGGATTCAGAAAATTATGCAGATTTCATAAATATAATAATATATAGTTTTCCATTTAAAAATCGAAAGTGAAAAACAAATCATTTATAGGTCAAAAAGTGCCGTTTATTATGTATATGGCATAATTATCCCAAATTTCAATCAAATAACCTCAAAACTAACGGAGATACGGGGAGTGTACCATGATCCTGTTACACCCGGTGTGTATTTAAGAAAATGTGAGAAGGGATCTCCTGTCCTGTCCACAGTTTTGCTAGCAAAGAAGTTGCAGAACTCATAGCCTAGTAAGATTCCAATAGTATATTTCATTACCAGTCTGGACGTGTAATGAACGATATTTTTCATTATACTTTGTTGTATATAGGGGAGAATTTCATCAGATTCAAGCGTGGTATGGGTAGATGAAATGAAATATTTTGTCTGCTTGTAATCCTAGGAATATGAAAATCAATCATATGGAGAATACTTGCACAATCAGTATATCCGTGAAGTATATTCCATAGAAATATCTGCTGTGCAATCATTCTGCGATTTTCTAATGATCTGATATCAAACCTCTGAATGAGTTCATTATGGGGATATCCAATGTATGGGTAAACCCCATCTTCTTTGAAAGCAAGAAATATCAGAAATCTCCTCTGTACTCGTTCCAATGCTTCTATGTGATTGGTATGATATGGAGACCAAACTACAGACGCATATTCTAGCTTAGATCTGACGTATGAAAAGAAAAGCAGTTTATATGTGTTGATGTCTCTGAAGGAGGAGGAATTTCGAATGACGAATCCTAGGGCCTTGAACGATTCCTTCGTGATTTTCGAAATATGATCTGTGAATGATAATTTCTGGTCAAATGTAACGCCAAGGTAGCGTATTTTGGATGTTCGCGGCAAGTCAGCGTTATCAATTTTATAATTGAAAGGTGTAATGGTATGTTTCATTGCATTTCTCAACATTCAACAAGAGGCCATTACATGTACACCAGTCATTGATTTTCGTCAGATCTTCTTGAAGGAAAAGGCAATCATTATGGTCGGTGATTCTAGAGAATATCTTCAGATCATCTGCATATATTAAATACTCAGCATTGATGTTAGATGTTATATATATATGAGGCATCTAATCGATTTACTCACTTGATACTTTTTTGCTGTTTTTCTTCCACTGAATGCTCGGTGTGGGATCACCATGGGCTGCACAATAAAAAGCAGCCACACCCCCTGCGCGAACTTGTAAATTCCTAGGCTTCATCTTGATCTCCGGCGGATCTGCAAGAACAATAAGAATTCAACTTCAATCCAGATACATCTGATGGGAAGTGAAAGGGACTTTTTTTCGTTTAGTTTCAGCAGGGCTCACGCCAGATTTTGTTAGTGTGATTTATTTTCTCCGAATGCAAACCTTTCTATTGGTAATGAGAGTATTGAAGGGTATGTATCTGGAAAACATTTCTTTATTTGATTCAGATGTCCTCTTATATTTCGATCCCTACCTACAGCTTCAACTGTACGAGTTGGAAAAAAACATTGTTGATTCAATTTATTCTGATCCGATGTGAACCAATGCTTGATAATTATTGACAATAATAATAAAGACAAATTAATATTTTATTATTAGGGTTCCATCGGTTCCACCTTTTGGCCCTTCCAAAATAAACAAATTCTGATCGCGAGATTGAAAAAGTGACAAAATATTTCCAACCATAGTGAGATACTTTTTTCTTCTGTTTCCAAATATATTATACATATAATAGAATATAATTATGTTCTATGAATTATAATATATAAAATGACATTCCAAAAATGATATACAGTGTCCGCCTTAAAGCTAGCTACACCTAATGACAAGAATAAATCGAGTTTTCATAATTCCGCAAAATATCTATTCCACAAATATTTGATAATTTTTGACCCAAGTTTATGTGATCAGGTTATTAAATCTGTTTTCAGATGAAAAAGAGAAATTACGTTTCTCAGTAAGGGTAGAGGAATAAAAATCGTATTTTTGATTTTTTTTAAATCTGGTTCAAAATTGATATATGAGGTACTCGTTGGATTCCAAGCACATTTCCACGATGACATTTTTTATATCTTGTCAATTTGACGCATTTTTTGGCACCACTGACAACTTCTTCTCGACTTTCTGCCAAATCTAAGGTCACTTGATATATAAATCGTAACGAATTCTTCAGAAATACCAATAACAAATTTTGCTTATGTTCCCTAAATTCGTTTCCCACTTATTTCAATTTCAATATTGAATGGAAATTACCAATAAAATTTAGACTTCCTTGGATACAATAGAATGCCATGGAAACCAGATAATGAAACAAACAAGTTAACTCCTGACACTCGAAATCAGAGAAAGAAAAACAATCAGATAAAAAAATTCCTTTGATCCAAATATAGCTTGAATTGATATTGAAATGTTGATTCAAATCGGACAACTTTTATATTGAACGTTTTTTTCCACCTGGTATAGTTGAAGCTGTAGGTAGAGGGGTCAAAATATAAGAGGACAGCCTGTACCATACGCTTAATATCATGTTCTCTTTTGCTACATTTCTTGTACCCCACTATGGGGAATTTTCTTCCTATATGAACGAAATTCATATTTTGGGGAAAAAAACAAATACAAGTCTATATATTTGTACATCATCGGATATCAACTTCCGCATCTTTGAAGTCTCATCCCCGAGCTACGAATCCACTTCAACGAAAAAAAAATCTTTTCTATGTGTGTTCTATCTCAGAGAAGCCCCACTTCTACCAATTGCATCGATATTTGATTCCGCTTCTATGGCAGCGATATGCCGCTGGAATTTATTTACCCAAAACCGTAGTACTCATATATCGTACATTTTATATACCTAGCCGTATATACTCTGTTTAATGTAATCTATATTGGCTCTCCTCGAGGACTGCACCAATTTTATCGAAGTTAAAAGCTTCAAGCTGTCTCGGCAACCACTTAGTCTCGCTCTTCCTTTAGTAGCAAAGTGTTCGAGCATATTATTGCAATACAACACTCAGATCGCTACTACTTGTAATCAGCTCTAATGGAACATAGTTGGGTGGAATCGATCAGGGTATGTCAGGTTTTGATTAATAATTCCATATCTTGAAGGTGAACAGAAAACATCCATGCGAACATTTCACTTCAGCATTATCGGGATTGAGATAATGCACTAGACTAGGTAGTAATGTGAGATCAATCGATGATCATGATGGGAAAACCACCAAAACTGTCAATTATTGTTCTTTTGGACTCCAAGTTAAGAATGAATGGAAAAGTTTTCGATTTCCAGATGTTGGTGAGAAGTCTGCATATTCATCAACAGAACAGTTGAGTAATTGAGTGTTTGGCAGAAAATAGTATTACCAACAATAAATTAACCACATAATGTAAAATCAACCTATACTTACGTGTTAAATACTGTATATATGGAAAATCCGAATAATTTCCTGTAATGATAAAAGTTGTTAACATCTATATCAATACATATACCCAGGATGCCTCGAATGTCTCGGATTGTTATGGAAAATTTCCATCAGTAAATATTTTTTCTATTTCGATTTTATAATGAAGTCATAATGAAACGCGATTAACGCTAATGCGTATCGAAATAGCCTCTGTTTCGATACGCATTTTTCATCATTCGGAGGTCGGTAAAATCCATAGATCTTACTGCTTACGCTATAGATCCGGTATCCAGGTTACTTGTGTTGTAGGTCCGGGGTGGTTGAAAGTACTAGGCCATTGATTGGTCGTTTTCATTTTTGTCCATATATGTGTTGTACCACGTGATGTAGTACCTACTTTCTTGCAGACCCCTCTTGACCTAAAAATTACTACAGGATGCCGGATCTAGCGTAAGCAGTAAGATCTATGGTAAAATGAGTCAAAAGAAGTCAGAAGAGTTAGGCCCAGTTTACTTCTGAGCGATTTTGGATTTGGTGATACTAGCAGTGAAAAACTCAATGTTTTCAATGGTAAGTTTCAATTCGGAGTTTGAGTTGCAAAAATCAAAATCGCTCAAAACTGGGCTTTACGCTTTTGCGTCAGATATTAAATATTTCAATGTCATCATTGTTACCAATCGAATATGGTTCTGTCATTTATCGATATTGAATCAACTTTTTTCAATAATAGACTTCAAATCAATGCAAAATAGAAAACAAATTATATGACACTGGTTTCATAAGACACGTTGTCGCACTTGTTCCCTTGAAACACTCTTTGCTTCGCTCGTCGTACTCCAAACAACGCGTGCGACAAAATAGCGTCTTCTAAAACTTTTATCATAATATACTATATCATTTTTTATTAAACAGATGACTGCTTATTTGACAGTTCTCATTTCATTATAAAGCACTAATGCATAAATCTGACTGAAAAATATTCCAGCTTCACGTTAACAAATTCAAGAATGATGTGAGGAGCTAAACAAAAACATAGTATTATATTCGCATTTTCTATTATAGCTCAGTGGAATGACGGGATGTTTTTTGGACGGAAGGAAAGCCCAATTTATATCAAGATTGCATTCGAATTACTAAAAGAATGCGAGTGTCCCATCGAATGATTGATTGTTAAATCGAAACAAAATATATAGGTAGATGTTACCCAGATATCATTTTCGAAATATGGCGACGTCAACCAGATGAATTTGCAGATGGAAATCTTGAGAATGGGGATATTTTTATGCATAAATTATACGCGTGAATAAAATTCATATATTTATCAAAATTTTACCATCTAATGGGATGCCTCCATTTTCTACCGTATTAATGGCGACTAACCAAGATTTCTGGAAGTAGGTATATAAGATATATAATTAGATATTTTCATCGTTTCTTCAGATATCAATGTTTCAGAATAATAGTAGCAGTTGATACCAGATTTGATTAAAACAATGTCCATTTGACATCAACACAATGGGGAAGTTTCCATCGAATTGATTTTCATGAAATTATTGTTTGAATAACAAGTACCTATTATGTTTCTGCTGTCTAGAATTACTGTTGGAATCATTCTAATAATTTTAATTTTCAAATTACAGCAATATAAAATTTTTATCGCAAAACACTATGACGTACTAATTAGATTTAGTGACTTTTGGGGATATTTGTTGGTTATAAGTTTCTGAACTTAATTCGGTTGAGCATACGGACTGAGAAAAGAAAAAGTAGAAAGCTGTTGCTTGCACTGTTGCAAGATTGAAGTCACCAATTTCTTGGATGAATCGAAATATTCATCGAAACATGGAATATTTGACTATAGCATTATCAACTTGCCGATATCAAAATTATTTTTTACCTGGCCATAAAATGAAAAAAATACTTTATTTTAATATTCATCTTGTCTATAACCAACATTCCCTTAGGCACCGGGATGAAATTTCAAAATATAATTCATTTTCAACTTGAGTTATTGAACAAATAATACATTGAATATCATAGCAATACCAAGATGTTAATGCAGAATATCCAACTATTAAGACATATCGATACTTCCGGCAACTGTGTACAGGCGCAAAAGTGCTAGCGTGCGTCAAGACAATGATGGAAATATCAATCCATCTCTGTCAAGTACGTCATCATAATGGTGGAGGAACCGTAACCACATTTTTGGGAATGATTTTCTACGTAAAATTTGATAGCACGAGGTAAATAAAAAATACGTATTCGATGAATTTTCATAATCTTCAACTTGGAATGAAAATCTGAATTTCGGAAACTTCCCCATTGAATGATGATCTGATCTCTAGTCATCTGTCAACAGCTCATAACCTGGATGTATTAGGATATTTAGTAATAAACCTGAGAATGCCATGGCTGAGGATAATTTTTCTTTTTCCAAACGATGATCATAACTACAATTCGAAAGTGTTATAATTTTGGTGATTGTTTCAATCAATATGAAATAATGAAAAGCTCGTTTTGTAGAGAATATTTTATTCTCATGACGTTCATGTTGGTTGTATGAAATGTTGGATCAGTATCCCTGGTGATGAAGTAATCTCGATTGCGTCCTATGGCGGGCTCATCATAAAACAACGAAATGAAAGTAACTTAATATTCGATGATTTATCGCCCCTCTCATTACTCTTCTCGATTTAATTGTGGCCGTAAATTTCGAGTGTCACAACAATAATACCGGAATAAATCTCATAATATTTCATCAAACAGATTAGCAAGACAGGGGATTACCTGCTTCGTTCAATGGACTTCATTGAACTTTTCTCATTTCGATTCACTATTGAAGTATTCAAACAGGTATATTCTTGATATTTCTTGATTGTATATTGCTCAATTTTATGATTTTGGAACATTACTACCTACTTATAGATCTCTCGTTCATCAAATGTTGTATATTAACAGGCAGCATTGTTTTATCTATCTGATTATCAGAATCAGAAATAAACTTGTCCCAAATCATTCCACAAGTTTACATTCGATTCGAATGATTCAATATACTTCAAACATCCCATGAATGAAATATATTTCCTGATGTGGAAGTGGAAGAGCATGTTTGTACCTGTCATACTGAATATATTGACATGTTTAATTATTGTAATGGTATGTGGATCTCTGTTTTCTCCTAGATTTGCTATTGGGATGAGATTTCAACCTGCCAATCAGGTTATCAATGGAATCAAGTATCTATCTACTCGGGGTAGCATTGATATTTCAGACAGATTCCTAGCGAAGCTAACATGTGTTCATTCAATATTTTGTATCCTTGAATTTACAGATGATATTGACCTACTTTACAATGAAAAAACCGATTCAGATTCTCTCCACTGTGGCTAACAGCTACAATGGTAAATGTTGCATACTGAGTACACTGAGAAAAAAGTACCTACGTGTATGCATTGAATACTTGTTCTCCCTATACTGAATTATTAAATCAATCATGCACTTGGTAGTGATAGATACATTGAGATTCTCTCAGCGTTTGGAAACTGAGTCTCAACAAGTCCTCGTAGTGCTAGAGTGTGTTTACCTACTACAAATTCCTCTACATCTTGATAAAGGATCTGCAAATCATTTCACCATCCTGAAGAGTTTCTTCAATAGTGCCAGTGGTAGTCTGGTCACTTTACATTCTAATCATCACATCAGACAGCTGAGTCTTTGCTATGTGATGGGCGATATCATCAGTTAATAAAGAGGGTTTGGTTGTGACCGACCTATTTTTCTGTGAAGGAAAATGTATCACTGACGGGTACAACATTTAATTATTTGTCAGCTATATTGAGCAAAAAACAAAATGCAAACTGTTCAGTGGAGAGAGATATCGAAATAAATGATACTATTCGCAACTAGAGATAGGTACATATTACGTAGGTACCGCATAACCACTATATTTCCTGCAAAACAAATAAGCGTACCTACTATCGAATTCCCAATTCAATGTTTCTCGGATACTGTTTTTATGCACCAAATTACATGTAGCTATACGTGGGAGGCAGAACAGCACGTGGGTAAACATTGACAATTAATAAAATGGAATCCCATCACATTTCGAAATAACTCACGAACGATTATTGATGTGTTGCGGATACTGAATAGGTGGAGGCATACTTGGTGAACGCATTTAAATCTACTGAGTGTGAGGTAGCTATTATTTGTTGCTTGTAAGTAACTTATCAAACAGAGTTTATGTATTTTTGAGGTCTGTAAAAATAGTTCAATAAATATTTCAAATATGTTGTCGGGAAATCTTTGAGAATCAGTGTTCACTCTTAGAAAAAAATATTAGATCGCGACAAATGTCAATCTTGACCTATACTATAGGCATTTTTTTGTGAGAAACAGTTTTGAAACTATTTGAAACAGTTTTGAAACTCCATTTTCTTGAACCATTTGTGAAGTCACACTGGATTCTGGTTCAAAACGTTTTGAAAGCGTCTTCTGGACCGTTTCAATAATGTTTCAATATGGCGAACTGTCATCTGAGGTTTTAATAACCAGAGATAAGTAACCCACTAACAAGATGTGCACGTCAATGCTAAAATTTGGCAATATATTTTTCATGTTTTTGGAATCAACCACAAGATGGAACTAGTGCCGTTGATTCCAAAGAGTGAACATAGCTTTTTCAGCTGCCATATCTGGCTGCCATGTTCAAGGTCAGATTTTTCTGTCTTTTCTTCATCAGTTTGTCACTGTCTTCCACTTTGTTTATTTTTATTGATTTTTATCGACTTTGTACGGTGGAAATTTGTTCCCGTTCTCGTGAATATTGTGGTTTTACATCAGAATTTCATTCATATCTTTGTCAAAGTACTATTGAACAATATGAAATACTCCAGTTGCATATTTGTATAATCAATTTATCATTGAGAAATGCAGTGACAGTGGCAATGTCATGATCAGGAAATAAAATTGCGAGTACTTGAACTGTGGAAGAACACGTCGCCGAAATGAGGATTTCGTTTCCCAATCAAAGATTTTCTTCGAACAAATAATTGGATCGTTAATTATTCAGGTACGTCACACTACCAGTTGATATTTTACACTCACTATGTTCTGAGTGATATACTTGATTATTCTTTTTCTGTTACAGGAGATGTTGAACTAAATAGATTCGAGTTGGGTAGAACTGTACAAAGGGCTAGTTTGAGAATATCATTTCACTGAGGATAATAATACATTGCTCAGTAATAGATTGAATATCCAAAGCACCTATGAGAACATTTTCAAGACCATCAGTACGAAAAAAAACGTAAATAAATTGATGAGGAGAGGGACAGAAATGCATCAGCCAATGTATCTTCAACTAGTCATCATTATTAAATAATTACCACTTCCAATGTGTTGTTAAATATTGCATAAAAATAATCACTGAATTCAATATTTATTCATACAACAGTAAAAGATATTTTTCATAATCATATTCTTACATTGCTCGTTTTTTTTTTTCAAATTGTATGATCAAAAGATCCCTACCTATAATGAGGATAGAGATAGGAAGAAATAAAAAGTGGAAACCCAATTTCAAAGGCAAACAGCCTCTTCATACTAAAGTGGCAACTGAAATTGATTTTTTCAGTAGTTATTTCATTTGAATCTGCTTCAAAGGCACATCGCGCATCTTCAATGCAGAGCACTTTTTTCCAATCTTCAAGTTATTATCTACACATGTATGTATTATGTGTTAATTTTTTTTAGACCAGGATGAATAGTTGATAGTGATTCATATTTTCTCACCATATTAATGAAACCTCTGTTATCATTTATCAAACAAAATGAATAATGAATATAAAAAACCACAGAGTAAAACGTGAAGTGAACAAATCAACTCGAGGACTGTTGTAACACACTGTAATGTAATCTAAGTTCGTGAAAGTTCGTAATTTGAATTAGCTGCGAAACGCTAACTTCATATCAACAAAAATTGAGATTCATGCGTTAAACGCCATCTGTGATAATACGTTGAAACGAAAATCAATCACGTGACTATATTTCCAAATCTTCCATAAGACGTGCACATCTTGTTATTACTTATCTCTGTAATAACTATGACTAAAACGTGACGTTTTGAAACGTTGCATTTTTTCGGCTCATATGATGATGACGTAGATGTATAAACTGTTTTGAAACGGTCTTTGAAACCGTTTCATCGCAAAAAAATGCCTTATGAAGAATAAACTTTCCCGTCTTGCTAAGTAGATACAAATCCTTCTTTCGATCTGAACGTCAACGGCGGCTCTCGATGAGTCGAGCTTTTCGAAAGGATTTACTGTCGCACAATGTTTTCACTCCTGGTATTCTGCTAGCAAACTTCGTAAACCTACCTTGGAAACATAATACCACTTGAGATGCTGCCGCCTTCCGGAACGAAAATAACAAAAATGAACGTGGAGAACAAAACACTAATAGAAGCCTGAAAATGGACGGCAGATGGTAGATTCAGGGACGAGATCCATCATAGACCGAAGAGTATGGTTTTTGTTTCGAGAATATATCAATGAGAAAGAGAAAATAGTCTATCTGATTAAAAATATCAAACATAGCTTTAGATTGAATGTCTGGTGACTACTATAGTCCATTTTAGTTAAGAATACAGCGTTGCAGAGATAGGGAAGGTTTTTCCTCGCTTCTCATTGGTCTAGAAGCCAGACAAGTTTACACAATGTAAAATATTGCGACATCGCAACAATGGAAGTGGTTAGTTGACCGGACGGCTGTTTATAAACAGTGAAATAAAATCCAAAGTTGACGAGATTGAATGTTAAAGTCTTATTTCTATTATATTCACCTTGAGTTTTGTTAATCGGGGAGTATGATTTCAATAATCGCCGGACATAAATTTGATTCTCCTTAACACACTTAAATCTAAAATGGAAAAGCCATAAATTGGACAACAATTTTAGAAAGAGAAATTAGTCTATCCAATTAGAATATCAAACATAGTTTGAAATGAATGTCTGGTAGACTACGAGCAGAAAACAACTACTTTCCTGGTAAATACCACGCCGCATGGTGTCGCCACTTCCAATTGTCTGTTGGAACGCGGCTCAGTGCGGTCAAATAAACGCGACGAAGGTGCATTGGGACAGGCAACGCTTCGAGTGGAGATCTTACGGTCTCTACTCGGATAACTACCCTGCACTGATGAGGGCCAATAAGCCCGAAACCGGTCTGTAGGTTGTTAGGCGTGCCTGTCCCGATGTGAATTTGTCACGTCTTAGGGAGAAAGAAACATTTGCGATCTGCATTCACAGTGTGAATCGTTGCATGGATTACGAGCAGATATAATTCAATGTTCTGCGTGGTATTTACCAGGAAAGTAGTTGTTTTCTGCTCGTAGTCTACCAGACATTCATTTCAAACTATGTTTGATATTCTAATTGGATAGACTAATTTCTCTTTCTAACACTTAAATCTATTATGACCATTTCGAAAAATCACACAGGTAATAACCTGTGATCAACAATTTATTTCACCATTATTCAACTTCTGGATACATCGAAATTTGAATGATTATGGCAAAGAACCCAGAACCAGGTCCTGATGCAATCTGCTACATATAGTGCCAGCTCCAGAAAGTCCAGAAAGTGGAAACAGCTGAGGTAACTTTTCGGAATCAATCATGTGGAAAGTTATCGCTGAGATGCAGGCTGAAGGCACTGTTGCATCCCAAGGAAGAAGCGAATCCAAAGGGATACTTCTGCAAGCATTGGATGAAGCTGAGTAACAAGCTACTCTTGCAACAGTTCACGCTTTTGTCCATAGAAATGAAATACCAACATTGTGATTATTGTTATCATATATAATACAAGAAATACATGAATTCAACTGAATATTTTACTTTCATGGATAATGCTCAATACCATTTATTAGAAGAAACCAACCAAGCATATCAAACTCAACCTGGAAGATATCAAATTATAATTTTGTAGTGGTTTCATCATTTTCTGTGTGTAATATTGAAATTACTATTGATTTACTGTTTTGAGGAAAACATTTCTACCTCTACCATTTTCATATTTTCATATGGACTACGAGCAGATATAATTCAATGTTCTACGTGGTATTTGCCAGGAAAGTAGTTGTTTTCTGCTCGTAGTATACCAGACATTCATTTCAAACTATGTTTGATATTTTTAATGAGAGTTGAGAATGGAGAGAGCATCTTGTGCTTATATTTTGATTAGGCTGTTTATCACCATCGTGTTCGAAATACAAATCAGTGATACATTGAGATAATGATGAAAAAAAAAACTATTGGTGCTACTCTTCACTAAGTAAGTTTGTAATGATATCATTGTTTAAATAACTAGTTTCATACTTCTGCTGTCATTTTTCAAAAAACAGAGATTTACAATTCTGATGGCGGAGCTCTATGACATACTACCTAGATTTGGTGACATTTGTAGATATTTGTTGGTTATAAAATCCTGGACCTAGCTCGGTTGAGTCTACGTACCGAAAAAAAAAAAGAAGTTGAAAGCTCTTGCTAGCACTGTTTTCAGATTGGAGTTGCTGATTTCTTGGATGAATTGATATATTTCATCAGAAAGAGTTAGGAAAGCTAGTATTTTGCATTTTTCGTCATTCTTTACCGGACTATAATCGTTGACATGCCTCTTAGCAGGAAAAATGAGAATTACAGCGGAAGAGCATTTGTGTCTTCCGTTGACGTCATTTTTCACTATGCCGGTATTTTCACAAAAAACTGGAGCGGAAATTTCGCATTGAATGCTGGTTGAATAATGTTCCTGTACGAACAGAATATTCAGTCATCATGTGAATTTGAAGTTGTTCCAGAAATTTTAGTTTCTGCTCTGTTGGAATGCATTTGGGAAATGAATTTTGATAGCCATCATATTTTCGGACTATTAAAATTTATGATTTGCATACATTATCACGATCATTGTTAACTTTATGTAGTAATGGAGGGTTGCAATGTAAATGTATGTATTGCAATTTTTCTCAAGTAATGCCTTGAACAGATCGGCAATTTATTTTTTAAATCCAGCATTTTTTTGCCTCCATCCATCTGAAAGGCATGATATTATCGGTCATTTTAGAAATGATTACATTCTCTGAAAACATTTCCTTCAGTGTTATTCCTGCCATCACAAGATTTTGAAAATAAGACTTCAAAAAGTGAATCTTTAAGTACGAATATTCGAAGTGAAAATCCAACTCAACAGTGAAACCCAATCATTATGAGGATATAAATAGTAAATTGAAAACTTCCAAACCGTGAAAGATATCCTTGATGTAACTTGAGATGCACTGCTGATGCCAAAGAAGAAACTTCATTAAATTTTCTTTTGAATACCTTCCGAAGTCGAGTTGGTATATTTCGGATTATGAATTTCACAGTTCACAGCAATCACAATACGAATCCCAGCAATGTGGAGGAGTTTGCGAAAGGTAAGGCTAAAGTAATAGGAAAGTTGTATTGCGATATCTGTTCCAGAATTTCCGCAGCGAAAACTCATCACTTGCTTCAATTGTTCGAATTTCTTCAGTGCCCAGGAAAAAGGTATCTCCAGGCATATCGCAAAAGTTTTGTTTTTGAAGAATATGTGAAAAGTGTGATCAAGTTTTTCATATTGGAATTTCCTGCGTTTTTACCCAATTTCCCTATCAAATTCCTTCCGAACTCTCAATGCACATACTTGATTCGTCGACATTTTTCAGAGTTAGGTAACTTTTTTCCCATATCTTCGCAATATGCTGGAAGAACAATGTTTTGAGATAATTGGTAGAATAAACCCCATAGATATATTTATTGACGAAATTTTTCATGAAAATGAGGAGAGAAACCAAGTTTTTCTGAGAAAAAATTTACCCTTTTAATGTTTCACATATCTGTTGTGTAACTGGATGAATTACGCATACCAAGCCACGCCTCGTGTGTAATATATATATTGACAGTGAGTACCTTCACAATATACCTAATTATTTCTATCAATTCAGGCGACCGTTGTGATATTTTTCATATCAACACTAGTGCTTTTTTTCATTCAAATAAACAATACCATGGTGATATGAGCTACTTTCTGAATAACAAAGCAGTGTGATTATTGACGTTTTCTTACGTGGTCGTAGGAAATAGTATATTACATAACAAGCGTGGATATAGTGACATATTTCGCACAAGTAGTGTGCGGATACGTAACTAGGCAGGAAATATCTTTTCCAAAGAATTTTGTACCCTATTCTTCCTACTTTTTCGCTACTAATTTCAGGTGGTGTCGATTCGATATTACTCACTGTATTTTTCCATGTTTTAGGTAACAATGGAAAACTTTTTCGACAATTCCAATTGTGAATTACTGAATTTTCTTCGTTTGCACAAACAATTTCTTTGATATCTAAAATTACATGCCTACACGAATGTCACGAATATGAAAGTTATTTCAAATGTTACTCTCTATGCGTTGTCGCGCAACCAGGAATACATGGCTGCATATTGACATCAATCGAGAAATATAAGTTGGTGCGTTATCTCCAATATAAAACGTATGGAAAGTTATTTTATACAAGCTGTACTCCGTAGTAGCAAGATGTGTATGATCTCAACTGCTGCAATTAACATCACCATAATTGTAGCAGAAATAGTTTAGACTAATTTATATCAAAGTGAAATCAATTTCAGCGAAAGCGCTTATGGTGACAGTGAACAACTATTGTTTCTATCCTGTGTATCCGTATATCCATCCATGCGAGCATTTCAAGACGTGTACTTTTTTATTCTAATAACAATGCCATGGTGATATGAGCTACTTTCCGAATGACAAAACATAAAAGCCCGTCAAGCCATCTGTTAACTTAACGTGGGATTAACTCTGCTAATGCGCTAGCTAAGGCATGCGTTGCCGTGGTTATAAACAAATTTATTTTTCACTTGATCGTTACTGCTTTATAATACCTCGGCAACGGTTGCTATTAACAGACCCATAACGCCCGGGGCGTTATGGAGGGCATTATGAATCATAACGCCCGCTAAAGGTTTTTTCTATAGTTCAATTAAATGAAAAACCCTTGGCAAGCCTTCAATATTTATATGGAAACTGCATATAGAAGCTCACTTGTGCTCAGTTGCCGACCAGAACGCAGTAAATACTATGAGAAAAAATTTATGAAGTAAACAACGTCGTTTAAGATAATTTTTTCGTGAAAAATAAAATCTTGTATGCACCACGAGCGTTACTAGATCCTAACGCCCATCGGGCGTTAGGATCTATATAACGCACTTGGTACATAAATAGCTATAAATATTTAATCGCCTGTTATAGTTATTTATGTATTAAGGGTGTAAGAAAGCGGATTATTCGAGCAACGGTGTACGTGGATTTCATTTTCATTGCAGCATAAAAAATTCTGTTCGTTGACCAAAAATATAAAAGCTGTTAACCATCAACATTTATTATCGCCTCGGTCATAAATAAACAGACACACTTGTTCTGAATAGAAAATATAATCTTTGGAAATAAGTGGAATAGTCGTAAAACTTTAAACCACCCTCATAATTCGTAGTAAACCGCACAATCTCCATCGGTCAACGTCATCTCAGATACAGATACTCCAGGATATGTTAACGATAACATTTATTGTAATTTTAGTAAATTGATATGTTGATGGTTTTAGTTGGATTTTTTCCCCATATCGTCCAATATATTATATAACCGAACGACATTTATGGGAGACGAAATAGATATCTTTCTAGGATAAGAAATCAAGTGTTTATTTTGCTGAACAGGAACGTAGTTAATATGTCAATAATTCGAAACAAATGTGCTCTGGTATAAGTGGAGATTAGCGCCTAAGAACATATGCCTAGGCAATAACCCAAAATTCGGGGAATAGATTAAATATTATCGATGGGAATATGTCTTAGGTTTGTAGAAGTCTATAAATTAGTCAAAAGGGAATGAGATGGAACCTTATTCGTCCGTTAGGTCGAACACTGTTCTGATTGGACGAGAAAAGTCAAGAAAGACACCCAAAATTATAGCCAACACCCTCGTGTGGTTAGTTGTTGAGTTCACGAAGTTTTGTTCAATTTTAATTTCGTCAGTTCGTTTTCGATTCTCATTCAGCTTGCCTCGTGTCTAGTGCGTGAATTCATCCCTTTGGTAAATTCTCTGACTGTTATAATAATTTGACTTTCATCTCTTTTCTCAGTTCGAAGATTTGGGCCGTTTTGGCACACAACATTCAAATTTCAGCTATCATTTTATTTCAAGAGAACTCAGTTATCAGCCTTTTGACTAGTTTTCAACAATAGTTTATATATTTCTTTGTGAAACAACTGGAGTATTTTTCGTCTCCCAATATCAGGTATTGTCGTTAAGAATTTAAACCATTTCTCTATGTATTCAACTCATCATCAAGTCTAGCCTAACATTTTATAATTAAATAAGTGATTTAGAACACAACTCTTTTATTATCCAGCAAGTCCGTTTGTATTTCAGGAAGGGAAACTTAAATTAATATCAATCACTTCACCTCTTAAATTTTGCCAGTAATCAAGTCATTGAGAGAAATTACCAAAGAAGTGTGTGTGTGCTTAGAATCAGACATCATTACTCTGGGAATACCTGACAAGGACGCCTGAGAGATTCCGCCGGTGGTGATAAGCTGATCATTACTTCTTCTGAGCCTTCACAAAGTAAGTACGTTCATGGATAATGTATTTGAGTATGTTTAACGGGTTTGTGCGTATTTTATCGAATCTGGTGTGCCTTATGCACCCGTTATAAAGAATCAATTGATAAACGATTGAATTGTTCATTAAGAAGGTTGCCCGAGATAAATAGAATCAGAATAATGGTTATCTCATTTAAAGAGATAACGACGTGGGACCACCCTTCTTACAAATTGGCGCTGCGGACAGGATTGTTAAATTAAAAAGAAATATAGAGTATTTCGATATAACATAATTCCTTGATAACATACAAAATTGTGTTCTCAATTTTTGGAATTTTGTAATCATTTTATAATCATGGTAACAAAGGAAAATACGCAAAGACGGTGTAGACATGCTCAACGCTAGAATGAATTCTCCTCAGCGATCAAGAGCCGATTTAGGTTATAGTGATGAAAAATAAAAAAAAAAAAAATTTGATATGTAACTGTTCGTAATTAAATTAGGAAAGCTGAGGATAATTCACAAGCGGTGAGATCAAAACGAACTCCGACGCTTAACGTCGTAAATAGTATAAATCCATTGTTTTCAATAATTTGTAGTTTTCAATTCTTAGTTTCGATAAGAAGATAAATAGTAAATAGATGAAATAAGGAATTGAAAAGAACGTATTCAGGATGACATCTGCTCCTTCACAAGAAATAATCAATATCGCGGGTTCAAATAATTCGTTTATGTAACAAGCAAATGTGTATAGTTTAACGTACTTCATCATGATGGAATAACATGAATAATTATAATTATGGTGACATATTCGTATAACATATACAAGGCACGAATACTATGTACTAATAATTATTGCTCTTTTGTTTCTTGGTCAGATATAGATGTTAGATAGGTGATTGTGAATTATAAAGTAATTGAAAAGTTCAATTAGCAAATGAAGAGTTAATGATGACAATAATATAGTTGGTTTTGAAATATGTCATGGAAAATGAATCACAATCGGAAATGAATTGAAACCATTAGGAAGGAGCAGGTGTTCAAAAAAAAAATGATTCAAGACGAAAAAAATGGGAATCAAATTCGAAATCATAAAAATTCATGAAATAAAAAAGAAAAAAAAAAAGAAAAACGAGTCAATGTCATGTACCTATTATGAAATATATTCTGAAGTCCTAATCATAAGTTGAATATGAATTACCTAAGCATAGACAAACATGAATGAATCTGATTCCCATCGATAAGAAAAATATATCTGGATGATAAAATGAAGACACTGACAATATGAGTCCTTCAATCGCGCAAAACAATAGACAATAAAAGAAAGAATAAATTGATATAAAGTTGAAAGTTGCTTCATGAAAATGAATAAATAAAAAAATTATAAAAATAAGTAAATATGAATAAATTATTTTGATTGCTTTTGTTGCCTACGGTTTTGGAAAATGGGAAAAAAAGGGTTACTTTCAATTAGGTATAGAGGATTTGCTAGATGTGTTTCGTTCAAATTTGTTTTCTGTTAACATTTCTATGTTCCATCAGTTCTTATTCCACTATGACTACAATTCTGCGATTCAAGTTAGAGATGAGTTCAAACAATGGTATACACTCATTAAACTAATTTTTGAGAGTAGGTACTATACACTATACAAGATTTACCACATGTCATGAACTTCAGACTTTGCAGAAAAGAATCCAATTTTTGAGCAACAGAGAATTTATTTTCGAGGAAAATCAGACCAAAAGTTTTATTTCTTCAAGATTTAGGTTGTTTTCAAAATATCAACATTCAGAACAGTTCGTATTATTATTTTCCTAGAAATTTGGATTCATTAACCTATGTTGAAAGAGAGAGAGAGTTTATTATTTTGATCTTCTACACTACATCTTCATTCATTATCATTACTTTTCCATATAATATATTCACAGGGATTAGGTTCACGAGGGGTTCTCTGAAAGAGATAACAAAAATACTTATTTAGTTTGATTGCAGTTATAAGGGATTTTCTCTTACTCACAGGTTGAATGTCCAGATTGTTAAAATTTTCACTTACAAAATAAGATTTCTCAATGAATCCAAGATGGATTCCAAAACACGAAGTATCAAAGTAATTTCTATGGAAAAAAAAAATATATAACGCGAAAAAAGTTATGAAGCAACCGCACTTTGTGAACAAATTTAAATGAACACTCATGAAGGTATTTCGAAAGAGTAAAATATTCAGGACTGAAATCATATGTATGAAGTTGAGAATTGAAATGTTTTAGTTGTCGAATATAAACTATGTTTGTATAGGTTGAATATTGTCAGATAATAGATTGGTTTATTTCGGAATAACATCATACCTATAGGAGGTTGATGTATAAAGAAAACTCGAATGGTATAAGATTAGACTTCAAAAGTAGTCTAACACATTCTTGGTTAAAAAAAAAAACATTGGTGTGAAAGGATGCAAATTTTCATTAAGGAAAAAAAAATTCAGCCGTCTAGACGTCATATGAGGTTTCTGAACAATCTTCAGCTCCTTGAAACAAGATGAATTTCCGAGCAATCTATGTTACATAAACTGTACGGGGAAAATTCGGAATCGCCTCCGAATATGAAAGTCGAAAAGAAATCGAAGAAAAAGTGAAGAAAGAAAAAAAAAATGGAAACCCGCAGGCCCGGGAGAGAGCCGAAAGGAGGTCAAGGCTTGAAGAATAAAAGTACGCCAGTATTCACGAGTCCCTTTGTCAGAGGGAGTCGTAAGCACTGCTCTGACAAGTAGAACGCGAGGAAGAGGTACCTATTTCATTGAGGATTTCAGTGGACGCCATAAAAATTCGTTAATTGAGTTTGAGGACATTTTTCGATCCTAGTTTGCTTCTAAATTATTTTTCAACGGAGCGCGACCCAACATACCTTAGTGACTGGCCAGCACTGACGGTACAAAGGTTTGTGAACCACTGAACATACAATGATCGTATAATATCTAACATCAGATAGTAAATTAGGGTTCGGAATTGGTCTGATTGATAAGATTAACGGACGAGTGAATGGATTAAGAAGATATCGGAATGACTAGGCTAGAATAGATGCATGAGGAGGTTTACGAGAAAGCCCGCATCGAGTGGCGGAAAGAAATGCATTTGAGAGGCAGGAAGCAGCCTCGCATTTCAATGGAGATTGGAAATAGAAAGCACCTCACCAATACGACATGACAGTATAAAAGGAAATTCCAAAATAAACCAACTATTGAAAAATTGAATTATAAATAATAATATTTGTGATAGTCCTGGATATAGAGAACGGATCAAAGAAACAAAAAAATCGAATATTTGTTGAACAGAGTATGAAAAAAAAAAAAAAAAATTGTATCAAATCCATTACCTATATTATGTATATTATATCGAAAAAAAAAAAAAGATCTCAGATTGATCAGATATCAGTTTTTTTTTTGATGAATTGGCAGTAATATTGAGATATGCTGCATGGGTTAGAAATTAAGTGTCAGAACTTGTTCGAATCATTTCAATGATGATACAAAATATATATATATACAATACAAGCATAAATTCTTGAGAAGAAATTAAAAAAAAAAATATAAATACTTTTAGAAAGATATTTATTTGAATTGAAGAAAAGTGGAATCTTTCGAAGCGAATAAGTTCATGACAATGATGTGAAATAAAAAATGGTAAGAATTCTTATGTAGAACAAGTTGAATTTATAATTGAGTGAATGAATATGAATGTTTCTTAGGTTGCACAGTGTTTTTCAATTATGTATATTATGTAGGTATATTGAAACGTTTGATATTTTATATAGTGTGGAGTCACGGGATAATGTTAAGTTTCTCAAGAAATGACTGAAAAGGAGTGTACATTCAAAAAGTTAATTCTGGTTCTGTAGTTCATTTGCCAATATATAATATCCCAGACACATAGAAAAAAAATATAGTACGTTTCAATACTTTCCAAAATGAATACATTGTGATGCTAGTAGGTGAGTCCGAAAATTTTGTAACATTTTTCGGAAGTAAGCAGTTTAAATAATATTCCTAAGGGAGTTAGCTAGGCTAGATGAGTTGAATTTTGAAGAAGGAACAACAGCGATTGCGATGAATTTGGTTAACCTATTGGATACTAAGGGCCTCAATCGATAGTGATTTTAATTATGATTATATAGCAGGTATCATTCTCAGTAAATGAAATTGTTTGTATAGGAGATAACTATATAGGATTGCCTTCACTGAATAGACACTAAAATCATTTCAATATTTACAATAGTGATTTGGCAGACAAATAAATTTTAGCGTGTGTGTTACAGAATTATGTTGACATCTTTTAGCCTGATATTCATTAGACTATTTGGTATTGCGTGTGGCAACATCGTCGCCTGAGACCGTCGAGATAGGTCAGTAGAACTGACTGAAACATCTTCATCGAGGGTCCAGGTCTACACGTGCCTCGTCGTAGTCTTACAGTCCATCCAGCACTGTGGGGTGCACTCACATGCATACGAGCAGCGTAGCATCAGGTCTGTGAAAGTATGCCCACTACGTCTCAGCCGAGACCTACATCAAGGCGCATCGATTCCGCCATTTGGACCTCCGAGGAATGGGTGGTGGAATCATCAGCAATATCAGCCTCAACGGGACCACGGAGGTATCAACAACCCTCCAAGGACACCTTGATGTCAGCGACAGGTGCGAAGGCACCAAATTCACCGTCGGAGATGTGTCGTACGGAAATGTCGTCGTGTCCGCCGCGATTACGATAAAGTTATCAGACTATTTCACTACCGCAAATGTGAACCGAAATTTCGTGAACCTCCGTTCGGGAACTGTATGCCCTTATAATAACAAGTACATATTTAATAAAACAGAATCGTCCGCTAGTATTTCTGGAAGATTCTTTAAGATTTTTGACCGTAAAGCAGCAAGGCTACCGCAGAAGACGAATATGAGACAATACATTGACCAACTGCTGTAATAAGAAATCATAGTCAAACGACAGATAGCCGATATAGTTTACGACGCAAGCATGAAAAGATGCCAGCAGCGAGAAAGTATTCTACAAAACCAAATCACTATTGCTGTACAATCACTCGACCTAGAATGTAATTTGGTGAAGAAGACTACAGGTTGTATAGGACGAGTGATGAGCGAGAGCGAAGTACTATATATGGTCAAATGTAAACCAATCATTGTCGAATGTAAAAGAACGAATACCTCTCATCAAGATACACCTGTATTGCAGCAGAATAAATCTTTATTCCGACTACCTATCACGCATGTCGTAGCAAAACACGGTACTGAAATTGACATTCAACTGCTCATGTCATCCAGTTTAATATCGAAGGAAAATGGATTGAATTAACACTAGCATTGAGGAAAGCAGAGCCAGTAATTGAACAAGATGCTATTACGGAGGATGAAATTATCAGAATATCACAAATCACATCGGACGGAATCTACTTGCTAGATGACGTGGAGAAATTCCCGGAAACGCTGATGTTCTCAGACGAACGGAGGGCCGCCACGAACGAATTCGCTCATTTCATCACAGGAAGAGTTATGGACACTGACAATAACAATAATCATGCCTAAACTCTTCAACGAAACGGGATTTGCCAATCTGACGCGTTACATTTCATAGACTCCACCGAAATAGTAGTGATCCGAAAGAACAATACGCGATAGACAATGTGGAACTTCTACAAGTTCATGTGAACGACGCTGACGTGCCGAGAGCTCTCGTGAGTGAACCGCGATTCTCCCCCGAGCGCCCCGGTGCAATCGAGTACTACCTATCTGACCTTGATGCCCTGTAACAATCCCGACTGTTCGGACAAACAGTAGATGAAAGGCAATCACCTCAATGAAGACGACGAACTCTAGTACCAGGACTGCATTAGGTTTCAAAGTTCATTAGTGTATTATAACTATTCTGGAGTAACTATTTATTACCTCTCTTTACAAGAATAGAAATAAAACGTTACTCTTAAAGGAGGGAGAGATGTAAGAAAGCGGATTATTCGAGCAACGGTGTACGTGGATTTCATTTTCATTGCAGCATAAAAAATTCTGTTCGTTGACCAAAAATATAAAAGCTGTTAACCATCAACATTTATTATCGCCTCGGTCATAAATAAACAGACACACTTGTTCTGAATAGAAAATATAATCTTTGGAAATAAGTGGAATAGTCGTAAAACTTTAAACCACCCTCATAATTCGTAGTAAACCGCACAATCTCCATCGGTCAACGTCATCTCAGATACAGATACTCCAGGATATGTTAACGATAACATTTATTGTAATTTTAGTAAATTGATATGTTGATGGTTTTAGTTGGATTTTTTCCCCATATCGTCCAATATATTATATAACCGAACGACATTTATGGGAGACGAAATAGATATCTTTCTAGGATAAGAAATCAAGTGTTTATTTTGCTGAACAGGAACGTAGTTAATATGTCAATAATTCGAAACAAATGTGCTCTGGTATAAGTGGAGATTAGCGCCTAAGAACATATGCCTAGGCAATAACCCAAAATTCGGGGAATAGATTAAATATTATCGATGGGAATATGTCTTAGGTTTGTAGAAGTCTATAAATTAGTCAAAAGGGAATGAGATGGAACCTTATTCGTCCGTTAGGTCGAACACTGTTCTGATTGGACGAGAAAAGTCAAGAAAGACACCCAAAATTATAGCCAACACCCTCGTGTGGTTAGTTGTTGAGTTCACGAAGTTTTGTTCAATTTTAATTTCGTCAGTTCGTTTTCGATTCTCATTTAGCTTGCCTCGTGTCTAGTGCGTGAATTCATCCCTTTGGTAAATTCTCTGACTGTTATAATAATTTGACTTTCATCTCTTTTCTCAGTTCGAAGATTTGGGCCGTTTTGGCACACAACATTCAAATTTCAGCTATCATTTTATTTCAAGAGAACTCAGTTATCAGCCTTTTGACTAGTTTTCAACAATAGTTTATATATTTCTTTGTGAAACAACTTGAGTATTTTTCGTCTCCCAATATCAGGTATTGTCGTTAAGAATTTAAACCATTTCTCTATGTATTCAACTCATCATCAAGTCTAGCCTAACATTTTATAATTAAATAAGTGATTTAGAACACAACTCTTTTATTATCCAGCAAGTCCGTTTGTATTTCAGGAAGGGAAACTTAAATTAATATCAATCACTTCACCTCTTAAATTTTGCCAGTAATCAAGTCATTGAGAGAAATTACCAAAGAAGTGTGTGTGTGCTTAGAATCAGACATCATTACTCTGGGAATACCTGACAAGGACGCCTGAGAGATTCCGCCGGTGGTGATAAGCTGATCATTACTTCTTCTGAGCCTTCACAAAGTAAGTACGTTCATGGATAATGTATTTGAGTATGTTTAACGGGTTTGTGCGTATTTTATCGAATCTGGTGTGCCTTATGCACCCGTTATAAAGAATCAATTGATAAACGATTGAATTGTTCATTAAGAAGGTTGCCCGAGATAAATAGAATCAGAATAATGGTTATCTCATTTAAAGAGATAACGACGTGGGACCACCCTTCTTACAAGGGAATTATGAGGGCTTTAGTTACCGATGGCAAAGTTTGCGTCCCGAGGGCCTCTGGCCCGAGGGACAGCAATTGCCAGAGGTTATTAAGGCTCTATAATTCCCGTGGTACATAGATAATTTTATTTTTGACCGATTTTCATAACAATATGTCCATATTTAGAACGCAATAAATGTTTAAATTCATAACCTTTCTGGTATATTTGAATTAGGTAGCGTTGATTGTAGCATTGTTGGTTGTTGCTAGGTTGTCGCTATGTTACATGTTTATAAGCAAACTTTCTTTATCAATCAATGTTTTTCCGTTAAAAACGTGTTTATTTTTTACCACAAATCGACGATCTTTTTCTGATATAATGGAGGATATTATAAAAAAAGCGGAAAAAGCAAGACAATCATTACTTCCATCGAAAAGTGAAGCCCTATATCAAAAAGAATACAACTTATATCTGAAGTGGCTGACACAGAGAAATGTTATGTCAAAAGATGCCAACGAAACTGTCTTTCTGGCATATTTTCAAGAACTGGTAAAGTATTTTCAGTATTTTCTGGTAGATTTGGTAATAATTGTATTTATTCGTTGCAGTCAGAAACGTTTAGCCCAAATTCGTTATGGACTAAATGGTCAATGCTCAAATCGATGGTGACCATTTCTTGTATCATTTTCACCTGTAAAAGGTATATAAGAGGGAGTTTTTGAACCTTAATATCCCAAGGGAGTTATGACCCTCATTATAGATATCGTAACTATGACGATATAAGCTTATAATGTCACTGTCAGAAATAAAATCTTTATGCAACCGGCCTTCAATCTCCTCCATAATAGCCATCATTACACGCTCGTTGAATAATATTGATAGAAACTATGGAATGTTCATCATTTCGAATAGTTCCATTCGATCGATTTATATCATATGACACTAATATCAAAAACCAGGTGAATACCCATACGTCTATGTGACGTCTATGGACCTGAAAGTACACTGTCAGAATGAACAAATGGGAAATCTGATAAATTAAAAATCGCTGCGCCACCATTGATCGAGCTGTATTTGCAATGCGGTATTTTTTCCACGTCGGCCTCGAAATTTATGGGACATACGTTCTCCATTCGTTACAAAAGGTATTTTTGGGGTTAAAAATGTCTGTTACGAGCTATTATCGAAAACTAAGTTCACCTGGAATAAATCAGAGACACAAACAATGAATGTATTCGTCTATATATAAAAGAATCTCTCTTTCTAAAAACAGATTAATTATTGAAGACAGCAATAGGTCATTTCTGTAGGTATGGGTATACAAAATAACTAGACTGATGTATACAATATACAGGCTGTTACAATTTCAATCACATGCATGGAGATCTTGAAATAAGATGAATATTGGATTTACGATGGTTTAAACTTTAAAGCATAAATATATCCTTGCGTTCTTTGATTATCGTCTTGTTGCAATATGTGGGTAACAAAGAAAACTGCAAACTTTATGAAACATCTACCTGTAAATAATAACAGTTTTCATCCTCATCCCATAACTAGGAAAAAAAGGACCTCGGGGAAATTATTTTTCGTTTGAAAGGAAATTGCCGATGAAATAAAAATTCCATTGCTTTGCTGATCCCATTACAAGTACCCTTATTTCATTCTCTTGAGTCTCATAAGTGAAATTCATTAATAATTCCATGGAATACACCAAAACAAACGTAGAAGGAAATAAAAGTGTGCAAGATCCCTTTGTTCAAGTAGAGATTCAGAAAATGTCTGAATAAAAACCTGATACGATTCACAATACCGCACATAAAATAGTATATTATTCAACGAGCGCATAATAATGGCTATTACCACGAAGATGAAAATTGCAGTACGAGCCGAAGGCGAGTGCTGTAATCATCTGAGTGGGTTATGGCCATTATGCGCGAGTAGAATACTATGCTTTTTCTACAACTGTCTCAATATCCAAACAACTTTGGGAGTTCAAAAAAAAATAGTTTTATAGCGACATTAAACATTGCTAAAGTGGATTCAATGTAAAACAAATCAAGTTAATAAGAAATGTGTATCAAACATTTCCAGGCTTAATTTTTATTTACATAATAATTTATAGTAACATTATTGACACTACTGTTGAAATTGATTACTGGAGTTGCATTCTCCATCATGTTAAAATAATTAGTGATGGTAGTACTTGTTTCAGAGCTATTTATACTGTTGGAGCTTGTTATAATAAATGACTTATAATTGTTCGTTATTTCTTTCAGAATTTTGTTTCACCTTTCCAACTTATTGTTTAAATTATCGTCTATATGTAGCTTTCAGCGACTGAGGTAGATTTCCATCCGCCAATTTTTTTACGACTGTGATATCACCACCTCCGCTGACACAAATTGTAGCAGTGGACCTTTGATTTGATCGTAGGCAATGGCCTGTGTATAATTCAGGGTTCTCCAGTTTCAAAAACGTAGCAACTTGATTTTCAATAGAAGCTAGTTTATTAATGCCTACTTTTCGAACAGTACATTTTCCATTCAGGTAATTTAAAAATAATGAAGCATGAGGAGGACGAATATCTATATATTTCTTGCGAATATTGTAAAATTCACCAGATACAGTAAACGATCTTGATGTTTTCGTTTTCGTAAAATATGAATTCACGAATATTTCCATCGTATGTTGAAAATCCCATATGAAGCGGGACATTTTCGATCAATTACAGCGATAAATTCCCGGCGGGACATTTTCGGGCTGGTAAATACCCTGTAGGTATCGAAAAATACCCGCTCGGTCCGTGTATCTATAGTAACGATTGTTAAAATGTACATTTGTCATCTTGACAGGCATAAATACTGAATAAATCCGGAAATATTCTACCGAATTACACTCGTGCATCAAAATAAACCTGATAATTTTCCGTTCAAGAATGTTGTCAGTAAAAAAACTGCATTCGGTTATTTTCATATTTTGCTAGAAGACAAAATATGAAAATAAACTCATGCAGTTTTTAGACAACATGCTTTCATGGAAAGTTATCGGTAATTTTGAAGCACTTGTGTAATTACTTTCGATAAGAGCTTCATTGTAGTCCTGTACATCACCAATTTTCATTGAATGTAAGTCATTACAGCGGCAAGCACTTATTAGCCCCATGATAATATAATAATTAATATAACCTTCAAAAAAGTTTATGGTCAGAAACTTTTAATCAGGTGCTTCTTCTATTAATTTATTCACTTCTTCTAGAGTGAAAGTTTTATCTTTTTTTGGTCCATGGCGCTCAGATTGGCGTTTCAAAAATGTCTGCAGTTTCATGTATCTGTCTATATGAATGTTATGATAAATTTTTAACGTACTTTTCAGCAAAGAAATAAAAAAGCTACCTAAGTAGTCTTGTCGATTGAGAACGATATAAATATTTATGTCAACATAATTAGTTGCTACATATAAGAGCGGTAACTTATAATAGAAAATTTGGAAGGGTTTTCAAGAAAAAACATTTTTTAAGTTCAGGTTCAAAATTTAACGGACACGCTGGGAATATTAGTTACGCCACTGTAACCAATCAAATTAATAGCATCTATTAACAGACCTGGCTCACGCCCACATAATAATGCGCGGCCAAAAAAATCCAGTTCCCAGCAGTGCTGAGTCCTTCAACATGGAGAATTCAGCTCACATCCACATTAATCTGCCCTAATGTATGGCACGGAGGTGCTTTGCAGAACTTGATCATTAAACGGAGGTATGGACGTAATATTAATGTCAGATAAATACCGGGTGTCTCTGTGGGTTTAGTCGGAGATATGTATATCGGGCAGGTAACGTGAATTTCAATATGTTACGCCCGATATCTGATATCAGTATAGTTGGATTGTTATGAGAGGGGTTGACCGGAAGAAAAAGAATGTTTATTTGGCTGTTATGAAAGAATAGGGAAATATATATTTCGGAATTTTCATTCCCCCATCAGTTGATATATGATAAAAATTGGAAATTGGAACCTGAGAACCAATGAGAAAGGACATTGGAAGGTTACGTTACAATTCTTCTACGTTTGGGGAAAATGATTTGTTGAAAGTACATGAAATTGAAGTTTCGTGCCATTTAATGTATATGGCAGCAGACTCATGTGTTTTGAGCTCAATCCATAGATTGTAAGCTATAGGGGGGGTGCAGCCTCTCAAGCACTTCGACCTATCAGATCTTGCATAACCCTCAATATATTCGAGGTCCGGGATTCCGAGACTTCTTGCAGAATTTATCAGTTTCCTGGGAGCTAGGTTCCTGACATCGGGGGGCTCTAAGAAGGCCCCTTCCAGGAACTTGACTCCTTGCAGAAGAGTGCTGGGCATTCGTAAAGCAAATGTTCTGCACTTTATATTCCAGTGAGATTTCATTTCATCCGCTTCCCAAAGTCGAACCTCTTCTTCCAAATTGGCCTTGGAGAGACCACAGAAGGGTTCTGGACCAGGACATTAGCATGTACTTCTGCTTGAAAGATGATTGCGGTATTTCCAAGGGGTTTCGAGAGCCTGAAGGCACTACTCATAACTTTCTGACTAGATAATTGGAAGTATTCTCAAGGTATCTTAGATAAGAACCAGCAGGCATTAGTATCTCGGTCATACTGAACTACCAAGAGATTTTACCTAGGTTGGGTTTGATACTAAGGGTTCCAAGTCTAAATCATTTTGAAGCATAATAACTCATGTTTATGTTATAGCTCTATTTTTGTGAAAGTGGTACATAACATAACATAACATAACATAAGCCTAATTCGCAGATACACACATTCTACTTCCGCTATATATGTGAGCAAATTGTCTTGGATCTACAGGTAGTTAGCGAGGTTTGGCAACCCCTGGACTATAACACTGAATGAAGAAGCAGAGTTGAATTGTTCGTGCATTCATAATAATTATGTTTGCGTTGACTGGGATAGAATCCAATCCACCGACTATGAAATGCAAATCGACAAGAAGTGTGCAGCTCTCTGTGAAATTCCAAACTGGGAAAATATCCCCAGCCTCCCACATTCACATCGCTATAACCAAATTAGCGTTCGTTTGCCAGCAGAGCCCATCTCGAGTTGAATTTTCCATTAGCCCCACACTGCAGGCCAGTCTAATTGCGTCCAACTATAACATTAAATCTCACCTGACGCAAACCTGGAGTGGCCGCGAATTGAAGGACATTTTTTGCACTCAGATCGCCCCTAATTGACGAATTGCTCTGCAGGGTACGTCACTGTGTTCCATTGTCGTGTCTGACTGCGGATACAGTCAATTTGTACTCAGAAGGGATCAGCCGGGTTTTGGTTTCGATTTCTCCCATTCTTCGTGTTTTTGGGGATCTGAGGTTCGCTAACAAAATTTCAAGACGCAACATTGTGCAAAAGGTGAACCATCTTATTTTTGTGCCATCTGAAATGAAAAGATTTTCTTATTGCCTTTGGCCAAAAATGTTGCTACATGAACTCAAATTCTTCATCGGATGATGAGAAAACTTGTTTTCCGACGACCACGTATGAAAACGTCAATAATCACACTGTTTTGTTATTCAGAAAGTAGCTCATATCACCATGGTATTGTTTATTTGAAAGAAAAAAAGCACTAGTGTTGATATGAAAAATATCACAACGGTCGCCTGAATTGATAGAAATAATTAGGTATATTGTGAAGGTACTCACTGTCAATATAAGCGTTCTCAAATCAAATTCATATTATTTATGGAAATTTCTGTCTCGTTTTGAATTATACCGAGAATTCTTTATCTATTAATTTCAATGTGTCTGATACATAACCTCTGAATTCACTTCAAAACTGGAACCTGTACTATTTGCTGGAACTAGTTCGATGTTGATGACAGAGGGTTAGATCATTCAAAAGAGTCCGGCTACAGTTTTATGCGCGGCTTGCTGCTTGCATCAGTTCGATATCACAGTATCACCAACGAGAAGATTCTTTGGTATCACAGATGTTTGCAAAGAGTCAAGGACGCACTAAGTCGAGTAACTCGTACGCGCTTGTGAACAACGTACTTCTATGGTTCTGTATTCCTGGTTGCGTGATTACTGGCGCTAGCAGGCGTATGGTGTCAAGGTTGTTCATGTACGCTGGTGTCAATATCAATAAAATTTGTCCAAACTAACTCAATCAATCAGTCATTCACATAATGAGGAATTGTCGGAGAAGTATTAAAATATCATCTTGAATATGGAAATGAACAGTACTTGATATTGAATCAAAACCAACTGAAATTCTAGAGACCGCTCAAGTTACATTTTTGACAAGACTTCCCGCGAAATGAATGTATTCGGAGTCGTAGGAAAAATAGTGTACAAAACTCGTTGGAAAGTGCGTTTCCTTCACTGGTTACGTTACGACTACTCGTGTGAAATATGTCACTTTCCACACTTGTTGTGTAATATACTATATCGATGAAGGATCTTTCGGGGTATACAGGGTGGCTAAAATAAGATAGAACTGAATAAGTATTTTGGAGATCATAAAATCTTCTCAGCTTTTCTCATTTTCAAACGAATGAATTACTAAACTAAACCTTTTTTAGCAGAAAAAACATGACGATTATCACAATGAAATATTTATTCACCACCTGACTACCAAACTATCTTTCTACATTCTCACAAAAATAATTGCCTACATAGAATTTCATTATTTTTGCGATAACAGCAGAATACGTTTTGTTATCAGAAAGTTTATCTGTAGATCGAATGAGTGATCTGTTTTTTTTTATAGGAGCAAAACACCATCAAGACGTTTGCTACTTTTCTGGCTATAACGGGTTGAAGAATCTTATCAATGAGCTTTTATGTAGGACTTCATTTGTGTTCAATAAATTTCTTTATTATAACCACGAGCAGAAAACAACCACTTTTCTGGCAAATACCACACAAAACATTGAATTATATCTTCTGAAATTTTTGATATTTTTGATTGGATGAAACGAGATTTTTCTTTAAATTGTGATACTTCGTCCTATTCATGGCTTTTCATTTTTCCTCTTTTTCCACCCCAAAACCCTAATTTATCATGAAGGACTGTGATGAATTTTTTTTAGTTTCAACTAGACTGGTCTCAACTATTAAGCCATCTCCAGTACCTACTGAAAATAAAATTCCTATAATAACACTTGAATTATGTGATGCGAATTCATTTTCATCGTATGATAGCGGGATCAACATTCGGCAAGGTTATTTCCGAAAATGTTGTAGCTTTCAAGTATACCTACACAAAAAAGGCATAATCAATGTTGCGTTACGGATTTTTGTAAAGAGAATCATGTGGAATCGAAGAATTCAAAAATACCCCAAAACTGTCCTGATAAAAACACAATTCAACTGGATTTTACCTCACATGCATCCCGTATAATGTATTCCGATTGTGTGAAGATTTCACGTAGGTATTAGAGATGTGCCAGGACTCCGTCAGAGTGCTCTATTCTGTCAGATAAATGATTTAGACCGACAAAAAATCTTGCTAGTCATCCCCAATATGGATTGATGGAATAATCTGGATGCCCCAGGAGATAATACTGATACTACGGTAACGGCAATCCTTCTAGTCAACTCAACATAGCTATCATTATGTGAATCAATCGCAATACAAAAATGGCACTCGGCTGACGCCATTAGTTCCCAAACGCTCTTGACATCTTCAGTTTTAGGAGAGCAGACAATAGTACATTGTTTTATTGGGATCCTCTACTCTGTTGGACGGTTGTTAATTACCATTCATATATATATATATATATATATATATTATATTGGCCCCACCAACTTAGTTGCCGTTTTTCGATGAAATTTAGTGTAGACTGCACCTCAAGTTCTTTCCTTATTTTTATATTTCTAATTTTGTCTCTCCTTGTTACTCCTTTCGCCCTTCTTAGGTATTTCATTTCTGCGGCTTGTATTTTGCTTTTTTGTTTCTTTGTTAACACCCAGGATTCACAACCAAATGTTCGTATTGGTCTATAAATTGTTTTAAATACGTTCACTTTTGTTTTTCTTGATATTTCCTTTTTGCTTATGAAAGACTTGTTCATTGCATAATATAGGTGTGAAGTTTTCTCAATTCTGCTATTCACCTCTATATCTTGCCTTCCACTGTCTTCGATTTCCACTCCCAGGTTTTTAAAACTATTCACCTGTTCAATGTGTTTTCCTTCCAATTGTATTTTTTTTGATTTTTTTTGATCACCATAACTTTTATTTTATTTATATTCAATTCCATCCCGTATTCTCTTAGTATATTGTTCCATATCTCCATGTTACTTTGTAAGTCCTTTTCTCTTTCTGTTATTATTACTACGTCGTCGGCAAATGCTCCTTCTGATATATTCGTTCTGTTAAGGTATCTATATCCCACATGTATAGTTTCTTTGCTCTTGAGAATTTCTTGATTATCTCATCAATGTATACCGTGAACAATACGGGGATTAGTCCTCTTCCCTGTCTCAGTCCGTCTCTTGGCGAAAATGACTTTGATGTTTTATTTCGGTAAATAATGCGGTTAATATTATTGTAGTATATACTTTTTATTATTCTTATTGTTTTATTGTCGATTCCTCTTTCTGTAATTCATGTAATTCCAAATTCTAGTTGAATCAGGACTAGAATTAATAACCATGCATTAATATATGATCAGTTTTTCACAGTGCGTTCTCACTAAAATGAATATAGGGCATATTAGGACACAAAACAGTTTCATATGTACAAAATATAGCAGAAAAAATCAACGTCGATAGAAATGATAACCATCATGTTCCTATTCATTCTGTATAGTTTTTGATGCCGCCTGAATTTTTCTATATGAAATAACCTGCTCTGTTTCATTCAATTAGAGCGAAATATCAAAAGGGACTGTGTTGGCGTGATAATGAAATTAATGAGAACATACTACTGTGTCTATAGCGTGTTGAATTTTTATATGGTCTCGTATTCTGCACTTGGCTCTTCGCAAGTATGCAATTAACATTCCTTTTTCAGTATCATTCTACATGTATGCTCCGTCAATCAGAATTCGTGTATGTATCATCCCTCAAATATTTTTTTCAATAGAAAGAGGATGTAGACTGGTTTTTCTTCTATAAAATCTCTGAATCAGGTTCAGAATTGAAACATTATACCCATGTACAAATGCACAAATTCACTAGATATATTATTTTTGTCCGAAAATAACAATAATAGTTTTTTTATATACAGCGTGTCTTACTGTTAATGGGAGTACTCTCGTAACTTCAGTGATTATATTTTAACGGTGAATTGTATTAGGGGGCTCGAATATCATTGGGATTCGAGATCAAGACTGCCAACTCAATACCGAAACATCTGTTTTCCTGAACAAATTTAAATACTGAAAAATTATAATATGTGTCCCTTTTCATGGAAGCATCCTGTGAATTTGAAAATTCTCCGTCAGTCCTGATAGTTTTATCATTTCTATAATGAAAATTCCATTAAAAATGAGACAATCTGTATAAATTGATATTCCATAACGTTCGTCAACCAACGAGTCTAAAGTTCAAAATATACCAGTACCTGTTTTGATTTTTGTTTTTTACGAGAATTCAATCCAATCTGCAATCAAATTTCTGGTGAGGCAGAAATGGGAGAATAAAATCAGGTCTGCACAACGTTCTTTTTAATTGTTCATATAACTTTTACTGCCTATATATGTGGATGATATGTGATAAAGAACAATATTTTAGTATGCTCATCTTGTATAGACATAAATCTTGATGTGCTATGAAAAAGCTGATGTGAGAACGATTATTATTCGAATGGAAATCAAAAGTTATATTTCGTATTGCAACATAATGAATCCAATCGTTCTCTGTGATTTATTTATGAAGTTGTGTCGTGCGAACTCTCAATCTCGTTTATTCAAGATAAACCTTCATCTCACAATATATATATCTTCAACGAAAAGTTCAACAGTCATCTTGTGTACCTACTGATCTTTATCAGCAACTTAATCTTTGACCCAAACTGAATTGGGAATGAAGAATATTTCTTGGAAGAACCTTCTGTATCCTCTTATACAAAAGCCGCGAGTACTTTGTTTTTCAAAGTTTCAATAGTAAATATCCAGTTATTGCTAGAAGCGCTTTGATTCAATAAGGAGGGGCGTTGCAAATGAAAAGTGTTATGATGCCCAATATTGTCAATATATTTTATCGTCCAGAAAAACTAATGAATGAACTGTAACGAGTTCGATATCAGGTGCCAACAAATATTCGTTTAAGTGGTATTTTTGATAATATTTTATGAAATAATGTACGAGTTAGATGCATTTGGAATGGCAATTTCAACATTTAATAAATACGAGGCACAATACGATGACTATAGAATAGACTTACCAGTTTGATTATACATATTTGAACTGAAGAATATACTCTGAATAAAGTCACTCGAAGTCATTGAAGGAAGGACCATTCGAGGAAAGGAGATTAGGGGACCAATAGGAACATTAGTTTTGTTTACACTTCAAATTAGCTCGTGTATAATTTATGGGCATGAGATCTGCAGCCGTGAAAACTAATTATCCCAGTAACCTTTCAACTAAATTATATTTATATTTATATTAACTTGATCGAAGATGGAAAAAGCGCAAAAATATGAGATTTATATCTGAAATAGTTTATATTAAATACTCTTAACATGACCATACTTTTAGAATGATTTACATTTGGCAAAATCGACATGAACCAGGACTCATAATAATTAGCGGGGATGGGACGTTCCAACAATTTTCTCATGAAAAGTGTAGACGATGCGGCGTTGCCGCTTCTACTGTAAAGTAGCAGCTACTCTGATTTTTCATATGGAACACTCTGTATTTTATTGCATTTTTAGATTCTCCTTGGGAAGCTGATTTCATTGATCTCTCACACTTGGGGTCATTATCGAACTATTACAGAGATATGTGGTGTGATAAATAGAGAATTTTCATCTTTAGTATTTTTTTGTCGAAACTATTCATAATTGGTTGAAACGGCTCACATGTCCCCATCTCAACTTTTTATCCACGATCGATTGATATTTATTTGAAACAAATACAGGGTGGTTCAAATATAGAATTCTGAACCACCCTGTATTTGTTTCAATTAAATATCAATCGATAGTAAATGGAAAGTTAAGATAGAAACATGTAAGCCGTTTTGAGCAATAATGGATAGTTTCGACACAAAAAATTTCCAAAGTTGAAAAATCCCGATTTTTCAATCAATGAAATCAGCTTCCCGAGGAGAATCTGAAAATGCAATAAAATACAGGGTGTTGCACATGAAAACTCAAAGTGGCTGCTACTCTATAGTAGAAGCGCATCGTCTAAAATATTTTAAATGTGTAAATCAGTGAGTAATATTGTTACAACCCTATATAGGCCTACTTGAATAAAGCAGGGTTGTATAACAAAAAGATACAAACATGTCTATATGTATATATAGGAGTCTATTCATTTCGCTTGCTTTGACTAATAAATTTAACGAATTGTATCATAACAAGAAGATGAAATAATTTTGATGAAATCTTCATCGGATTTGACATCACCTGTTATTGAGGCAAGTCAGTTGCAAAAGCTAGAAAAATACAGGATTCGAGCTATCTATTGGTAGTATCCTCCTCTTCGAATGATATCCTGGTACGATTGACCTATGGAATGTTTACACAAACGATCAGATTCATAGACAAGTCTGTCGCCTGATCATCCACTAGAAACGTTTAATTAACACCCTCAAAGAGAAGGTCTGTATATCAACCGATGCTGCTATTCATATTTTCCCAACATATCCAACTGATAAATTCATGGAACATAAATTACAGAGTAGGCAGTGGACGTAATTTGTTGTCCATACTGCATGAAAAGCGCCCTGCAATTTGTACTACGTTTCGGATTCAACAAGTCAGTTAAAGCATTCCATTTGAAGTATTGAAATGGTGGATGAACAGGAAACGCGGAGCTTGTTTTTATTACTGATAGGATTGAGGATGCTTAAACTTTTCATCAGTGGAAGTTCGTGAATGATGTAGATAGAACGAATGTCGAAACGTGTGTAGGTATCCGAAAGAGGGAGAAAGGAAATAGCTAATGTTATTTGAAATTCTGGGATTGCGATGAGTTTATACCTATTTTGAGACTTTGTGGGTATCTAGATACTTCATCTGTTGAAGCACTGGGAACCGAATGAGTAGGTAATGCAAAAATTAATTTCACAATTGTTTCAACTAGGACGGCGAATTTCGTTTCGTATTCCTTTTTTTTTCAACATAATGGTTTTTTTTATTACCCTGTAAGATACAGCATTCCCTCTTGTATTTAGCAATATGTCACGAATTGAGAGTGGGTACTTATTTTTATTAATATTTTTTCATTTTTTGACGAAATAGCTATGACCAATAACCGAGGCTACGAAAATATGTGTCAGAAATCAGAAAAGTTGTCAATGCTTGAAGCACATCCGTTAATTATTTCTGAATGTGATCAAATAGCAGTGCTTTTATAATGGTAAATAGTTATTGAAAACCTGTTGTCATTTTTATTTCTGTAAATAATGAATCACATCAAGAGCTGTTATATTCCAAGTTTATTTTGAATGCCATAAGCATTGATATTTATTACCAAATGGAACGATAATAACTATTGTTCATGCGCTTTCTAGATAGACACACGAGAATTTATTGAAGACTAGAGTTAAATGTGAATTGCGAGGTATGGTGGGGCTTTCAAGACTCCCAAAAAGGGACATAAATATTACTTTAATGAGATAAAAAAACATTGATTGTTTCACTAAATCAATGGAAAATCTCAATGCCTCCATACATATCGATTTTGTAAGTACTAGGCTACCTAGATTGGGCATTTCGGTAGAGAAAAAACAGCTGTGAGTAAAAAGGTTCCCTGAATCTGAAAATGAAAAATAGGGTGTTCAATACTTGATGTTGCTTTCTCTTGAATCGGAATAAGTGACTGGCAAAATATTTTTATCTAGATATGAATGTCCTGCGTAGTATTGCCCAGGAACACTGAAAAAACAACTATGGATCACAGATAGAAATTCAAGCTACAATAATGTAGTTTTAGATATTCAGGAGTGTAATAAACTGATATATCTCCTCTGATGTATTAAATTCATGGACTGGTAATATTTCTGCGAATAATGTGTAAAAACATCGTGTAATTCTACTGTGGATAAATCCCAATGTATTGATACAGAAATAAATGGAATGTTGTACAATGAAATGAACCAATACATCAAGAACGTATAGTTACAGAAGTTAATGTTATGATACAGTTTGGCATGTGAAATTACATTAAGCATGTAATCATTATCCAATCGGAGGACAATTATGTGTCACGTGGTGTATTTGTTATAGTCTTGACGGTCTCATTGCAGCCGCGGCGTCCATTGGCGAATGGCGTCATCACATCTTGCACACACGGATTGAATGAGTGCATCTTTTCAGTATTTCAAATTGAAGTGATTTTGTGACGTGAATTTGCAGGCAAGAGGTATGTGATGTTTACTTGTAGAATTTGTAGAAGTGCGTAGAGGAATATAAGGAAGTGATGTAATTTACCTCAATTATATCATACAGAAATAATTTAGGTGATGGTAACTTTGTTTAGAAATTAATTGTAATCGTTCATTCCGATTATATAATGCTTTCAAAAGTCACCCGTTGAGAATACATACCACTAATGAACACGAAGTGAACAACTCTTTCAATTTCATATGCAACAAACAAGATTGTTCATTCAATTGCAGTACTAAAAAAATGGTTGTGAACATATTTATATAGTCATATAAAAACTGGTACATATTTGCAATGTCCTTTCAAACCATGTAAAATAAAAACAGTATTTAATAAGGTAAACTCATTGAGTAATCATATTTTCAAATCACATATGATTCAAATTGTAATTGTGTGAAAAATATTGATGACAACAATTCTGGTACTTCTAACTCAAATACTTTTTTTGAATAATTGGCAGGGATCAAAATTGAAAATCTTATTGTCAATCTCGAGGAAAAAGCTAAGGAAATAGTTGAGGCTATTAGAAATCTTTCTTATATAATCAACCAATACAATTATTTAGGTTGTTTATCAAAATCAAAGTCATCTCTAAGCTAATACGTCTGAAATACATTTTTCATCAATAGATAATTAAAATTACATGGGAGTTTTTATACCGAAAATAAGATGAAATAAAAAATGGCGAAAGCTTAATCGATTGACTTTCCATTTCCCTCAATTCAATGTGTAACTTTTGTTGCAAAAAATTTTCTAATCAATTTATATTTTCAGATTCTAAGCAGTACGTCATTGTTTTAGAAGGAAATATGTTATGTACGTAAGTACGTACTAATCACCTCATCTATTTGGGATAATTATTGGCTACTTCACATCAAGAATTGATATTTCAGTTTTATTTTATGTTGTATATAGGTCACAAATATAGTTCATGTTATGTTCATGTATATTATATGTTGTTTTGACTCATCAGTATTTTCAATAAATGATATCTACAAAATGAATAGAAGTTATTTCATCCCATATTTATCCACATAATATAACACTAACAGTAAAAATAACTGTGATATTCACAGTGTGAAAGTACATATATAATGTGTAAGATTACCAAGATATTTTTCAATATAAATGTAATATTACATACATTTATTACGTAATCCACGTAATAACCGGAAGTTATATCACATCAAAACTGTAATATTGCAGATACATTCAACATGTAATATTCCGTGCTAAATGTATTGAAACATGTAGCGTGTAAAAATATTCGATTTCTCATGGCATCACATAACCAACGCTAATCACTGTGATTTTACCTATAAAATTTTTTCAGTGAAGGTAGTGTTTTCTACTCTCCAATGACAAAACACAGAAACTCTCAATCACTACTATTACATCCTTAGAAGAAGAGGGAGAAGTAAAACCGAGTAAAACTTTTTGGCCTTACTCAATTGGTCGGGTCATGTTAAGGCAACTAAATCTGAAGTTATCTAGCTCACTTTTCAATATGCGACAACTAAGACGCATCACTATCCTAGATATCGGCTCACTAAATCCAAGAAGAATTCAATAAACTATAGTCAAAGATGAATATATTTGACTTCGAAAGAAAACAATCAAAACATGTGATTGAAAATGCCTTCTTTTCCCTCGAGGAATATACAAACTTCATGAAACACGGTGGATTCATCGATTCAGCCATTTCTCTCATTTTGGTATGTTCCAATCTATCGATTAAATTGTGATCCATCTTTTTTGATATGTGGTTTTGTAACATTCAGTTAGGAATTATCATCTATACCATATTTCGTATATATTTATGTTTTTATCTTGTATCATTTATAAATCTATTTCACTGGAATTTTTTCTAGCATGTGACTTCATTCATAAATGTATTTGTATATACAGTGTCACACATAAAGTTCGCGACATGTGGAAGTTTTTTTTATTAATAGATTTTAAAAAAAATTGACTTCGCAGTTAGTTTTTGCTTGAAAAATGAGTAAAATACAGCATCTTTCCTTTTTCCATGTGCTACTCTAAACCGGTCAAATTTGAATTTGGAATTTGAATTTGGACTCTCTACTGTCACTTCGACTACTACTGAGTGAAAATTTTATTTCGATTTGATCAGTACCTACTATTTTCATCCCGAGATGTTGCATTAGTCTTGTAATGTTTAAAATCATGAAATTTTATATCATGTCTAGTACAAATCGCTAGAACGAAAGTATTTTGAATAGTTATGAAACTGTAGGTCATTGTTTAGTTTACAGAAAAGTATGATATTTCGGGTTTGTTTGCAACTGAATTATTGGTCAGAAAAATAATCAAATTGGATGAAAATCTATTAAAAAAAGAAATACGAGTTCCATACATTTTCAGGTAGGACATATTAATGTCCATGCATTGAAAATCCACATCATTTTAACAATGAAATGAAAAAACTAGATGAACTTTGCAACAACAAAGACGAATTTCTGGAGATGCATTTTTTTTTATTTTCTGGTAACAGGCCAATGTGGGTATTTCCTGGGCAAGATATGATATTGAAGTCTAATATTCATCAAAATTATGAAATTTGAATCATGTTTCGTTCGAATCGATAGAGCGAAAGATTCGAAAAATTAAAAAAAATGGAAAAAAGTCGAAGTGACAGTAGAGAGTCCATATTCAGAACAAATGTATAAAATTGGAAACTGAGCAACTTTTTTCTCTGGCATTTTTCGATATTAAAAAAAAATGTTTTTTTGAGGATTTTCGAAAAAAATTTCAAATCTGACAGGTTTAGAGTAGCACATGAAAAAAGAAAAGATGCTGTATTTTACTCATTTTTCGAGCACAAACTAACTGCGAAGTCGAATTTTCTTTATATCTATTAATAAAAAAAACTTCCATAATATCTCGCGAACTTTATGTGTGACACTGTACATAACATGATAACAAATAACTATATGTATATCTATCAATATATCTATCCCCTTTCCATTGCTTTTCATTTTGTTAGGAAAGAGAATACCAACAACCCGTATACACCATAAAAAAACTACGAAATGATGCATCACGAAGGATTTTCAAGTCAACTCGAAGGAAATGTTGCCCTAATCAGAGAACATTTCATGTCATCCTCGCTCCTTATCAGATCGATAGCTGAGACGTTAGAAACAAACAATGTAAATTCCATTAATCCAAGCATGCAAGCGTCTGTATCTGATTCCGGAAGGATGTTTGTGATTGGCGACAGACGTGAGAAAAATGGGGGGCAAGTCTACCTTGCAGACATGTATCCATTAATTAAATGGAGAAGCACACAAGAGCTTATTCTCCTGTTTCGGAAACAATTACCCTATTCCCGCTGCTAGCTCTTATTTCCAGCCTAGCGTGTAATCTTCTCGAGCGCTATTTTATTGTTACAGTTGCCTTGTTTCCGGTGTGGACTGCATCTAAGACATCTTCAATTCATGATTATTTTCAGTGCGGCATTTCAAATTGATTAAATAATCCATTATGATTATTTATCTACAACTATCCAGAATTTTTATTTATTTTTTCTAACCACTATCCTATAGTTGCCTTAGCAACCCTCAGAAGTTTACGGAGTGAACTTGTACGAGTTAGGATAGCGGGGACCTTATACATTTTATAGTGGGATCCGATTCCACTTCTGGGGCCATTGGAAAAATTCCGCCGTCGATGAGGATTGAACCCACGACGAGCAGCCGGCTGATTAAGAGATAGACACCTTAACCGCGCGGCTACCTGGCCCCTTACCATATATACCATATGATCCATTGCTTACTCTATTTTCAACAGTTAAAGACAATCATTGCTGTAATGAAACGGGAAATAATGACAGTACAATTGAGTGACATTGTGACATCCCATGGTCTTGTCAAATTCAAATAGGAAAGGAGAGGAATCTAGCCATCTCTGGGTTCTACCAAAGCATTACAACCATTTGTATACACGCAAATTCAACAGAGACCTACCTTACTCAAGTTATCATAGTTTTAATCGCTCGTGCACAAATAAAAAAAAAAACGATAATTTATTATTTTTTATTCTCAACCGTTGGAAGAAATTACAATAGTACTTTGTTGAAATGCTGAAACTGAGGTTTGGGGTACATTTGGAGCTAAAACGCAAAGGTTGACAACACAGGTTGATTGATGGTGTGCACGATATCTTGAACTAACAAAGTTCAACATTCAGATAGTTGTAGATAAAGCATAGTATTCTACTCGCGCATAATAGCTATTACCAACACAGGCGATTACAGCACTATTATACGATTCTACACAGGCTGCAACAAATTCGATCACATGCGTGAGGATACTGGAAACCGTCAGGGTTTTGTTTTAATTTTTACTGATTTTGTTAATAAAAAAATAAAAAAAATGATTAAGCATTGTCATTGGCACTATCAATCATTCGCATTTGATCAAATTTTGTTTTTGTGAACGTATAAATCAAAAGGCGCGTGCCAATTGCCTAATATTCTTCCATATATACAAATTGATTTTTATCGCCCCCGCTTCCTGAATCGTATCAAAACAGAATACGAAAATCCAACGAATGGGAAAATCAAAGAGGAAAAATGCCCCATCGAGGGTTTTGAATTATTAAATGAGTTCGTTCGACAGAAAATGTGGAGCTGAATTCAGTGATGAGATTGGCAGACTGGTCATAATGAAATGAAATATGTGGAAAACGTATATTGTATCACAAATCATCGAATTTACTAAAATGGCATACATTTGCCCCATGTCTTCTTTTGAACAAGAGTTTGTGTCTGAAAACAACTGATTGAACTTGTGGATTTTGCGAAATAGCCACCAACTTCTTCATTTTATGTGGTTCAAATAAACGTAAAGTTACAAAAAGATCATTAATACGTTATAATTTACTAGGTTTTGATTGAATACTTTTCGGATCTTATGCGTTCTATCCTAAATTGATAACATGTTCATGCCTTTTATTATGATGAGTACCATCAATCAATTATATCTGAAAGTTCTATAACTTTGGTTTGGTGAATGTATAATTGGAAATTTTGATTTACTGAGTTGCTAACGAGTTTCATATTGGAGAAAAAAGGATGGATCGACTCAATTATGGATTCTCAATTCGAATTATCATTCTACCGGAACGTGAAGTGTCACAATATATCATGAGATATCAGGAATAGAGACGTCATCATCTGGAATCGTGAACAATAGTTTCCAAGTGTATTAGCTGTGGAACGATGAGGACCAGAAATCGTGGTGCCTATGATATGAACACACAATTAATATTAGTCAATCAAAATAGAAATACAGCTTGGTTTTCCAATCATTCAACTTGGTATTTTCAACGCCTCCTGAAAAAATCTCTATGTTGGGAAAGAATGCTACGAAAAGATGAAGAGCATCACAATATCTTATCAGCTTCTTTTTGAAAGTTTGGAAAAAAATATCGGCCAATTCAGAAAATGTCATCGATTCCTTTCAACTTCAATTTCTGCTACTTGAAAAGAAGGTTCAGTACATCTTTCAGTAATCTATATGTTTCGACGATTAATGTATTATATTATATTTGTGGACTGTATATTGATTTCAAATACAATGTTTGCCTCAGGCATGCAATATTGAATTTTTTCTAAATTTTTTCAATGATAAAACAGAAGAATATATGATGAAAAACATGATCTTGCAGATCTCTCTACCAGAGCCAATTCTTCCTCCAACAGTATACCAAATCACTTCAGAGTTCAGACAATCAAAACCTTCTCCTTTCAACAATGCAGTGTTCTTGTTGAGTTACAGTCTACAATCTATCAAAACTGACAATTTTCTGAAAACAGAGCGTACGATACACCACTTATGGGTTCCTGAAGAAAACTTTAGGCATCACACAACTCACAAATTTCAGTCAGTTGTGATGGATATCAGATATAGGTCCAGAAAGTAGATTAAATCACGAATCTGCTGGGGTATATTGATATCGGAATATATACTGTTGTACATATAATCCAATTAAAATTGGTCGCCTGGGACACAGACCTGGGAGTTGTGTAAATGGCTACGACTGTTATCTGACTAAGCTACGGACGATTTATAATTTACATATTTAATATGGAATGAACCGACTGAAGCCGCATTCCCATCCCAAAACTGGAATCGAATTTTATAGCGGCATAGGTATAGTTAGCAATTCTGAAGTCTGAACTAAATATATGCAAGTTATAATTGATTAGTAATCATTTCCGGTTTCGAAAATAATTATTTTCTATTTTGGTTCCATAATGAAGTCATTATTAAACGCAAATGCGTATCGAAATAGCCTCTGTTTTGATACGCATTTTTTATTATTCGGAGGTTGGTACAATGTTTCACGCCTACTGTCTTCGAGGAATATCTCAAATATCCACGTTAACACATTTCGTCTCATTTGAAAGGTAATTATCGGTATCCTAGTGCGAAAAAAAATATGAGAAATATATCAGGTGAGGAAATAAACGTCAGTATACGTTGCATTGGTGAGTTATGGCTCCAAAAGATTATTTTATCATTAGAAAGGGTAGGTAGCGAGAGCCTGTGGTGAACTGTGGCAATATCGTATTTTATTGCCATTACAGCAGCAGGAGATGATGAAAACAGAAACTCTGTTATTTTCGCTATTAACGGGATTATTAACAATTTGATGAGTAGCTTTATATTGTTTTCGGAAATGGTGAGGGGATTTCTGGTAATTTCACTGCCAATTAGGAATTTTACTTCACATGAATTCTCTAATTCTCATCGTTCGCTATAAGAACTTATATAGCTGTTCAAATGAAATTTGATCACACATAAATATTAAAAATACTAATGTGACGATTCAGTATAAGCTTCATGGAAGAATACAGATCTTAATATTGGAAAATCCTTCATTGATCTCATCTGGAAATATGAAGATTTCCGAATTTTAGTAAATGTATCGTACTGAATGTCTCTTGGTTATAAATGTGATGAATTTTTCCAAGAAACACAATTTTCCTTCAAATGATCACGGTTTATGATAAAAGAAAGCTTATTACTGCGAGAGGTATAGTTTCCTTTATTTTTCAAATGAATACCGTATTCCAGAATACGATGATAAGATTGTCCTGGAAGAGAGAAGCAAATTTGAGGAAAATAACAGTGCTGCAGGATGTGAGTTTCCTGGAAAAATGAGAACATCAGGTTTAAAGAATTTCGTAATTGAAGAGAGTTATGTTGTTATAACGATTATAGTGCATTATTCGAACCATATATTCTTCATTGAACTGAGTTATGAGTCTTCTTAAAGAACACTTCGTGAAATCTTCAAATATGCACATTATAAACCCAAATAACTATCACTAGAAAACAGTTCGAAAGTGTGTCATATCTAGTGCCAGTCAATCAACGATTGAAGTAGAACTATATCAATCAAATTGTGATGAATATTATTTCAACTTTGTACAGAAGTTTTCCGATATAAGTACACAGACTCTCAAAACAATGATTGGTACATTTCACGTTTTCTTCAATACCCACTGATAGTTTTCAATATAGCACAACATGTCTTGACAAATAGGTGATTATAAGATAATCCTAGCCTTGTAGATTGTAAAGCGGTCATGAAGAGGCTGATGAGCATCATTTCAAGCTATTCGACCAATCAGATATTTCGTGTATAGCCCTTAATCTATCCGAGGCCAGGAATTTCGAGACGTTGTACAAAGTTTATCAGTTTCCTAGGAGCTAAAGCTCCCAACTTCGGAGGACTTTGAGAAGGCCCCATCATCAAGCATTTTAGAGAAAAGCGCTGAGCATTCGTAAAGCAAATGTTTTGCAGTTTCAGCGAAGTTCTCGCAGTATCAGCAACTGTCACTCTCTGATTTTCTTATATTTTTGAGGTCCAGTGAGGAGTCCCGTTCCTTGACTGAAGGATCACTAGCCTTTTCGCTTGTCTTTGTCCTCACATTTTATTCCAGTGAGATTTCATTCCATCTTTTCCTCAGCGTCAAACACAAAGGTCATTGGCCAATTTGCGTATTTTCAAGCAAGACAGTCTGTCACCTCGTTGCCTTTAACTCGCTTGTGACCTGGAGCCCACATCGAAGTGACCTGGTAATTTGCTGCTTCTGGTGTTGTTTAATGCTGAGCTATCTGATAGAATAACGATAGTTCCACCCTTACCACTCTTTCATAAATGAGGAAGGTAATACTATCAAGAGATAAGAATTTACTTCACCTTTTTCTGGATCGTTCAACAATGAGATCAATGAAACTATTTCAGTGTCAAATGTCTCATTAAGTAGATAATTCCACCAGAAGTTGTTGATTTGGTCACACACACACATTCATAAAATATTCTCCTTCCTTTCGAATTCCTATTCATTGGTCTTGCCCATCGCATATCCTAGATTAGGTTAACGTCAGCCAGGATGAGATTTCCCTGGATATCTGGACAGAGAGTGGAAGCAAAGTCCGACATTTGTTCTCGTACGACAAAGATGACCGGAATAAGATATAATGCTAGTGGGCAAGGTGTTCTGTACGTGTGGCCAGTGAGATGCATCAGATTTGAATTTCCAGAGCGATGGACGAGACATGACACGTAAATGGGAGCTTTCCGTAAATCCGACATTCATTTCGAATACCTCTTCATGTGCAGCAGTCGGGAAATGATATTCTGCAAGGAATTTTGAGGTTGACGTTTTGAGATGCAAGGCTGCTATGAAAATTCTGATAGATCGACATTCTGATACTGAGACATGAAACTTTATATCGAGGAGCTATCAATATACCTGGCAGGATCAGGATTGCTAGAGTGTGTTCAGATGTTATGCCTACCCCAACCAGTCGACATAGACTAAACAAAATCCTTCTTCATGGAAGGGAAGAATGGGATCAAATAGAAATCATGGTTAGTCCACAGATGGTTCCAAAGCACCAGGTCCAATAAGAACTGGGATTTATAGTGGCAACTTAGATTTGTGAAAATCAGCTAATCTAGGAACATATGCAACCATTCCAAGTTCAAGCCATTGAACTTGTAAAGCAAAGCGACTACCCAGCAGCCCTTAAAGCTCTGAGTACTTTTCCAATTGGGGGCGTACCCAACTTTCAGAATTCAGAAAAAAAATACTATTGGAGCTGAATAGGTTGAATCTCTAATTTCGAATGTTCAGCAGAGTTGCTTTGGATATCTGAGACCACAAATCGAAAGCCTGCTTTCCGTTTCAAAATTGGGAAACCGGTCCAGGCATCACCCCTCGAGTTTCCGAACTCTGATATAGGAGGTATTAGTCAAAATCCTGAATTACGATAATTTTATTACCGCAATATCTTCCTAATGTCGATATGGATAGTCGAACCACACCGAACTAATTTCGTATGAAATATCGATTCTCCATAAAACTAATTAATTCTAATGCAGCGATAACTCGTAGACCAAGGCTCCACTAAGGACGATCCTAACAGCTGAAACCAAATTCTAGATAATAATAATTCATCGCTCGAATACACAATTCTCTCTCCTAATTATTGTTGCGCGCCATTTTTCATTAGGAATTATACCCATTCTGACCAAAAATCAAGAATACTAATAGGGGCTACTATACTTTGCGAATTGCTGAACTACCTCAATTTTACTATAATCTTATGGTGTCAAGATAGAAAAACATTCTATAAAAAATCGTTCATTTATTTATTTTTTTGGAATTGTTCCAGGTGCACCCTTGGAACTTTTTGGAATTTTTGAAATCGTCAATATCCGCCAAACGGATTGATTTTTCATAACTTTTCTAATCGTTTTCGTTCAATCTCTATAAGTAGGATAAACAATCATCATCGTATCGTTATGGAATAAAAATAATTCTTCAGGTTTTCTCATTTTCAGAATTACCTATTATGATTTGGTACTTTGTTTTTTTCATGAACGTCCCGTAGATATATGCAGGACAATTATGCAGAGGGATCAACTTGAGGCTTTTCTAGAAAAAATCACCAACTTTGCGAAAAAGAATAGAAAAAATTCGGTTGCGAATTGTGAATCTCGTATAAATGTGATACAGTCTTAACACATTGGCGTTTGAAGAAATCGTATATTTTTTAAAGTAAAATCAGTATATTGCCATAATTCAGAATAGAATATTGATTGAGTATGAAATCACTATCATTATACTTACTGGTACGTTCACAATGTAAATTGATGCTTTTAGAAGTTATGATTGTACGGATAACGTAATGTATGCATATGAAAGGAATCGATTTGGTAATCATAATTTTTTGTAATTTCTCAGCTATTTTCCAATAATAATGACACAGCTGATGGTAGGAGTGAGAAATATCACTGAAGTTCAGAAGTTATAAACTGACAGACGGTCTCCATGGTGTTTGCAATAATCTTTTAACAGCGACATAAAAGTCACTTCCAAATATCACAAACTATCGAGGCCCTTGCGTAACTCCCAAACAGCGGCAATCGGACAAACTTCTGGAGTTCTGTATTTTACGAGGCGAATCAACAGCCGCATAACAATTCCACTGTCCACTCAAATCCGAGTAAAACATTTGAATTCGGGAAGTTTCTTGTTGACTGCCCGCCCTCGGTCCTGTATTAAGATTGAAATAAAGAGGTCCCTCATGGACCTGGGGGAACATTAAGTGAACTTTATTTGCCCGGGCTGGAGGTTACGGTTTAATATCTGCGGTTCAGTCGACGTCATTCATTTCACTTACCAGTCCACTCCCCGGAGCCTATCGCCTGCTTTATTGCGGCTCTACTTCCACATTTCATCTTGACTCATAGGTTTTTCTTGGCGCATCCACATGTAACCCACCCACTTTTGATATATCGGCGGGAATGTTTTTGCAACCTTATCTATATGGATATTAATATAAGCTCAGGAGCAGTCTGCCTGACCACGGAAGAAATTACGAAAGAAAAAGCCACAAACTGCACTAAAAGTAACGCAAAAATAAAAATGAGATATAAAATCTCGTCCATCAACAATTCACCTATAAAAAATCTAGGCTGTTTGAAAAAGTAGACTACGTTCCTGGCAAATACCACGCAGAATATTGAATTATATATCTACTCGTAGTCTATGCACCGATTAACTGAGTTAATTCAGAATGCAAATATTTCTTTCTTCTTAATACGCGGTTATGATTACATTGAGACAGGCACGCCTGACAACCTAAAGACCGGTTTCGGGCTTATTGGCCCTCATCACTGCAGGGTAGTCAACCGAGAAGAGATCTTGAGATCCCCACTCGAAGCGTTGCCTGTCCCAATGCACTCAATCGATTCGTGGCTTTTTCCTTCGTATCATATTCATATTGCTTTGTCGAGCATCAGCCGCACTCCCATGTTGCGTCACCAAAGTTTACAGAATATTTCTGTAAACTTTGGCGTCACTCTCGCCGAATCGTTTGTCGGAACGGTTTGGGATAGCATTTTTTGCAATTCCGAGAACTGAGCCCGCTAATTAGCCGCAGGCAACCGCAAGCAGAAGTCAAGCGATATACGAGGATCAATTGCAAATTAAAGACGTTTACCGGGTACGTCGAATATTAAAAATATGATGCGAAGATGCATATATCTATAACATCTTATTCTGTTTTTCCATTTCATATAGGTAAACTGGAATTGATTTTTTTCATTGACTTAGTTCAATGAAACTTTCATTGGATTTCATTGTTTTCATTTCTATGTTAATGAATTTCAATGTGAAATATAATTCTACCCGTGTATATAAACTTGAAAACTAATATACTTATATAAGGTTTCTACATAAGTGAATAAAAACAGTGCCGATGAATTCGTCTTTCAAACGTTTCCCAACTGCTTGTCCACCAGGTTCTGTATTGTAAGACAACCGAAAGGTTTTTTGGTGTTGTTATTGTGTACTTTCAATTTGAAAAATATAATTCCTTCACAACTAAGTTTCTTTCATGTAGAAAGAAAAATTGATGCAAACGTCCTGCGTAACTAGACTATTGCACCAAAATTATTTTGAAATATACTCGGGTGATATCAACGAATTTCTTTCCAGATTTCTTATATCGGGATAATCATTCGAAAAAACTTCAAGTGGAGTATATGGAGAAATATTCTAGTGAGTTTTTGTAAATTCTGGAGTTAAATTCATCAAGACTTCATTTCATACAGTTTATACCATCAGCACAATCAAAATACCGTAATCTGAATATTTTATTGAAAGATCTACAAAATTGTATAGTAGTAGGGTTTCTGGAATTTCCATAAGAGTTTTATTTAGGCGAAATAGTTTTGATTGATAATTCGAGTAAATAAATATTTTTAATCTTCAGTTCGTAGTGATTCCCACAGAAGAAATATTTATTTTATTGCATTTCTACATCAAAAAATGAATTTGACTTTTTTGTTACGTCTCGCCTGACAAAACAATTTGAAAGATTTTTTAATATTTGTTTTTCGGTAGCCATAAAGGCTTTCAGATCCATCCACTGCCCAAATATGACACGCCTCTATAATTTATCAACTCACTCACAGAAATGTAACTTTTGGGACAATCTGTATATTTGGATCTGAATTGCTGCGCGCCGCGGCAAGCCGTGGACTGGGACGTCGTGTATCTCACGGTTCTCGGTGAGGTACTGAATTCAGTACCCTAGATAGGCGGGGTAAGGGGCCGGTCGCTTCGAGAATCGAGGCGGAGTGACGCAACTTATAGTATATTCCACGGCCTTCTTCAAACAGGCCTGGAACAAAACAAGGCAACACCGCAAAGTGCTGCAGCCGTAGTCCTACCGTTGCTCACATTCGCCTATGCACACAGCGACGACCGTCATTCGAATCATATTTCAATTTATTTATCATGTTTGATATATTTCCTTTTTGATCTAGTCATTTGTATTATTTGATCAACAATAAAATCAAGTTGCTTAGAATACAAAAATCCCTCGTCAGTTTCACTCATTTGTAAAGCTTTCTTCAGATATTCCAAACCCCGTTTGAGGTTCTCTTGAACTAAATTTATTTCTGATCTGATATAACCGTATTTGAACCTATCTAACAAATTTTGCAACTGAGACCACCTGTTAATTTTCATATCAAAACTCAAAATCCAATTCAATTCTTTGAAACCAAGCTCATTGGCCACGTTTATACCGTGCGCAAATTTGGTATTCTGACCAAATTGATCATACCAAATTCATACCAAAATAATAAGTTGATGCCTATTTACACCATATTCCATCAGTAAACAACTAGGTTCTGATTTGGTATGTTTGGATCGTTTGGTAATTTGATGGTTACTCAGTACCACTGAACTATTTGGGTTGGGGTCCGTGGAACAGTTTCGTAACACTGCTAACTGGCGAGAAAACGTCTATTGTCAAATATCAATCTCAAATATATATATATTTCTTTGAAGAAATCATCAAATGGCCCAAATGAATACTAGGGCACTGTTAGTTCAGAACGCCAGAAGGTGTTTACACCATCTTGATCACCTAACTATAATAGTCTGGTACGCAACAATTTTCGTTACCAAACCAAGCTGAGTACCTGACCAACTGTCCCGTTTACACCAACATGACCAAGGGTATTTGGTTGGTATAAAGTCATTAGTCTGCTTACCAAGAGACGGTATAAACGTGGCCATTGCCTTCGACAAAAATTTTGATATTGAGGTCATTATCTATGATGAGTTGATTTTCAATTTTCAAATGAGCATTATCAGAATTTAACGTGAAGAATACTATCTTTGTACCAATTATTTTAATGTTCCAGGATGCAGATATCGTCAACTTTATAGAATAACTGTTCAATAAATCATCAAAACTATTTCAGATTTTTCAAAAGTTTGCACTATAATAATTCATTCTCATGGATTTGATTTTGTCTTCTACATTCCGGATTTTTTCGATGAACGGATTTTGTTGTCGATAAATACTGTGGCAAATTTGGAATTATTGAAGGGACAGCATTTTCTCTCAAACTCGGTGAACAAGGAGTGTCATTTAAGGTACTTTCTGGAGAAATAGTTTTCACGAATTTGATAATCTCACCCTGTTCGAAATGAACGCTGCATATAGGTACTGCAGAACTTTTAGTAGGTTCGCAACGAGTTCGCAATCTCTCCTAGGAATAGCTTTTAACCATTGTTTTTTGTCGAATATTCACTCTTAGGAAAGGAGAAAGTACTCTTGGCTTCCTCATTTTTCAGATTAGATGCATAATTTGTCTTACATTCAGGAACGCAACATTTCCTAGGCATTTTCATTCACTATAACCTCACTTTGAACAAACACTCAACCTCGCACACAATTGAAACTCAACACCAGTTTCACGGTAATTTCCGCACTGATTATTATATCGACACTTTCTTGTTCACAAAACCTTATTCTTCTATGAATATTGCACCAAATTTCAGAAGATCACATCAATTATTCGACCGAAAACAACGAGAAAAACAATGATCCCGACACGATTATCCATATACTGATGTACACAAGACACAAGATCGAGCGCGGCCGCGTTCGCGGTAGGACTTCATCGACGTTGCCAACTCAACCACTTCCCGGCCTGTTCATAAAGAAGGCCGTGTATATTCTGTAAACTTTAACGTGGGAGCCTTGTATCTGGAGTGTTTCTTTCTTCCGCCGCATTGGGTCGCTAGTTTCGAGCCTTACATGGCACGCGGCTCAGTGCTATGAAATATGCGTCGATTGAATGCATTGCTATTCCTTTGTAAGCTTCTTGCCTGGCCTAGGGATTTTTCTCACCAGCTTTGGGCCAGTTTTTCTACCCATTCCCTGATTGTTTTGGGCCATTGGCTAGTTCGTCAGCTTTTCTGTTCCCTTTATGTCCTATGTGACCTGGAACCCATGCCAGGTCACTTTCTTGTAGTTTGGTAGCTCATTCAGGGCACATGCCATGTATGGAGATTACTTGGGTGATCTTCACTGCTATATATGTTATCATTTCTCGATCAAATGAAATTGTGAAATCGAAAATTATCGTTCACTAAAAACTGTTGTTGATTGTCAGAGTACCTAAAGAATGTGATGACGTGTGTATAAATTTTGACGATGAGAAAACATTGGATATTAGGTTTCTCTTTTGATTTTGCCATTCTCAAAAAATAAAAAAAGATATCAATAATGGGTTACTCCTCATAAGCTTGGTTCTTATTTTCCGCTTTATTGAGAAAATATGGTTATTGGCCAATATGCCTGCTTCCATCTATATTACATCCAGCGCTGTTAAAAATTTTATTATAAATTGGATACCTAACAAAGTTATGACCTCAAAAATTCGACATTTTTCGTTAGGTACATGCGACACTAGATTCCAGGTCTGCTGTTATTCAAAATAAACTTGAGACAAAATCATTTCAAATCAATACGGTAATCATATAATATATCGGAATTGATCTAAGTTTATAATTTCGGAGCTTCAGAAAACATGCCACCACCAATTATTGTTATGTTGAGAATACCTTATCATCAGATGATTATTATTAATGTTCGTTCTCAATGAAATAAACTGAGTGAATTAATCATACTTCATCAGCAGCCTTTGAGACCGAAGTCTACGACTCAAGTACCCAGGTTCTTGTCTACATGGATAATTTGTGGAGGATATCAGGTATTCTGTGATTTCTTGATACCATATATAAGTAGGTACTGTGTAATATATTCAACCTTTATAATGCAATTTATACAGTTTGTTCAGTGAATAAATTTATCACACGCAAAAACAAAGGCGATTTCATATATAAAAGTATGCATTCAACATTAATGTTTTCCGTGCAAAACTGGAACATTCTAACAGAGTGACAGGTCGAAATACCATACATTTCTAGGAAATGACCGAAACGAATTCAATGAATATAAGTTCTGAATATAGTTAATAAAATATTCTGTGGCTGCATTATATTGTGACATTGACGGAGCAGCTTATTTACATCCTCCATTCGTCCAGGGCATTTGAGCTACCATCCATGGAAATCACGTGATCATAATCACTAGAGAATTCACGAGGTGTGATGTGAATCGGTTCACGTACGTTCTGGGGGTGAAAAGTAACTATTTCCTATCAATTCACACAGAAATGTCGCTCGTGGATACAGGTTTGGTATAGGTATTCACGAAATGAATAAATCTTGTAGATTTTGATTATGCAAATGAGAAAGAATGAATCAAATGCACTACTAAATCGTGAAAGTATATATTATTATATGAGCTAGTACCTAATTAGATGCATATACAGGGTGATGTAAATTTCATGGCATGGTACACTATTGTTGAATCGAAAACGGAGAGAGATGCGAACTAGGTTGAATTACAAGAAAAATACCCAATTTCATGATCACCTCGAATGTCTAAAGAAATGTATTCTTCAAATAACTATGTACTGGACATTGTGACAGTTGCCTACCTCACTTGGCTGGCACATGTCGAATTTCGAAAGCAACGATGTATTCATCGTACATATCACTCACTCCTTTCTTCCGGATGAGAATAAAGTAACAGCTGATTTTTCTATCTATTTTTTATCAGTGTATCATTCTACTATGACTTGAATACAATGAATGATCTAGATGCTATATCATATATTTTATTTGATATTTTTATTTTTCCTGTTATTTCGACTTCTCTTTCATTGAGCTTACAAGTGTGGTATATCGAAGAATTGGTAATTTCGAAATCTATATACTATGCAGTGTGGAAATTCAGTACTGCTATCATTGAAAAATCAAAGTTGGCTTCGATATATTCGAATCTATTGTGCCTTGATTTTTTCTCTCATCACCGTTGAAACTTAATAACCCTAGAGCAATAAGTAGTCTAAAAGTTATTGATTACTTCAAGAATAGACGATTTTCAGTTTTATTCAGGATATTTGGGAAAATATGAATTATATTTTCGATTTCTTTCTATATATTCGGTATGGTCATGAAATTGACCATTTTTTTCGTGATTTAACCCTTTCAAGCAGGATTTTCTTACAAAAATACTATCAACATTTTTATACTTTTTTCGAGTTATGAAGGCATATGGAGTAATAAATATAATATCACGACTAAAATAAAAGGAAATTCGATATTTATTCTGGAACAAAATGTAACCCATCAAACAAAAATGGTGTAAAAAGAATTTGTCTATTGGGATTTATGTTAAGGAGTGCAGTGAGACGTCTGTAACCCAATAAAGAAGTCCAGTGGGACGAATGTAACCCACTATTCATTTTCTACATCCTCATAAGTTATTACTGATGCATTTCACACTGTCAAAATATTTTTTTTTGTTATTTTAGAGGCAAACAAAAACTAATCTACGTAATATGCACAAATAATGAATTAATGACCACACGCACGTGTTCTCAGAGCTATACAGATTTACTTATGGTGGATTTATAAACTCAACTAAACTAAGAATTGTTATGGAAATCATCCATGCTCAAAGTGGTCCAGATCTGAATCAAAACGAAAATAAAAACTCCGACCGACTTTGAGTTTTTATTTTCGTTTTGTTTTAAACTAAGAATTAAATTAACAACCTTGAATCAAGAAAAATGAATACAGGAAAATCCCATAGAGGTTTTATAAACATTCATCTGTCATTTAAATTAATAATTAACAACTAAGAAGATGATCATCTTTCATCATTTCAACTAAAAATTAACAATTATGAATTCAACGCATGCGCATAAGGCATATTTGAACACAAAACCATTTCTTCGCTCTGAAATCCAGGCACGAAACAATAAAAAACATAATTCTTGAATGATGTTTATAAACAGTCTTAGTTGATGTAGTTGTTAATTATTAATTGTTAATGGAATTCTTAGTTTAGTTGAGTTTATAAATTCACCATTATGGACAAATATACGGTGGTGCAGCGTTGCCAAGTTGAAATATCAAGATCAGATGCTCCGATAGGACTGAAAATTCAATTATTCATATGAAACGGGGCAGATATAAACCACTAGACATGAGAAGTGATGGGTGGGTCAACAATTCAACAATAGTGTATCATGAAATTTTCATTACCCTGTATGCTTCAGATCCACTGCTCACCAAACACGGATGTTCAGTCTTCTTTTTTAATTAAACTTGTCATTGAAACATGCTACATCTTTTCAATCCCACCTTTACTTCCACAGCAACGCAGTGAATCCGTAATTAAAAATGTGGCTCTCAAATATTTGATATTGAATCCACCGGAAAGAAAAAGTTCCCAACAGTCCTGCTCACAGCCACAAAGCAGAAGTCAACTGAAATCCGCTGAACAAAAACATTTTTCGTGATGTTTCATTTCAGCATTGCAGTTTCAAACCATCCTCGAAATGGTTGGAACTTCAAAAATACGAATCGCGAGCCGAGTGTGCGTCTCTATTTCATAGGGGAATCGGGGTCCAACCACTGCGATTAAATCTGCGGTACATCTTCTCTTTTAAATATCAATGAGGCTCGTCATATTTGCATTCATAGCCAGAGAACACCCCTGAAGGGAAACATTTCGTCCTGTTCAATTTAAATGAGAGATATCATGTTCAGTATAGACCGAAAATACTAAAGATGCTGGAAAACTTACTCATCATAGTTAGCTAATCCCCAGAATAACAGAGGTGGAGTCAAGCAAGCACAAATTTATACGTACATGAATTTAAATTAAAACTTAGTGAGATGGCCAACCATCATCAATAGCCCACAGGACAGAAGACTGGTTAGGGTTCTAGGTCTATATTTTTGAGTTTTCAGTTCATGATTGGGTTGTGCTTTTAAAAAAATATTCATATCAGTATTATCATTATTATGAAACCTATTTTCATTTATTTATGACAAGATACATTCATAATCAGTGACAGACTATTGACAGTTTAATGAATTTCTCAATTTTTTTTTGTTGATGTTGCATGAACACCATATTTTCTTAGTTTAACTCCCATGTGAATTTTATCTTCATTTTAGTTTAAGTTGATGTTGCATGAATCCTCAAATACTCTTGAACATGGCATCAAAATGAATCTCAATAGACGTTGTACAGTGGCGTCTATTCGAATTTGGCGAAAAATTTGAAAAAATTCAATTATGACTCAATATACACTTATTTGAGAAAAATATCGAAGAAAGTTGATCAAAAAGTTGTTCTTAACAATATTTCATCGGTATATACAAGTTTTGAAGGAAATCTGAGAAAAAAAATCATTTTTTGCCAAAAACAAATCAATTTGGATAAATACATTTCTGACAGAGAAACGCTTAATTAATCCAACAGTAATATTTCGAATATTATTCTGTGAAAAACAAACTGGAACTATTCTGTATGTGGGATAAACCATCCACTTGATGAAAAAGTGAATCTCTTCAGATGATAGTTGAAAAAAATTACTCTAGATGCAGAAATTACATACTGAAAAGCCACTGTTACTATGTTGAGAAATATACAGTGCGCGGAAAAACGTAGTACATTCGATATTCCTGAAACTACGAGAATTCACAAGAAATTCAGGCAAAGCAATAAACATTTTTGAAGGTCAGTTTTCATGACTACCCACAAAGTAACCCGAAATAACGAATCAAGCAGAAAAAGTTCTGTTCCTAATATTCTAAATGAAATAGCCTGTATTCGCAATTACATATCCATGCATGTATTTATATTATGAATTTGAAATAAAAAAAATCGCCATAGGACCAAATATCAATTTTTCATAAAAACGCCAATCCCCTGTATGAAGTATCAAATTAATGTTATACCTATACGTTGACTGTCCGTTCTCCCACATCCTCATTATAAATGGCGGATTATGGCTCAGTGAATAAATCAACCGAACCACTCCTTTTGGGAACATTCCTATCTGATTGCCGCGAATATCTTTGTTCTGGGGGTTAATTCCAGATAGCAGAGCTTTGGCATGTCCGCATTGTCATTTCTGTTCATCAGATACTTATGTTCAGATTCAATGGAAATACGATTACTGGTATCATTCGAAAGTTCGGATGTCATTAGGTAATCTACGCGTTTTCCGTAAATGAATCAGATTTGGAATCAGAATATCTTTATTGAACAAAAAATGAATGAAAAAAATTCGAATTGTTTCTTAGATGCAGTAGTGTCCAAAGTATTTGAGAATTTATACAAAACCAGGTATAAGAATAACACATAATATAAATACAAGTACAAAATGTTCGAATCAATGTCAACTCAAATTTGATCATGACACGATTGAATGATTAAGATATTTTATTGAAATCAGTTTATACCAATCAAATGAGCAGCATAATTTTTGGGTTCTGTTGAGCACGTTCAAGGAAGATATTTACAGAACGATTTTGGAATTTATGTCCAAAGAAAAAATAACAATATAACCAATTAAAGAAAAGTATGTGGAAAAAAAACTCTTCTTTTGATGCCAAAAAAAAATAATTTTTGGATGAATGACTAATGAAATCACATTTTCATGGTTCGAATCATGTTAAAATAGTGTGTGTTATGAAATTGGGAGTAATTTATATCCATATAGGTATCTGATACAACGTCGAAAATAAATCAACTAGTTATTTCAAAACAAAAGCTACCATCTGTACATGTGTTTTCTCTAAACTGAACTGCGTCTCTATTTTCACGTAAATCTATTTTCTCTATTTATGTCAATCAATATCAGTAAACGTCCACTTCTCAACATTTTGGTTCTTCGTGCCGGATTTCCATATATTTCGAATTAGCCATAATCACAGAACTGATCATTCAGAATAATTTGCTAGTTTATCAAAATATGATTTTATGTATCCTAGGAATTTGTTGTTTGTCTTAGCTTCGAATATTTAGATTCCGATACCCAATCAACTTATGATACGTTTCTGGCTGTTTGATAATACCGAATGAAAACTGATTCACTCAAAAGGCGAAGTATTTACAATAATATTTTGAAAAAGCACTGAATAAAATCGAAATTCACCTGTGTGGGTGTTTCCCGAAAATAACGAGGACAAAATAGTATATTTCATTACAAGTCTGGAAATGGGAACGTGTAATGAACGATATTTTTCATTATACTTCTTTGAAAATGAAAACATAAGACATAGTAGAAACTTGGAACATTTTTATTCTCACAGTTCTATCGACTCCATAACGTGGAAGATTTCATAGATTCAGCTTTTCCGACAAAATAATTAGAAGAATATCGTCACTTACAGTTTTGATTTTGTTCAGATTTCGCCATTCTGTAAAAAATTGATATTCGTGTTCATATCTCGACCTGGATTTTACTGGTAATAAATTCGCTGTCGCTTGTGCCGCTTGCTCTATAGGATATTATCGGGAATTTCGGGATTTTCGGGAGTTCATTTTGTTGGCATAAATATGATTGACAGAAAATAAACAATGATAAATGTAAAAAGTTGATATTCGTGTTCATATCTCGACCTGGATTTCGTAAATTTCACTGGTAATAAATTCGCGGTTGCTTGTGCCGCTTGCTCTAGTCCAGTGTTTTTCGACCTGTGGGTCGCGACCCCCTGGGGGGTCGCGAAGCTTCTTCAAGGGGGTCGCGAAGCTTCTATAGGGGAGTTGCAAAAAGTTGGGAAAGCTACTGCAGTAAAAAAACATTAGAGTTTGAAAAGATTTATGAAGGAAAATGTTGACCAGAAGACAGAATCAAGTAAACAAAAAAATAAAAATAACTTATGAGATCTCTTTCATCTTGAAGATTTGTATAAAATTATCAAAAAATAAAAAACTCATGAGAACTCTTACTGCGAAGGTTGTGCTTGTTTTTTATGAATCAATTTCTCCCTTCGTGGATCCGTTTCTGCTACCTTGAGAATTAAATCGTTTTCCAAATTTAAGCGATTTATTTTTTTACTTTTTATTTGGGACATTGATGAGAATGTCAACTCGCACAAGTACGAAATTTGCAAATTAAATCAAGCACTTCAATGCCTCTATTGTCAATTCTGGATATTCTGTATGACAGTAAATTTCAAATAGCGGTCGTCATAAAGACGATTTTTCTTTATTTTACTACCGCTAGAAGTTGACGGTTCTGTTGGTCTTTTTAGAAATTTACCCATATTCAATAATTACAAATCAATCATGAAAATGAACAAATATGTTGGATTGAATATTTGTCACAAAATGAAATACTTGAAAGAAAAACAACGGGTAGGGAGGTCGTGAAATATTTCGTGTGATAAAAAAAGGTTGAAAAACACTGCTCTAGTCTAGGATATTATCGGGAATTCCGGGATTTTCTTCTGAGTTCATTTTGTTGGCATAAATTTGATTGACAAAAAATAAACAATGCAGTGTTTGGCATGTATGATTTGTTTCCATGGTTATTCTCAAAGTTTTTCGGTGCGCTAGCCCGAAAAAGCCCATCTAACAATATTATCAATATAGATGAAAATAAAGTGATTTCAAAGAAGTATTATAAAAAAATCATTCCGTAAGACTGTATTTATGATATGCATGGAGTAAAAATACATTTTTCATGAAAACGAAATCAGTATCAATTTCATTATACCATAACCGCGTTCCGCATATTTTTTCGCAATTCACTTCTCCAGTTAATTCCGAAAGGCTTCGTTATGAAATATCGTTCGGTATTATTTTCCATCCACTCCACCAACCGTATATAGGTTTTCCTTTCATGCATTCGGAAGAAAAAAAAAACAAAAGCAAATATAATAATGTGAATGATGCTTGCTCTTCGAGTTCCAAACAAAAGATAAAACACAGTAATTATTTGAGAGGAAAATGTCAATATCATCCCTGCCAACAGGGGTTCATCTCCCCTTTCAACTGACGTGAACTGATCCGCTATCAGACCGTTTATTTCCAGCCATTCTCGAAGATCGTATCGGAGACACTCAATATCGATGTTTTTGTGCTTCTAGAAGTAATAATCCAAGGAATTCGTGGACTGGGAATCCGGGATGATTTTTTTAATAGAATGTCCGGAGAGCTTCCCTCTGAGCCGCCCTTAGATCGTAATCGATTTCCAGTTTAGGGGATCGTGTCCTTAAAAGTCGATGACACCCTTGGGCTTTACTACACACTCGCAGGATGCGTCTTCAGGTGCTTTCTTCAATCACACTGAAAAAAATTCCAGCGGAATTTTTCTGCCTGCTAGGTATTGTAGTAATGTTACTATGTTGCTACAGAAATAGCTATTTTCTGCACAGTTGAAATAATTTCATGAAATTGTATTCCTGCTTTTATAGAGCAGAACACTATTTTCGTTGTCACAATGAAACGGTTTCAGTGGATTTTTCTGCAACTGGTTAACAGAGTGTCATAAAGTGACAGCATTTGTGCTCTTGAGTGAAAATATTGAAAAAAACGCTCGCCTTTACCATAAGAACATTGTTGAAAACGAAATAATGTTCTCTTGCATTATTGAAAATAGTAACTGGAAATTATCTGCGGCACTTCCTTATGTTGCAGAAATCGTAAAATTGTAAATATGAACCTCCTACCAGAGAAATCGAGAAAAAGTATGAATTTATATCATAGAAAACTTTTATTTTCCTTACATTATTATACGCTATTTTTTTCATTTTATAATTCCAACTTGAAAATCTGAATTTCGACACCACTGGATTTTTCTTGCATCGATATTTCTTTCACAATTTTCCTGTTCCAACATAAAAAATTAATACTCGATTGAAATTATGATTTGATGCTATTTTTACGAGTTATCTACCTAACTGAACAACATTGAAACCCTCAAAGTTTTACATTACACTCTCATTCGACCTTAATTGGAGTTGGTTGCACTAACATGGTTTGCAGAATATCACACCAACTTGTGCAAATTAGAAAAAATGCAAAATAAATTTCTTAGATTTCTCCACTTCAAAAAACATAGTGCATGGGCTGACTACAGAATAGTTCGAACGTATCAAATGAGAAGTTTATTTGAAATCCTGTCCCTGGAAAGTAGACGGACACTCATCATAGTGCTAACATTTCTTCATAAATTTGAAATACTTTCATTAATTAGATTTGATGTACCACCTAGAAGAACAAGTTCATTACTAGATCTCTTCTTGTCGCCATGTTAAGATTAGCTAATGAATTCAATACCATACTAAATATATAGGTTGGGCAGTAGTACCTCAAAACGTGTTTCGAAGATCAATAATTTCAAATCACATTATAGATTTTTCTGTTTAAAATCACCTAATCTAGATATTCAATTACTACCTCCGTTAACTCAAGCATATTATAATATCATTAATGTATTATCACTATCTTATAACTTGTACCTCATACCTTCCAAGAATCATTTTGGTATGTCATTGTATACAAATTTATTATCCATGTAATAAGACCTGTTTGGTCTGTTTGGATAAAAATGACTAAATAAAAATAAACAATTGAATTAAAAAAAAACAAAGACTCCACGTGGGCGAAAACTGGATAGTTCAGTTAATAAAAACAGGACTTCACCGAAAAAAAATTCGACGTCCATTGTTTTATTTTCTTCAAAACGGTGCGCACTAATTGCGCTAAATGCGCATTAATTCTTGATTCGAGAATGGAAAAGGCATTTCAATTATGTATGTCAATAATATGTCAAAACCGATCACATTGCTTACATTTTGCGACGGTTATTTTCATAAGGGCTGACTATTTTATTAGTAGATACTCTAAATTTGCAAGTACAATTATTCCGTAAACGAAGCCTCTAACTAAATCGAACATAAAATTTTAGAAAAATGCCGATTGAGAAAAATATTCAGTGGCGTAGAAAATAGGGCGAGAGACAAAAGTTGCTTATGTCATAAGTAAGTTCATAAGTACTTGTACCAAATTTTGTCAAACATGTTATGATAAAAAGATTTTCAAAACTGAACTTTGAAGGACTGTATCTCCCCTAGGAAGCGTTTAAAAAAAGTGGTCGGCACCTAGTGAACTGTTGCTACTATAACTTGGGCCACCCTGTTTATGTCGAGATATATCTAGTAATTCATGCTTTCAATATCACATATTTCTCTTTTTGGTGATATTTCAACACAATTGGCTATGGAAAGCAATGGAAGCGAGTTACAAGACTGTATTATGAAATAAAAATTATTTTTCTATTTTGATTGTATAATGGAGTCTTTGTGCAACGCAAATGCGTGTCGAAATAGCATTTTTTATTATTCGGAGATTGGTACAATCGAACTGTCAAATGAAAGTCAGAAGAGTTAGGCCCAGTTTACTTCTGAGCGATTTGGATTTGGTGATATTATCAGTGAAAAACTCAATGTTTTAATTGGTAAATTTCAATTCAACCAATAAAAACATTAAATTTTTCACCGCTGGTATTGCAATAATCAAAATCGCTCAACTGTATACTGGACTTTACGCTTGCGCGTCAGATTTTAATTATTTAAATGTCATCATTGTTACCAATCGAAGATATTTCTGCTGTTTATCGATTTCGAATCAATTTTTGTTCAATAAAAGACTTCAAATTAATGCAAAATAGAAAAAGTTGTGTGTGACACACGTTTTATAAGACACGTTGTCGCACTTGTTCACTTGTAGCACTCCTCGCTTCGCTCGTCGTACTCCAAACAACGCGTGCGACAAAATAGCGTCTTCAAACTCGTATCATAATATACGATTATGGCACTACTCCTTAGTATCCTCCATTTGGCTTCCACACTGTATATTTCATAGTTCAGATTAAGTATTGGACTGATACTAATAAATTTCGCTACGGAAGCTCCATTTTCTTCTTGCCCTATTGCCCGACGAGATTTATACCTATTATTCCTTTAAAATGACGTTGCGGTGTGGTAAGGTGGAAGAAATGAAAATCAACTATGCACACTTATTAGGGTCATGAGCCGTCCTTGTTGGTAGGTAATATCGACGCAGAATTTCTTGGGGCGTATCGTTTTGAATACATCAATAATAATTCAGCTAGATGAACAACTCGGAAGTTGCAAGCTATAGGGGATTCGTGAATTCGGTTCGTATTATGTGCGAACTAGAGGATTTACTTACCATGTAGCAGGGTGTGTATGTTTACAACTTCTGGGTTGAGTTCAACATTCCCATATAGTTTCTGAAGTAGCCTCAGGAGTAATAACGAACACATTCTTGACAAAAAGCTCGTCATGAATTTGTCTTGAATAAACTTCAACGAGTGTAATATAATAATTACATTTTCATGACCCATAAGTGAATAGGAAGAAACCTTCAGTGCCACTCACTGCAGTAGCAAAAATATCCGAAGAAGCTTTTGATGGTTGTACTTCGCCACTTCTTACAGTCATGAAAATGTTTCAAAATGAAAATAAGCTATTTCTGCAACCTTTCATTCATTCAACCACTCCGCTGCCGTACCTACAATTGACGCTGCAGTTACTGTTCGTAGATGGAATATGCTCAAAAAACATCTATTCATAAACTCCGCAGCGATGCAGGTGCCGTCGAATATATTCACAATACATTTTGGAACGGCAACGTCAACTGTAGCTACGGTAGCGGAGTTTATAAATTGAGCTTTAAGCGGGATTCACAATCAAACTTTTTGCGTTTTGCATCTTACGTTTCGCCTTCTGATTGGTGAATCAAAATCTGCAATCGAACCTACGCAAAAATGCATTCACAACAAAAACCATTTTGCTTTGTATTCGAGTACATAAGCATAACCTCTACTTTCATGAAAACATCAGATTTCCAATTTTTGTTTTCCGACTTTCCATAATTCAAGAATATTGCAAAATGGAGGTGATGAACATTGCTTCTTCTTTTATATCTACTTGAGAAGAAAAATCCGTCCCAATATTGATAGAACGGGTATTTTTCATTCATAAGATTAAATCACTAATGAAAGCGTTTCTTGATTCGCAATGCAAAAAGCTGAGAATATTCAGCTTTTTGATTCCAAATCTTGCTTCACCAATCAGTAGGCGAAACGTAAAAAGCAAACTGCAAAAAGTTTGGTTGTGAATCCCGCTTTGCCCGTACCTTCTACCGTTACCAAGATGCTGTTCGTTCTCATCTTGGCCACCCTGTGTTGATATTTCCTTGTTCAGCATTTCAGAGGAAAATCGAGTGCATCGTTTCCTCGCGATAACAAATAGACTTCTACTCTTGAGCAGATTTTCTGTAACCTGTCCATGCAAAATAAACTGGAAAAAGGTTTAGCTCAGCGGAACATAAAATGCCTTTCAGGTTTTCAGCAAGTAATCCATGTTAAATCCGACGTTGTTATGACGTTCTGAAAAACAAAGTAGGTATCAACGGTACAATGTATTTCTTTTTTGTATATACAGAGTCACTCACGGTCGATGGTACCTTAGACGTTTACGGAGAACGGGACGTAAGATTATTCTGAAAATTTGGTTTATTGGGTAATCAGTTTTGTTCTATCGATCTAAAATACTTTCAGCGTTGCGGCGTTGCCGCTTCTATCAAAAAGTAGCAACAACTTTTTTATTTCAAATGGAACACCCTGTATTTTATTTCATTTTTAGATTCTTCCTGAAGAGCTGATTTCGTCGATCTATCATACTTGGGGTGTAGCACGAAATATTACAGAGATATAGGGTGTGAAAAATCGAGATTTTTCAACTTTAGGAATTTTTTGTGTCGAAAATAATCATTTCTGCTCAAAACGGCTTACATATCCCTATCTTAACTTTTCATTTACTATCGATTGATATTTAATTGAAACAAATACGGGTGGTTCAAAATTTTGAGTTTTGCATCACCCTCTATTTGTTTCTATTAAATGTCAGTAGATAGTGAATGAAAAGTTAAGATAGGGACATGTAAGCCGTTTCGAGCAGAAATGATTAGTTTCGACGCAAAAAATTCCTAAACTTGAAAAATCTCGATTTTTCACATCCAATATCTCTGTAATCTTTTTCGCTATACCCCAAGTATGATAAATCGACGAAAACAGCTCTTTAGGAAGAACCCAAAAATGAAATAAAATACAGGGTGTTCCATTTGAAATAACAAAGTTGTTGCTACTTTTTGATAGAAGCGGCAACGTCGCAACGCTTAAAGTATATTAGATCGATAGAACAAAACTGATTACCCAATAAACCAAATTTTCAGAATTATCCTACGTCCCGTTCTCCGAAAACGTCTAAGGTACCATCGACCGTGAGTGACCCTGTATTGTGTTCGAGGAATTCGGTTGCAAATCATCCAAACGTATTTTACCTTTTCGAGATGCATTTTTCTTTTCATCAGATGTGTAACCTGTGGAATGCCAGAGTTAATCACCGAGAAAAGGCATTTTCCCTCTAAACAATGGGTTCATCGATAAATCGCTTTTGTTGTTCTCCAACACTGCACCTAACCCGCCTTTTTGAACTCCCTCTTTCCACACCAGTAACAAAAGCAGTTTTTTCAAGTGAAATACGGCATCAGAATCCACTCTAGATCTCCCTGTATCAGATTGGGGTTTTACTTTGTGGGCCATAAATTTCATTCCAAAGTTTCTAATGAATATTTCATTGTATTTGGCGTAGCACTTCATTTGCATAATCGATAATTGATATTGTCTGTATTTGAGGTAGAAACGACTGATATATCAACACTAAACTGAATTTGTAAGATTGCCTATTTTTTGAACTTCATATATAACAAGAAAAAGATGCGATGAAGCTTATTCTTATCGGCTAATTATTAAAGTGGATGAAAATCCACGATAACTCTTTCTATTTTCAAATTATTTGGAATAAATTAAGATCTTGGTTACCATCCTTTTTTCTTGCTGTACTCCTTCCTAAAATTGTTTTTCAATCACAACAAAAAAAAAAAAAACAGATAAAAATAATGTAAAAACTCTCATGATGAACTGTGAATATTTTGAAAACGATAATGGGCATGAAATTTTGCATCAATTTGAATTTTTTCGTATCTCCCATGATTGTCAATATCTCAATGATGAGCGTCGAATTTCATCCACCCTGTATACATCCCTTCCTTGATCAATATTCAATAACTCACGAACAGGATATAATCGTCTCTATAAATAACGTGTCCAAATTCGCAAGTTTGCAAGTATTACTACAGTTTGAATTACCACCTGAGGCTTTTCATAAATCAATGTTTCCACAACTAACAATTATTTAAACTTTGTTGGGATACAGTCGAATCCTGTGTAAATCTGTTGAGGGTGTATCGATTAGGATTATGAAAATAATAGCCAATTATTGTATAAAGATTCGTCAACAAAAAGTGTCGAAAAATTAGTAGTCTTTGGTAGTGAATTCAAAAAATTCCCCGTTCATATAGGGAGCCAATACTATTTATTTTATCCTCAGACCAATGAAATATATAGACTGACCCTTCCTATCTCTAATGCATTACATTGTTTGAAAACAAGATCTAACTATCTCTCTTGGTATCGGGGAGAGAGGAGGAGAGCGGGCGGTAAGAAATATAACACGAATTGATTCTATGAAACATATTATATTCATTATTGTTCATTTGTATTATATTCTACATGAAAGAAATCTGTAAAATACAATTTCGATCGACTGAAAAAATATCTATGCAATATTCCACATTATTCCATCCCCGAACGTACGACTATGGCACTCACCAATGAAATGACACTATTGACACTTTAATCCCAGAAACCTGCTTTCAACCACAAATATAACAATTTTTACCATTTTAAGTGAAGAGCACCATATTTAATACACGATTAAGTGAATAAATTTATGAAAAACGCACAAATCAACGCTTTCAGAACGATAATACGACAACACGAATGACCGCGTCATGAATCGTAAACAATCTGAGGAAACTCGTTCTAAACACGAAAACGGCGAGTTGGTCCGACGAGGCCCGAACGATAGATTCTTATCGTGGAAACAACAAGATCTGACAGTGGTGTTGGCATCATGAAAAGGATGGAAAATACCAGTCTATGTTTTTTATTCGTCTGAGATTTTATACCTTTCATTGCTAATTCGATGCGACGCATCTCAATGGATAATTGAAAAATTAACACGTTGAATTTTCAATGTATATCAGTCTCTATTGACTATGCATGCAAGCTTTGTTGATTGGAATCAGAATTATGAAATTTCTTGTGAATGAAACCTTGCCTCGCCTCGTCCTGATTTAGTAAGGATGTATCGATATCGAGAAAAGAGAGAGAAAACAGGGTATTAGTATCGCGACGATTTCGCAAAGCCAAATATTAATGATTATTTCATTCATGCTAAAATACACGTTTTTGATTGGTTGAAATGATTGTGTTGATAATCAATAACACCATGTTTTCGATTTTGTATTTCGGCTCCTGATTGGCTATTGGATACCTACATGCTGTGTTTTCGTTTCTGTATTTCGCTTTCTGATTCGTAGGCAGTAGGGTAAGTTAATTAAACTTACCAGTTGCAATCTGTCATATTATTTTCCGATTTCCTGGTAAATAAATGAATGCCACTACACCAAATTTTCGTCTGAACCACGATAAACACACACTATGAATATGTATCGACTTAATTTTCCACACATTTTAGACAATTTCAGCATAGAATTATTCTAATGTAACCTAACCACACAAATTGTGACAACAATCATAAAGAATTCAACTCAGTAATACCTAGTGCATAGGTAATCTTGCCTACATCATACAATGGCATACAAGTATTGTTGGTTGCATAACGAATCTTTTTGTGTCGAACTACAATGCATAATCAAAATATCTGATTCCATAAACTGTACGTTTAAAATAGGAAATCATCAAAATGGCTTTGATTTTATTCATGAAATAATCTGAACAAATACAACTTGTGTTATTGATGATTATCGAAAATTCCTTCTCTTTTTCGAAACAAATCATGTTGCTTTGGGAAACCACACTCGCGCTGTGCGCTCGTGTAGTTTCCAAGCAACATGATTTGTTTCTCAAAATCGAAGGAATTTGTGTTTCGATAATCATCAATACACTTGTTGTATTACATGCGAGAACACAACCGTTTGTCCCTTCAGACCTACAAATGAGATTAAAACAACGGTATAAAATATCATGGCGAAATATTGTGGCTCGGATGCTGACGGCTATGAAAAAGGAGGCAGATAATTCAAGCAAGAAATTGAGGATACTCTATGTTTTGCACTTCAAAATAAGTCACTGGCTCTAGGAAAAAGAAGAATTCAAATTCTATGGAAGAACGTGCAAAATTCAGATTTCACTTCACCCACCTACTGCATTTTCATAATATCTTCAGAAAAGGATATTTTTTTAATTCCGGTCTATTATGGACTCAAAAAGTTACAAAAACAGTGAACGAAGTTGTGAGATATGAACCATTGCAACAGCAAGATTCATAGTTTAAACAAATCAGTTTTTTTTAATTTTGCTTTAGAATTCGGGAACAATTTCGAAAAGTTTTGTCATCGAAATCAGTTGGGCCAACTTCAAATTCAAGTGAAAATGAAAATTCAGACTAATTAACCAATATAGTAATGTCTCACATTGCTCATTTCCTATTGACTGCAATCTCAATGAGAATTTCCTTTCCAAGAGTTTTTCTCCAAACTTATATTTTTTTATATGCACATGTTGCAGAAAAATGGTAGCAGAAAGGGCATATGAATATTATTAAAAAACTTTTGCTCAACTGGGATTTGAACCCAGAACTGTGAAGGCAAAAGTTTTTCATCATATTATTCATGTGCCCTCTATGCTATGCTTTTCTTTCTGGTAGATGGAGCAATTAACCACTTCATTATTTTCCTATGTGATTGAAAGAGCAACTGTCGTTGAATCGACAAAATGAATGCAGCTGTTTGTCCTTTTTGACAATATCAGCACTAATTATTATAATGTCGTTGCTGCTCAATATTAATTTCCATATAAAATTATTATTTGTTTCACTTTTCTCAGTATTGCCACTCTCCATTATTGTTGCATCACGTGTCCATTCGGTAATGGACTCCGATTTAAATTTACATTTCCCTCATGAATGTCAATAAATCTCTTCCAATGTTTGGAACGTTTGGAATAACGATCATCACTAGTGTCACTGTTATTTATTCCAATATCCCTGCTATTGAACATATTATAAAATGATGTGTACCTACATTCACCATTTGATTATCAGTAGTAATAACCCAAAAGGACATTGATATTTATTCGAGAAAATTTTTTAAACAGATTTTGAAAGCAACAGACTTTCAGAGGTCTGTTGCCTATAAGCAACAAGCTTGAGGAAGTTGTTATAAAATTTTTGAGCATTTTTCAATGTTCGAGGGTTATTAAGACATTTTTTTTTTGCCGATCCATACTTTCTAACATCGCAATAGTCCATAAACGTTTTCCATACGATTTTTTTACTGTAAACAGTATTCTTTGGTATGTTGAAATCGAATTGTAGGAATCCATAGCACCATGAGCTGTGTTCAGAATAATGTTTATTTGCTTGGTTGTGTTCAAACAGATGACCACAAATTAACTGATTTCCATGATAATATCAACAAACTTCACAAAAATATAAAATTCACTATTGAAATAGAATCGGAGAACTCAATCAATTTCTTGGACTTGACAATAACAAAACTAAACAAAAAACATGATTTTTCAATTTTTCATAATCCTTATTCCCACACCGTTATCACTATCCATTCCGACTCTAATCATCCTTATCAACATAAAGTTGCAGCTTATCATAGTATGATTCATAGATTAGTTAATGTTCCCCTTTCAGAAGAAAATTTTAATAAAGAACTAAACATCATAAAACAAATTGCAGTTAATAATGGATATAATGTCAACATCATAGAAAATATTCTCAAAAAGAAACACCATTCAAGAGCTATCAATCAAGTTTTTCCTTTTAACAAAAACACCGATCGAAATTACAAAACATTGACCTATTTTGGACAAGCAACCGAAAAGGTAGCTTCATTTTTAATCAAGACACTAAGATTGCTTATAGAACTAATAATACTTTGGAAAAGTTTATCAAAAATAATAAAGACATAGTTCCTAAATATGAAAAATCAGGAGTATATAGACTGAATTGTGGAACTTGCCCGAAGGTATACATTGGACAGACTGAGAGAACTTTCAAAAATCGCATCCATGAACACCACATGAGTTATGTAAATAGAAAAACAAATTCAACATATTCCAACCACCTTTTAGAAGAAAATCACGATTTTGAAGAAGAATTCAAAATATTACATGTTGAAAACAAAGGAGTGAAACTTAACTATTTAGAAACACTTCAAATTAATAGACTTAAGAATTCAAATCTTTTGCTTAATGACCAATTAGATTTAAATAATTCTCCTTTGTTGAATTTGTTTTCCTAAAAATAGCTTAATTAGATATTTATTTTATTTTTGTTATTTACCGCAATATAGAGGATAAACATTTTTTAATCCTTACAGGTACAAATATTGTTATAACTGTGTAATTAGGTATAAATTTGGTTGTTATCGTAGTAGTTAGTTCAGTGTACTTATACCTGATGGAGCTACAGTGTTAGCGAAAGTAGTGTTGTGAAAAAATATATATAAATATATTTATCGTGAAAATCTTATCGTTTTTCGTTTGTTTACAATAACTATGGATTTTCATCAAGTAACGGCCAAGTTAATTGAAAAAAAATTAAATTAACTGATTTCATTGGATTTCTACTTAAGCAAAACAATTTTTCACGAATTACCTATCATAATTTGTCTAATAATCCGGAGACGGATCTTCTGACGTCACATCTCTCCCTGTATCTTTCGACAACTGCCACCTGCTGCATTAATCTAGTTGCTTCGTGAAACATGGCAAAACATGGCTTGTCACTCAATCCGTGAGCAATGACAATGGGTCGAGCGTTCATAAGAAATTGCCCCTTTTGTTTTCCCTCTTGACAAGACGTCAAGACGTGGTAGAAACACAATGGCCCAAGGAGTTTTAAATTAGCTGCTTATCGCTCCCGCAAGTCCCGCATACTCTAGTCACTAGTGGGTCTAGTGTATACCAGAGTGTTTGCAGGTGGTGATTTTTAGAGATCACAGATGGAATTTTAATGCGATATCCGATGGAATTGAGTTCGGTCGATTGAATCCGTTTAACCTGTTTAATGGAGCTGGATTATACCCAATTAAAAACTCAGGGATATGAACATGTCAGAAGAATATTCGAGGTTTGGACTCATGCGATGATATTCTACAGACAAATATTGAACCCCTCAGTACACTCTGCTATGGCGGATTCTCCAAACAACAAACCCACTAACATAGTAACACCCCAAATTGTCTGTAGCCAAATCAGATGAGTGCATAGAAAGCTATTTATTATTCAATCTTCGTAATATCGATAAATTCTTATTATTGATAATCTATATTTTCAAAACCGTTATCGCCCTCCCCTGATTTTCTGAATCCTGTATCAATAGTTTTTACATTTCCACGTACACAAATCGAATTTTTGGTCTCAATAACTTGTGAAGGATTGAAAAAACATAATATCAATATTATCGATAAACTGATAATATCGATAAATTCTGATTATCGATAATCGATATTTCTAAATCATTTTCGCCCACTCATACCTCATTTATATATAAGTGGTTTATAGATAGCACGTTTTCTTTGGAGATTGCGGTATTTTTGGTGAATGCGCCAACGCGGTTTATTTCTTTTGTTTGAAGGTGGCTGACAATGTCTCAAGTTGTGAAGAAAAGTTTCGGACTTCCATTGTCTAAAGGTATGAAGATTTGAATCCTGAGAAAAGAAAAGATGAGTTATGCTGAAAAAACGAAATAAGTGATGAATAAAAATTAACTATTTTATCGAATCAAGAAGATTCGAGTATCAATAAATCAGGTTAGTATTAGTGTTAGTATATATGAAGTCGAAAAATGTAGATTTAAATGGGAGTTTAACTAGTCGATGAGCCTGAAAATAAGAAAAAATTGAATTAGAAATCAATAGCCTGAAAAAGAAAGGTTGAATTAGAAATCAATAGCCTGAAAAAAGAAAAGTTGAATAGCCTGAAAAAAGAAAAGTTGAATTAAAAATTAAAATAAAATGAATGAATAAAGAATTAAAATTATGAGAAAGATTCAAATCGAGTTTGTCACGACGTTTCGATTGTGTGTATCTACAATCGTCTTCAGGTGAGAACTAACAAAGTCCTGGGATACGGGGGTATTTATAGGTCAGCTATGGCGGGATTTTCCGGTTCAGTGAGCCGTAACCGGTTGATTCGGCCAATCAGCGGTTTCCATGTGTTGCGGATCTCGACGCTTGGTTGACTGAAAGCGTTATTATTCATTATGTATGCTGCTTCCTTGAATTTCCTCCTGAACCAGTGTTCTTCTCTATGGATGATTTCTGCCTCAGACCATTTGATGTTATGTTGGTTGGTCCACACATGTTCTGCGATTCCTGACTTGGTGGTTTCTCCTCGTTGGGTGTTTTTCTTGTGTTCGCCGATTCTGGTTTCCAGTGGTCTCTTGGTTTCTCCGATGTATGATTTGCCACATTCGCATGGTACTCGATAAACACAATTCTTGGAGTCACTGTTTTTGTTCGTTGGTCTGGTTTTGGTGAGTTGGCTGCGGATGGTGTTTCCAGATTTGAAGCAGGTCTTGATCTTGTATTTGGATCCAATCTTCTTGATTCTCTCTGACAATCCTTTGATGTAGGGAAGGCACAATGTTGGTTGTTGCGGTTCTTCTTCTTTTTGGATTATCCTCTGTTTCCTGCTCTTCAACGTCTGTTCCACCAATTTCCTTGAATAGCCGTTCTGGTAGAGGTCTCTCTTGATGTGGTCCAGTTCGGAAGTAAGGCAACACCCAACGAGGAGAAACCACCAAGTCAGGAATCGCAGAACATGTGTGGACCCACCAACATAACATCAAATGGTCTGAGGCAGAAATCATCCATAGAGAAGAACACTGGTTCAGGAGGAAATTCAAGCAAGCAGCATACATAATGAATAATAACGCTTTCAGTCAACCAAGCGTCGAGATCCGCAACACATGGAAACCGCTGATTGGCCGAATCAACCGGTTACGGCTCACTGAACCGGAAAATCCCGCCATAGCTGACCTATAAATACCCCCGTATCCCAGGACTTTGTTAGTTCTCACCTGAAGACGATTGTAGATACACACAATCGAAACGTCGTGACAAACTCGATTTGAATCTTTCTCATAATTTTAATTCTTTATTCATTCATTTTATTTTAATTTTTAATTCAACTTTTCTTTTTTCAGGCTATTCAACTTTTCTTTTTTCAGGCTATTGATTTCTAATTCAACCTTTCTTTTTCAGGCTATTGATTTCTAATTCAATTTTTTCTTATTTTCAGGCTCATCGACTAGTTAAACTCCCATTTAAATCTACATTTTTCGACTTCATATATACTAACACTAATACTAACCTGATTTATTGATACTCGAATCTTCTTGATTCGATAAAATAGTTAATTTTTATTCATCACTTATTTCGTTTTTTCAGCATAACTCATCTTTTCTTTTCTCAGGATTCAAATCTTCATACCTTTAGACAATGGAAGTCCGAAACTTTTCTTCGCGGTTTATTTCGTTCAACCGATAATCAATCAAATGCTGACAGTCACAGCGCGAAACGTCTCGTTTTCAAATTGAATTTTGTTTGACGGTTCATTCAATGGCATATTTCCAGTTTTGTGTGAAAATTTTAATGAGATTGTACCTAAAAACTTTGTTTATTTTGAACAATTCGAATTTAAAAGATGGTGAAACGGTATGAAATGTGTAAAAGACTATTCAGAAGTGGTGACCAGAATTCAACATTTCACTGGTGAGTAACTCAGTGTCGTATCATTCGTTGTATAAACATTGTTTACCCATCCTAATATGCAAAACAATTTGTGGTAATATAAAAACATTCTCGGGTTTTCCCGAGATGAAAAGTTGGTAGATATATGGAAATTGAAAGGTAATAACAAAATGTTTGATGTTATAGTTTTCAAGTTAGAAACTTGTAAACTCCATCATCTATTATCATTCGAGTAATAGATCTAAGATTATATACATATATATATATATATTCAGAAAACTTCGATTTTAGATCGTTTTCATTACCTTCTAGAAAGGATGAATATGATAATTTCGTTAATAAGTCAGTTTAAAAAACAGACCCTTCCTAGATTGCAAGAATGGTACTGGAGGATTCTGTTGTTGCTATCCTTGTCTTAGAATGAGATAACCCTAGTAAACTGATTCAGATTTTGACTTCAAAGTACTACTATGGCAAGGATTATGCAATATTCATCTAGTCTGTTATATGATCGAAGGGCAGATTATTCAAATTCTCTTTCCTGACAGATTTCTGCCACCTTCAAATTGAAATAATAGTGTGGACATAGCACCACATGCCATAGAGTAGGGTGGAAAATATATAAGATATATAATCAACAATAATAATATCGTGGCAACGAAGCAGTGAATTAAGTAGTACTGAGGGAATAATGATATTCGTCAGAGAAAAATGGTATCGACTTTGACAAAAATATTCATATTTCAGAGGAATGCGCTAAACAAATACGAATATTATAACGACACCGTAGTATTTTTGTTAGAAATAGAAATCGAAAACATTGACCCCATCATCATGTAAATGGTCATTATTAATTCATCACTCAACTTTTCGAACCTGAAATCAATCACTGCCCACCGTGTCATTACTTTTTCAACTACCATAAATATTTGAGAACCCTACGAGTGCCACTCTTTTCATTCGAATTAAGAATAATAGGGCCGGTTCACATGACGTGGCAATTTTGTCAAGCACCCGGTGTAGATATACCTACTCCTTTCTCGGACCCTGCCAAACTGATGAAATATTTAGTGGACGTCCTTAAACGAAAGTACTTTGAATTGACCTCAGATAGATTGGTAGGTATCCTCTTTATACGAGAAGTAAACGTGGTTTCTTTTCAGTACTGGAAATTTTTGTATACACTGAGAAATATATCGATATTTCTCATTTCGAAATTAAAGCATATGTCTTACCTTAACTACGAAATTTATTGTAGGTAGGGATGACGGATAATACCAACAGCCATCTGATGTCAAAAGTTCTAAGGTGTATTTCGTAGAATGTGTAAACATCTATTATCAGCCAAACAATAAGCCAAGTGGGGCTGAAACCACTAGTGTTGCAATAATTGTTCATCCAGATTTCAGCTGTGACTGATGTTTCAGGCACGTTCGACTAAATTCTGAAGTGATGGATGTTTATAAATCCCAACTTGGGAAGATATTCGGGAGATGATCCTTGTATCGATTGTCACCTGTCAAGTGCAACTGATGACGCATGGCGTATAGGTCTGGTTTCTATAGAAATTTATGTGAATGTCCCATCAGCATTTTTATAGTTCATCAAAGAAAAGTACTTGATGAACCACCCTGTTTGTTTCGGTGTTTAGTTCAAAGTAGCATTCGTTTAATAATTATTTTAAACCGAGGTTGGATAAAAAGAGCATAAGAAATTATTAATTATTCTGAATACTATGTTTACTGTGAATCACCGTATATACTCAATAAATCATAATTATTTCTGATGAATATCAGTTCCTTTTAATCTCTGGCAACTGCGGCATAGTTTTTGAGAAACCATGGCTTTGATTACTATACAAATAAATTAGGCACATAATGGTTTCGTCGTTCAAATTAGTTATTCAGCTTTAACATTTCAGTTTTGGATAGATATTTTCTGATTGTCATATTAGAAACCTAAAAGTCCAGCAGTAAGTGAGTGAGGTTTCATATCCTTTGATGATAGGACTTTTGTATATCCTGTGAATATTTTATGATCAAATTACAAAAAGCTTTCGACAGTCAAGCCATCATTAGTGTGAAAGTCTTTGGGTCGTTTCAAATTTTTTTCATATGAATTATGAGTTGTTGGAATTAACTCATAAAAGGAAATCTACACTCTAACTCATAAAAGGAAATACCTACACTCGTAAAAATGTGCTTCAAATGAATATTGAATAAAACAGGGTGGCCAGATTTTCTGCTGTATGAAATACATAGATCTTATAAAGCTAGATCTGGCATCATATAGTATTTGTTTAGTATCAAAGGGGTCTGCAAGAAATTAGGTACTATGATCACGTGGTAGGTACAACACATTTGTATGGTCAACAATTAAAACGACCAATCAATGGTTTAGTATTTTAACCCCCCCCCCCCCCGGACCTACGAAACAAATAACCTGGATACCGGATCTAGTGTAAGCATATTAAATATATGATGAAATATGAGCAATTTGAAGATATAAGTATTTTGGGGTAAATTTTCCTGAAACCGAACTTCGTGATATATTTCAAAATTTATCGATTTATGCAAGCAAGGTGTATTTTTGTTTTTATCCCTAAGAAAAGTCACATTTGATGATGATTTCTCGACGACGAAACGTTGGACTCGAAATTAGTTGATACTCGAAAAGGAGCAATGAGAAATTATACATCATTCTCCGATATCTACTGGAAACAACTTCAGAAATGATCGAAAAATGCGAAATTTGCTCTTTTCAAATATATCATCTATCCTACCTTTACCGAGATACCCATCATGCTGATCATTATTATGTTGGCCATCCTGTATCAGTAATTCAAAGCCGCCATGCTTATATTTATATAGCCATAAATGACATAAAGAGTATCAGAAGTAGATTAATTAGAAACCGTACCATGAGAAATTTAAATAAATTATGAATTTAGGTGAGATTGGACTTCAGCACCAATTTCAAATTCAAAATTAAAATGTTCTAAAGAAAGTCATCAACCTGTAGGATGAAGTCCATTGTTGTAGTATCTACCTATATATAGCAATCAATAGTTATTTATGTATTAAGGGAATTATGAGGGCCTTAATTACCGATGGCAAAGTTTGCGTCCCGAGGGCTCTATAATTCCCGTGGTACATAGATAATTTTATTTTTGATCGATTTTCATAACAATATGTCCATATTTAGAACGCAATAAATGTTTAAATTCATAACCTTTCTGGTATATTTGAATTAGGTAGCGTTGATTGTAGCATTGTTGGTTGTTGCTAGGTTGTCGCTATGTTACATGTTTATAAGCAAACTTTCTTTATCAATCAATGTTTTTCCGTTAAAAACGTGTTTATTTTTCACCACAAATCGACGATCTTTTTCTGATATAATGGAGGATATTATAAAAAAGCGGAAAAAGTAAGACAATCATTACTTCCATCGAAAAGTGAAGCCCTATATAAAAAAGAATACAACTTATATCTGAAGTGGCTGACACAGAGAAATGTTATGTCAAAAGATGCCAACGAAACTGTCTTTCTGGCATATTTTCAAGAACTGGTAAAGTATTTTCAGTATTTTCTGGTAGATTTGGTAATAATTGTATTCATTCGTTGCAGTCAGAAACGTTTAGCCAAAATTCGTTATGGACTGAATGGTCAATGCTCAAATCGATGGTGACCATATATGAGAAAAGAGATATCACCAAGTTCAACGAACTAGAGGCTTTTTTGAAACGGAAAAGTAAGGGGTATAAGCCGAAAAAGTCTGCTAGTCTTATCTCCTAAAGATGTCATCAAATTTCTAAAGGACGCCCCTAATGAAATTCATTTATTGCATAAGGTAATTTTTTTCTCATAATTTTCTTTTTCGTTTGTTTATTTCGTTTTATTTGTTATAGGTTGTTCTAATTACGGGTTATTTTGGAGGATGCAGAACTCAGGAACTTCTAAATATGAGTATAGCAGATATAGAGGACCGGGAACGTACCGGAAAGTAAAACTGGTGTATCGAAGAAATTTACAGTTGTGGATGAAAAAGAGTTCTCTGCTTTGCCTTTATTGAGACTTTATATGTCCTTGCGTCCTGAAGGTATAAAACGATTTTTTTTGAGCTTCCGACAAAATAAATGTACAACTCAGCCAATTGGAAAGAATATGTTTGGCAAAATTCCCAGCAAAATAGCAATGTATTTAGGATTGCCAAACCCACTAACCTATACGGGACATTGCCTTCGTCGCACTTCTGCTACTGCCCTAGCCAATGCAGGAGCAACTATGACAAACTTAAAAAGACACGGAGGTTGGAGAAGTTCCACGGTGGCAGAGGGGTATCTGGAGGACAGTATTGACTTGAGAAATAAAACGGCGCGTATGCTGTCTACTTTGCCATCAGAAGAGGCAGGCACCTCGACTGTAGTGAACAGCAACAGCACCACCCATAAAAAAGAAGAAATTGTTTCCAGCGGCGGAAGTAATTTTCAGGGAACATTTGAAAATTGTACATTTATTATTTGTAATGACGTGAATAAGGAAAATATGTCTTAGTTTTTATTACATATAAACGTTTATAAGCATTTCTTGTATCATTTTCACCTGTAAAAGGTAAGAGGGAGTTTTTGAACCTTAATATCCCAAGGGAGTTATGACCCTCATTATAGATATCGTAACTATAACGATATAAGCTTATAATGTCACTGTCAGAAATAAAACAGGTTTTTGAAAACCTCCCTTTGATTAATTGCAGTAGAAGACGATTCACCTTCATAGAATTAGATATTAGAAATAAAATTGATTTGACCAATAATCATGTAAAAAATGTTGCTGCAGTACTGAATATTGAAGCCATAATCAAATGAACATGATGAGGGATCGTAGAAAAAGGTGAAATAATTGATTAAATTCGAATTATTTGGGGATTTCAGATATTGAATGAAACAATCAAAATGCCTAACAAGTTAGAAGATAAATGTTGGAATAGAGAAAAATTTAAAAGAACAATGAGTAGAGGGATTTTGTAAAAACATTTTTTTTTCGATAATTTTTGTGAAATGACTTGAGTTAAACCTCACGGTGAGCGCAAATTGGTTACCATAGCCACACAAAATTGTTGTGGGACTATAATCCGAATACGAACGGGTATTCTCATTTGCCTCCGGAGTGTCATGAGACCCAGAATGGCCGTATCTGCGCCGGAACAATCCGGTGGACAATGCCAGTACATGCAATAAGTTCGTCTTCGCAGCAGGCACAATATACTGAATCCCGCATAAATCACCCCAGAACACTCCCTACCATGTAATGATGCTTGTTCCCCTTCTCGGGTCATAACTTGCACAGCTTTTATAGCAGGATTCTCAGAGATGATCGTAAAGCATCGTGGTGGCGGTTCAGATATTCTTCCACCCGCTGATGGTATCCACAATACTGGAGCAAGAAACAGAAAACGAAGTGGGTTTATTCACTTCATCATCTACATACTATTAGATAGCCAAGCAGCACTAACTTGGGGCTCTAAACAATCCCTGGGACAACTGGCAGCAGACAACCAGGTCAAATTTCAGGCTCTCAAAAACCCTTGGGAACACCTCAACCATCTTTCAAAAATCTATATCAGATAGTCAAGCACAAGCTGTGAAGTCATACGCTTGTGAGTCTAAGCTGACTTGGGACTGTAAACAATCCCTGAGACAACTGGCAGCGAACAACCAGGTCACTTTGATGTGGGTGCCAGGTCACAAGGGAGTTGAAGGCAACAAGGGAGCAGGCTGTCTTGCCAAAGAAGAGGCAAATACACAATTTCTCGGCCCAGAACCCTTCTGTTGACTCTCCAAGGCGCACTTGAAATAAGAGGTTTGATGTTGAAAAGCGGATGAAATGGAATCATCTCACTGCAATAGAATGCCAGGACAAAGACAAGCGAAAAGGCTAGTGAACCTTTCGCCAAGGAAAGCTAAACAGCTTCTCGAGTTGGACAAGAAAGACTTGAAACTGGTGACGGGACTTCTCACTGGAAGGGGCCTTCTTAGAGCCCTACGATGTCAGGAAACCTAGGTAGCTCCCAGGAAACTAATAAACTTCGCAAGAAGCCTCGGAATCTGGGGCCTTGAATAGATTAAGGGATAAGTATGCACAAAAGATCTAATAGGTCGAGGTGCTTGAGAGGCTGCACAGCCTTAACGACCTCCCCTATAATCTACAATCTACCAGGTCACTTTTATGTGGTTTCCATGTCACAAGGGAGTTAAAGGAAACATTTTCTTCAATGGATCTATTAATTATCCCCTGACTGAGTATTTTTGATGGTAATATGGGTATTGAGGACTTTCGGTAGAATTAAACACTACTGGATTCTTATAGATCCCTTGTTCGGTCTAGCTCCCGGACAGCAAGATATATCTTATCGATATTAACATTTTAATTAAATCTTGTTGGCGCCAAGGCGTTTTATTGGATTTTATGGCGTATTCCGGCAATATTTGATTCCTGTGGTGTTGTGTTGTCTCATCGAGGAAATTCAATTTGTTGACATTGCTCGATGCCTCCCGCTGGATTTGATTATTTCGCACCCTGCGTAGGTAATTGAATCGGATTTTCACGCCTTACTTTCGGAAGATACGTTCAAATATGGAGATTATTTCGAGGAAGCCTGAAAACCGTGAGATGAACAACAGGGAGATAGGGTTACAAAGATGATACAAAGAACGCTAGATCGAGTATGTTTATTGTATTGATCTTATTTAACCGAATTGTAAGTATATCAAATTTATACACACGGTGTTTCAGAGTTGAAATGACATAAGCCTAGAGGAGATTCTGCTCAGCAAGCAAAATCTTGGGAAAGTTCACATGAACATGGATCAGAGAAAGATTCGTTTCTGAATCATTACTAGGTGTTGGTTTAAAAAAAAAAGGTTTTTTATCAATAGCTGGAAAACGCTTCATCTGTTTTCGATGATATTTTCAAGGTTCTTTCAAACAATATATTTTTTTATTAATAGATATAAAGAAAATTTGACTTCGCAGTTAGTTTGTGCTTGAAAATGAGTAAAATACTGCATCTTTCCTCTTTTCATGTGCTACTCTAAATCTGTCAAATTTGACCATTTTTTCGAAAATACTCAAGAAATCAGTTTTTTTTTATTTAGAAAAATTCCAGAGAAAAAAGTTGCTCAGTTTCCAATTTTGTACATTTGTTTCAAATTTGGACACTCTACTGTCACTTCGACTTGTTTCATTTTTTTTTAATTCTTCGAATCTTTCGCTCTATCGATTCGAACGAAACATGATTCAAATTTCATAATTTCGATGAATATGAGACTTCAATATCATATCTTGCCCAGGAAATACCCACTTTGGCCTGGTACCAGAAAATAAAAAAAATGCATCTCCAGAAATTCGTCTTTGTTGTTGCAAAGTTCATCTAGTTTTTTCATTTCATTGTTAAACTGATGTGGATTTTCAATGTATGGACGTTAATATGTCAGTAATCGAATAAACGAATTTCTCTTCATTTTTATTACACTCGTATTTCTTTTTTTAATAGATTTTTATCCGGTTTGATTTTTTTGACCAATAATCCAGTTACAAACAAACCCGAAATATCATACTTTTCTGTAAACTAAACAATACCTACAGTTTCATAACTATTCAAAAAACTTTCGTTTTAGCGATTTGTACTAGACATGATATAAAATTTTGTGATTTTAAACAATACAAGACTAATGCAACATCTCGGGATGAAAATAGTAGGTAGGTACCTACTGATCAATTCGAAATAAAATTTTCACTTAGAGTCGAAGTGACAGTAGAGTCCAAATTTGGAACAAATGTATAAAATTGGAAACTGAGCAACTTTTTTCTCTAGCATTTTTCGAAATTTCCAGAAGAAAAACTGATTTTTTGAGGAATTTCGAAAAAAAAATCAAATTTGACGGGTTTAGAGTACATGAAACAAGGAAAGATGCAGTATTTCACTCATTTTTCAAGCACAAACTAACTGCGAAGTAAAATTTTCTCATCTATTAATAAAAAAAATTACATATATGTCGCGAACTTTATGTGTGACACTGTATTTCATCCCAACCCTGTTTCTTTCATAAATAGGTCAAATGAGCAAAAAGGTGAATAGTTTTGGATATTACGCTTTTTTGTTTTATTAAATTTTTTTATTGAAACTGTTGGACAATGTATAAGGATGTAGAAGTGAAAATATTGTTATATTTGACCAAATCAAAACGCATTTACAAAAGAACCAAGACAGGTCCGTATTTAATAAAAATAACGTGATGGCGAAGACACCGAAACGTCATGTTTGAATATTTTTCAAATAAAAACTTTGAGTGCTAAACTAAAAATTGCATAACAATAGCATTTTTAGTTTTCCTGTATAACTCGAGAGTCCATGCTGATTTATATTTTCACCAATCATAATCTCCAAAAAAGTTATCATCTTGCCCATTTGATGATAAAAGAAACGGCCGTCCTATAGAATGATATTTTGTACCAATCATCTGATTCAATTCAGTCAACCGACAAATATATCATGTAGGCATAGTTCATTCGAAAAACAATATCCAGCGTTATTGTATTCCACCGGATTTTTCAATCGGAACGGAATATATCCACCTCATATTTCATAAAAGCGCGTTCTTTTCATGAAAGTGCTATATATTTTCGCGGAGGGCTATCTGACTGTTGGCGTTTCGATAAAAAAAGGCGTAGGAAAGATAAAAGATGGTGCGATATGCAAACATCTCGAAGTTATTTGAATATACGGTAGCAAATGTGAGAAAAAAGGATCTGGAAAGATCGGGATTCCAAGAGGAAATCAATGTTCACGCAAAAGCAAAGATGTTTTCCATAGAGGTACCAGAAATGACTCAATTTCAATAAATCAAACTTTGTTCGAACCCCTGACCAAAAAGAAAAATATAGATTGTGAGAAATACTCGATACAATACACCTATACTGTTGGATCAGTTGGCAGATATCTGTACGTTTCACCGTTGAAGTGAGTTACCTCTGTATTCTTCACTTCGAGCATGGGATTGATTGATTGATTGATTTTGTAAGCAGGGGTGGGCCTTCGAGAGCCCAATGTGCACTGAGACCACTCTGGTGGGTCCATTGTGCTGCCCCTGATGTGTCGCCTCCCTAGATCGTAGCTACCCTGAGCCCGTCATCTGAGCCTGTCATAGCCTCCGTGCGTCTATTTGTGTACTCGGCCTTAGTGTAATTCATAGAAAACCTCACTGTAATCCCATGTCATATCTATTGACATGACTGTTCTATGTCATAATTGTCATCTGTCACACATAATATATTTATGGCGCAAATGTGCGTTTCTACTTATCTTTTTACTGTAGTAAGCTGTAATGAAAGCTAGATATTGGTAGATATCCAAATATCGAGACTTTGAGCTATGGAAATGTGATTTGTGAAGAACATAATATCATCATTGATGACATCATATAACTAACTTGGTGATAAAAAACGACTGAAACGTGATTTAGTGCCCAGGCTGAATCTTGGTCCTCAAAAGCCTCTGTCAACTATCCAGTGAACAGTGTAAACAGAATTCAAATTGTTCAAAGCAGAGAAAAGTTATTCAGATTTCAACAGGGGCAAAATTTCAGGGGTGCGACGTGATTAGTGCTGTGTAGTTTAGAATAAATACATATATTATAATATAATGTGTGCTTTATTCCATATGGAAATAGTTTTTTTTGACTGTTTACTTACCATATTGTGTCACAGGAACTAAAATTATTATTACAAAGATTGGTTGATCACAAACTTATTTACTGTAGGATAAGGTTTATAGAATAGAATTTATTCGTCGCTGAAGAATTTTACATACACATAGAACGATACATACATAGAAACTTGGAATAGTTAAAGAACGTTAGGAAATATACAATCAAGATAATAAATCCAAAAAAATACAAACATTTGATTGATTAAAAATATTATTATTCGGATGTATAATGATTTCCATAATTCGCTCCAAAAACTTTGGTTTCACCCTGGAACTGCTAATTTAGATAATTCTTTATGTAATGTTTCTTCAGAGATGTTAATGTTGATAATTGGTCCCAAAGCACAGTCCAGAGGTGGTATGTGTACCAAAGGCTAGACCGGACCTGGTTACAGTAATAGTGCGCATGCTCCCGGCCTGAATTATTTTCAGTCTGCGCGAGATTCAAAAGAGTCTATGCTTGAGAAGTTCCTTTGGAATTCCAGTTATTGGTTATATTTCAGTGGCAGTAGCCGGTTCAAATTGTAACCCAACCTCGGGGATTCTAGAGGTTTCAAAGCTGCTTGGCTATCTGAGCATATCAAAATTTATTATTATTATTATTATTATTGTAAACCATCCTTTGAATTTCTTGTACACGGATCATACGTGATATCAGCCCTGGGGCGCAGTCCGCATGAGAACGTGGATACATTTTTTGAATACGAGACTTTTTAATTGGATCGAAAATTCTCAGGAACCTTATAGTTAATTTCTGAAGGTAAGTACCCATCATTTGAATAAAGGAACTTACTGCTAGAAACATTGCTTCCATTATAGATTATGATTAATATTTTTATATTTTCAGTCAATCATTGAATCAATTCGTTTAGGGTTAATGTCAATGTGGTCAACAATATTCAATTTTGTTTACATGACTTCGCTATGTCAAGTTATAATTCATTGTTGGGGAATCCACCAAAGTTCTGGATCAATTTCAATGTGCCAGTCAAAATGAAAATCAAGTGACACTATAGCAAAGCCACCTGAGCTGCACAAAAGAGACCTTTCAATATCCGGTGTATTCAGCAACCTCACAACTGCGTATAAACCTATAAATTTATTATTGTTCATTAATTCCGTTGAACTCGTCATAGAATCGAAGCCCTATTGAGACAAATGTGGTAGAGAAATATTTTCACCTGATGTATTAGTTCTCATGCTTGGGGATATCGGAAAAGATGGTTTCTTTTTCTCATTTTCTAATTCCACTACCATATGTTAGAGTGAATATGGTCCAATTCATTGGACCCCACAGATCACAGATCTAGAACATATCTCAGATCAATTAATTTCCAGTTGCCAGTGAAATATAATCTTCAAACAAAAGAACGTAGACTATAGTTATCTAGAATAAGTTAGAACTTTGAGATAAGGCCAAAAAAATATTGGTAGATCTCTCTGATATGGATAATTTATATTTTTGTACAAATTTCTTTGGATCTTTGTAATGGTTTCCATATGTATATAACTTTGAAGACTGAATATCGTTCTAAGGAAGAACTAGGTCTGCGTATTTGCATTACCGTCTATTTATAAACACAGACGATGAAGTTCTTCAAGAGTTCCAAAAGTTTTACGAATTTTCTCTCACTCGACGATTGTGCAACTAAGGTATATTAAGCAAAATTGAATAGATAATAAGATGAGAATAATATAATTATTGAGAAGTGTTCTATTTTTATATTATCTATTATTCCGGTTAATCTAGAACCGTCGTTCATCAAAATATTTTCAGTTTTTTTTCCTGATGAGAGTTGTTAGAAAATATAAAGAAGTTCAAATTGCAACCCCCATTATTGAAAACCGCTTTCATAATAATGAACACGTCGTATAGGCGGTATGAAGTACCCCACCCTGTATGAAATACAATGCGATGACTATTACTTATTCATAGCATGGAAATATTTGACAAACACGTCGGGAGGTGGTAAATTCAATTTGGCCCGGAACTTTTTCCATTCTCCATGCATCATCCGTTGGAAAATATCTTGTCTCCATGAATCAAAAACATGAGCTCTGGATCAATTTGACAAGGAAATTGCATACGTAGGTATACTCACGGTATCGGCACTTTTAGCTTAGCTTCCATTTTGAAGGTACTCACCACGTCCGGATGCACGATGTGCTAAAAAACAAAATAAAATAGATAATTATGATGAATACGATTGTGCAATTGAGAGGAAAGAGAGGTTTCTACGGATTTTAGAAACATACTTTTGGTTCTTGAGATATCGATGAAAGATCAAATTGATACATGTTGATGGTCTAATATAGGATTGTGATAAATGTTGTTTATTGTTCATGATATGCATATCGACTTTTTTAAGGCTTTCGACATTGTAATGAAGTGTTTTTCAGCGACCTTCATTACTACAGGTCGGATACATAACACCCCCGGTATATTATTCGAATCATTGCTAGGTAAACCTGTTGTAAAATATTATATCTGATATTTCGTTCCTGTTTTCAAGATTCTTATGTTTAAATTGTACAAAAGCATGGGCAATGATTCGATATATAATTTTCCAGAAAATCGGAGATATTGGTACATTCCTCATTATAAGTATTCATATATATCCTATTCAGAAGAAATGTTATTCCTGGTATTTTATTTATAATTCTTTCCAAAACTCTGCTACCTGTTTTTAACTGAGTTTTAACTGACAAACAATGTCAAGCAAGGACAATCTGTACCGTTTTTATCCTGATTTTTTGGAAAACCGAATAGTGCATTAGGTTAGTCAGTTTTAAAACAGGAGTCAGTTAGCACCTGAGTGGGTGAGAATTAAGTGATTGCCGAGACGTTAGCCGTGATCAAAACTTTTGAAGCTGTGTTCGATTTTGTTTCCGGGTTTCCGATTAATTGTGTGCCGCAGAGTGTTACCTGTAAAACAACCTGTATCGTGAGAGTGTTCCTGAAAATAAGGATTAGCTGAACCGGTGGTATATTTTGCTGCGTACCACCCAGAAACCCTGTAAGTCAGAATATTGAGTTATATTGATTCGTGTAAACATTCCTGAGATTTTTCACTGTCGTATTTAAATTCAGTACAGAAAATTCTGCCGAGAATCACTATAACAACCCAGAATATAATTTCATTGAATCAGAAACCAGAATTGCACTTTACCTGAAACACGTTTCAAATTGCATATCGCCTGAATTCTAATAAATTGTTTTCCCGATTTGTCAAGACCCAGATCTCACGAACCGCCCTGTATAATAAAATCCGCGATAGAATCAAAGTAGAACGAACGATTTGTCATTGCCTTTGCTTCAGTGGTGGATTTCCTGTATTATCTGTTTTGTTTCTTTTAACTGTTTTAAGGCTGTTTGATATTATTTCATATTTTCCTGAAAATCTGAAGTCCTTTGTAGGGCTCTTTACCGAAAAAAGAGCTTTACAACATACTAGATCAGGTTATTTTCTCTTCGCCAAATTATACATTCACCTCCTTTTGAATGTGGAAAATCAAACAAACACATATTTTGTTGAATTGTTTGCACCCCCCCCTAGACGAATCTAAAATTTCAATTACTACTTAGAATAATTAGTCTATATTGTACTAAAATTGACATTCCATCTACAAGTGTGTGAAACAACACAAACAGGCGCCTTGTGCCTAGGTGTATTTCACCCACTTGTGGTGGATTGAACTCGATAAAAATTCTATTTATACCACGTTTTGTACCGAATAATTGTACTGATTATTGTACTGTTATTATTGTATATAATGTACTGATTATTATGATTAAACTGATTGATTGATTGATTGATTGATTGTTTATTTCACTCTATACACTGAGAAAAATAATCCGTTATGAATACCGAAAGATGACTATATTATACCAAGCGTTGTGGTCAAATAGGCGCCAATCACTACATTTATTAAAAATTACCACTACGAAATAGTACGATTCAAACAATAATAAATACTGAAGCTTCAAGTATGAAGTACTTTTTCTGTTTGGTTATTATTTACCACTACAAACAAGTAACTCCCACTTGTCGATTTGTTTTATTTATCGGTGGCATGGAGTACTACATACCGAAATAAGAATATTACCTAGCATTCACATGACAATGTATAATACTACCTATCCTTTTTGGTTGATGAATTTGTGAATATTGTTTATCTATACTGATGTAATATTAGGGGTTTTAGGAGGTTAATTATAACTTCAATATATGAGTATTTCATAACTATATATTGTTTTCCGGTAACATAATCACATGTTGGATATTGGATATTATGCGAAAAAAATTTAGGAGTAATATATTCTAGAAAATAATGCCAAAAAGGATTAAATTATTCTACAGAGCCAAAGAGCCTTGAATTCCATGGACCTTCTAAAGATGTCCTTCTGTCTCAATTTTTCTGCTTCTGGATCCTGAAAATGTACAATTGAAAAAATGAAAATATTCGAGAATATCATGATGAAATAAGCTGTCGTCGAGGAAATCGTGAAAAAATAACACGTTTATTCATTGAGATAATCATTCGAACCACATGCACCCTTTCAATATATCATTATCAATGTCAGAAAGGCTCCAACAAAAATGAAAAAGAGTATTATCATCATAATATAATAATAATTCACCATTAACTTCCATGACAACAAATTAATACATAATCTTCATAAAAGTTTCAAAGTTATGATTTACTTTCATTTCACGGCATTTAGGCTATAAAAAGTATTTATTTCAAAAATCCACTCTGAAAGGCCAATAAGCCTTATATAAGTGAGTTTTGACAAAATTATGGACACTTTTAGCAATGTAATAGAATCACCCTATCAATTTTTAAGGCACAATTTTCGGACATCAGGTATTTCTAAAGAGAGAAATTCGTGTACGAAAGTTGTTAGATCATTCAGGGATAAATAATTAATCACTGTTGAATGTTGATGAATATTCAATGGTCACATCAGGTTTTGGGAAAATAATCAAATACAAAAGTACAAAAATAATCACATATTTTTTTCCTTAAATAAAAAAAAAACAAAAAAATGCCCACTGTTGGTGTAAGACATACTTACATGCGATTCTGGAGTCTGCCATTACTGCCATTCCAAATTCACTATTACACTCAAAACAGAATTCAACTTGAATACTGGTATTAATCCAAATTCCACTGAATCACTAATTTTTGTATTATAGGTATATATTCGTTTTCATTAAACTACAACTTGAACAGCTAAAGTGCAAAACTAAAGTGATAAAACAATGAGAATGAGTACACAAACCACCAACGGCAAACAACAGCACAACAAATGACGTCGCAATTCGCATCCCCGATTCACCACTGAGCTGGTGCATATTTCGCGTGCTTATTGATTCGGAAATCAATAATCAATACTCTTCGTAGTGGTAAATCTTGACAACACGGAAAGTATTCTCATACGTGCTACCATTTGTATTGGTAAATATAAATATTAGTTAAGTTATATTCACCCTGAACCTAATACCACTACAGGAAAGGTATTCGATAATTTCGTGTTATAGAACATTTCAATTAATGAGGTAGTCAATAATAATTTGAATTATTACTATTCTGATGTGGTATGCAATAGATTTGTCGAGATATTGAGCACTTATAAACGTAATATCACTAACATGTGATTTGTTCAATGAAACTTATTCGACATTATCATTCATTTAGTAAAATAAAAATCTATTTATTTTTTCAGTGTATATCAAGAGTAAAAAAGATTGAATAAATACGTTGACAATGCAATCAATACATCAATGTAATCAAAGAAAACAATCTATTGAATGCTATGAAGAATTAATTTTAGTGTAGGTACTTAGGGAGAAGTTATTTTTGTTTTTATTCATTATACCATCTGAAATAATGGAAAGTAGGTTGAATGTACGGATCAAAATTTTGTCAAATTCGTAATAATAAATGACTGTCACTGCATCTCGTTAATATCACGAAATATTGCAAAACATATTTCGAATTAGTTATGCCTGATCAGATTTCCATACCTTTCAATAAATTGGGGATGAATGAAATTATAGTCTGAACATATAACAGTCGAGGGTAATGTGTACTGAATTTGCTAATGAAATGAAATGAATGCAACTTTTGGTGTACTATGGACTTTTTTTGGTTCATATTCTGAAATTGATGAGTTCCATATTTAGGTTTGATAGGAGTTGTATGGCACACTTTGTGAATGTATTTCAGCCATTGGAAAATCTCATTTCTGCTCTAGAGAATCTCTGCACAAAGCCACATTAGCAGCAGACTATCCAGTAATAATTATACAAAGCATTCTCTGTTATATTATATGGAGAGTACCAAAGGAATATTAGAGTGATGCGAATAACTGATGTATATTTATGCCGAGGAATAGAAGATCATTAGTACAATACGAATCTTTGTAAATTATGTTTATGTAGGACAATCAACTCAGCATCTAAAATCCAAAATGGAGAAACAAATATCAAAACAATGCAAATTTTCACGAAAGTTTTATTGCAATTCTCAATGAAAATATTGTTGAAAATATAAATTATAAACATTTGTGGTTATTTTCTGGGGAGAAAATTCGAAAGAGTCGCGAAATGGTTGAATGAATTTTATTATCGACCACTCAGTATTATTTGTCTTCAGCCAGTTCGAATGTGTTTCGTAGATTCAAGCGTTCAAATCAGCCGGAAAAGTACTCTAAATCATCCCCATCACATCAAATATTCCATGTCCATGTATCGACTCCAGAAGGGTGAAGCGAGCATTTTTTACAAATGAAGATTTATTCGACTATCTGTCCGATTTTACTTATTTCTCCCTCGACATTTGCACTTTCAACTCGCAGCCCTTCGCTTTTTCACTCGCTTCGAGACTTTAAATACAACTTACGTCAGCCCATCCGATTGGGGAAATATATTCATGGGAAAAGTTGAACGTTGAGCCTTTTTTCATTGTAGTAACGAAGAAAATGATATCATTTTTTTTGTAGGAAAATCACCAACCATATCTTGTGGGCTCCTGAAATTAGTTACGAATACTCACCTAATACAGATTTCAAGTGAGTGGAATGGAAATAGGATGGAATAGGCATAGTCTTAACAAATTCGGATTTGGTGTGATTTTTAATGGTTTGGTGTGGTTTAGTATGGTTTAGTGTGGTTTAGTGTGGTTTAGTGTGGTTTATTGTGATATAGTGTGATTTAGTGTGGTTCTTCACAATCTATTTCGCTCATCAAAAGAGTTCGATATTGAGGCAGTTTTATCCAAACATTTACACAATTAAATCAATTTAATGACAGATTAGCAAGTAATGGGATATCTTATCGGATACTGATCATTCCACATCATTAACAATGCTTATGATCTATACTGATCGTGGGAGATATTGTCAGCATCATAGTGTTTGCAAGATGAATACCTTTCCGTAAATCTGATGAGAGAACACATTCAAGTTCATTAATCATTATGTTCGGGATAATGGATGTTAATTAACAATTCCCGTGTTTTCGTGTTGGCCTATGTAACATTTTCCCATAGAGTGCATGAAACCAATATTCATCGGTTCATTGCATTTTGTAATTGAACAATATTTCGGTCTCAGAATGTTTGAATGTGATATTGATAAACATGAAGCCAATCCAGACTCAGTGTTCGAGTTACACACACATTTTGGTACGGTATTTTCAAACATTTCAAATTAATTTCTTCGACATGTCTTTCCAAAATAAACCTCTTCAATTTGTATGTAACTTTTGAAATATTTCAACTTCTGCACTGTTGTCAGATCTAGTGTTACTAAAACAAACCTGAGCCTATCTCACTCTGACATAATATGAATTTGAATATTAAATTCTAATTTTCAACGGTAAAAACATCATCATCATAAAGTGTGATATTTTTCTGGGCAGTACTGCAATACAATAGCTTGTACATAAAATTAAATTTCCAATTTTGAATATTTTTCTCACCTTCAATATATGTTGCCACAAGTGACTTCAAAATGTGAAATGTAATTTTACTGATCCTATGTTGAGGATTATGAAATTTGAATATGTATGGCATATAAATTCGGGATGATGGCTGAAATAACGAATGTGCTCTGCTATAGAGCGTTACAATTGAAATTTCGAAGTTGTTCTGGCAACAGTGCAGAAGAAAAAATATTTTCAAATGCTATATTCCAGCATCCCATAACCCAAATTTTTTTTTCGTATTCTAGTATCTTGATACATCTAATACATCATCAAATTTGGCGTAGGTACCCTGTACAAGTTCGTATATTCATCCACATCTTCAATTATTGCAAACCGAAATGTTGTCGGTAATTAACAATTTGCTAGTTGCCCGTTATATTGCTTTTTGGTCTAATGTTGTGTCCAGTTCATCGAACAGTATGCAGGTAATAAGTATCCATTCAACTGTTGTCGCACATGTATCGATGTCACTAATGGTAAAATAACCGCCTTTATCGAAGCTATACATGTATAGACTGGTCAACGTGCAATGAAATGTTTACAGAGTAACGTACTAATTATGTATGTATGCGCATCTTCTACATAACGATAGAACATATAATCAGATGAATTGTCATAGATGGTTCAAACCCCACTTCAAAAGTCTTTCGAAATGATCTTTTCAGTAGTAATACCATAAGTACTTGATTAACATATATTTAACCTACTGTGTAACTCTCATGGTTACCGGGATCTTCATGCTGTTCATCTTTATCTCAAGCACACTGTACACAGTAAAACAAAACTTGGGTGTAATTTCAATCAAATGGATTTCAGAACAAACTCTGACGAATACAACACCTGGATATCAAAGTTTTGCCCTTCTGATTATACATTTCACAATTGGTGTCAATTCCGATCTTAGTAGAGAAAAATGAAACTATTCTGAAACATAAAATCATAAGAAACACCAAATGGTTGAAATGTAATATTCTCAATGATGCTGTCATATATATATAAAGTTTTTTTGTGTAGCCACATGAATAGTTTACAATTTCACTTCTGGGAATTTCCTACTCATTTTGAGCCATTCATTTGCATAAGTGATGTAGATAACGCATAAAAAAGACCTTTTATATAAAATGAACACTAAATTACACCGTGTCATATCACCATGGAATCGAGGCGGTGCATGAATCATCTAATTTCGTGGCAATAATCATTCGTTAGGTATTGATATAAATTAATAAAAATATCGTATGTGAGAGCATGTGGATGGTGTGAATTTCATGCACTCATCTGTACGATCTTAGAACGTTGGAACTTTCGCCAATAGGTGGAAATGGCGTCCATCCTACCATACCTGATTTCAATATTGGGCATGATATATTAGATGATTTTAATACGGATCAGTATCAATTGGCCTAGGTCCTAGTGCTACTGATCAGGAATAATGAACCGAAACAGTTAATCAACCGAATCGTAATAGGTAATCCAACCTAGTGAAAACACAGGAGGTGGTGAATAATTGCACTGATGCTCAGTGTTTATGAACGCACCAAAGAGAATTTCGTGGAGATAGGATTCAGCATCAAAAAAATCACAGAATATGCATCACACCACTGCGGTGTAAAATCACACTTTCTGAAATGCATGAACAACACCTCCAAAGTGTACATTCTGCGAAATTCAGCACTAACACTAGTGTTACTCACGACTGGGTTTTATTACTAAAAACACCTATGGAAAAGTTCACGTAACACCTACAGTGGTGAATAATAAGCCGGTGTTTACTGTCACTAAAACAATCAGGACCTCAGGGTACACAAGACGGTGTTAGCTGGAGTAATTTTTTTTCACTGTGTATATAAAGTTGATGCATGTTTGAAAACTCAACATGAACCGAGTAGAAGGCACGTGAATGCGTGATCATTGGCAGTTGTAAAAAATGGCCGAACTAATAACACAAGAAATCGACTAGTTAAACATTCGTCGTCGTCAACCAGATTAATCTCTGATCTCCCCTACCCCCTTACACAACTTGGGAAACTATCGCCCCTTCGCCTCTCCTCACACCGGTAATTAGAGCTGCAGATAGAATCTGGGTTTCGATAAAAGTTGCATGATTTACTGGGCAAAGTTGTTGAATAACGAGCCCTAATAAGAGTGGTATAGGAAATGCTACCGAAATCTAACGAATATATGGATATAAGATTAGGGATTTTGTTTGATGAAGCACACGATTAGGGTACAACTGGCAACCAACTCAGCTTGACATTTTATCTGCTAGAATCAATATGGTTCGTTGTTATTCACTGTCAATTTTGAAGTAATTCAATTATAATGCCAGAGGCAAACATTGTCATAAAAAATCACCAGAACCGATAATCAATATCAATATATTTAATATATTTAATATGAAACATCCGACTCGAAGAACCAAAATGTTTCGTTGCTCAGGGTATCAAATTATATTGAATTTGTGGACTGTATATCGATTTTATTGATTTTTTATCACGATGTTTGCCTCTACAGCATAAATTATTGAATTATCGAATTTTGAGATAAGTGAAGAATTGTGAATAAGGCAAAAATGTTGGCCTTCATCTACGAGAAACGCATGTGAGAAAATAGTAAAGTGTTGTGTACGAATCAATATATCTCGTGGAAAATTTATCAGAATTCATGGTAAATTGCTCATTTCATTTTCAAAATGTAGGTTTGGATTATGGTGGTCCATTTTCCAAGAAAGATAGAAAACCAATTTATGTTTTTTCTACGATAACTGTTTTATTGAATTATGAATAACCAGTACATTAATATTCAAACAATGAACTGAGGGATTATCTGAAGAGAACAATCAACGTTAATGAACAAGATATACTGATTTCATACTATATAGTTAACCCCAAAAACGAACCGAAACTGAAGTTGGCAATGCTTTGCTCATTATTATTGGAAGCCAGCCTGTCGATAATCCCTTTAAATTTTCATCAGATATTGAGTGCAGAATTGTGTACTGACTATTTCGGTGTCAATGTCAAATTAGCTGATGCTGCCACTATCCCAATATCCCACTATGATTCATTATCATCTATTCAACACTTGTGAGTTTAGTCACACAATTCAGTTGAGTTAAATTGAACCCTTTTTATATACAGAGAGTCCCTGTAAGGTCCTTACGAAAACTACAAATTGGTAACTCCATGATGTAGAGATTATCATCTTATAAAATGGTTCTTAACGCCGGTGTTCCACAAGGATCTGTTTTAGCACCAACTTCATTTCTGCTTCATATCAACGACCTCCTGTCCTGTCCACAACTTCACGGATGATAGTACTCTTCATACTGCCTTTTCCTCTAGAGTCCATATATTTGAAGGTGAACAAAAATGTGCTTTTTATTTTTGTACCCAGTTGAAATCATATGGGTATATTTTTATAAGAATCATATTTTTCTTCATCGATCGATTTCTTATCAAGACTTCACTGAGAAGATCCTGTCTGGAATCATATTGTATAGCATCCGGAAATATCGATCCAATGAAATGAAGAATTTTCAGCGATGTCGACTAGGTTTCTCAGCTTGACATGTGACAAGGAATCCCTTTCGATGTAATTTACTTTATGACGCTTCGGGGTCGAAGAGCTGTATTGGAAAATCTGCCATAATATGTTTGCGAAAAGGTTTGAATATAATTCAACTGAAAATCTGATACTTATCGCATTTTCATAAAATAGAAATGTGAGTTGTGACACTCGATATGTCGCATACTCTGAAAGGTTATTCGTGTGAATCCATTTTTTTCCACAACAAGAAGAATTTTGTAGACCTGCACCCTTGAATATACAGAAGGTTTTTGAAGACAGAGACTGTACGGACTCCCCAGATCAATCTTGTTTTTGAATCATATTGCTTCCTTTACTGATTATTATGCATGACATACATCATTTAGAATGACAGAAAGTGATGCAAATTTCGAAAAATAAAATTAGATACAATTCGAAATGTTCCTTCTAGTGTTTCGAATGACTTAAAGAAGACTTAAAAAAGAAAAAAAATCATGCGGTTAATCATCTGAGCAAAGTTATAGTGTCAGGAAAGTACGTCATATCTATCGGAAGGACATATATTTTTGATATTTCATCAAATATTACCGGTGTAATATTTCAGCGACGTCAGCAGCATCAAAGTTTACAGAATATACTTCTGTAAACTTTAACAGCATGATAGAATTTTTCTATTTTGGTTGTATAATAAGTCATTGTGCAACGCAAATGCGTGTCGAAATAGCCTCTATTTCGATACGCATTTCTTATTATTCGGAGATTGGTACAATCGAACTGTCAAATGAAAGTCAGAAGAGTTAGGCCCAGTTTACTTCTGAGCGATTTGGATTTGGTGATATTAGCAGTGAAAAACTCAATGTTTTAATTGGTGAATTTCAATTCAGGGTGTATGTAATTTCATTTAAATTGACCAATAAAAATAATAACAACATTGAACTTTTCACCGCTGGTATTGCAATAATTAAAATAGCTCAACTGTAAACTGGGCTTTACGCTTGTGCGTCAGATTTTAATTATTTCAATGTCATCATTGTTACAAATCGAAGATGTTTCTGTGATTGATCGATATTGAATCAATTTTTTTCTTCAAATCAATTCAAAATAGAAAAAATTTCATATGACACACGTTTTATAAGACACGTTGTCGCACTTGGTCACTTGGAGCACTCCTCGCTTCGCTCGTCGTACTCCAAACAACGCGTGCGACAAAATAGGGTCTTATAAAACTTGTATCATAACATACTATTATTACTACTGAATTATATACACAGAGCATCTTTATTTTTCTGACTACGTTAGATGTCAAACATCAATCATATCCATGACTGAATTTATGCCTATTACGATCAAGCAACTCCAGACATTTGCCATGCCAGCAAATTCAAGTTGAATTCTTGAAGGTAGAACTATCAGGTATCTCGCGACAAACATCAATAAGTCTCTGTTGCATTTTCTTTTATTCCAAAAACTCATTCACAGTCTGATGTGCCTGTATTATTCGTATCTTTTCTCAGGAGATTCTCATTTCAAGAACTTTCCTGCAATTGCTTAGTGGTACGGAATCGTCCCATCTCATCTCATTGAGATAACGAATCAGGTTGCAATAGCACAGTAATGATTCCGGAGTAGGTGCATAATACCTGAATCCAAGTACTTGAACGCAAATGATTTCTTGTTGTTGCAAAAGTCTGTGAATACCCAGGAAAATTAGACCTCTTAATCAATGAAATGAATACTTGAGGACGTTCCTTTTCAGTTCGTGTACCAATTAATTACTAATGAAAGCTGAAGATGATGACGAATATTAATCAAGCAAGTCTGAATTATTCCGCGACTCAATGATCTGCCTTTTCTTGTCCATCGAGATTTATTGTCGCCTGGTCCCAACATCTCAGAAACGAAACAATTCCGAATCACAGCAGCACTCTAGATGTCGGGCTGTCTTTAAATATTTATGCCTGACAAAAAATTGACTTGGAAGTTTCTTGCCGGAAAATAGAGACGGCGAAACTGAAATAGATATCTCACGAAAACTTCCGATTCGATTTGTCCTGTTTTGTTTCAATCTAATGCGCCTTTGGCAGCGAAATCGATATGGGGTTGGGCCACAAATAAGTTTCCAATATTGAGATTTTATTTTTACATTAAGTTTATACAAAATTATCGCATTCGTATCTTCGCATTTTTCTGTGTGATCAGATTTTACTTTTTGAGTTGAGAGAAAAAATCAATTGACCATTTCAGTTAAGAATACAGCGTTGAAGAGATAGTGAAGGTTTTTTCTCGCTTCTCATTGGTCTAGAAGCAAAGCAAGTTTACAAAATGTGAAATATTGCGATATCGCAACAATGGAAGTGGTTAGTTGACCGGACGGCTGTTTATAAACAGTGAAATAAAATCCAAAGTTGACGTTAAAGTCTTATTTCCATTATATTTACCAAGCGCAGGACATGAATTTGATTTCGAAAATTGAATAGTTATGGCAAAAAACCTCGAGCCAGCCCCTGCAATCTGCATAAGTTCATAGAGTGCCAGACCAGAAATAGTCATTCAATTCAACTGAATATAATATATTATTGTCATGGATAATGCTCAATACCATTTATTGGAAGACAACAACTGTGAATTCTTATTCTAAATGTATAGAAATTCCTTTTTTGCTTTTTTCTGACTTTTTACTTTTATTCTTCAAAAATATGTCATAACAAGAAAATCTCCATAACAATGTGAATTATATACAATCAGTAATTTATTTTTGTAACATCTTTCTTTATTTCATAACATTCTCCCCACCGTGAACATTCTTCTCGGAATCTTCACCACCTACGTCTAGTCGACAGATCTTCGTTACCGGTCGCTTGTACAATCCAGTTGATGTTTGTACTTCCACCACTCGAACAATGTCGTCCTTTCCAGGAAAAACTGCCTTTATTCTTCCAAGTGGCCAAGAATTCCGTGGTAAACTACCATCAATTACCACAACAACATCTCCAACAGCAACTGATTTACCATCTTGATTCCACTTGGCTCGTCGGGATAAAGTTGGCAAGTATTCTTTGATCCACCTGAACCAAAATATTTCTGACAACCTCTGAGACTTCTTCCATTGTTTCCGCAAATCTTGTTCTCCGAATGGTATCGGAAAAGGATTCTTGGATGGTGAACCAATTAGAAGATGGTTCGGCGTTAAACACTGAGGGTCACAAGGATCTTCTGAGACATGTGTGAGAGGTCTACTGTTAACAATATTCTCAGCATCTATGAATAGGGTATAAAGAACTTCATCTTTTGGGGCTTCTTCATTAAGAGTAACCTGCAGAATTTTCTTCACGGATCCGATGAGACGTTCCCAGCATCCACCCATGTTTGGAGTCATTGGCGGAATAAAGTGCCACTCTATTTCCATCTCTGTTAACTCATTGAATATCACGTTCTTATGCAATTCTTTATAGAATTTCTTGAGTTCTTCATTCGCTCCTTTGAAGTTGCTACCATTGTCCGAATAAAGGTGCCTGATGGGTCCACGTCGAGAAATCATCCTTCTGATTGCCATGATAGTACTATCGGTTGTAAGAGAATATGCAATTTCCAAATGAATCGCACGGATTGTCATACAAGTAAATAATACTCCCCACCGTTTTTCTCTATGCCGTCCAACTGTGACAAATAATGGACCAAAATAATCGATACCAACGAAAGTGAATGGTTTCATTCCTGGAGTTAGTCGTATTTCAGGTAAGTCGCCCATTCGAGGAGTACCTGGTTTTGCATTCTTCACTTTGCAATACTGACATCTCTTGAATGAATCCTTAACAGCTTGTCGTCCCTTGATGATCCAGTATTCCTGACGAAGCTCATTCAAAATCATTTCTTTTCCTTGGTGGTGACATTTTTCATGATAATAGGAAATTAAAAGCATGGAAATCTTGTTTTTGGGGTCCAATATAATAGGCGTTTTGACTGACTCATTCAAACAAAGAGCATTACATACTCTACTTCGCATTTTCAAAAGGCCATCATCATCAACAAATGGTGAGAGTTTCAAGAGTCTACTACATTTTTCTACCTGACCCTTTTCTCTGAGTTGCTTCATATCATTTCCAAAGCTCTCCTCTTGACATTTTCTTATGCATATTCGTTTGGCTTCGCTAATTTCTACAACTGTTAATTCTTCAGAAAATTGTTCTACTCCTTTTCTAACCTTTCCAAGTAAACGTCTATAGAACTTCATGACCCAAGCCAAACACCTTATAAATTTTCTCCATTTTGAAAATCGTGTCACATCTGGTACATGATCCATTTTATTGATAATGATTCCCACAAACTGTTCAGTAGATTTCTTTTCATTATCTTCGTCCAATTTGAAATCATTCAGATCAATTTCAATCGGCCAATCACTGGAATTCCGTAAAAAATCTGGACCATTGAGCCATCTATTGCTCATAACTTCATTGTTTGTATTTATAAATCTAGTTGCTTCATCTGCTACGTTCAATTTGGTGGGTACATATCTCCAATGAGCCGAAGCTGTTGTCTCCTGAATTTCTCCAACCCTATGAGCAACAAATTGTGGGTAACTCCTACCGTCCCCTTGAATCCAATATAAAACAGTTCGGGAATCACTCCATAAATACAAACCACTAATTGGAATATTTATCTCACTCAAAATGGTTTTCAGTAAACGACTACCCAATACAGCAGCTTGAAGTTCTAATCGAGGGATCGAAATCGGCTTCAGCGGGGCAACTCTTGCTTTAGAAGAAATGAATGATACTTCTACATGACTTGTCAAAATAATTCTCAGATAGGCAATCGCTGCAAAAGCTTCTTCGCTGGCATCGCAAAAAACATGGATTTCATTTTCTAACGAAGACGATAATGATGGAGAATAACAACGACTTATGTGAACTGAAGGAATCAATTCAAGATATTTTAACCACATTATCCAGGTGTCTTGAATTTTAAATGGAATTGAATCATCCCAGCCAATACCACTACGCCATATTTGTTGAAGAAAGATTCTTCCTTTGATAGTCAGACAAGTTAAAAATCCTAGTGGATCGAAAATTGACATCACCAATTGGAGTACTTGTCGTTTTGTAGGAATAGCTTCACCACTTGCTATTTTTGTGGAGACTTTGTGGAAATTAATTTTGAATACGAATTCGTCATTTTTCACATCCCACCATATACCTAGGATTCTTTCAGATGTTGATTTATTGAAACCTTTTTCAGAAAGTCCGATGCCATATTTCTCAGCCACTAATGGAGAATTAGAAGACCACCCAACAATATTGAAACCCCCATCTTTGTGAAGTTCAATCATCTTCTCAATCTTTTCTAGTGCTTCTTGTTCTGTAGGACAAGAATCTAAATAATCATCGACATAAAAGTTAAGTTCTACATCTCTAGATAATTCAGGATATTTAGATTGCGCAGCATTCAAATTTTTAACGTACTGAGCGGAACATGGAGAACAAGAAGCACCAAACATCATTACTTGCAATTCATAGACATCAGACTTCACATTCGGGTTGCCATTCCGCCAGAGAAACCGTTGCGCACATCTATCTTCTTTGCGAATCTTTATCTGGTGAAACATTTCGGTGATATCTCCACAAAAGCCCCATTTTGAACGTCTGAAGCGCATGAGTACACCAGGAAGCAAACTGAGATAATCTGGTCCTTGAAGGAGATAATCATTTAAACTGGTTCCATGGTTCTTTGCCGCAGCATCAAATACAAGACGTAGTTTGTTCGGTTTGTTGGGATTTACCACACCAAAATGTGGAAGATACCAAATTCTTGAATTATCTACATTATTGATTTCATCATCATTCAACTTTTTTATATAACCTTTCTTCAAGTAATCTTCCAGTTTTTTGCAGTATTGTTCTGAATATGATTTATTTTTCAACATCTTCCTTTCTATACAGAGAAGTCTATTGTAAGCATTCGATTTACTTTCTGGAAAAACTAAGTTATCCTTCCGCCATATCAAACCTGTTTCATATCTTTTTTCATCTTTCAAGTATTTTGTCGTTTTTTCCAAAATGTCTATAGCTCTTTCATGAGAAGCATTTATCTGCTTATCGGTTGGAGTAACACCAAAAGATTCAATGGAGAATGATTCTTTAACTAATCGATCTAATTCATTTTCTGTACTACACGCACATACATGAAAGTTATAATTTGAATTATTATTTTCGTTATTTTCTCGAACATTTCCATGAACTACCCAACCTAGAAGAGATTTAGTTGCTACAGGACTTTCTTCATTGCCCTGATATACTTTTCGAGCTACCGTGAGATGAATATTATCCTGGCCAATAAGTACAGTTGGCTTTGCTTCAATTAAATTTTGAATAGGTAATCCCTGAAGATGCGAACAATTTTTAAAATCATCCAGAATAACTGTTTGAGTCGGTAGGGATAGATCGAGAACAGTTCTCACCCCCCTCATTTCAAAAATTTTAGCTCTATCGTGAGTTCCAGAAACTTTCATATCTATGCACATTGAATCATTATTATATGACAATATACTATTCGCCCATTGCATACAGAGTGGTTTATTTTCACCTGTCAATCCTAATTCCTCAGCTACTTTATTTTCTACAAGTGAAACAGTAGAACCTTCATCAAAAAGTGCATAAGTGTCCAAACAACTTCTAGGGCCATATATTTTGATAGGTAAAATTCTCAACAAAACCTTACAATCTGCATTAGTAAGACAAACTCTCTCTACATTTTCATTAGTTGAAATGTTATTTTCATCTGACTTATTTGCATTGATTTTATGCAATAAAATGTGATGACGCATTTTACAACCATCATGACCACAACGGTTCTTTGACTTACAATTTTTTTTCTGATGTCCAAATCTAAGACAACAAAAGCAGATTTTCAATTTTATCACTTTTGTCCACCTCTCATCAACATTATCACTTTTCATCATGGAACAATCTGATATATTGTGACCAGACTGTTTACAGTACAAGCATTCTACTTTACTCATTTGATCATTGGTAAACAATACATTATCTTTTCGATATTCATTTTGATATTTCTTTTGAGGAGTAGAAAGTGTGTTATTAGATATTTTAGGACTTACATAACACGCAGCTGATGAAGTTTCATTTGTCCAAGATCCAAAATCTCTTAAAGTCACCTTACCTTTCTTCTGTACAATGATTTGTCCCCATTGTAACTTTAGGCTATTTGGTATCTTAGCTGCTAACTGCTCCAATAGGATTGGATTGCCCAGGTGATTCTCAGCTTCGAATTTTTCCAACGTTGCTACCAAGTTATTCACGTGACATGAAAATTTAATCAATGCATTAAAATCACCTTCTTTAACTGCAGATAAGCTCTGCATTTTATCTATTAATGAACCAATAATATATTCTGGGCGACCAAATCGCATTTCCAAAGTTTCAATTACTTTATCATTATTTTTTGGATGAAGTAATAAACTCCTTACCGATTCCATAGCCTCTCCTTTCAAGCATTTCTGTAGTTGCATCGTCAATTCATCTTCTGAATATTTATACATTGATTTTTTTCTATCAAATTGACTTATGAATAAAGGCCAGCTATCTGCCCTTCCATCGAAGAATGGAAAGCTCTTGTCTATTTTTTCTTGAGCGACACCATCATTACTTCTCGCAGAAACACTCTTTATAGCATCGGCAATTACATTGCATAATTTTGACAAATTGTCATTTTCATGTGTCATTGAAGACCTTTCTCGTTCATTTTCAAGATTTGATACTGCAGAATGGTGAACGGTATACTCATCTATCCAGTTTTGTACATCCACCTTCTTTGTTTCATAAATGTCTTCAATTGATCCTCTAGAACTGGCTTCCTCTTCTTCTTCTATCCTATTCTCTGCTAGTTTCGTCTGTAATTCAAAAATCCTCATCTGATTGTCCAGTTCTTGTTGTCTCATCCTCAACTCTGTCCTTGTAACCTCAGCCTCCAACGCCAAACGTCTCTTCTCAAATTCAACCCTCTTCGATGAAGTCTTGGATTTCTGCGATTTCTTCTGGGAACACCTATCTGCTGATATATTTGTTGTGCACTCTACTATCGGTTGTGCTTCAACATTCCTTACAGATTCATAAGATATCCCAGCTTGATTCGTTGATCCAGCCTCTTTACGAAGTAAAACATGGTTTCTTTCAGATCGACTGTCTTCGACATAACGTACATTTTCCCTGGATATTCTGAGATTACTTTCAGACTGAACTTTTTCTACATTACGTTCGTTAGATCTACGATTGCCAGGTAATTGTGTTTAAAACTCATCATAATAACTTGTTCTACCAGCATTCATCCTCGTCGATCTTCTCAGATGTTCAGACATGATCTTGATTTATATATGTACTGTATAACGTATATCTTGATTCTGTGTTAATCTCGAAGGACCATGTGAATTCTTATTCTAAATGTATAGAAATTCCTTTTTTGCTTTTTTCTGACTTTTTACTTTTATTCTTCAAAAATATGTCATAACAAGAAAATCTCCATAACAATGTGAATTATATACAATCAGTAATTTATTTTTGTAACATTTTTCTTTATTTCATAACAACAACCAAGCATCATACTCAACATGAAATGGTTGATATCAAATTATAATTATGTATAGGAGTTTCATCATTATTTGTGTGTAATATTGAATTGACTATTGATTGATTATTTTGAGAAAAACCGTATTGGTTTTATTTCTTGATTATTCTGAAAACATGTCCACCTACCATTTTCATATTTTGTCCCTTTGTCCCTTTGTCCCTTTGTCCCTTTGTCCCTTTGTCCCTTTGAAGCATAATCAGTCAAGTAAACTGAATAATGACTTGAGTTTTTATTTGAAATTTATTGTGAGTATACTTGATTTTTGTAGATTTGTTCATTCACTTAGGAATTCAAGAATATTTGAATTTGGCTAGTTTGCTAGTGTAAACCAGTCCCAAAACTGTATTCTTAATTGAAATAAACATAGTTCTATAGCTTTTCGACCATTCTGATGATGCAGCAAGTGGAAAACATTATTAATCTATATGAAAACCTAGTACGGCTGAGGGATTTCAGATAATGGTTATGAAACTGACACTGGAATGTCTTTTCAGTTATTGTATTTCATACGATACTCCTCGACCTTCGTATATCAAGCAATTAGGCATTTTGTCATAATTACTATTTATGTTTATCTTTTCCAGAAACATTTTCAACTATACTGACCTGAATTAAAGACGTAATTACCATGATTACTCAAGAGCATCATTCATTTGGAAGAGTGGCGTCAATTTTTAATGAGGGAAAATTAAAAACTGCCATCCAAGACAAAGTACACCTTTACTGACGGGATTGAGGAGAAAAAATATGTATCCATGAGATGAAAGATGGTTATTTATTCTTGCTCCCAGGATGAAACATTCGAGGTGACCTCAATAGGATCTTGTATGTATTTTGCCATTATTTTCAGATTGCTTTATCTTGGGCAAATTGCTCCAGGTTTCTCCTATCTACCTATTCACCTCTTTTGTAGTTGATTTTAATCGAGAAACAAGAATCTTCAATCATACCGAATATTGCAGTAATGGCTGATAAACTTCATGGACCGAACTGTTTATGGAAAACAAAGTCAATATATCCAATTTGCCTGAAGTTACTAGAAAAATAAGAATCAAACTTTATTTCCCTTGGAACGAGAACGAGAAGAGATGACCTTCATAAGAACTTTTCCACTCGAAATCAACTCCTATACACACCTGATATGAAGTTTATTCACCTTTCTTCATCTATAACATCAGGTATCTCACCGCCATATTGAATTTATGTTATTATAATCGAAAGAATATAGATTTGCAAGATCACTCCATCCATTATTATGATCAATGATGTTAGTTTGCTGAATGAGATGTAGCATAATAATGAATTATGTCCTTCATTTGGGATCTAGCCTATTTTAGTGGATACTAGAATTGTTATAGTTGCTTAACGCTTGGTGTCATAATAATGATATGGCACGATTAACAGGGTTAATTAACTACATGTGGAGTTACGATGAATAGTATAGCTAGGATTTATGTAATGATTCACCTCGAGATAATTGAATTCACATCGCTGTAATAGAATGTGGTGATTTAATTTCATAAGTGCCAATTATTCAAGACATCCGAAGACTTGGTTTGGATTAACTGATGTCTATTTTCAATTGGTTAATATTTCCTACGCGAGTTCGAAAAACGTCAGGTATAAGAAACGTCGGTTTCCGAAATTCAGATTTTCATTCCAAGTTGAATTTTATGAAAATTTATCGAATACGTATTTTTTATTTACCTCGTGCTATCAAATTTGACTTAAAAAAACATTCCCAAAAATGTACTTACGGATCCTCCACCATTCTGATGACGTACTAATTAGAAGAGCATTGACAGAGATGGATAGATATTTTCATCATTGTCTTGACGCACGCTAGCACTTTTGCGCCTGTACACAGTTGCCGGAAGTATCGATATGTCTAAATAGTTGGGTATTCTGCATTAACATCTTGGTATTGCTATGATATCCAGTGTATCATTTGTTCAATAATTCAAGATGAAACTATACGAGATAAATATTAAAATAGAGTATTTTTACAATTTGTATTTATGGTCATGTAAAAAATGATTTTGATATTGGCAATTTTTCTTTGAAGTTGATAATGCTAGTCAAATATTCCTTTTTTTTTGTGAACAATTCGATTCATCCAAGAAATTAGTGACTTCAATCTGGCAACAATGCAAGCAACAGCTTTCTTCTTCTTCTTCTTTTTTCAGGCCATAGGCTCAACCGATTAAGGTCAGAAATTTATAAACAACAAATATCCCCAAATGTCACTAAATCAAATCAGTACGTCATAGTGTTCCGCTATAAAAATTTTATATCGCTGTGATTTGAAAATTAAAATTTTAAGGATGATTCCAACAGTAGAAACATAATACTTGTTATTCAAACAATATTTTCATGAAAATCAGTTGGAAGGAAACTTCCCCACTCAATAGATACTGAATGAATGTATTCCATATGTCTTTGAAACTATAAAAATATTGTTCTAAACTCAACAATGATGATTCGAGTATCTCTGAATGATCAATTCCTGGTAGCTATTGAGATTTCATCACGCAATATACTTATCGTGTCAGAACAAAATAAATGTTCCATGTTTAACAAGAATCCGTCGATAAAATCTAGACTTCTCGTGATATTACTCATAATGATTATTCTTTGCAAGCGAAAACATTCATTACAGTATGGCAAAAAAAATCTTTCATGATATTGAAGTCATGTTTCATGCCAGAAAATTTTCCAAACGTGACAATAACACGATGATTTCTCTTGGGGGGTTTCTAGTAAGAAGTCCTGCATAGTCTCACCACCCTGTTATTATTGGTCATGTGCCACACCCATACAGGCTGGTTATTTCAACTGGAACTAATCGATGATTTGGGAGAAATCCAAAAAAGTTGTTTCAATGGATTGAAAATGTGGAGACAAATGGCAGACCTTCAAATTTGGTCAAAAGTTGATTAATCTTTCGATATATCTGATGATGCTACAATGGAACAGTTGAAATACGTTTCCTTTTACGGCAACTTCTGCCGTGAATAACGATTCATTGTGCACTAAAATTTCATATAGAAATAGAAAAGCAATATCCAATAGCGCCATAAAATTTTTCATTACTTTGAGAGAGGCAGAAGGGCAAAGAAGAGGAACTACGGAACATTATAATCTTGTCATTTGACACTTCTCTGAATCCATATATACTTTCAACGTAATGAAAGTTCCCCATTATACGATCCATCACTGAGTCGACCGTTTTATGTATATTGGTAACCATTTATTCATAGATCTCACATAAAATGAACGTTTCGTTGGTTAGAAAGAGGGGGGAGAACAGTAACAGATCGATGTACTGTTGGGTACATAAGGTGACATTGACATCGATAGCATTTCACATATATCATGAAAGTCAAGCTATCAATTTGCTTCTGCGTGTGGAGTTTATCACACATGGAATGTAATAAACCCTTACTTTGTACTGTATAATGCAGAGAACATGACAAAATTGGACGATATGAACATGCACTGTTTATGCAAGTGCTCAACACGAGTTATCATTTCTAAACGAGTAACAGACTGTATTTTCTCCTCGACCAGAAATTAGTCTAATGTCCACCATCACTTTATGATAGGTCGTGTTATTGTGACACCACATTTACATCTGGCACTGTCAGTCTTGAAGTCCACGGCAATCCATGTTAGTTTAGTTCGATGATGGAATGAAAATACATGCAAAGAGTGTTTTTCTATTTTGGTTGTATAATGAAGTCATTGTGCAACGCAAATGCGGGTCGATATAGCCTCTATTTCTATACGCATTTTTTATTATTCGAAGGTTGGTACAATCGAGCTGTCAAATGAAAGTCAGCAGAGTTAGGCCCAGCTTACTTCTGAGATATTTTGGATTTGGTGACAATAGCAGTGAAAAACTCAATGTTTTTATTAGTAAATTTCAATATAGAGTGTAATTTGATTTAAATTTACCAATAAAAACAATAACATTGAATTTTCCACCGCTGGTATTGCAAAAATCAAAATCGCTCAACTGTAACCTGGGCTTTACGCTTGTGTGTCAGATTTTAATTATTTCAATGTCATCATTGTTACCAATCGAATATGTTTCTGTTATTCATCGATATTAAATCCATTTTTTCTTCAAATCAATTCAAAATAGAAAAAATTGCATATTACACACGTTTTATAAGACACGTTGTCACACTTGTTCACTTGGAGCATTCCTCGCTTCGCTCGTCGTATTCCAAACAACGCGTGCGACAAAATAGCGTCTTATAAAACTTGTATCATAATATACTATTTTCCCACTCAAGTATGTGAGAAACATTCTATCATATCAATCTTACCGACTGCACACATAAAGACGATATATCAATTTGAGAAAATAAAATTTCTTCATCTTGACTTTCTTGAACAAAGTATTCGTATATGAATCTTTCAAATAATTTTTGTATCAAAGTATCGGAGTTTTCTAATATACTTAGAGTATAGTTTATTCAAGATATTCAATTGATTTAACAATAAATGAAATAACATTTCATTAGATAGTAAAAATGAAGAATATGTATGAAGATTGGTTCTATAATTTCATGACGAGTTTGTATTGGTATAAACATAACCTGATGATATCCTCGGAAGTCAATATTTTCATTTCTCACTGGAATATTATTTGTTTATAGATCATATATAACATACCAATTCTTGAAAGAACAATAAAACGGTCTCATCTATGGCAATAATTTTATTTTTCAATTTATATTGTTTCAATACTTCTCAATCTTTGTCGTATACACGAGTCTGGATTTCTCCGGCAATAAATTATTCGCAGCTTTGGCTGCATTTTCTATGATATTCTTGGGTGAATTCGTAATAATATCCATTATTTCTATAAGACTACACAAAAAAACAGCAATGAATTAATTTAATATAATGATGACACCATTATTCAACAAACGTCAAAATATCAACTGGCATTTGTTAATATCATGCACTATGAGAAGAAAAATGGAAAGAACATGATAAGAGAATAAATTAACTTTTTTGGTTCTATAATGAAGTCATTATTGAACGCAAATGAGTGTCGAAATGGGCTCTGTCTTCATACGCATTTTTTATTATTCGGAGGTTGGTACAATCCAAACAATCGAACTGTCAAATGAAATTCAGGAGAGTTAGGCTCAGCTTACTTCTGAGCGATTTTGGGTTTGGTGATTCTAGCAGTAAAAAACTTCAGAGTGTGATTTAATGTAAATTTACCAATGAAAACAATAAAAACATCGCATTTTTCACCGCTGTGTCACTGTGTCGAGTTGAAAAACATTGTTTGACAGTGACACTCCGCCTATTCAATCGTATAAGTAACTTGATATATTGTCGTTGTATTTTCCATAGTTGATTGAATAGTCCTATTGTTATTATTATATTATTTATATCATAAAAATTAAAGTCTCTCAACAATAAACTGGGCTTTACACTTGTGCGTCAAATTTCAAATCATTGTTACCAATCGAATATGTTTCGGTTATTTATCGATACCAAATCAATTTCTTTCAATGAAAGACTTCAAATGGAAAATAGAAAAAAATTTGGATATACGAACAACGCGACAAAATAGCGTCTTATAAAACTTGTATCATAATATACTTATTATGTGTGTGTTTGCAATTATTGATACACGATCAACAAAACATTTGGTTCTATAAAATATCCTCCAAACGAGCTTTCCAAGAATATTCGTAAATTTTTGAATTGAATAAACATTTATGTTCACTCTCATCCATTGAAAGACTATCTGGAACAAAATGGGGGAATACCTCATTATCAGGGGTGGATTAAAATATCCAGGATATCCCATGAACAACAATGCCGCAAACTTCCGAGCAGCATATCGACCTACGTATTTTTGTTTCACGGAGTTTGCTTGGGCATTTTGCCGGTATTCGGGAGACATTGTTTTCCGGTAGGTTTTGTGAAACGGCAAGCATTTTTCCAGTTTTTTTCAAGGGGTTTTCGAATGTATGCACTCGCAACGAAAATCACACACGCAAGCAATAACAATTGCTGTATTACGAGGTTTGGGAATAGGAGGATTATAACGGTTTTTGTATGGGTCGTAATGGCTCATAAAATATATTCCTCAATTCGGTTTGTTACAGCAAATGCAAGAATGAACTTATTGATTTAGAGTTTCATTCATTGCGGAAAGTATCTTAATTAATTTTTCAAATATGGGGTTTTCAATTTTCAAATATGGGGTTTTCCCACATCCTCAATATGTACACTTGATGTCAATGCTTAGTTCAGGAATCAAACTGCTAATATAAAAAAAATAATCATTCAAAACATGAATTTTATGCCAACAAAAACACCAATCCATCCACAAGTCAAATATAAACATAACCTCCAAAACTGAAAGGCGGCGTCCTCGAGGTTGGAAGTCAAGTTGATGTGAAATGTGATCGTCCATATTGAAATTACGATTATTAATTGAAAATATATTTATGAAAGTGAAGATACAGTGAATTATAGTGAAAATCAATTGGTCTTCTTGTTTCTACGCCGGTTAGAGGCCGGATGACAACGGATTTGTCGAATAAGAGGGCCATGCTTGTATTGAAGAATCTATTGAAATCAAGAACTTTTTTTCGTAAAATTACTACTAGAGAAAAATTACTATTGAATAATTAATTTTATTTACCTGATCTGGAGAAATTGGCACCGAAAGGAGCCAGAAATCCAATAAACCAAACAGAAGAAGAACTAGCATATCTTTTGAGGAGCATGAAACATAAATAAGCAGAATGTGGCACCTAAACCATCACAGAACTTATTGGTAGTATAAGTTTTGTGTTCTGACCTGATCAAAGTATATAACTATATTTATTCACCTAATCAACGTAATGGATTTGTTGTCCTTTATTATTTATGAAATCTGCAGTCGATGTTGCCAAATGGTGAAATAGGAACAAGGTGCTTTGAATTTAAAATCCCCATGTCAAGTATTTTTTTGGGTGTTTGAGAGTGTTTGAGAAGTATTTTTAACCGCCAACTTAGTTGCAAAGCAACCCTTGAAGTATTATTGAGACTTGTATGAGTAAGGAAGACGGAAACCTTAGCTTTTTGAGTGTCATCCGAAGCACTACTCGGCTGGTTACCGTTTAGAGTCCGAAGGATTGAAATCTAGGTACCAAGAATGTTCGGTTGGTCATCTATCTCCTCCCGCTAAACGATACTATAGAAATAAATAAATATTTCCAATAGCCGTCGCGGTATTTGAACCCGGGCCCTCTAGGCTATAAACCAGCAATTTAACGCACTCGACCACCAGCCCTGTCTTTTTTAAGCACTTGAAATGTTTTTATTTCGGGAAAAGGTTGAAATGGTGAGTTTGAAATGCAACGTTTTGAATATATTTAATAAGAAGAAGTCTGAGTTGGGTAGGAGTAAAAACAACGCTGATAGTTTTGTACGCTGACCTCATGGAGTACAATATTGGACCTATTGTCGTTGTATACACGACTCTCATACTACTATACTATAAAGATTCATTAGATAGGTATCCCTTGCCACGTAATGGAGGTATCGCATTAATTAATCTACTAAATATATCAAGAAAATTGAGGTGACTTTGGTGCGTGTTAAGATTCAATATTAACATCAGACCGGTAATAAATGGATACCGCCTTTGTAGTATTTCGTTAACATCAGGTGACCTGCTATGATACAGAGTGTCTTGGAACATAGAACCAACCTTTCGTAAAATTTCTATATAGAACAATCTGAGACCAATGCAACAGCATATGTGAGTAGCGGTTACTCTTATCGACACTTATATTTTCATTGAGATGAATTTAGAATCCACTTCAGACCTGTCATCTTCCATGCCAATAGAAGATACGACATTCGTGATGCAAACTATTATTTCATTCAAATCTTTCTTGCATCTTCACGAATAGATACAAGTAACCGTCACTTTACCACTACGACTTGATTAAATAGATACCCAGCTTTGCAATCCAGAATTATTACGGTTGCAGCACCGAATGATCCATTGAATGAGAGAATTTTATGGGTACATCCTTCATATTCTTCTTCGTGTGTTTATAACTTGTAGTCCAATCGAAATCAACATCATTCACAAAATGGCTGATAATTTATAATGCAATACAGCGTATAACTAGGTACTCAATGGAAGTTAAAATATCAACGATTAATTCGAAGAATTGTAGATTATAGGAGTAGTTGCAGCCTCTCAAACACCTCTACCTATTAGATCTTTTGTGCATAACCCTTAATCTATTCGAGGCCCGGGATTCCGAGACTTCGTGCAAAGTTTATCAGTTTCCTGGGAGCTAAGTTCCTGATGTCGGAGGGCTCTAAGAAGGCTCCATCCAGAAAATTCAGCCTCTTGCAGAAGAGTGCTGGGCATTCGCAAAGCAAATGTTCTGCAGTTTCAGCGAAGTTCTCACAGCAGCAGCAACTATCACTCTCTGTTTTACCGATCTTTTTGAGGTGATACCTCAGTAGCTGTTCAGCTTTCCTTGGCGAAGAGCTCACTAGCCTTTTCGCTTGTCTCCAGTGAGATTTCATTTCATCCACTTCCCAACATCGAACCTCTTCTTTCAAGTGGGCCTTGGAGAGTCCACACAGGGGGTGTGGTCCGGGAAATTGTGTATATTTGCCCTTTCTTTGACAAGGCAGTCTCCTTCCTCGTTGTCTAGACTACCGTTTCCAAAATTAAATTTTGGGTGTTTGTTTAAATATAGTTTTGCAACGCCATAAGATGGTTGAAGATCATTCAAATAAAGCCCCTTCGTGCTAATATCAGGGTGAATCTGTTGACTGACCATCTCTTCCTTGCTTCTTAGAACAGTTCCAAATCAGACTTCAAGTCCTTTTGGCTGATTGGCTCTGCATACATTATATAATGATATATCTTGAATTATATAAGGTTTAGAATTTCGTATGGGAGGTTTTTGCTTATTATAATTCTTGAATTAAATAAGGTTTAGAATTATTTCGTATGGGAGGTTTTTGCTACGACAGAACTATTGGATACCGGCAGCTTTCCCAATCCGGAATCTATATTGATACCCTTCTCTCTGTTCCGCCGTTTATATTTCTCCCTATACATGTACCGGGAGCATAATGAATATTCATTGTATCGCTCATGGCGCCGTTCTTAGGTTTTGGTGTATAATTACACCGATACGGGGTGCAATATATCAAACGCGGGAGTTTGAAAGGTGGTCGAAAACGTGGGCTGCATTCAGAAAGGCTTCGATGCAAATTTAATTACGATTAGTAATCAAATACGTCTATTTATGGGATGGCATGGAGTCATATCGCGTAGAGGCGCCCTCAAAATCCCAAAATTTGATGCCGAAGTTGGGTTCAGCTAATCCAGCCGCTCGTTCATTAGGGACGTACAGTGGGTTCACATCGGACCTAGGCGATTAGTGGAAGCATCAGATCAATCTGTCCGGAATGAATGCTTAATTGTTTGATTCGGAGATCTACCGTTGCATCTGATATAGAGTATTTTAGAATGCTGTCGAATTAGACCTGCTGGACCAGAACAAACATACCCACACATATTTTCACTGTCATTCGAGTTGATTCTTTTGCTGTTGGAAGTATTTAAAATCAGTTCTTGAGACATGTTTGGTTCCGAAAGAGTCTAAATACTGATGATGTCCAAGGAGGAAACTTTTCAGTTTCCACTTCATTATTTTTAATAACATAGGGATCAACAGAATTCATGACTCTTATTTTATCGATCCCTATATCACTCTGCAGCTTCACTACCAGAATTTTCTGAACCCAATAAATATTTACTTTCACCTCAACAAGCCATGAACGAAATAATCTTGAAAATATCTTGAGAATACCTGGTAAATCAGCAACTAACTTTCCTGTTCACTGACATTTACTTTGTATTGACATAATTTGGCGCCATGTTTGGTCCTTAGGTCACATATGCTTACGCTAGATACGGTATCCAGGTTATTCGTTTGGTCGGTCCAGGGGGATTTAAACGTACTGCCATTGATTGATCGTTTTAAAATTTTGACCATACATATGATAATGTTGTACCACGTGATATCATTGTACTTTTTTACAGACCCCTCTAATACCAAACAAATACTACATGATGCCGGATCTAGCGTAAGCCTTTATGATCTAAGGTTTGGTCCAACAAGGTCACGTGTTCTAAAATGCTCTATTACGATTACAGAATACGGTTCGTTTCTATGGTAGCCCAAAGATATAGGTACATATTCGGGATATATTCGAGTTCTTCTTCAGTATTGTTGATGTTAATGTTTAGTCTAGATCAGTGTTTTTCAACCTGTGGGTAGCAAGGGGTCGCGAAGCCTCTACAGGGGAGTCGCGAAGCTTCTATAGGGGAGTTGCAAAAGGTTGGGAAAGCTACTGCAGTAAAAAAACTATAGAGTTTGAAAAGATTCATGAAGGAAAAAGTTGACCAAAGGACAGAATCAAGAAAACAAAAAATAAATAACTTATGAGTTCTCTTTCATCTTGAAGATTGGTATAAAATTAACAAAAAATAAAAAACTCATGAGAACTCTTACTGCGAAGGTTGTGCTTGTGTTTCATGAATCAATTTATCCCTTCGTGGATCCGTTTCTGCTACCTTGAGAATTAAATCGTTTTCCAAATTTAAGCGATTTATTTTTTTACTTTTTATTTGGGAAATTGATGAGAATGTCAACTCGCACAAGTACGACATTGCAAATTAAATCAAGCACTTCAATGCCTCTATTGTCAATTCTGGATATTCTGTATGACAGTAAATTTCAAATAGCTGTCGTCATAAAGACGATTTTTCTTTATTTTAGTTTCATCACTACCGCTAGAAGTTGACGGTTCTGTTGGTCTTTTTGCAAATTTATCCATATCAAATAATTAAAAATCAATTATAAAAATGAACAAATATGTTGGATTGGATATTTGTCACAAAATGAAATACATGAAAGAAAAACAACGGGTAGGGAGGTCGTGAAATATTTCAAATTAACGATATCACCAAACATACCTAAGAGGAGAATCTTCCGGAAGAATGTTTGAAATAGCGACATTTTCGGTAAGGAAAGCAATAGGTAAACATTGGATCATTGCTCGAATCTTCTCGAAGCCTCTGGATTATCCAGGAACAAGGGCTTTTAGAATGTTCAAGTTATTATCCCGTAACTTTACAAACAACCATGATTCAGATGTGTCTAAAACTCGGTCTCAAAGTCTATAAATCGAATATTCGTTTCACATACGAGCGACTAAATGAAACAGAAGGTTAAATAGATAGATTGGACAATATATAATGTGTATATATTATCTGTATATCCAGTTGTGTTTGAGAGTTGCGGTTTTCACATTACTGTCCTACTTTTTTTCGAAACGAACTTTTCCGAGAACAAAACTTTCATAGCTCGTTTCATTTTCGAGATACAGGGCGAGATTAAAAATATTGCATTTTGGGACCCCCTCTGTATCCCAGCTATCTTTCGAAGTAAAAAATGTGTCTTAAACATCTTTTTACGTAGAATCCAGTGGGTTGAATCTAAATAATGACAGATCATTTCAAAATTCTGACTACGCCACTGGATTCTACGTAAAACTATATATAAGATGCAGTTTCCACTTTTTCTATAAGTTGTAAGATACCTGAGATACAGGGTCCCAAAATGCAATATTTTTAATTTGACCCTGTATATCGAAAACGAAGCGTGTTACGATAGTTATGTTTTCGACAATATTTGTTTCACAAAAAGTAGGACGCAACTCTCTGTTCCCAAAGACAACTGAGATATCGTGTGGAAAATTGGCCACACTGTATATGTTATACAAGAAATAATGAAATTTTTCATGACATTGCATTTAAATATCTTTCAGGGACGGCATGTGTAAATTATTGAAAATATTTATTTCTGAACTACCATGTATGTTACAAAGATAACTTGGCTATAACTATCAAGAGCACTCGGAGTTATCCTCTTTTTTATTTGATGAATTTTCAAAATCAATTCATATTTCGAAAGTTCAATAATATACAGGGTGTTTCATTTGGTAACTAGATTATTATCTCAAAAAGTATTGAATACTTAAAAATTTAAGGAACTCGTAAATAATTCACATGGTGTTACATTTGAAATAACGAAGTTGGCACCCATTTCTGACACTGATGATGAAAACTTATTCAAGTTATTACCTCATTTCATTAGATTAGATAGTCAACTTTCACTCACCCTATATGATAGAGTCTGAATAAAGCGTTAACTTATCCCTAATGAATTTCATCAGGAACTCCAGCAAGCATTTCGCGTGAAATTTTATAATTTCATCGGTTATAGTATAAAGTGAGCTTAGCTTGAAAACAGAATTCCCACATGGCACTTGGAAGAAAGTTGTCCTCTCGTTACTTTAAATGTCTGAGACGTTTGAGTTATAAGCGTAACTTTCAATTAGGAATTTAATTTTCATAATCTCGTCCTAGGCGCCGCCTCTAATAATTTATGCAAGCCATTATTTAACATTATTATCTATTCAGCAACATGGGAACACAAATTCGTTCTCATAATTTCGAAGAGCTTGAAATCAACTTGGAACAAAATTAATGAATTGAGACCAAAGTAGTTATCAATGAAGGCAGCTAAGCAAGCAATACGTCATAGATTAAATAATCCTTTAATTGGAAAATATTCTGAAGGTCAGAAACGAGTGAGAAAAAAATGTCAGATGTTATTGGAATATACAATCGAATGATTTAGACAATGTCTTGTTCATGAATAGAATTATTTAGTGAAACTAACAATGAGAATATATTAACCATTATTTCATTCATGCTAAAATACACGTTTTTGATTGGTTGAAATGATTGTGTTGATAAGCAATAACACCATGTTTTCGATTTTGTATTTCGGCTCCTGATTGGCTATTGGATACCTACATGCTGTGTTTTCGTTTCTGTATTTCGCTTTCTGATTCGTAGGCAGTAGGGTAGTTTAATTAAACAACGACTTACTAGTTGCAATCTTTCATAGTATTTTCCGATTCCCTGGTAAATAAATGAATGCCACTACACCAAATTTTCGTCTGAACCATGATAAACGCACACTATTAATATGTATCCACTTCTTTTTCCGCAAATTCTGGACAATTTCAGCATCAATAGAATTAATCTAATGTAACCTAACCACACAAATTGTGACAACAATCATAATGAATTTAGCTCAGTAGTACCTATATAGTGCACAGGTAATCTTGTCTACATCATACAATGGCATAAATGTTTTGTTGGTTGCATAACGAATCTTCTTGTGTCGAACTACAATGCATAATCAAAATAACTAATTCCATAAACTGTACATTTAATATTCCTATTAGCAATAAATCATCAAAATGGCTTTGATTTTATTCATGAAATAATCTGAACACATACAACTTGTGTTATTGATGATTATTGATTATCGAAAATTCCTTCTCTTTTTCGAAACAAATCATGATTCTTTGGGAAACCACACTCGCACTGTGCGCTCGTGTAGTTTCCAAGCAACATGATTTGTTTCTCAAAATCGAAGGAATTTTTGTTTCGATAATCATCAATACACTTGTTTTCGATAAGAGATATATCATCGATTATCAATACTACATATTATTTCATTGAAATATCACACGTTATTATAAGATTTCTCAAGATGGATGAGACAATTTTCAGATTGGAATTGAAATTAGTGAGATCTGGATATTTTATTTGATAAATATATATAAATTTTCAGCTGTACCTCAGAAAAGTTAATACAAGGTTTAGTTACGTCTGAATGTTCCACATATAAAACTAAAGCAGCAGTAAACGCCAGTTTTATTATGCTTTGTGAAACACAATCAAGGCACAATAAAAAAGTTATTCATGCCATTTTGAATTCCATATTAAATTATATGTGAATATATCTGTTCATAGCAACATGAATTGGCAGTGCATAAATATTCCACTTGGAATATTTCGAACCTTCACTTCACATCATTACATCATTTGAATACGATCATGATAATAGAATATTAACTTCCATCATACAATAACGACTATTTTACGCCATTCCTTATACACGGTGTTCCTTTGAATATAATTTTCATTGAACTTTATTCTGAGTTTCATAGGTGGAAATCTGTTTCTCCAAATGTCGTTGAAGATGATTTTGATATTTTTCATCTTATTATGAGAATTTATTCTCGATCATCATCAAATAATGCTTGATGAAGCTATTGCATAGCGAAACATGTATCGTCGTTTGTAAACCCTTTGTAGTGAAAATATTGTAGTGTACATGGTGGATAAATTTCGAGGTTTGTGTAGGGTAACTTGGTAACTATAGGAGATGCAAAAAAATTGAAGTCGAATCCTCGATCTCTATTTTCATGATCAATTAACTGGTGAAATTAAAAATTTGCTATCATCTTTTGTTTTCGAGTTATAAAATATAGTTCGATTTTTCGACTTTTATACACATGTGAATATCATGATTGTTTGTAATGTTGAGTTTTCAAATGGGAATCATAGTTGGCTATGGTTTGATTGGAACAGATTTGTTTCTTTCCAACCATGAATCATAGTAAGGCCTCTTTTGATGTGTAAGTTTTCAATAGTGAAACTTTTAGTGTGACATTCTCATTTTTAACGATTAAATAAGTTACTGACACCCTGAGGGTAAAAGGGTTCAAGATTATTTATGAGTTATGGATTATACAGGATAAAATGCCCTAAGATTGTTAGAGTTATTATCTCTCAACCTCACAAACAACCATAATATATTTACATGTGTCGAATAGTCGAAAAATCGAACTGTTGTTTATATAATTCAAAAACTAAAGACGATAACAAATTTTTGTTTTCGTCAGTGGATTTGTCTCGAAAAAAGAGATCGAGGATGAGACTTCCATTTTTTGTGTCTCCAATAGTTAGTGTTAGTGTACAATTTTGTTCATTCAACAACTGAAGTGAAGATACAGGGCTTTTCACGATGAGCGTTAATTAGACGTATCTGGCTAACCAGACAACGGATCGACCTGAAAATTCGACAGCTCACATAAATCAATATGATTTACACATTTAAAAATATTTCAGATGATGCGGCGTTGCCGCTTCTACTATAAAGTAGCAGCTACATTGATTTTTCATATGGAACACCCTGTATTTTATTGCGTTTCCAGATCCTCCTTGGAAAGCTGATTTCATCGATATATCATACTTGGGGTCCTTATCGAACGATTACAGAGATATAGGGTGTGAAAAATTGAGATTTCTCAACTTTGGGAATTTTTTGTTTCGAAACTATCCATTATTGCTCAAAACGGCTTACATGTTCCTTCCTTAACTTTCCATTTACTATCGATTGATATTTAATTGAAACAAATACAAGGTGGTTTACAATTCTAAATTTTGAACCACCTTGTATTTGTTTCAATTAAATATCAATCAATAGTGGATAAAAAGTTGAGATAGGGACATGTGAGCCGTTTGAACCAATTATAAATAGTTTCGACAAAAAAAAAATCCCAAATTTGAAAAATCTCGATTTTTTACACCCTGTAATAGTACGATAAAGACCCCAAGTATGAAAGATCAATGAAATCAGCTTTCCAAGGAGAATCTAAAATACAATAAAATACAGGGTGTTCCTTTTGATAAATCAGAATAGCTTCTACTTTATAGTAGAAGCGGCAACGCCGCATCGTCTCAAATATCTTACGAGTGTCAATGATATCGATTCATGTATACTGTCAAATTTTCAGGTCGATCCGTTGTCTGGTTAACCAGAAATGTCTAATTAACGCTCACCCTGTATGTTCGAGCATTTTTCGATATTATAAATTATATCCCTACTTTTAAAAAGCACTATGTGATAATATTTTTTCTGGGTTTTCCAGGACGGTGTTACGTTTTCCTAGACTTCTCCGATTATTATTATCGTTGACTTTACAGTGAATCCCATTACCCAACGCCATCTTATATGTTTTCGGATGTCGGTATTAAAGCTTTGTTCGCTGGAATCGATAATTGGTCTAGGCTAGGGACATGCAGATGAACCCGAAAATGCTCCTTGCGGTTTCTCGGTCTCTAAAACGATCTCATTTACAATTTAAACCCACCACGAATAGAAGACCTGAATATTCAATTCCGCCGGAACATGGGACAAATGTAAAACTGTACGTCTGGCTACTATGGTGAATGTTTCGGGAATCTATGATAGTTGTGGCCAAAGACCACGAGATGACAGTGCCGCATAATGGGATAACAGGGGGGATGACTTATAGCAGGAACGCAGGACGAATATCGTAATGAGATACTCAGTGGCAAAAATACGTTTCAATTTTTGAAATAAAAACCAACATCCTCTGAAAACGGCAATAAATAATATTCATTCAAATTACGAAGAGAATGAAAGTGTATTCACCAAAAAAACCTGACCTAAATATTCATTTAACTATATATAACACAAACTATATTTCTTCATAAAATCAGTTAATTTGTTTTCATCAGACTGTTTTCAGTCAATCATGTTGCTATATGGATTCCTACAATGCGATTTTGAAAATTCAAATATTCAATTTTTCAGAATGTCACGATTTATTTATACTGTTTTTATATATACTCATGAGAACATTAATGCAATGATCGAATACAGTAAAAAAATTGTATGGAAAGCATTTATAGACGTTGGCAAAAAAAGTAGGAACACTCATTGATGAATGCTTGAAAAAATTTCATAACATCTTCCTCCAGATTGTTGCTTATTGGTAACAGAACCCGCCTACGGCGTCTGTCTGTTTCAGGGGCGGATCCAGGAGGGGGGCCATAGGGACCATGCCCCCCCCCCTCGTGGACCCGATAAATATTATAATTTTGTTACCCTGATTCACCAAAACGCATTGATGCATATATACAGGGCCATTTGCGGCAGTCTGAATGTAGATAATATTATCCAAAAATACGCTAGGAGACTGGAAATGGTTATTTAGTTTTTAATATTTGATTTCTTGGTCTGTTTCCAAGCAACAAACTTTCGAAATCTGTTTTGATTTTTTTTCAAACAATCATTAATGTCCTTGGGTTATCACTACTGAGCCCAGAATTTCGTGAGTTTCACTATTGAAAACTTACACATCAAAAGCGACCAGACTTATGATACATGATGGTTATAAAAGATAAAAAATCTGTTCCAACCAACTATTATTCCCATTTGAAAAACTACAAACATTAGGCCATAACTCGATATTCCACCAGCTTTTTCAAAATTTCTCGTTGCCACTGGATTATACAGGGTGTCCCACTAAGGTCGGCGAGGTACGATATTATTAAAAACAATAAACCTTTGGGCTTCGAGAAAAAAAATTGAGGACCAAATCGGCCGAGAGAAATTAATGGAAAATATTTTCACATCCTAAAATGACCGCTATAGGGCACAATTACTATGACATAACTGAAAATTCGATTTTTCTCGGAAAATCATCATCAAGGCACTGTTTCGATGACGGAAATGGAAAGTTCAGCAAAATTTGCGTCAGTTCGTTCTAATTTATTTATTTTATTTGCAAATAACTCAAAAACGAATGAAGATATCGAATCGCGGTGTTGACCAAAATGTAGCTTATTTCATTCTCTTCAGATGTAATGATACAATTTTGGCATTTTTTGAGAAAATTCGAAAAAACTCAACCCTGGGTGAACAACGCCCTTTAGTAGACGAGGTGTGAACTGGAGATCAATATCGAATGAAGGGTTTTGCTGAACTATTCATTTCCGTCATTGAAACAGTACCTTAATTGATATAGTGATTTTCCGAGAAAAATCTAATTTTTAGTTGTCATAGTAATTGTGCCCTCTAGCGGTCATTTTAGGAACTTGAATTTTTTTTCCTTAAGGTTTATGTTTTCCGTAATATCGTACCTCGCCGACCTTAGTGGGAGACCCTGTACATACATGGGTCTAAAAGTCTAAAAATCGAACTTTTGTTTAGGTATAACTCTAAATCAAAAAGCGATAGCAAATTTTTGTTTCACCACTGAATTTGTCTCAAAAACCATTTCCATTTTTCTGTATTTTCTAAAGTTACCGAGTTACCCTTTACAAAAAGTTTTATGCTGCTCAGTCAACAATCTTATAAATTGTTAAATGTCCAAATTATATTAATGACAAGTGTGGCATATTTTCGTAACCAGAGAAAATAAGTATTTTTATATATTTAATGATATACAGGATGACATTTGACAATCTATGAAATTTTTGACTGGACAGCATGAACTTCAACGAAAAACATTACAATATTTTTGTTCCACCTCTTATTTCCAGAAATAAATATTATGCAGCCTCTTGAAAGTGGAACAAATTAAAATGACAGCACTGTACCTAATAATGCAATAAAAATATGTGAGTTCTGATACTTTCATCAGAGACTACGTAAAACAAACAACTAACTGTTTTGGAAATATTTATTTCAGAGCCCAATGTTGGCTTCGAAGTACCGAGATGATAATCATTTCCTAGTTCTTGGGATGAATAAATACATAGGATCTCATTTCAGACATCCCATACATCTCATTTGATTTTTTTTGAAGTTCAACAACCAAGTTTCTTCGACATATAATCGTCCATTTGAAAGGAGGATCAGTGAGATCTCTTGGCAATCTCGTTCACAATCATTTGATGGAATTCACCAAGTTTCAGAGGGTATCCAAGTGCAATCCACTCACCGCTTTTTGTGCATTGCCCAGAGCCCTGCATCAAAATTACGTTTCCGAATTACGAAGTTGCGAGATTAATGATATTTGTTAGGAACTGGGTTCATTTCAAAAGCAGAAAGGACGCAAAAAGAGACGCCCAATTTCGGAGGAGGACTGAAAAAGTTATAACCTTGAATAGAAAAGGCTTTCATCCATCATCGTACTGTCGTTGCTGATTTAGTAGAACGTAGAACTTGAATGTACTCAAATTTTCAGGACTATTTCGTACTTATATGACTAGTAAAGTTAGCAGGTTTTTCTTCCTGAAGTGGTAGATTGAGATGAACTGATGAAAGTTGCTTTTCCAAGGTTTGTACTGCAAAAATGTTGAGAGTGATATCATCAAACATCAACCATTATACTGAAAAGTCTTTCGAATTTGGCGTACATATCCAAAACATTGAAATTGACAAGATTGCACCATATAGCCTTGCCCAAAGTGGATATAGATATGGTGGAACGAGTCCCATTAAAATGCACTAGTAATAATATTTGTAGACTTCTGCCTACTTGATTTTGTTGAATTTTAATCATAGTTTCAAACACTAGTAATACTTCCACGACTTCATATGGATGGCGCCACGTCTGCTGATTCCTCATGATGAATATTAGTTTTCACAATTTCCCAGTCATTTTGATTTTGTGTGATTTGTTCAATCAACATCATGATTGAATAATCGAACTATATTCAAATTTCATGCCAAAACCAAAATTATAAATGATCTGTCACTGTCACTTGAACACGAAACCATAGAATACGGATAATTATAGAGAACTGAATTATCGATATTTATATCGCATTCGATATTAACGCCATCTCTGAACGATTAGTGAAATATTACCGGTGTTATGATCTTCGCTAAACCAGTCTACAGGTGGAACTCTCGTTTCTTCTGAATTTCTCTTTAATGCCAAGTACTTGTGATAGATTATAATCTATCCAATGTAGGAAATTTCCTAGTTTTCCCATAAATTATCTTTGAAATCCAGTTTTGCAGGATTTTGATTGGTGATACATCTAACATAGGTATGCACCACCCCATGCTAGCAATCCATATCTCAGTTGCGATTCTACTAAAGACGAATAAATTGCTTTCAAGTGGTTAACACTCACCATCGCTTTGTAGTGCTTGAATAGGTAGAGTAAACTCCGTAATTTTTTATTCAACTCATTGAAATGATGATTCCATTTGAGCTTGTAGTCAATGATTATGCCTAGGTAATTAATCGAAGGGACTGGTAATATTGACAATATATTCGATGGAGTTGTAATTCAATGTTCTGCGTGGTATTTGCCAGTAAAGTAGTTGTTTTCGTCTTGTGTCAAACTATGTTTGATATTTTTAATTTGGTCCAATTCATGACTTTTTCATTTATTCACTCGGATAGATTTTCATCTTTTTCAGAAAAACACGATGTCTTTATGAGTAGGGTATTTGATTGGGTAAACGGGTGAACCATAGAAAATGGATGAATATGTTGGTTGATTGATTTATTCATTCATAGATTTATTGAAATATTATAAACACATTTTTGCAAACAATTTCAGAAGAAAAAAAGGTGTCATCAGTTTCGGGCCTAGTTGTATATCTACACGATTTCTTACAATAGATATAACATTCAAAGATAACAAACAGAAAATGTCTCTGAAGTTTAGTATACACCATCCCCAAGGATTATTTTCAATGAATGTTTCATCCTCTATTTGCAGAGCGCTTTCTCTCCAGGAAAGATATGACAACTGAAGAGCTCCGCAAGAGCGAAATTCCTTCATGAAATTCAAGATGTGTGAGGTACTTCCGGATATTAATTATGAGACTCCATCACTGTGAAAACTGCTTTTCACACTTTCCGGTACAGACTTACAATTTAATGCATCATCCGAAATGTGCGAATGAACGAATAGGTAGTAGCTCGGATATTATTCTGAGTATGACAATGTAGTTTGAAGTTGCAATCATTTATTGAGAAGGAGTTTGAGAGTTTACATTCAAACGTTTACAGGAAACTTCTCAGATGATGTCTATCTACGTCATTAATTAGCACTTTGGCTGAAAAACCCCAAGGGTGTTTGACTTTTTGGAGCCTATACAATCTGACGAATTTAATTTTTCTTACGTGTCAGATGTGCCAATAATTGCATTGAAATTGAGAAAACACAAACTGAAGGAGTGGAAAGTGAATTCCAACGTCGCAATGCGGAAAAATTTTATCTGAAGACCTTCCGGGGTTATATAAAATCACGAGCATCATTCATCATGTTGTATTCTGTAATATCTTAAGCAGCTGCATTGATTTTTCATTCCTCTGGAAGATTATGTTGTTTTGCCTTCTTCGCATTCCTTACAGGGTCAACCTTAAAACCAGGAAAATGATTTATTCCTTCATTGAATTGAATTGAAGTTCAACCAGCGTTGTGCAGAAAAAAATATGTATTGTATTTGTTATTAAGATTGCAACTCAAAGTGATGAGAATTTCATGATTGAGACGTGAACAAGGAAGAAGACCTTGCTTATAATTGGTTTGTGTTTCTTGTAGCTTGCTTTGATTATTCCGATTATTTCGAATATTTTGTTAGCATTGTTAGCTTATGTTGTGGAATAATTCCAAACACTTTATAATTGTGATATTAATATTCTTCAATTTTATCACGCCCCAATTATATTGTTTTTATCATTTTAAGTTGCAATCTTGATGACATAGTCAACACTAGGGCAGACATATTTTTTAACTGATAACGTTGGGTGAACTTTCCTATACTTTTCTTGCACCATCTTTCGGTTTTGCTTCGAATTATATTGACAGAAAAATCTTTAAAACCTCCAACATCGTTTTTCCACGAGTTTATATCCCATTGTTTTTAAATATTCTTGCTTATTCGGTAATATCGCATTTCTTTGGATTGCAGAACAAGGTGACCTAACACAACATAGATTTTCTTGTATTTAGTGCATGTGTTTATTGGTTTAGCTGACTCAAGTCTGTTCTAAAAAAATTTCGATAGTAAAAAGGTACCTATTTTTCCATGCGAAAAGTGAAATCATTGAAAATGCCATCTCATGAATTTCCTCTCAAACAAAATATACCAATATATACTATATATTCTATATATTGACGATATACGATATACGGTATATATTCTACCGTTGACGAATATAACTAACACATGGGTCATAGAATCGTTTGTTAACATTTGGTGCCATATGGTTTCCATATGATTTTCTTTTTCTGAAGTGTTAATTTTTTAATTGGAATTCAACTAACTCTGGAAAAACTATGGATCATTATTGTTGGCGTACCTTACCGTTCCTCTTGGGGGAGAAAAAAGCCCCGAAATATGTTTTCATACCTCCTCATTACAGGAAAATCCCGAGTTTTGCAAGTTGAAAATAAAGGAATTGCTGGACGGAGATATGTGTGCATTGAAAAGGAAGAACCTATTATTTGAATTATTTTTATTTCATTGTTAGTAATTGACGAGGTAATTGAGTAGTTTCTTTTACAAATATCTTAGTAAATACACTTGAAATTTTTTCGTGAAATTGTATAATAATGTGTTCTCATTCATTTTATACTGACCAATAAATATTTTTAATTGCATGGCTTCTCCATTATATTATCAACATGTATGAGTTATCACCTATAGTTAAAAACTTCTTCATTTTGCTCACACAGGATAATGAGTTATGCATATTATTGCTTACATATTTGAAGTAAATCTATAATCAAAATTCTTCCAACACTTTCAAATTTCAAAGATAGGAAACCTAGATTAAGATCGTAGCGAAAATCAGAACTACTCTATAGGCCATTCCCGTTTGTTTACATTGTCTGGAAGACTATCATTTTTCATTCCCTTTCAATATTTTCAAATTGTTTGCTTGGGTATAAAGTTTTTTTTTGTATTATTTAGTTATAGTAGTCTACTAAGCCGATTTGTGCATATATGGTTGTGTTTTTCTGGACAATATGCCTATTAATTGAAAGTACAACTTCAGTTGATACATATTGAGAAAACTTCAAAAACTTGTTTGTGTGCCTTCATCCAATATTATTAAAATTATTTTAGGACGTGTCGAAGTTTTTAACTAAAATAATTCACACTTTTTGATAAATATACAATGAAAAAGCCATACAATTATAAATATTTATTGGTAAGTATAAAATGCATGAGAGAATACATTATTATGTACTAAATTTCAAGTAGCTTCACTAAAATATCAGTAAAATAAACTACTCAGTTACCTTGCCAATTACTAACAATGAAATACAAATGATTAAATAATATGTGTATTGTTTTCAATCCACACCTATCTACTGACCAGCAACTGCTTCATTTTCAACTTGGTCACAAATATAACTCGGGATTTTCCTGTATTTGGGGAGGTATGAAAACTTATTTCGGGTTTTTTTCTCGCCCAACAAAATCAGTAAGTTACGCCAACAATAATGATTCATAGTTTTTTCAGAATCATCTGAATATCAACCAACAAATCAACATTTCACTAAAATAAAATTATATGGAAACCTTATGGCACCAAATGAAAACAAACGATTCTATGGCCCATGCGTTAGTTATATTCGTCAACGGTAGGGGGCGTACTGCTTTTTTTGTTTCGCCTCAGAAAAACACAACCATATATACACAAAAGTGCTGAGTAGAGTACTAACTTCATAATATAAAATGACGAATCGAAAAAAACTTCATAGCCAAGCAAACAATTTGAAAATATTGAAAGGAAATGAAATAATGATAATCTCCCAAACAATGTTTACAACTTGGAATGGCCCATAGAGTAGTTCTGATTTTCACCGTTCTGGCGCTACGATCTCAATCTAGGTTCCCTATAGTATCAATCAGAACAACAATTCTAATTTACTTCTATTATAGATGCAGATGTAAATCCTCAACAAGGATCTACGAACGTTAGCCTGAATTGCAATCCAACATCGAAAATGTTTATTTGAAGACTGTGTGTTCGACGATGTCTTAATTGGAATTGGCGTGGAAACAGAGAAGGTTTTCCTTCAATTTTGCGCAAGTGGCTGTCTGTTGTAGTCGAAAGGGCTCGAAACAGTCGGTTGTCAAGAGTAATGTTTCAGCAGGAAAACGAATAATTTCGTGTAAGTGTATACATTTTCGGAATGCGGAAATAAACAGGCTGAAGAAAGTTAGATTGCCACTGAAACGGCAATATCAGTGGCGATATGTAAATCTCATCAAATCTCCTTTTGTGTACGCTTCACGGTTTCGAGCAATCGTATTAACGAGAGAAATTATACGGCATGTTTTATCTCCAGTTTTTTATTTTTTTCTGAATCATCATCTGGGATAAATCCACACACAAAGAGATACATTTTCGGAACCATCTTCTAGTTTGGTTCTATAAGGATTGAGGAACCCCAATTTGGCAGCAATACTGAAAAATTCATAGCACATGGGCAAACATTTTTCTCGAAGATAGCGAAAAAATCATTTGAAAATGTTTTTTAGAAGTCGATATTCGGCATGTATATGCGAAATTTCGAATATTTTTATGAAATAATTGAAAATAATTTTTTTTATCGAAAAATACAACTCTTTTCATACATGAATAATTTTTGCAAACAATCAAAAACTTATTTGAGCAATGAAATGAAACTTTTCATGTTTATTTCCGAATGCTAGTAAAATATTGAAAAACCTGGTAATCGCTATGACTCTTGCTGTTCAATGGTTAATAAATCACTTCCTAGAGAGGTTTATTTTGAAACCTATAACCTCCAAAGTTTCAAGAAAAATTCCAATAGCTATTTTCTCTTCCAATATCCTTATCAATAAATCTGATATGTGTATTTCGATCATCATCAATTTCCCTATCATCAGCTTCATTTTTCAAATAAGTTTCTGATTTCATAATGTCAAATTTTAGAAGCAATTTTCATCCTAAATTCAACGATTTACTACATTTTAAGGTTTGTTCACGTTTCGAGTAATCTTTGACCATCTTCAATACATTTTTGAGATACGTATAGATGGTTAAAGCAGATTTTCACCAAACAGACACGCTTGCGACTAGTTTTAATTTCTAAAAAGAAACGAGAAACTTGTAGTTTCGAAAACAAACTCGATACTCGGATTCCACCAAACCAACAAAAAATTTGTCGGTTGCGTTTTTCTGTTGTTTCCACTATACACGAACAGTTTTCATCATGCTATCAAAGTCACATACCACTACCAGAACGAAATAGTGACCTGTTTTCGCCAGCCGTTTCCACATGTTGACGATAACAAAATCAATTCAAAATGTTTCTTATTTTGACAACAAAAGTTTTTGTTTTGTAGAAATCGACACAGGTGCTGTTTTGTTACGGCTTTGTCCGTTTGGTAAAAATCCGCCTTTAGATGATAGATATTTCCATGATTGAATATAGGAATTATTGATAGATATTGTTATGTATACATAGTTGGCTATGCAATGGAAGATACTCAAAGTTACATTGCTAACTTCTTACTTTCGATACACATTTCTAACCCGAACTTCGAACCTTTCCCTTTTTCTCATTGCCTGGCCCCAATTAAGGCTCATCGAACGTACGTCTGGAGTCAATATCTCCCATGTTAAATAGAGTGATAAGATCCACCGTTGCTCGAAAGGGCAAAAGACCGTGGTATCTTTATCACTATCACGCCGAAAGTATTTCTGTTTTTCGGAAGAGTTCCTTTCCAGAGGCAATAAATATCCCCCCGAAATCCACGTGATGTCGGTCCGATAAAAGAGTTCTGAAAGCGAGTCCAGGAGGCAGAAAGAGGTGGGAGGGGCTTGATCAGAAGCGTAGATCCCTATTTTGGTCATTCCAACTTGTCACAATCCAAACAACCATATAAGCCCTTCAATTTTTGGTAGGTACTTTCCACTGAATCACCTTGTTTAAAGTCAAAGTGGGCTGAGAGAAAATATGGCAGCTACAATTAAATGTACGACAGCTACAGCATGCTACTGCAAAGACTTTTTACGTCTAATAAGGTGAAACTACTCCGGAGTGCCTGGACAAGGCCAGACAATAAGGTGCGAGTAGCTCAGCGATTGGATCAGAACCAATCCCAGGAGTTACTAGATCAAGGAGTATCTCAATCATGAAGGAAACTCTGAAAGCAAAATTTCAGGGTGCATGGAAAGATGCACCTGACATGAGACAATCGAAACTTTACATCGAAGTACCCTCTAGGGACCAAGACTGAGCAGAAAGAAAATTGGTGGTGACACTGCCACCTAATCAAGCACCACAACCAAGGTGGATATAGGATGGTGAAACAGCTTCCTATTACAAAGCACTAGAATAAACTGCAGACTTTTGCCTACTTGATTTCAAACCGTAGTAATATTTCCTGAAGTTATCAGAGATGGCGACATAACTTGTGTCATATTCTTTTCAGTGTCATCTGTTCTAGCTGCAAAATGACTGAGAAGAATCAAAATGTCAATATTCATTCCACAGATTTATCGAAAGTATATTGTATCGTTTCAAATCATGTCTGTCAAATGCGAACCACAAAAATAAGTAAGCAACAGATATCTTCTTCGATAATCGATCTTCATTCAAGTCGTGGAAATATTACTACCATTCCAAATGGTCTACAAGTTTTTTTGGAGAAACAATTGAAGAGCACCAACAATATGGGTATAGATACTAAATGCAGGTGGTGCTTGAAGCATGAGGAGTCATCTTCAAGACCAACTCCCAGTAACGGTATAGGTGCATATTGATCCCTATGAAGATCTTTCAAGTCAACTCACGAACGAATTTTTCAGCTTATATTTCTGACCATTTCAGAGACATCCGCATTAGACATATCGAATTTCCTTGGAGCAAACCCTCCTAGTGGATGTTATCTACGGCTATGTTGAAGACAGACGGAGCATTGCAATTTGACGATGCATGAAATGAATGGCTGGCATTCCATTCACGTGGTTCTGATATATCTTCGGTATACTTTCAACATCTTAACGTATACACAATCATTCGCTATTTCGGTTGATTCGAGAAAATCTATGTGGAGGATGTCACTAAGGGTGAACTTGAAAGGGCTTTGCATATAATATTATTTCTTTTGTACTTCTTTTCCTTTGTGGAAAGAGATGTTTACTGTCTTGTTTTTCTGCATGCTAAGGAGTCGTTCGAGTGAAATCGGGATATTTTTGATAACTGTTCTATAAGGGGCTTTCACTTTGAAGGGCTCAGCTATACAAGCTTCTGATAAGCGTCAACATTTCTGAACATTCTGATAAAATGGATTCCAATAAATCCAAACTCGGGGGAGGTATGTTTTGCATGGAAAGTAAGCATTTTTTTCTAGAGAAAAACAACTTTCAACATCCACATCTTGTTACTTTCCTTATGGGATATTGATAATACCAACCTAATATATGTTACTTGATGCAGTCTAGTTATTTTTGTGCAATTCTGTCAGGACTATAACCTCAACTTATATTGACAACTTCATAACCAGTATCAGAAATGCATATTGTTTCAAGGATTATAATCCATTATACAATCACCTAATAGCATTGAGGATATAACCAACCACTGAAATTTCTGAGTGAGTATACCCCTTCAAATGTTACAGATCCATTTCAAACAGACTCATAAATGAAGTCATCCAAATTGCAAACGTGTTAATTGCTCTGTTTGATGTTGTAGATGACAACTTTAATGGAACATACGAGATAGTAGGTATATTGTAACGACCGGAAGTATCGTAAACTAGGAATCCCAAAGTTCAATTAGGATTTGTAATGTGGGTTGATGGAACTCAACCGCTTTATTAGTCACATAAAGTAGTTTCTCGGACCCCAATTCACAATGAGTGGTACGTTTTACCTACCTTTTGTATGAATAATACAGATGAAAGAGAATGAAGGAGTATTTAGGAATAGATATGTAGCTTGATATGTTTGCCAGACAATTTCTCACATACATGGCGAGTCAGAATAATAATGATAGCTTCATATGCACTGAAATACGATCCGAGATACAGGGTATCAAAAGTAATACGGAATAAATTGAGATCCATCATCAAATCTCCTGTATCGGAAAAAAATTAACTTGGTGTACCATCCTTGATTTGATAATAATTGATATCATAGCATCAACTTCTCATTCTCCATATCATTTCAATTTGGATGGCTTTTATCTATATAAGTATATGTCATGACTTATGCTATACACTGTAGTGTCTGTTGCATCAATAAATTACTCTACTCTATAGGTATACTGAGATTGTTGAATGTGTAGAAAAAATTGAGCTTAAAATTTGAACGCTGGAACTCGCCGTGTCAATATTTGCGAGGTTCTGATGTTTATATTATATTTATACTTTCATCATATCATAGTGGATCTGAAGAGTTCAACTGTTTGTATTCCGACGAGTACTGATTCTGAAATTATCCAACGTCGATTGATAATCTATGTATAAATTACATACTGAAAAAATGAGATCAGAACTCCCAAAGCCATTTCGATTATACGGAAAATACTGTTAGGGATAGATTAGTGGATATGGGTCACGTGATCGATCGAATTCAATATAAATAAAGTTTGACCCACCAATCATGGAATGAGGCAATATACTATTAGACTTGAATGAAACACCAAACAGTTCAAATAAGCATAAAGGATTTTTTATAATTCTAAACTTAGACCATGTAAAGATAGTTTTCATATATCCAGCATAATATTCAAATCACTAAAAATACTCAGATTTCATTGTTGTGCCCTGCTGTATTTTCATTCAAAGTATCAAATTTGCGAATCTTCTCAATACATGTAATTTAAAATATGCTTTATTCAAGAAACATCATCCCAATTATCTCAAGGATCTTAAAAATGAGTAGAATATCTGAAGTTTATGCTCTGATCGTTAGGAAAAACAGCTCATTATGTTATATTATCTAGTTATTTCTGCCCATGAATATCCTGAGCAAAAGAAGTCATCTTCCATATTCTATCCAAGAAGACCGACCTCGGGAAAAATTATTTTGCAATTATCTCTCCAGATCGAATCATTAGTAGATTATTTTTCATCATTAGATAATCCAAGTTTACCTTGATGAACAATGAAAAATTGTGATATTCACTACACGTAATTCTGATTGATTCGTTGAAAAAAAATCCACTGAAAAAAGCATACTCCTAAGTGATGTGATGTTGAACAGATATCAGATGCGTGAATGACTGAAAAACACCCATTGTTGCCATTTTTGAACTACACCTTTTCCAATTTTAGATCAAAAAGCGTCAAGTTGATTTCAAAAAATATCAATTGTATTTCAAATTAGTCAATTTAATTTCAAAAAATATCAAATGTATTTCATAATCATCCATTCAATTCCAAAATCCGTCAATTGTATTTCAAATCAGTCAATTTAATTTCAAAAAGTATCAAATATATTTCAAAATTATCAATTCAATTTCAAAATGCGTAAATTGTATTTCAAATTAGTCATTTGTATTTCAAAAAATTCCATTTGAATTTAAAAATCCATCATTTTAATTTCAAATCTCATCATTTTCATTTCAAAATCAGTCTACTACATTCTAATATGTGATGTATGATAAGAACCAGGAGCGTTCCAATAACAGAGTGAATAAAAATATCACCTTACTCTCATCTAACCTTCGCCTGTGCTTTTTCAGTTCTGAAATTCAAATGATTCATTACGAAATACAATTGATAATAATTTTGGAAATACAAATGACCATATTTGAATTCGAAGTGTTAGTTTTTGAAATTGAATTGATAATTTTCAAAAACAATTGATGCTTTTTGAAATCCAAATGACTAATTTGAAATACAATTTACGCATTTTGAAATTGAATTGATAATTTTGAAATACATTTGATGCCTTTTGAAATTGAATTGACTAATTTGAAATACAATTGATACTTTTTGAAATCCAAATGGCTATTTGGAAATGCAATTGACCATTTTTGAACTAAAATTGGAAAAGGTGTAGAGCTCTTTTTTTAGTGACAGACGACAAGGCTCAGACCAACCCTGTTCTATCCCCATTCGTTCATAGCTAAGGCCAGAAAGGAGGCGTTGAAATCGTAACACGATTCGAAATTCAACTAGACGTACAAAAGTTTCGGGTTTATATGGAAGTGAATTTGTAAGGAGAATTTGAATGGCAACTTTGTCAGGATTGAATTGAGATTTGTGATTGTCCATTTTATATTACTTAGAGGAAGGAACTAAGTTATAAAATATTCTGAGATCGTCGCGAGCGAATATGACAGGGGTGAGAGTAAGTGCCAGAATTTGAAAGAGCAGGATTTGGCTGTCGCACAGTAGATAGCAGATGATGGGGGTGTACCAATTTTATCAATTCAAAAACACGTGTCACAAACTTGACTTTCTCTCTCATAATTATTTCTTCAACCAAATCATCTTATTACCCTACCAATATTATATCACATAACCATTTTTTAGATAATTATTGTGTTCATTCCAGAATAGTTATTTTTGTATTAATCGTGTGAAATGAGTGTTTTTTAATAGCACATGATAGTGTTATTGTAATTCTATCGAATGTGCCATGAAAACACTAATTTTATACACGAAATACAAACAACATTTTCTGTACAACTGTGATTGTGAATTTACATCGTCTGAAATACATGTATATGAGAATTCTTACAAAGAATTGAAATCTGCACATTCTTCCAAACAAATTAAGAAATATCTAACGTTTCTGATAAGCAGCAACATGGAACATCCTCAGGAATTTCTGTTGGAAGTGGTGGATATACTTTCAAATATCTAGGAGTAATTATTGATCGAGAACTGAAATTCAAAAATCATGCAAATTATATAATTTAAAAAATGTCATTCAAAATTAACGATTTATACAGGTGCCCCAGTTTTCTTTCGAAATGGTCAAAAACTATTATATACAACACACTGATACTTCCTCACTTCAACTACTGCTCTACCATTCTATATTTGCTACAACAATATGAAATAAGCCGTCTGCAGAAACTCCAGAATCGGGCAATGAGAACAATATTATCCTGCCCTAAAAGAACACATATTAATGAAATGTTGAGTTCTTTGAAATGGCTTTCAGTTGATGAAATGTTCTTATACCAAACAATGGTTTTTATTTTCAAAATAAGAACCGGTGATTCCCCTTTCGTATTTGAGGGACAAAATATCTTCCGTTTCTGAACATCATAATTATAACACCCGATCTAGAAATGATTTATTTATTGAGTGTGTGAAATCAAAGAAATCACAAAATTCAAATTCACTATCTGTGTTCAAGGTGAAATTAAAGAACCTTATGCTGGCTGAGTGCAACCCTCGGCAGTTATGTTCATTGCTTTTTTTTATTTGTTGACTATGTTTCTTGATGTCTGTAACCAATATATTATAGTGTAGTTTATTTTGTTTACCTGCTCTTTTAGCCACATGTTATGATCTTTATCTTTGTTTAATTTTTTTTTACTTGTACATGTGAATTAGTCTTGAACTGAATAAAGGATTTATATAATTGTTCAAACTTTACTATCAATTATTATTCCAATAAATGAAATACTTTTATGATGAATAATCAATTAATAATTGACTCAGTTTAAAATAAATCCTTCAAAAAGTAATATTTTATGTTTATTTTGTGAATTATTTTGACAGTGAAAAAAGAGTATATTTCATTACGAGTCTGGAAATAGGGATTTTTCTGTGCGCGTGTGACAAATTCTCATGCAAGCACGGAAAAATCATTTCTGGACGTGTAATGAACGATATTTTTTATTATACTATGTTGATGTTTAGCTTTTTCGACAAAATAAATATAGGTATGATCGTTCTAAGCAAAATACCATCGGAAATACGAATCTGTTAGCATGGAACTAACTCCCTATATGTTTACGAACGAGAATCCAAGATCCAACCACGCTGTCTACTCATAACTTAATTTACTTCCACTACTCTGGAATAACTCAATACACATAATTTCACCCTCTAGAAACATTTGCCTACACACAGGGATCCAGTGTATTGTGCTTATTAACGATGCAAAGGATCTGATGTAAATTTATTATGTATAGGTTGTTGCGCATAACCTTTTTGAGGGCTCTTATACTCGATGATTATTAACGAAACATATAGGTAATATACGAGAATCAAAGCAAACATACGAGTCAATTGAATGATGCTATGCCATAGTTTATTATAAAGCAAGTTGCATAAGTGCCACTTGAAATATATTAGTGAATTAAGTTTGGAAGCAGATTGTAAGAGCGTATATTGAAAGTCTTCCAATGTATTAGATTAGACAATATTGGTTAACCAATACGGTCTCGCAATTTTTTTATGTCAGTTTTATGTCGAAAATTCACTATACAGATTGGAAAAATATTTCGTTTGCTAGGAGAAATTTTACTGTTGACAATTTAATTCATGCACTAAAAATGCTATATGTCGCGGTGTTTGCCATAACTTTTTCAGCGACAAAACAGAACCTAACTATTGAAAGCATGACAACCAGCATTGTAAACAAATTTTTGATGACGTTATGTTAATTTTTCTCAAACTTGCGTTGTCAGAAAATAATCTCATTTGTGGAAATATCAATGATAATGTGCCTCGCAATACTGTGAATTCAACTACGTCAATTTGGCGACAATTTGCGATGTTTTGTTTGGAAAAAAATTATGAATAACTCATTGCAGCAACTTCCACTGAAGAGTTAGCTCCTATTTTATGTGACAGATGGGCATTCAACATGAAGAATAACAATGGAGAAGATTATGAAGAGAGTGCAGTCAAGGCGATTTCAGCAAAAATGTTACAGGATAATAAGAATTTTCAATCCGTTTACGGACATACAGTTTAAGAAAGCGACATAAAACGCAAAATTTTACAAGCAATCCCAGAAAAAAGGGAGGTGAGTTCTGATGCTCTCAAAGAACAAGACATTTTTGAAATGGCGGACTGTCCTGGAGTGAAGAAGAACCTGTTGGCCTCCAAAGAAGATTGTATCACATTGCTGCCTATGAACTGACTTGGAAAGGTGGAGAAGCAGCGAATTGGGTAATTTTGCACTATATTTTGGTGAAAATTTTTGTTGGTACTTACGTATCTTGACCTGGAAAACACGAATTTCATATAATATTATCATGAACATATCTCTACTTTTCGAGATAATCGATGCCAAAGTTCAGAATTTCACCTTCTTTTACTGATAACTATCTTTCTTTTTGACATGTATTGAAGAGAGAAAATACATATGCACTGACTCGTATTGCGTATTTGCTCAAGATTCGCACGGAGGTAAATTACATATTTATGATGTTTTCATGTGATCATAATTAACCATGGTAAATGCATGTAATATGTCCTGTGATATAAGACAATACTTGCCAGAAACTTGCTTGATTCTATTGAACTGCCGCTGTATGATAATTACCTACTTATTTACTAGTGACACTAAAAAAAACTATTTTTCCTACGACCACGTATGAAAACGTCAATAATCACACTGTTTTGTTATTCCGAAAATAGCTCATATCACCATGGTATTGTGTATTTGAAAGAAAAAAAGCACTAGTGTTGATATGAAAAATATCACAACTGTCGCCTGAATTGATAGAAATAATTAGGTATATTGTGGAGGTACTCACTGTCAATATGAGCGTTCTCAAATCAAATTCATATTATTTATTGAAATTTCTGTCTCGTTTTGAATTATACCGAGAATTCTTTATCTGTTAATTTCAATGTGTCTGATACATAACCTCTAAATTCACTTTAAAACTTTGCTGGGACTATTTCGATGTTGATGACAGCGGATGAGATCATTCAAAAGAGTACGGCTACAGTTTTATGCGCGGCTTGCTGCTTGCATCAGTTGGATATCACAGTATTACGAAAGAGAAGATTCTTTGGTATCACAGATGTTTGCAAGAAGTCAAGGACGTACTAACTCAAGTAACTCGTACGCGCTCTCGCACTACCTACTGCTATGGTTCTGTATTCCTGGTTGCGTGATTACTAGCGCTAGCAGATGAATGGTGTCAAGGTTGTTTATGTACGCTGGTGTCAATATCAATAAAATTTGTCCAAACTAAACTAACTCAATCAATCAGTAATTCACATAATGAGGAATTGTCGGAGAAGTATTCAAATATCATCTTGAATATGGAAATAAAAAGTACTTGATATTGAATCAAAACCACCTGAAAGTATAGAGACCGCTCAAGTTACATTTTTGACAAGACTTCCGCGAAATGAAAGTATTCGAAGTCGTAGGAAAAATAGTGTACAAAACTCGTAGGAAAGTGCATTTCCTTCACTCGTTACTCGTGTGAAATATGTTACTTACCACACTTGTGTAATATACTATGTAACTATATATATATTCAATATAATAACACAAAGCTTATATTTATCGATACATCACAATCATTATATTGATCAGCAAGTTATGTAGCAAATGAGTAAAGTTTTTCACAAGTAATAATCAAAAATTTTAAGAAAAATGTTCGAAATGTATTTTTAACTTCCAACTCAGTTGCGAAGCATCCCTCGAAAGTCTCATGAGAAATTAAGAAAAGTAACTGATTTCGTATACTCGCATTCTCTTGAATAATGCTCCAACACTACTGATAATGATCATTCTCTATCACCATAAACAACACCAGAAGCAACAAGAATAGAGTCTTGTCGAGTTAACGTCATCACACCCTTGAGACCATTCAACTCAGAATAGGTTGTTGTCTATCCTGTAGATATTGAAAAGTGTCCCACAGGGGATGTTTTCATGTTTTCGAATGTGGAATGGTCTCTTCTGTATATAACAGATGGGACAGAAGATTGATATGACTTCCAGGGGATCGTTTCATTCGATTAATTGCTATTATCTAAAATATGAAATCTCTTAATCGGAATGTACCGGGTACCATTTGAAATTTTCGAAAAAAGATTGAATATTGTCTGATTTTTCAAACGGTGCCATCTAGCGGTCACCAAGCGATTTAAATCGACTTGATTCGTGATGTATCTGGAAGAACTAAAAAACTTTTCAAAATGAGACCAAGTTCGTTGAATTCCGTTACACCAAACTGTAGTTATAAGAGTTTTTCATAGTGCTATTCCCCTCCTTCTTTTATCAAAGAGCTAGCGCAATTTTTTTCGGATCGAAATGATTGGATATCAACTCGGGATTAATAAAAAAGTATTTTCGATATGTCTTGATGTATCGAATTCTCATAAAAACCCATTTTTTGAAGTGGCCAATGCAATTACGCCCTCTAGCGGTCGTCCTGGAGACTTGAAAAAAATTTCCAGGGATTTCTCTTGGCCACTTTGATCATAAATATTTCTTCCGAAACCTATGTAGCTAATAGTAGAATTGTGAATTTGAACCAGAAAAAATGGAGGAAAAGTATAAATTATGATTCGATAGATTCATGGTGCCACGAAATGCTTGAATGTTGAAGATATCGAAGTAAGTATCCTGAACTTTTCGTATTTCGGAAAATACATCAGTTCGTTGAATATGAAGCAAGAATAATATTGACTGAAAAAAGTAAATTTCTATTATACTTCACTCTATGGTAGTTTGAGAAATACCATCAGTGGTGGTATAGTAATTAAGTTTCGAGTTTTCTTGTCTAATAGGAACTGCGGTTGAAGAAAAAATCACTATGATTTTTTTATCCTCTATAGAAATGCCGTACTTTCTAAGAATAATAGCTCACCTTCTCACCTTTCTCCCCATATTATTAAAAAATCTACTTCCACCCTGAAGTAAATTACCTGCCATGCCAAATACCTATTTCAACAAATAATTTCATCACGCAATCCTACACAGGATAGGCACTGAAAACTCTTGGACCATTGGTAAGTGTTTAGTAATACAAATCTGAATGAATATAGTGATCTATTAGAATTCAGACTGAGCGTCAACTTGAAAATGAAGTAACAGAAAAATATAAGGTGAGAGTTTATTCAATGAAACATAGTTGAAATCAGGATGATGAGTTATTTCAAATAGTGTCTTTAAAAAGTCCGCGTATTTGAAAAAATCAGGTTGATGGTGGTCAGAAAATATGAAAACGTAGAATCAAAGAATAGCACAGCCTAGCGAACAAATCGATATGGGCATATAGAATATAAATCAGAATACATCGGTACGATAAAAATCATATCAAGCACATGGAACAAAAGTATATTCCACATACCACGATATAATAATCCAACAACCCTAACGAAAACTTATTGAGCTTTCTGAAATGGATTATATTGATAACTTTTCATCACTCGAGTGTGAAAATGTTCACATTCTATTATCAAAAATGAATATCACACCTCCTATATTTCGTATCGTTTCAAAAATAAAATTTAATTTTTTATGGCATACCTACACTTAGTGAGCAAGCCTATCATATTTTGAATGTTCGTATAGATTTGTAGATTGACTTGGTCATTTTCGAAGTTGTGTTTTGAAAGTTCATAATGAAGAAGATGATGTGATAGCTGGTATAAGAAATGTTATATTTTGTTCCACTGCTTTGCCTGTACAGTGTGTCATACCATACTTTTTATGGAAAGCACCACCGTAACTGTAATTATCGAGGTAGAATGATATAACCCATAGGACTGATGGAAATGTTGAAAATGTACCATCCGGCTTCATGGTGTTGACCTTCTGCCCGCCAGTTATCATAGAACTATTTTTACGGTGAATCATATCAGAAAAAGTGTTTTTAACCGACAACTTAGCTCTTAAAGTGTCATCTGAAGCACTATTCGGCTGGTTATCGTTGAGAGTCCGAAGGATTGAAATCTAGGTACCAAGAATGTTCGGTTGGTCTCCTATCTCCTCCCGCTAAACGATACTATAGAAATAAATAAATATTTCCAATAGTTACCGCGGAATTTGAACTTGGACCCTCTAGACTTTAAGCCAGCGATTCAACGCACTCGATCACCAGCCCAGTGTTACACTTTTGTTGCATCCATGTCATGTGATGTATTTGTAATGAAATCATTGAAAATACATTTCTAAATTCAGCTTTCGTTGCAGAGAAATTTACTTTGAACTCCTAGGGATCTAAAGTACCACTTTATTCCCAGAAAATAGGAATTTAAAATACCCTTTGAATCTCTGAAGTGCATAATAGGTCCTAGGTCCCAGGTCCATACAAGCAAGTTACGCCAGAAATACATACATTTTATGCACAACCAGTATATTTCATTGTAAATGCCTCTTCACCTCTCAATACCTTTTGAACCCCTCTACGATAATTTCTGTTACGCCCATGATGTTCCTCTCGAAAAAGCATTACATGAGAGTGTTTTTACTTGTTCTCTATCTCTTACAATAAGGGAGTTATTAAGGGTTTACAATTTGCTCATGTTCCAGACTGGTGGGTGAATAAATAGGCTAGTAGCCATATTTGCTGTCAATACAGATAATAGTCATTACGAAATACATTCCAGTGACGAAGATCGTGTGAATTATTGTACTCCACCAGAAATCAGTAAAGCAGCTGAGGATGCCAATAATTAATAATTTATTCTCCGGCGAGTGGTGAAGTGCCATTTTACGCCCGGCCGGCGGTAAAGTAGTCCGAGGGCGGTAAAGTGCCATTTTACGGCCGCACAACCGGGCGATAAAGTGCCATTTTACGCCCGGTCGTGCATAAAGAAAATTAAATACGGCGTTGACCTATAGGCACCTCTCTACGCCTTCGTAGAATATGGTATGTCAAACGCTCCGGCGACTATATAATTGTTTCGAAATTATGTAGATGCGAGGTAAGAAAAAAGTGAAATAACGAGTCTGAATGTGGCGTGACCGCGTCAGGATCGAGTTTTTTATCAATCGATATGCCGAGGTAGGTACATACAGCACGCACCTGCTAGGCCGTCCACTTTTTTGGGCTGCAGCCGGCTCATGGCTGGATCTGGAATGGATATGATGGTGAAGAGTTTCTCCTGGATAAACATCGCGAAATTAGATTTTGCAGGGGGCGAGCGAAATTACGCCATGTTTCAGCGGATTAGGAGTTTTTGTTGGGATCCTCGATGGCATGTGGAACGTATGGAAATGTACGAGAAGAATGGGGAGTACCTGCATCAACTTTATTAGCTGGTTTTGATGGAGTTTTACGAAGGCGTAGAAGTGCCATATATTCATTTTTATTTTATGATTCCGTCTTGTAACTCGGGATTCCCATAAACAAATCGGAACTTCAACACCACTGGAATTTTTTTTCTTGATTTTATTTTTATACTAATCACTTACAAAAAATCACTTTTTTGAAATTGCGATTTGTGGCTTCGTTTTCGACATGATTTGAAGAAAATACGAGACCCCGTGGGCGAAAATTAGATTGTTTCAGTTAATAACAAAGACAGAATTCCACCGAAAAATAACTCGATGTGCATTTTTTTTTCAACACGATGCGCAATGAATAAATTCTAATGGGAACATTTTAATGAAAAATTCTAACTCAACAAACATACCTATACAAAATTAATCAATCGATACATTAGTTTTCTAATTGCATATCAAAATATTCTTGATTCGAGAATCGAAAAAAAAAATCGATTATGTAGGGACATGTTACATTATATTAAAACCAAGCCATTTGACTTTCTTTAAATTGAACAGGATATTTGAGAAAAATATCATTTGCAAAAATATCCAGTAGCGCATAAAATAAAGCGAGAAAATGGAAACAACCACTCTGTATCTACGCCACTGACCAATTTCGACAAAAGTTACTGCCGTTTATTCGTTTTGGTGAATCAGGGTAACAAAATTATTATATTGATTGGGTCCACGAGGGGGGAGGGGGGAGGGGGCATGGCCCCTATGCCCCCCCCTTGGATCCGCCCCGTGGCATAAAATAACATATAAAGTAGTGGCCTGTTTGTGCCGCCCAGTGAAATTTAGTTGTGCCGTGATTTTTTCATAGGTATATTCTTTATTTTGATATCAGAATTTGTAAATTATTTCATCAATATGATGTTGTCAAAAAGTATCTATTTTTAATTTCTTCAATCTTTCCTAGGTTGTCTTGTCATGCCTCTGGTGAGTCAAAAAAAAATCTCTGAGACATTCTACGAGCTGTAGTGCCACCCAGTCAAACTTCCTAAAAATATGCTCTGATTCGTGGTCGTAGGGAAAATAGTGCACAAAACTCTTAGAAAAGTGCATTTCCTGCACAGTTACGTTTCCGCACTTGTCGCTGTGCTACTACTCGTGCGAAATATGTAATTTTTCACCTTTGTTATGTGATATATTATCATTAGTTGGCTAAACCCTGAAGCAACCTTCTTGTTACTCCTCATTCCGTCATTTTATAATAATATTTTTACTGTTCATTATTTTTCAGAGCAAAGTCTGCATCACGGTATATCCTTCGGCAACATCCTGGGTATATTGGACATAAAATGCTGGAATCGTAAGCCGGGGCAGTTCACTGAAACAATCTCTGGAAAGTAATGTGTTAATTCACCAATAACTTTGTGGGGCGTATCTAATAACGCAACGCTAGGGAAAGGAAAATGCATGTATGGCGCTGGAAACTCAATATGTTGCGCGCACTATCTGGATGGCTGATGGAAAATCTGGAACGTCGGCCCCTGGAAATGCCATCAGATTCGTGATTTTTGCGCAACTTTGCCAAGTATTCATGGCACAAAACGATTGTAAACTACACTCACCGGCAGAATAATCGATCCACTCAAAATATTGATAAAATTTGTTAAACAATAACTTCGTTGAAAGAGAGAATAGTCTATACAATTGAAAATATCAAACATAATTGAATGTCTGGTGTACTAAAGGCAGAAAACAACTACTTTCCTGGCAAATACCACGCCGAACATTAAATTATATCTGATCGTAGTCCATGCAACGATTCACACTGTGAATGCAGATCCCAAATGTTCCTTTCTTCCTAAGACGTGACAAATTCACATCGAGGCAGGCACACCTAACAACCTACAGACTGGTTTTGGGCTTATTGGCCCTCATCAGTGCAGGGTAGTTATACGAGTAGAGACCGTGAGATCTCCACTGGAAGCGTTGCCTGTGCCAATTCATTTTCGTCGCGTCTATTTGACCGCACTGAGCCGCGTTACAACAGACAATTGGAAGTGGCGACACCATGCGGCAGAAGAAAGAAATACTCCAGAAACAAATCTCTCGAGTCACAGAACTTGGCTGATAGTTTGTTTAAGCAAATAAATGAAAAATGGATCGATTATTTTGCCGGTGAGTGTAATTTGGGTATTATCCACATATTCATTTTAAATTTCGAGTAACGGGTCTATATATCAAAATTAATTTGAAACATGTCAATAGCACTCGTGTAGACAGACCTATATGTGACATATTTCATTTTGTAGAGTTCTCTTTTCTGATAAACTCAATATATCACATATTACGAAGTACCCGATGTTGCTTTTGCTCGATGAAATGATGTATATAGGGTCATTCTGGTGGATCGCTGAAGAAAAGCAGTCAATTCATCAATATGGGTAATCGAGAGCTACTAAGAAAATGTAAATACACGTGAGATAAAATTACTCACCACACATGAATTTTAAATATGAATATTCAGAAAAGGCCGATGAATAATAGTATATTGTACGAGTATGAAATATCCAATTTCCGCACGAGTTGTACACTATACTTTTTCGACGAACTACATGAAAAACATAGGCATGTCAGATTTTAATTTCGCATGACTGTATTACCTACTTACAAATCATTCTCACAGGAAACCAATTCTGAAGAAGCATATTAGAAAGATGTATCACACAAATAGAACAAATTTTATCGAACATTTATCAAGAATATTTGGGTACATTTTGGTCTGTATTTATGAAATATCGGAAAAATAATTATTGATGGTAATATTTTAACAATTGTTCAGTACTAACGGAATACTATTATTTTCTTTTATCAAACCTAAATTGCATACTCCTGGAGGAGTAGAAACTACCATTTCATCGTCGGATAACATTGCAGCAAAGAAAACTGAACAAATTATACGATTCGGTACCTATCTATTGGTAAATCACATTGACACTATAATGTTATGAATTCGTTTGTAGATATGTCATTGTCACAGTAACCTATGAGTAAAAAACAGAGTATAGTTAACTATATATTAGGTAATCGCACCAATCGCAGAGCGTGGAGATGAATATTTCATTTCGCACTAGTACACAGTGCTCCGCTGGAAACAATAATTATATCTACGGAAATTACATAATCTGATTGAGAAGTCAGATTACAAAAAATTTTAGTTCACCTAATGTATTCAGAATAATTGATTTTCATACCCCATAAATAAGAAAAAACTCATGAAACTGAATTTCTTGCTATCTAAATCCTATAATTTGAAGCGTAACAGGTTATTCTGGGTGAATTACTCGAAACAATGTGATTATAGAGTTCAATCAGTCATAATAATTGAAATTAGGAACTTATAATTAGTTTGGAGAATTCTTGAAACAGATACGTACTTAATCGATTTTCAATGAGAGAAGAAATTTCATTATTCCGTGATATATCAAGTGAATTTTTAGAGCTACTTCAAACCAACCCTCCAAGTCGAAACTTGTGTTAGACGAGGAAGAGACCTACAGCTCATATAGGGGAATCCGAACCACTTCTTGGAAAAACTAAGATATATACTGGCAGGTTCAGCATCGGGAACTCATGATTGAAAAAAAATGCGCTGGGTGTAGAGGAGTTCGATAAGCCAATATCACCGATAATTAAAATATTTGACTAAATTTATCGACACCAAATAAATGACGGTAATTCGCATGTCTGTATGCAACAAAGCAGGCCAGAAAAATAAATATCAATTATTCCAATTTCAACCATCACTAACTCATTGATGAGTTTATAATTAGGAAAATGTTGATAATTGAATTTATCTCGACTAACCCATTTATTTCATTAACAAATTCATGATATTATCGAAATATCGTGGTTTCGAACCCCACATGACATTTTTGTTTCACATATTCATATTGGATTGACACTATTCAATACACATTCATCCGAATCCAAATGTTTTTAATGCAATTTTCGTATTATTCAATACATACTTTCAACTGCATGGTCGAGCGTATACATTTGATTGATGACCCTGCATTCAACATCAGTATCAATTGATATATATTTATAATACTCTTCAATAGGGAATTGTTTATTCCCCATTTCTTGGATTGAATGGGAATTGTGATTTACAGTGAAAATTGGAAAATGAAATGAAACAAAAAGAATAACATATAACAGATACGCTACCTAGCGGTGACTCGTGAACTACTCGTAGTGGTATAACCACTGAACTCTCTGTGGGATAACCCACAGACAAACTTAACCTCTGTTCTCTGTTCTGTTTATGTTCGCTTCTGATGTGGAAGGTGTACTTCCAGCAGTTTTTCGAGAAATGTTCTGGTGAAATTCTAGTGAAATCTTATCGTTTTTCTCGTTTCAGTTATTGTTTGGTGGCAACGACACCTATGTCACAATGACACAAATATAAAAAATATGAAAACAAAACAAAAACGATACCACTTCGAGAAGTTCGAGTTGTTACCAAGAGATAGTGCTACGTGTTATTTTCTATCGCGAATAGTTGAATATCTATTTCAAACACTGCAGGGTGCTAAGGAAATGATGAAAAAGACTCTTCGATTGTTTTAAAAACGATCCTTCAATTGTTTGGAAAATATGTAAAGGACCGAAGTAAAATTTTATACTCACTCATCAAAAACTTTTTATATATGAATTCAACACAATTATTGCTCATTACATGTTCCCACGATGTGGTTTTACAAAAAGATTATTATATCAGTAATTGAAAAATGGAAATTGCACTTTCTTACGAAATGTGACTATTATAACATTGATGATCAATTTTCCTATTCTCAGTTTTTTTTTTGTTTTCCATATTTGCATTTTGTAAAATTCTCCAGAATAATGCTGCCTGATGAGATTCACTCTGAATTTCATGGTTCCCTTGAATTCGCACATTAAACGTCTTCAAATTAAAATCAATATAAATCTACTTACGCTCCCCGTTATCTTGAGAAAGATTTAGTGACTTATTTTCATCGCTCCATAATCTGCAATGGCAAGTAATTTAGATACTGAAGAACCCATCAAGGATTAAGTCTTAGCCAAATCCGGGAGGCGTTTTGGGATTGAATATTTGGTTTCTGAATTATTTATCACACTAAATTCCTGTAATTTCAGAATGTGTGCTCTACCTTTCATTTATTTTTCATTATTTTTTGAGAAATCATCATTTTCAAACTGTCAATTATTTGTCTTCAAGTGGGAAGTAGTGCAATTATTTTTTGTTAGATTTGTAAAATGCTTGGCCCCCTTAGTGACTCTCCAACATTTAATTCAAATATTTCATCAACCAAAATCAACATGGAGTTCTTCATAATAATGTGATATGTACATCAAATTCGACGAGATGGAAAATACAGCGAAATGAAAGATGTCGCAGATGTGATGACACACTATGGATGACACGAGTGCTATTGACATTGCCAAAATTAATATTGATATAGATCTGAAAAACCGAGCATCCATCATCATGCAGAACATAATTATGTATGTATATTTTCCCAAGTCTCTGAATAATTTCTCGGATATATTACTAGTAGATATACAGTGTGTCCAAGATAAGAATGAACAGCATGGGGATATCGGAAACGGTAAGTGATACGGGGTAGATTAAATAAGAGAAAAGTAGCGCACTCATGTGCCTAATGATATGACATTCAGAAAGTTTTTATATTCCAAGTAGTTTCGGAGATATCTGAGAAAAACCGAAATTTGAGAATTTCGTTTTTATTTTCTCCTAGCTTTATTTTCAAAGGAAATGTAAAACATTTTAAGGACTATACGATAACATAAGCAGAATTTTTCTGCGACGTTTCGTCTTTTAGAAAACATCATCAACTTTGTATTTTTATATCGGCCGAAACTAAAGTATACGACTCCATTTTTCATTTTTAATACAGCAATGTATCACACAATATGATTTCGGAACCATTCCTCGCGCAAAATGCAATTAAGTGATTACTTAATCTGTTTTTCTTCAATTTCAGATAGCAGGCGCTGGAAAAAATGACCACATTATGTTCTGTTGTCCTAATACTACTGTAGTTTGGTAGAATTTTTGACATATTACCGTTCCTATTCTTACATCTCGTTACCTACCTAATTTGTGTTTAAAATGGAAAACGGCAGCTTTTCGAATACTGAAAAATTTGATGTGTTGTCATGTTGCATTTTGTGCCAAAGAAATTGTGTTGATGCTGAACGTGCGTACTCTAATAAGTATCCAGAGAGGCGACAACCTGATGGCAAATCAATATTTAGACGCCTACTATCTAGAATTGAAGAAAAACAAATTAAGTAATCACTAAATCACATTTTGCGCGAGAAATGGTTCCGAAATCATATTGTGTGATACATTGCTGTATTAACAATGAAAAATGGAGTCGTATACAGGGTATACTTTAGTTTCGGCCCAAATAAAAACATAAAGTTGATGATGTTTTCTAAAAGACGAAACGTCGCACAAAAATTCTGCTTATGTTATCGTGTAGTCCTTAAAAAGTGGCCATGGCGAAGTGCTATTTGTTTCACATTTCCATTGAAAATAAAGCTAGGAGAAAATAAAAACGAAATTCTCAAATTTCGGTTTTTCTCGGATATCTCCGAAACTACTTGGAATATTAAAACTTTCTAAATGGCATATTATTAGGCACATAAGACCCCGTAACACTGACCGTTTCCGATATCTCCCCATGCTGTTCATTCTTATCTTGGACACAGTGTATATTTGAAGAAATAAGTATGACCGGGATTATTATCAGATTCAATGAGTAATAAATGAAAATAGAGACTGTTTACCCACAGTTTCGGTGAAACACATCACTCATCATCAGATCAGTGAACGAACCCACAGCTAGAAAAATTCAAAACGGTACTCACCATTGCTGAATGCTTGACCGGAAACGAGCAATACCATGGCGACGGCCAGGCGGTTCATACCGGAAGTCAACATGTTCAGGTAAACCTAGACAAAGATAGAGACATATATACAGATAGCAAACCGTGGGTGGGGCTTCTGGGGCTCTGCTTCCATCGTCCTTGAGATCTTTGGGGCTCTGAATGTATACACAATCATTGGGGTGATCGGGAAATCTAAGATGGGCTACATCACTCTTGCGGTTAACTCCAAAGTTTCTATGTTTTCACGCTTGGGTTGTTGAAGTATGTTGTAATTATTTTCACTGGGGTCACATAGACATCAACTCTCACTATTTGCACTATAATCGTCAGTCATTCTCATTGATTTTCAAACCAATTTTTCATTTTTTCAATATGTCTCCTGGAAATAATGATGGAGATATTCTTTCTGGTGCTGATTTGGCTCTGATTCCCGCTATATTGAAAAATTCTAGATCTAATTGCACTTACAGGGAGGAAACTCAAACTGAAACAAATTCGCCAGAAGCTCAGGATTATTTGAATTCATAATTATAATTTTTCATCATCTCTCTCCATTTCTTCGGGTATAGGATTAAGGTACCACAAATGGGATGACGTTAAACAACTTCTTGGAAGTTGACAAAGAAAATAGAGCCTCCAAAATATCTTTCCGAATAATTTTTCATGAGCTCTGGCCAATTTATTTCAGTTAAGGTTTCCACCCTGTAGGGTATTGAGTCCCATGTTGATGTAATGATGCTGAATTTATCAGAAACTATAGTTTCACTTCGATTTCTCAATGAAATTCTTGTCCAAGGGGTAACAGAACCAAATAGCCTGAGCAGAATGATGTAATATTTGATGCCAAGATTTTCGAAGTTCAAAAATTCTTCAAGGATAACATTCTCATGTTCAAAGGAATAATGAGGTTGATAAAAAAGCTTATGAAATATCCAAACAATTGTTATATTGTTATGAATTATGAATTATCCTCTAATGAATGTTCTTTTTTCAATAATAGACAATGACAATACCCTAATGTCCTATAAAATGCTTTCGCTTTCAGTGAATGGCTTACTGAGTCAAAGGATCTCGAAAGTAGAATCATTATTGCAAACAAATTCTGAAAATTAATTCTAGCTAGAATTATTCATTGAAATAAAATTTTCATTTCCATGTCACAGATCATTGCACAATAAATGATTTATTTTTCATGAACACTCCGTTAGATAAATAAACAATTCAGAGATTAGCTATCCATCCGAATGTAAAATTTGATTAATTAACTAATAATTTCAATGCGTCCAAATAACATATATCCATAATTCATCATTCCAGAGATAAAACCTTTCAGTATAATACACAAATAATTCGTATTAGCCGTTAGTCTGATGCATCTTTAATAATGTATAGTCCAACCGTCAATAAAAAATCTATATGTATCTGTCTTTCGGGGAAATATATTGAATGTACAGAATTTCGAACATACCGATTCAGATCTGATGTTATTGTCATGAATGTCAAAGTCGTTTTATACCAAATTGAATGATTTTATCTTACTACTACCAATATAGCAGTAAGCTCGTAAAGGTTGGAATAATCTGGCTGATGCACATTTTAATACATTATATTCTTTTAGGTGACGTCATATTGTTCGATACACATGGATGAGAAATTTCAGAATTATACGTTTACGGCCTCCAAAAAATCTTTTTTCTATTTTGGTTCTATAATGAAGTCATTATGAAACGCAAATGCGTATCGAAAATAGCCTCTGTTTCGATAGACTTTTTTTTATTCGGAGGTTGGTACAATCGAACTGTCAAATGAAAGTCAGAAGAGTTAGGCCCATCTTACTTCTGAGCGATTTTGGATTTAGTGACAAATAGCAGTGAAATGCAATGTTAATTCAGAGTGTGATTTGATTTAAATTGAACAATAACAACATTGCATTTTCCACCGCTGCTATCGCGAAAATTAAAATAGCTCAGCAGTAAACTGGGCTTTAGGCTTCATCGAAGATGTTTCGGTTATTTTATCGATATTAATTCAATTTTTATCAATACAAAACTTCAAATCAATGCAAAATGGAAAAAAATGTGCATGACACACGTTTTATAAGACAAAATTGTCGCACTTACATAAAACTTTTATCTTAATATACTATATCATAGTGATTTTATCAGACAGTCTTCAATTGTTTTTGAAATTCTTGGGATTCCGACAACTCCATTTCAAATTCAAAAATATAATACTTAACTTAAGCTCAAGTTGAAGCTAAAAGATACATCTAAAGACATTATCAATGTAAGATATACATATATCTTTTATAAGAACAAATTCATTGAAAAATGCTTGTCATTGTCCATTTCAGGTTCTTAAAATATTAGATACTGAAGAAACAGTTCAAATGAAAATGATTTTTCAAATAATCAAATAATATTTCAAAGTTATGTTTCTTTTTTTATGTATAAATATAAAACCACATCTGCACTCCTCGCAACACGTGTCTTGTGTATTCCATATACGTGCCTGCCAGAGTACACATATTCCTTATAAATCCTCAAACAAATGCCTATTGTTTATCTTCATACCGATGAAAAGGATCAGGAAAAATACACACGTTTACCGTTTACGCGTGGGGAACATTTCTGAAAAGACTGCTTGTGGGCCAGGCGTAGGCAAACCTTAACGTTTCATAATAATCCCGGACCGAATGCGGCAAAAAAGGCAGGAGGTAGTGGTACGACAGACCGTGGATTTAGGGAATGCGACTAGATCTTAGAACAACCCAGGTAACATATTTTGTGCTCGCTGTCTCTTTATTAACGTTCTCACATCTCTCTAATAATATACACAACATTTTCTTAATTAAAAATAACAATGTCATGCTACTTTACAAATATCAAAACAGTGGGGAAGCTTTCTTGGAACTGATTTTCATAAAATTATTGTTTGAATAACAAGTATTATGTTTCTGCTGTCTAGAATTACTGTTGGAATCATTCTAATAATTTTAATTTTCAAATTACAGCGATATAAAATTTTCATGGCGGAACACTATGACGTACTAATTAGATTTAGTGACATCTGGGGATATTTGTTGGTTATAAATTTCTGAACTTAATTGGGTTGAGCCAACGGACTGAAAAAAAAAGAAGTAGAAAGATGTTGCTTGCACTGTTGCCAGATTGAAGTCACTAATTTCTTGGATGAATCGAAATATTCATCAAAACATGGAATATTTGACTAGTATAATCAACTTCAAAGAAAATTTGCAAATAGAATTATTTTTTTCCTGACATAATTTCAAAATGAAAAGATACTCTATTTCAGTATTTATTTTGTCTATAGTCAACATTCCCTTGGGCACCGGGATGAAATTTCAAAATATAATTCAGTTTCAACTTGAATTATTGAACAAATGATACATTGGATATCATAGCAATACCAAGATGTTAATGCATAGTATCCGACTATATAGACATATCGATACTTCCGGCAACTGGGTACATGCGCAAAAGTACTAGCGTGCGTCAAGACAATGATGAAAATATCTATCCATCTCTGTCAAGGCTCTTCTAATTAGTACGTCATCAGAATGGTGGAGGAGCCGTAACTACATTTTGGAAATGATTTTCTAAGTAAAATTTGATAGCTCGAGGTAAATAAAAAATACGTATTCGATGAATTTTTATAAACTTCATCTTGGAATGAAAATCTGAATTTCGGAAACTTCTCCAACGAAAACACCTCGATTTTCCAGCTTATAAATGAAAATGAGGAAAATCACTCGGACCCGTCGATTTCTGATTCGGGGAAGAACGAATTTTTCGCTTTTTTCATCCCCGTAACTTCAACCCCCTGACGGGGGTGAGCACAACCTCCTGATTTTGATTAGGGATGAGGGGTGTTGTGATACCTCATTTTGAAGATCTTACTACTACTAGCTTATTCTACTGAAAAAAATATATGGGCTCAAATTGTAGCTAGAAGAGTAGTCCAGAAAAATGTATATGGATTGAAAATAAAGATTGTTAGAAATTAACCACCAATTAATTAATATTCCTGTGCAACATAGCATCCCTAGGTCTTTTAATATCCGAAAAATAGGGCGTCAAAAATATTACAGACGCTAAATAAGTATTTTTCTCACATCCTCTACGAAGACTATTAGACTATCATCATATTTTTCCACTCCATTCTTCGGAACCCCTAAAAAATAATTTGTACCGTTCATCTCTGTTAGCCCCCTAATCAGGAAAAGTTTTGCACATGGAAAAAATCACAAAGAGTCTCCGAATGGGGAAAATCGGGACCGAAATATTATCTTACAATCCACAACTCCGATTTCGCATTGATAACGTCCGATCTCAGTATCAGTCACTCCCTCTCCCGAATCCGAATATGACACTGAAATGCGGTTAACGCTTTCGGTTTCAGAATATTCAGTACCTAGTTTGGGACCGCAAACTGTGGGATTATGATAGTTGTAAAGGAGGGTTTTCAACCTCCCAGGCATACAACTATGGAGAAAATGGAATCGTTAGAGAGTTTATGTACAGTAAAAACGGCCGAACCGGAAGCTTTGGTGACTTTGAATGCGCTTACGAAACGTTCTATGAATGGCCAGAAGCATTCCGAATTATATGTATAGGTACCTAGTGTGCACAAACAAAAAGTTGACATAACCCTAGCCGGTCGGGCTAGTTCGTCTAAAATTTCCGAACAACAAATCCACTAGAATGGTAATTGGCCCCATTTTGTCTGAAGCCAACATGAAATTATTCATATTCATAATATGTTTTCCATCACAGAGGTTCCAACATCGTTACATTTGAAAATGATAATCATCCCATGACCACTTTTTTTAAGGTTCCCAAATATATATCCTCCAGTAGATAATAATATGAATCAGATAAGTGCATCAAAACTAGAGTGGTGTATAGATAGCACGTCTTTCTGTAGATTGCGGTATTTTTTGGTGAATGCGCCAACGCCGCATATTTCATTCACCGAACGCTGACAGTGACAGCGCCAAACAAACGTCAACCTTGCGTCAACCTAACGCTGACAGTGACAGCGCCAAACGTCTCGTTTTCAAATCAAATTATGTGTGATAGTTCATTGAACGGCATATTTCCAGTTCTGTATAAAAATTTGAATGAGATTCTACCTAAAAACTTTGGTAAAACTTCGTTTATCGCACTCCTATGAGTTTGGAAACAATTTTTGGTGAAACTTACGTATTTTGACCTCCTGATCACGAATCTGAAGTCAAAACGCGGCGGTCTCAAGTATTTTCGCAGATACGGCCCCATTTTGTCACAAAAATGTACCATTTGACATCTCAAATTTCTGCTAATAAAAACACACAAAATTAATCCTTCTTTGAGCCAAAACATCACACATGCTCACATTCACTTGTTTCCAACACTTTTTTGCATAAAAAACAGTTATTTTCACAAAAAATCGCCCTTCTTCAAAACGTAAACAAAACATCTTTTTTCACTGATTTTCTGGTTATTTTTATTTGAGATGTTGGCAACGTCTTACCATGAGCCAAACAATCACGTTGCCAACATCATAAATACAAATTACCAGAAAATCAGTTTTAAAAGGTTGTTTTGTTTACATTTCAAAGAAGAGTGAATTTTTTGAAAAATAATCGTTTTTTCTGCTGAGAAGTGTATAGTGTTTTGGTTCAAAGAAGGGTGAATTTTGTGTATTCCTAATAGCAGAAATTTGACATGTCAAATGGTGCATTTTTGAGACATATCTCCGAAAATACTTGAGACCGCCGCGTTTTGACTTCAGATTCGTGATCAGGAGGTCAAAATACGTAAGTTCCACCAAAAATTTTTTCCGAACTCATAGGAGTGCGACAAACGAAGTTTTACCAAAACTTTGTTTATTCTGTTCAATTCGAATTTGAAGAATGGTGAAACGCTGTGAAATGTGTGAAAGACAATTTAGAAGTGATGACCAGAACACAAAATTCCACTGGTGAGTTACTCAGTGTCGAATCATTCGATGTATAAACTTTATTTACCCATCCTAATATGCAAATCAATTTGTGGTAATTCGAAAACATTCTCGGGTTTTCTCGAGGCGAAAAGTGGATATATGGAAAAATATGATCGGAAAAGAGAATATTTCTAGAGACGCTAGAGTATTATGCTCGCATCATTTTACTATACAAGTGATAGAATGGTTGGCCCAACTGGTGAGAAAATGCTCAGAGTAGTAGATAAGCCTAAATTTGGTGGAATTGAAAGGTAATAACAAAAAGCTCGAAACTTGGAATCTTTGCAGAAAATAAACAATATTGTTTGACAGTGAATTGAATCTATTATCATTTGAGTAATAAATCTAAGATGTATATTTTCAAAAATTTGATTTTAGATTGTTTTCAATAGCTTTTAGCAATAATGGATATGATAATTTTGTTAGTAAGTCAATTCATTCAAATTAAGACCCTTCCAAGATAGGTAGACACTGATGCTGGGGGAATCTGTTGTTGCTATCCTTATTTTAGAATGAGATAACCCTAGTAACTGATTTAGATGTTGGCTTCAAACAACTACTGCGTGGTAAGACCGTTATTCATCTAGTCTGTTATTATCGAAGTTGAAAACAGTCGCGATAATTAACCCATTATCAAACATAACCCATCGAATTAAAAACAACTTCTTCTTCAGTGATCTTCGTGTTATTTGCTGGCTTCTCACTTTCAGTAAAATTTCCTAGTCATACATCGAGTATTTCAGATTTTTGTGACTAGAACAACGAGGAATCCAAATTATTCAGAGCTTCATTATATTGGGAAACTTTTATTCTCGGTTTTATTGTATTATCGATTTGCAGATAAATTTGTGAACACAATGTGAATACAGCGATCTTCTCTATCTCTGAAATCAACTGGGATGTCACACAAAGGCATCAAAAATTAATCACGTTGTAGGTTCAATAACGAGGATACCATGTCAAACCTTTAACGTACAAACTACAGAAAGTCGTTCTTATCCTGATCATTCGGATATACAGGGTGTCCCCTCTCAATTGGAAAAAACTTCTGGGGCATATTGAGGAACCATAGACAAGCAGTTTGAGATAAGAGACTGATGTCCGGAAGTGGATGGTTTTCAAAATACAGGGTGTCAAAGTTTTTTTCAAAAAACTTTTTTTTATTAATATTTCAAAGACACGTTAACCGATTTTCTTGAAATTTGCTAGTGATGTAAGCTTTAATAAGACGCTCAGTTAGCACTAATTAAATGTTAATTATGACTTCCAGTGGCGCCCCGGGGGACAGTGCCACGAATAAAAATGACAAAAAATGTACGCTGCTGACTTTTTTTAAAAATTTAATATATTTTTTAGAAAGCTCAGTTAAAAATACAACTTTTTTGTCACTTGATATTTTTTCGTATCTCTCTCCGTTTTCGAGAAAAATTTTTTATTAAAAACTTTATTGAAAGGTTCATTATTATTAGAAAGAAAAACAAGGAGGCTTTTTTACAAATAATTTATTATTATTAGTGGAGCAAATGCTCAAAGTGTCCACCATGCATTTCGATGCATTTTCTGCACCTGTCGAGCCAGGATTCGCGCACCCGAGCAAACACGCCTGGATTGTTCGCGATAAATTCCGCTGCCACCACAACTCTAGCAACTAGGTCCTCCATGGTCGGCACAGGAGTTGCATAGATCAACCGTTCCATTTCGCCCCAAAGAAAAAAGTCCAGGGGGGCCAAGTCCGGCGACCTTGCTGGCCAAGGGACGGGACCACCTCTACCAATCCACCTGTTGTTGTAGGTTTGGTCGAGGTAACCTCTCACGGTGCGCGCAAAATGCGCTGGACAACCATCGTGTTGGAACCAGGCCTCTCTACGCAACTGGAGGGGTACATCTTCCAGCAGCTCGGGCAGAATATCTCGCAAAAAACTAGATAGTTATTCCCGTTGAGGTGATCAGGTAGAACGTACGGCCCAATCAAATGGTCGCCATGAATACCTGCCCAAACATTAACAACAAACTTCTGCTGATATCCTCTGATGTGCGTAGCATGGGGATTTTGTTCGCTCCACTCGTGGTTATTACGAGGATTGAATGTCCCCTCGCGCGAAAATCCTTTTTCATCGCTCGTGAAGATTATACTTAAAAAATCAGCGTTTTCATCCGCTTGACGGAGCAACCACTCGCAGAACTCGAGCCGCCGAGGAGCGTCGTCAGGCAGTAGATGCTGCACCTTTTGCAGTTTAAATGGATAGAGATCGTGGATTTTCAATACTCGATGGACAGTATTTTTGCTGCAATCAAGTTGCGACGCAATCAGACGAGTGCTAGTCTAGTTGGGCTAATGCTGAATGCGTGCCATGACTTCATCCTCAACGGCATCTCTGATCGGAAACTGCCTTGCAAATTCTCGAATAGGCTGCAAAGATAACAAAGCCTCTTAGATTGGCTGTAAAACAGAAACGCGCAAGAAAAAAAAAACAGAAAGTTGCCATTTCTGCAATACTTACCACGAATGAGCCGGTCTCCCGTAGATTTTGATTAATTTTGATAAAAATCTTATGGTTTGGCAATTCACGATTTGGGAACCGCTGCCCGTACAACCGTTGTGCTAACAAAGAATCACCCCGCGCTTCCCCATACAAGAGATGCATATCTGCAAGCTCGGCTAATTCAAACCGATTCATTTTTGCAATTAGTGTAACGTTTGAAGATAATTAAGTACTTAGAAACTGACACTTTTACTAAAGTTTGACATGTTTATGTGTTACCATGACAACATTGTTTTGTTTTAGATTTTCAGATAATGAACCTTTCAATAAAGTTTTTAATAAAAAATTTTTCTCGAAAACGGAGAGAGATACGAAAAAATATCAAGTGACAAAAAAGTTGTATTTTTAACTGAGCTTTCTAAAAAATATATAAAATTTTAAAAAAAAAGTCAGCAGCGTACATTTTTTGTCATTTTTATTCGTGACACTGTCCCCCGGGGCGCCACTGGAAGTCATAATTAACATTTAATTAGTGCCAACTGAGCATCTTATTAAAGCTTACATCACTAGCAAATTTCAAGAAAATCGGTTAACGTGTCTTAGAAATATTAATAAAAAAAAGTTTTTTGAAAAAAACTTTGACACCCTGTATTTTGAAAACCATGCACTTCCGGACATCAGTCTCTTATCTCAAACTGCTTGTCTATGGTTCCTCAATATGCCCCAGAAGTTTTTTCCAATTGAGAGGGGACACCCTGTAGAAATAACTGATCAAAAGGTTCAACTAGGTTTAACATTTCTGAATATCTCCTACAATACAACGAAAGCATCATCATAATCATTGTAACCATGTCTATGAATTCAAGAAATGGGTGGTATACGGGATAATTTTTTGTTTAAATGTTCATGACAATATAGACAAACATTTCAAATAAGTCTAGAAATTGAACATTAGCATTTTATCTTTTGTTTACTATTCGAGGTGATCCAAATGAAATTTTTATAGGGCCTACTTCCTCTTCATTCAGTATTCAGTTTTATCCATGTATCATCATATATATCATCATTGGATCAATATCAAATTCCAGTTGTTATATAGATACCTATCAACATGACCCCATAGAGAAATGTTTTCGTGCGAAATTGTTAGAAGCATATTGCATGTATGATCATGATGTTAGTTATCGTTTGATCATAAAAATTAAGGTCCCAGTTCAATTTCCAGGGGTGAAATTCAGTTTATCTCACTCAATTCAGATTCAACTGATAGCTCATTGATAATAAATGAGTTGTGACCAACAGGAATGTGTCATCTAGAGAGGTTTTGCTGTAACATTCATAAAATTGTGTTTTGTATTTCAATTTCATTTTATTATTGGTGGATGTTTGAGGCGATAGTTTTCAAAATGGATTCCACATGTCATCCGTCAAACGCCATTCATATATTACATGGAGGAGGGATGAGAGTTCATTCAGAAGAGTAATAAAAAGATTTATAAAATAAACTCTTCGCAGGGCATATTGAATGAGATGTGATTTCATTATAAAGTTAGAAACTCCATATAACTGAAGAAAAAAAGGGAATGAGAAAAAGTTTTTCGGATGAGCATAATTTCTGAATTACATGGCATTTCCCCTTAGGAATTAATGGGCTGTTAGCGTCTTTCATGAAAGTGGTTGCATCTCAGATAGCAGCCAGTGTCAAGTTTGGAAAAAACATAAAAGTTCACGACAATTGAGTGACAATTCTGGAAAAAATTTCTTCAATATCATGTTGTGAGATGAATGGCAAATATAATTGTCGAAATAAAAATTGTTGTACCCAGAAAACTAGTCCAATACGGAAAACGGTAAATGATGAGATTGCACATGATCACCATTCTGTTCTTCTTAATCACTGTGTGAGATTTTTTCTTAGCACACCGATGAAAGTTGCAATCATAACCTTCTCTATACCTTCATTTTGCATTATTTCGAAGATATTGCTCAGAAATACAGCCTCCTTGTTTTCATAACAAGTCAAACTTCGGGAAAATGAAATTAAATGACAAAACCTGGTTCCATATTTCTCAATTTTTATCTAGCAGAATGAAATTAAATAGCACATTGTACGTTCTACGAAACCCGCTCAAACATTTAGATTGCCTTCTGGAGAGAAAATAAAACTACTATAGATTCTTTCGAGGAAAATGTAATTCTGTTCCGCAGAATGTTGTTATTGGAATGAGTGTTTTCCTGGGGTGGAGCAATTTTTCTTGGTGCCTTATAAATTACCATCCAATTTATTACAATTTTCTTCCCAATGTAAGGTACATCCTAATCCAGAACAATTTCATATATCGACAAAATCTAATATGTTATCATCATATTCAATAATCTAATAATCATCCATCTCACACAGGACTATTCTCTTATGAAAATTTACCCAATGTTATTTCCACCTCAAAATAAAACCCTGAATATTGAAATTATTCGGAAACTAACTCATATCTGAACAATTATTGGTTATTGGTTTGACAATATTCATCATAGAATAGTATATTACGGAACAAGTGTGGAAAGTGACATATTTCACACGAGTAGTCGTTTAGCACGAGCCGCGTAGCGGTGAGTTCGGAAACGTAACGAGTGAAGGAAATGCACTTTCCAATGAGTTTTGTACACTATTTTTCCTACGACTTCGAATACTTTCATTTCGCGGAAGTCTTGTCAAAAATGTAACTTGAGCGGTCTCTAGAATTTCAGGTGGTTTTGATTCGATATCAAGTACTGTAGTATTTCCATATTCAAGATGATATTTGATTACTTCTCCGACAATTCCTCATTATGTGAATTACTGATTGATTGAGTTAGTTTAGTTTGGACAAATTTTATTAATATTGACACCAGCGTACATAAACAACCGTGACACCATACGCCTGCTAGCGCCAGTAATCACGCAACCAGGAATACAGAACCATAGAAGTACGTAGTGCGCGAGCGCGTACGAGTTACTCGAGTTAGTGTGTCCTTGACTTCTTGTAAACATCTGTGATACCAAAGAATCTTCTCTTTGATGATACTGTGATATCAAACTGATGCAAGCAGCAAGCCGCGCATAAAACTGTACCCGTACTCTTTTGAATGATCTCACCCGCTGTCATCAACATCGAAATAGTTCCAGCAAAGAGTATAGGTTCCAGTTTTGAAGTGAGTTCAGAGGTTATGTATTACATTGAAATTAATAGATAAAGAATTCTCGGTATAATTTGATTTGAGAACGCATATATTGAATGTGAGTACCTTCACAATATACTCAATTATTTCTATCAATTCAGGCGACCGTTGTGATATTTTTCATATCAACACTAGTGCTTTTCTTCTTTCAAATAAACAATATCATGGTGATATGAGCTACTTTCTGAATAACAAAACAGTGTGATTATTGACGTTCTCATACGGGGTCGTAGGAAAAATAAATTTCATTACGAGTCTGAAAATAGGGATTTTTCCATTCGCGTGTGACAAATTCTCATGCAAGAACGGAAAAATCATTTCTGGACGTGTAATAAACGATATTTTTCATTATACTTCGTCGAAATATATTACTTGTTCTGCTGTCAAAAACTTTGGACTTTTGGAAAATATCCTACAGCTTGACGCTTCAGGAAAGCAATAGTTTTTGGATATTTGTTGATGTCATTATCTTTAATGGCCAAATAACTCTTTAGCATTGAGAATCAACTCCATATCGTGAAAGATTTCATAGATTTAGCTTTTTCGACAAAATAAACTAGAAGAATATCGTCACTTACAGTTTTGATTTTGTTCAGATTTCGCCATTCTGTAAAAAGTTGATATTCGTGTTCATATCTCGACCTGGTTTTTACTGGTAATAAATTCGCGGTTTCTTGTACCGCTAGCTCTGAAATATTATCGGGAATTTCTGGATTTTCTTCTGAGTTCATTTTGTTGGAATACATTTTATTGACAGAGAATAAACAATGCTGCTGAAAGCCCATCTTACAATATCACTAATATAGATGAAAATAAAGTGATTTCAAAGAAGTATTTAATAAAAACATGATTTCCAGATATTCCAGGATCTCGAGACACAACCAAAAAGTTCTTTCTTCGTGGTACCCACACGGTTAAAATCGTTCATGTATATTCATCGAATCCTAGCTTCATTCCTATATAGAGGTAGCAATATTTTCCATGTGTGCTCTGAATTGGGTATTTCACATTCCATTTTGGATGTGGGAATATTCTCACAACTGTATATAATTCGAGCGATTCGAAAAGGAAAGGTAGTTCGGGTTTTATTATGTAGCTCACAATGGGCCTTCCGACGGAACGGCTGTTCAATACCAATGAAATGTTGAAAATAATAGCAGCCATTCATCAGCGTCTTTGATGTCGAGCAATAGGTTTAATGGATGAAGAATATTATTTCCACGCAATTACCGATAAACGTTCGTCACCATGAAATCGGATGTTATTTCCTATACAGGGTGTCCCACCAGCAATATCTAGATCAGTGGTAGACAACTCAACCTTCTCAATGTATTGTGCATGATAAATTTGGTATGTACAGTGAGCCACCTAGACCAAAGCGAATTATAAAGAATATAACTCAGTTATTTTTAACCATTGTCGATCTAAATGAACACCTAGTAGACGGTATAATATTGTCTGTTCACTCAAGCCCCAAACGTCTGCCAAGTTGAGGTCGCTACTTTATAGAAGTCGTTCGATGCTCATTTGTTTCAGTTTTTTCTCTGTCAGCGACCCAATTTTAGGTTGAAGTTATGGTCTTCTTGACTTCAGCACATATTGTATGTAACTATCATAATCTGACATAATTTTACTCTTTATACAAATTTCTACTCGAAAAGTTTCAATAACAGTTTTTAGGAACAATAATAAGTCATATTACAAGGAACATTTTTGGAGGTACTCACGTATTTTGGCCTCCCAGAACAAGATTCCGAAACGCTTGTTTCGTAAATATACACCCACCATTTGACCTCTTAAAATTCTTCTACTAAAAACACAAAATTCGTCCGGAAAAAGTAGGGAATATGGGTCCAAGCCCGATTTCGACGAAACTTTCACAGATGCTTCATAACATGATAAAAATACTATACCCATCAAAAATTTTCCGCGGAAAGACCTTTTTCCATGTTTTTTTTTGAAAAACATACATTCCCCCAATGGTTTTCAAAATACGCACACAATTCGTTGTAAGGAGTGTCCAATGTATCTTTTCGATTGGTAGGTAGGCACTGTGTTGAACCAACAATAATTACATGCACAATCTATATAAATTAACTGATTCTTTGAAAGTAATAACAAGAATTAAAAAAAGTTAAAAACTTGTTATCAATGAAGTTTGAATACAAAAACATTTTGATTGGCGAATGACACTAATGACAGCTTCTAGAGCAGATATTTTTGCAACGTTGCCGGTTTGATTTCAGAAACGTTCTATTCAATTTTAATCAAATAGAATTTTTTAAATAATTGAATAATTTTTTGAAAATGGTATTACTTTCACATGAAAGTTATTCCCTTATTCCTTCCTGAAATGAAATCACATTTTTCATGGAAAAAAGTAATCAGTATGAATGTCATTCATCGAGTCGATAACGAATCTTTCGTCTACATCAGATTTGTTGTAACTTTGTTGAAATTTATTACTATCTTCTCTATTTTTAAAGCCTTTATAGAAACTCTAATCCCTTATTGCTTGACAAATATCAATAATACATACACGCGAGCGAAGCGAGCGCGCTCGGTCGACATTTCGCAAATCCGCGCGCGCGAATTTGCGAAATGTCGACCGAGCGCGCGCATACCTATCAGCACGTTGTTAATTTTTCTCTACTCTAGGAACGCTGATGAATGGAAACCGAAAAGAAGGAAAAACCACCTAACCTAACTTTGTTGAAATTTATTACTACCTCCTCTATTTTTTAAACCATTATAGAAACTATATTCCCTTATTGCTTGACAAACATCAAAAATAGGTACATACGCGAGCGAAGCGAGCGCGCTCGGTCGACATTTCGCAAATTCGCGCGCGCGTATTTGCGAAATGTCGACCGAGCGCGCGCATGCCTATCACCACGTTGTTCATTTTTCTCTACTTCCTGTAGGAACTCTTATGAATGGAAATTGGAAACAGGAAAGAAGAAAAAACCACCTAACCTAACTTTGTTTAAATTTAAGTTACTAAAGACCCGAAACTATTTATGTACAAGTACAAGTTTACTCGGTAAACTTCTGAGGGTTGCTAAGGCAACTAGGATAGTGGTTAGAAAAAAAAAAAAAAAAAAAAAAAAAAAAAAAAAAAAAAAAAAATCTCAGATTGAATGTGATGTGTTTTTTTTTTTCGAGTTGAAACATTAATTCGTTACCAAAATGATCATCCAATAAAAATTCATTTATCCTTGCTTCTGAAATTTTGAAATTCTGGTCCTCTCTGCTCCGAAATATTTTATTTATTTTACCTAAATCGAATGTTTTTGAAATCGAAACGGCAACATCGCAATAGCAGTTTCGCTGTTTGGAGTTTGAAGGGAGCTGTCATTTGCCAAATAAATGTAAACATAATATGTCTATTGAATAATTCAATCAGTTTATTCCTATTTCAACCGTTTTGAGAATTATTAGTATACTCATAAATTACTTTAAATGTGTTGATAAAAGTAGTAGTCGTTCAACAAAGTGCGTTTCAATCGTATGGATGCATTTATTACTCCGTCCAATATAGATTGTATTAGAGTTCTGATAGTGAGTACCACGACATAAATTTGTCATAAAAACATGGAAAAAGGTCTTTCCGCGGAAAAATTTTGATGGATATAGTATTTTTATCATGTTATGAAGCATCTGTGAAAGTTTCGTCGAAATCGGGCTTGGACCCATATTCCCTACCTTTACCATTCGTCCTTCTTTTAATTAAAACACCACACACGCTCACATTCACTTATCTTCAACACTTTTCAGCGAAATAATTCAATATTTTTCAAAAAATGTACCGTTCTTCGGAAACACTAGACTTTGATCTGTCAACTTGACACTGTCACAAATTTCAGCTCCCGTCATGCTCGGTTTTCGATGGGTTTGGTAAAATTTTTGAAATTTTTCCAAATAAACTAGTTTATTCTGCTGAAATATGTTGAAAACAAGTGAATGTAAGTGTGTGTGGTGTTTAAGTTCAAAGAAGGATTAATTTTTGTGTGCTTTCTTCAGTGGGTATGAATTATGCGTGGAGCAAATATACAACTCAACGTAAGTGATTGAACTTGTACATTCGATATGCATACATTCACTTGCCTCGCATTTGAGTTTCTCACGATGTTTTTTCTACTTCCTGATTCCCTGATCAATGATATCAAACAATTCTGTGCTTGAAACAGGAAATTCGCTGTGCTAAAAGAAGCGCGTAATTCAAAATGTAAATAAATACGTTAGGTTATGCCCAGTATGACACTGAAGCCGAGGAATAAAACAAATGACAAGTTTGAATTAGGAATCGACATTCGTTTTCATCATGGAGGAAAATAGCTTTATAGTCTGCTTTATAGTGAGCGACAAACGTATGATAATTATTAAAAATCAATCAAATGTGTCACGTAACCTTCAATCCGATGTTTTTATTTTATCATGACATATATTTTTCAAATATTCATTCATTGATGGATTGTTGGGCGATTTTGGATAATAGTGATGATAGATGCAGAAATGGATGTGAACTACACAGCGATATTTGCGATTTGCATAGAAACCTGTGACGATAAAGTCATCGGAACAAGATTCGTGGGCTAATTTTTGATCAATCACTGTTATCACTCACGAATCACTTCTGTAAACAATCAGTAAGTACATTAATAACTATATTAACGCTCTTTTACATAATTTAAGTCAACAAACATACCTAACCTATGAAATTCTGAAAACGTCAGTGGATTTCAACTCGTCGAAACCCGCGCATGCGCACAATTCATCATCAGTAAGCCAGACAGTCTTTTGTTTTTCAAAAACTGGCTTCACTTTCGCGTGAAGAGAAGAATAGGTGTTATCCATATAATATTATATATATGCACTTCAAGTTCAAAATATTTCACGGTTATTATGAGAAGATGTCTCTACCTTACAGAAGAAGATGCGTAATTATTTCCAGTGAACAGACAATATTATAGTTCTAGCTTACTAGGTTTCCATTTAGATCGACAATGTTTTCAACAATCTACTGATGAAAAAGATTTACTAAATAACTAGTACAGTGTGTCCAGTTTTCGATTATTTTGTCTTTGAAGATAGAGGGTTGCGGTTTCCACATTGATGCCCTACTTTTTTGTGACACGAAAATTTCGAGATACAGGGCGAAATTGAAAATATTGTATTTTGGGAACCCCCTCTGTATCTCAGATATCTTTCAACTTATAGGACAAGTGAAAGATGTATCGCATACATTAATTTATGTAGAATCCAATGGCGTAGTCAGATTTTCTAAATGAGCTGTCATTATTCAGATATAACCCAAAGGTATGTTACACCCTGTTTATATTTCAATATCTGAAACATAATTACTTTGCGCTTTTCAAAAACATGTAACACTATATTCAAATAATTTTCAGTTTTTATAGCATTTCAAGACAAATATTCTTTGAAAATTGTTCTTTTGGTGCAATAATCAAATACCACTCTCATTTATATAGGGAAAATGAATTACTTTGAAATAACTACTCAATATGAGAAGCTGAAGTTATTGTCGTGACAAAATGCAAGCATCTCGGTTAAGATTACGACATTTTCACATCAAAATAATTTCCAATCCAAGAGTCAATAATCATAATAAAATATATTTTTTCAATCAACTCATTGTTTTACCGCTTTCTTAATTAACTTTCTCAAATAGATAATATCAGATATAGGTACATCTAAGAGGATAAAGCATTCAGTAGTTTTAAAAATTTTCAATTAATTCCGAGTTTCTAGGTCAATGCTTTGTTTGAAGTCATTCCAGTGGAATTGGACACAAAATCCGGCTTATAGGTGTGAAATGTTTTAATTAAAATGATAGAAATACATAAGTAATGGATTTTATATTGAAATTTGAATTGAGAGTCTGATTATCTAGTAGAATTCAATTTTTCCTGATGCATATATCAAGTCACAAATTTTCAAGATTAAATTCCAATGCCTATTTCCTCTCCCAATATCCTTCTAATGTTTGTACCATTGGGACCGTCATAATCAAAAACTTATAACTTTACACAAGTTTCCGAATCAATTGGGTTCGTTTGAATAATCTATTCAATATTGATGAACAATTCAACATCCAATTATTCAGCCTTCTATGCCTATATTATGTGTTCATGAGTATCACGATCTTGCACTTCATACAGCATCCCTTATCAAAACTCCTGCCCCGGTAAGAATCAATGTCTATTTGCTCGAAAAATTCTATTGCGACAAGCAAAATAAAAGCTTCACAAAGTTTTCCTCTATCTTCTCGATTCCTCCGAATGATATAAAAATGAATGTAACAGAATTCGACAAACTAATCGATGTTAGATGCTGGAAACTTGCGATAGTTTATAGAAAGAACTTCGAAGCGATGCAATAAGAGAACTGAAGGAATCTCGAACTAGAAAGAACACGTGTGACACAAATAAAACAGAATGTAGAACTAGAAGAAAAGAATCACAACGCAGAAATCCTTAGACCTGATATTGAGGGAGAGTTGGGAACTGTAAGTGTTCTCTTATCTGCTGTTCATACTGGTTTGACAAATTTTTCTGTGGCGTGTTATCTTATAAATTTTGCAGTAGGTTATTCTCAAGTTTTGGCGAAAGTCTGATATATAATCTTCAGATAACACGATATCTTGCAAAATTATCAATGATTCTTCATTCAGCTGTACGATTTTACTGATAACAGTTATTCAGAAACTCCAAAGCACAGGGTGAGTGAACCTCGGTGTCCCAGCTTCATTATCAGTAACGGATATACTGAAAAAAAGTATGATATAAATGTTTCTAACATGAGATTAAGTGATGACAATTTAAACTAAATCAACGTCAATTTTGCATGTTCTAACATATTTTTTAAATCAGCTTCAAAAATGAAATTCATGTTTTCCTATGTATTATCACTACTCATTTTCACACAAGTTTCTCTAAACGTAATGAATTTTGGTCGTGTTATACCTATACTCAATCGTAGATTGGTATTTCGAAAACTCTCATCATCTTTCCAAACTTCCCCGCATATGAAATGAGTGATATTATAAACAAACACCTTTTGAATGAGGAAGTAATCTTTGAGCAATCTGTGAAATTGGAAAAGTTTCCTTACGGTGAAAAGTGGCACGCACGTTAAGTATACAGTGCGTGTCAAAAGTGTCGAAAATTCGAATCAATCAAATATTATTTCATGGAGGCTTATGTCAGAAACCATCATACTAGAAGTATATAAGGTGACCTAAAAAAGCGATCCAAGCCAATATGGTGTTCTGTTTGAACCACTTTGTATATACAAATGCAACTATCTTGAATTCGATGTGTAGATATGACAAAGTGTCTAATATTGTGTGACCCATTATAAATGTAAACAATATCACAAAACACATTGTATATTTATTGTCGCTACTTATTGAAAATATTGGAGGATAATAATTGATTATCTACTTGATGAAGAATTACATACAAATTTGTTCACATCCTGCTGCGTATATTCAAAAACTGAAATTAATTCAAGTATTATCGTTCTTTGGGAACAGCATTCAATAATGAAACAACCTGCATATATAGCGATGAAAGAAAACTATTACAGATAACGTCCTCATCGATGAACAGATTTCATAATAGTTAACTTCGCAGCACCTTAACCGGAGCCATAAAACAGGACCTGGAAACTATAGCCTTAATGGGAAAAGCAGAGAAAATGGCTTCGCATCGGTGGAAAAATATTGTCGTTTATTTTTCCCTAATGGCTACAGACTTCTGAATAAAATTCAACTTTGTATTTCAATGAGGCGTGGATAGCGTTTCGAAAAAAGTTCTCTACAAACGTATTCAGTAAATTATACCAAGGATTACGAAATATATTTCGTTGGTCGAAATTTTCAACACCATTTCATTAGTTGAAATTCACTTTTTGATGTACGATTAGATAATTGAATTATCTCTCCAGCAAGAGATCTATCTAACCTATATTATAAGTAAGAAATACGAGAAGAGGTATAGGAAGTTATTCGTATATCTCCTGGAACTGTATACCTAATTTATTGTATCATTTGAGGAGAACGCAAGCTTCAATATACTGATGGATACAAGGAGTATTCAAAGGAGTGTAGCCGACTTTTGGATGCCTTTTCAACAGCTCATCTATAGTCTGTTTTTCATATTCAACGTGAAATTTTCAAATTATTTGTTACAAAACCAAATCTCCCGAAAGGTTTATTATCGTTTCGAATCCCAAAAATTTGTTTTCTACGGCAAATTCAATTGTGTAATGTAGCTCTAAACTATAACTGGACACGCCAAGTGAAACAAGAACTTGAATTTGCTGGATATTTGATCCCCTGGATCAACACAACTGGTGATGTTCTGAGACAAAAACGAAACTCACTACTATTCAACTATAGAAACAAATTACTAGAAGCTGACAAAGTATCATTATCCCGATCAACCTTTTTGACTATCTATAATCATTTACCATATGCCTCTAGAAGCTACCTCCACTTCAGAGTTCCAATACAAATAATTCGTACGATCGCACAGCTGAGATATGTGCAACCAGTTTGAATTGAAATTCACCCTCAAAGGCTCCACCTACCGCATTAACCCAAAAGAGATATGCTCAATCTGTAATATGGGCCTCCACGAAACAGTTCACCATCTACTATTCGAATGCCCCATATATACCTCATTGAGACCACGAGACAACAACTCCTTCACTGATCTAAATAATTTAGTTGACAACCTCAACGTTATTACGCCAGCCCTCGCAAAAATTATTTCTTCACATATCTGGAATATTATCAAATTACGCTCATTTATCATCAATGAATAACATCTAACCTGATAATACTTTGTACATGATGCATGTACTGATAAACATATTGTTGTATCCTAACACTTATAACCTTCTAGTTTCATTTTTTATATATATTAACCCATAATTCATAATTGATTTTAATTTTTTTTTTGCTATTCACGAAATATCTTGTTACTCTAAACTAAACTCTTTGTTATAAAACTGTATGTTTTTTGAAACAATAAAAATTGATTGATTGAATCCAATTCAACTATATAGGGTAATGCTAATTTCATAGTGCACTATTGTCAATGTCAAATCGGAAACGGAAAGATTGAATAAGCTAGAAGCATTCTTATATTTTGATACATATATTCTATTTTTCCTGATGTATTTCGACTTTTCCTTCATCAAACTTCGTCGAAACAGGTCTCATGTTATCTTTCTTTTCAATCTCATTCACAACACCTTGGACTGCAGCTGCATTTTGGAGATGTTAAACTTTCATATCCCGGAAAAATAATACTTTCTACCTTCCGCTTTGTCACACTAATGTAAAACTCCATAAACCTATTTACAAGATGTGCTCCACATATGACAAGTTGAATGAAACCATTGACATTTTTTGCTGTGATTTGACCTCCATAAAAAAACTGGACTGTTCTGTTTTCTATTCCAATAAGTGATGTAATCAAGCTATATTGGATCTTGTATCTGTTGAATAGGGTAATAAAAAAAAAACACTCACAAGTGTGATATATTGATGAATTGCTAATTTTATGATCTATTGAAATAATCAAAGTTGGCTTCGTCGATATCTTCTGTAAGCATACCAAATAACGAAACTCTAGCAGCAATAGTTGAAAATTGATAGATTACTATTAGAATCGACGATCTTCGGTTTTTTCAAGGTTATTTCAGGAACTACGAAAGATTTCCTCGATTTGATATTTGAGATGGTCATGGAATTGTGCATCTTTTTCGTAATTTAACCTGTTTCACATCTCTCTCCGTTTCTGATTTGACAATAGTGTGGTGAAATTGGCATGACCCTGTATAGGAATTCTATTTAAAAAATAATCGGAAAAACATCGCCGAAGGACTCTTTTAATCTGACAGCGGATACGTCGGACGCTCTCACCAAAACTTGTATTTGCGCATCCGCCAAAACTTCATTTATGCAACCTCCATATATTCGATTATCAACATCACTCGAATGTGAAATTGAATTGGGAAATTTCCAACTTCTCCTGCCCAATTAAATGCCACCCTGTATCTTTCGACGTACTTCCCTTTGCCCATCGAAAACTTCTGTTCTTCTGAGCAAGTGCTCGTGGAAGTGAGTAGACTAACAACCGACGAAGTTTTAACAAGGGAACGGCACAGAAGAGCAAGAACTACATACCTTTCGAGTGGATTCAGCATCGGTGACAAACGACGTAAGCACTTCAGACAAGTAATAGTGGCATGGATGGTCACAATGCACACAAACTCGGTGAGAGGCAAACTTCTATACCTATACGTATAAAAATCCACAGGGAGAAGAATGTGGAAGATGATATCAGTAATTGCTGTATGAACTCTATTCTCAAGTGGAAACGAGTATGCGAATTGGTGCAGTAGACTAGTAATGCTTTATTTATCAAAGATAATGTTTACAACAAGGGACAATGCCAAGCCAATAAAAAAATATATAAATAGCAACATAGTGTAAAAATAAATAAATAAATAAACAAATATACAAGTATGTAAATATAAAAATGTATGTAAATAGGTACAGATTTCCAAATAAGAATGAATATAGGACCACTAAATCCCTGTCGGATTATTTTTCAGATGAGCAATCAGTGATTTTTTGAATACATTTTCGTTCTTACTATTTTTTATATATTGCGGTAGATGATTGAATTGTATTACTCCTTTATGAAATAAATTCCTCATTGAACTCATTTTATTGCTCGTTTTAACATAAAAATTCATCGAACATGCTAATCTTGTACCAATTTCATGTATTTGTGAAATGGGAACAAGTTGACACTGTAAGTATTGAGGTAGGATGTTATTCACGATTTTAAAAATAAATATCATGGTTTGTACATAAAGAAACTCATCGATCTTCAACCAATTTAAACAATTCGTCATCAATTCCACACTAGTATACTTATTACAACCCAAAATTACTCTCATAGCTTTATTCTGAATGACTTGTAACCGATCAAAATTTGCTTTGGAGCATCCGGTATAAATTAATGAGGAACAGTAATAAAAATGTGGTAGAATAAGTGTATTGTAAACCGTGAGCCTAGCGTACATTGATAAAAATGATGAAATTCTTCTCAAAAAACCAATTTTTTTACCTATTTTTTTGCATATATAATCCATGTGGCTAATGAATTTCAGTTCATTATCCAGTATGAAACCTAAATATTTGATTTCATTCACACTTTCTAGGCACTGGTCATTTATTTTGATACTCAAATTAAGGGTTGAGAATTTAGCACGTAAAACTGGATTACCAATGAACATAAATTTCGACTTAGTTTCATTCACTTTCAATTTGTTAATTTTAAACATCCCAGACATCTTTCTCAATTCGAAATTAATTGTTTGCACCACTTCAATAGAATCTTCACCATAATAGTAGATGAGTGTGTCATCTGCAAAAAAGTGAATTTTACATTTTTGTAGAACGTTGCCTAAATCATTGATATAGATAATGAAAAGTAGTGGCCCAAGTACACTTCCTTGAGGAACACCAATGTTGTTCAATTCTGGATTCGATGTTGAATTATTAAGTTTTGTTACCTGAAACCTATTTGTTAAATAGTTCTCAATCCAAGAATAAACCACCCCATCGAAACCATATTTCTTCAGTTTTAGTAATAATATATTACGGTCTATAGTTTCGAAAGCTCTTTTAAGGTCAATAAAAACTGAACAGATGCCAACTCTTGGCCTATCTAAGATATTTTTCATGTCAGACACAACTAATTGAAGCGCTGTTTCACAAGAATGCGAATTACGAAATCCAGATTGGTAGCTTTGGAGTATTTTATTCGATGAACAGAATTTAACTATTTGATTGTACACTACTAGTTCCAACAATTTCTCACAAAAAGGCAACATATTGATTGGTCTTAGTTGATCAGCTTTGTTTGTATTCAATACTTTCGGAACGGGAACTATAGTTGAGGTTTTGAATATCTGTGGAGTTACACCCTGATTTAGACTCAAATTAATCATCAAGTGGACAATAATGATTCAATGCTCTGCATGGCATTAACTAGGAAAGTAGTTGTTTTCTGTTCGTTTTCTTTCTTTTTAGTAAATTGCTTAAGACGTTGAGATTTTTCAACCTGTTGATGAAAACATGAAAATGTTTGGAAACTAATGTCTGATAAAATGTCCTCCGCTTTCTTGTACAAGGTGGACAAATTCTGATGATCATATCTTTGTGAAAGGTAACCCGGAAACTGTGTGAGAAAATTTGCTATCGTCTTATGTTTTCGCTTTATGAACAAAAGTTTTAAACTCATTCTAGAGATTGATTTTTATTTATTGTTAAGCTTCATTGAAAGTAATGACCGTAATTGTGACATGATTTTCAAGAAATCCTGAACTGTGATTTATCATAAATAACATTCAGTTGAGGTGTAAAAATGAAAATTTTACACCAATCAGAAGACTATATTTTGGATGGTTACCATAGCAACTGGAACGATTTCCGGACTTTCTTTGGGGAAGGAGCATGATGATATTGCACTGGACATTTTTTAAAGTTTATAGTTTAAATGACTTTCAATTTACCTAACTTTAAATACTAATAGCGATTTTCATTGGTAAAACTGGTGAGCACCCAGTGTAAATATATTTCTACCAACTTTACCTCAGTGGTTCAGAGTTTTCTGTCATGATTATTCAATAAATAATTATGAACTGAATTGTTGATTCACAATTTACGATAATATTTCAAAATAGCCGATACGGATTTGGTGGATAGTGGACCGGTAGCGGCTGACTATGAAAACTGTCAAGTGTTAATGAGAATCAAATTCGTGACCTACGGTTATTGAAATTGTACATCTTGATTAACGGAACTCATCGTGGATATAATAGTAATTAGACTCAAACAGTCAATCTCGTCAAAGTTGTATTTAATTTTACTGTTTATACACAGCCGTACGGTAAACTGACCATTTGTATGCTTGCCTGGCGTCTAAACCAATGAGAAACGAGGTCAAACCTTCCCTTGCTATATTTTCTTACCGAATACCTCTCTAGCTTCAATTAAAAACTGTAAGTTTTTTCTCCAAGACGAATGTTTTGTAGAAGATTTTCGAAATATTCGTGTTGTCGAAAAAATGTCCAGCAATAATTGAAGCTCTAGTGGTATTATAAGTGAAAAGAAACTCAATGAGAGAGAAGGAAGACAGTGATAAACGGTATTTTTGTGCATAGGCGTCTAGATCAGCTTCACCCTCTTACTGGAGATGTCTGAATTGATAATGACGCCCATATAAAGGCTTGCAAATCGTTGGTGTTGATTGATTGATACACTCAGGAAGACTAATCAAGGTCAAGCCACTGTAATCTTTGTTTCTGTATAGATCTACTGTCGGCTCTGATATAGTTTTATAAGTCAACTGGTATTAGCTTTATTCGATGGAAAATCTACTTAGGTTGGAACTGTATATTTTGTAGTTCAATAGCGTGTTGTGGAATAAGGTCAAATGATAATTTCCACTGTGGCCTATAGTTGCTCGATACTTCAACGAAATCCACATTTTTATAATTCTGCTTTGGTGAGGAAACATTTTCCATAACCTTAAGTTTTAAATTATTGTATCAACAGCATATTTCAAGAGATCGACTTGCATTTCCTTTGACGTATCTGTACGTCACATAGTTTTAGAGAAATTGGGAAATAGTATATTATGATACAAGTTTTTTAAGACGCTATTTTGTCGCACACGTTGATTGGAGTACGACGAGCGAAGCGAGGAGTGCTCCAAGTGAACAAGTGCGACAACGTGTCTTATAAAACGTGTGTCATATGCAATTTTTTCTATTTTGAATTGATTTGAAGAGCAAAATGGATTCAATATCGATAAATAACAGAAACATCTTCGATTGGTAACAATGATGACATTGAAATAATTAAAATCTCACGCACAAGCGTAAAGCCCAGTTTACAGTTGAGCGATTTTGATTATTGCAATACCAGCGGTGAAAAATTCAATGTTGTTATTGTTTTTATTAGTAAATTCAAATCAAATTACACAATGAATTGAAATTTACCAATTAAAACATTGAGTTTTTTACTGCTAATATCACCAAATCCAAATCGCTCAGAAGTAAACTGGGCCTAACTCTTCTGATTTTTATTTGACAGTTCGATTTTACCAATCTCTGAATAATAAAAAATGCGTATCGAAATAGAGGCTTTTTCGACACGCATTTGCGTTGCACAATGACTTCATTATACAACCAAAATAGAAAAACCATTTTCAAATCTTCAAATGAAAAATCAATATCAATATTTTCAGTCCATGATTTTACAGTTGAAATATATCTGATATTTATTGGGACATCCTGTATATATCTTATCATTGCCCATTCACAGCCAGTGAATCAGCAATTTATAATGAAAATAAATGATATACAAAGTGTTCCTCAGAAGAGGCTCAACCCAATAACTCTTTTGTTTCTGCAGATACAAGAGAAATTCATTGTTTAGGTATATAAGTATAGTACATGAATATGCATTTGCTGAGGTATTCAATTGATTTCATTACCACAGATTCGACCTTAACTGACCCCTATACTTTCTTATTTTGAATGGGACACCTGGTATATTTTTACCTATTTGAATGGAAATCATATTTTGAGTATGTTCAATGACACTCCATTTGCCACTTTTTGCATTTATCATCCTGAAATTTTCAATGCACAAAATCGTGATATGATTATGTAATATGGATAGCGTAGTATGAAATTGTTAGTGACGATATGCCCTTTTCAGATATCCTAATGAGTCACCTTTGTATCATTTGAAAAAATTGAATGAACATGGATAACAACGATTTTTTTAACTTCAGATGATCCAGTAAGACTAGATCCAGAAACTGATATCTTGATCCAAAATTAATCGTTTCAACTCATTCATGGCATCACTCTTATTCAAAAATTAAAAATTTCAGGATGATTAATGCTAAATAGTGATAAATTGGGCGTATGTTTCGACGCTCATTGTATGATAATATCAGTGTCCGCCAAAATCTGCATGTCTGACAGCTAAAAAATCCGTTACAACTTATATCACGTTACCTCAGATTTTGCGGGAATTTGAAAATAGTTGTCAGTGGTGCCAAAAAATGGGTCAAATTGACAAAATATCAGAGAATTTCAATGAAAAAATGTGCTTGGAATTCAACGAGGACCCAATTTATCAATTTTGAACCAGATTGAACAAAAATCAAAAATACAATTTTTATTCATCATCCCTTACTGAGAAACATTATACATTTTTTTTATTTAAAAACAGCTTTAATAACCTGAATCACATGAGGTTGTGCCAAAACTTAACAAATATTTAAGGAATAGACATTTTGCGGAAGGTTAGCACGGTTTAGTCTTGTCACTAGGTGTAGTCATACCCTGTAGTTTGATGCACATGAGCTTATTCAATATTCTCAACCCGTGAATATGATTCGAACCAAGTGATATTTTTGATTAAAACTCAATACTGCATTATTTTTACTTGCTTAATTTGATATTTTTGGCATTACATTTTTTTTCTAAGTTCCCGCCAAATATGAGGTCACGTGATGTGAGTCGTAACAAATTTTTTTAGTTGTCAGACATGCAGAAACGAACCGCCATTAGAGTTTTTCAGAAATTAAAAAAAAATGATTTCCTTTATATAGCCAACTTTATGGCGGACACTGTATATACCTCGAATTTGTAGATTTTATTAATTTTGTATTACAATATTTGCCTCAGTCATGATTGATTGAACTTCTGCAAAATTTGGAGAAAAAACAATAATTTTTTTAGGGTAAATTATTCTCGTATTTTTTGGTAATGAAAAGCGTATTCAAGTTCGCCAAGTGAGTAAAGAATTGGAAAGAAAAATCCAGGTCCGTATTAAAAAAGAAAGTTGATGGCGACCCCCGAATCAAAAATCGTATATTAGAAATTCTATATCCTGCCAAGTAAATAGAGCATAAAAAACAACTGAGGAAAGTTTATTCCTTTTTTCGTATTCATTAAAATAACGCTGAGAGGAAAATTATTTTTTCTTTAATATCTCAAAAACCAAAAAGCTTTCCAAACTATTTCTTTGCGGCATATTGTTGCGCATATAGATACCCAATTTTTCCCTAAGCTTGAGAAAATAAATTGTATCGAAATCGATGAAATCATGGAGATAGATCCACAGGAATGGCAACTCCAAAATGTGGACACGAAGAAAGAAATTTCGAACTTCGAATCTTGGCATCCAAACCCTCCCCGTCACTCACTAAACCCCCATTTCAACACACAACCCCCCAACTTTCCACAAACACCGCCTTCTTATCGGGCAACCAACGCGTCCGTATTTTCGAAAAAAAAAAAAAAATTCCGCACCCCGGCCGCGTAAAGCGTAACAACGCACGTGTCAGTCGGTCTTGGGGCGTCGTGGCGCCTGTCTCGCGAGCGCGTCCGCAACTGCCGTCCGGACGGCGAAGCGACGCGCACCGCCGTCGCGACGCTGGCGGCGTCTCGTGACGGACGCCGAGATTAGCATCTCGAGTGGCCGGCGAAATTAGTTTTCGATTGCGACGACGTCGTTGGGGGTTGTTTTTTCAATTTGGACGAAGGGTTGACGGTTCGGTTGTGAGCGGTCTGTCATTTGAGTGGATGGTGAATTGCTGCGAATTTCGCTTGTCAAGAAAAGTCACTTTTTATCTGAATGAAAAATTTCATTTTTTTCTGCGACTACATATTTCCCAATTGTAGTCCAAAAAGCGTCGTTGGTTTCGAAAAGTATCAAATGTATTTCGAATTAGTCAATTTGATTCAAAAAAATATCAAATTAATTTAATTTCAAAAAATTTCATTTCAATTTCAAAATCCATCATTTCAATTTCAAATATAATCATTTTTATTTCATCAGCCTACTACAATCTACACATTTTCCAATTGTAGTTCAAAAAGCGTCAAGTGGATTTAAAAAAGTATCAATTGTATTTCAAATTAGTCAATTAAATTTCAAAAAGTATCGAATGTATTTCAAAGTCATCAATTCAATTCCAAAATACGTCAATTCTATTTCAAATTAATCGATTTAATTTAAAAAAGCATCAAATGTATTCCAAAATTATCAATTCAACTTCAAAATGCGTCAATTGAATTTCAAATTGATGTATTCAATTAAAAAAAAATCTATTTCAATTTCAAATTCCATAATTTCGATTTCAAATATAATCATTTTCATTTCAAAATCAGTCTTCTACAATCCATACCTTTTCCGCGAAATTCGCTTGTCAAAAAAAATCACTTTATATCCGAAAGAAAAAATTCATTTTTTTCTGCGACTACATATTTTCCAATTGTAGTTCAAGAAGCGTCAAGTGGATTTAAGAAAGTATCAATTGTATTTCGAATTAGTCAATTTGATTCAAAAAAATATCAAATTAATTTAATTTCAAAAAATTTCATTTCAATTTCAAAATCCATCATTTCAATTTCAAATATAATCATTTTTATTTCAAAATCAGCCTACTACAATCTACACATTTTCCAATTGTAGTTCAAAAAGCGTCAAGTGGATTTAAAAAAGTATCAATTGTATTTCAAATCAGTCAATTAAATTTCAAAAAGTATTAAATGTATTTCAATGTCATCAATTCAATTCCAAAATACGTCAATTCTATTTCAAATTAATCGATTTAATTTCAAAAAGCATCAAATGTATTCCAAAATTATCAATTCAACTTCAAAATGCGTCAATTGTATTTCAAATTGATGTATTCAATTAAAAAAAATCTATTTCAATTTCAAATTCCATAATTTCGATTTCAAATCCGCGAATTTCGCTTGTCAAAAAAAATCACTTTATATCCGAAAGAAAAATTTCATTTTTTTCTGCGACTACATATTTTCCAATTGTAGTTCAAAAAGCGTCATTTGATTTCAAAAAGTATCAAAATATATTTCAAAATCATCAATTCAATTCTAAAATACATCAATTGTATTTCAAATGAGTCAATTCAATATCAAAAAGCATCAAATGTATTTCATAATTTTCAATTCAACTTCAAAATGCGTCAATTTCAAATATTTCAATGTCATCATTGTTTTTTAACAAAGATTATTCTGTTGTTGTTTTGCGATATCAAATATCTTTTGTTCAATGAAAGATTTCGAATTAATGCAAAATTGAAAAATTGACATATGTTTTATAGGACATGTTGTCGCATGCGTGCGAAAAAATATCATCTTATGAAAGTTTTATCATAATATACTATTTTATTTTTACATTTATTTTATTATGTAGGACTTTTTCGCATCACTCTTCGTTTAATTACTCTTTAATACTCCCAATTTTGAAATGGATTTTCCCATAACCAAAATCTTGGAGCCGCCATTTCAACTTCATAAATTTTGACTAAAAATGTATAATCTGGGACTTCAAAAACTCCAACATACTTATTTTCAATGGGAGCCACCTTATTGAATTTATTTAAATTTTGACAAAAAATTCATAATCTCTGATCTCGAAAACATTCCAATTTCAAGTAGAATCACAAATCTCGTCCACCATATTGAAGCCGCCATTTTATTTTTATTTCCGATATTACGAGACAAAAGTAAATTTTGAAACATCGGAATTCAGGAAAGGCAAAATTCAGATTACGAAAAATCGAAATTTCGTGATAAAAGAAAATTTCCCAAGAAAACGGAATTTCGAGAAGGCAATATTTGGTAGAGTATAAATGACTTAAAAAAGAGAAATAACCAGACAAAATCAAAATGAAAAATGAAATATCGTAGGAGACAGAGTTTGGAGATGGATTAACAAATACATGAAATAATCGAAATTTACATAAAAAGGTCAAAATGTCCAAAATAGTCATAATTTCGCAGAAATTTTATTTTGATAAAATACAAAATTTTGCGGAAAGTCTGAATTTCGTCGAGGCAAAATTCTGAGATTCAAAATTATTGAAAATCGAAATTTCCAGGAGAAAGTCAAAATGTACAAAATAAAGTCATTGTTCATAACATTAACACCTACTCAAAAGTGTATGATACTTATTGTTCATAACTAAATTAATTAACGAAATTAATTAACTGTCAATAAGATGTAAATCTTCAGGAAATAAAGGATATTTTGATTGATTGATTCATTGACTAAAGCACATATTTCTGCAATCCTTTTTGAGTAGAGTGATTCTACAGTCCAGTGAATTTCAGTTCGAAGTATCAAAGTTTACAGAATTTACAGTATGACCGGCGCAAATATTTCTTCTTCTCGTAAGTAGTCTAGAATAAAAATAACCATGTCTACTCCAACATCATCATTTTTATTTTTCGCATGAAAATGTGATTTCTTGATTCTTATCTGGCTATATTGGTATACATGTTTATTCCTTGCAAGTTGTTCAAACAAGTTGTACATACACGTTATATATGTATCAAGAAGTTGCCGATTTAATCTCACAAACATTCCATGATTTAATGGAAATGGAAGTCTAACTTCGAGTTAACAGAAGTTTATTTGAGATACGTTCTTCCCAGAGGATGCATGCACCGAGGACTATATATTTATGAATACTTCAGGTTGTGTAATACGCGTATATGCCTATCTACTGTCGGAATTAAGTTGAAACTTGGGAAGATTAAAATTAATTATCGTAGAAATTATAGAGATGAATATAAAATGATAATGTGATGTCACAAAAAAAATCGTATTCTAAAATTCTCAATATGTGAATATTGAATAAAAATATCGAAATAAACATAGTGTGTCCTGATATTTGTCGTTAATTTATAGGTAAATCTTCGCGATATAAAACAGTTTCGAATAACTGTTTCGCGTGTCCCTTTTTTTTCAGACTCGTTAGTGTAGTTATATTAACCGAAATGTATTTCATGAGTTTTCTCAACAAGTTGCGTAAATCTTCTTGTAAATCTCTCATTTAGTACCTACTCTGTAACAGAAGAAATATGCTTTCAACATTCTATAATCTATTTTAAGGTGTTCCAAATCCGGGAATTTAAATACATTTCCAATAGGAAAACAAAATGGGAATAAATAGTGATTCTCAACTTAGTTTGAGTACAATTAAATATACGATCAAAGATAACGTTGGTGAATTTGATTTGATCTACCCAAAAAAATTATGAGGGTCCGTCCAATATTTCGTATGTCACAAACATAAGCTCAAATACAAGGTCCGATAATCATTGTCCACACTGTATGTACCGCATAGTATAATTCAGATTCAGTAGAATTAATTTTGTAACACGAATATATTGAAATGTTTGAAACTTCCATTATTGATCAAACAAGATAATGTGTAGCTACTAAATTAATGGATCTCTCTTGTTCATTATTTGTTATTTGTCCAACTTGTTGATGCAATTTCTGGGAATAATTATGCAGAGTAGAAAGTTAGCTTGCTGCACTTCGTCATTTTCTGATGAGATAATCAGTTGAGGTAAATGATATAATGAGAATGACTGAAGTCGAAGGATGTATTTTAGATTGCCATAGGTATCGAAAAATTCAGTGTTTTTCAATAAAAAATAATTCAAATGTCGATCACAAAAGAAATGCCACTTTGTGATACATGCTATAGGCATTTGATTTCTGTAGCATGTTTATCTCTGATGCCTCTCGATCCAATCATTCTTCTTCGTAGAACAAAGTCGACATGGATCAATCGTTTCGGATTGAGATTAGAATACGGACCGAATACGAAGCTTGTCTAAGCATCCAATATGATCTTCAGAGAGGCGAAAGGGGGCATAAAGGTAGTGCTGTTCATAATCTGGTTCAGACAGGAATGAAATTTGAACAGTTTGCATTATCATTATAGGACTCATGTTTATTTGAAGGAAAAGTCTTGATTTGTACCCAGAATATGTCCTTAAAATATCTATTTTGAATCACCCTGTATAGTCAATGGCCCAGACCAGAAGTGGATTTAACTCGGTTATTCGAAATAAAGCAGCTTACATATTATTAGTCCGCTTATAACAATGTGTGTGATATGTTCTTATACTGATTTTCAACAGTTTACCAGCATTACGTGAATATTTTCCTCACGTTTGAAAAATTTCAAGGGAACATTCTCGAATGCTGTTCCAAAACTGAATCATTCGAAATTTCAGCAGAGCTACCTACTTCACATAATGATTTTTCAGCAGTTGTACCGTATGATCAGAGTTCTATTTTCATTTGAAGATATTGAGAAACCCTGATTCCTCAAATTAGAACGTCCTGTATAACACCGAAAAATGTTATCAATTTGTGAAGTGAATTCGAATTCATCAAGTATTTTTGATATTATATACCCTCCATACGCAATGCACTATTTAATAATAATTCATTCTTTCTGGGTCATTGAAAAGGGATTGCAATAATTCCAATTCATTTCCAACTGGTGGATTATTTACCATCATAAATTTTTCGCTTGGTGTTCCATAAATCCAAAATCTTCCATATCACCAGTTTGGCACGATCCATACCTACCCTAAAGCAAATAATATTGTTTTTATAAACGATAAACGAAACCACGTTCATAAAATTGATTCAATACAGAAAAGTTATGCCGAATGGTCACCATACATAATATCTTTCTGGAGTTCCTATTTCATAGCTATTGATATTCAAGGAATTATAAATAAATAAAACTGCTTTCTTTCGTTTCTGATTGAGTGTAAGTATTTATACAATGTATACCTATACAAACAAATCTCTTGGCTTGTATGTGGTGCACGAAATATAACCGAATATAGTGGTATAGATATGTTGTTTCCATCTGTAAACATCAGAGATATTCGGAGTGGATGTAGATTCCATTATTCCCCTGTCTTGAGGCATAACTGATGTTCTGAAGGAACAATAATGGATTGAGTACGCCATCAGTTATTATTCCATCCAATTCGATTCTTCCGTCTATTATGGAATATCTGAAGAGTCTCGATAAAACGTATGATTGTATTCAGAATTCATTAAATTACTGCCTATCGAGAGTTGTTCTGCTAACTTGAGAGGGTAACTCAATACTTGTTTCCTTCAAATAACCGAAACTGAATTTCTTGAAAACGAATTACAGTATCGCATTTGAACTTTACGGAGCTATTTCATCTTCCATAAAAACAGCCATTAATATTTCAATAGTTTTAGTGTAGACTGTCCAAACCAATGCCTCTCAATCAGATATATTATGGAACGATCAACTGCTGGGTTTATTCATTCCTGATTGAGAAACTCCTTAGTTTTTTTATATTCTCCAGATTCATGATAATGATTCTAATGAAATCGGAGTTATCATTTTCTGTTCTCTATGGTGGGCTCTCAGTCCGTTTTACCGAAGCCTGAAGCCCTTGATGCTTGACCTTTCTAGTCCTCCCTTCTGGAGATAATAAATTGTGAGGTCTCTCGTCGAATCTGATGTCTACTTATTGCAGATGGTACCCAGAAGAAAAGGAAACTTCAAGAGGAACTGTATACTATAATGATAGATTCATCCGCGGTAATTGTAAGAATTTTATAAGGCACTATATGAGATCATTCTGAAGGGCATCAGATGCACCATCTTCATTGGAGAAACACATAAAATTCAATCCAGTTTTGGCCTCTGGTGTCGTCTTAACCATAGATAGACAGGAGTGTTTGAAAGCTGTCCAATTGTGCTTCTAAAATCTGAAGTTAAAACGTATTCAAATGGATCATGTTGGAATTCGTGGACTAGCCTAGCGGAACAACAGTGCGCCTGCTGAGAGTTTGCCCAGAGTTTCTCGGGAAAATCGAAAATTCCGCTGGAAAAACCGAGTACGGGCAGGTGGTTCTGGCCCAACTTTGGTAAACATCAAAGGCGCCTGACCACAGGCAAACATTGTCAGGAGCTCGTTTATCAGGGAGATGGTGGGAAGGATAGTGAAGGGACATACTACAGAGAGACTGCTGTGTTAGGAAGGGAGAAGTTGGAAGTTTGAAGCTCAACAACGTTGCCAACTCGACATTTTTAATGGAGTTTTCAAGAAGTCCACATATATTATACGCCAACTAAAATAAAAAGCCAAATGAAAATAATAAAATTATATTGAATTAACAAAATATATAATGAAAAATATACGATATTTCTACACTACATTATACATCAGATACTGTTATGAAACATGATGACAAATTAAAAACTAAGGATCGGACCAAATCGTGAGAAATTAATTTCACGAAACTTCTTTGAATTCGTTTTATATTGTTGAAGTCTCTCATTGTTCCTTTCATCCCAATCTGGAAACTCAAACTAAAATAAAAAAATTAAATAAAAATTCAAATATACATCAAAGAAAGACATTGATTAAAAAAAAGGGGTGAAGAAAATATCAAGCTCATTCATTGAAAACATGATATTTCGATGAAAATCCAATAGTTGAAGAAATATTTTCTCATTATCAGAGACACTTATATTATTCACACGAAATCTCTTAAGAAGTACCTATTGATAAAACAAACGTTATAGCATCCATTCATAACAGAAAACAAAAAATTCTCTTCTATATCAGCTCTTGATTGAACATTGTCAACTATACTCCTATTTGATCAAGGATTCTGAAAACATCTGTTGATCAAGTGGCTTCTGCCTTCATTTTAACTGAAGAATTAATAATTGACCCTTTCCAGAATAAAAAGTTATCATGGCGGATTTTGACATTTGACAGATTTAGGGAAAAATCTAGGGAAAAATTTGACACTTGACAGTTGACAAAATAAGTGTTCCATGCTAAAATTTAATCAAAATGCGAACAAATCCAAATTCCAGAATAATATCCTTCCCTAAATCTGTCAAATATCAAAATCCGCCATGATAACTTTCTATTCTGGGAAGGGTCAATTGGTGTTGAGAACGATGTTCGTAAATAATTTTGGTAGTCAGATAATCGGTTCAATATACTTATGAGTTATACATCATAATCAAAGAAGAATTCGATGACGTCTTCTTGAAATGTTAAAAATGATCAGATAATAACATTCTCAGATCGTCACATTCTTCTATTTCGTGCTGTTTTAAGACCACATACAAAATAATATCATATATATTTTATTAATAATAATGCCCTGAACTCCATTTATAAGTATATTGTGTAGTCATTTCGATGAAAGTGGAAATACATGGATCAGGAAGTGATATCTCATTATCCTTGATCGTGAAACTAATGAGTTTCATGTCTCTATCCTAGCAACAAAAAAGAAAATACAATTAGATACAAACACTCGATAAATCTCACGACGGAAAATCGATTTCTCAGTGCATTGCTCCACAATGCCATCCATTTCTCTTTCCATCCTGAAATCTTCCCTCTCGCTCCAACAAATTTCCCCCCCCCCCACCCGTATTCCAACTGAAACATCAATATTACTCAACCTAACCTCAATTAATTCCTCAACGACAATCCTCAGGAAAACCTCGGAGAGGTAAAACAACAAATGAACATCACTCCCGATGAAGAATTCACCGTGTCTTCACGCAAAGGAACAAATTCAAAGACATTTCTTTCTGTTAAAACACCGAATCGATTGTCGGAGACACGCTTCGGGCATCCTCGGCTGTCCTCGGCACGTCGACATCTGACGGCGTGGATAATATGATTGTGTATACATTCGAAAATTAGCGAAATACGCGATAATTCCTCGAAGAAAGTGATCACTTACCAGGCAGCAGGACTATCCGATGAGGTTTAGCATAACGGCACGAGAAAACCGGCACTTTTCACGTCAAAAATTTGATTTCCACGGAGAACCTGACCTTCTGTCGCTCGCGTTGAGATGTGGGACATGGAGGGGGATGAAGAGACGGGGTGGGATATTCAAACTGTACGAGGGAATCCATTATGGCCGACCAGACATTTATTGGGGGTGAGCTAGAGCAGGGTTTGCTTGTGCGGGGGGTCAATATGCACCTGAAAGTACGTCGGGGGCTGCTACGAACTGTAATCTCTGTGCTGTGGCTGTGACGTCATCGAGGGATGGGTTCGAAAGGCGTTTTTTGGGGTGTTCGATATGAATTTCAAATGATGTGATGGACACGAATGGGTCTTTTATGTATAAGTTCTTCGATGTTATGAACAGTAACGGGGTTGATGTGTTCAGGCTTTTGCAACTACAAACCGCGTATTTTCGAAATAAAAGGAGGTTTTTTCATTTGATTTATTCATAAGAGATCCATGAAGTTTTAGAGGGTTGTCCTTGAGAAAATAGAAAGGTTTCGGAAGTGATATTTTTTCACACCTTCACTTCGACAATTTTTCTAAATATTATGCAGAAGGATTTTTCATTGAAAGTCCAATCCAATTGAAAATATCAAACGCACTTATTTGAATTTGAATGCCTGGTAGACCACGATCAGAAAACAGCTACTTTCCTGGCGATTACTTCGCAGAACATTGAATCATATCTGCTCTTATTCCATGCAACGAATCTCACTGTGCTTTGTTAGGTCCGTCTTATAGGAAAACAGAAACATTTTTTTTGAGTTGGCTCCTTTATTTTTAGGAACTTCGTTGTCTATTTCAAATTTTTTTCGACTTACTGTGCTTTGATTTTCAATTCGACGTTTTGTTCTTATTCAAATACGATTTCGACTCAAAAAATACCTTTTATGGAGATTGTTATTTGCGTTGTTGTGGGCTGATGAAACTGAGACATATTATTATCCCATATCGTAATTGAGACTCACAGAGTGTAAAATGAGCATTCCTTGCTGAAATAATATTTTTCCTTTCAATTCATTCACAACTTTCAAAGGTCATTTCTGTTTTATGCGTGCATTGATACTTTTTCTGTAGGAATATCCATTACTGTTAGAATAATTGTATTATCCATGAAATATGTTCCATTTTGAAATAAAATAACCTGTAATGGAATTGCTTTATTTGATAAATATAACATTTATTTATAAATATAACAAAATTATGTTTCATAACACATATTGAAAATTAAATGGATAATTTTTAGCTATGAGTATATTCTTCCATTCTAGGTAATGTAATTTTTTCGATAAACTCTAAATAATATTTGCAAAAAAACTGGATCGAGACACAATTCAAGACACCTATTACAGCATTCAAACCACATCATCAGTCTTCGAAAGATTCAACACAACCAAAGTTAAAAAAAATATATCAGTCACATCAAGAATCAATGAGAGTTCTAGTTTATTGCGAATACATATGCTTTCTCAAATGTTATCTTAGATGTTCAATATATATTGAGCAATATCCGGATTTTATAAACCTAACTTATAAGACAAGTTGAGGTAGATCTTCCTGTACAGAAGTTTCGGTATTAGTCTCGCAAGCTAACTTTTGACACACGAATATATGCAACTTTCAGGAAGTTAACCCAAAATAGCAGAGTTAGAGGCAGTGGCAGCTACAAAAGGGTACTTAATTATAGAGTTCTCATTCAAAAATACATATAATGTACAAATAAACGAGAATATCTCATCATATTATAGCTTACGTGCTGAGACTCTTAAAGTATGATTTTGAATGATCCATAATACACTACAAAGATTAAAAGGACTGAAAAGAGAATTTCCCAATATCCCCTCAATTTCCCCAAATTATAAGTGTACGTCATCTTCGAGCAAATAAAACACGAATGAAGCTCCAAGATAAACAGGTTTGAGCATATTCAAATGTATAAAATTTTAAAGAAAATCGGTGCCTTTCAGGATATATAATCATTGGAATCGTTGTAGTGACTTAAAATGTAGTGTCACATTGTATTCTTTTTGTCTCGTGCAATGTCTTATTAGATGATAACTTTTTCTTGTTCAGGAACACAAAATTACATAATTCAATAACAAATACACTGACCATAGCTGAAATTTTCAAATTTATTATTTTAGTACAGGGTATATTTAGAAACTTCCTTTTTACCTATTGTTCAATTGTTATTCTTTTTCAAAAATGATCTTATGTAATTTTTCTTGTTGATTTTATGTAGTGAACACAAAAACAGTTGGAGATCTAAATAAAGAGTTATGGAAACCAAAAATATGATATATGATGTTCCATTTGAGAAAGGAACACCATATATCATGTAATCTCTAATGGATTTTGAGATATTTGACGTTGAAATTCAGATTTTATCCGGATTCTCTCTCGGGTTAGGAGAAATAAGAAAATATTTGTTGTCAATAATTTCGACATATTGAGCTTCTGCGTGATTTCTCATATTTTTTTCCGCCAAAAAACAGCTCTCTTGAGGCTATAGAATTCTTCTTATGTGACTCGAAATAAAACATCAAGTTCGTCATTATCATTCTGAATCTATCTTCGTTTTCTTCATTTGAAAGATATGGTAGAAAAAATACAGAATAATATTTGATATCAGAAAAATGTATAGGTACTCTATTCAACAGTAACAAAATATATATGGGGTGTTCCAATTTTTGAAAACAAGAATTGAAAGAAGGTAAAGGGTGGCTTGGAATATAAGTATACGTGACGACCCTGTACAACGAAAAGATTTGTTAAAACTTCCAAATTCTAGTTTTTAGGAAATCGATAATAGCAGTTCTTTGTGGCACACTCTGATATTCATTAAAAAACAGCAAATAACAAGAGATTGAATTACCGATAGAATATACTGAAACCATAAAGTTTTGGCTTATAGATGCAGCAGATTTCAAGATACTGTATATCAATTAACTAGTTCTATGTTTATATTCGTAGCATCGTACACGTATAGTTAAGTTCTTCCGATTTGCCCGCGTGTTTGTTCTCCAAGAATATCCTATAACTACAAGGTAAGATGGGGTAAGCATAATGGATTCTGAATTAATAACGAAGTTCACGGCGGAAGACCTTTTCGGGATCTTTGCCGCTAAAGGGTTTCTAGCTTGTATACGCCACAATAGTTCACTGGTGTATATATCGGTCAGTTCAGTATAAATACTGATCCTAGAAATTCCCAGAGTGATTCATAAAGTGTCATTCAAATTAGTCGATAGAAATTCAGTAAGTGCCAGTTAAGGCTCCGATTACTTAGCTGTAATTCAGGAAACATCAATCGAGATTTAGATTAGTCAGTTTTAAATCAGATCAGACTAGTCAGCTGCACTCAGTTGTAATTGATAGATTGATTTGTTGATGATTTGTTGTTAAGCGTCAATTGTCATCCATTGGCGTTCCGAATTTCTAAATGGTGACTATCTTTAGTGTGTCCACCTTAATCGATTTGGAAAAACTTTTTTTGTTTGATAGGTATTTGAAATGTCTATCCACAATAGAGTGATTATATTCTTGGGCTGTTATCTTGGCCAACTGTGACCAATATTATTGACCCATTCGTCATAACGTACTATTGGGGATTTTTTCATAGAAAATAATGATGGATTCTGAATCAGGATCACTTGAAACATATACCTGATGTACCGATTTTTATCATCATAAAACATCACATTGAATTCTAAAAAACTAATTATTCTTCTTTCATTATTTAATCAAAAAAATCTACCTACTGTTGTGGTATTTTTGGGTATAATCAATGATAAATCATTGTTGAGATCAGTTCGAATATATCTGTACCGATTTTCATCATTAAACTATACAATGTGTCTGAGGAAAAGTAATTGTCGCTTATATACGAATTTTGCAAAGTTGATGGGAATCGGAAATTATAAATATAACATTGATATTCTTACCCTACAGCATCATTGAATTATGCATTCTGTAGTATCATAATATCATGATAATATAAAAAAAAATCCGCAAAAAAGTTCAAATATTTCAACTTTATTGCGATATTTCTTTTCAGCGGCCATTTTATTCGCATAAATTTTACGAAATTCATATGAGCATGAACCAGCCTTAAAGTTTGATTATCGTCAATGATAATTCATTATCAGTTCTTCCCAAAAACACCATAATAGTTCATTTATTCGATGAAATATTAGAAAAATACTTTTGTCGGACATCCTATGTTTTATGATGATGAAAATCGGTACATGTTCCAGGTAATCCTGATTCAGAATCCATCATTATTTTTTAGTAAAAAAAATCCCTAACAGTACTTTTCGAAGAATGGGTCAATAACACGATTACAGCCCAAAAATATATCCACTCTATTGTTGGATAAGCTTTTCAAATACCTATCCAACAAAAGAAAGTTTTAGAAATCGATCATATAAAACGATTTTACAGGTGTGGTAAAATTTCTCTAAGTATATTCTAATTCACACCTGATGATTCCTAGGTTTCATTAGACGCTTTCTGATTTATAATTGGCAGCTCTGATTCAAAATTTATACTGTTATAAAGCGACGTTTTTCTCGGTTCACATTAACAATTTGATATTCCTTTGTTTTATATATTTCTATAATAAAAAATATTACAATCGCAGAGAATATATTACGATTTTATGAGAGTTTTTCAAACACGAATTAATTGATTATTCCATAAAAAGTTAGAGCACACGCTTTTTGCCCTCATAAACTGAGGAGGGTGCATAAAACCATTAACTGATCCTCATTCAAAACAGCTGTTGCCAAGCAAAAATAATTGAAAAGAACTCATATATACCTTATTCACTGATTTCTATCACCTAGGCTAAAGGTAAAAATATAATCGACAGGAGCGGTAGGGGGTTGCAAATTGACGTGTCTAATTTCCTTCGAAGATTTGTCTCAATATGGATATGGTTGTGGTTGTGGTTGTGGTTGTGGTTGTGGTTGTGGTTGTGGTTGTGGTTGTGGTTGTGGTTGTGGTTGTGGTTGTGGTTGTGGTTGTGGTTGTGGTTGTGGTTGTGGTTGTGGTTGTGGTTGTGGTTGTGGTTGTGGTTGTGGTTGTGGTTGTGGTTGTGGTTGTGGTTGTGGTTGTGGTTGTGGTTGTGGTTGTGGTTGTGGTTGTGGTTGTGGTTGTGATTGTGATTGTGATTGTGGTTGTGATTGTGGTTGTGATTGTGGTTGTGATTGTGGTTGTTGTGGTTGTTGTGGTTGTTGTGGTTGTTGTGGTCGTCCATTGTTTTTGGGAAATTCAGTGTGTGGAGGCGATATTTTCCACCTATCTTCAAGGCGACCAAACGTCGTTGTAGATATATCCCGAATGAAATATTATTTCCTACTTCTATAGTGTGCAGGAGGTGCTAATTGAGAATTATTACTTGTGTGTATGTGTGTTCACGTTCGTATTTTTCTTGATGGGGTGAGTAGCAATTGAGATATATTGTACTACAGAACACATGTTAGGAATGTAATAAATAATACTTTTTGAAGAGAACGGCCAGGACTGAGTGTTAATTAAATTAACATTGCTCTCTACGAGGTATAATTAATAATCATCATAATTTGGAGACTCTTTGTGCCTAGGATGTGCAAAAACAATACAGCAATATTTGGAATGATAACCAATAACTACACCTTTTCCAGTTGTATTTCAGAAAGCGTGAATTGAATTTCAGAATTCGTCATTTGTATATCAGAAAATATCAAATGTATTTCAGAAAGCGTCATTCGTATTTCAGAAACAGAATTATTTCTTTTTCTACGAAGGAATTGATGAATAATATAAAATAAATGATCCTGTGCATAAATAAAAAAAATCGGCCTGCCAACGCAATTTATAACGTAAAATTTGAAATGTTTCTAAAACAGTTAAACTTGGGTATAGGTCATGCATGCAATACATCAAGAATTTTGCGTGAAATCGAAAAATATAATCATATATATATATATATATAGAGGGTCCCATTCGAAATAACTAGGTGGCGTTCGATTTCTGGTGCAATCGGAAGTGCTAAACTTTGCCTATACATTCTTGAGAATATTATTTTGGATGGATAGTCCCCATTAACATTGATTTACTATACAATTTTCTGATTCGGACCACTTATTTATACATACTACATCATGGGAACGACATATAGGAACGAGTGAAATGGGAAATAAGACCATGAAAGATGGAGTGTTCACAATAAAGCTCTGTTTTCTGAAACACAAGTGACTATTCTGAAATTCAATTGACGCTTTCTTGAATACAAATGATATTTTCTGAAATTCAAATGACGAATTCTGAAATTCAGTTGACTATTCTGAAATATATTTGACGCTTCCTGAAATTCTGAAATTGAACTCGTTATTCTGAAATCCAACTCACTATTCTGAAATACAACTGGAAAAGGTGTAGATATAGTAGGTGGGGTCTTATCGTTTTTACTGGGCAGATTCATATCTACACAAGTCAATTTCGTAATCTAAAGATGATGTTTAATTTCAGATATAGAGCATTTATGCTATCGAATAATAAGAATCTGGAAGAATTCTTACCTATAAAATGTGATTCCATCGTTAAAATTGATGCATCCTTGGTTAGAAGTGAATGTTTACCACCAGGAAATCTCAATGCTCCAAATGGTTTACGTTATTTCAAGAAAATTCAATTTCGTTGCAATTTATGCAGCTAAGCATATCGGGCTATGTTGTTTTTGTATTAATGTGAAAAAATCTAGAAATCTTCCTCCCATTTTTTGTATAGGTATTTCGAAAACTGCATTATTCCTTTTCAGTGGGATTACTGTAAAATTGTGAGAAGTACTACGAGGTCGAAACACAATGTCAAAAGGCTAACCTAAAACTTATTGTAATGAACTCAATATTTTTTCACTTTACAGTAAGTGCCAGGTCAGCTTTTGACATTGTATTTCGAACTTGTACTGATCGCCTTATTTCAGTGACATTTCACAGTAATACTACTTAAGATGAAGTCTTTGAAATGTACATTTGGTGATAAAATGCGATTTCAAAAATGGTGGAAGTAGTTTTTAAAAATGGCGAAAGATATTACAAATATGGTGGGAGTATTCTCAGAAATGGTGAAAGTAATAAAATAGCGACGGCGCGAAAAAGTTCTGAAATAATTAGGACTTGTGGCCAAGCCTAGGTTTCTTGAAGGCCACTGATTTTATGGCAAGGAAATTGTGGAATTTGGAAAACTCAAAATGACCGTTATAAAAGTGGGTCGGTCTGAACCAGTACGTCACTGTTCGCGGTGGCGGTTTTTCTTTTTCAATAATATTCATAGGAACAGATTTATATCGTGTCAAGTACTCGGTAAATAAAACTCTCATATCGCGAGCCCATATAAATAGCTGATCGTAATATGAAATTCGGGATACGCCAGGTAGACAGGTTCATTTTCATTGCGGATTTTCCCGATTTTCCCATTCTCCAGCGTATTTGTGGAAATATCATTCCAGCAGATATTAAACTGAAACGTTTTCGTTGTTTTGCATTTGATTTAATTCTGAATGCGGTGAGCGAGTACTTTTTCACCATATACCTGCTCAAAAATAGACAGTAGCGCACCCACACATGTTCAGGTTAGAGAATAACGAATTGGTAAAATTTGTTTTCCTTCAAAAATGATATTCCAAAAATCGTAACAGAGCCCTTCCGTCTAAAAGATTCAAATCGATGGGGAATAAATAAAAAATGTATGTTCTGAGGTAATATACTTACATAAGTGTCAAACATATTGAAAATATAGTTTCCCATAATCGGGAGAAGCCTATTAAAAGATTTCAGTTTCAACCTTCGTTCTCAAATCACGATATGGAAGGTTTTTATTTCGAACCGACCTTTTTGCTTACAATATTATTATGTATACTTCACTAAATTGGAGTCCATATAAATCATTTGAAAACGTTTCGAACCCTCTCAAGAGCGAAGATGATAATTAATTCTAGGTTTGCCGAATGAAGTGATTCACTTATTAATGCAAAATCTGAAACGGCCATTGCTGACTATATATAGCATTAATTATTTAGCATATGAATCTTCCATCATAAATAATATAATGCCACTAAAAGCAAATCTGTGTTGGAATGTCATCGATTGATGTTTGTACCTCAACGAATAATACGTACCCTATAGATCTGATGATTTTATATCACAAATTCATATCATGGGCGAATTTGAGCATATTTATCGAGATCTTCATGGAACAATAACAAGCTATGGTGCCAGAATCCTTATTATTCAGAAAATCAATATGGTTATAGGAGATAAGTACACACCTACAATACATATTATACCTTATCTGAGTACATCATATTTTCTTGAAAAACTAAACTTATAAATTTCAAACAGTATCGATAATTTTATTGGGTAATTTTGCACTTATCATGCGATCTATATTATGATGAAAATTTTTATTGGTACTTACGTATTTTGACTTGAAAAACACGAATTTCATAATATTATCGTGAACATATATCTAGTTTTCCAGATAATCGATGCCAAAGTTCGAAATTTTACCTTCTTTGTATAGCAAGTTTTGGGCAAGTGATGTTAAATTAGGTACAAAAATCATATAACGGAAATTGATTCCTCGTTTGTTTTTCCTTCGAGTTCTTCGTGTTTCCACTAATTGCATCCTTAACATTAATAATATCAATATCAGTGTTCTTTTGAAATTTGATAACCTAACCTAACCTAACCTAACCATCAACTTTGTCCCAAAATATATTAATGATTTTCGCCATCATCTTCCTTTCACAATGGTTCAAATATAAAACCACCAAATGTTGTCGTTGACGCTAGATAATTTTTCCAAAACCCAACGTGGCCCAACTTCAGTTCAAAAAAATCAGCCAACGAGCGCGCGAGATCTCAAACATATAAGCGACATCTAAGTTTCAGATCTTGAAGCTCATGGGATCTCAGAAATATTCAAGAATGAACTGAATGTTTACATCATGCTTCAAATCAGGAATTTTGAATATTCTCATAAGTAGGTAATTCCATCCTCGAAGCAATTCGAAGAATCCCAAATAAGTCTATAAAAAAAGTATTTTTGAACCAGGAAAATGATTCTCAGAAATCCTAGCGGAATTTGAAAATTAACCAATGTCGTTCAAATCGTTCAATTATTAATCATATCATGTTCAGATCAAAGTAATTGGCGAATGGGGAATTCCAAGTAATTAACTCCAACGAATTCCCTGGAATTTCAATAATATTCGGGAATAAACTCAATATTTTGTATGTACACATCATTCTTGAATTTTGATTAATCTCGAATAATTCCACTACTGAAGAATTCTGAATGATTCCCCAGTTAAATAGAAAGAATCTTCGAAACACAAAAGAAATTTTAAGGAAATTCAAATGATTTATAAAATCCTATATGCAAATTGGAAAACCAACGAGACTCGGTATATTATAGTCGCCTCTCTTCGACTTGGATATGATTGATTCATACTCATAAAAAGCAGTAATAAAAAGATATGTTTCTTTTGTATTATACTGATTCATATCGATATCGTGGACACTCATGTTACTTACATAACTGTTCTTGAACCATATCGATAAGCTAGGACGATTTAGTAGTATGTTCGCGATGCTTGAATACTTTGGATGTTCAGCAAATGATGATGACGTTGACGGTATCATAATCGCTCTAAGACATAGGAAGTGCGGTCTCCTTTACCCAATTTACTATCGTGAATGTGTGAAGTGCGGTTTATTCGGTTACCGCGTGTGCAGTGTACTAAAATCTGAGGTGCCAAAGGAGCGGCATCATCCGATTAATTATGAAAAATTCCTCCAAGACCAGTTGCCGGTGGTTTTTTCGTAAATCACCACTCAAGCAGGGGTGGATTGAAGAATTGTTTCCCGAGGGTGAGTGAATTTTTATTTTGCATGCATTCGTTCCGGACGGGGCGTTCTTGGATATTTTGGAATCTCGAGCTGGGGGTGGTAGGACACCATGGGCCCCGATCTGCCACCCCTAGCAAACCCTCGAGGCCTCCTCTCGGGGCTTTCTCTCAGGGCCCCCCTCAAGGCCTCCTATCAGGGCCTCCACTCGAGGCCCCCTCTCGGGGCCTCCTCTAGGGGCTCCCCCTCGGGGCCCCCTACTTCCTGCCCTGCTAGATCGCCAAAGGATAACTAATTTTGAAGGTGAGTGACCAACGATTTTGCTCAAAGAGGCTACTTCTTCAATCTATATTGATATTTATGCACCAAAACTTGTGAATCTATTTCAAACAAAACATTTTTGTAACTTGGTTATGTAAAGATTCTTTTATTCATTCAATATTCATGTAAAAAATAAACCAAAAACCTTGTACATCAACTTTATTCTTTGTATATTCTAATAAAATAGTAATCTGTCAAATTCATAGAGGCCCATAATGTGCCCAGAACCACGCCATAGACTGATGAGGGGTCCAACAAAAACTACTCTAATTTGAAAATGACCCACAAGGACTCGTTTTTATTGTTAGTATTTGATAATTTTTTCCAGCATTTTCATAAATCGCAATCGCTACGATAAGTTGAAAAAAAAGACATCTGAATCATGTAAAAACTAAACTTCTTTGATACTTTCAAATGGAAAATATACCTACATGAATGATGTCTGCATATGTTAACCACCTTTTCGAAGAAAAACTCCAACATTTTTGCTGCAGTCCGTATTACACGGTGCAGAAAATGGTACATTTACTGTATGAAAATGTGAAGGGAATATTTTCTGCATCGTGTATTACAGAAAAACTGAATCTGAATATTCCATCCAAGAAATATAGGACAGGTTCTATTTTCGGACAGATTTTTTGTATGTGATCATGCGCAGTGTGATTATTGCATCGCAGCATTATTGTTTTTGTTTTTGCGAATATTTGTGGGGTTAATTTTATTAATATCATCATATTTCGCGAATCGCCTCGAAATACAAATAAAAGTGAGAGTCTTTGGGCACAGTTAGGGCAATAGTGATATGAATTGGACAGCAGAACAAGTTTTGGCACTAATAGAAGAATACCGATTTTTGTATGCTAACAAGTATTCTCAACAAGAAGTTCATTCTCAACCATATTAAGTACACCTCTGCCATTATATCTCCTTCTCAGCAATGATGGAAATAAGACCTATCTATCCTATATATCTATCCACCTCTTTCTCAGCCATTCGCGATTCCAAAGCCGTCCTTTCCTGCTATTATTATGTCTCTCCATATAAATTTTCATTAATGTAAACATTATTAAAGCACTGTAAGCTGAAGCTGCCACAGTCAAAGAATGATTTATTGGAGACATCCATTGTTTGTGTAGAAAATTTCCAAAAGCATCTCTAAACAAGTTAGGTTAAAATGAGGTTAAAATCCTCATAAAAGCCGTTTGGATTCACATATTGCGCATGCTTATGTGTTGAATAATTGATATCGTGTATTACCAAACAATATTTATTTGCAGAAAATTTGTCAATGTTTTCTGTACAAGAGTCTGTTTGAGAAAATGGAACATTTTCTGTATCAATTTCTGCACCATGTAATACGGACTTTTAAAGTTAAAGTAATAGACTCGGTGATAGATTGAACAAAAAATCGTAACTGTTTGAAATCAAAGTTATTGTTCTTTATTGCTCGGCTATAGTAACAAGTGGAGTCATACACGTACTTTTTGTTTCTTCTTCTTCTTCTTTTGTTGAGTTTCTTGGTTTTCTGACTCCTTGCGGTGCCAATTCCACCAGATCAGGTATTTACTTTATGGTAAAAGGAAAAGGTAGGTGTTCAACTTGTTAATTCCCTTTGTTAGATTACAGAGGAATTTTAAAACATTCAAACATCACACTTCTACAAAGAAAATATGAGTAATATAAAGTAGACCATGTTGTTAAAGGAACTTCCATACAGTTATTCAGATAGTAATCGGACTACTTTCAGTAAATTTACTTATCATTTTAATTTTATCATGGTTTAAGTCTCATGGTTTGAGTCCTGATTTTATTAGTTTTGAATATAAATTATAACATCAACGGTCATCCGCTAGTGATCAAAGCCGATGGTGACAATTATAGACAATGACATTGACATTATTGACAACTACGTGTCACGCGTCAATATGTGAATTCTGCCTCAGTCATTGTAATTATCATTATCAAGAAGGCTGTAGGGGGTAAAGTGATTAACAGATGATTAATATGGCTTTGCAAGGAGATTATTCGCCACATTTCTTCTACAATGGTTCAAATATAGAGCCAGCAAATGTCGTAATCACGTTTCTAATAACAAATGATGTAATTTTCCCAAAATATAGCGACTTTATCAAATAAAATATTCCACACAGTACTCGCACTCTATAATTCGCATAATATCAAACCAAAGCAATAATGAAACTCGCATAACTTCGATGCCATTTAATCAATATATAAAAACCTATCGCTAATTCGTGGGACAGAAGCCGATGGTGACGTTCCCGTTGATCATGCTCGATGCCAGCTCAACCGGCTCATTGTTGATCTCGACGTTCTTGATGCAGCCGACGAAAGCGGTCCTGGAATGGATCGCGCGCACGCGCTTTATGTAGCGGTGGCCGCCCAGGAAGAGGGCGCTGCCCGTGTCGGTGGAGAAGGAGTGGCTGGGACCGATCTTCGGGTCGGTGAAGAGGTTGTCCACCGACAGGGTCACCACGTTCTTGGACTTGACGGCTGGAAATGCAAGAGAATGTGGTGTGTTGAGTTAGCATCAGGTGGTACTTGGCTTCGGTGGCTTGGCTTGGTCCGAATGAAAGAGGCTATCGTTGTGGCTAAACATGACCAATTTTCTGAGAAGAAGATCTGATCTCTATTAGCTATATTTGTTGATTGAAACTGATTTTAAAGGGTCTTCAAATTGTTGTTTCGCTTTTAATTCACCAGGAGTCGATTTATTGTCTAATATCAAATGAAAGATAATGATCAGTTGAATCAGCAATAACTTATGTGAAGGAAACAATTTAATTCATGAAATAGATTTCCTGATGTTCAATCTTTAATTTTGTTTTGACATTCTCTATTTTATAACGGCAGCTCGCGATTGACTTTTTTGCTGCTCTTCAGCAAATTTCCATTTGAAATTTATTACGATTTAGAGCCTTGTACGTTTTGTGGCTCATGTCTTGCTTCAGATTGGAAATTAAATGCATAACGACTTGAGATTCCAATTTTTTCAATAACTGCTCGAGTTTAGCTCAGTGTCTGCCCCAGTGGCCTGAAGTTCCAATGAGTGATATTGATGAGTATCTCAATCGATTTCTTTATATTTCTTGTCTGATGGGTGAAAATAAATACTCTCATCCTGAAGACAAAGACAATAAATCCCTTGATTTGTATAGTTCAGATGTTGAATCCAACAATAGCCGTTTGTGAATATATTTTATGATTTTAGTTCGAAGAGTTTTCAGAGGTTTCAACACAGATTTTCAACTGTACCCCAAATTGACATAAAATATCTATATTCACAGTAAATCGAACTAGAATAAATAAAGTTCAAATATTTAAGTGGTACCAATTAATTTTAGGTATAGTAAACAAATGTTCGGAGATATTTTTTTCTCTATTTGGATGATGACCAAGATGAGATTGATCATGGTTATGTTGAAAAAATTCAACATTTTGTGTAATTTATAAGGATTTTCCTAATTCCAAAGGTTTCATTCGGTTATCAGGACTGTCATCTGTCATACCTCTCTGAAATTCGTTTCAGGCCTAGTAGAGCTGCACTAAATTTTAAAATTCAAACTCACTAGGATTGATACTCACCTTGGATGTTATGCCATTGACCGTCACAAAGATGGTAGGTCTTCTGAGGCGGGGTGTAAGCGACCGTTACCGGGCCTTTTCCGTTCTCCACCAATAACTTGAGGGTCCCGTTGATCATTTCCAAGACATAGTAGTCCTTCTTGCCGTGGGCAGCGACCAAAACGCCCGATTCAGATCGTGGCTTGATGTCCATCTTGATGTTGAACATCTCTCCGATCTGTGAAGATTAGAACAATATTCTTTGTGATATCCCAACATTTCGTAGTACAAATCAAATTCTATGTAGAAAAAGAATGAATCCATTCATGTATAGTAAATATCTCACCTTGAATTTTTCTTTTATTCTCATATAAGTGGAGATATCTCCTGCGAAGAAAGTGCCAACTTCTACATTATCAGAGCATGGAATCACGCCATATTCTGTTGGTTGTTCAAGAGGCTTGTTGTTCATTGATATACCTCTTATACAACCTGAGAATGAAGTTGTCGTATTCTGAAATAAAAAAAAACTTGATCAGTATTTTTTTCAAAGAACTGTTTTCCGAGAAATCATCTTGAAAACGGTTACAAATAGGCAACGCAAGACATCACAGAACAACAAATTTTCCACAGGGTGTTCTTGGACATGAAATTTTCCCTCGCTTACCAAGTTTGCTTGTACGGAGTTGTAATAGTCAGGATCCAGTCCACCAACATAGAACGGCACATGCAGATCGAGACTGACAGTTTTGTTTACTGTAGTTCCACTCTGTACGTCTTGTTCGTCTATCACCAATTTACCATTGGACTGTTCACGGTTGAACTCGACCAGATGCCACTTGTCGTCGTTGTAGGCATTCGCAGATCTTATTACGAGAGCGTCAGCCTCTCCTTTGAAAGAGAAAACAACCTGAAAAATAAAAAATTATGCCGGAATTAGTACAGTTTTCAGTACGGAAAAATCACAATTTTGACATTCAAATTGTTACATATTATGAGAAGAGTGTGTTTTCACCTATCAAACATAGGACATGACTTACCAATAAAATATTGGTAGTAAAGCAGCATATATACGAAGAAGAATACATTTCAAGGAGATTCTATCAGCCTTTTGTTCTCAACAAGAGAGATCAACCTTTGACCGCAGTAAACAGTGAGGAAGCGGTGAAAACTGGAGTGGTAGTAGACACTCATGATATGAGCGACGCATTCTAAAAATACACTTTTCGAAATCACTTCCGAACAGATAAGAATAGTATGTGATTATACTGCAAGAACAAATACCATACGGCTCAAGCGAAAAGCGTTGATAAAGACTGTGAGGAAGAAAAGGCCGACCTTGGAACTGTTTTCAAACAACTCCAGATGATAATTGATGAAATCAATGACCAACATCAAAGGTGACATAAGGAAAAATTAGTAACAGAAAAATGGATGAATAGGTCGTTCAAGTTTAATGACATACTAGATGAATAACTATTTTGTTAAGGGTTGAATAATCTCTGGTGAAACTGAGAGGCTTCGAGAAACCATATTTAATGCAGAGATGACAAAACTTCATTATCAAACAACATAAATAAACCTATTGAGTGCACGTTCGATTTTTATACTTACATGTCCACCAATAAGGTATACAGCAACATAATGTTTATGTTCTTGTGAAGGCACCCTCGTGCTATCAGAAACATAGAATAGGATACCTTCTGTCTCTCTAGTTCGGAATTCGAACCTGAAATCGAAGCTCTTCTTGTATTTGCCTCTTGTGGTGCTGAATTCCAATCGGCTGTTTTGATCAGTGGTACCTGAATGAGAGTGATAAATAAATGTTAATATAAGGAAAGGTTACGATTTATAGGTATATGTATGTGCTTGTAGTTGACATATAGTAGTTTCACCTAGAAGATATATTATGTAAAGTTCGAATATAAGCCGCTCTAAAACAAGTCCTCTGACAGGCATATTTTCGTGTTGCCAGTTTAACTATTCTTTAGAATTTCTGAGGAAATATGATTCAATTTCATATATCCCACGAGTAAAACAAATTGTTACAGCATTTAGCATATTGAAATGGACACTTTGTGTTCGATAGATGATTACTTAGGATAGCTGAGTTCGTTGATTTTATCGGCCTTTTTTTCATTCACCTATAGGTCGAATGATTTAGCTAACAAGAATATTCAAAAAACGAGACAGATGAAGGAAACATGAAGAAAAACCGTTGTTGAAAACAAGGAAAATCCACGGGCTATTATGAATCCTATGTCAGACGAATCGTTCAGGTTGGTTCAGATCTCCCGGTGATGCCAAATGACGATGCAAAAAATTTCTCAAAGAGAAAAGTTACTACTGTTTGAAGGAATACTTTAATGATTAATTTTAATTTCGTATACTCGTCCCATATTCTATTTACTATATTTCATTCATTTATCAACTTTCCAAATATTTATCTATTTTTACTACACTTACATATTTGTAGTTAGCCTACAATAGCTTTAATTTCAATAAGGTCTGTCATTTTATTGAAGATTTTTATACTTGTAGCTCTGAAGTAAATAAGGAGCTGAATGCTTAAATCTCAGAAACTGTTTATTGCTTTGAATCTCAATAATTTTTTCCTACGGCCAAGTATGAAAACGTCAATAATCACACTGTTTTGTTATTCAGAAAGTAGCTCATATCACTATGGTATAGTTTATTTGAAAGAAAAAAAGCATTAGTGTTGATATGAAAAATATCACAACGGTCGCCTGAATTGATATAGAAATAATTAGGTATATTGTGAAGGTACTCACTGTCAATAAAAGCGTTCTCAAATCAAATTCATATTATTTATTGAAATTTCTGTCTCGTTTTGAATTATACCGAGAACTCTTTATCTATTAATTTCAATGTGTCTGATACATAACCTCTGAATTCACTTTAAAACTGGAACCTATACTCTTTGCTGGAACTATTTCGATGTTGATGACAGAGGGTTAGATCATTCAAAAGAGTACGGCTACAGTTTTATGCGCGGCTTGCTGCTTGCATCAGTTTGATGTCACAGTATCACCAACGAGAAAATTCTTTGGTATCACAGATGTTTGCAAAGAGTCAAGGACGCACTAACTCGAGTAACTCGTACGCGCTTGCGAACTACATACTTCTATGGTTCTGTATTCCTGGTTGCGTGATTACTGGCGCTAGCAGATGAATGGTGTTAAGGTTGTTTATGTACGCTGGTGTCAATATCAATAAAATTTGTCCAAACTAAACTAACTCAATCAATCAGTAATTCACATAATGAGGAATTGTCGGAGAAGTAATCAAATATCATCTTGAATATGGAAATAAACAGTACTTAATATCGAATCAAAACCACCTGAAATTCTAGAGACCGCTCAAGTTACATTTTTGACAAGACTTCCGCGAAATGAAAGTATTCGGAGTCGTAAGGAAAATAGTGTACCAAACTCGTTGGAAAGTGCATTTCCTTCACTCGTTACGTTTCCGCACTCACCGCTACGCTGCTCGTGCTAAACGACTACTCGTGTGAAATATGTCACTTTCCACACTTGTTGTGTAATATACTATTTCGGCACCAAGCCCCTCATTCACTTCGAGGACACTTGATCAATATTTCCCTCACTTTACTTCACTAAAAAAAAAAAATCCATCGCATCGCTCACCAAATCTGTACCCGACCACGTGCACGCTCTCCTGCACCGGATTGGGCGGCAGTGCGCAACCCTCGACTGGCGGCGGCTTGGGCGTGGTGGGCGGCACCGTGCCGACGGGCCCGCGCGGCGCCGCCTCCGTGGCTGGCTCTTCCGGCTCGGGCCGGTCGATCGCCGCCTCCGGCTCCACGATAGGCCCCTCGGGCTGCGCGGGGGGCGGCGGCGTCGGCTCGGGCGTCTCGGGGGCGAAGTCGTTGCCGCCGTCGCCGCGGACTGTCGCGGCTGCGGAAGCGTCAATTGTGTTACTGAGTCATGTATATCGTATTATAGCGATTCGCGCGAGGATTCGAGAATGTTCTCGTACTCTCTGGGAATCTTGGTTTCCAAATTTCGATTTTTCGAAAGGAACATTTGAATCAATCTGAATCATGCCTGAATGATTTTTTATTTTATCTAGACCTGTCCCCATTTCGCCTGATTGTCTAGTCCAGTCCTCCTGTTGGTTGATTATTTATTGATACTGGCCGTATTTTTTTTTGGCATACCATTATTAACATCTCGAAAACGGTTTGATACGAAGTTGGTTAAATTAGACGAAAGTTGCCTATTTTGATGAACACGAATGGCACGATGCTTCCAAATCGGAGATATCACGAACCTTTTTCGAAATATACGGGGAAATCCGAAATTACCCATTTTCTCTTCTCTGCGCTGGCGCCTTCAATTTTAGGAATATGAAAACGTGTTCAAGAAACTTGCTTCTCTGATTCAAATTTGCTTCGAAGTGCTGTGCTTTGAATTTCAATACGACGTTTCGTTCTTCATTTACCGTTTTCAAGGTGCCAATATTATATTGGTACGACATAAAATATAAGAAAGTACGCATCATATGGGACATTTTTTCATTGATGAATTTTAACAAATATAGATATATGTAATCGCTTCTGCATCCAAAGGAATCACAAAAATGTGCAGATTTTTCGCATTTAACAGGAATTTTAAAAAATAATCCCAGTTTGAAGATTCATTTCTTGCAAAAAAACTTTATATTTCAAAATGATAGTCTGTAAAGGTTCGATACCTTTTTTCGGAGATTTGAAATCATAGAATTTGCCATGTGTTCATCAGCTCTGCTTCATAAGTTCTTGTTACCAATGTCAAATTGAATCAGTTTTTATTTGTTCAAATAAGAAACTAAAATTGTATCGATAAGAAGACCTTTATATCCGGAGAATATTTCAGTGACCTATTATGAAGCATCATAGTATGGCAAATTCACAGATTTCAAATTTTTTCCCAATAAAATAGAAATTACTTGCGAATTTCTCGAAATTTTATTCGAAATATTACTGTTGGCTATACCAATAAGTTTTTTTGTAAAAAATAATATTTTTCTCATAGATTTTTTTTTCAGCGAAAAAATGATTTTTATTTTTCATCTCAGATTTCCTTCAAAACCCGTACATAGCTGTAAACTGTCGTTATTAACAACTTTTCAAATATATTATAATTTATCGATATATTATCAAATGAAGGTGTTTTGGGATATAAATTCATTTTTTTTATATTTACCGCCAAATACGGAAAGTCACACTAATATACAACGTTTTTCATGTCAACACATTTTTAGCGAAAAAGTCGAATGGGATCAATCCATATAATGTTTTTTTTTTATCAGAAACAACAAACGTTGTTATGACTGCTGGATATTTATTTCAGAGTGTTGAACTTAACCTAACAAAATTGAACTATATACTTACACTGACTATCAGGACTCTCTGTAAACACCTGAGGTGATTCAGTGATGAAAGTTTGTATTGGCTCGAACGGCGTAAGCACTGGCACTGTAACAATACATCGATAATAACACCAAAATCACAACGAATTTAGACGGCAACAACTCACATGTGTGCTCCAAATCTATCGTCGAATCATCGAATATGCATTGGTCCAAAATCCCAGCGTATCTGTCAGTGGTATTTGCGAAGTTCTTCACTTTGCCGTTGACTGTCAAATCGGCGATGCAACCGTAAAAGGGGGTGGCGGAGGCTATTCTGCCCTTTTTGGGCACGACTCTTTTGGGTAGGCCGCCCACGTACAGGATGGTTTGGAACGAGTGGATGTATGGAGGGGCGTCATCGGTCCTAGGAAATTTATCGAAAAAGTTAGGAGGAGAACACTTTTGCTGGAGAAGGCTTCAATTTCCACTCAGAATGTAAATTGACACATATGTTTTCTTTTCTTTTATTACACTATTCAAGAGACGAAAGATCCAACATAAATATCACTTATTGGAAAAAGAACAGAACATTCCAGTTTTTTATGGAGGTCAAATTACAGCAAGAAATGTCAATGATTTCACTTAGTGAAAATCCGCTTTTGGGATAGCTAGACAACAAAGGTAAAAGAACTAAACACATCCATTAGATTTTTGAAACACTCAAAATGATACCACATGTTTTTTTTTCTTCTCGTTTTCATCAAAAAAACAAAAAATGACCGTTGAATCGAAACAACAACAAAAGTAAAGGAACTTAAACACATCCATAGGACTTTTGAAACACTGAAATTATATTAAAATCCCATGGTTTTCCTTCACTTCTTCATTTATGATATAGGACATATATTCAACTTGGCGACACTGACAAACTGTATCTGGATTTCTAGTTTTAATAAATTCTAAAACATTCCCCAGTTTGTATGTTTCTGATCAAATGATCAAAATCGAATTGAAAACGAATTGAATTGATATACTCACACCCTGAAACCATAATCATCAGTATCCATCCTCAAGAACTGATCGTTATGTATGACGGAAACCACATGCCAAGCGCTGTCATTGAATCTGTCTTTCGAAACGAGCTCAATATTCTGATCTACCAGCACGAGATAGCCGTTCTTCAAGGACAGCGAGATGGCGTTGTCTTGGTCAGTGTCGGTGATGTAGAAAATGAGACCGTTTTCCTTGTTCGTCCTGAATTTGAGGCTGACATTGAACTCGTTACTGAGTGGCAGTCCCTTCCAGCCTATGTGGTGGTTGGAGTCTTTGGCAAACGAAACCATCGAGGCCACCTGGGATTTATAAAGCGAAATTAAGAAATAGTTAATTTCGAGTATTCGAAAAAATATATAGTTTTTATTATACTTCTTTGAAATCACCTTATTTTCATCTATATTAGTGATATTGTAAGATGGGCTTTTGGCAGCATTGTTTATTCTCTGTCAATAAAATGTATTCCAACAAAATGAACTCAGAAGAAAATCCAGAAATTCCCGATAATATTTCAGAGCTAGCGGTACAAGAAACCGCGAATTTATTACCAGTAAAAACCAGGTCGAGATATGAACACGAATATCAACTTTTTACAGAATGGCGAAATCTGAACAAAATCAAAACTGTAAGTGACGATATTCTTCTAGTTTTCTTTGTCGAAAAAGCTAAATCTATGAAATCTTCCACGTTATGGAGTCGATTTTCAATGCTAAAGAGTTCATTGGCCATTAAAGATAATGACATTAACAAATATCCAAAAACTATTGCTTTCCTGAAGCGTCAAGCTGTAGGATATATTCCAAAAAAGTCCAAAGTTTTGACAGCAGAACAAGTTACATATAAATAAAAATGTTTCAAGTTTCTTTTGTTTCTTATATTTTCATTTTCAACGTCCAGAATTGCCAAAAATGTTTTTTTTTATTTTGGTTCTATTAAGTAATTGTGAAACGCAAATGCGTATCGAAATCAAGGCCTCTGTTTCGATACGCATTTTTTATTATTCGGAGGTTGGTACAATCGAACTGTCAAATGAAAGTCAAAAGAGTTAGGCCCAGCTCACTTCTGAGCGATTTTGGATTTGGTAGCAGTAAAAAACTCAAGTTTTTATCGAATAATTTCAATTCAGAGTGTGATTTGATTTAAATTGACCAACAAAAACAACGACAACGTTGCTTTTTTCAAGGCTGGTAAACGCTTGTGCGTCATATTTTGGATATTTCAATGTCATCATTGTTACCAATCGAAGATCTTCCAGTTATTTATCGATATTAAATCAATGTTTTTCAATAAAAGACTTCAAATTAATGCAAAATAGAAAAAATTGTACGTGACAAACGTTTTATAAGAAACGCTGCAAATGAGTCCAAATATATTGAAAACGAGAAGAGTTATCGTGGATTTTCTATAATGATCATGAAATTCCGCAACTTAGCCCTAAAGCTCAATTTATAAACTCCACTGCCACAGCTACAGTTGACGCTGCAGTTACTCCTCGTAGATGGAATGAGCTAAAAATAAACATATGTTCACAAACTGCGCAGCTGACGCAGGTGCCGTCGGATACCTCCTCAATACATTTTGGAACGGCAGCGTCAACTGCAGCTACGCTAGCGGAGTTTAAAAAAATGGTGAGCGTCGAATTCGAACAACCCAGCATACCTTATCGGGACACCCGGGAGTGACGTCGAACGCCTTGATGTTGTTCCTCAAATCGACTGGCTCGCCCCTGATGGTGACGTTGTTGATGCAACCGTCGAACCGCACCTGGGTCACCTCCTCGTAGTTGTGCCGGTTGGGGTAGCCGCCGAACGAGATGGTGTCGATGAACTCGAGCGACGCGCCAGACACCGGCACCGTCCTGTCGATGACGTCCTCGGCGTCGACCAACAGCTGGCCCCTGTTGCCGTCCCTCGAGGCGACGATCTTGTGCCAGGCGCCGTCGTTGTAGGCGTCGGTGGTGACCCAACGTTTGGTCGCGCCGCCCAGATTGTACTGAAATTTTGTTCGCTTGAAAAAAGATCCGGCTCGAAGGATCAACTAGAAAAGGATCCGGCTCGAAGGACCAACTGAAAAAAGATCTGGCTCGAAAGACCAACTTTTCGACGCTCTGTAATCACCCTTTATTTATTGAATTTGTGAATTGTGCATACGTTATTCTTGTTTCTCTTCACTGTCTGAAGTATGCCTGATACATTTCGAAGTTACCACCATCGAGTCGACGATCAACGGTGTGATGTGTAAGGCCCGGTTTCACCAAGCGCGACATAATCTCGGTTTTTGTAATCGAAGTTAAAGTTAAACCGAAGAGTTAATCTCGATTATGTTCGTAGACGTTTCACCAGTCGGTTTTCACCACACAACCAAATTCAGTTAGCTAAACGCGATTCGCTCTGAAAATTGATAAGGCAACAGTGTAATATGTCATTAACAAGCATAAACGTCATCATATAACTTCAATGTGTTTGGGATGATTTTTTTCATTCTCATCGTTTGATATTTGAACATCAGACAGAGAATTTTGATGAGGACAGGATGATTGAGTGACAAGAAAGTAGGTATCCGGGAAGAGAAGGAAAATAATAAAGGTATATACTAATTTGAGCATTGCCGAGAAGGCATATTTGCTGGATCTAGTGCAGGCTAGATTCAATTTTGTTGAAAATATGAGTGGACATATGCAGGTATTTTAATTGATCTTCGATAGATTCCAAACAGAAATCACTGCTCGTTTTGGAAAGAGATCTCACACTTGAATCAGTATATTCCAGTGTGTCGAATGACGTAACCAACGGGGGCGATGCACAACAAATTCGTCTTCATCACTATCACTACTCTCGTCTTCGAAAGCAAGATCATACAATCGTTGCAAATCGGCCAGTTATTCTTCAATAATCCAACAACAACATTCAACATCAACATAACTTCACTGTTTCGAGTAACGTGAGATTAAATTCAGATAACCCGTCAAAAATTGCCAGTTAATAAATAATCTCGATTATCAGATATAATCGTAGTTAGTGGTGTGGAGAAACGCGTGGAAGGCATAATCGCGATCAAAATTGTCAGTTATCTTTAAAACCGATATTAATTCACTGGTGAAACCGGGCCTAAGGATAAAATGAACTATCATCCGACTATTAGAGTATCAATTAAATTTGTTCAAACCTGGTATAAAACTTTTCCATTCTGTAACTCGATGGACGTGAACGTTTTTCCTTTGCCGGCCAGGAACAACAATCCTGTTGATGCGAAGGTCTTGAAGTTGAGTTGGATAACTGATTTCGATCTGAACTGAAGTGATCTGGTATCCAAAATTGCGTATCCGTTCCCGTTGAATCTGTATCCAGTACTTGGCGCCAGATTGACTAAACGATCCCTAAAAATAAGAAGAACTGATGATAAACCAAATCTCTACAAAAATAGATATAACATAACATTGACGGAAAGGAGGACGATATTGATGAAGACATTGAAATAAATACCTCTCAAGAGCCCCTCGACTGTTCTCATATCCATAATTGAAATTCCAAAGGGACAGCGGAGTGTTTCCAACTACCAAATCCTCGATTTCACCATCGAAAGAGCTGAAATCGATCCCTTCTTGCATCTCGTAGTTGCTAGGGAAGCTGCCGACGAATATTTTCGACTTCTTTTTGTCCAAGTTGAACATGGTGTACGGTCCGGACAAGGCTTTTTCTCTTTCGACAACGTTATCAGTGCCATCACCGAGTTCTTCGCGTATCGCCAGCTTGGCATTGTATCCCACTCTGGAAGAGGAAAAAAATATCGATGTCATGATGTAGGAGCTGTGTGAATAGTCAAACATACCTCTCCACAATATACTGATACCAGTTGTTGTCTGATACGTATTTTGGATTGATGATTTGCTCATTACCATTACCGATGTTGAGCTTCAAAACTGGATAGCCGTTTTGGATGATGAGGGCCATATAATCATCCTGAAATGTCAATTGTCAAAATGAAAGTTGGTGTTTTATAAGTTTCAGAAACTCGAATATGATTGTATTTATCTACTTAAATGTGTTCCTTATATATCAAAAACCTGATTTATTTGGTAGTGGCTCGATTTGTTTTCAATTCTTCAAAGCGGTTACATTTTGATAATCCCCAATTTGATTGACAAACGGTTAATGTATGAGGAATAGTTGGTAATATTCTTTATCAAGGGATATAAATAATTGAGAAAAAATGCATTAGCTGAGATAGTGTGAAGTCCATACCGATTTAGTTTTAGGTAAATTGGTGCCATTCGGATTTCCGATGTAAAACACCAGTCCGTTGGGCTGATCGGTCTTGAAATACCCTGAAAATTTGGTCGAAGTGCTGAGGCTCTCGATATTCTTGGGATTCCTCAACTCCAGAGTCGTGTTGGGCAAGAATTTCACTCCGACTTTGATCCTGTTCGCTATGTCTCTCGCCAATTCGATCTGCTGCGTCAGTTTCTTCAGATTCGATTGTATTCCGTCCGATTTCTTCTTGTAGTCCTCTTGCATTTTCGGTAGTTCATTGAGGCTTTCCACGACGGGCGGCAGTTTTTCGTTCACCGCGTTGATCTGTTTTTCTGTCTGGACAAGGCTGCGCTTCATATCGTCGAGTTCTTTGGGTAGTAGTTGTGCTTGTTGGGTTTCTTTGGGTAACTGAAACAATGTGGGTTATTTGCCTCAAAAGTAAAAGTATAATTTTCAAATCGCATCTAATCGATCCAATTGGTTTTGGTTCTTCTCAAAACCATTCTGGAACGATTCTGCTCATGCGCATTGTCTTTAAATGATTCACTCGAAGATAATGCGCATGAGCAGAACCGTTCTAGAACGAAGATAATGACAAATAGCTTAAATAAAACCATGAGCTGATCACGAAATGATCATAACCATCGACAGTTAGATTTTTCACGAATATTCGGAACATTTACCAATCGATATAATTACCTCACTGAATGATGAATCAACAACGTCTTTGACGTCGGCCATTGACTCGAGTGCTCCCTCAGCATTATTCGAAGCCTCCTTGTATGCCTCACCCAGATCCTTCACCTGGATGTTCTCCAGAATCTTCTCCACTTCCTTCAACAATTCCTCGTCAGTGTGATATGTTTTTTCCACAGGCTTGTACGCTGCTAGCAGCTCTCTCAGTTTCGGCTCCAGTTTGTGCTTTTCCTCTAGCAAGTCGAAAGCTTCCAACAACACCTGAAATATAACCCATGAGAAGTTTCAAGTATTTTTTTCTAACTTCCACAGTTTGATCATTTAATTTTTTTGAAAATGAATGAGAGAATTCGAATTATAGAGTTCAAGAAAATTCCGAGGGATGATTCAGTTTGCACCTGATTTTCGATGTGAAAAAACAATAGCAGATATATGTGCATTGTCGTCATAAGGTCGTCAATCGTCATCATCACTCAAAGCTTATAATTTCAAGCAAAAACATTCAAACAAACCAAATCAGATGAAATCACGAGTCAGTAGCTTTCTTCGATTTATCTACAAATTAAAAAGTTTTCAGTTAAAATAATGATATACCTTGGCCGATATGGACTCAGCATCATTGGTCCTCTCATGGACATTTCCCAGGATCTCTGCGGCATCGTTGGTGTCGTTATGGGCGCTATCTGCAGCAGCCCTAGCGCTTCTGACTGCAGCCACTATGTCTTTGTACGCCCTGGCAGCTTTTATTGCGTCTGCGGACCCAAATTGAGACTCCGAGAGGATGTGTTCCAACTGTTGGACGCGTTCTGACATGTTTTGGGCGTGTTCTTGCACCTGTTGAGGAAATATTCAAACACAACTTAGTGATTATGTACTCATTCCATATAATGTACCAAGTCCTACTATCCTTTATTTTTGCCTGTAGTAATATACCAAGAACATGTTTGCTATATTTTCTAGCAATTTTCGATACATTCTCAAGAACAGGAGGACCCAAAGTATGTACCTGTGGCTTGAGGTTTTCAATAGCATCCAACTCTTCCCTGTTGTTCTCGAGCTGGCTCCGGAAATTGTTGTTGTTGGTCTCGAGAACTTCTGGTGCATCTTGAAGGTCTTTCAGCTTTCCTATTGAAGAATCCAATAGGTTTGAGGCGTTGGTGAGGAGTTGAGTAGATTCGTCGAGGTTGGTTTTCGACTGGGTCACTCTATTTTCAATATCTTCGAGTTTGTTTTTCAATCTTTCTTTTCTGTAACAACAATGCAAAGAATAAGGGTAATTTTGCACTTATCATGCGATCTACATTTTGATGGAAATTTTTGTTGGTACTTATGTATTTTGACCTGAAAAACACGAATTTCATAATATTATCTTGAACATATCTCTAGTTTTCGAGATAATCGATGCCAAAGTTCGAAATTTCACCTTCTTCAACTGAAAACCATCTTTCTTTTTGACATGTATTGAAGAGATAGAACACTTATCACTGACTGGTGTTGCTATAAGGCAGCTGTGAGTCCACCTTTATTCGCTCAAGATTCGCATTGATGTTTTCAAAATGGCCGTTGTTTATGTAGCCTAGTTTAAGAAGTAATAGGAAAAATACGGAAAAATTACATATTTGTGATGTTTTTCTCACACAAAAATAATCATTTAACATGATAAATGATCTAAGAAGATACAATACTTGCCCAAAAGTTGCCATACAAAGAAGGTGAAATTTCGAACTTTGGCATCGATTATCTCGAAAACTAGAGATATGTTCAAGATAATATTATGAAATTCGTGTTTTTCAGATCAAAATACATAAGTACCAACAAAAATTTCCATTAAAATACAGATCGCATGATAAGTGCAAAATTACCAGAATAAGTATATATTTCTATGCATAAATCAAGAGAAGATTTGAAATAACGCATTGAAACGCAAAATCAGATTAAAACGGCACTAAATGTAGATTGATATTCTTATTCAAATAGAAAGTAGATCCCATTATTCTAATTCAAACCAATCAAACCGCGCTTCTGTACGTTGCCAATTAGGCTGCATCACAATGCTTGGTCTATGTGGAAATCAGGTTATTCTAAATACGAATGAGCATTTTCAATCCCTCTTATTGGTCTATTCAGATCGTCCATACTGAAGTCTGGTCGATCTAAATTCTCGCCAAAGAGGAAGTGGATCGGCTCCCGACAACCGGGACCCATATTTGTATATTATATTTTGTTCTCAACTGCAAGCGTGCAAAAAAGAAGTGTGGCAGTGGAGTGATTCATTTATATGATTCAATGAAGAATTTTTTTTTGAGGGCATTTATAATTCAGTAAATTATAATCCGATTCATCAGATTCATGTTGTAGCTACTATTCATGTTCGTAGAAGTAGTGACGATACAAAAACATTCCAATCACATTACGATATCACCATATTGAAATTCGTTGACCTCGTAAACATCCTGGAACTTTGCGTAATATCAATCATGTATTCAGAAAGTTCAGATAACTATAATCTCTCGGAAGTTCAATATGCCGTATGCGGTCCGAGGTCCAACGATAAGCAAAATTATTCCACAACGAATAACGGTCACTTAGACACGGCCACTTTTTCTTTACGTCAAATCTACCAAACAAAAGACAAACATGTAGGTTATGTTGTTATGTCGTTATGGTGTCTTCTTGAAATCTTTCTTCCATAAATCAACATCAAAATGTTGCCCACAAAGGGATATTTTCAAGACATCGAGTGTCCTTATCTAAATAGTTCGTGTGGTAGACCCTATTGCCACTTCAGGCACCGTAGGAAGCAAGTAGATCAGTTGGAAGAAATCGTCACACAAGCTGAAAAAGACACTCCAGTTGTTCCTACTTATAAACCAACACCAAAGAGTGAATTGGCGAATATCCATAGCATCAAGAGTCATATTCCCATCAGTTATGTTCCTGATCTCACATTCAGACCAGAAAGAAAATCAAGACCTCTTCCTATAATTGAAAAACCTACATACAAACCAACCCCATTGAGCATATTGTCTTCAGCTAATAAAAATAGATTATCTCTCTTGGATGAAAATGGAGAGCACATTGAGGCTATCAAAGAAATTAAGCAAAACATTGCAAATGTTGAGTATGACCCAACTATATCCTTGCAATCTGCTAGTGACATAGACTTTGAGGATCTATCTACAGAATTTGACTTGATTGATGAAATCATCAATGATAAATCCAAAACTGAGTCTAAATCTAATGATGACAATGATGCCTATGATCCCTCTAAAACCCTTGTTGAGATTAGAAGTGCAGACAACAATAAATCAGATTTGCCCTTGGAAAGTCAGGTTCAGGATGATGGTCCATCTAGTCATACTACAAGTGATCATGTGAAAGAAAAAAATCAAGAAAAATTAAGTAATGATAGGGAAGAAGCTAGGAGCAGGTCAAAAAGTGAAACCAGGACAAAAAGTTCAAAAGAACATCATAAGTCTAGTAAAAGCTCAAAAAAGGAGGACAAGATTCATAAGAAAGAACCCCATAAGGGCAGTAGTAAAGGTAAACATTCTAAGGAAAAAAGTGATGCTACCTCAGATAAATCTGAAAAAGAATTAGGTAATTCTAGTAAACACAAAATTAAACCCATGAACCCCTCCAAAAGTAGAGAAAAGAAAGAAGAAAGCAAAGACAAACATATTAAAGAAGTTAAAGATGACTCTAAAACAAAAAGTAGAGATAAGAGTGATAAGAGTAGTGAAGAGAAAAATTCAGAAAAGAGCAGAATTAAAATTGAAGAAAAATGTAAAGAAATTTCTCATGACAGTAAAGAAAAGTTGAAATACAAAGAAATTGATAGAGAGAAGCATAAAAGCAAAGAAAAGACAGACAGACATAAAAGTGGAAAGAGTGATAAAGAGAAAAAACATATAAGTGAGAGTAAAGAAAAGAAACATGGTAATAGAGAAAAGCAATCTAGTAAAGATGAACAAGCTAAAGAAAAACAGCATAAAAGTAGAAAAGAGGAACATAAAAAACATAAAAATACATCTCAAAGCACAGGAAGACTCCAAAAAGAAAAAAGCAGGAGCAAGCATAAAGAAAAAATCGAAAATACAAAATACTCCATTAGTGAAAGTGATGATGATGATGATGACCATGCAATAAACAATGAATTTATCACATCAAATAATATTGGCAACATGGAGGTTGATACTGATTTAGAAGAAGATGAGGATGAAACCATGATGGAATGCTATAGAATATTCAATGAATACAGGCCACCACAAATGGAGAGTAAAGAAAATTCACCTGAAAAATCAGAGGATGTGGTATCTTCATCAAGTGATATCTATATCCCTGAAAATGTAGGTAAAAAACGAATAGCTCACCCTAATTCTCTGAGATCTCAGATGTATAAGGAAATTGTACCACCTAACCAGCCAAAAATCATCAACACACCTGGACAGTCCTTAACAAATCGTTACAAGCTAGCTAAGTTAGCTCAAGCAAACAGAGAACAAGAGTTGCTCATGAATGAAATAAATCAAAATATGACAATGAAGAGACCTGCTCCAACTCTTCTGGAAGCTGCAAGGGAACTGAAGAAGAGAAGAGAAATAAAGAGGGAACAACAACAACAAACCCCTTCAACAAGTCTAGTAGATGATATTTTACAAGGCCATTCAAAAAGTTCACAACTGAAGATACCAACAAAAATAGCTCCTGCACAGAATGTAATGTTGATGGCCAAATCTAAGGAACGCATTTCTAAGATAAAGCCAACTGTGCCACTGAAAACTATTGCCCAAACTCAGAAAAGTGGAAGAGTTGCCCATATTCCAGATGTGTCCTTGACTGATATACCAGATGTACTAGAAGCTGATAAATCAAAGTTACCAGTGAATGTTAGAACTAGATTCTTAACCATGATTGCAGATGAATGTGTTAAACTGTATATATCAAAAGATGAAGCATTCACTAGGGCTTTGAATGAAGAATATGCCTGTTATGAAAAATGCAAAGTGTTGGCAACATACCGAAATTCGGCAATGTTGGCCGTGAATCGATTGAGGAAAGAAATCCAGGAAAGGAACAAGACTGGTTTGGGACTTATTGGCATAGGTGAAGATGCTGATAGGGACTCCTCTTCTCAACACAAAGGCCGCAAATTTTATGACCAGATTAAGAAGTGGGTACTGACAGATGAAGAGCTAGACATACATGGATACCCCAGGGAAAGTGAAGAGCACCATGGTAAAGCAGTCATCAGAAACTTCAAAAGACAGGTGACTTCTAATCTGGATGATAATCAGCGCATGTGCTGTCGCTGTCATAAACTGTACCAGGTTGATGATGATGGGTGGCCATTATTTGAAGAAGAGTGCTGCTACCACCCCATGAAGAAAAGAACAATTAGAGGTGAACAGACTTACCTGTGCTGCCGCAGTAGTGATGAAACTGGGTGTGCTACCAGTGACACACATGTTTCAGAAACTGCCAACACTGCTGAACTTGATGGCTTCCAGACTACTATGGATCCAGAATATGATAATGACACTCGCAACTATGCAATCTATGCTTTGGATTGTGAAATGTGTTACACCACCAAGGGCCTAGAACTCACACGGGTGACTGTGGTAGACACAGAGTGTAAAACAGTGTATGAATCTCTGGTGAAGCCTTTCAACCCTATAATAGACTATAACACTAGGTTTTCCGGTATCACCAAAGAACAGATGGACAAAACAAGCACAAGTATTCTGCAAGTTCAAGCAAATATTCTCCATTTGTGTAATTCCAAGACAATTCTCATTGGTCATAGTTTAGAGTCGGATATGAAGGCATTGAAAATAGTTCACGAAAATGTTATAGACACTGCCGTTTTATTTCCTCATAAGATGGGACTGCCTCATAAGAGGGCACTGAAAGCATTAGCAAGTGAATACTTGAGGAAGATAATCCAGAATGACATCAGTGGACATGACAGTGCAGAAGATGCACTAACATGTATGGAGTTGTTGAAATGGAAATTAAAGAATGAACTCAAAGTAAAGGGTTCCTGAATTTCAGTTCTTTCGTTTTCATTGTTATATTTTGAAACCCTGATCTATTTATGTAATACAAATATTATCGGAGCAATATAAAATTAAACATAGAGCTATGAAGGATATGATCATGTATATCATTTCTCCAAATATCAAACCAGAAATAATATTGATTTTTTTATTTGATTTCAGTTTGATGAAGTGCTTATTTTGAACAAAATATGTTGTATTCAAAATTAATTACTTTTAATGTTGGAGGTAACATCAATAGGTTTCTTTGGATTCCAGTAGACCCTTGTGATTGAGTATTGTTATGTTTGATTCTGTTTATTTTCAAAGGGAAATAAAATTTGTGTTCAGTCGATCATCGATTATATATGTTGGAAAACCGAAAATTATTTTTCATGGAGTCATTTGTACATTAGTGCAATACAAATACACAGAGATGATTTTTTGCATTATTTCTCATATTATCGACAATCTTTATTGAGAATAGTTGATCTTAATTGAAACCACGTTCAGATGTCCAATATTATCCAACCATGAAAAAAAAAATTATCCAGAAGGGTAAACAAACATAACATTGTATAGATTACCATAGTTTTCAATGGAGATCAACTTTTCTACATGAAGATATTCAATATTGTAAAAAATAAAGTTACTTGACTCTTGACAAAAATTTACATTGTTTGACAAACTTCGTATAGAAATGCTAAAAAATTATATCAGACTATATCATTTGTGGATTTAGGTCATGCAAAACCATTTATCAAAAATAGCTTTTTTTGTACAACAATTGATAGATTTTTTTTCCGATATGGTGCCGACTCAATTGGACACATTGTATATTTATATATCCATATGTATTGAAAAAGCAATGCAGTCCAGTGTTTATTCAGTTCCTATTCAAATAGAAATAATGATCTTACGTAATTCTTCTTCTGAATGATCAACTATTGAATTATTATTTATGAGCTACTACTTGTAGTATAATAATTTGCTATCTTTCATAGTTTTTTGTTTATGCATAATTATTATATTTGATCATTCAAATAAGCAGTTTGCTTTAGTTTTACATACATGACTGATTTACGAATTTGATGGCCCTAAATTTTGAGGTCACCATCAAATTCATATTTTCAATCGAAAAATAATATTTATTGAATGTATTTAAAATTTTGTAGTTATGTTTATATGAATGCATATACGATACAAATAAAGGTCGTGAAAGGTTCAACATATTTGAGGAAATCATATGATTGATACGAGATTGATACTTATATGAGTATAGGTATGGTTAATTTAATGTTCTACTAGGTGGATAGTACATCTAAGGAATAACGACGTAAAGAAGCTGATATTTATACTACTGTATATAGTATATACCTATAATATGACGCGTTTTGTAGGTATCAACGTTTTGCATCGAGTGCAATATACCTCAAATATATGCTCATTCAGCATATCATTTTTATATTTTTCAACAAGCGATTTAATCATTCGAGCTCTGTACAGGTTGTGCAATCATCAGAATTATACCAATTGTAAATGAGTTATTATTATTTTTGTAATATAAAATATCTAGGATTCTCCTGTATCAAAATTGTTTTATTTCATGTAAAAATTTCAACCCTATATACCTAGGACATTTCTCATTTTTTTCTTTAAAATTCAACAAAATATTCCCATTTTCGCTCAAGCAATGATTTCTAATGTAAAATATCTTGAAACAATTGAAAATAGCAATTGCATTATTCAAAATTGGCAGGTGATTTTACAGTCAAGCCTTTCGTTTTCGAAAAATTATCACCTCATTACACAGCGTTACATGAAAATTTAAATGACGATCTCTAAGATGTATACAATGTATATAACAAAATATAAACTTTCTGGTTTGAAAGATGATAATAGTTCATTGCTTATTTCTATACTTACTTGTGGTGACTCGATCAGGATCCCCAGGAGCTACATAACCACTCACGTCACCGTTCGATGACTATTCAATCACACAATGTGTTCTTCAGAAACGTGATTTTTTATTTGTTCTTAAGATGTACATGAAAAAATACCTATTCCGTTTTTTTTTTCATATCTTATCGACAGAAATGAATTTCCATAAAATTTCTTGCCAGCAATTTCTACTTTCTGCGTGGTGATAATCGATTATATAATATTCAATTTATGGGATATATTCATCGGAAAATAAACGCTCCAGAATGATGTGCACGAATAGTCCATTCGCATAGTTCTAAAAGCGAGTAGATTCACGGAAATAGGAATCATGTTACAAACATTGCAGTGGCTTTCAGTTTCTCTACGATTGTATTACTTATCGATGATCTTTATATATAAAATACTAAATAACTTAGCACCTTCATACTTTAGTGAATTTATTAATTTTAATTCAGATGTTCATGATTATGCCACAAGAAACAACGCAAATTTGTATGTATACAGAACGAATAAGAGAAGTGCCATGAATTCTTTGTTTTTTAAAGGCTTTGCTACTTATAATAAACCACCAAACATAGTTAAAACTAGTCCATCATTAAGCATTTTCAAAAAACAGTTATTGGAAACCATACAAAATGTTTGAGAAAATGTTTGATAAATTATAAGGTCTGAAGAATATGTTAAAAATTAAATTGTGCCTTATATTTGAACTAAATTAGGATTACTTGTATTCTGAATTTTTATATGTTTTTTTTGTTTTTTTTTTCTTATTAATTTACATTAACTACCTACCTATTGTTAAATTTATTGTATACTACTGTTTAATTTAATGTATAGTATTATAATTTTTTTTTGTATATTAGGGTAACCTATTTAAATAAATATTTCTTCTTCTTCTTCCCACAGCTATTCGCATGCATATTCTACGTACTGCTAATAGACGATCACAGCCAAATTAAAAGACGATCAAAGCAACATTAAAAGACGATTATAGCTAAATTAATAGATGATCATAGCCAAATTCTACAAAACCAAAACAGCCCCCGGTCTGTCAGGTTACAATCGTCTTTGGGGTAATAATAAGTCTATGGTATATACTACCTACCTATGTATATATATCTCATGTTCCGAACTCATTTGAAGAAAAAATTTTACTCAAACATTCTTAAAATGAATGTTCATCTCAAGAACACCTGAAATTGTTATAGATACTAGTCAGTTTTGATGTAAAATCAACATATAAATAGGTAGGTACCTCGATAAATACCTGTTTCTGATAGAGGCGGCAATATTCATAATGTTTCACATCTAAAAATTTTCAAAATTACCTGTTTTATTAATATTTCTTCATTTATAGAAAATCCTGTTTTCAATTTTGATATTTTCATTAGAAAATTAAAAACAGTTCCTGTTATACTTACTTATTCTTGAATGAAATTCATCAAATTGAGCCACTCGTTCCAGTATAAAATTTACAGGTATATCAAATAATCTACTTAAATCATTGAAATTACTCCAAAAATTAACTTACCCGCTTTTCGAAATTATATTCTCAGCTTCCTTGGCCATATTCAAAGAAAACTGAGTATGGTTGTATAAATCATCAAGCTTCTTATTAAAATCTTTCAGGTCATTTTCAATTTTCTCAACCTCAGCCTGAAGGTTTTCCACTGGAAGTTTATATGCAGTCACATTTCTCAGAATGTTCTCAACCCTGTTTGTTATATTATCAACATTTCCTTCTTTTTGAGATAAATCATAGGTTTTCATTATGTCGAAAATTGCCTGCCCATCTTTGAGAGCTTTATCCACTTCTGCACCTAAAAACATCACCAAAAATACATTTTGGGTCGCCCAAACCGAATATTTTCGTCAATGAATGAATGATTTATTCTACCTGCTGCTTGATGCAGTTCATTAAATATTTTCTCAATATTATCCGAGGTCCTGATAGAAGCTTCTTCAACATCAGAAATTTCATCGAGTAGAAGTTCTATTTGATCTTTCAATCCCTCCGATTGGTTTTTCAAACTATCACTATTTTCCAGAGAATAGTTGGACTAGAATTGACAAAAAAATCGTTACACTCAGTCAAACCACCGAATTTTCATTTATGCGAACCTTCCTGTTTAGATTCTTTGAATCTTGTTCCAAACTTTCCAACTCTTGTATGGTGGCATTCAAGTTAACGTGATTAGGATTAACCTCGTCGAAAATGGGTTTCAACTTTTCTAGTTGTTCCTTCATATTTTCCAGCCTCCTTCTCGTGAAATATCCGGATTGAGTCGACTGCAAGAACAAAGAAATGCATATTTCGTAGTTGAGAGCCAACCGGAACTGAAATCAACTTACATCAAAATCAAAAATAACAGGGTCAATGATTAGTGATAATTGGTCAGTTTCATCCAAGAGGGCGTGGTGACAGCTGTCGCACTGATGGCAGCCAACGTCCGGCACGAATGCCCATCTGACAGGGCACTGGTCACATTTTTCACCCATAACACCCTGGAGGCATTCACACTGACCGGTCAGGGCATTGCAGCCGAAGCCAAGTGAGTATTCAGATTTACAACCACATGCTGCAAAAAAATACACAATCAATATATTCATGCACATAACTGAAGCTACTATATGTTTTCACAGATTATCTACCACATAACCTGAATTCTGAAAATATTAAACCTTGCAACTGAAATTTCTTTTCCAGAACATTATTAGATAAATCAATCAAGGTGCGTTTTGTTGCCTGGGCACTCTTGTCTGTCCCGGTTCTGCTCATGCGCATTATTGTGCCTCAAGTGGATCATTCAGAATGGTTCTAAGAACCAAAACAAACCTTGAGTCATAACATCATCATTATATACTCACATATACATCCTTCCGAAGTATAATTCCAATATCCTCCGGCACATCTATCACAAGATCTTCCAGTGACTCCAGGCATACACTTGCACTGTCCCTGTAAATCTTCACACTGGTCTCCTTCAGAAGCCTCAGCACAATCACATGGAGTACAACCTTGGCCTGAAAATTTCACAACAGGATTTGATCTCATCCTTGATTAGTAAGTTAAGGTTGGACAATTTTTCGCTGTGATGATTTGTCTAATTTTTGTGAACAGTTCTGGTGATATCGCGTTTTTTAATATATCTACCTGTGTGGTATCCATAATGTTCCGGTGCACATTGGTTACATCTATCTCCAATGACATTGGGTTTGCATACACATTTTCCAGTATAGCTGTCACAGCGCTCTGTTCCAAGGTCGTCACAAACACAAGCTGTAAAAGAATTATTTGAATGCCCTTTTCTAGGAATTTTCATTCCAAATACGGTAAATATACATATCATATCTGAGGATTATGTTTATTGAATAAGTGATCCAAAGGAATAATAATGGTTCTCTACGGACAAAAAGACCGACATAATGACTGCTGACAGTTTTGGATGATACTAACTTTGACAATCCTTCAAATTGACAGCATCCCCGAAGAATCCAGGGGCACACATCGCGCACGATTCACCAAAAGTGTTATTTAAACACCTCAAACAGTGTCCAGAGAAGGTATCACAAGAAGCTGGATCACTTGGGTTGATATTCCCAGAGCATTGGCATGGTTTGCAGTAGTCCCCTGAAAATAATTGATGTTTTCAAATATTACTTGACATTATAATGAACAGATATATCAATTTACTGACCTGCCACTTCCGGTTGACCATAAAATCCGGGAGCACATAGTTCACACCTAGCCCCAAGATATCCTGGAGTGCATTCACAACTGATCTTCTCTCCATCAGAACTCAGATCACAAGAAGTTGCAAAACTGTGAAGCAATAAATTTGATCCTCAGGCATATATGTCTGTTTTAGGGTTTAAAATCGAATGTTTCTACTCACTTATTGCTTTTGATTGGTAATGGACAAGCACATATCAAACAATCCATTGGAGTACCGGCTAGTGCATTTCCGTGGTATCCAACTTCGCAAAGATCACAATGGTCACCTCTAGTATTGTGAGTACAGTTCTGAATGAGAAAATTATGATTTAAGTACACAATATAAGATTAGAATGAAATAAGATCACGGCCAATAAAAGTAATGAATTTATAAAGCAATAATAACCATAATAATAACTCTTTTTATCAACTTTTGTAAAATGATAGTTTCGCTCAAGAGTAGAATATATAAAAATGCAACTTAACATACTGGTTTCGACAAATGACACATTATATGTCGATCGGAAGAATACTTACCAAACAGATTCCAGTGTTGACGTCACACTCGGTAGCATGTCCATGGCAATCGCAAGGAACACAAAATCCACCATGTGGTCCGGATTGGATTCTGTAGTACCCTGAAGCACATTCTTCACATGACAAGCCTTGGTAGTTCGGAGGACAAAAACATTGCTCGACTGCTGTAGTTGAAGGTGCGTGTTCAAAATCGCTGCGAGGGTCGGGCTCATATGGATCGTCTAAGATGACGTTGAATAACCTGAAGGAAAATCAATATTGAATCTTAAATACTGCCGAAAATTAACTTGAACAGATAATAGTTATTTATGTATTAAGGGAATTATGAGGGCCTTAATTACCGATGGCAAAGTTTGCGTCCCGAGGGCCTCTGGCCCGAGGGACAGCAATTGCCAGAGGTTATTAAGGCTCTATAATTCCCGTGGTACATAGATATTTTTATTTTTGACCGATTTTCATAACAATATGTCCATATTTAGAACGCAATAAATGTTTAAATTCATAACCTTTCTGGTATATTTGAATTAGGTAGCGTTGATTGTAGCATTGTTGGTTGTTGCTAGGTTGTCGCTATGTTACATGTTTATAAGCAAACTTTCTTTATCAATCAATGTTTTTCCGTTAAAAACGTGTTTATTTTTTACCACAAATCGACGATCTTTTTCTGATATAATGGAGGATATTATAAAAAAAGCGGAAAAAGCAAGACAATCATTACTTCCATCGAAAAGTGAAGCCCTATATCAAAAAGAATACAACTTATATCTGAAGTGGCGGCCACAGAGAAACGATATGTCAAAAGATGCCAACGAAACTGTCTTTCTGGCATATTTTCAAGAACTGGTAAAGTATTTTCAGTATTTTCTGGTAGATTTGGTAATAATTGTATTTATTCGTTGCAGTCAGAAACGTTTAGCCCAAATTCGTTATGGACTAAATGATCAATGCTCAAATCGATGGTGACCATATATGAGAAAAGAGGTATCACCAAGTTCAACGAACTAGAGGCTTTTTTGAAACGGAAAAGTAAGGGGTATAATCCGAAAAAGTCTGCTGTCTTATCTCCTAAAGATGTCATCAAATTTCTAAAGGACGCCCCCTAATGAAATTCATTTATTGCATAAGGTAATTTTTTTCTCATAATTTTCTTTTTCGTTTGTTTATTTCGTTTTATTTGTTATAGGTTGTTCTAATTATGGGTTATTTTGGAGGATGCAGAACTCAGGAACTTCTAAATATGAGTATAGCAGATATAGAGGACCGGGATACTGTTATGGTAGTGAACGTACCGGAAAGTAAAATTGGTGTATCGAAGAAATTTACAGTTGTGGATGAAAAAGAGTTCTTTGCTTTGCCTTTATTGAGACTTTATATGTCCTTGCGTCCTGAAGGTACAAAACGATTTTTTTTTGAGCTTCCGACAAAATAAATGTACAACTCAGCCAATTGGAAAGAATATGTTTGGCAAAATTCCCAGCAAAATCGCAATGTATTTAGGATTGCCAAACCCACTAACCTATACGGGACATTGCCTTCGTCGCACTTCTGCTACTGCCCTAGCCAATGCAGGAGCAACTATGACAAAATTAAAAAGACACGGAGGTTGGAGAAGTTCCACGGTGGCAGAGGGGTATCTGGAGGACAGTATTGAATTGAGAAATAAAACGGCGCGTATGCTGTCTACTTTGCCATCAGAAGAGGCAGGCACCTCGACTGTAGTGAACAGCAACAGCACCACCCATAAAAAAGAAGAAATTGTTTCCAGCGGCGGAAGTAATTTTCAGGGAACATTTGAAAATTGTACATTTATTATTTGTAATGACGTGAATAAGGAAAATATGTCTTAGTTTTCATTACATATAAACGTTTATAAGCATTTCTTGTATCATTTTCACCTGTAAAAGGTAAGAGGGAGTTTTTGAACCTTAATATCCCAAGGGAGTTATGAACCTCATTATAGATATCGTAACTATGACGATATAAGCTCATAATGTCACTGTCAGAAATAAAATAATTATTTTGATGGTGACAGGTGTGAATAAAAAATGATCACCTTGTGGTTTCACTAACTGTCCAATATGTAGCTCTTAGATAAATTCCTTTCAAATTCCTGAGCACATCCATGATATGCTCTCTTCTAGCCGGTGCCCCAGAAGATAACACGAAATTGCTTTCAACAAATTGTAAAGTGAATAAAAATTCGGTGTCTGGTGGAGGCTGTTCGTAATTGTAATATTCCAAATGCATGTTAGCTCCTTCGAGGATAACATCTGGTCCACTGACTGCACTCCCGTGTTTTCCTGTAATCAATGGATTGTCAACTTTTTATGCGAAATCAAGCCTCATTTAGGATCTCACCAATGATATAGTAGATGCTGTAATTCAAAAAGCCACCGTAGGAGGTCAGTTTTCTACCGAGATAGTCTTTCGGCGCGGAAAAGTATGCTGAGGTGGCATTGACGTAGGAGAAATCGACCCCCAATACGTTGTCATCATCGTCCATGTTTTGTAAGGAAATATCCAAGCTGGTCACGCTGAGTCCTTCATTGATGTTGACTGTCACAAGTTCCCAGTCTCTCATCACGTTGAGTGAAACCTTGATCAATTGGGCGCTGGTACATCTAGTGGTTTTTCCGAAACAGAAACACTCTGTGCAGCCTTCCTCGTTGCTTGCCTAAAGTAAAAAAAAAATATCAGCAATATTTTTTCACAAGAAATTAAAAAGGTGACAAGTATGTATATATAATATTTACTTGTAGGTTGAAAGACCCCTCTCTGCAAAAATCACACCGGGGCCCAACTACATTTTTCTTGCAAAAACATTCGGCGGATTGTTGGTCGCATATTTCGTGCGTGGTACCGCTTACGTCACATTCGCAGGATTCACAGTAGGGGAAGGAGTAATGACCAGCCTTGCATCTGTCACACTGTCGATCTACGATATTTTCCTTGCATCTGAAATTAACGATAAACTCAAATGAATCATCGAGCAACAATGATTATTGTTCGAGGGATCAAAAGAAATAGTCAAACATTCAACTCAAGTCTTCTGAGGGGGAAAGAAAGAGAATACCAATTTAAAAAATGTCATTTAAGTATTTGTTTTTCAGTACTCATTCACTAACAATTACTTTCAATGAGGACAAAAAGAGATTGGAATAAGAAATTGAAAGGAAATAAATAGAACTGTTCAAGAGAGAAACATCTGAAGATCGTTAGGGACATTTATTTACTGACGAACCGTTACAGTAAAATACCAGAGAGTACATGGGTAGTATGAGAATGTTGACCTTAAAGTTGAGATCAAATCAATTCAAATCTAATCTCAGATCAATAATGACGTATGACAGTTCAGAATATTATAGGAAGATAGAATTTTGCTTTGTTCCACAAGATATTCGATATGTTTGTAAATGTTGATGGTTGCGAAACAATAATTTGGTAGATTCGATACTGACATTCGAATAAAGAGTACAGCCATTGATTGGATTCGTTGTGCAAATCCGTCTTCAGAAAACAATGAGTAGAAGAATTAATATTTCCAAATGTCGACAGCATAATTACTGGAGTATTAGTAAAGTTCTGCAATCTCATCCGAGATGCGAGGGATTTTATGGTCACGTGACTAGCACAATTAAGTTGAAAAACAATGCTCTGATGTGAAAACTCAGCCAATCAGATGTATCGCTTTGATCCGTCAAAATTTTTCGAGCATAGAGATGTCATAAACGAACGATTTAGATTGATCGGAGCAGTCTGATATTAATACCGAACGCAGCTATTATTTGCTGTCGAATTCTGTTTGTGACATTTACAATTGTCAAACTGATGCAACGCTACGGTAACGTAATTCATCAGATATTTTTATCCACTTGCATTTCTATCACTTCCTATTTAGCCGATAGCAAACTACGATTTTCATACTGATAAATGGGAGTTATAATACATGAGTGGAATGGGGAAGTTTCCGAAATTCAGATTTTCATTCCAAGTTGAAGTTTATGAAAATTTTATGAATATCCAATGTGTCATTTGTTCAATAATTCAAGTTGAAACTGAATTATATTTTGAAATTTCATCACGGTGCCCAAGGGAATGTTGATTATAGACAAGATAAATATTAAAATAGAGTATTTTTTCATTTTGAAATTATGGCCAGGTAAAAAATAATTTTGATATTGGCAATTTTTCTTTGAAGTTGATTATGCTAGTCAAATATTCCATGTTTTGATGAATATTTCGATTCATCCAAGAAATTAGTGACTTCAATCTGACAACAGTGCAAGCAACAGCTAGCTACTTCTTCTTTTTTCAGTCGGTAGGCTCAACCGAATTAAGTTCAGAAACTTATAACCAACAAATATCCCCAAATGTCACGAAATCTAATTAGTACGTCATAGTGTTCCGCTATTAAAATTGTATATCGCTGTAATTTGAAAATTAAAATTATTAGGATGATCTTAAATTCAGATAATCACTCATTATTCTCTCCAAAGATTATCACTTGAATAACTAACTATATAATTATGTTTTTCTTCTTCTCTGTTTTTTTTTTATTTCACTTCACTCTTGGCTGAAATGCTTTAGGTTATAATGTGAGAAGATATACTACCTATTATTCTCAACGACTATTCTCATGTAATTCAACATTAATAAGTAGTTCATATGAAAATTGTAATAAACTCTATATTGCCCTTATATTTATGCACATACAGGTGTCCACACCTAGGTGCATAAAAAAAAGTATGTAATACTTATTCACCCAATATGTGTCATTGTAACAGTGATGTGATTAAATTTGAATTTGAATACAAAAAAAAATCCAACAGTAATTCTAGACAGCAGAAACATAATACTTGTTATTCAAATAATAATTCCATGAAAATCAGTTCGAAGGAAACTTTCTCATTGTTTCCCTCATACCACACCCTATCATACTCACTGACACTCCCCGCTCAAGAGATCGCACTGCGACGACCCAGCCACGCCCAGGTAGTTGCACCGGCACTCCTCGCACCCGATGATCGGATCATACCCATAAGTGAGCCGCTCGCACTGGTCGCAGTTCTCGCCTGTCACGTGCGGCGGGCAGATGCATGTGCCGCGCTCCGGCTCGCAGTACGCCGTCGAGGGGCAGTCGCACGGCCGGCAGTCGGGGAAGCCGTAGTAGCCGGTGCGGCACGCCTGGCACTGCCGCCCGATAATGTTGTCCTTGCACTGGCACTGCCCGCCGAACTTCTCGCACTCGAAGCTCAGCGAGCCGTAGAAGTCGCACTGGCAGGGCAGCGCGCCCGAGTTGTGGGCGGCCGTGATGGAGAAGGCCGAGTCGCGGCAGAATCCTGATGGGCGGGCGAAGAAGGTCAGGGGGGAATGGAACATTCAGGGGGTGGTTGTGACAATCGGGTTTTCGGGGTCGGAGATTACGATTTTTATGTCGAAATTAACGAATTCAAGATAACGAATGAGTTTTGTGATTATAGTCTAGTTTTTTTATTGCGTGTAAAAATATTTATTTTTCATTCATCTATTTCAACAAAATGTATTTTTTACGTATCCTATACAGTGTCCTTCATAAAGTCCGCATCATATGGGAAAAACTTTTATTAATGATTTATTTTGAAATTCGACTTGGGCGTTAAGTTGTGCTTTGAAAAATATGAAAAATGACCTACTCGGATTTGGTCACGTGACTTTCGCGACCTGTCAAAAGTAATATTTTTTCAAAGTAATCGCTGAAAATAGGCTTATTTATTCGAATTTCAAAAAAATTGCAGGGGAAAAGTTGTTTCTTTTTCGATTTTACACCTACATCTCAAATTTAATACTGAAAAAATCCACTTAAATGAATTCTTATCCTACATGCTTGAAGATACGTCAACTTTGCATCAAAAATAACAGAAATGTTAACCAGTAATTCTCATTTTCTTGAGAAAAACATATTTTTTTGGATGATTCGTTATTGAAAGTTAGTCGCATATATTAGAGCTACTGGTATAAAACAGTTTTGTCGAAGTTACGAATTTTTTAATGTTCCAGAAATTTTGTAATTATCAAAAAAATGGCAAAAAGTGAAAGTTGCAATAGAACGTTGAAATTTGAGATGTAGGTGTAAAATCGAAAAAGAAACAACTTTTTTCCTTGAATTTTTTTGAAAAAATATTACTATTGACAGGTAGCGAAAGTCACGTGACCAAATCCGAGCATGTCATTTTTCATATTTTTCAAAGCACAACTTAACGCCCAAGTCGAATTTCAAAATAAATCATTAATAAAAGTTTTTCCCATATGATGCGGACTTTATGAAGGACACTATATACAAAAGAATTATTTGAAACAATTTTGATATGTATGTTATGTAATTTATGGGATTGATTATCTGCCTTTTTTACAATGGAAATACTTTATGGAACTCTTGCTATACCAAAAAAATTAAATATTTTTGCACGAAATACAAAAAACTAGTTTTACTATATCAGCTAGACTTGCAAACAGCCTCTGGTTTTATTTTTTATATGATTATATTTTGTAGATCCAAATGGTTGCTCCAAGATAGCAGACGAGTTTTTCGATTATAGGTAGTCCGTTTCGTTTCAAAATTTGTATGCGGGTAGTTTTCGGGGTCAGAGATCATGAATTTTCAATAGAAACCTAAAAATTCAAGATGACAAACTAGTTTTCCGATTATGTTCCGATTATATTTACGAATACAAGATGAAGGACGAGTTTTGTGATTATACGCCAATTCGAATCAAAATTGGTATTTGGGGGTTTTTGGGGTGGGACAATAATAATGATGATAACAATGTTTCTTCATTATGAATATCAATATTTGTCTATGATAAACAGCGTCCGATATAAAGTTGGCTATGCATATGAAAAAAAAATGTTGAAATTTCTGGAAAACTCTAATATTATAGTATTTAATTTCTGCATGCCTGATAACTAAAAAATCTATTGAAACTCATATCACGTAAACTTTTATTTGGCGGGAATTCAAAGAAGTTGCATGTGGCGCCGAAAAATATAAAATCATGTTTTCATGATTAATCTCCCGCAAAATGTCTATTTCTTGAATATTTGGGTAAAACTTATGTAATTCAGGTCATGAAAGCTTTTTCAAGATTAAAGAAGAATATGTGATGTTTCTCAGGGTAGAGCGGGGTAGAGGAATAAAATGGTTTCTTTTTTTTTTCAATCTGGTTCAAAATTGGTACATTGGTCCACGTTGGATTCCAAACATATTTTTTTCAATGAAATTTTTGAATATCTTGTCAATCTGACCAATTTTTCGGCAACACACAACTTTTTTTTAATTCCGCCAAAAATGAGGTCACGTCGTGAAAGTCGCAACGGATATATTTTAGTTATTTTCAGGCATGCAGAAACGAACCGCCATTAGAGTTTTTCAGGAATTCGGGAAACATTTTTTTTCCTTATGTAGCCAAGGTAGAACATCATTTTTTGTGAAAATTCGCAGATTCAAGATGGCGGACGAGTTTTATGATTATGGTCCGATTCGATTCAAAATTAGTTTGAGGAGGTTTTCAAGTTCGCAGATTAAAAAATGTATATATAAAATGAAAATAAAATTATAGATGATGAAACTGTAACACTTTTATAGTGAAGTGAAAGAAAAATAGATCTATTGATTTTGTCAGAAAATTCAGTCACCCTAGACTGTTTGTACCCAGATCGATTATAGATTGAATAAAAAATATATTGCGAATGTAACTAAATATATTAATTTTCAACCATTGAAATTCAAGAATCAATAATCTCTCGGAAAATCACAAGAAACAAATATTTTGACAGTTTGAAGAAGCTCACCTTCAGCACTGGTGTCAATATTGAAATGGTTACCCGCACACATGGTTAAAAATTCAGATGTTCTGTCGAGATCTATTTCTTCCAGGTATTTCTCATTATAGAAATCTGTTGGTACAACTAAGAGATAATCAAGATAGACATTCTTGTTGTCTGGTTGCTGAAAGAAACGATACATTATCCAAAGTAATGATGGGGATCAGATTATGGTCGCACCTTCAGATTCATCATGAAATTTTCAGTTAGAGAAAACTTGTAATTTCCATCCGCCTGAGTAATGATGGCTCTGCATCCAGACTCAGAAGGACAGTACTCAACAGGAACTTTGGCTTCATAGAATTGGCCATTCTGGATAATAATATCCAAATCGAATACTGAAAAATAATCGAATAAAAAAGAAAGAAAGTGACTTGCAAAAATAACCTACCTGGGAATTGCGGCTGGTAATAATGAAGGATGAATGAGTAGTATCCAGGAACAGATACTTTTCCTCTCAAATCTATTGTATCATCGTTCGGATTCAACCAGATAAAATATGTCTCGTTATTAATTTTAACAGGTGGCCGATACTTTCCTATTTCGCCCTCAGTTTCCACCTCGAACTGAATCTTTTTGCTTTCCTGGGGATCGCGGAATGAGGAAGGATGGCATTTTCCATTTTTACGGATGCAAACTGGCCTGGGTTTGATGAAATCCAGGGACCAATCCTCGTAAGGAATAGCGTGCACAGAATGAATACCTACGTTTGATTGAACGCCCTGTAGAATGTAAAAAATATATAGCTAATTATATCGAATTATTCAATAATATTGTCAAGGTAGTTTCAGAAGTGAACACTGCCCTATTGCATACAGGGTGCTCAAGTTAAGAATGAACTGAATAGGTATCTTGGAGATATGTGAAAGGTTTTCTTCATTCAATTTCTTCACGTACCTGTAGAGTAATAACTATGAAATTTTCATTTGTAGAATATACTGCAACACCCATTCTTCCATCTATCACCACCTGGCGACACATGGTGGAATAAGAGCAAGCATACAGTATCAGATTGCCATTTCCAATAGACTGCGAGATCACTTTGACATCAGCTGTGCGAGTGTCATCCAAGGGTGTTATGTAGTCCACCACTATGACATATTGCCCAGGTTTATGCACGCTAACATTGAAAGTTATTTCCGGCTGAACCGAATTCAATACGGGAACTCTGGTATTCAGATTGAGTTTGTTCAGGTGCTACAAAAAAAAAGGAATTTCACCCACCGTTGTATAATCATGAATAAGATTTCCTATACTCACTGTCGTGTCTTCGAACCAAGTATTGAGACGTTTATTATTGGGACCAAACCCACCCAGACCTAGGGATCTGTCATAATATGACACGTTGGGGTAGGCGTAATGACGGCATAAGTCCATGTCGTTCAGGGTGCAAGCTCTGTCCACCTTTTGATTCAAAATTGTCGCCATGAAAAAGTCTTCTGGGAGGAGAACAAAGTAATCCTGGAAGAAAGGGCTATATCAGGTTCAGTGGGGGAGTTTCCGAAACTCAGATTTTATTCCACGTTATAGTTTGTGAAAATTTATGGAATACGCGTATTTTTTATTTTTCTCGTACGATCACATATTACTTTCTTTCAACAGTAGCCTTTGACGTTTGAAAAAATTGAAACTGCGTTTGTAGAAAAAATATTGTGGGTATTACGAGCGTAGTGTCTTGCCGCACTATAGTGAAGTCGATTATGCTACTCAAATGTTCCATATTTTAATGAATATTTCACCAAGAAACTGGTGACTACAATATGGCAACAGTGCAAGCAACAGCTTTCTTCTTCTTCTTTTTTGGCTCCGTATAGGCTCAACTGAATGAGTTCAAACACTTATAATCAACAAAAAATATCCCCAAATGTCACCAAATCTAGGGAGTACGTCATAGTTTTCCGCTATAAAAATTGTATATCGCTGTAATTTGAAAATTAAAATAATTTAGATAATTTCAGTGGTATAACACTAGTTATTTAAACTTTAATTTCCTGAGAATCTTCCTCATTACATGAGTAACTTTTCAGAGAGCAGAAAATCCTTACCCTGTCCTATCTTTTTATACTGGAAACGGCATATTTAGTTCATACGAATCTACATATATATGATTTAAATCTTGGATCCACTTGCCAAAACGATAACATGACTACCCATTCCAGTTTCAAATCTAACGAAAAACTCGATCATTTATAATGCCGCCAAAAAATACAATCATATTCCAGAACGAGTCAAAATCATTGATTCAACAGTGTTGTTTAAGAGAACTGTTGAGATGATTATCTTAGAAGAGGTATTCTATGAAATTGATGAATACCTCACCAAAAGCTTCAACTAAGTAAAACTGTACACCCGTTATATCTGTACTGTCCCTCTGTTTTAATTATTATTTTTTATTATATTTTATTGTATATCTTTCACTGAGTGAGTTATACAGGGTCACTCACGGTCGATGGTACCTTAGACGTTTACGGAGAACGGGACGTAGGATTATTCTGAAAATTTGGTTTATTGGGTAATCAGTTTTGTTCTATCGATCTGAAATACTTTCAGCGTTGCGGCGTTGCCGCTTCTATCAAAAAGTAGCAACAACTTTGTTATTTCAAATGGAACACCCTGTATTTTATTTCCTTTTTAGATTCTTTCTGAAGAGCTGATTTCGTCGATCTATCATACTTGGGGTATAGCGCGAAATATTACAGAGATATAGGGTGTGAAAAATCGAGATTTTTCAAATTTAGGAATTTTTTGTGCAGAAACTTATCATTTCTGCTCAAAACAAATAGAGGGTGATGTAAAACTAAAAATTTTGAACCACCCGTATTTGTTTCAATTAAATATCAATCGATAGTAAATGGAAAGTTGAGATAGGGACATGTAAGCCGTTTGGAGCAAGAATGGGATAGTATCGGCACAAAAAATTCTTGAATTTGAAAAATCTCGATTTTTCACACCCTATATCTCTGTAATATTTCGCGCTATACCCCAAGTATGATAGATCGACGAAATCAGCTCTTCAGGAAGAATCTAAAACTGAAATAAAATACAGATTAAAATACTGATTACCCAATAAACCAAATTTTCCCGTTCTCCGTAAACGTCTAAGGTACCATCGACCGTGAGTGACCCTGTATGTTTCTCTAATGACTAAACCTTTCTTAGGGCCGGTTCATCAATGCAGGGTTAGGTTAATATAACCCAAGGTTAACAGCTAACTCTGGGAGAAAACGTTTATTCACTTCGAGGTGGGGTTAAATGCTGTCAAAATCAAACGGGGAATTAGCTCTAGGATAAAGTTAACCCCGGGTCAGCTAACCCCGCGGGATAACCCTCCATTGATAAACCGGCACTTAGACTTTGTCAATGAAATGTGAATCTTCTGGCAATGATTGATTGATGATGATATGGTGAATAATGTTCCCGAAATAGTAATAAAGAATGATGGGAAAGTCTGGCTCCTTACCAATAGTACACTCTGATTGACGTTTATGCTGACAGACCATTTCCCAGGGTTCATAACGAACGGCTTGGGAACATTCCCTGTTTCCCCAGACACAGTCACAAAGTCCGGCCGCGAAGTATTCCTGAACTGCACCTTGACGTACTGCTCGATGTCATTGGGGTTCTCCGGGATAACCCTAATACCCCCGATGACGGTGTTGGGGTTGGTGTTAACAAATCGGAAGACGATGCGGTAGAGCGACGGCTTGACGATGAAGATGTGCTGGATGACCTCCCTCTGCAACAAAGGTGAGAACACGGCGTACCCCTTCCAGGAGTAGTTGGGGAAGACGGACTCCTCGTGAGCGTATCTGACGCGGCTGTTTGTTGGCGTTATGCCGTCCTCGACTTCGTACTGGTATTGGTAGAGGGTCGGGAAGTAGTGGGCCTGCAGGGGCTCTTTGCACGTGCGGCCGGTGACGCGCGATTGACAGGCGCATTGGCCGGTCTTTTTGTTGCAGATGTTGCTGAAGGAGCCGCCAACGTCACATCCACAATCTGAAGGAGACCGATGTGTATGATTTTAATATATATTGAATCATTGAATATTGTATCAACAACGATTTCGAGATTAGTCTCGATTGAAAAAAAAATGGATATTTGCTTAAAAGTGATGTCAGCCTTATTCATTCATCTGTATTCATGTTTTCTTTTCGCGCAGTCAACAGATAAAAAAAGTAACCGGCAGAAGGAACGCACCAAATGGAGAATTATTTTCTTAATAATTTTTTACGGATATCTTTCCGCATTTTGCGGGAATATTGAAAAAATTTATAACTAAACACACTGATTTGACAATATATCGAGTAATCTTATTCGGAAAAGTTGCATTTTCCAGCTACGAACAAGATTTGAAAAAAACTCCGATAAAAAAATAAAAAATAATTTCTTGCATTAAAAATTATTCAATGTGGAAAAATACATCTATGACAAGAAATTTAATTAGCGAAGCCAACAATAATATTTCCAATGGTATTTTGTAAATATTCTCAGGCAATTTCAATTTTATTTGGACAAAATGTTATTTCAAGAATCAAATGAGCTTTTTGTTCTAATGAAAAGTTCAAATTAAAATTGTGTCGTTACAAAGACATTAATTTATAAATAATAAACAGTATCGGGGTTTAAATGTCCTGGAGATTTTCAGTGAAGCAGCTGAACACAGCAAATTCACAGGTTTGAAATTTTCTTTCAATAAAATCGAAATAACCTTATTTATTTCAAAATATTACTGTTAGCTATACTTATTCTTCTTTTTTTACTCAGATTATTTAAAATATTATTTGCCGGAAAACCGACAGGACAGAACGGCAAAAGTTCTAAGTCTCTTTTTTATTAATTTTAGCATTTTCTTCAAGAATAATTATATCAATACATCATTGTTATAATATACGACGCTATTTTGTCGCACGCGTTATTTGGAGTACGACTAGCGAAGCGAGGAGTGCTCCAAGGGAACAAGTGCGACAACGTGTCTTATAAAACGTCTATTTTCTATCAATTTGAAGTATTTTATCAAAAATAAATGATTTGTTATTGATAGATAATAAAAACATCTTCGATTGGCAACAATGATGAAATTAAAATATTTAAAATTTTACAGATGCTGTCAGTTCATATTACCATACTGCGCAAGCGTAAATCCCAATTTACCGGTAAGCGATTTTGACTTTTGAGAAACGAGGGGTGAAAATTGAAATGTTGTTATTTTATCCAATTCACATAAAATCACAATCTGAATTGAAATTCACCAATGAGAACATTTAGTTTTTCACTGCTAGTATCACCAAATCCAAAATCGTCAAGCAGTAATTGGGCCGACAGTTCGATTTTACCAATTTCCAAGGAATAAAAAACGCGTATCGAATCACAGGTTATTACATTACGCATTTGCGTATTATAATGACTTCATTAGAGAACCGAAATAGGAAAAGATTTATGTAAAGTGGCAGTTTTGACAGATGATAAATTTCTCATGTTGCATCAACATCCTATATTCTCAGTTTGAATTCCATATGTAAATAGTTTTTATGCATTCAGTTTATTCATGTCTCTCTTCCAGAAATGTAATAAAAAGAGGAAGGTATACACGATACCCCTTTCTTCTGCAATACTTTTTGCCCTGTAGCATCTACTGACAGTAACAAATTTCTTTGGTAACTCATCTTCCTCAAATGTTTCACTAAGTGCGCACTGGTTTTTCCAATGGAAATTGCTATTATATTCACCCCATTTCAACTAGTAGATATCGCATGAATCCTCACTGACCTGAGCACCCGAAGAGATTGTCCTCGCGCAGCCCGTACGTGCCGTCAGCGCACTCGGAGCACCCCCTAGCTACGACGCTCGGCTTGCACACGCACTGCCCGCTGTCGGTGTCGCACACGCCGATGCCGCCCAGGACGCCCGTCCGGTTGCAGCGGCACTCCTCGCACCCGTCGGGGTTGCCCGCGTCGAGGTTCCAGTACAGAGGGCGGCACTGGTCGCAGATGCGGCCGCGCACGCGCTCCTTGCACTGGCACAGCTCGCCGGCGGGCACGCTGCCGCAGCCGGCGAAGCCCTCGATCACGCCCGCCGGGTGGCAGTTGCAGTCTGCGAGAGGAGGGAGGTTGGGTTAGATTCATGAAACAGACCAGATATGATCACTTGATGTACGAGTTTTGAAGCGCTTTGCGCATGACGTCGCTCTGTGACAAAAACATTCGGCGGTATTCGTAGATACGTGGCTTTTTACATATTTTGTCCATCCGTTCGGAAGTTGAGGCGATTTGAAGCATACTTCCAAGGGTACACCCTTTGCTACATTTTTTGCTATAATGAAATTTTTTTTTCGATTTCGATTTTTTCGATAGGAGAAATGGATTCTATGGAAAAAAATAAGCAGATTGGTATGAGCGAAGTTGAAAATTGGTCCATCTGTTCGAAAGTTATGGCGATTTGCTACATTTTTTCAATGATGAAAAAGTTTTTTTCTAATTTCGATTTTTTCAATTGGATAAACGGATTCTATGGAAAAAAATAAGCAGATTGGTATGTGCGAAGTTGAAAATTTGTCCATCCGTTCGAAAGTTATGCCGATTTGCTACATTTTTTCTATGATGAAAAAGTTTTTTTTGATTTAGATTTTTTCGATTGGAGAAACGGATTCTATGGAAAAAAATAAGCAGATTGGTATGAGCGAAGTTGAAAATTGGTCCATCTGTTCGAAAGTTATGGCGATTTGCTACATTTTTTCTATGATGAAAAAAAGTTTTTTTCTAATTTAGATTTTTCCAATTGGATAAACGGATTCTATGGAAAAAAAAGCAGATTGGTGTGTGCGAAGTTGAAAATTTGTCCATCCGTTCGAAAGGTAAGGTGATTTGAAGCATACGCAAAACTTCCAAGGGTACCTCCTTTGCTACACTCAAAAAACTCAATAAAAACACAAGGAATATACACAAATTTCATATTTACCACCCGAAATTTGTCACAGGATTACGTATACGGTAAGAGAGAGACAACGACGAACATGCGCGTGAGTTCATCTTCTCGGTTTTAGTATCATGGGTCAGGTTAGGTTAGGTTAGTTTAGGTTAGAAAACCAATATTCTCGCATTCAAGTTCAATTCTCAACTTAAATGATCAAATGATAAAAGCTTAAATTATTAAAAACTGAGGAATATACAAAGTACAAATAACTGTATTCTGAATGGAGCATTAGTATCACGAATACCGGGTGCAGCAATTATATCGCGTTTTTTCAATATCTTCAATAAAATTTAAAATATTCTGATGTAGAGTCGAACAGTTACAATTTACATCTTTATCTTTCTTATCACACGAAAAACAACACTTTATAGGATGACATGTTTTTATTGGTTTCAAAGATCTGTGTTTCGAGGTTATAGAAAACGAGTGCGAAGCTAATTACCTTCGCATGCGGGAAAATTATAGTACCCCTCCTTGCAAGTGTCGCAATGTTGACCGGCAAAGTTTTCGTGACATTCACATTTCCCGAGTTGGTCGCAGGAAACACCGTTTGATCCGTGGTAGTCGCAATCACAAGCTGGAATACAACACAATCTACCTGAGATCACACTACATAAAATGAGGTTACCAACAAAAAAAAATTGTAAAAGCAAGTTATCGAATGATATTACCGCACTTCTTACTTACGTGCACACTCGGAGTAGTTATAGAATCCGGGGCTACACTGATCGCACGTTCTACCAGCATAGTTGACGAGGCAAGAACACTTTCCGGTGTTACTGCACGTGGTTCCGTGAGAACCGATTTTGCTACAGTCGCACGGTTTACAGTCGGGGTAGCCATAGTAACCCAAGATACATTCGTCGCATCTTTCCCCTCGATAGCCGGGTTTACAGATGCACTGGCCATTTCCTTTGTCACATATTCCAGGTTCGGTACCGCTCGTGTCACAATTACAATCTGAAAATAGTATTTTAATTATGGAACAGGTGTCAAAAGAATTTGGTCGCACACGTTCGAGGGAATAAGTGCGAATGTTTTATTGAAAAAAAATGTTTTTAATATCGACAAGTAATAGAAACATCGATTGATAACACTGATAAGATTAATATTTAAGATTTGACGGACGCTGTCAGTTCATACGACTACTGCGCAAGCCTCTTCTGACTTTCATTTGACAGTTCGATTTGACCAACCTCCGAAGAATGAAAAACGGCGTATCGAACCAGATGCTACTTTGATTTGCGTTTCATAATGACTTCATTATAGAACAAAAATAAAATAAAAAAACAGTTTTGTAGATCACTTCCACAAGAAAAATTGCAAACATCTGTAGCCTCTATTATTATTTGAAGTGGATATGTGGTATACAATGGAAATAATAGAAAATGGTGTTCATAATATTTCGAATAAATTTCGGAAGCGGTAGCAGATGACGAAGTTTAAGATTGTTCAAAGTGACTGATGAAAATGACTCAACTGAAACAACTATTCACTCTGGATCTTTACAGTTCAGTTCATTAATAGCAAAACAAAATCAAGAATGAAAATATACGAGAGAAATATACTGATGTGATTCCACAGAAAACAGCCCAAACATGTTGGAGAAAATATATGAAACGAAAAATACTCACAGACACAATCATTGTTGGTATAGAAGTATCCATCCCTGCATTGTTCACACTTAGCACCTGCATACTTGTTCCTACAAGTACAGTTCCCTGTAACTTGGTCACACGTTTCCGACACTGACCCCAAACTGTCACACTGGCACCCTATAAAAAACAAAACAACCCTCAATAACAACACCTAACCCAAAGCTAACGCTATCAGTTCCATAACTCACTGGTGCACTCGGGGAAATTGAAGTATCCAGGGGCGCACTCCTTGCAGAAGGGCCCCCCAAAGTTGGGCAGACAGCTACAACCGCCGTCGCGGGCGGAACACTGCAAACCGGTGGTGCCGTTCAAGAAGCACTCGCACGGCTTGCAATCGGGGTAGCCGTAGTAGCCGAAGCTGCATCTGTCGCAATTCGGGGGGGTGAACTCTTTTCTGCACTCGCACCTTCCGGAGTCTTCGGCACAGTTGCCGGTCGAGTAGAATACGTCACACTGGCAGGCTGGAAAGCGACACATGATTAGCGTCTCATAAGTTGAAGTTGATGGTCACTCACGTTGACACACGTCGGTCTCGTTCCAGTGCTTGTTGTATGGCCGGAAATATCTGGACTTGCACTTGTTGCAATTGATTCCTTCGGTGTTGTGTTGGCAGTTTTGGCACACTCCTCCTCCCTCGTATCTACCGTGTATGTCAAGGGAAAGATGTTGTCTATCGATTTCTTCATCGTATATGCACTCGTTACTGTGGTCGAAACAATTACAACCTGTGTGATAAAATTATTAGTTAGTTAATCATGAAAACTTTGGCTTCTTCCAGACTGACACATTCATAACACTTACTTTCACAAGAAAATGGAATATTATGTTTGGACTGTCTCCATGCTTTCTGTTCGAATCCTGGACAACACTGATCACATTTGGCGCCACAAGTGTTGTGCTTGCATCTACAGAGCAACACCCTGTTGTCTCTGGGATCAGGAATATCACAGGCATCAGCGTGGCCATTGCACATGCATCTACCTCCGATACTGATTTCTTTGATCGAGTAGAAATACTAAAAATTATGTCATTATATCATCATTCGCTTAATTTCAACTTTCAATTCATTTAGTAATCAAGTGAGAAATAACAACACGAAAAAAACAAAATATCATTGTTTATGTTGAAATTCTATCTTACTCTTCGAGTGACTGTGGGATCCTGTCGGGCTACTGACATAAGATGTCCTAGCAAATTTTTCGTTCTCAAAAACCTCAATCTAACATTGGTCGCTCTAGTCCATTCTTGTAGAACGGTTGAATTGAAGTAATAATTAGCCGAGGGCCTTTTGTTCAATAGAGAAATTGGTATCTGGAAAGAGAAATGAAAGTAATTCAATAATTAAGACAAAGAATCTGCAAAAAATTGCATTCCTCACAAAGGAAAATACAAAATATTCAAATAACAGACTTGTCAAATACCAAGCATACAGGTCAATATGTGAATAACGATAACTTTAACCGAAGTTTACTGTACTGACATCTATGAGAGATCAACAATAATTATTCACGATTCGGAACATTTAATTGACGAGTTCAGCCGGCTTTCAGAGAGAAAAAATATGTGTGCCCTAGTGTTGTCTTTGTCGTCAAAATAAAATGTTGTGATTGCAACGTAAAAAAAAAGAAGACATATAACCTGTATATAATTGCTTTGTTTTCTTGTAATTTGTTTTCTTCATTCAAATTATTTATAATAATTTGTTAGTATTGTCATTATAAAAGGGTTAGATTTCTTCTCTTATTTTACGTTGCAATAACATTTTTGTTATTTTAAGTTGCAATCTTGATGACAAAGACAACAGACATATTTTTCCTCTCTCAAAGCTGGCTAAACTTGTTAATTCAGTAATGGAATCAATCAGGGTACTGATTCTCAAAAAGAATATAATTTCATTTATAATGAAGATTTTGTCAAAACCATGCTGTGAATGAGAATAAAGATATTCACCTCTCCTCCTTCTAGAGGCACAATTTTGGAATATTCTGTGCTACATATAACAGAATCATCCCTGGATATGGGCTGTAAACTTTCCCTGCCGAAAAAAGTCTCACAGTCAGTCGGAGAATCCGAAAAATATTGCCATGGCTGCCAGGTGACTCCGTAATCTGCGGATTTTTCAAGAACCCACAAACCAGGTCTTGGAGAGTTGGCCATTTTAATGTAGACATAGGCAACATGAAATTCCTGGAAAAGATAAAAATATGATAAGTATCGTAAATATAATTGATAGGTCACTATCAATAATTTTGTGATTTGGTATATTCCACTAGGTTTGACGTGGTTTGACGATGAAAAAGAAATATAATAAAAAACTTTATTAGCATTAGAACATATTAGTAAGCTATTCACATTCACCAAAGTTTGCATGTTGAATTCAACGGTGATTTTGCCTGTTATTTCGACTTCTCCCTCATTAAACATACACGATGAATTTGCAATTTTATGTTCTATCCGATAGTGTGAAAATTCAGTACGGCTGCCATTGAAAAAATCAAAGTTGGATTCGATATCTTTGAACCTAGTGTGCTAGAATTTTTTCATATCACCATTGAATTCAGCATGCAAACTTTAGTGATTCTACCAAATATCAAAACCCTAGCAGCAACTCGATTACTAACAATAACAATCGAAGATTTTCATTTCAGGATATACGAAATATATCTTCGATTTCTTTCGATATTCGAAATGGTAATTTTTTTCGTAATTTAATCTAGTTCGTATCTCTCTCCGCATGAAATTTGCTTTACCTTGTATACAAATTAAAATAGTACATACAATATTGATAAACATATTTCTGGCGATAATTGAGAAAGATCCAGTGAGGGCATTGAATACAGCATATCTTCATGAGAAATATATTTGTTTGTATGTCCATACTGACTCACTTTATCATGAATGAATAATAACGACCATTACAGTTTGATCTCGTGTGACCCCTTCGTTCTATCAGACCAATGAAACTTTGGAATTTTGTGAAGCAAGGAAGGAAGATAAGGCTAGAATATGGTTCATTTTTATTTATCGCTTGAACTGATTACAGAGCCTGGTGGATGGAAAATAATCACAATCGTAGGCGTCGGCTTCCTATATCAGTCAAACTTGCAGTCAAATAGTGAGAATACATATTTAAATCAACATAGAGATCGTTTCCAAATAGATACGAGCATATACGAGTCACTGGTTGGTATTTTCAAAATGCAATATAAGCTACGCGTATTATTCCGAAAACAAAGAAAAATCTACATTGAAATGAAAAATAAATTAATCATGTCTTCTTTATTAAGCATTAATGAAAATTTTAATAAGAAATGAAATTGAATGGTTATATACAGCATCAACTATTTAATAAGCCTATCCTGCTTCATCTAGAAGTGTTAAAACATTTTCAAAATATATTTTTTGTAATGCTCTAGAGTCTAGTAGATTCAGAAAACTCATATTTAGGCGAATCCTGAAAATATTTTCAACACTCGGTTTGATTTTGATACCTCGAAAAAAGCTTTTCTGGGTATGTGTGATATTTCACGTGACGTAAAAAAATTATGAAAATAATTCATCTTTCAACAAGCAAAAAACTTCAAGCGGTAATACACAATTGCATTTAAATTTTTACGAGAGTTTTTATGACGTGGACATTTTGTCAGAACATGTGGCTTCTTGAAATTCTGCAAAGTCAAGCTCGGCTCGAAATCTATTGACTTTAACGACCTCCATATTTGTTTTTTGTGATAGATATGAAACTGTCAACCGACGCGACGATGTATTTTATGATTTTCGTCATCAGACATAAGACGATACGATGAGGTCATTACACTTTTGAATTCACAATATGATTATAATTATGATGATCTAATACAGAGAATATCAAATAGCAAGAAGTGTAGAGTTTATAGCTTGTAACGTTCTTGTAACATATACAACTCAATTCTCTTTCCGTTTGTACAATAATTTTAAAAATAGATCTACTCTCGGATTACTATTCCTCAGATATTCTTTCTATTTTCGAGAATTGTGAGTATAGCGAGCTAGCGTTTGGGAGATAAAAGGAGATTATTTCTAAGAACTTGCGAGAATGAGGAGTATTCCAATACCACTACCACTAGGTACTACGATTAAGTAACAATAAGAATTGATCAAATTAGTCGAAAACTATATATTTTTAGATTGTACATGTCGATTCTCATATTTTCGGTATTATTTTTCGTACCTGTCCAAAATCGATGGTAAGGTTAACCTCGTTGTATTTCATTCCTCTGGATAGAGGAGGACTCTGCCACCATTTTTCAGTACCATCCACAGCATATTCTGGGGGATGCCTCTTGTCAGCTTTCGTTGGATCGCAACTATCACAATACTACAAGAAAAAATTGTTGGATATATATTCACATTATACGTAAATTATGTTATAGGTATAGTGTACCTATGAGGAAGAAAAAAAAATTGATCTCTCTAGAAAACACAAAAATGATGTTCATTGATCGACTGAAATTCGAAAAAAATTCTTCATTCAATTTTAGATTTATAGTTACGCCTACTTATATTTAATTTTCAATATATTATTCAAATGGTACCTATATCAACAGAAATATAATTGGGCTATAATTTTTATTGGGATTGAAACTACAAGAGGGTTCTATCATAACTATTTGTGTTTTTATTCTTTCCATATTGTTGCTGTGAAATATACACAAACGAAAGCACTACGTTATCGGGTGTTGTATTTTTTTACAAAGGATTTTGTGCTTGACTGAACGAATGATGAATGAATGACATTCAACACTGGGTACCATCCACATTCCAAGAAATTGACAATGTGACTGCTATACAGAACAGACAGCAAGGTGCCTGACAATGCATCAATAAGAATTGGTTAACTTTTCTTCAATACACGTACCCAACAGCCCATTCATAATATTATAATTGATCGATTTACCTACCCTTGCACTCTACATTTTATGGTATGTATTTGCACTCTACATTTTATGGTATGTATTTTAAGAATATTTTCAAGCAATGATTGGTGATAAATATGTTCGTGTTTTCTATATTTATCTAGTGCTCAGGCTGAATAGTTTTTATTGTTTCCTGTCAAATATTAAATATCCACTGATTTAGTTAATACCTTCCTTTCAGAAAAAAGTACTAGATGTGGGTGTTGCTGAGCATAAGGTAGTAGAAGTTTCATCAAATATTTAAAAATTCATTTGCGAATAGATCGTGTCATGAAAAGGGACATGCATTATTTAATGTTATCACATTTTATGAAAAATGAAGTGTGATGGACTCTAATAAGCTTTATTATTATCGTGTACAAGAATCATATTTTTAATGTAAGTATATTTCAATAATAAAGTTCAAGCAGAACTATTCGTAATAAAACGGAAATATCGAGATATATTATTGATTTTTCAAGCGATTACTAGTAATATCTTTTTAAAAAATAGAGGCGAGTGAAAAAAACATTTCTGCAAACATTCCAACCGCCGCCAATGTATCTTTTATGCTCGGTACGTTCTCACCTAAATCTGGAGGGTGGATTATTATGAAACACAAAAGGTAAATTACACCACACACAGGCACACAGCAAAGAAGGAACTATTTCTTTATTTTCCAGTCAAATAATAGGGATGGAATAGAGGTTCAACCCCTTCTGGTTTTTGTTTCGTTTTCGTATGTAAAAATCATAGACGATACCATCGGAGACAAAATAGAGAATATAATTTTTCCTTTCACTACAAATGTTTTGATCGTATTATCAAATGGCAATGACTCGAAAATGTTCAGTAGGAACAAAGACAGGTTAAAAAAATCGCAATAAGGCATGGATGAAGAATCTCAATTCTTGATGAATTAATGGAAAATTATCATCTATGAAATTTCCTCCAAAACAAAATCTAACATTTAACACGTAACTAGTTGAGAGCGCCAAAAATTCCATCAAAATTTTTTTGTTCAGGAACAGAATTTCTATTTATACAGGGGATAGCCCGATAGTCCCGAAATTCGGAATAGAGACACAGGGCCGGATTATCCATAAGGCGGATTAGGCAACTGCCTAGGGGCCCCGCACCGACTAGGGGCCCACGGGGGCATAATTGATGTTGAACGCACAAAAAAAAACACGTTTTATTCGGTTTCATTCGTGAAATTTCCGATTATTAACATCCGGTAATATCACCATAGAAAAAATGATGGGATGCGGGGACATATAACATCGTTTGGATCGTTTCCCAATGTAATGAGCATTGCAAATATATGGAAGTCTGTTGATATAACAAACGCCACAGGTTAACAAAATTTTTCAAAATATAATTGATAAAAAACTGTCTTCGTTCAACAATATCACAGAACCGTTTAAATTCATTGTTGATGATGGCGATTGAAAATGATGTGTTGAAACAGGTCAACTTCCAAGATGATTTTAACGATTTTGTATCTAAAAAGTTACAAGAATTGCTATTTGAACTTATATTGTACCTACTTCACGAAAATATTTTTTTGGTTGTGAAAATATATTCGTGATCAAAATCATTTCATTCAATGAAAGCAAAAAGCAGGGGTCGATCTGATCGACTCGACTTTTGTAATAGAAAAAATATATATTTTGAAAAGTAAGAAAACGGTAAAGGAAAGGGGCCCCGAACAGGGGCCCCGATAGGGTTAATCCGGCAGAGTAAACAGACAAATATTTCACGAAATCGTTGGTGTATAAAATTCGTGCAATTTTTTTAATGCCCACCGCCCGACCTACCTGCCCCTGGATGACATTGACAGTCAAATCGTTCTCGGAGTTGGCCCCGATGAGCTTGCAGAACAGCTCGGGCCCCTCGATGTCCTCGCCGCAGGTGGCGCTGGCGGTGATGTTCTTGCCCTCGGCGAGGTTGAAGTAGGGCGGCGTGAGCGACTCGCCGCCCGCGCCGCCCGCGAGCAGCGCCACCAGCGCCGCCGCCGCCCACAGGGCTGCCCCAGGGGCAAAGCGTTTACGCGTCTTGCACTTCTTGGCCGGTCCGAACATCGAAACGCACTGACTGGCTCTGGCCTGGCTGGAGCGAAAGCGAATTCGGAGTTGGTTTGTTTGGTGTTTGTGTCGGCTGGTATGGCGCGGACGGCCGTTTGTTGGGGCCTCGCCAGGGCCGGATTCGAGGGTCTTTCACGTCAGCTGGGTGGTTGGTGATCATGCACTTGGTATGCGATCAGTATTTCACAAAAGCGTAGAGCGGCTACCTGTGAATATTTTTCTATAACTCGAAGATAAAAGTCGGAATTATTTTAATTCGGAGATAAAAGTGAAAATTATAGATAATCTATTTAAATAATTTTAAAAGTCCGAATAATAGGTAATTCGGAGATAACAAATCCGAATTTTTCATGATTTTGAGATAAAAAGTCCGAATTTTACTTAATTTTGAGATAAAAAGTCCGAATTTTACATCATTTTGAGATAAAAAGTCCGAATTTTACATAATTTTCAGATAAAAGTCCAAATTATCGGTAATTAGGAGATAAAATCTGAATTATAGGTAATTAATTCGGAAATGTAAGTCTGAATCATAGGTTATTAATTCGGAGACGAAAGTCTGAATTATAAATAATGCTTAGATAAAAGACTGATTTTTTTCATAATTTTGAAATAAAAGTCCGAATTTTTTATAATTTTGAGATGAAAGTCTTGATTTTTCATAATTTTGAGATAAAAAACGGAATTATAGGTAATTAATTCGGAAATAAAAGTCTGAATTATAGGTAATTAATTCGGAGATATAAGTATGAATTATAGATGATTCGGAGATGAAAGTCCGAATTATCTCAACATTATCTATAATTCAGACTCTAATCTCCCAATCGAGCTCCGAATTATCAATAATTGACTTTCATCTCCGAATTATAATAATTCTGACTTTTATCTCAGAATTATACGAAAATATTAACAAGTGGCCGCTCTATGTTTTCCTAGTATTCGGTTTGTATAGAGAAAATAATATTTTATTACATTACTTTTTGCATTTTTTTATATTCATTACGATTTATCCGTTTTTTTTTTAATTATACCCTTCAATTGACTCATTCAATCGTTGAAAATGAGGATGTCCTACGAAAAGCTTCGCTATTGAAATCTTACACATCAATAGCGACCCAACATAATATAATACATGGTTAGTTAGGGAAAAAATCTGTTCCAACCAAACCATATAGCCAACTATTCCCATTCGAAAAACTACAACTTCCGGCCATAACTCGAGTGTTCCTTTTTATTAAAAATTTCTCGACGCCACTGGATTACACAAAAAAGTGACCCAAGAATGTAAAAGTAATTATATCGTAACTTCACAAACAACCATGATATTCATATTTGTCTAAAAGTTGATAACTCTAAAACAAAAGACGATAGCAAATTTTTGTTTTCGCCAGTGATTTTTTTTTAAGATTTACCCTAATAAACATCGAAATTTGACCAACCTGTCAAGGTCTTCACGTATATTTTGAACCCCCATTAACTTTTTATCTATTTTTAATTTTTTATTTTTTAAATGATCTCATGTAATTTCTCTCGTAGATTTCATATATTTCAACAGAAAGACAGTTGAAAGAACTATAAAAGAAGTCATGGATACCAAAGATATATTTTTTTAATATTAGATATATAGTAGTAGTATAGAAGTATATTTTTCTGATTTCAAATAGGTATACATATATCATGTTACCTCAAATAGATGTCGAGATATTTGATGTTGAAATTCAAATTTCATCCGGATTCTTTCACCCAATTAGGAAATGTCAGGGTAGCTATGGGAATAATTAAAATGATTTTTAATAATTTTTTTATATGTAACCAGCTATATGTCTGACGCGCATATATTTTATTCGTGAAATAGTACGTATTTTGACCTCCGGAACACGATTTTGTTGTGAAATTGTGGCCTGTTTTCCCCTTCGTTTTTTTTTGAAAGCTTGTTATTATGATAATCCCTCACTACGTACTCAATTGCCAACGAGATATGTTCGAAAAGTCACAAATGAGAAAGACGCTGCAGTCGAATTGAATTTAGGAATGCACTCTTGCAAAGAAAATAGTTTCGAAGCCGGCTCTGTCTTAGGCCGCTCTGCAGCCACCACAATATCCAATGATACAGAGGTCCAAATGAATTAGAGATGCACGCATTTGGGTTTCAGACAGACTGCTGGTGTATCTTTCATCTTTCTTCAGAATGGTAGGTATAACAGGTCTATCTCTTTTATATTCTCGGAAGTTTATTATCACCCCACCACATGTAGTAAATAGCTTAGAGCATTATTCTGGAATAAATATATTGCTGGTGTGCTAATGCTTATTCTTGTCACAAAGTTGCATTGTTGCAGTGTAATTCATCCTTTTACATGTTTCGAAATATGTGAAAAATTCAACCATTAACATGTGTAACGTTAGTCCCTCGCTGTTAGGTATGCACCAAAGACCTGGTCGGTCGAGGTGCTTGAGAGGCTGCAATTACTCGAAAAAATATTTTTTGTATTTAGATATACATACATACGTTTATAGGAAAACTTCATATATGCTATAGTCATGAAGTTTTAGTTAATGAAAATCAATATTCATCACTGCAAAAAATGTTACAGTCTGGCCACGCTTACCGCATCATTATAGAAGACATTTCAACTAATCGCCCTTTTTTCAAAAATTCAATGACTGCAAAAAATATATCATTATTTGCTATAAATATATTTGTGGTGTATACAGGATAACAAAGAGAAATGTTCCTATGGCAGAACATACACAGAGAAATTGCAAGGTTTTGTTTTTATAGCCATGAAACATTGTCATCATCAGCTATGTGCTACATTCAAAGAAATAAACGAATTTGATTTTCCCCATGAAGATTATTGTCGGAGGAAATCAAAATTCATTACATACTTCTCAAAAATTTCACTATACTTTCCAGTGTAAATTACAATAAAGAAAATATTATACATATATATGTATTATGGTAACATTCAATAACAATACCCACTTCAACAGCCCTCGCAACAGCCTGATATTAACTTTTTTATGATGCAGATAATGAATGCTAAGGAAAGATTGCAATTTAACCAAGGTAATCTCGAATTAAAGCATTAATTACAAAACAATAATACATTTCAACAGGAATTTTACAATGAAATATATATTGCGACCATAACTTAATATTGTCTAACACTACTTATACAACAGATGCGAAAATATGTGAGCAAATTTCAGTTGACATGTTTTCTTACAGTATTACGCTTACTCATATAATTGTGTTTTTTCGATTACGTCCTTTGAAAATGCTTTATTTGCGGTGTACATGGAACACAATAATGACCACTAATATTCAATGAACCCAACAGAATTATTCAGTAAATATAGACAGCTTCTAAGAATGTTATTATTAGCAACACTTCAAACACGACAGTTTGAAAATTTTCTTGTGAACAACCAGAAATTCATATCAAAGAGATTAACATAGTAAATGATGAAAATACTAACAAACTCGCGTATTTGAATTTTTATCACAATAATGAATAATAAACCATCGATATAATAGTAAGAGTACTGAATGTTTTATGAAAAAAAAAATATATTGGGACATCCTGTAGATATGAGAACCTTGCATGGATTCAATAATTACTATAAACGTTTATCAAGATGATTCGATTTCTCGCTGAATTTTCACAATAATGCTAACCATTTCAGAATAAATATAAAATTTTGAAGCTCCCATTCTGTTTCACAGAAATAGCCTAATTTTGATAACCTTCAGAGTAACATTTACAAATTAGCTGATAAATTTTGATAAATATCGATACGCGAAATCGTTTTCTGCATCAGAAGAAACCGCAAGAGACGTTGGAAGGGGCCGTTCGTATTTTTGTTCGGCCGGAAATTAAAAAAAATGTATCAAAAATGACGAGCGGCACTATGTACACGAGCGGCACTATGTACAACGTCTTTTGGGGTTACTTTTGATGCAGATGCGATATTATTGCATGTATCGATATTTGTCAAAATTTATTAGTAAAAGAATTTTTCGCTGTATAATGTAAAATGACTAGAATTCAAAAATATAATATGTAAATGAATCGACTGGAACCGAGATTGCAATGTTCATAGTTTCTTCAAATTATAATAAGTATGATAGAAACAATAACAAACAGGAAACTAAAACATCAACTACAACTCAAAACTCACTGATCCCAGTATTTATAAGAATTGGGGTTTTCATTAGGTCCCCAAGAGCAGTAGGAATGTCTTTTAACTATGGCTTTCAAATGTTGTATCTTGTTATTCTTTCTTTGGATGTTTATAAAAATAAGCTGCTATCATCACAGAACTGCTCAAAATAGTATTGATGCCAAAATTCAACAACAGGGTTAAATCCATGGATTCCAAGCAAATAGTAAATACTCTAGCTGCAAAAAATATGAATTCAATTAGGAAAAGTTTTTTCGTCAAACAATGATTATGAAGATGGTGAGTTACAAGAAATAACATATATCTTCTCAAGTACATTCCATTACTCATTATAACTATTACTATACTATTGAATATAATGTTTTTTTATGATACATAATATATTTAATTATACTTACTGAAGTTAGTGAAAGCTGAAATAAACCAGGTAAGGACACTCACTGATTCTGAATTCTTGGTTTTTATTATTTCTGCTAATTGGACAACTTTTGATGATGCACCAATAGGGGTACAAAGAGGCTGAAATGCAATTTTGGAATGATGGAAATTACCTGCCATATTATAGATGTAAGTATAATGATATGTTGCTAATTTTTTATTCATTCATTTCATTTGTTTTTTTTTCATTTTATCCAATTCATGAAGGTTTAAACAGATGTACTATATTTGTGTTTTTTTTTGTAACTTATTTTCATACATTCTTAGGGTGAAACTGTTATCTAGGATATAGGTTTAATTGTCATATTTTATTGAAAAGTTTATTTTCAAACAATTGAACTACTTTCAAATTTAGATTTTGTAGTAATTTAAAAAACACTTTTGATGAAAAAATTAGTGTTTATAGGTATAGATAATAATGTACTAATGAATTATAAAGAGGGTGAATGATAAATAAATGAAAACATAGGTAAATGTTCATCAGTAGGTATAGGTAGGTATACATTAAAATTCATTTAGATTATCTCCAAAATCTCAAGTACAAAGTAATTTTGAGAACTATTCCACTAATATATTTTTCCAGAGAAGTCTTGATGAAAATACAAAAAAAAAAATACAAATTGATAATGAAAATTTCAAATAAGTACCTAAAATCTCATACCTTTCAAAGTGTCTACATTAATGATGTGATTATCACTGAAGCATTGAAAATATGAAATTTTCAGCAACAAAGAAATTAATAAAAATGCAAATATTTACTATAATATGACACTTGATATAGAATAATAAATATTTTAGTTATAATAAAATAACATATTTCAAATGTATTCAAAATATTCCTAGACTTCTATATGCATTCTACTTACCACTAGAAATGCTAGAAGTCCCAATGGGGCAATTCCAGTTAAAAATGCTGTAGCTACTGAAAAATACACTCCAGCCCCTATAAAGCTTTTCATATTAATCATGTTTTTATAATGAAGAACACAACTTATCAAAATAAGTTCCTGTATGAGAATTATAGGATATTCCAGATAATTCAGAATAGCATAACCACTTCTATAGTTATATGACATCATTATAGAATAGCTGAAAGAGAACATTCAACAATAAATCATATTCTTCTATTGCTTCATAGAACTTTTACCTCGATAGTTCCATCAATAAAGCTGTTATATTCAATCCTTTGGCACCCTTAACTTTTAAAATAGTAACAATTTGAGGAACTTTGAGAATAAAACATATTCCTATGGTGATTATACTCAAAAAGTTCGAAATTAGTTGTAGGATATTATTGTCATTTGAAGATATCATTATCAGTAGTTAGATCACAGACCACCTACTCGTTAAGAAAGTTAAGATTCGCAGATACAAAAAGGAAAAGGAACGCGAATATTAAAAATTCGAAAATTAAATTGAAAATTGTGAAAATTCGAAAATTGAAACCTTATTTTGTCTTCTTCTTTCTTTTTTAACTCATTTGAAATTGGTAACACTGACAGTTACTTGTCAATTTTGACGTTGTATTTTTCCCTTTCTATCATCGCCAATCGTCAATATCAGCTGTTCTGTGGTGAGCGGCCGTGCCTGGACGTCGTCCGTGTACGCTGTACGCCATTTTCTGAGAGTTCATCTGAAGAACGTTTGAAAATCGCTATATATCGTTGTCATCCAGGACGAAGGATTTTCAAGAATCATGACGACTGGAATGCCGGAGTTGGGTTCCAAGATAAGTCTAATATCGAAGGCTGATATCCGTTATGAGGGACGATTATTTACGGTTGATCCACAAGAATGTACAATAGCTTTGGCGTCCGGTGAGTAGAACTTCGTTATCTTGGAATCATTTCATATTCAATTCTATTATCAACTAATTAAAGTTGTTTTTTTCTCAATAGTGAATATGGCTATCTTTGCGTTATCATGTATTTTTGATTGTTTTTATTGGTGTTCATATTGGCGTCATTTCTATAGCTGTCAAAAGTTCCACTGCTGTAATTCGTGGAATAACGGCAAAATATAAGTGTCTAGATGCAATTCATAAATAATGAAAAAAACTATGATATAAATATGCCACCTATAAAATACTGTATATAAAACTGGTATAAAAATACTGCAGGTTTTTTTTTGACAACTTTTTCATCAGATCCCTACTTTTTTTATTGTGAAGTTCCAGTAGTTGATGCTTTGTAATGAAATATTCTACCAGGCATTTTCATCATCTATGCAGGTCAATATATTGAAAATAATGAGCCTCTAGATTTTTGCTTTAAAATAGTTCTACTTCCTGAAATATTTTGAATTTTACATTTTGGACAATGGTTAATGTCTGATGAATTTATATTTAATTTAGTAATTTTCATATTCAAACATTTGTTGAATTATCTTTATAAACATGCATATATTATTTCAGCACCTTATTTTACAATAACTGAATAATTTCATTTCACTGCACAAATTTAATCTTGGAGTGGATTATACCAGGCGAGGGTACATGCTTCTATTAAAGATATTTTGGAATTTGAATGTTACAATTTACCTACATGAAGTGTATAGATTCAATTCCTCATTCTTCAGTGACAACTTGTTTATTCAAAATGATTTTTGGTGATTTTGCACTTATCATGTTATCTATTTTTCAATGAAAATTTTTGTTTGTACCTAAGTATTTTGACTTCAGGAATCCGAATTTGATGATAAAATTGTGGACATGTTTTCTCTCTTCAATACATGTCAAAATGAAATACAGATATCAGTAACTATAGGTGAAATTTTGAACTTTGGCATGTATTATCTCGAAAAGTAGAGGTATGTTCACGATTTCAGTATCAAATTCGGATTCCTGAGGTCAAAATACATGGGTACAAATAAAAATTCTTATTGGAAACTAGAGCCCATGATATGTGCAAAATTACCTGATATCTTCAAATTCACTCAGTATGTCACATACTGCATACATTTTATTTTTAGATAACCAATTCCCTTATTAGGTTCAATTAATGAATTCCCTGTGTTTTCAAAGGATTAATATTTTTTCAAAAGTTTATTGTGATGTTAGCTACATATATCATATGACAAAGTCAGGAAAATTTATGCAGATAAATCAACTCCTGTAGACCATTCTGGGAGTCATGTCTAGTCATTTTGACAGCAATAAAAAAGGTGCATCACAACTAAAATGGCTGTTCTTCAAAACTATACTTCATCTATTCAGTGCGTTTTATTTTAACTTTTTTATGTAAACCTTGAATGTTCATATTGTTCATACGAAAATATTATTTACACGGATATTTCGTTTGAAATAATTACATAAACTAACAAAGCAATTCATATATTGTAATTGATTCATCTTGCCAAAAAACACTGGAACTTTTTTCTATTGGATAAATTTCTTTATCAACAATATTGCTCCCAATATTTCAAGTTTTTCTAGTAAAAATACAGCTTGCGTTTTTTTTTCGTATTTATTATTTTTCGAAAGTAGTTTTCGCTCGTAATTTGGAATGTTCGCAATCGTTGGCGAGTTGGAAAATGAAAAGATTTTGGCAATTTCTCTTTTATCAGCCATTCCACAGCAAATATCAAATCGCCTTATCCAAGAGACATGAATTTAGAAATGGAGAAGTGTCAGCCAGGCTGTTTTTCAACTTAACCAGTTCATAAAATTCAATAACAAATAAAAGCTATCTGTTACAGCCTATAAATAAAAAATCGTGAGTAAATAAGGAGCAAAAGTTAGTTATAATTAAATGATTATTTTCATGATGTCTCACATATAAAATTGTTTGGGTATATACAGCGTGTTTTACTTCTAACGGCCCCCCATCTCTATCTCAGTTATTAGCTATGAGAAATTGGGACTGGTATGAAGAACCATCAATAAATCAGATTTTCAGAGAGGAATATTATTTTAGAGAATGCCGTTGTTCGTTTACATTACAAAATATAAAAATGAAAAAAAAGAAGCAATGGCTAACGAAAGGAATAAAGACTTCTGCAAAAAATTTGAAATCCCTTCATTCAATTAGAAAATATACCAGTGAACCATTCTTTCAAACATACTACACTAGATACCATAATGTATATCAAAAAGTATTAAAATCAGCAAAAGACATGTATTACAAATCCAGAATTGATGAATCTCCCAATAAATCTAAAGAAACCTGGAGAATAATGAATGATCTTAGAGGAAAACAGAATGCTACACGTGATATTCCATTGAGCCCAAACACCCTCAACAACTACTACTGTACTATAGCCTCCAAATTAACTTCGGATTTGAGTCCCATTAACAACTTAGATTATTACATGTCAAATCTCTATGTCGAAGAAAATTTCCATTTTGTTCCAACATATGTCACTGAATTGAAAGAAATCATCTCAGGTATAAAAAATAAAAAGGCATCAGGGCTGGATGAACTCTCAATTAACATATTTGCTAACCTTCCAGAATCTGCCCTTGAGGTTTTGACAATTCTAATTAACCAGTCGCTCGAACAAGGTGTCTTTCCTCAATTCTTGAAAACCTCAATTATAATTCCTATACACAAAGGCGGGGAATCAGCAGACCCTTCAAATTATCGCCCAATATCACTAATACCCACCTTGGCTAAAATAATTGAAAAATTAGTCCAGAAGAGAGCTACTGAATTTTTAATTAAAAATAATATCTTGAGTGATGACCAGTTTGGTTTTCAAAAACAAAAGAGCACGAATGACGCAATATTTTCCTTTTTAACCAAAGTTTACAACGAAATTAATGATGGGGAAGCAGCCGCAGCAGTGTTTTGTGACTTATCTAAAGCATTTGACTGTGTAAGTCACAGAATACTGCTGGATAAACTGAAATACTATGATTTCAGAGGAAGCAGCCAACAGTGGTTCGAATCCTACTTAGGAAATCGTAATCAATTAGTAAAAACTAACTACCTTTCTCGAATTGAGGCAACTCAATGTGGTGTACCACAGGGTTCAGTACTCGGCCCCACGCTGTTCCTACTTTATATAAACGATCTAACGAAGATCAATATTTCAGGAAAGTATACATTATTTGCCGATGATACAACCATATTTTGGCATGATAAAAATGAGCACACTTTACATCATAATATTCAGGTAGACCTAGAACTAATAAAATCCTGGTGTGACGATAACTTGCTTGTTTTTAACATCCCTAAAACAAATTTACTATCCTTCCGTTGCGAGATCTCTACCCTGAACTTAGGCACTAATAATATCGAAAATGTCTCCTACACCAAATTTCTTGGACTACACATCGATAAAAAATTGAAACTCAACGAGCATGTCACCAAACTATGCAATAAATTGTCTTCGGGATGCTATGCAATTAGGATAATTTCGCGTCATCTGGGTTATACTGCTGCTAAAACAGCCTATTATGCTATTATAGAATCCCATCTGCTCTATGGTATAGCATTCTGGGGAGTGTGCAGCAAACAATTAATGCAGATGGTACAGGTCATTCAAAAAAGGGCCATTAGGGCTCTCTGTAAAGTAAATTCGCGCGACTCTTGTAGACAGCTTTTCATAAACCACAGAATCCTCACTGTTACGTCAATATTTATATTGGAAACTACCTGCTTAATTCACAAAAATCGTGACAAATATATTACAACGTCACCAATACATAACACTCGCTCATCAAAAAAATTTACTTTATCATTACCTTTGCCAAAAAATAACAGTGCTAAGGAATCCATTATATATAACGGGCTAAAAATTTATAATTATTTGCCACCACGAGTAAGGGAAATTGATGCATTGGGATTATTTAAAAAAAAGGTGAAAGAATTGTTATATACTCATCCCTTCTACAAAATGGAAGAATATTTCAATTGTGAAAACTTGTGACAATAATAAATTAAACATGTCCCTTCTCCTTAGAAAGGACTGATATGATTGCATCTGATGGACTTCTTATTCATTCTATGTAAACAAATTTTAATATATATCATAAACCACAGAATCCTCACTGTTACGTCAATATTTATATTGGAAACTACCTGCTTAATTCACAAAAATCGTGACAAATATATTACAACGTCACCAATACATAACACTCGCTCATCAAAAAAATTTACTTTATCATTACCTTTGCCAAAAAATAACAGTGCTAAGGAATCCATTATATATAACGGGCTAAAAATTTATAATTATTTGCCACCACGAGTAAGGGAAATTGATGCATTGGGATTATTTAAAAAAAAGGTGAAAGAATTGTTATATACTCATCCCTTCTACAAAATGGAAGAATATTTCAATTGTGAAAACTTGTGACAATAATAAATTAAACATGTCCCTTCTCCTTAGAAAGGACTGATATGATTGCATCTGATGGACTTCTTATTCATTCTATGTAAACAAATTTTAATATGTCTGTACCAGTACCAGTATTTTATTGTATTTTGTATTTTTATTTTTTTATTTAATGTTCTGTTATTAATATTGTTCTTCATCTATGAATCTGCGATACATGACTTTGTCGATAAGATTGTTTTTCTTCTGACAATAAAGCATATTTTGATTGATTGATTGACATCGAAATATTGAGTTGTAAATTTTTTATAAAATTATATTAGGAAACAAAACAGCCCAGAAAATTTCTTCGGATTCTCAATACCGATACAGCTTTAAAAAGAAAAAAAAATTAGAAAAATTGAAATTTGTCTTCTCAAGAAAACATCCTCATGTGTTCCGAATTTTCGAGAGAGAATGATTAAACTCTCAGGTCAGATGAAATTTGTGCAAAATTCTCGATTCTACCTCGATAATTATTGAAGACGGTTGTGCTTTCTTGGAAAATTAGACAAATTTGGGAATTTTCAGGATTTAATTTTATTTCCGGAAGAAACTGAATCTGTATTAAGTACATTTTTTAGTCTGTTTTGTCTCCTTATATTTTTTTATAACCAATCGACCACTTTTTATTCCAATAAAAACGCACGGCCCTGTCCAAAATAATGTTTACCTCATTTCAAGACGTTCATTTGAAATGAGCCGGAATATACAGGTTGTCTCATTAAAAAAATGACGTTTCCATTAATAACTATTGTTCTATGATTTGAAAAAATAAGTTACTTGAACCATTGAATTCTACGTAAAAAAGTGCCATGAAAACGTTTTCACAGGAACAAAAGAAAAATCAACAAGAAAAAAGTTGAAGCAACTTTTTTAGAATGCACATTTTCGAAAAACATGGTGTAACTCAGAAACGGCGATATATATCGATACGCGGTATTCACCATTAATTTTGACATTAAAATTGACCCTCAGACACAGCCATCAGTTTTCATCTATCTGGTTTGAAAAGAGGACTTTTCCCTTTAAAAGTTTCCAATTTGGCCCACCCTGTGAAAACTATAATACTGTTTTTTTGTTTTCTTACTGATGATGCTTAGCTATGCTTATACACTCACATGATATGTGTGACCACTCAATTTTAAATAAACCATATCCCTTTTTTTCTTTAATTTCCTGATGCTATCTGCTTCGGCGAGTCGTTTTCACAGAAATGTATAATTTGATGTTGATAGTGATCTTCTTTTAGCCCTGTGCCTGTTTTATACGTTAAAGGTTATCAATGTTTTCATTGTATGATCACAAAGAGAAAACAAAAGTTTGCCAGTACTCATTTTGTCACTAATATGTCATGAAGGAGTCATGTATCTTGCAGGCAGCCAATATGATGAAATTGAAATAACCTCAAAATCAATTGACAAGTTCAGCCAGCTTTGAGAGCGAAAAAATATGTCTGCCCTAGTGTTGTCTTTGTCATCAAGATTGCAACAAATAACGAAAATGTTATGATTGCGACGTAAAAAAAAGGGAAGAAATATAATAATACATTTATAATGTGTTTGGAATCATTCAACAATCATAATCTAACAATGCTCACACAATATTCTAAATAATCGGAATAACGAAAATACTATTAGAAAAATGAACCAATTATATACAGGTTATATAAGTCTTCTTACTTTTCACGTCCCAATCATAACATTTTCATTTTTTAAAGTTGCAATCTTGACGACAAAGACAACACTGGGTCAGACATATTTTTCTCTCTCTCTCAAAGCTGGCTGAACTTGTCAATTGATATCTTTTTTTATTATTTCCATATTAGATATATGATTATTTCTGAGATTTGTAAATCGGAGACTCCCTAGGTGATACAAAAATCGCTGAGAAAGAAAATGGCATCGATATTTAATGAAAACAATGTGTTTCCAGTGGTAGAACTTTTCAGCTATTTTCAAGGTTGGCATAGGATGGGGAAGTTTCCGCAATTCAGATTTTCATTCCAAGTTGAAGTTTACGAAAATTCATCGAATACGTATTTTTTATTGACCTCGTGCTATCAAATTTGACTTATAGAAACATTCCCAAAAATGGAGTTCCTCCACCATTCTGATGACGTACCAATTAGAAGAGCCTTGACAGAGATGGATAGATATTTTCATCATTGTCTTGACGCACGCTAGCACTTTTGCGCCTGTACACAGTTGCCGGAACTATCGATATATATAACATCTTGGTATTGCTATGATATCCAATGTATCTTTTGTTCAATAATTCAAGTTGAAACTGAATTATATTTTGAAATTTCATCCCCGTGCCCAAGGGAATGTTGATTATAGACAAGATAAATATTATAATAGGGTAGTTTTTCATTTCGAAATTATGGCCAGGTGAAAAATAATTTTGACATTGGCAATTTTTCATTGAAGTTGATTATGCTAGTCAAATATTCCATGTTTTGATGAATATTTCTATTCATCCAAGAAATTAGTGATTTCAATCTGGCAACAGTGCAAGCCACAGCTTTCTACTTCTTTTTTCAGTCCGTAGGCTCAACCAATTAAGTTCAGAAACTTATAACCAACAAATATCCCCAAACGTCACTGAATCTAATTAGTACGTCATAGTGTTCAGCCATAAAAATTTTATATCGCTGTAATTTGAAAATTAAAATTCTTAGGATGATTCCAACAGTAATTCTAGACAGCAGAAACATAATACTTGTTATTAAAAAAAATAATTTCATGAAAATCAGTTTGAAGGAAACTTTCCCATTGCCATTGAATAGTGATATGAATGAAAGAAAAAACATTCTTGTTTTTTTTACAAAGTACCCTCGTTTTTTTTTTCAAAAAGTTGTTTTTTTCACAATGAAATACGCAAAAATTATCTCAAATATAAAAATATAATATCATATTTAAAATAAAATTCGGTGTGCTGCCTTTGTACCTACAGCAAATTTTGTATAGCCATCAAATCAGTCATCATAATACAAGAAATAAAGAAAACCTAAGAATTCCTGCAGTCACTAAAAATTCTACATATAACTCATAAAAAAAAGTAATTGTGAAGAGTGTTTGTGAGTTTAATAATCTTCCGAGACATTTGATCCATGTATGTATTTTAAAGATTAGTTGTTTTTTGACTAAATAAAGGATTTATATATAGGTACATAACATAAAACTAATAAACTCTTGTGTAAGATGAATAAAAGAGAGCAACTTTCAGTTAGATTTTTCTGATTCTGAACAATTTTACATATAGGCGCAATCTGCACACGCAATCACTGCGTGTTTACAGTCGTACAGTTGCCACATACGTAATGCGCTGTAAAAATGTGACGTGTGAAAAAAAAGTGTTTTTTTTTCAAATATAAAACGGTTCTTTTAACTTGTTGTTTTCACCTTTAGAAAAGAAAAACTTTTTTTTTTACATCACTACCATTGAAACCAAGGATGGTAAACTAGAGAAGGATGGTTCATTGCCATAAGACGCAATGTTGGCACATCGAACGACGCGATCGTGACGTCACTGGCGGCCCTCAAGCTTTGTTTACATTTATGTTTCGATATTCATACTGTGGATTGTGGCTGTACAAATTGTTTTTTTCAAACAGAGTTCTTCAATAATTGTAGGTATAATCAAATTACTCAGAAGATTTAGTAGTGTGGATAAATATTAATAAATTATTACATCACCTCCATTGAAAAGTGTGTAGTGTTTATGAAATCATTTCAATTTCATATACCATCTGATAACCAGTATGCCAGGTAGCAGATTTGCTATTTCTGAGCAAAAACCAAGAGGATTCCAGTATTATTTACCACATATTTCCAAAAGGCACTGATTTTGTTTGAGATACTTATTTGAAAAGGTGAATGAGTTGTAAACATGGGTAGATGAAAATGTGTTATGAAAAAGGAGTACCTATTCTCATTATTTTATGATGTTCCATGTAATCAGATTCAGGAATTTTGTATACTTCGAGCTATAATGAGGATATAAAAACCTGCAAATAAAGAAACAACCTGGATTGCATCTATAGTAGAGTCCAATGTATAAATGAATAGTCAGCTAATGAGAAAATCTAAATTGATGTCAATATATTTATATACCTATTATGTATAATGTAAGGTACCCATAATTCAAATTAAAGAATGTATTTTATTTTCACCATTCACTGATAATTGTTAAACTTGATAAAATAGGTAGGTATATCAATTTCAATTCAAACTATGAACTTTCAATAACCTGTGCATTAAATAATATATATGCACAAATACATATTACATGCATCATTCATCAGTACCTATGAATTCTTCATTGAAATTTCTCTATTTTCAATATGAAATTGTTTTCAAGGTAGGTATTAGGTACTTACCTATTTATGGAATAGGTATATTCCCTGTTTTGTAAACGTTAAATTATCTCAAGTATTATTTTCTGGGTGGACATTCAGGAATTTTTGTGAATCAAGGAGTTTTTGCTCACAAAAATTACTAATATTTGAAGCCATATGATACCAATAACCATCAATAATCAATATGTATCGATTATAAAAAGGTACATCACAGTAAAATTACTTTTAATGCCCATTTAGTGATATTCAGCATTAATAATTTTGAATTCAGGGCCGTTGACTACGTCATCGCGCGCCTTCGGAAGCCACGCCTTTTGGCCGAAAAAAATCGCTTGAATGAACCATCCTTCTCTAGTTTACCATCCTTGCATTGAAACAACCTTTCCGCCCCAATGACCCTCGAACGCCTTTCCAGTGCGCTCGTTCGGCACCGAGGACCGCGAGACGCAGTACCCGGTGCCCGCCCAGAACCAGGTCTACGACTACATCCTCTTCCGCGGCTCCGACATCAAGGACATCCGCGTCATCAACAGCGTGGCCCACCCGCAGCCGCTCAACGATCCGGCCATCATGCAGCTGTCGGTGCCGCCCACGCTGGGCGGGCAGACGTTCCAGGCGCACCCGGTGTTGGGGCAGATGGGGCCGCAGATTGGGCAGTTTGCGGGCGCGTACGGCGCGATAGGGGCGGCTATGGGCGGCATGCGCGGTGACGGACGGGCCATGGGTGGCGCAGGCGCAGGCTCCAAGCCAAGTGAGTTGATGGTGGGCGGCGGTACTGCCCTTGGCGTTGTGTCGCCCCCTGTCGATCCTACCCCTCCGCTAATGAGTCACGGTAAATTTTTTTTATTTTGCTCGGCTGCGCTCGGTGGATGATAGCTTGCCGCGCTTCGCTTTGGTAGTGAGCTGAGGTAGGATTGGATTAGGTATTTTTGGAATTAGGTTTAACAAATTTGTTATTGAATTGGCGACGAAAATTTCAAGATGGTTCCAGAAAATATTCAATCCAAAATTTGATCAGTAGTTGCACTCATACTGTGGAACATTGCAGAGGTTGTATCACAGCCAGTCAGATCATCTAAAATATAATGTGGTTTTCACAATAATTAGGATAAGCCGATGAATTCGAATTTCAGGCTTTTTTTTTCTCTATGACCGAGGTGAAGCATAGGAGTAATATTGACAACTGAATTTAGAATGGTAGATATTTATTGCTCAGATAGGTTTATCAAATTGGTTAAAACGAATTGGCTACGAAAATATTGAAATATTTCCACTCCAGAATATATTCAATCCATAATTTGATCAGAGTAGTTGAATCCATTTTGCATGTTGCATTTTTAACAGCTTTCTGCTTTTTATCAGTTATTAACACTAACCATGTTTTACTTGATTAATAAATATACATATTATGTCACTGATTTAATTTGAAGTATGTTTTGTAATGAATCAATTTAAATTGTTAAAGCTCAACATTTTATATTAACACATAATATTTATATTTTCTATATGAAGTGAAATATGAAACTAGAAGTGGAATATTGAACAAATTTCACTTTTGTTTGACAAAATCTAGTAAATACATACTCCATACTTTTTTTCATTGATGTGTATTGAAATTGATAATAATAGGTTATAACAACCAAAATTTTATGTATTATGCACCTTGAATATTATTTTTCAAGAAAGACCTGGCTGTAAACATATGATATAACTTGCTATATCAATCACACCTCAATACACACCATAAATATACACTCTATTCCATAAACATTTTCTTTGGTTTCTAATAAATGCATTAAACTTATTAAATGTTATGGTAATCATAATTCTTAGCAACCTATCAAGATTTAGGTATATCCTTTCATCAAGTTTTATGCTCATGTCATAAAATGTCGAATGTCGGAATTATTAACACAACTCATGGTGAATTTATAAACTCAACTAAACAAAGAATTCCATTAACAATTGATAATTAACAACTACATCAACTAAGAAGGTGTTTATAAACATCATTCAAGAATTAGGTTTTTTTTATTGTTCGGTGCCTGACATCATTCAAGAATTAGGTTTTTTTTATTGTTCGGTGCCTGAATTTCAAAGGGAAGAAATGGTTCTGTGTTCAAATATGCCTTATGCACATGCGTTGAATTCATAATTGTTAATTCTTAGTTGAACAGATGAAAGATGACCATCTTCTTAGTTGTTTATTATTTAAATGTTTATAAAACCTCTATGGAATTTTCCTGTATTCATCTTTCTTAATTTTTGGTTGTTAATTTAATTCTTGGTTTAGTTGAGTTTATAAATCCACGATTACTTTCTTAAGAATGGTATATCATTAAATATTTGAAAATACTCTTTTTTTTTTGTTTGCAAAAATATGCCACACTTGTCCTACATGTATAAACACTATATTTTCAGTAAATCTGGAATAGTTATTAATATTTTGACTTTTCTCAGTCTTTTTCCTCGTAGAATAGATGACACAGATAAACAGATCATAAATGCAAATTTTCTGTTTTACCAACACAAAGAAATATTACTACGGTTTGAAATCAAGTAGGCCTTGGATCCAATCTTTTTCATTTTATGCTCATTAAAAATTTTGGTTGAGATATTTTACCAAAAGCGTTTCCGGTATTGAGGTTATGATTGATCAACCTAAATATGAATTTCCCACGACACAATGCGAGAAACAGAATCACACATTATCGAAAAAAAAAATCCCCCCTAACCCTTGTCCCGTCCCTTCGGCGAGCTGCCCTCCTAGACGTCTCAGCGTCGCAGCGTCTGTTCTAGACCTGATCGGCGGCGGTTCGCGCAGCACGACGCCGGTGAGCGGCGGCTCGCGGAAATCGCCCACCTCCGACCAGGGCGTGCAGGCGGGCGGCAGTGGGGCTGCCCCCAGGGAGGACAAGCGGGCGGTGAGGCCGCCCGGGCAGCACCGCGGCGGTGGGCAGCAGGGGCAGCAACAGCAGCAGGGGCGGCGGTCGAGGGAGCGCGGGGCAGTCTCCAAGGACCGCGACGAGGTGGGTGGTTGTTGTGGTTGTAGTTCTGTGTTTTGTTCGCGCGTTTTGGGTTGTATGCAGATTTGTTTGTGTTGTTTGGAAGTGTTTCAATGTTTTGTAGATGTCTTGGTTTGTTTTGTTTCTCACGATTCGGATTGATGATCAGTCCTGTTTGCTAGGGGTAGGCGAATTTATCGATATATCGATAATTATCGATAGGAATAATCTGGAAATAGAACCTAGAATTGAAATCATGTTAAGGAATGGAGATTATTTGAGAAAAACACTTACCTATTTGGATCACCTGAACATGTACAATAGGATTTAGAGCAATTCTAGGCAGGTATATGATCTCAGCAATCGAATGCTGCAAAACAAAAAATATATCGATAAACGATTTATCGGTAATTATCGATAATATTGACCGTTAATATCGAAAATTATCGATAAACCGATAATATCGATAATCGATATTTACAATCCGTTATCGCCCACCCCTGATTTTCTGAATCCTGTATCAATAGTTTTTACATTTCCACGTACACAATACAAAAAATTATTCGAATTTTTGGTCTCAATAGCTTGTGAAGGATTGAAAAAAAACATAGATTTATCGATAACATCGATATATCAACTATCTATAATATCGATGATTCCGATAATATCGATAAATTCTGATTATCGATATTTCCAAATCATTATCGGCCACTCCTACTGTTGTCACTGTTTTTATTGTTCTTTTCACATGTGCTGCATACCATCAGTTGACCGCTAAAAACGCAAAAGCGTCATGGTGGATTTATGCAGCAGTTTCAAGTTATAAGTTTCAAGTCGTAAGTTTTTGTTATTTTACAATTTTAGTAATCAATATCCATTTTTTTTTATAATCTAATAATTCTGATATTTCAATAAACAATACAATCACAGACAATAACCTATAAAAATCCGTCACAGATTAAAAACTTCGAACGTTTGCGCTTATATGATCAGTTTTAAGTTCTAAACCATAAGAGATAAAAGTTGGCCAACTTTCTTACTACTTAAAACTTATGACTTGTAACTTATGTCAAAATGTATGAATGGAAACATTGAAATCCAATGTGTTTCGCTACGGTTTTGCGAATTCGTTTGTTTTGACATGATTTTGACGAAAAATTCCGAGAAGTGAACAGAGTTTGTCATTTCTTATCTGAATGAAAAGGCCTATTGGACAAAAAAAAAACTAGTTGGTACTTCATCCAACCAGAAGAAAACCAAATTCTAATGTGATTTGAAAATTTTAAATCATTTTCTAATAATTTACAGTGCAGTCAAATGATGAGATGGACATTCTGAAGTACTTGAAAAAATTATTAGGTTCTTCTCTAACCCATTTATATTTCAAACAATAAGTGGGACTCATTGATGACGATTCACGGTTCAAAACACATATTTAACAAAAAGTTATAAGTCATAAAGAAATCTTTACCGTGACAGGACAATTCTCAACAAATATTTGAAGAAACAGCTATGTGAAACTCTAGTATTGAGTCACTCACTATGGCGATTTGATTTATGGACCGTGTCTCGATATTCGAACATCAACTACTTAGAATTCAAAATTCATGTGTTAGTTTCATATGTTCTTTGAGACTACTCCATTTATGGTGGAACTAGGTTGGCTTAAGATGCAGGACATAAGGAACCTTCACCTTGCATGTTTTGCTCATAAAGTTTCAGAAAGAGGAACTCTCTAATATTTCAGAAAAACACCAGAAATAGGAATTTTATTGTAACACCCAGGCATACAACTGATGTGTTCAGGTTATTTTTTCACTCTGTAATTAACCATGAAAAGAAATCATCCTAAGAAATCAAGAGAGCCTATGAATGAATATCTCATGGTTCTTAACACTTAGTTTTAGTTGTCTTAAAAATAAGTATATATTAAAGTTTATCTTCTATGCATTTAATTTTTGTGAATCTCTTCTCAGTTAAACATCTTCATTTATATATATACATATAGGCAATTTTATTTTTTTATGTGAAAAACTTATAATGTAACTGGTACTCTGTTGAGTAGAGCAGTTTATAACTTTTTGACTTCGCCGAGGATAATTAAAATAAAGACATTTTATCATTATTATTATTTTATCTCTTTTCCTCTTGATTTTCCGTCGCAATCTTCGCACACACATAGCGACAATAACGCATTAACAAACTGACCAAACGCATTCGTGTGTAGGAGAAAAACCTTCTGATCAATCATAATATTCACATGTGTTGAAAAATCAAACTTTTGTTTATAACTCGAAAACAAAAGAAGATAGCAAATTTTTTCACCAATGTATGTATCTCGAAGAAAGAGATCGAGGATGCGACCTCCATTTTTTGTATCTCATTGTTGTCGAGTTACCATATACAAACATCAAAATTTGCCCGCCCTGTACTTTCCACCTCTGATTGAGTGAATGCACTTTAAAAAAATACAATTTTTATTCCTCCACCCTTACTGAAAAACATTATGCATTTATGTTTTGTCTGAAATAGTACATTATATACCGCGGGACTGAAGGTAAATTATGGCCCTCCCTGCGGTCGGGCCATAAACTTTACCTTCAGGATTAAATGTACTTCAGTCGCAAGGTATATACGATACTTTTCGTACTTCCGGTATGATTTTATTAATTATTTCAATAATTTCAATCAGTTTTTTCTCTCTTCAACTCATTAAATAAACTGTCTTTAAAATAAGTTACCATAGTAACATTGCGTTGTGACAGTTATAATTTAGAAACATTGTCATTACTAGTGTCATTGTAAAGAAACATTGTTATTGATAATTATTGGTATCATGAGTGAAGAAGGTGTATCTGATATTGATAAAAGAGCAGCCGAAGTAGGTGAAGAATTGTTACCACCGAAATCTAGAAAACTATACGAGCAGCAGTACGATGCTTTTAAAAAGTGGTGCCGCTTAAAAAATGTGAGACAACCTACTGAAAATGCGCTGTTAGTCTACTTCGATGATAAATCAAAAGCGGTTTGTGCCTCAACTCTCTGAGACTGGTCAATATGACGAACTGTCACAATATTAATTTGAATATTAACGTTAATTACCATTCTAATTAATTATATTTTTCAATAAAATATCCCTTAAATTCGTTTGTTTGTGATTTAATCGTTCCGGGAGTTTCGTCAATATTTAATCCCGGAGGGATTAAATGTGACACTTTCCTGTCACAAGGGAGTGAAGTTGTCACTTTAGGCCCGGAAGTACGAAAACAGCTTTAATGACCTAAATCACATAAGGCTGGGTCGAAACTAACAAAAAATATTTGTGGAATAGACATTTTGTGGAAGGTTAATTATGGAAACACGATTTAGTCTTGTCACTAGGTGTAGCCAACTTTATGGCGGACACTGTATTATACAGGCTGTGGTCTGATAAAACTTCATTCAAAATTCAGTTTTTTTATTTGCGAATAGCAAAACAGATCAGCAGGCGGTCGACCCTACCAGCAAAACAATCAGGGCTACCACCAAAATAATTATGGCTATCATCAACAACACTCACAAGGAGGCTATCCACAAAACCAACAGGGTTACCAATCAAGCTACAACAACTACAGAACGGAGGTAAGTTTTCTGACCTATTTATTTTTATATCATGAGCGAGTGTGGTAATTTTTTTGAATACAACAATCCGCCATTATAGGTTGATCACCAATAGAAGCGAATTACATCATTTTGTTTCATTTCAACGACAATCTCTGCGAAAGTAACATTCAGAATGTCATAAATTTAGTTGCTTTATAAACTATGTAAGAAAAATGGATAATACCGAATCAGATTTTTTCAAAATGTATGGTGTTATAGTAGTGGAGAAAATATAGTCTTGTACTTGTAAAAGTATAGTCTGCGCTCGTTGAAGAATATACTATTCTTCTCTGACAAGAATTTGATAAAAATGTCAAAATGCAAGGAGAATTACAGTCCACGAATTATATTTGTGGTACTGTTCAGACACCTTGCTAAAACAGAGCTTAAATGTTGATTTCAAGTTTAAACGCAATGTTTTTTATCCATCACTAAGCTACAATATTCATTTTAATAACATAAAAAAAGAATGATCATTTTTTAAGGCAGTGACTAGGGACCGCTCCGCATTTTTTTCCACGGGAACGGTCCGACCATCGCGCAATTTTTTACTTCGTAGGGAACGGTCCAACTCTTTTAGGTGCTCTATTCAGAACTCACTAACCTGACAAGGATCCCTATTTTTATTTTTTTTTCGAGGAAGGAAAATTTTACTGAAAAAAAAAGACAAAATATTTATTTAATGAGACTATCTGACCTGAACTTACTAACCTATTAGCATCAGTGAGGACAAGAATCACTATTTTTTTATGGAAGTAAAATTTACTAGTACGCTACCCACTACTCCACGACCAACTTGAATAAAATAAATAGAGCAAACTATGATATTCATGATCGGACTGTTCCTGACTTGCGTAACGGTCGGACTGGTCCCGAAGAAAAAATTGCGGAGCGGTCGGACCGGTCCCTAGTCACTCTTTTTTCAATGCAGCAATCCGCTATAATAGCACAGTTTAATGCTGATGATAGGTTGAACACCAATCAAATCGAATTACGTCACTTCTATGAAATCATCATTTTATTTCATTTGATCTTCGACAATCCCTGTACTACTTCAATCAAAAAATTTTAGTCAAACGAACTAGGATTCACCAAGACTAGCTCAAATCTGTCCAGAAATGAATTGACAAATCACCTCACAATTACAGATGACTGAATTCATCATTGAATCTAGCCTTCCAACAAAATTATTATGCATACTCTTCTTTGAAATCTACAGAGTAAAGTGAAAACTTACGTCGAAAGTGATCTTCGCAGTATGTTTAAGTTTTTTTTTGTTTTATCGCACTTAGGGACTTATTGTCTGTTTTTCAACGTTTATTATTTTTATATATTTCATATAAAAGATCAATGAAATTTATACAATTTATTTTTGATAATATAAATGAATAAGCAAACAATTGAATAAAATCTAATTTTCAACTTTTTTTTGAAAAGGATATCTGAAGGAAACAAATTTGTGTCATCTAAATTAGGTACACCTTATTTCAGAATTCATATCTAACACATGAAATTACTGAATTATTGCATTGGCGCCTAATTTTTACTGTCGATAATTTAATTCATGCACTAAAAATGCCATATGTCGCAGTGTTTGCCATAACTTTTCCAGCGATAAAACAGAACCTAACTATTGAAAGCATGACAACCAGCATTGTAAACAAATTTTTGATGACGTTATGTTAATTTTTCTCAAACCTGCGTTGCCAGAAAAGTATCTTATTTGTGCAAATTTCGTGATTTGGAGAGTCTTCGAGTGGAGAAATTGAAAAAGCCATCAATGATGATGTGCCTCGCAATACTGTAAATTCAACTACGTCAATTTGACGACAATTTGTGTTGTTTTGTTTGAAAAAAAAATGAACTCATTGCCGAAACTTCCACCGAAGAGTTAGCTTCTATTTTATTGATTTACATATTTATTGAATTGTGTTGCCGAATTACACTCTAGTTTTTTTTTAGTCGAAGTAAACTTGACATTTATAGTTCGCATATTGTTGCCTGGCAATTTAAAGAAAAAAACTGTCTTTGAAAAAATAACGTTTCCGTAATTATAATTGATAAATATGGATGTGACGTCCCGAGCAGGTGATTTGGCGTGAATTTTGAACGAATACTTTCAATTGCAAATTTTTCAACAAAACCCTCATTTTCTACAGATATTCGATACTTTTCGGAAAATAAAGGTACTGTCAAATTTTTTGAAACACATTTTCGATAAAATCACAATATGAAGAAAATAAAAAAATAATTGGTTACCCTTTACAAAAATCGTCCTAATTCTATTATTCCATACAGCAACACAACCAGTCGGGCTCTAGGGGCAACTGGGTGAACAGGGGCCAGATGCGCTCGAGGGGCAGGCCACGTGGAGGCGGCGGCTTCAGGAACGGCCCCGGCAACCAAGGCACCGGCGGCGGCAACAGCAAGACCAGAAACACCTTGAAGTTTGACAACGATTACGATTTCGAGCTGGCCAACACCGAGTTTGAGGAGTTGAGGAGTCAGTTGGGGAAGGTGAGAAGAATATCTGTGTTGAGGAAATTCATGTTGATCATTAGTAAAATTATTATTAGAATACTCCTTTTGAAACTGAAAGTGAATTGACAAGTTCAGCCAGCGTTGAGAGATAAAAAATATGTCTGCCCTAGTGTTGTCTTTGTCGACAAGATTGCATCTTAAAATGATGAAAATGTTATGATTTAGACGTAAAAAGAGAGAAGAAGACTAATAGCACAATTATAATGTGTTTGGAATTATTCAACAATTATTGTAATCTTAAAATGCTCAGAAAATATTCGAAATAACGAAAATACTACTAGAAAAATGAACCAATTATATACAGGTTATATAAGTCTTCTTCTTTTTTAGTCCCAATCATAACATTTCCATTATATTAAGTCGCAATCTTGTCGACGAAGACAACACTAGGGCAGACATATTTTTTGTCTCTCAACGCTGGCTGAACTTGTCAATTGATGTATTGTTCAAAAGTTCGTTGTGGATGATTATTTTGTTACCAACATCAACTTTCAGAAACGAAACATAATCTGCACCTAAAGATGTTGTTTGTGATTTTGTTCAATTCGATATTCTAATTATACTTGAAAACTTATTGGTATAATTGATATTGCATAACATTGTAGTTGGAGGTATTTCAGAAATGCTCCAAACATTCATAATTCTTTTGTAACTAGGTCATATATTAGATTAAACATAATATGTTGTCAAAATGGCTCTCCTTAAAATTAATAAACCACTATACAAGATCATTCATTGGCTAGTATGATAAATTGATTTTTTTCTCTGAACATCTTTATCAAACATAGGATGTTGATGTGTCGACAACAACAGTTTTTTATTTCTAAAAAAAAATGAACCAGTTATTCTGATTTTCCGGATATATGATATATTTTGTCCCACAAACACATCTTCAATTGAAAATGAGCAAAAAATTCAGTATTTCTGAAGTTATTTGTATTTAATTAAAAGGAGTTTTGATGTCTATACTCCAAAATAGGAGGTCTCGATCTTTCTTCCCAAATGAGAAAATTTTGTAAATGTCAAAATGCAAGGAGAATTACAGTCCATGAATTATATTTATGGTACTGTTCAGACACCTTGCTAGATCAAAGCTTGAATAATGCTAATTCATGTATATCGCAATGCTTTCAATTCATCATCAAGCTACAATATTCAGTAATGTGAAAAAGTATGGAAGGAAATTGAGTTTTGAGGTAATGTAGTCAATTGTGTCTTTGTATTTTTTATAGTTCAGTTACTGGCAGAAGGTACGCATCGTATGTGAAATTTTTTTAATTGGTAAATTTTGACCAATATTGATATGTGCAATCGCTGCTGCATCAAAAGAAAAGGCATTATACAGTGACATTCAACTTCTCGTGCTTGGCGGGAAATCAAATAAAATGAATGAAAAACAACAAATAACTTTATTTTTTACTAATTTTCCGGTAATTTGTATTTATGGTGTTGGCAACATGATTTTTTGGCTCGTGGTAAGATGTGTCTAACTTCTTGAATAAAAATTACCAAAAAATCAATGAGGAAAAAGTTGTTTTATTTAGGTTTTGAAGAAGGGTGAATTTTTGTTAAAATAACCATTTGTTTTGCAAAAAAAGTGTGTGTGTGATAGTTTGTCTCAAAGATGTTGAAATCGGTTAGATTTCTTCTTTGACATACATCATGTACATTGTAGAACACGGAACACTAAGTTATGATGGATCTGTTCGAAATTATTGCGAAGTTGCCAAGATTATTTATTTTCGACACTTTTAACAAAAGAATGGTGCATTTTGTTTGTGTTTAATAGCAGAAATTTGACATGTCAAATGGTGCATTTTTGAGACAAAATGGGGCCGTATCTCCGTTTTGACTACAGATTCGTGATCAAAATGCGTTAGTTCCACCAAAAATTATTTCTGAACTTAAAGGAGTGCAATAAACGAAGTTTTACCGAAAATGTAACTCTAGGATCAAGATCACTTTAGCGCGAAAAAAAGTTGATTATCACATCTCGAAATCGGCTTCCAGGTGGAGATCGACGATGCCGGCAGCGTGAGGAAAAAGTTGTTTTATTTACGTTTCGAAGAAGGGTGAATTTTTGTTAAAATAACAGTTTGTTTTGCAAAAAAGTGTGTGTGATATTTTGTCTCAAAGATGTTGAAATCGGTTAGATTTCTTTGACATACATCATGTACATTGTACAGCATAGAACACGGAACACTAAGTTATGATGGATCTGTCCGAAATTATTGCGATGTTGCCAAGAGTATTTATTTTCGACACATTTCAACAAAAGAATGGTGCACTTTGTTTGTATTCAATAGCAGAAATTTGTCATGTCAAATGGTGCATTTTTGAGACAAAATGGGGCCGTCTCTCCGTTTTGACTTATTTCTGAACTCGAAAGGAGTGCAACAAACGAAGTTTCACCGAAAATCTACCTCTAGAATCAAGATCAGTTTATCGCGAAAAAAAGTTGATTATCACATCTCTCGAAATCGGCTTCCAGGTGAAGATCGACGATGCCGGCAGCGTGAGCGCCAAGAGCGAGACGAACGGCGACGCGAACGGCGTCGGTAGCGTCGGCGGTGGCGGTGACAAGAAGGACGACTCGGGCAACGAGACGGGCGCCGGCGACACTGAGCAGGAGGAGGAGCACGAGACCTTCTACGACAAGAAGAAGTCCTTCTTCGACAAGATATCGTGCGAGGCGGTCGAGCGCGCCAAGGGCAAGTCGCAGCGCACCGATTGGCGGGTCGAGAGGAAGCTCAACTCTGAGACGTTCGGGGTGTCGTCGACGAGGAGGGGACAGTGAGTTACAGTTTTTTTTTTTTTTTTTTTTTTATTCGGCTATTTTTATTGAATACCTTTTTTTTTTTACGCGAGACCGCAGCTCGAGCGTTCAATTTTTTAAGCGAATACAATGTATCTCAACCTACATAAATCAATTAGAAAAACTTACAAATGATACAGATACCCGTATCTCCGTTGGTTTCAAAGGTAATTCATTGAAATTTGGGACATGCTATGAACATAATAAGCGTCACTTTTTGACCTACAAATGATACCAACTTTCGATTTTTGAATGGAACACTCTGTATATTATTGCATTTCTCAAAATCTGCAAAATTTTCTGAATCCAATGATATCAAATATGTGACATTTTAAAGTCAACATTTTCAATAATTTTATTTTCTTATTTTCTTTTAGTATTTGTCGCACAAAAAACGCAATTTAGTATTTTTGACGGGATTTAGATTTTTCTAGCATTAGACGGATCAATTGGAATAAATCGGAACCATCATGGCACACCTAAATGGAAAACTAAAAATTGAATTTTAAAAAATTTTGACGTTTGAAATGTCACTTATTTGTTGGATCCAGAAAATTATGCAGATTTCAGAAATGTAATAATATACAATGTGTTCCATTTAAAAATCGAGAGTTGGTATCACTTCTGGCGAAACCGGAAGTGGAAAAAAAACATTTTTAGGTCAAAAAGTGAAGCTTATTATATTAATAGCATGTCCCAAAATTCAATAAATTACCTCTGAAACTAACGGAAATACGGGGGGTGTACCATGATCCTGTCACACCCGGTATTGGTAGGTCCGAGGTCAATGAAAACGGATGTCTGCACATCAAACAAAATGGGCGGAGTGTCTCATCTGTAATGTTTTCTAATCTGTGGTATTATCCACAATAACATTGATTTGAAATGAGAATCGCAAAAAAAATTCACCAAAAAATTATTCAAGAGATTCATCAAAAACAGCCAAACTATATATTCTGAAACCAATTAGCAACTACAAGCTTGTTATCAATGGAAAAGGAGTGCAAAGTAATAAGATGTGATTATTGATTCAAGATTGTATTTTTCATTATTCCATCAGCGGATAAAGTACGGTTCATAAAGTGTGGATAAAACTTCAACGTTAGTTGATTTTGGATAAAAGACTCAGTAGGACATTAATTTTTTATAAAATACTGTTTTTCCCATATTTAGCCATCTTTATGTGTGATTAGAAACATGTCTTGAGTAGCATCATTAGCATTATTCAAGTAATATTTCAGGTTGAAATTTGAATGTTCCCATACAGTTATTGTCGCATGAGGAAATACTCGTTTATATACAGTATTTGCATACGACGATTCCCTTAAATTGGCGCATTCAACAAGATAATCCCTTGAATAATTTATAACGGGAGTGTACAAAAACTACACATCGGACAGAAACCACAGTTGAATTACGTGGTATTATCTATAATTTCCGCGATATTGACATGAGTTTTTGAAAACATAATTCATAATAATCCTAAAAAAACTGAGATTCAATCAAAAAATAGTTATATTTGTATTAAGTGGCACATTAGTGTTGATATATTCTCTCGAATGTGCCATGAACACATGAATTTTATACACGAAATAAAAACAACATTGAAAAATGGAAAAGCCATAAATTGGACAACAATTTTAGAAAGAGAAATTGGTCTATCCAATTAGAATATCAAACATAGTTTGAAATGAATGTCTGGTAGACTACGAGCAGAAAACAACTACTTTCCTGGTAAATACCACGCAGAACATTGAATTATATCTGCTCGTAATCCATGCAACGATTCACACTGTGAATGCAGATCGCAAATGTTTCTTTCTTCCTAAGACGTGACAAATTCACATCGGGACAGGCACGCCTAACAACCTACAGACCGGTTTCGGGCTTATTGGCCCTCATCAGTGCAGGGTAGTTATCCGAGTAGAGACCGTAAGATAAGCCCGAAACCGGTCTGTAGGTTGTTAGGCGTGCCTGTCCCGATGTGAATTTGTCACGTCTTAGGAAGAAAGAAACATTTGCGATCTGCATTCACAGTGTGAATCGTTGCATGGATTACGAGCAGATATAATTCAATGTTCTGCGTGGTATTTACCAGGAAAGTAGTTGTTTTCTGCTCGTAGTCTACCAGACATTCATTTCAAACTATGTTTGATATTCTAATTGGATAGACTAATTTCTCTTTCTAAAAAACAACATTGTTTGTACAACTGTGAATGAGAATTTACATCGTCTGAAATACACATATATAAGATAGTTTGAATAACGAAATTGAGATTTCTAACAAAATATTTAATTAAAATACCTAATAAAATTGTGGAATCAACTCTTCGAGAAATATCTGACGTTTCTGATAAGCAACAACATGAAACATCTTCAGGAATTTATGTTGGAAGTGATTAAAATGTTACTATCGATTATTATTCCAATAAATGAAATTGTATTATGATGAATAATAATTGACTTTGTTGAAAATGAATCTTTCAAAAAGTAATATTTCATGTTTATTTTGTGAATTATTTTGGCAGTGAAAAAAAGTAAAACGCATCAATAGAGATACAAAAATGTCAAGTTTTTTGACAGTTGTACTAAAATCAGTTTTTTGTAACTCTGCTTGTCATTAAGGAAACTTGGTTATTTTTCCTAACCATGCATTTGATACATTTACACGTTTCGTATGTTAAAAATAGGGAGTTGAGAAAACGTGATGTAATTTTTCGATCGAACGGAACACACTTAGATTTCCATTCAGATCGACAATGTCCCGTCAACGCCGCCTTCAGTTTCAGGGGCCGCGGAGGCTTCCGAGGCGTCGGCTACCGAGGGGGCTACAGGCAGAACAACTACAGGCAGCCGCAGCGCCCCAACAAGGACCAAAACTCTGGAGCACCCCAGCAACAGCAGCAGCAAGGTAATCGTTCGACCGAACCGCAAAACAAGAAACAGCTAAGCGCCGCGGAAAGTAAGTCGTCGACCGTCGTCGCTTTGCCTTCGTTGAACGGTTCCGATGAAAAATTGGAAGATGAGCCGGTTCAGGCCATTGAAACGAAATCGCCAGAACCTGTGGTACAGGTATCTTTGCAGAGTCATATCTAATGGGGGAACTAACTCTGGGTGTTGTGTTTCTTGTTTCGGTTCCTGTTCTTTTTGTGGTGGTTTTTGTTGAGGCGATTTGGCGAACTCGGTTAAAACTATGGAATCTCCATGTATTCATGAAATAAGATTTTTGGAATCAACATCTAAACTGTACAAATCAAGGGATTCACGAGGTATTGACATTCTTTATATTCTTCACATATTACAGAAAAAACTTCAGTCAATTTTCATATCCATGAACAGCACTCCAGACAATATGATTATTTAAAAATCGTCCATATGAAAATGAAATTCGTAAAAGAATCGTAATGTTTCGGTGGAATAACATTTATAATAGCTTACTAAATAGGTTAAAAGCCCTCAATCTTGATAACGTTCAAAATTGAACGAAAAAAATTAATATTTTTTTCATTTTGGTTCTATAATGAAGTCATTATGAAACGCATATATTATTATTCGGAGTTGAGTACAAGTCAGAAGAGTGCCAAGCTTCTGAGCTATTTTGAATTTGGTGATAATAGCAGTGAAAAATTCAATGTTTTTATTGCTAAATTTAGATATTGTAAACTTTGTCATTGTAACAAATCGAAGATGTTTCTGTTATTTATCGATATTACATACATTTTTTCTATAAAATACTTCAAATTAATGCAATTAATGTCGCACTTGTTCACTTGGAGCACTCCTCGCTTCGCTCGTCGTACTCCAATCAACGCGTGCGACAAAATATCGTCTTGTAAAACTTGTATCATAATATACTATTAACGATTTAACTTTTTCCTTCACGTTGCTACATTCTGATTCAACTGTTGATTATCTCCTTTGATTTTTTTCCTGTCCCCCCCAAAAACATGTGTTTCTTGGGATTAATAATTGTTACATTTCTTGATATTATTGATATATCTTAATATATTGGGCTGTTAACTATCCTGAGTGATTTACAAGAAAAGTTCTCCTGAGTTTTGGGTGTAACACAAACAAATCTTTTTTCAATTGTGTATTTGTCTTATTTAATGGGTACATTTTCAAGCTGTTATGCAACTAAACTTGACACTCCTTTTTGTAGTTGTAGATTCTGGGTATGTTTTATTGGTTTATTTTATGGCACAAATAATTTTCTTTGTTTGATTTTTTGTGCCAATTCAAGGAAATGACACATTTTTTGAAGATTCTGGATGTTCTATTGGTTCATATTATGGTATTACACTTAATTTTCTTTTTTTAATTTTTGTGCCAATTCAAGGAAGTGTCACATTTTTTGAAACTCCGAATAAGCGAAAAAGATTGGTTTATGTTATGGTACACTTATCATTTCCTTTATTTTAATTTTATCATTCAACTATTTGAAGTTCTTGTGGTATTGTTGAGTATGTTTATTATCATTACTGATTTTGATCAAAATTTTACAGTAAAATAGAAGACATGCCAAGAAGAAGACCTGACATCGGCCAGATGAAACTGTTATGTTAGGACTCCAGTGGACTGTGTGAAGTTTTTTTAGTGATCTGTGATTAATCGGAAAAATAAAATGCATGACACTTGGAAAATTGCATTGTTGTTGCATTAAAAAAATAGAGTATTCTTATATTTGTGACGACTGTAGAAAATAATTCCAATTATAATCTAAATGTTAGGGTACAGAATTTGCATTGACAAGTTAGCTGGTTTAATTTTGTGATCTCAGTTTAAAAGATATATGAAATGTATTAGTTAGAATTCAGAAATGCAAGGTAAACAAATTACAATTCTGTCTCCTAAAGTCCACTTATCCAGAGGGACTTCATGCTCTTGAAGATAACCGACCTTGAGACTAGCTTTAAACATAACTGGAATTCGAAGTCAGTTCTTTATTATCACTTGAGAACTCCTTTAGGGAATCTGATTTTTGCCAAAGTTCGATGTTTTTAATTTATTGGATAAGAGTTGGCTAAAATTATGTGGACAAGTTTTCGAATATTTGTTAGCACAAAATGATAAGGTAACTGGGTGTAACGGCAATTGGGAAATTTTTAAGTAAGGTTGTTTTTTTTTTGGTTCATTAAATTTTCAGTTTGTGTTCTGGTTGATGCTAACAAATTTTTGATTTTGAATGTATTCCATGAGTTGATAGTATTGAATTTGAATTGTTCCCGAATTAATTGTGCATACATAATCTTTTTTACACTGTAGCTTTATATTCGGATAAGAGATATTTTTCATTTTTTATTGTGTGAATAGCATTTTAACTTATAAGGTGATTAAATTATTGAGTTCAGATAGAAAGTTTTTTTCATATGATTTGTTGTAACTGGATAATTATTGTTGATATAGACTTTTATATTAAGCAATTTGAAATAAAAAATATTTAAAGTACCTTTTTTCATTTATATTGCCTAAAAACTATACTAATCAACCATTCCACAAACATTGTTGTTACAACTACTGATGTGGGGCAGCTCTTCGAAAATCTTCATTTATTTACAACGCCCTGTATTTATAATATCGTTTCCGGCTGTGCATGATCTATTATGGTCTGGGAATTTTTGACAGAAATAATGAGCAATACGTCGACTAAAAAATTTATTATCACCCTTTATACAGTCTATGATAGAAATGTTCATAATATTGATCTGTGATTAATTAACATTTTCATTCAAGAATATAATATGAGGTTTGAAAATCACTATATTTTGATTTCAAATTCATTATAATCTGGCTATCGGTATATTCAGCTCCACAAAACAAATTGCTTAAAATCTTACATCTCTTGCAGTTACGGTCGTTACGCATTTTTTCACAAAATACGAAAAATTCAGAACGGCTACTTTGACTTTGAATATTGTGTAGGCACCGTCCAATCCATAAACGGAAGTAAAAAAACAACCAAGATGATACAATTGACCTAATTCTGAACTATATCTAAATGATCTTAATAATCTCAATCACAAATAAAGATGTGAATGGCTCATGCATGTCAAGAAATTTACAACGTATTCCTATAAATTATATAATAAAGCGGTACAAATAAAAAAATTATTTATCAACCTAATATTAAACACATCACATATCAAACGAACAATAATTGTCGTATTTTCATTGGTGAGCACCAATTAGCTTAGGTGCCTAGAGATCCATGTTAGTCAAAGTGGTCACATACTTTTTGGGGTTCATAAAACGAAATCTTTTTTATTAGTCATTACACCTCAGAGTGATTGTTCAAGGAGAAGGATGGTTTCAAAGTTTCAACTCTTGCAAATTAATACGTCTTGCAAACCCTTCTGCTTATAGTTAGGTTATTTTCAACTATGAAATAACATAAGAGCACTAACAGCATGTCCATTACTAACAACATGAGTTTTTGTGTTCAAATATTAATCAAAATTCCCCAATCTAATATTCATTGGAAAAGCCAGCAATCCATTTTGAATATATATTCGGAGAATTTGAAACATTTTATATATCTACCAACAATGGGACAACAAAATTATTACTCACCCACAGGCGGGACATTTCAGGTTCTTTAACATGAAGATATCCTAAAAATGCAAAGTGCAATCGAATCTTGAGCAAAGTATACTAATTTTTCATTATGACCTTTCAGTCATACAGGAGGGGCAATATAATTAGCGAATGGAATGATTAAAATTTTACAAGTTTCTTGAAAACAATTAGTTAGGCACCCAATGACACTAAGGTATAAGAGTCGAGTCTCACGCTGTTAAAGTTCCTTCCTATTATCACTACAAATGGTTTTTAATAAAAGTGCCTATGAGATTTGTTCTGCTCATGCAACATTTACATCCATATAACAATTCAGGTCTGATAATTATATTACTTTGGTACACCCTGAATATTTAAACAAGAAGAAAAACAATTATTATATGGAAGCAACGAAACAATAACTTCACACAGCTGAACAATATTGTTGGAATAAAGCAGCAATGAGGATGTATGATTATTGACAATTTGAAGAAACCATTTTGAGAAGATAATTCTGATCAAATGAAAGATTTACTTCAATTTGAAATATCTTCGAAAATTCAACAATATTTGATTACAAAATTCGGCTACTGCTCATACCCGCTGTTTCCAAAGGTGGCTACTCATATAACTAACTCACTTCCTAAAAATAGCCGGTATTTTACTTGATAATCTTTACGATTCATCTAGGCTTCCGGTAATTTGAGTCAAGAATTTTGCGTGAGTTTTTGGGCATAAAGAAATATCTTTGAATAAACGCAATGCAACTCATGCAAAAATTGAAATTTTGCTTTTTGTCTTTTCCCTAGTTTAAATTTCCCAAATCAAATGTACAGGATGTCCCAAATTCACGGACCAACATGGGAACTCGGCAACTGTTCAGTTAAAGGGTCAGTTAAATTAGGAAAAAATAGTTGAACAGTTCTTGAGATATTTTGAGATATGTGAAAAAAAAACATTTATTGGCTTTATTTTAATAGATACGCAAAAAAAGCTATTTTTCATGCTCTATATAACTTGTCAGTACAGAATTTGTACGACGTTTCATCATTCCAAGGCCGCTAGAAATACACAACGTTTTCCTTAACCGTGTTCCCCATGTTGGTCCGCGAATTTGGGACACCCTGTACATCCAGAAGAAGGCGTGGGTTCGCGCTGCATCTTTCAACGTATATTTGTTACGCTCAATAGTCGCTTTTGGGCTATGCCCGAAAAAAATACGCAAAACTAATTTTGAGCAATTAATATTTCCAAAACCCGAAATTTTCTCGATCACAAAAGAAATAAATTCAAAACAAAAAACAACATGACCCTACTTTTCATTCTGGGTTGAGAGGCTGTAAAATAAGCAGAACTAGTGCTGGTCATGCAGAAATGTACATAACTACTTTTGTACACTTCAAATTGCACAAAACCAGTTATCATTATTTTTCAATGCTCAATAACCGTATACATTCAAAATTTCGGATTTGGGAAACATTCCTTACTCAAAACTAGTTTAGCGTATTTTTTTCGGGCGTTGCCCGAATTCGACTATTCGCGATAGGTGCTAAGCACCTAGCGGTGACTCGAAGTAGAATAACTACTGAACTTTCTGGTGGATTATCCACTGACAAATTAAACCTCTGTTGTGTTTACGTTCGGTTCTGATGTGAGAGGTGTATTTCCAGCGGTTTTTCGAGAGTTCTCATCCATGTGAAATCGTATGTAATGTCACAAATACGAAAAAAAAAAGAACAAAAACGATACCTTTTCGGGAAGTTCGAGTTGTTACCATCAGGCAGCGCTACGTGTCACGGTGGATTTATGCAAGTCGTAAGTTTTAAGTCTCAAGTTTTAAGTAATAAGTCATAAGAAGTTCATCCATTGGTTTTCAATGTCACCATTTATACAGCTGTCATAAGTTTTGAGTTCTAAGAAAAGTTGGCCAACATTTACCTCTTACGACTTACGACTTAAAACTCGATCGATTTGCGCATGCGTCTGATTTTGCAAAAGGGTATCGTAACAAACAGCAGGAGTTTAATGCATGTAAAGCAAATAGACATAAATAAAAATAGCATGAAGGCTGGAAATTTGGATTGAATAGAAGGAATGAGAAAAATGAGCACACAAAATAACAGGATTGACACTATTGACAGTCCTTAAAACTTCTTGCATAAATGGTCCATTTTTCCTTACGACTTAAAACTTAAGACTTAAAACTAACGAATTAAAACTAAAGACTTAAAACCTCTGCATAAATCCACCGTTAATTCCCATCGCGAATTGCGCTCAACATTTTCAATACCCATCGAGCGCCTTCCGGCACAAAAACTCATGACATAAGAAGGAAACGGAGCCCGTTCCAGCTCTTTTAGATAATTACACGAAACGAGAAGCAGCGACAATGTACACATTCCTACACACCGCGGACCCCTTGCGATTACATCGGCCCCTCGATGATGCTCACTTTCATAAAGTAGTAGTACATGCTGCGCACGAGCATGATGAGCGCCAAGAGGAAGGCGCCCACGTAGGCCACGTAAACGCCGCTGTGGGAGCTCGCGTAGCTGTACGTGCCGGCTGTGACGCCTATGGCGATGACGAGCATCGCCATAGCGAGCACCAGGAACACGTTGCCGCGGCCTCGAGCGTAGTCGAGACCGACCGAGGAGACCTTGCGGCAGTGGGGGCAGCGCGCCAGCGCGTTGTTCAGCGTGTTGAACTGGGGAGGAAGCGGAGTTAGTGAGGTTAGATAGATAGATAGCTTTATTCAAAGAATTATACTTATACATCTTGCAATATACATCTACAATTAGGTGAACTAGCGTCAAAAATATAGATGTTTAGTTTACAAATTTAAAGAAAAAAAGTAAACTAACATCTGCGCTAAATGGTAAAAAATTCAAAAAAAATGAGTAAAAACAAAACAAACAAACATTTTAAACTTGTTGAGTAAATTAGATAAAATATACATATGTTGATGTTGAATCAAAATAAATTTGAATCAAGGAACTTGTATACACTGTATGGTTCGATATTGGTTAATAACTCCAGTACATTATGTTTGAATTTTTTGAGACAGGTTTCGATTTTCACTTCAGCTGGTAGTCTATTATAAAACTTAATACACGAATACATAGGTGTTTTTTTTCCTCTGCATGACTGCCTATTACTGTTTCCCAACAATAGGATCACTCTCTTGGCGGGAGGTGCATTTTTCAACAACAAATTTGTGTTTTTGTTTAGTTTTCGGTAGGTTTTCTGTTTTTTGATGTTACTCATTGATTAAAACGTAAAGTCCCTCATTATTTCACTTTCGAAATCAATAATAATATCACAGATTAGAAAACCTTACAGATGAAACAGTCACGACAGAGTGAATATAATTAGAGAGAGTTATCGATAGCGCAACATTTAAAGGTCCCGTCATCGATATGCGCAGGCGCTAAAATATTGATCATTTTGTTGGTTATGTTACAAATGTTTTCGTTATACACGATTCACGATAAAATTTGTCGGATGGGTTTATGTTCCTACAATGTATTACATATTTTCCATAAACTACATATAATTCAAAAGGAAAAGTAATAAAAGCTTTGAGGATTATCACAGCACAGATAACACAACTTGTGATCATAGGTATATATCTTCATGATCTGGCAGGTGAATCAGGTACAATAATATGTTCAATGGCAATCATTACTGTGTACATAAAGATTGCAAATCATCTTCAAATAAATCGGACGATATCAAATCACATTGTTTGTTGATATTCTCCGATTTATTTGAAGATGATTTGCAATCTTCATATACACAGTAATTATTGCCAATAAACATATCATTGTACCTGATTCACATTCCAGGTAATGAAGGTATATCTATACCTATGACCACAAGTTGTTCAATCTGTGCTGTGATAATCCTCAAAACCATTATAACTTTTCCTTTTGAATTACACTTTATGGAAAATATGTTATACATTGTAAGAACATAAACCCATCCGAAATACTGGATCGTGAATCGTGTAAAACGAACACACTTGTAACATAACCAACAAAATGATGACAACGATGTAAACAAAACACGCGATCAATATTTTAGCGCCTCCGCATATCTATGTCAGGATCTTTAAATATTGCGTTTCCCACATCTCTATCTAATTTTATTCGCTCTGTCTGTCTGTCTCATCTGTAAAGTCCGTATTACATGGTGCAGAAATTGATACAGAAAATGTTCCATTTTCTCAAACAGACTGTTGTACAGAAAAAATGGTCAAATTGTCTGCAAATAAATATTGTTTGGTAATACACGATATCAATAATTCAACACATAAGCATGCGCAATATGTGAATCCAAACGACTTTTATGTGGATTTTAACCTCATTTTAACCCAACTTGTTGAGAGATGCTTTTGAAAATTTTCTGCTCCCCCTTGTGAATCCGTGGTACCTACACCCTCTACACAAACAAGGATGTATCCAATAAATCATTCTTTGACTGTGGCAGCTTCAGCTTGCAGTGCTTTTTAATATGTTAACATTAATGAAAATTTATATGGAGATACATAATAATAGCAGGAAAAGACGGCTTTGGAATCGCGAATGGCTGAGAAGGAGAGATAATGGCAGAGGTGTACTTAATATGGTTGAGAATGAACTTCTTGTTGAGGATGCTTATCAGCATACAAAAATCGGTATTCTTCTATTAGTGCCAAATTGCCCTAACTGTGCCCAAAGACTCTCACTTTTATTTGTATTTCGAGGCGATTCGCGAAATATGATGATATTAATAAAATTAACCTCACAAATATTCGCAAAAACAAAAACAATAATGCTGCAATGCAATAATCACACTGTGCATGATCACATACAAAAAATTTGACCGAAAATAGAACCTGTCCTATATTTCTTGGATGGAATATTCAGATTCAGTTTTTCTGTAATACACGCGGCAGAAAATATTGCCTTCACATTTTCATACAGTAAATGTAATACGAACTTTAGGTTTCCTAATCTGATGTCCCTAAAGCTACAACAGCATTTACAGCACACTCCAAAAAAAAGTAGTCCATAATTTTGTACACATTTATTACAAATTTGCGTCGCAAACAAACATTTTTTTACAGTTCCCGTTTTCCAGAAAAAAGGCGTGGGCTATCTTTTGATTAAAGCTGCACCACACACTCTGTATTTTTAAAAATATGCAAATATATAATGATGAACCGATTGCCAGAATTTCTTACACATTTATTACAGATCATTCATCGAAAATCCCAAAGCCAAGGGGTTAAATACCCCCAAACATCGAATAATCCCTATAATATATGTCAATACGTAGACGGTCACATAATTATTCAAAAAACATCTCACACAATCGAAAAAACCATCGAAGTTACTTAATTCACTTTATGATGGATCCAAAGGAGTTGAACACCATCAAACATCTCGAAACTCCAATTACATGCATGGGTCATTACGTAGACTCGGTGACGGAAATTTCCATGAACCAGTAAAAATATTTGTTGTTTTACTGTTACATACTGTTAAGGGATTAATCATTCCAAATGAAATGTTCAAGAAAACATCCCCGAAATTATAAGGAAAAATATTCGAATACTGTCCGCGTTTATTGATTAGGATTTTCTGAATTGAAATAATGAACGAAATATTTTGCTTTTTGAGTTATGAATTTATTAGTGTTCCACAAGCTTGTATTCTATATGCTCATTTATATTGTTATTGATTTATTCTGATAATCAGAATCAGAAATCTGCAAAGTGGGACATTGTAATTAATTTTGGAAACAGAATATTCCTGAATAATATGATATAAACGGTTTTTTATTGAGTTTAAAATTTGCCGTAAATGCTGGTGTAGCTTTAGGAACATCCTAATCTGTGCCTGTGCGCACGCAATCGCAATTAGTTGCCATGTAAAAGTTACAACAGGATGCATCAAAATTCTCAATATCGGTTGATGGCGAGGTCAACAATAGAAAAGGGGTTCCTCACCAAGAAAGTGTCGTGACAGTGTCCACACGTGACCCTGCACATGCCCGGCATTGTCGGCACGGGTGGTGTTACGGGGCTGGGCGCCAAATTGATGATCCTCTTGCAGTTCGGCCTCGGACAGGCGATCCTCTGCGAAGACGACTTGCAGATCAGGAGACAGTTGCAGGGGCAGCGGACGTACTTCTTGCCGGGGGGCGCGTTCCTTATCGGCTGAAGATAACGCAAAATCACTCGAGGTAAATCAAAAGTTAGTTACGGCTGAGAGACTTGTAATGGTGCGTTACTAAATGGATAGTTGTTGATTCATTTTACAGAGCACTCATAATCAAACACTATGGCTGAGCAGTCTGTTTGAGAAACATGTCACACAACATAATAATTAGTTTCAAGTACGAATATTCACTGAGATAATGCGCGAAAATAAACAGAGAAGGTATATGTGTGACAAAAATAACATTCAAGAGTTGAATAATTCGAAATTATAACTGTAATATCTACAATATACGAATTTTACACTAGTTCCTACATTAGAACATTTGAAATTCAAGATTCTTCAAATTTATTGTAGATGAATTCTTTTGAATACTTGTGAGCAACTTTTACAACAACAACTTTCTATTTCATGAGAGATTTTTTTCATGAAACTACGAATGGGATATGTATAATCTTGTTTACTACTTGATACATTTTGGTAGAATTAGGAGTGTAATTTTTAATGATTTGGATGATTCATTTTATCGGCTCACAAATATAGATTGCATATTCAGTGAGTAGGTCTGCACGAATTATTCTGATGTTTTTTACACAGAAAAACTCACTGCAGCTCATGACTTAAGCTCAAGCACCAAATGATCCCAATGTCATACCACAGTACACTACCAATACAAACATGTTCAATAATATAACACATCGATATTAATATGGATGAAAGAAATATCGGCACGGCTGTTTATGATACCATGATATTAATAAATGTTATGAAATATTAAAAAAACAAATACCATATCAACATATCTATTTTTTGCATAAATATTTCTGGCCAGTCCTTTGGCTTCTATAACTATTTAATTTCAAGAAACTGGTATTCTTTGAAATGGGGAAAATCTGTTTTTTTATATCTGAAAGGAAAACTGACAATGACATATTGAAAGAATATAGATACTTAACTAAAATTCCTTGAATAAAGTAATAATTATTCAGTGTATGAAAAAATGTCTTACAAGAAGTTTCTTTAAACTCAGTAGCTGAATACTTCTTTACATTTTTATTTGCAGTTCTCCTTTCAGGATAACTTTCTTTGAGTGGGTAATCCACAAACAATTTTTGAAATAAGGCATTTGGATAACTTAGTAGATGCTTAACCATAGCAAACTGACATTATAGATGGTTTTGTATCAAATACATTGGAAATATATATTTTTGAAAATCAGAAGAAGGTGACCTTTCAAAATATTATACAATAACATCTGAAAAAACAAAACTTTCTTTCATAGTTTGTATGCACCAGAAAAAAAGTTATCATTCACGTTTTTTGTTTTGGATATCAAATATATTCATTTTCAGATATCAGCATATCATCAAGTTGTGAAAATAAGGTAATAACCCAGTAAAATAAATATATGTCATGCATGTGATATCTGTGAGATGTGTGACTTAGATACACTATATTTTGTAAGCAAGTAAGGACAAAATTAAAAATCCATGGGCTATGAAAATTTACACATGCTCTCTGAAGAAATCTAATGTACAAATAATTTAGAGTTGATATTCATATTCCTATAACACACTTTATATTGTCCATGACTACTTACTGTGGCTTCATTACACTGAGCACATTTGACAACATGCTGATCCCTTTTTCCAGATATATCAATCATAGCTTGGCAAACTCTACATGTTACCATGGGCACTCCTCCACCCTCTGAAGGTTGATAAAATGGTGGAGGAAGCTCATCTGGACCAATGGGAGAGACAGTAGCTTGTTGCCCTAAAGAAAATGAAAAAAAAATTGCTTAACACTTTTTTTCTTTCACTCATCTAAGCAATTTCATAACTCCTTGACATAAATGTTTCTCCAAGTATCAAACTGACTATGTATATGAAATCATCTCATGCTTTATAATCCTAATCTTATCCTCCCAACCCTTTCCAAACCTACTTTTGCTTTTTATTATTTCATATTGACTAGTTTCAACAATTTCAAATGTTTCAAAAGTCATCTCAACATTTAGAATAGCACATTTAGAACTAATTATGCTAGTGATTTTGATATCTTAAATTTGATGAAAACCACTTCATAAGTGAAAAATCCAGAAAGAAAACAAAAATATGAAATATGAGTGAATATCATCTCAACATTTTCAAGAAAATTTTTAAATTGAATATCATATGGATGGTGTGAACAGTATTCCTATTTTTTACTGATAGTGAAAATTTTTAATTTGAAGAGATCATTGAAAAAAATACCATAACTCAATATCTTCTCAATACTGAATTTCAGGTATATGATTACTTTATTTCCATAATATATGATAACATTCTGAATAATAATATTGAATTTACTGTTGTAGAATCATTGATTTGTTGCGAATTTTGAAATCTAAAATCAGGAAGGAAATACCACCTCCTGAATGGGAACATAAACCTGTAACTTGGAATCTTGCTTGGTATTGACTATAAATAAATGTGATTTCCAGGAAGCTATCAGCAAGTACTATATAAATCAATAACTACATTTCAGATCAAGAAAAACACTTATATAGGCTACTCTGTACAGATAAGAGCAGATAAAAATCATTTGTTTACATTCATTTAATATGGATAAAATTTTGATTCCTCAAATACTCTGATTTCTGCTGTAACTATCTTGGAGAAACAAAATAAAAATAGATGGCCATAATTATAAAATAGGTGTCAACTAATGATAATTATGAACGCTTCCCCCATAACTAAAAACTGAACATAAAAATTATAATTCTGACGTTCTCACCAGAAACGTCTCCATTGTAGGTTGTGCTTTCGGTAGCTAAAAGCGGTTGATTTTCTCCTTCATTACTATCTCCCATCTTGTGATGGATATTGATCAATCTTAAGAAGAGTATTACGGAAAAAATATACGAATTACTAACAAAGATTTGCTACATGAAGACTAGACATTGCACAAAAACAGACCAACAAAATTTTTATTGTTAATAAGTAATGACAATTGACAAATCATCACAGCTGTAAAATGACATAGAACCATAGATTGAACAGGGATATGGAGGCCTATGCTTCGCTTTGAGCCCATAGAAATCATATTATATTATAATACATATCTATGTTTGAGCCTAATGGTGCTTTCACCAATGAGCTTTCGTTTGGTTCAAACCTGGCGACAAAACAACTGGTTCATGACGTAAGGCATGGATAAAATAAGGTTTTAGTTAACTCGCTGAGGGCCGGTTTATCAATGCAGGGTTAGGTTAATATAACCCAAGGTTAACAGCTAACTCTGGGATAAAATGTTTATTCACTTCGAGGTGGGGAGTTAGCTCTAGGATAAAGTTAACCCCGGGTCAGCTAACCCCGCAGGATAACCCTCCATTGATAAACCGGCCCTGAATAAGGGATGGAGTCAGTTACGACAGGAAGGTAAATGCAAATTTATAGTCTCAACCTTGTCTCAACACGGAGCTTTCAAGTTTTTGTTCACCTTCATTTGAATTGAAGCCTTTTTAAAATGAAAGCTGAACGGTATTTGTGATAGAGGCTATTCGAAGAGAACGATAGTAGCGCATCTTCAGAATGTCCTTCGAACAGAAACCTTGTCAAAAATTTTGTATATACGCACAATCTATGATGTACCGAGCCACTCGTGCCACAATACAACACAGTATTCACAGTACACACAGGGCAAGATAATAATCATTTCATTTTTCATGTCAGGTTCATGGCCACGCCACTGATCCAAACTGATCATGTGCACAGAACAGACAGCAGTGTCATGTGTTTGATGTCGGTGGTGACACAGAGTTCTGTCAATGTTCTGTGGTGGTGCCGGTGGTGGTTTGATGATGTTTACAAATTTTGCAATGCATGCACAGTTTTGCAATATTCTGTATTCAATATTATTTAATTTATATTTATTATTCGCAAAAAACAAGGGAGTGTTATGTTAGCATATATTACTCCATAAATAAATCATTATATTTTCCATTGGATCAACATTATTACTATTTATTAAGTATGACTAGCTCTTCATCAGTATTCAATTTCGAAAATGAGCTATTTTTCTTTGAATCCGACCATTTAGCTCTTAGGGGAAACAATGATTATTGTGAGGTGTTGAAGACCATAGTGATTCTCTCTGCCCAGAGGGAAAAAGTTATAAAAGTAGTAGTGTAAGGATATATTGTTCCAAATATTAAATTTAATTGTTTAAGGACTATAATAAAGTACTGCAAATGAAAAAGGAATTGCTAGAAGATCCAACAACCATTATTGAGAAGTTTCAACTCCAGGAGAATTTTGATTTTGACATCCCAAAAGTGGAGGAGCTACCTAAGGTAGGTTTAATTAATTGATTGCATTACATTCATTGTTTCTAATGAATAGATTTATTGATGTTTTTTATTGTTCCCCTGATTGGAAAAACATCCTACTTTGTCTTATAAAAACATACAACCCTGGAACCACTGAAAGGGGCCTTTGTTATGACCTTGATATATTCCATTATTGTTTCAGTTACCTGTTATAAATTTCAAGAAGTATGATGTGACTATTCCAGAGTCAGAACTCATGACTATATATGCAGATTCTATTCAAGATGTTAAACCTGAAGAAGATATAAAAAAAGATAAGAATGATAGCAGAGTGAGTACATTTTTTTATAAATAATAAATTATTTCAAATGGTTGTGACTCAATAATACAATCTTATATTGTTTTACTTAGGGATGGACTGTTGAAGAACAGAAAAAACTGGAAGAATTGCTGTTGGTGTACCCTCCAGAACCAATTGAAAGGAAAAGATACCAAAAGATTGCAAAAGCTCTAGGTGGGTTGACATTTTCAAAAATCTCTTATCTTTCTCTATTGATCATGTCTATGTTGTTTCATAGGTAATCGAACTGTATCACAAGTTTCAAGTAGATTGCAAAAGTATTTTTTGAAATTATACAGAGCAGGATTACCAATACCTGGTAGACCACCAAAATCTGGGGAAAGAAATAAGGTAAATATCCTTCAATTCATTTTCTTTACTCATGTTAGTATACCTAATTGTAATGATTTTCAATCTCTAGCCCTATTTGCATCCATTTCATCAGATATGCTTAGTTACATGGAACAATGTGGATACAATGTCCAAAAAAATCATATACATACTAAAATAGTATTAACTATGGTTACTCACTGTGAAAACAACAAAAAAGTATATTTGAAAAATTAAGTATAATTTAAGTAAATAAAATAAACTATCACATGAACCACTCACTAATTTCTGTACTTATTCACAAGTTGAATTCTATACTGGTGATTATCTTCTTTAGTCTTATTAAAAGAAGAGAAAAAGTTGAAAAATGAATAATTACTTTCAATTTCATTGTTGTTTTATTCAAATTAACATTTAATGTAGTGCCTGCCTGCTCTAAAAATAATTTTTTTTTGTTATTTTTATTCATCTGATTTGTAACTTTTTACACATTTTGGAAAGATGGATCTTATCAGAGCTGCCCAATGCAATCTAACTAATTACATATATTTCTGCACAAATATTGAATCTGACACAGTTTTCAAGACTTCATATAATACTTAATTATATTAATTCTATCTGTGTATACTTATTTTGTATAATAATGAATAAATATTTCAGAAATTAATGCATAAACACCAACGTTTCAACCATTACCTGTGGAAACCAACAACATTTTTCCCTGAATTCACCACTCCTGTTGTGATGAATGATCAAGAAGCCACTCCAGGTCCCAGTGTAAATTTTGTACCTTCCACTTCTACTCCTTCTTCAGCAAAACCAAATTACTTATTACCCTCAGAATATCACCATCAGAGTAATGAAAACGGACAGAAAAGTGGTGTGGAGCTGAAGGTGCAGTTATTGAAGAGAGTGAGAAGTGAGAAGGTTTTAGAGCAACAAGAACCAAATATGTACAAACATTTGGGATACAAGGTTTGTACAAAATTACTGTCTTTCTAGCATAGGATGAAATTTATCCATATGTCCTATATATCAATAATCCATGCTCTGATCTAATCAATTAAATCTATAATTTTTCGGAAAAAAATAGCCATTTCCATTATCAGTAATTATTATTTCTGCTTTTTGTTCAAGGAATTGATGTTTTTCTGATAAATGCTACAAGTTAGGGATATTTCATTGACTTCCAGCCCGAAATTCTCAATTTATTAAGTCAATAACATCAATCATGACTATGAACAGATGTTGGTTTCTAAGATACAAATAATACAAGGCAATATATATAGTATAATTTCTACATATATCTTGACCTTTTAAATCTCATAGTTGTGATTTCCAATACTAATCTCTAATTGAAAATGTCAGTTGAACATTTCCATCATTTGTAAAATATCTGAAATTACAATCATTTTGAAACGATTCTGATTTAATATTCCCGTTTTTTAGTGTGCAATAATAATAATAATTATATATATAGTATAATTTCTACAGATATTTTGATATTTGAAATCTAATACTAATCTCTAATGGGGAATATTCCTCAATTTGGCTTATTACAGCAAATGCAAGTATGAACTTATTGAATATGAGTTTCATTCATGAATTTTTCGAATTCGTTATGGAAATTATCTAATTTTATACTTCAAATATGGGGTTTTGAATTTTAAATCGCTTTGTTTCTACTTCACAAATTGGCAACAGCGCCTAGTAGGCTAGAAGAACAATAACTCACATCCCCACTTTCATTATGTACACTTGATGTCAAAACTGCTAACATAAAAGATAATCAGACAAAACATGAATTTCAGTCCAACAAAAACACCAATCCATTCTCAAGTCGAACGTAAACATATCCTCCAAAACTTAGTCGCGTAGCACAGAAATAAGCAGAATGGCGCCTAACCCACAGAACTTATTGGTAGTAGTTCTGTGTTCTAACCTGATCAAAATATGGCTATCTTTATTCACCTAAGCAACGTAATGTATTTGCTGTCCTTTATTATTTATGAAATATACAGTCGATGTTGCCAAATGGCAGAGATGAGTAATAACAAGATGTGCACGTCTTATGGAAGATTTGGAAATATAGTCACGTGATTGATTTTCGTTTCAATGTATTATCACAGATGGCGTTTAATGCATGAATCTCCATTTTTGTTGATGTGAAGTTAGCGTTTCGCAACTAATTCAAATTACGAACTTTCACGAACTTAGATTACATTACAGTGTGTTACAAGTGTTACAACAGTACTCGAGTTGATTTGTTCACTTCACGTTCATAGAAAACACTCCACTTCACGTTTTACTCTGTGGTTTTTTATATTTATTATTCATTTTCTTAAGGATGAAAGTTAAGTTTTGTTTGATAAATGATAACAGAGGTTTCATTAATATGGTGAGAAAATATGAATCACTATCAACTATTCATCCTGGTCTAAACAAAATTAACACATAAGACATGTGTAGATAATAACTTGAAGATTGGAAAAAAGTGCTCTGCATTGAAGATGCGCGATGTGCCTTTGAAGCAGATTCAAATGAAATTACTGAAAAAATCAAATTCAGGAATTTGTTGGTATATGGTGCCATGACCATAATTTCAGTTGCCACTTTAGTATGAAGAGGCTGTTTGCCTTTGAAATTGGGTTTCCACTTTTTATTTCTTTCTATCTCTATCCTCATTAGGGATCTTTTGATCATACAATTTGAAAAAAAAAACGAGCAATATGTAATATCAATTGATTATGAAAAATATCTTTTACTGTTGTATGAATAAATATTGAATTGTCAGTGATTATTTTTATACAATATTCAACAACACATTGGAAGTGATAATTATTTAATAATGATGACTAGTTGAAGATACATTGGCTGATGCATTTCTGTCCCTCTCCTCATCAATTTATTTACGTTTTTTTCATACTGATGGTCTTGAAAATGTTCTCATAGGTGCTTTGGATATTCAATCTATTACTGAGCAATGTATTATTATCCTCAGTGAAATGATATTCTCAAACTAGCCCTTTGTACAGTTCTACCCAACTCGAATCTTAGCTCAACATCTCCTGTAACAGAAAAAGAATAATCAAGTATATCACTCAGAACATAGTGAGTGTAAAATATCAACTGGTAGTGTGACGTACCTGAATAATTAACGATCCAATTTTTTGTTCGAAGAAAATCTTTGATTGGGAAACGAAATCCTCATTTCTGAGTACTCGCAATTTTATTTCCTGATCATGACATTGCCACTGTCACTGCATTTCTCAATAATAAATTGATTATACAAATATGCAACTGGAGTATTTCATATTGTTCAATAGTACTTTGATAAAGATATGAATGAAATTCTGATGCAAAACCACAATATTCACGAGAACGGGAAAAAATTTCCACCGTACAAAGTCGATAAAAATCAATAAAAACAAACAAAGTGGAAGACAGTTGAATACAAAAGACAAAGACAAACTGATGAAGAAAAAGACAGAAAAATCTGACCTTGAACATGGCAGCCAGATATGGCAGCTGAAAAAGCTATATTCACTCTTTGGAATCAACGGCACTAGTTCCATCTTGTGGTTGATTCCAAAAGCATGAAAAATATATTGCCAAATTTTAGCATTGACGTGCACATCTTGTTAGTGGGTTACTTATCTCTGCCAAATGGTGAAATAGAAACAAGATGCTTTAAATTTCAAATCCCCAATTAAAGTATCTTTTTTTTTAACATTTGAAATTGTTTTTTCGGAAAAAGGTTGAAATGGTAAGTTTGAAATGCGTCGTTTTGAAGATATTTAATAAGAATTACTTCATTATCGTCCGAAGGAGAATTCCCCATTGAAAGTATCAGTTTAACATTTGTAAAATATCTGAAATCACAATCATTTTGTAACGATTCTGATTTAATATTCCCGTTTTTTAGTGTGATTTCTGTGATTCTGACCCGATCGAAGGAGCCAGATGGCACTGTACTTCTTGTTCGGAATCCATCGACTTCTGCACGGACTGCGTTGTGTCCCAGTTGTTGTCCAACAGATGCCATCCACTGAACCACACACTGGCGATAATAAGGAACGACTCTGACAACCCGAATGTGCCTTTCAGCGACTCAGATTCGAATGGAGGCAGCGTTTTCATGAGCAAAAATGATAATAGCGACTCTAGTAGCAGCGATCAGGAGGACTTTGTTGACGATGCGGACAAATACAGGAAATCAGAAAAAGGGGCCAACATGGATATTGATATTGTCGAATAGGAAGGTAACTTTGATAGTGGTGGAGATGATTCATCAATGCATAACATTCCGTCTGCGTGTCCCCCTGGGGGTTATTTTGTTAATTATATTATGGAATGTAGGGCGGTAACGGATATACCGCTTTGAAAAAAGTGTAGAAATTAGAACTGCTGAGCAGATCTTAATGTTTGACAGCCGTTTTTATGGAATTGGTGATAATTTATCTTTTGAAAAAATATATCTTACAATGAGAAACTGTTCAACTAAAAAAAGTAAAATCCCAAGCTTATGACTGTTTTTATTTCTTTATATACCCAATTATGGTGACTCAAATGTGAAAAATAAGAATATATACTTACATAAATTAAAAACCCGATCGCAATAATATGATTCACGTTTCAATTCGAAAAAAGCATACATCTAGTTTTATTCCTCATACACAGTTCAAAATTTAAGAAAGAAACTATTATATTTTGTCATTATTTAATTTTTCTTATCACTTTACTCCTTACATAGTATGGAACTAGAAAATAAAAGAACAATGTGTAACATATTCATTCAGATTCTGGAGGTACAACATTGAATAAGAGCTGCACATAGTAGGTAATGGCATCTGAAACAAAAAAAAATATAATCTATATTCTATACATAATAGGAGAAGCCGAACATTTCCTAACCTATGGCTTTTTCTTCGAGATATACAAACTATTATTCCGAAAACCGGAAATTATTCGAAATAAAAAGTCCCTAACATTATTTTGTTGACTTGGCAAAATGATATGAAGAATGTCAATATATCTGATCGATTTTCGAAAAACTGGTTGATATAATTTTCCGCTAGAATCAGATTCACTAAAAAGTAGCTCCCCTCTATTGATTAACTTACTCATTATAGTTTGAGGTCTGTTCTTCTTGTATATGAACCAATAATAAATTGAAACTCCTACCAGCATAAAACCAAGTGCCATCAAATACTTAGGCGTGGGGTCCAGAATGATGGGGATCACACTGAGATACAGGGCGATCAGAAATATGAATACTGGTATAAATATAGGGACCTGAAACATGAAGTAAAAAAATATTGACTTATTTTCATATCAAAGCTGAACCTCACCTTATATGGACGATGAGTCTCTTTCATTGTTTTTCTCATCACTAGTAGCGAAATCATCGCTATACCATAAAACAGCCATATCAAAAAACTTGCGAATTCGATTAGCTGGAGAATTTCCCCAGTGGCAATAAATAAAAAACATATAATTCCTTGTAAAACCACAGCAGGACTTGGTGTGAGTTTTTTGTAATGAACATATGATAAACTCTCCAGCATAAATCCATCTTGTCCAGACACATAACACAGCCTAAAATATAATCACTATGATTGCGCGATGGAATATTTCAAATTCGGGAATATAATTAAAACAAAATTTATTTATTTTTGTAAATTTTGGGGGTACTCACCTTGTAACTCCAAATTGGAGACTGAGGGCACACCCAAAAGTACTGAGAGCCACGCCCAGTGGGATTATGATGGAAAATTTACCCAAGATTCGTTCCCCAAAGGTCACTGCCACTGCCTGAGCGTTGACCATTTCAGAAGGGGTGAGAACTGTCATATATGACATGTTCATGAAGACGTAGAGGATGGTCACCAAGGGAACTGCTATGTATATGCTCCGTGGTATGTTCCTGGTAATAATAAAAAAAATATATTTGAATGCATTAAACAAAATTGAGTTAATGAATATACAACGAAATATGAGATTAGTTCATCTTTTTTTTTGCGTGGGATTTGGCATTGGGAAACCCGTTTGCCACAGAAATTAGAGTAGTTCATCATTATGAATAATTTTCCAGACGAGTTTTTCTACCCCCCTCGTTGCTATGGAATATCTGATCATTTTGTAGTGATTTTTTTGTAGAGAAAATACCAACCGCGGAACCTTATTGAAAAAAATACTGCTTCCAACTATATAATAGAAGAGCAAATATTTTTAAATGAACCCGCTATTATTCAATTATTTTCAATGCTTAAGAGGGTTTTCCTCAACTGAAATATACAGAATATGGGGGATGTACTCACACATCTGGCTTCTTCAATTCTTCAGTAATACCAGTTACCGCTGACCTTGAAATGAAGAACATGATAGGTACTTTTCAAAAACATCTAGAAGAGCAAGTAATATTTTATAGGATTTTATATAGATTTCCTCACCATCCATCATAGGCCCAGAGGCCACTGTAGAAAGCTAAGGCATAATCTTTCGGAGATGTACTAGTCCCTTCAAAACCCTTTGTCAAATTCTCAGTGTTTCCTAAAATGCAAACCATGAATATCTGCTATATCCCTTCGAGGATTCCGTCCATATTATTGGTGTTTGTGCATGAAATTACTTACCTACCTAGGCAAATTTGGTATATTCCCCCACCAATGACTATGAGACAAGCAATTACTTTACAGGAGCCGAAAGTATTCTGAATCCTCACATACAACTTTACACTGCTTATATTTATGTAAGTAGTGATACCTGAAATGAAAATGGTACATAAACATGAAAACAACAAAATTTATCGCCTGAATAAATTGCTCTTTCCACACTGCATAAAATGTCTATACAACAAATAAACAAGGAAGGCCTGAGTAGAGATAAAGTTTTCTGAGTTGGGTATATAAAGGAGATGACTAACAATTTGAGAAGTGACAAAAAATGTCCGTTCCTCTAAACACAAAAACTCAACCAGATATCTCAATCTACTCTAGTTCAAAGTGATAACAGCGCTCGAATGAAAAACGTGACCTCTTACCCAATGCCACCAAAGCAACGGCCTTGATGATTCTTTGACTCAGCTCATCATCGGCGAAGCAAAAAGCATCGAATATGGGTTGACAAAGGTACTGTGAGAAGGTGAGTACCAGAACTGCTATCTCGGCCGGCCGTATCACCACTATCATGATCCAAGAGTAGATGAAGGCCGGAAGAGGTCCCCAGAACTTGTGCAGCGGGCTAAAAGAGTCCACAAAGTAGGCGTATTCCGAGCCCGAACGTGGTACTAGGGTGCCCAATTCTGAGTAAGCGAGGGCCCCTGAAAATATGTTTCCACGCAATTACTAATTTATTTGTGGGCAGACATTATTGATCTTGACACAGATATATCGATGAGATTTGTTTGAACAACATACTTTTCATGACATTGTTAAGGAATATTCGAAAAATATACTATTGTTATATTCACTTATATTTCAGTGGTTATATATTATGTCCTCTCAAAAAGTCAATTTGTTTTATGGGGTTCCTATAATAAAATTAATCTTGAATGTTGGCGATATTTTGTGAAAAGGTTTCACTAAATTTTTTGTGCAATATTCACATGCGTATATAATATACTGTTATCTCACTTATCACGTAAGTAACAATTACCTAGCAAGGATATAATTCCACATGCCGTCCATACAATCAAGCACATGGCTACAGATCCTGAATATTTCAAGGCCGATGCAGGGGATACGAATATCCCGGATCCTATCATGATGGCCAAAATATAGTTGATGGCGGAAAACAGGCCAAGTTCCCTCTTGAGCTGGACTTTGGTGCCATCCTTACCAGATCCGTTCGGGTCTGAAAAAAGTTCAACATAGTCTAATACTATCTATCCTGCGTATTAAGTTATGGGTGGATTCTTTAAAATCTTGAATGGCAATTCATGGGAAAAACGTTTTTTAATGAAATTACTTCATACTTGCTGAGGGTGCTCAGAAATTATAAGAGAAAAAGATATTAAGTCATGATTGGTTGATTTTCCTCTATATTCATGTTTTTAATTTCACATCAATTTTCCAAAGACCACATGCCATAAAATTGACTTTTTTATTTAATTCACAGGTCGTTTACAAGAGATCAAGTGCAATTAAAGCTTTGGTGCACTAACGTCTTGTCAAAATATCAACAGAAATTACTGATGAATTTGATGTAATAAATACGCATATTTTTGTCAAAATCATTTTTATACTCCTAGTTGCACTTGACGCATGATCTGAGTTGACTCCATGAAAACTGAAACGCATTCTAGAGATTTATTCAGCTTCATTACCTTGTATGATGATGGGCTAAGTTATCTTTCATAAATTTCTTGACTGTACCCACGGAGCTTGAATGAATTTTCCGAAATTTATCTGTAGGAAGTGAATATGGACCCAATTGAATCGACAAAAAAATCATTTTAGGGCATCTGTTCGTAGGATAAGTCACAAAAATGGTACTTACCAGACATATTACGTTGACTGATCGAGTGTCTCACATGCTTGCCTCTTGAGCCAGATTCGTTAACGATTGATTTCTATTCAGATTTAATATATTCTATCAGTCGTTTATCTTGACATGGGATTATCGCACTCGAGTGCGCTATTGCTGGAGATAAGACCAAAGTACTTTTCTTATTTGCCAAGCACCCAATTCAGAAAGAAAATTGCCCCTAATTACATAATCATAACAACCATATAAAGGAGCTAATGGATCATTCCATTATTATACAATGACATATTATGTATGATAAGAAATGATCTTATTTTTGAAAGGACGATGGGATCACTTTAGTATCTAAATATCCTGATTCTACAAGTTTCACATTAATATATGCTTGAACTTGAACTACCTGATTAACTGAAACATCCAATTTTATGATATCGGAATATGAATACCTACATGTACAGGGTCATCCAGTTCAATATATTTATTACACTTTTGTTCAACCGGTCCTAATTTCAAATAAATAAAAATGATAAGGATTATCATTATTGATACAGTCGGTACCGCATTTGATAGGGATATCGAAAATGAAAGATGAAGGACCGATAGTTGCTTTAGACGTCAGTGCATTAAAGGAGTATGACTGTTTTATTGTCGTTAGAGCTGAAGATTGGGTTGAGTGACTGCAATATTGATACTAGAATAGTCCATATACAAAATTAACATTTCTATTGTTTGTATTTCAAACAATGAAAACATCCATAATGTCTGGTTTCATGAAAAATCCTGTATATAAACATTTCAATGTCAAATTCATACCTACTTATACCTAGTTGACTCATTCTGAAATTTGTTTATGCTTGTTTTAACAATATTTCCATACACCAACTGATAGTGGAAAATACTGTAGTTATTTTTATACTGATGAATCAACACCAGTAGAAGTAGAGTAGGATCTTTTTTTCTACAGCGATAATACTGCCTGTTTCTCAAAATCATACTTCATCTAGAGCGAGCGCGTTTCATTTTCATTTCTGTCCGTTCACACGATGAACCGTTTTGGAAAGATTTGAATAAAGTTCACTATTATACATTGTTCGTTCATTCATATCATGTTGTTGATTAATCTTGCCAAAAAAACACTTGAACTTATTTCTTATAGGATACATTTCTCTGCTAACTAAAAATGTCACTAGAAAAACTGACATCATATTGTCAGTTCTTGAGCAACATTTTTCGTTTACTAATAGAAATGTATTCGGTAAAAAAAGATCTTGTTTTTAATGTTGGTAACATTCATCAGTTGACATGGAATATAATAAAACAACATAATCGATAAAAGGTACCTATACCGTCCTATATCAATATTTATGATTCAAATAAATTATTAGGCTCGGATAAAAAGTACTAGGTACCAATATGTCAATCGCTCTTTTGCTGAAGATTAAGTGCGGCAGGTATAAACAATTTCATGATGATGTCATCATAGAATCTACTATAAGTTTGTTCATTCTCTTCCGAGATTCCTATTTCCCTTTTATACGTTTTCACACTAATGATGATAATAATTAAAAGATTCAGGATTCATATTTTTTAATGAAACAACGTGACATTCATCGGACTTACAGGTATAATAGCTCGGAAATAAATAGACAAGGTGATAAAATCAACGGTACCATCAACCGGCGGACAAAAAAATGTTTTAATAATCGTATATATACAATATAAGTTAGACTTAACTGAATTCATTCTATAATCGTCACGCTAGACCCGGTGAACCCCCCTAGCCTCAATTATCCTTGGGCCTGAACTCGATCCTGCGCGTTTTGAGCGACGCGAACTTCAGCTTCTTGACATAGTAGCTGATGGCGATGAGGAACGTGAAGATCGCAATGCCCTTAACAAGCATCTTCTTGCGGTCATCGTGTTCCGGTTCAGCCGTCCACTTGAGGAAAGTGGACACGTCTTTAGCTAGTTGACTGGCAGTGGGCGGAGTGCCATCGGAGTACTCCATGGCCTCGTTGTAGAGCGCCTGCGCCATGGAGATGGCGCCCCCTGGGAAGTAGGGGTTGAAGTATTGGCCCTCGCGCAAGATCATGCCTGCCGGTGGGTCGCAGTAGCCGGTGAGAAGGGCGAATATGTAGTCCTCGCCTGGAATGGAATTTTCATAATTAACCTTCCGCAAAATGTCTATTCCACTATCATTTGATTAGTTTAGGTTATCAAAGCTGTCGTTTCTTATTAAGGGTAGAGGAATTAAATGGTATTTTTGATTATTTCAATATGGTTCAAAATTGCTCGTTGGATCCCAAACATTCTCAATGGAATGTTTTGATGTCTCAACAATTTGATCCATTTTCCGGCACCACAGACGCTCCAAATCTGAGGACACGCAACGAATTTTGTTGTCAGGCATGCAGAAACGAACCGCCCTTATAGTTTTCCAGAAATTTCAACCCCATATGTAGCCAACTTTATGGCGAACGCCACTAATCACTATCGTTTTCACTAGGGATGTTGGAATTCAGGTATACATTTCACCATTCATGCACACAAATCAACTTTCTTCATTCATTAACTATTCTTTGTAAAATAACCAACTCCCATCTTTCAACGTCATAAAACTAAAAATGTGATTTGCGCAGGCGCGATTCTCTGAAACGGGTGAGGTATTTTTCATTTTCAGCAAATGGGGTAATGATATAAAAATACCAAGTACGATTTATTTTTCTGTCATTATTAGAATGTCGAAGTTGATTTAGAAAAAGAATGCCATATTTTTGTGTAACAAATCGCAAAAGAGCTTAAAGTTAATGTAGGTCGTGTATAAAGGTATCAAAAAATATGGTTTAATGACAAAGTAAAAGATGAATGTAAAACCGCCTTAAATGCGTTGCTGTTGCGTTGTATTCATGTGGTTCGCATCTGACAGATGACAGATATAAATTGAAACGATATTAGAACACTATATTTCCAGTAAATCTTGGGTAATTATCGATATTTTGACTCTTCTCCTAGAAGAGATGACACTGATGAAGAGATGACAGATGCACAGTTCTTGTTTTACCAAGACAATGCATTGCGCGATTCCTGGTAACTTCAGCAAATATCACTATGGTTTGAAATCAAGTAGGCAAAAGTCTACACCTTTTTCTAGTGCTTGTAATTGGAAAGCTGCCCGTGACCAAGGATGGTAAACTAGAGAAGGATGGTTCATTGCCATAAGACGCACATCGAACAAGCGTTCGTGACGTCACTGACGGCCCTCAATCTTTGTTTACGTTTATGCAGTGGGTAACTTATCCCTGGTTTATGTTTAGATATTCATATTTGTGGTTGTACGAATTGTTTTTTTTTCAAATAGAGTTCTTCAATAATTGTAGGTATAGACAAATTTCTCAGTAAGAAGATTTAGTAGTTCGATAAATTATAAATTATTACATCACCTCCATTGAAAAGTGTGTAGAGTTTATGAAAACATTTCCATCTAATAACCAGTATGCCAGGTAGCAGATTTGCTATTTTTGGAAAAAACCAAGAGGATTCCAGTATTATTTAACACACATTTCCAAAAGGCACTGATTTTGTTTGGGATACTTTTTTGAAAAGGTGGATGAGTTGTGAACATGCAGATGTTGTGAATCCTGATACAAGTCATACATCAGAGCTGTGATTTGTCCAACCAAATTTAAGAAATAGATCTACAAAATGGGTAGATGAAAATGTATAATGAGAAAGAAGTACCTATATTCTCATTATTTTATGTTCCATGTAATATCAGATTCAAGAATTTTTTATACTTTGAGCTATAATGAGGATATAAAAACCTGCAAATAAAAGAAACAACCTGGATTGCATCTATAGTAGAGTCCCATGTATAAATGAAGAAAATAGTCAGCTAATGAAAAAATCGAAATTGATGTCAATATATTTATATACCTATTATGTATAATGTAGGTACCTATAAATTAAATTAAAGAATGTATTTTATTTTCACCATTCACTGATAATTGTTAAACTTGATAAAATAGGTAGGTATATCAATTTCAATTCAAACTATGAACTTTCAATAACCTGTGCATTAAATAATATATATGCACACATACATATATTACATTACATTATGAATTCTTCATTGAAATTTCTCTATTTTCAATATGAAATTGTTTTCAAGGTAGGTATTAGGTACTTACCTATTTATGGAATAAGTATATTCCCTGTTTTGTAAACGTTAAATTATCTCAAGTATTATTTTCTGGGTGGACATTCAGGAATTTTTGTGAATCAAGGAGTTTTTGTTCACAAAAATTACTAATATTTGAAGCCATATGATACCAATAACCATCAATAATCAATATGTATCGATTATAAAAAGGTACATCACAGTAAAATTACTTTTAATGCCCATTTAGTGATATTCAGCATTAATAATTTTGAATTCAGGGCCGTTGACTACGTCATCGCGCGCCTTCGGAAGCCACACGCCTTTTGGCCGAAAAAATCGCTTTAATGAACCATCCTTCTCTAGTTTACCATCCTTGAAATAAACCACCCACCTCCGTGACGAGCAGACACGATGTAGCTGAGATCGGGCGGGTACGCCCCGTTGTTGGCCGCCCTGGCCGCCTCCTCGTTGGCGTACGGGCTGGGCAAGTAGTCGGACAGCTTGCCGGGCCGCTTGAACATGTTGCCCTGATCGTCGGGCCCGTCCTCGATCATCTGCTCCTCCGCCTCGGCCTTGGCCTCCTCCTCGGTGTGGGAAACGCCCACCAGGTTGCGGTACGCGATGAAGCGCAACGAGTGGCAAGCGGCGCACACCTGCTTGTACACCTCGTAGCCCCTGCGGATGCTGCGGGGGGATCGAGCGAGGTGGAGGGGGGATTAGTCATATATATAATAACAACTATATGGATAACACCTATTCTTCTCTTTACGCGAAAGTGAAGCCAGTTTTGGAAAAACAAAAGACTGTCTGGCTTACTGATGATGAATTGTGCGCATGCGCGGGTTATGACGAGTTGAAATCCACTGACGTTTTCAGAATTTCATAGGTTAGGTATGTTTGTTACTCAAATTATGTAAAAGAGCGTTAATATAGTTATTAATGTACTTACTGATTGTTTACAGAAGTGGTTAGTGAGTGATAACAGTGATTGATCAAAAATTAGCCCACGAATCTTGTTCCGATGACTTTATCGTCACAGGTTTCTCTGCAAATCGGAAGTATCGCTTTGTAGAACACATCCATTTCTGCATCTATCTTCAACTATTACCCAAAATCGTCCGACGATCCATCGATAAATGAATATTTGAAGAATATATGTCATGATAAAATAAAAACATCGGATTGAAGGTTATGTAACATATTTGATTGATTTTTAATAATTATCATACGTTTGTCGCTATGTCGCTCACTAGAAAGCTACTCTCCTCCATGATGAAAACGCATGTCGATTCTTAATTCAAACTTGCGCATGCGCATATTAGCGATTTGTCCCGCAGACTGTCATTTGTTTTATTTCTCGGCTTCAGCTCTGGTATCTATGTTACCTATATAGTTATTATTAGATATATGGGATTAGTGCATCGTGTCTTTGGAGGCGTCTTACGGCGAGTTCACATGCTGGCTTTTCGCTTTTTGGCTTATGTGATTCCATTGGCCGATCTTTGTGAGCGCGTATCAAGGTCATCCGCCAAAAAGTCGATTACGTTCCGACTTTTGCCTAAAAGAAGCTCCGATTGTCAGGATCTTCACTTGTTAGCTTAAAGTCAACGTCATTATTATTATTATTATTATAAATTATTGCGTAGCAATGTTTTATTCTATCTTTCCGCGATAGGCGAAAGCTGTCATGTGAACGAGCCGTTATAGGGGAATGGACACCATGTCCGGCAATTTTGGGAATATTTGTTGATATTTCAAACAACCATTCATATTTTGTCATTTTGTGTCATATGTTAACATAACAAAATGTTTCCTATCCCAATTGCCATTTTAGAGAGCATAAATAACAGAAAACAAAACAGCTGAGAACCTATTTGATAAGAATTCATCTGAAGGAAACTTCCCAATTAGGATAACAAGAATCTGTCCACTTATTTCAATAATACAAAACACTTTCTCAGGCATAAAATTTCAGATAGATAGGATTTTAGACAAATACCTTCTTATCACAGATAATACATATAACATTTGACCAATTCCTTATATTTTAATGCTATAGTTTCAAGAAGAAGTGTTAAATAAAAACATTTCAATGCATTTAGGTAACTACAGATATTTGAAATTTAAAGCTAAGTATTGAATTACTACACTTTCACTGACCTGGCATGATCTAGAGAATTGAACATCCCATTGTGACTCCACATATTTTTGGGGGGATGCAGCTCAAGATCAGAGGCTTTGACAGACTGATCAAGGGTATACATGAGGGCTCCAGCACCTCCAGCTAACAATCCCAAACTGCCTAGAAACTAACAAAGGTACACTTATATTGTAGTAAATAGAAATTCCTAGATTGCTTATTAATTGTATTCAAAATTCCCATTTGATTGTCCCCTCATTTTAAATGATGATGTCTCTGTAATTGAGCTGAATTCAAGCAAAACTAAAAAAAACGAGCAAACTAGAAAAATATTGTTGCAAATAAAGTTATTTTCCAAACTCCAGTGTGCTGTAATAGAGCCTCTCATAGATGAATATTTATAGAATTAAACACTTACTGCTTTTCTGCCTCTTGTCCATTCTCTTGTTGTAGAGTATGAAGAAATCTTGAAAGGAATAAATGTGTTTTTATAACCGATGCTCAGTTCAATGATCAATGTATCAAGTAAAGTGTGACATAACACCACCTCTTGAAATGAAATAAAGTTTCTCATGATTGATAATCATGAGTTTATTTCTCTTGACGAAAAGTGAGTGTGATTCAATCGAAAACAAATAATTACCTGGTTTACTGTTGTAGCTAAACTGTTTGATTTCAATAAACCAGCTCCACAGATTCGGCCGACTGTTGCAGCCATATTGTCCTTGATTGGCGAATTTTTAAGTTATCCAAATTCTTAATACAAGTATCTACAACTTTGGGTTGTTATGAGATTGGTATCTTCTTGAAGGATATCGTATTTTGCTACTTTCGAGGCCTAAAAGGAAAATACAGATTCCCAAGGGCCAAGTTTCCCTTGACAGTTTACGTAACAAGAAATGACGGATGACAGAAACAGCATTGGAGCATTGCCAACCGATAGAAATAATCAATTCCTCTTCGAATTTGTTTCCTCTCAACTAGGCGATTCGTTCCCAATCTGCTGAATTTGTAATCCCGGATCTGACGTAAACGCGTGTTCTTGGCTTCACGGAATCATCCTTGTCAGTTCTTTGCTAACGCATGACGTTAATCAACCAAGGATTTATGACATCCGGGTGTGATGTCAGCGTGGTTTGATACTTTGATAAATCTTTGATACCTGAATCGCAAAAGAACCACCAAATGAACAACTTTTTATGAAAATTTGGGATATTTTAGAAAACAACCAAGGTATCACTTATCTCTGAACCAAGTAAAAATCTAACAGAGGTACCTTTATAAGACGTAATGAGTACCAATACTAGTCAATATGACTTCCATTGAGAATGAATATTTTTTTTTATTTTTTTATGTACATTGAAACCTTGATTGAAACTCTATTAATCAGCACGTTCTATAGAAATATTCAAATTAAAAGCTACTGGTTATCGTTGTTAGAGCCCATATAATATTTCTTCTGAATGGGCGTTTCGAACGGGTAATGAACAATAAATCATGATTTACGGAAATCCTTTATTTGGGTTTTATTTTTTCTTATTGTGAAACACCTACCTACGAGATATTTATATAGAATCAATCGATAAAATTGTATACTGAAGGAAAACTAGGGTGGCTTGTTTACTATGGGTTCCAGATTAAAAAACGTATGTTTTATATACACGACAGTAAAGCGTTTTATTACATCAGTTCAAGTTATTTGTTTATTTCATAAACTGTAACAACTGGGACATATCAAACAAGCAAGAAATAATAAGTAAGGAATATTTTGAACATTCAATATCTTGTCTTTGACTACTTAACAGTTTCTTTTCTAATTTGATATAACATGTAAACAGATAATATAATATATAATAAGATATAAATATATTTACAATAGATCCATTTTACAATATTTTACACTTCGTTTTGCATACAGTGCATGGTTGATTCCTGGGAGAGTTCATCTAAAGATGAATCTGAAAAAAGAAACGAAATGTTAGAAGAAGTAGATATGATCTCTATTGTACCTAATTATTTAGTTATATCATAGAAACCATAATCAGTCACTTATGAAATTAATTTCACAAGATATATATATATATATATTTATAATTGACACGAACATATTATAGCATTTTCCCTCGTGCAGTAAAAAGATAAAAAATAATATAGAAAGTTATACCCCAATAATGATGGAAATAAGACCTGGTGGCGCTACTCTTCAATTGTTTCAGCAGACAAATCCTTGATTTGAAACAATTGAATTTTAGCTCATAACGTGGGGTTATCATGTACAACACTAGATGGCAATACTCTCGATAGGTATTTGAAGAATTTTCTTTCAATCATATTCGATACATATTCGCATCAAACTCATTGTAAAATGGTTCCATGGAATTGTTAGAAACGATTTAGAAGTCATTCAGAATCAAATATTCATAGTTTTGCATTGACACCAGCAGTAACCTGTAAAATTGGTTGAAATCGCGGCTTCACTTAGCGAGATTTACCCACGCAATGTCACGTTAGACACGTTTTATCGAAGTAGGCGAAATCAAGAGATTTGGGACATGTCACAGGATAGGAAGTGAATTCACCAGTCTATCTATCCACCTCTACCCCAATTAATAATAAATGTACTGAGGTTAGATTACTGATCGAATTATATAACAAAAACAATACCTACCCATGTCTAACTCATTACCTGGTTGGGAGAAAATGGACGAAGATTTGTGATCGTGGTTATTGTTCTGCTGTTGGAATGAATAGGTCAAATGTAGGTTTATATGTCTCCCGTAGCTGTTCTCGTCTCTGTTGTGTACTGAAACAAAAATGTAGGATAAGGTTATATATATAACCTTTATTTTTTTTTAACCCAACCTAACCTAAACTAACCTAAACTGACCTAAACAAACCTAAATTAACCTAACCTAAACTAATCTAAACTGACCTAAACTAACCTAAACTAACCTAAACTAACCTAAACTAACCTAAACTAACCTAAACTAACCTAAACTAACCTAAACTAACCTAAACTAACATAACCTAATTTCTCAGTGTTTTTTCTTAAAAGAACACTGAACTCACATTGTGTTTTCGACTTGCCCGTATGCATGTGTTTCTTCTGGCGCGCCCTGGAATTCTGGAACCACACCTGCGTCACCCTTTTACTCAGCCCGGTGATTTGCGCGATCCTCTCCAGATCCTGGCCGTCAGGGTTGGAGTCCAGCTGGAAATTGGCCTGGAGGACTTGCAGCTGTTCCTCGGTGAAGGTCGTCCGAACTCGCTTGGCTTTGTTCTTATGGTATCCTTCGGCGTCACAGCCGTCTGCGAAACAAATGACGCCCTACTAATATTATAATACCCCATGAATTGACCATCAGAATGGCGGGTTTTCATTTGTGGAGAATAAGGTGCAAATATGGAATATGCTCGTATTATGGAATAGTAGCGGTTCTGGTGAACGGAGTGTCCACATCTCGCGGCAACCAGCGGAACTCACTGATCTACCTCGAATCAAACTTATTCAGAGCGCTGCAATCTATTTTATATATATTATTATATCTCTGGTTACATGCATACGGTAAATGACCCTTCCCAGAATAGAAAGTTTTAGATTTAGGGAAAAATCTAGGGAACACTTGACAGTTGACAAAATAAGTGTTCCATGTCAAAATTGATTTGAAATGTGAACAAATCCAAATTCCAGAAAAATATTATTTTTCCTTGTGCTTTTTAATTCTAAGAAATATCTATATCGATATGTCTGACAACTGAAATATCCGTTGCGACTTATATCACGTGACCTCATATTTGGCGAGAATTGAATAAAGTCGTATGTAGGAAGGAAAAATATTTACAAGATATCGAAAAATTTCATTGCGAAAATGTGTTTGCAAGCCAACGATGAACACATGTACCAATTTTGAACCAGATTGAAAAAATCAAGAATACTATATAATTCCTCCATACCCATACTGAGAAACATTCTTGTTTCATCTGGAGACAGGTTTAATAACCCAAATCATATATAAGTTTGGGTCATTATCTAATGAAATATTTGTGGAATAGGCATTTTCAATTATGAAAACACGATTTAGTCAACTTTAGACTGACGTTGTACTTTTTGAACAGATTAGTACATTTCTGTAATTCAACTTGTAGCGTGATAAATGTTGACTATATCGATAATTTAAAGACTTATTGTTAATAATTTTGTGAACAAAAATCTGAAATTTTTTGTTCATAAAAATGGTAGTTTGAAGATTTTTCAATCAATTTTATTCCATATTTTTTGTATGCAATTTTTTTGGGGAACAGTCACATTTTTCACAAGAATTATTTTTCAAAAACTTATGGGGTTAAAACAAATCTGATTGAACGCATTTAGCCATAACTGGTTTAGGTTGAAAGCTTTACCAAATCTAGCCTATTTTATCGGATGTTCTGTCCAATAAACAATAAGATGGTATTCCATATTTGCACCTTTCTTCTCTATTGTGCAATCTGAAAGAACACCAATATGATAAACACAGTGGTTGTTGTAGTTATAGTGTCTATATGGTGAATCGAAGACCGAAATACAGTTTCAAGAGAAATATTAATAAAATTTACTCCCAAGTAGGTATCTCTGGTCGAGAGCTAGGAAAAAAAATGGTAATTGTGCACTTATAATGCGATGAATATTTTGATTAAAAATTTTGTTGGTACTCACGTATTTTGACCTGAAAAACACGAATTTGTCTAAGAAAAACATCATAAATATGTAATTTTTTCGCAATTTTCATATTATAAGGCTACATAAATAACGGCCATATTTTGAAAATCTCAGTGCGTATCTTGAGCGAATAAAGGTGAATTCATAACTGCCTTATAGCAATACGAGTCAGTGATGTATTTTCTCTCTTCAAAAAGAAAGATATATATTAGTGAAATAAGAGGTGAAATTTCGAACTTTAGCATCGATTATATGACATATGTTCACGATATTATTATGAAATTTGTGTTTTTGGGGTCAAAGTACGTAAAGTACCAACATAAATTTTCATCAAAATATTCATCGCAAAAAAAACGATCACGAAAAGCTTCTTTCTGAGACCTGATGACACAATCTTCGAATTCTACGGAAAATTAGATTCCACGTATCGTCACACTGCATCAAAGTAGTAAGTTCAAGTTTCTGACATCAAAAACCATTTACCATCTGAAGAAGTCGTCCCGCCATCGAGTATCTCCAAGTAGTGCGCCTTGCAGAGCACCCTGTCTTCGTGGAGCGCGAACTCTTCACCCGTGGACAGCTGCCGATGGCATGCGGCGCAAGCGAAGCAAGCGAGGTGGTAGACGTGGTCACGTGCTTTCCGCACCCAATCCGAGGACGAGATGCCCCGCGTGCAGATCGAGCATTTTGCGCCGAAACTTCTGGAACGAAAACGTGGGTTAAGAGGGGGGATTCACAATGCGACTCATGCAGACCCATCGTAAATAGTCGATTTCTAAGTCCAATTGACCCTTCCCAGAATAGAAAGTTATCATGGCGGATTTTGACATTAGACAGATTTAGGGAAAAATCTAGGGACAAATTTGACAATTGACAGTTGACAAAATAAATGTTTTATGTCAAAATTGAAATAAAATGTGAACAAATCCAAATTCTAGAATAATATTCTCTTTATTTGTGCCTTTCAATTCTAAGGAATATTTATATCGATATTCTGGAATTTGGATTTGTTTCCATTTCAATTCAATTTTGACATGGAACACTTATTTTCTCAACTGTCAAGTGTCAAATTTTTTCCTAGATTTTTCCCTAAATCTGTCAAATGTCAAAATCCGCCATGATAACTTTCTATTCTGGGAAGCAAGGTGGATATAGGAATTATAGGATGGTGAAACAGCTCTTCAATTGTTTCTGCAAAAAACTTGTAGACCGTTTGAGAAGGTAGTAATATTTCAGCTACTTGAATGAAGATGGCGGTGAGATCGATTATCGAAGAAGATTTCTGTTGCTTACGTATTTCTGTGGTTCGCATCTGACAGACATGAGTTGAAATGACACCAAACCACAATATTTTCAGTGAATCTGGAATAATTATCGATATTTTGACACTTCTCAGTCATTTTTCATCTAGAATAGATGAAACTGATAAAAAGGTGACAGATTCACAGATTCTGTTTTACCGACACAAGGTATGTCGCCATCTCTAATAACTTCAGGAAATATTACTACGGTATGAAATCAAGTAGGCAAAGGTTTACAGTTTATTCTAGTGCTTGTTAATAGGAAGCTGTTTCACCATCCTATATCCACCTTGCTGGGAAGCGTCAATTGCGAAATGGATTGGACCAGTGAAAAGACCAAAGTTGGGAGGTGTCGATGAAGGATTCCGAAGTTGAAACTCATTCGTGAAAGAAATCTGTAGATGATCAAAATATGTAAACATTGGGAATTTTTTGCTTTGGATTCTCAAAAATTTATGCTCACTTCCGAGGTTAGATATTTAGTAATACATGACCGGAATATTAGCTTCTGAAATGTAGTCGTTTGGCTATAATTGAATATAGTGAATAATTTTGACAGCAAAACCGCCATTGACCACATAAATATCATGGATGGGTAGCAGGGACTCAATAAAGCGAGAAGGGATCTTGAAATTAGTAGATTGCGATTATTTTTATGCGATTCCGCAAATTTGATTGGATTGTCGAACAACCTAGTTCATGTTGAAGCGGACAATCGCTGAAAGAAGAGTTTCTCCATCCCTCAAAGTCGTGAGTGGAAACAAAGGATAGAGACAGTTTGATTCGTTCAAGATATTTCCAACAAATACATATAACTTCATTCAATTCACATTCGTCCACATCAACTGTCCTGTGAAGTAAACACCTCTTATTTTTAAACACATTTTCTTAATATAACCCTATTCCATTTGGAATGGCAAATTATGCAGAAATCGTAATAAAGTTCAATTTTTTGAACTTTCTACCCAAGGATATTAAGTTTAATATCCTTGCTTTCTACCGACAAAAGCGACGCCATTTTTGATCGCATTTTATTTGCGGAATCCGTTCCAACATGAACTATGCTTGAGGTTGGGCTTTGGAGATTGTAGCATCTGTGATTGTAGTGGCAGGGTTTTTATCACCAGATTTAGTTATTTATTTGTTATTCTGGTGATTTAGTGAATATTTTTCATTTTGATGGTATATATCTGGTGATTTTCCATTTTTTCATGACAAATTTGAAAAATACGAAGAAAAAAGCATCATTTTACCTAACTCTCGAACTCGCAATTATTGTTTACGAATAATACGAATAAACTATATATAGCATGAGTAGAGCAATTTCAAATCATATTGATTGTTTGATTCAATTGATTCGTAAAAGTGGAATTACAGATTCAGCATGAGTCCACCCTCGTCTCTAAAATTTGAGAAGATATTGGATTATAAATTTTGAAACAATGCATGAATATTCCATTATTAGGTATTATTTTTCTTCAGGTGAATTTTTTTAGGTAATCATTGTTTTTTTGTCAAAAAATTGCTAGACAAACCAAAATTTAAATTTTTATCATGTAGTGGTGATTTTACTTTTCAATCTGGTGATTTTTTAGTCATCGATCTGGTAATTTAAAATTTCATGTTAGTTAGGTTATTATACAGGGTGGATCACGGTCGATGGTACCTTAGACGTTTACGGAGAACGGGACTTAGGATTATTCTGAAAATTTGGTTTATTGGGTAATCAGTTTTGTTTTATCGATCTAAAATACTTTCAGCGTTGCGGCGTTGCCGCTTCTATCAAAAAGTAGCAACAACTTTGTTATTTCAAATGGAACACCCTATATTTTATTTCATTTTTAGATTCTTCCTGAAGAGTTGATTTCGTCGATCTATCATACTTGGGGTATAGCGTGAAATATCACAGAGATATAGGGTGTGAAAAATCGAGATTTTTCAACTTTAGAAATTTTTTGTGTCGAAACTAATCATTTCTGCTCAAAACGGCTTACATGTCCTTTTCTTAACTTTTCATTTACTATCTACTGACATTTAATAGGGGTTACGAATCATCAAGAGAAAATATGGTTGATTGTGTTTTATCAGTATTCAGTTGTTATCTATACTCTCAGACCAATATATTTACTATATTCTGTGATCTTATATGTAGGTATGTTTATGATTGAATTTGAAAAAAGAATATATTGGGTACCAAAATCTTAATATTTATTTTTACACCATAGTTTCGGGACACACTGTACATAAAAAATTCCTCGTAGTCTCAAAAATTGAAAAAATCTTGTGAGTCCACATTATGACATCAACACTTTCTATTGCCCAAAATGCCTCTAATGTCTCAATGCACATTTCTATAACTGAAATATTCAGTTCTCAGGAGGTCCATATGTCCAAAATCTGATAGTCATCATAGTCTTCCTCTCAAGTGATACCGACTAAATACCTCGTCCCAAATACCAGAACTTTGTTCTGCCGGTACAATACGGACTTTTGTTTTGAGTCGATACATTTTCTCATTCTTTCAAAGTATAGATATTACAATAAATAAATTGCGCTAATAATGATGCATAATATAGAGTGTCCTAAGTTGTCATCTTATGAAAATATAAAACTTCGGAAAAAACAGTTTTTGCTTTTTCGTGCTGAATAATAATATGAAAAGAAACTTGGATTTATGATTTTGATTTTTTCACGATAAACTAATCATAACTAGACATTTCTCACTAAGAAATAATTCAAATACTTTTTTATGGAGAATTCGAATATGGTAAAGGGAAAAAACGTCATCTAAAGATGTTGAATACCAAAATGGCGTACATAAGAAAAAATATAGTTCGCCGCGCATGTTTAAAATCAATGAAAAAGCGATGCCATATTAAAATTCGCCATAAAAAAGTATCTCAATGATGTATTGGTTAGAATGGTTATAGATAATATCGGATAGTACGATTATTTTATCGTAAGAAAATCAGAAATTTTCGTTTTTTTTGCGATATTTCTGAAACTGTTGAAGACATTCCAAATTTCTGTTCATTCTATTCCTCAGCATGAAAATACGCAACTTTGTCCCAATTTAACCAACTTAAGATAAGCGAGTTACTCATGCATATATAATGGCTCACGAAAAATGGACAGCCTGTATATAATAATATCATTAAGTGGGTAGGTATCCCCATACGGAGTTTTTGTGCGACTAACTTGCATGATATATGAAAAGAATTACTATCATGTCACCGTATCTTTAACAAATGAGAACCCATGAATTCATATAGAATAGAAAATCTTTCGAATCATTGAGGAACCAACTCATTCTACACTTTGTGCATCAGGCACAATAACTTTCGAGGCTCTTCTGTTACATTAATATTTCTCCAGCGTGAAAGGATTTTTTATTCATTATTTATTTTGTAGGAATGCGTTGTTTATATGATTGACAGATAAGGAAAAATATCCGAGAGGCTATACGAAATCCTACCACACACACGAACAAAAAGCGTGAGCATATTGTATCGGGATGACTAGCACTTCTTACGATTTCATTTGTCATTCAGAGAGAGGCAACAGTGACATCTGACCATGCTATTCCTATCAAAACTCTCTCGTATCTCGGTTCCCATCATCGTTCCCAAGACGGTCCACTGTGTGTTCGGCATCCTGCCAAGCAACCAAAATATTTTCATTCGATATAAAAAATAATCCCTGGATTAGTGGTAACGGAGAGTAAATAAACGCTCATTGATTCGCTTCCAGCAGTCATCATCTCGATGACTGGAACTTGAATGTGTGAATTTTGAGGGCATAAAAAATTGTTGTGAAAGCAAACGGTCCACTTTTAGGTCAAGTTGACCTGCCATAAGTATTTGGGAATGGTTTTGGATTATTCAAAAAATGACATCAGATGTTTACCTTATATTTTATATACCTACCTAATACGTTTTTGGCTCCACCATATGTGGGGGTCTCAGGTATTTATAAGAGATACGGAGTCGGTTAAAACGGGACAATGTTGCACATTTTCATGCTGAAAGAAAGTTTGATATATTATTTCTTGTTTTCAAATTATTGGAAATACACCGAAATTTGTAATTTTCGTTTTTTTTTTCAAGCGGAAACCTACAGAACTAGACGTTTTTGACTAGAAGGTTCTTGATGCACTTTTTGTCAAGGAATCTAAATCTGTCATCGTATTTTCAGTTGAGTTCTTGATGTCAGAGATAAGGGGCATCTTTGAAAAGTTATTTTTTTATCACGATGATGTACGTATATCACCACGATATGATTGAACCAAGGTGGATATAGGATGGTGAAACAGGTCTTCAATTGTTTCTGCGAAAAACTTGTAGACCGTGTAAGAAGGTAGTTATATTTCCACGATTTGAATGAAGATGGCGGTAAGATCGATTATCTGTGGTTCGCATCTGACAGACGTGAATTGAAACGACATTAAAACACAATATTTTCAGTGAATCTGGAATAATTATTGATATTTTGACTCTTCTCAGTCATTTCTCATCTAGAACAGATGAAACTGATAAAAAGATGACAGATGCACAGTTTCTGTTTTACCGACACAAGGTATGTCGCCATCTCTGTTAATTTCAGGAAATATTACTACGGTATGAAATCAAGTAGGCAAAGGTATACAGTTTATTCTAGTGCTTGTTAATAGGAAGCTGTTTCACCATCCTATATCCACCTTGGTTCAAACCATCTTTTTATCAGTTTCATCGGTTCTAGATGAAAAATGACTGAGAAGAGTCAAAATATCAATATTCATTCCAGATTTATAGAAAATATATTGTTTAATGTCGTTTCAAGTCACGTCTGTCAGATGTGAACCACAGAAATACGTAAGCAGCAGAAATCTTCTTCGATAATCGATCTTACCGCCATCTTCATTCAAGTAGCTGAAATATTACTACCTTCTCAAATGGTCTACAAGTTTTTCGCAGAAACAATTGAAGAGCTGTTTCACCATCCTATATATCCACCTTGGTTTGAACCTAACATCACGCTGAAAATTGAAAAGAAAAAAACGTTTTTGCTAAGAGTGCTTTGAAAAAAACACCAACAATTATGCCGAAAAAACTGAATTTTGACATGTTGAAAACTAGGTTTCAAATTGGAAACCACACTGATAGTAAACTAGAAGCTTTTTTCTCCGCAAACAAAGCAAAGTTATAAAATACAAAACAAAGTTATAGAAGATGCTTAAATATACTCCATCATATTAACTTCAGACACAATTCTACCGGGTTCTTCTCAGCTCATCAATATCATCGATGAGTATTAAGGAATCTTTCTTCTTTATACCCATAAATGATAATCCAGTATTATTTCTTCTATAAGAGTTCATTTTTAGAATAATTGTAACCATCGATCGAGCGATTCAGAACTTGATGGGGAAAAGAGTAAAATTGATGTGTTTGGAATTGAATGGTTGAGTATTCTAAATCTTTTTTGACATATTTGTTTTGTTTTGCGAAGAAAAACTGTTATAGCTTCCAAAATCAATCAAACTGTCAGACAATAGGGTTGTACACCTTTTTTCAAAAATTATATATGTGAAACGTGGGTCCCCAGAGAATACTGCGATATTTTTTTGAAATTTTTATTTTCAAGGGTTTTTCCAAAATCGGCATTCAAAAATCGAAAATTCTCCATCCTTTTCTAATAATGTGACGTCACCTGGTAGGTTGGTTTAGGTTCTGTTCCATTAATCGAAGTGGAAGAAGAATTGACAATCTGTCATCTTTGACAGATGGCCGTAAAAAATTACTGGGCGATTTTAATTCTTCCTGCTCGGATGTCGGATGATTAAAGGTAAGTTACTATTGAGTTTTATTTCATTGTTCAGCGTTCATTATACCCCTCACTGACCAATTTTTTCAGAAAGTTCAAGCATTCAAAGACTTATTGTGCTTCATGTAGCAACAAGAATGTGGATTCTCGAAATTCATATTTGTACTCCAAGTGTTAATATGAGACAAACTTTGTGTTTTGCAGTAGGACAACACATCATCAGCTACATCTGCAAGTAATTGGTGTGAAGATAATTTTGATCTAAGTTAAAATTCTTATCCTTATTCTTTGAATCTTTGTACATGAACATGATGAGAACCTGTGAAGTGAGAGCACAAAGTATTTTAGTACTAGGTATAAGCTAATAAACCAAATCTTTATTGTCATGCACTTCTGTAAATAATAAATGTATTTTCCTAAATCCTCAGTTATTGTTAGTACATATGATGTGAGTTTATATGAGATATATCTTCTTTACATTATATTGTGAATATGTAATTATAATATCAACTTGTGTTGTTTATTTAATATATTTTCAGATGCACTACTACACTTACCTATTTTTCCCAGACAATAAAGTTATTAATTGAATTAATTCTTCATTTTTATTTCTCTATTTTATAGTGTCTTTGAGTTCAATCGTCTCATTGACTTCGCTGAGGTGGTGGTATTGAAAATCTTATAGAAATATTAACTCATATAAAATACCTGACTTGCGTTATATAGATGATAAACAATCAATTGATACGCCTTTTTAAATATTTTGTTATCAAAAAAATTTGAATCAAAAATTGACATATTGTCATCTGACTTATCTGCCATCACTTTCATGTCAAAAAATTCTTCTTCCCTATTATTTTCACGATACCATCCCGATCTACCAGGTAACGTCAGCAGAAATATGGTGCTGTCAAATAATTATTTTTGATTTCGATTTTCTCGAGCATAAAAGAATATTCCGATTTAATTTTGATGCCATATCGGTAGTAGTTTAGTAAGGTATCGGAAAACGATTATTAATTCTGCTAAAGCTTTAGAGGTTTATGACCCTATTGTGGTATTTTTTAGCAACCAAATTTTACCAAATACATCTTTTTAATCCAGATTTGGCTTCTCCACCACATTGATGACGTAGCAAGTGAAAAAACCGCATTTACTCGAATCAAATTTCAATTTAAATTCCACATTTTCATCTTGCTGATTTCCAAGATATATGGCTGGAGCTCATTATATAAAACATAAAAGACCCCACGAAAACATTTACAAACCAAAAAATCGCTCAGATCTATTAAGCCATTAAATGCTCACCCATGGATGCTATTCTTCTTCTCAACAAAAAAAAAACAATCGATCCAAACCCGAACGAGCCAACACAGAGCTGATTAAAATCAATAAAACGCCCACCAAAAATGTAAAATGTTAATTAAACAATTACCAAATACTGGAATAAAACGGTAAACAATCTTTACGACCCTCTCGCCTCTCGGAACATGTCTTTAAAACATTCCAAATTGAAGTTTAATGTTTTGCTCGGAAGTTGATGACATCTCTGGCGCTACCAGACACGCTTTGCTACCTGTTTCCACTGGAGGATTGTAAATTAGGGGAATTAGAACTCTCATTAAAAGATACATGGAGATTGCCGGGGGTAATTAATATGGATCACACGGAGATGAATACGTTCTGGGCATCCGGTGAGACACTTTCCAGCTCCTCCATGACCACCCACAATGGTGTTTGTGCGGACTGATCACGAAAAAGGCACTTTGGTGCCTTACAGACATAATTTATATATCGCGCGCCTCTCCAACCGAATTACTGACTGACAAGAGGTGGCATTTTTTTTTGAATCCTCATCAGGTTGCCATTAATTAGCATCGTGTTTAATAAAGAAACGAGTTATTTTTGGTCAATACAAGTAAAGCCTCATAAATCTAATCAGTTGCCCTAGGCTGGTTGACAATCAATACCTACACGAATAATATCAATTTGTAACCGAAAGGAAGGATGACACCTTCAAGTACTACATAGTGACAAAAGTTCAAAAGGGGTGTTGTATTGGTTATACAATAACCACTGAATTATTATTGAGTCCAGTGACAATAACATCACATGTCAGATGTCTCTGAAAACTGTATGAAAAAAAGTACCTAACTCAAAACTGATGAGAAGCTGTTCTTATCTTATAACTTATCACTTGTATCAATGAGAATTTTATTGTAATTCGGTAAGACAATTCAATAAATATGTAAATCAATAAAATAGAAGCTGACTCTTCAGTGGAAGTTTCTGATATGAGTTCATATTTTTTTCCAAACAAAACATCGCAAATTGTCGCCAAGTTGACGTAGTTGAATTCACAGCAGTATATTGCTGTATGGGGCATTCACGGAGTGTTTAGTCTATTTGATTACACGTTTTTTTGTGTTTATAGTTTGAATTTCCTTTTTGAAGGTTTTAAAAGTGAATACAATGGCTTGTGATAATAAAAGTGATTATCTGTTATCGAGAGACTGAAGATGAAGACATTGCATTACGGTATAAGGAAAAAATCAGAGTCATTCAAGGCATCGATGCTTTCACTCTGATGGATCAGTTAAAGCAGCTGGTTTTCCTAAAATTTTAAACCTCATTTCGCAACAAATACCTTCTTGAAAAGTTATGTAACTTTTTACCTTTCAAAACATGTTTAGCACATACTATGGCATACTTTAGTTTAACTTCTGAGATCTTCCCTTTTGATTGCTTTCAACTATCTTTCTCTTGGGATTTTTGAGAGTTCATTCAATTCTGTTTTGTGTGCGAAATGTAGTACACTGTACACTATATTGAAAAACTTCGCATCATCACGATTTCCTCAACTCCCACACTTAACAACACAACAACATGTTTTTGTAGCTCTATCTTCAATTTTATGAGAAAATTAACAAATCACTATATAGTCTGAACACAGAATATTCACAAATGAATGTTTATATTCGTTCTGGAGTTAAAACTTATTTCAAATTAAAATCACAAGGTTCAAATAGCTAGAGTTCTAATGCACTCAAACGATTTGTATGCCCCAAGGTATCCATCTTGAATTTGATTTGACAGCTTCTTGGTTTAGTCCAAGGTGGATATAGGATGGTGAAACAGCTTCCTATTAACAAGCACTAGAATAAACTGTAGACCTTCGCCTACTTGATTTCATACCGTAGTAATATTTCCTGAAATTAACAGAGATGGCGACATACCTTGTGTCGGTAAAACAGAATCTGTGCATCTGTCACCTTTTTATCAGTTTCATCTATTCTAGATGAAAAATGACTGAGAAGAGTCAATATATCGATAATTATTCTAGATTCACTGAAAATATTGTGTTTTGATGTCATTTCAACTCATGTCTGTCAGATGCGAACCACAGAAATACATGAGCAACAGAAATCTTCATCGATAATCGATCTCACCGCCATCTTCATTCAAGTCGTGGAAATATTAGTACCTTCTCAAACGGTCTACAAGTTTTTAGCAGAAACAATTGAAGAGCTGTTTCACCATCCTATATCCACCTTGGTTTAGTCCATTGTCAGTTTGAAAATCTAATATTAGAAATATGTATTTTAACATAGGATTTCATTGGAGAGATTTTATTACTTTCATCATACAGCGTCCGCCGTGTTATTGCATTTTTTTTAACACTTTGGCGTTTTATTCTGCATTTCTGACAACAAAATATGTTGCGACTTATATCACGTGACTTCAGATTTGGCGAGAATTTCAAAAAAATTGTCCTTGGTGCAGAAAAATATCAAATCTAGCAAAGATAAAAGGTGTATTATTAAGTTTCAATTAAGTACAATATTAGCTTAGTTTAAATTTCATTTATGGGTTCAGAAGATTGAAATAAGCTTATGCTGTGTATGAATGTAGGTACAGTGACAATACTGAATTCTTAATTTATCTCCCGAAAAATGTCTATTTCACAAATATTTTACCCAAACTTATGTGATTTAGGTTATTGAAGCTTTTTCCAGATAAAAAAAGATGAATACCTACGATTTCCTCTAGTTCGGGCTGTGGAATAAAATCGTCTTTGATTTTTTTCAATCTGGTTCAAAATTGATACATGGAGTCCTCGTTGAATTCCAAACACATTTTTTCCAAAATTTTTCGATTTCTTGTCAATTTGAACAATTTTTCAGCACCACAGACAACTTCTTCTGAATTCCCTGAGGTCACTTTAAATAAATCGCAACAGATTTTTTAGTTGTCAGACATGCAAAAATTAACCGCCATTAGAGTTTTTCCGAAATTTCAATAACAATTTTTTTCCAATATGTAGCCAACTCAACTGTATTAGATATTCACATTTGCATCTTCTGTATAAAAAACGTATATAATAATAATAATAATAATAATAATAATAATAATAATAATAATAATAATAATAATAATAATAATAATAATAATGATAATATTTATTTCATGAGACTTGTAAAAGTATAGAAATCGTCAATATAATGATATACATGATTGGAATCAAAGCTATCGTAAGCCTAAAAATATGTAAATATAAAAAACATTAAATATAAAAGCAAACATTTCGGGTGTTGACAAAATTACTAAAATATATAATAGTCATATATATGAAGCGAGTATAATAAATTATAATAAATCATTAAAATATTCCTCCAAGGAGTAGTAACTTTTTTCTTTAAGAAATTTTTTACACTGTCTCTTAAGCATAGGATTCTTGAGATCTTTAAGTGAGGCAGGTAAATGATTATATATTTTGAGGGATGTTATGATTGGACCTTTTTTTACTTGTGAGTATGAGGCTGAAGGAATGTAGAGTTTTTTTACATTTCTTGTTGTGTAATGATTGACATCACCACATGTCATGAAATTATTCAAATTACTGTGAATGTAACAAACAGCAGTCAAAATATAGACATCATATAATGTTGGAATTCCATCAGTACTGAATACATGACGACATGAATCTGTTGGTCTGAGACCAAATATGCTTCTTATAATACGTTTTTGGCTAATGAATACTCTTTCACTACCAGAGCTATTACCCCAACAAAGAATGCCATACATAAGTTGAGAATGTTGTTGCTCATCATTCAAATATTTTTGTTGAATCATATCGCTACATTGATTTTCTAATTCAATTCGTTTGGTTTAAAAAAATGATGAATCAAAATTATTATTGATTCACTCGTATGTTCATAGCCAATTCGAGGTACATTTATCAAATACCTTCGAAACAAGATTATAGAATTCAGAATGGATCATTTGTTCAAAGAATGGCGGATGCGAATCTTCTCTAAATTTTGGTGTATGCGAAAATGTACACTTACTTTGCATAATCTGCCTTGCAGTATATCGCCCTATCCCGGATGAAACACGATGGTTGCCTATCCAACTGCAACTGGCAGATGGAACATCTGAGGCATCTTGCGTGCCAAGTCTTTCCAGAAACTTCCAGGAGGAATTTGTCGCTAATCGGTTCTCCGCAAGCTGCACATATTCGATATTCAGTCTGTAAAAACAAAAAAAAAACTGATTTCGAAGAGGTTACTTATCCTAGGATTTACAGTGACATTCGAGAAGTACCTACGTAACATAAAGAAAAAAACTTTTTCCGCAAATCGCTAGGAAATTTTGACATTCCTGTCAAAATTTCTTGAAGAAAAAGTCAGGACTTCCTTACTGTGAGGAAATGTCATTTCCTTACTGTAAGGAAATGATATTTCCGTACAGTTGTTAGTGTTCTACATAAATGATTGAAAACACATTGCTTATAAGGAATTAATTTATATTTTGAAAACATCAAGTCATTGCTGAATACATTTTTAAGATCAATTTGTTATATTTACAGTAATTTGACAGTTAGTACAATTATTGAACATTGGAGGAACACTGTTAGAACTATGAGAAACATTTTGGACAACATGCGGGGTGGTAGGGTTATTTTGTTGAATATTTTGTACTGTGAAAATTTTATTTGCCACCTCAACCTTATTGTTAAGCGATTCTTCGATATATATCCTTCAGCAACGTTTGATGACTTCCATCCGCCATGCCTCTTTAAACTAGTTATATCGGCACCAGAGTCAACCAATATTGTTGCAGAAGACCGACGAAAGCAGTGACCAGTGTATTCTGTCGGATTTACCAAGTTCAAATAAGTAGCAACTATTCTGGGCATTTTTCTAAATTGATGAATTCCTACCACTTGTCTACAACCCTTTCCGCTTTGATATTTAAAGAAAAATCGGTCACTGTTCATATTTTCTGGTCTTAACGAAACATACTTTCGATAAACATTCAAGTAGATCTGATTAATTACAAATGATCTTGGTTTGTTGGTTTTCGAATCAGGTATGCTGATTAAAAGCTTAGATTCTAGGTCTTCTATATCGTGTACAGTCATTCGGACTAACTCATCCATTCTACAGGCCCCAGAAATATCTGTCGAATTTTAAACGATTTGCGAAAAAATAGTATGTTTAACTCGTAGGAAAAGCCACATTCCTGGAAATCTTCACAGTCGCCCAGGAATGTTAAGCTTTTTCTACCTGGTAAACAATGTACTATTTTTGATTTTTCAAATAAATGAAAATTGTCATCAGATCAGATATGTACTGAATTGGTATGAAACTCCGATTGTTTTTGAAGATGACCTCAGCGATGTAATAATTGGCAAAACCATTGGAATTTGTCAATTATTTCTTACGTTCCATCGAATTTATTCAACAATGAATTTTGTGCAAAAACGTAAGGTTTTTGTAGCATGGCACTTTCATAACTGACTGATTCCCATATAAATGGCTTGTAAAAAGTCCAATCCATATCTGCCAATGAATTATAGATATACTATCCAGGTGTTACTTATTTTCCGAAAAATATATTTTTAAATTTGCTTATTTTGAAAAAAGCGTTTTTTGGAAAACTGAAAGTTGATGAAAATTTCTATTTGTTTTAAAATCCCACAAATATAATGATTGTTTTCATTTGTTGCATAGTTTTCGAATGTCATTGCATGATGAAGAATACCATAACCGAAATATTCATTTGAAAGAATAACTCATTTTTAGGCCATCTTACTATTGAAAGACATTGTTGAAAACATTTTGCAGACTTTAGCTATCAATAAACTACTTGATTATGATTAATCATAGTTTCAATCATCGATATACACAGTATAAAAAACTTGGGTGTAATTACAATCAAATGGATTTCAGAGCAAACTCCGACGAATACATCATTTTCATGAAATGTGTGTTAAGTGGTGTTAATTTCGATCTCACTATAGTGAAAAATGACACGAATGTGGTGAAGTAGAACGATTCTGAAACATAAAATCATAAGAAACACCAAATGGTTGAAATCTATAATTTTCTTAATGGTGCTAAACATTTATTATATAAAATTAACACCAAGTTACACCGTGTAATATCACGATGGAATCGGGGTGGTGTATGAATCATCTAATTTGGTGGCAATGAAAAGAATAGACCTTCTCTTTGATTGCTCTGAAAACACCCGATTTGATATAAATTAATCAAAATATTGTATGTAGGCATCTGGATGGTGTGAATTTCATGCGCTCATCTGTTCGATCTTAGAACCTTAGAACTTTTGCCAATAGGTGGCACTGACTTCCTTCCTACTGTACCTGAATTCAATATTGGGCATAAAATATCAGATGATTTAGAGATGAATCAGTTTCATTTGGCCCCAATGATGCTGATCAGGATAAATGAGCCTAACAGTTCATCATCCGAATTGTCCCTAGGTTCTTCTGAGCCTAGTTTATCATCAAATAAACTATTTCAATAGGTAAATCCAACTTAGTATTGAAAAACACTGGAGGTGGTGAAAAAAAGCACTGACTCGCATGAATACACTCATGATAAGGTGTTTCTTCACACCAGAAAAGTATTTGCATGTACCTGCTCAATGTTTAAACGCACCGAAGAGAATTTCATGGAGTTAATTTTGCTAAATTCAGCACTTACACTGGTGTTACTGAAAACTGATTTGATTATTAAAAACACCTATCGGAAGGGTCACATAAAACCTACAGTGGTGAATAATATGCCGGTGTTTACTGACACCTCCACCTGTTCTACGCAGTTATATTTTTTCTTCTGCAACATCCTTCCTCAATGACTTTTTGATGTTATCATAAAATTTTCGCAATGCATCTTTTGATCTAGGATGGCTTTCCGGAGTCTCACAATTAAATCTATCAACAATATTATGCCAGGCACCGTCTTTATCTCGCCATGTTTGACTATTTGTCTTTTTATTCTCAATAACGTTTTTGAAGTCTGATATCAAATTGAGCAACAATATTTTCTCACGGTTAGAGAAGTTTGGGGCTCTTTTCTTGCCATCTTCCATCTTGTCTTCAGTCTATCAGTGACGGCCTAGATCATTATTTTCAGTGAATTTTTGAAATTTCAAAATTCTAGCTTTGAAGAGATTGAAATTCTACTTCTCATTTCCATCAGTTTGATTCCTTGGAGCATTCCTGCAACGTTGCCAAGTGCACCGAGAAAAGTCCCAGGAGAAAGATCTTTGCTGAGTTTTTTTCGCCTGTCGTAGCCAAAAAAGTTACAAACGTAGTAATGTTGCTTCGCTCTTACAGAAAAGATCACTCTACTGAAACTGCTTTATTGTAATTGCGATGAAACTTTCTATCACAGAAAAGAAATTGGCTGTAGTAGTAGAACTGCAATTCTATAAAATTATTTCTGCTACCATGAAAATGTACTTTTCCACGATAGTTAGATATGTTACTGTTGTAGCAAAGAAGATTTCATCAACATTTCTTTATAATAACAGTAATGTTCTCTGCTATCCTAGCAGAAAATATTTGCATCACGAAATATTTCTTTATAATAACTGTAATGTTCTTTGCTAGCCCAGCAAAAATTATTAGCTGAAAGCGATATGGACATGCCAAAATCGCAGTTCGGTTAGTATAGTTTTCATTTATCGCCAGACTTGCAACAGTTCATCTCGTCTGGTCGTCCGTCCTTCGTCCAGTCCACCATTCCGGTATTTTTCTATTTTCACATAGTAACAGTGGATATTTCAAAGTATCACTAAAAACATATTCGTGTTTAGTTTGAGTGAAACCCTTAACGCATGTTTGGTTTAAATTTTTGTGATACCTACTATATGTGTATATGGTTCATCGTGTGTATATAAACTACATTAACTACAATTCAAGTGATCTTGAGAGATGGACAACGATCATTTTAAAGCATATACCTTGAAAGCTGGGATTTCTTATTATAGTTGCCATCATGAATATTATAGTGATAGCTATTTCAAAAGTATAATACTTTCTTTGTATAATCTTCGAAGCAATATCAAGACGTTAACAAGATCCCAAATGTCGAGGTATGGTTGATGAAGAACATTATTTTTCCTTCTTGGTAAAAGGAAGTAACAGGATAAATTGTATTTTATTTGAAGAACTGATATCTTTTGAAACCTTTGAAGTTGTTTAAATTAATGATTTGACTATTTCATCCATGAAATGGAAATAAGTATTGACTTATGTGGTTGAGAAAATACATCGTTTTGAAAATGTTTAGATTTCTGAAATAATAAATACATTAATGTGACCGTAAAATATCGTGGGTATATATACATACTGAGTTCTGAGTTCTTATTTTTTTATTCAGTTGATTTTCGGTTCTGATATATACTTATTAATAAATGTGCCCTGACAATTTGAATAAATATATTTTGTTCATTACCTATACTCATATATAGATTTAAGTTTTTTGAGACTGATAAAGTACCGATATAGAAGAATAAATTGATTAAATTTTGCATAGGTACTGTTGTTTTATTAAAATTCTTAGTCCCTCAAACAATTATGATGTTATAGGCTGAGACAGTCTAAAAAGAATGTATTAGCAAGTGGAAGTTAATTCTCTTACTATAGCAATATATTTGAGGGGAATCTCTTCGAAAGTGGAACCATAGTGCGTGCAACAATAAAACTAGAATAAACAAACTTTTATCGAATCTCTAAATTTTCAGAAATTGACAATAATTTAAGTATCGATTGATGAACATTTAGAGGTTTGATTAAACTTTGTTCACATCCTAGTTTTGTTGATTGCGATAAATGGTACCACTATGAGAATATTTCCAGCAAATATCTTTGCTATTGTGAGAGAATTAACTTCCACTGACTAAAAAAACACTCTGCTGCTCTAGGCAAGATCTTTGCTCTTCTAATAAAGACTCTTACCTGTATCAGTGAGCATTCTTTTCAACAACAACAAATATCTCTCCTACTATAGCATAGTAACTCTTCCATAACAGGAGAGTATCTTTATTACGACAGCAAAGTTACTTAGCTCAAACTGTAAACAAGTTCTTCATAAAGTAGCTATGCTACCACAGGTAGACGTTGGCAGTAGAGTGCTCTCTTCTGCAGTAGTAAAGATATTTCCTGTCCCCTATGTAGCCAAAATTTTTGGCTATCGCAGCAGAAAAATCTGCTGTGACGATGAAAAAATTTTCTCAGTGTGTTTGTCAAATTTAGCTAAGGAATCGATGGTGCAACACAGATCGGGATTAAGGTTCACCTTAAGCTAAGGTGTACCTCAGCTCAGTTGTGATTATAAGCAAAGCGGTGCAAGTAACTGTAATACAATCAGGATCTCAGGGGACACCAGTCAGTGTAAGCTGGTGTGAGCTGGTGTATACAGGTGGGATCACGTCTGCTGATGAATATTTTCGTGGCAAAAAATAATTTATAACCTACATGAATCAAATATTAGGAACATTACATTTAATAATATCTACCTAATATTTGTCCAGAGCTTTAAGTAGTGAGAAATATTTTCCTCTAGGCCTCACACAAGTTGAATAATGTAATAAAGAATAACACAAGGTTGCGAGTTCATGATCTCGACTGGACCCATCGTGGGAGGCATCTATCAATATTGTACTGCATACCTTTGTACCAGTTCCGAAAACATGTCTTTGCATCATCTACACTCGATCAGCCGTCTATTGTGTCCGCTTCTGTGATTGATATTCACCAACCGCTATCCAAATATTTTAATGAACGATATCATCGAAATCGAATTGTTCGATGGCGTATGAGGATCATCAGTCATTGCGTGTCATTGATTCCACATATTATTGTACACATCATATTTTGACAGTATTGTATATGTACGTCCTGTATACAAAATACCTATCATAACATTCTTTCGGCACTCGCTTGGTTCCTATGTGGGTGAAAGGTGTTACCTACTTTTCAGTTCATTCATTTGGTATCTGAAACAATTGGTCTTGTCATCCGCGATTTTGGTCTTAATTATCAATACAAAATGAGAATATCAAATATGACTTGCATTTTTATATGATACGATTTTAAAACCGATTCAACCAATGTTTTATATAATCGGCACACTTTTTATAGGCTAGCCCTCCATGATAATAAATCAACATCATCAATGAATGAACTCTCTCTATATGAAAATGTTTCTGTCTCGATGATACCTTGGTTTCATGGTCAGATCATAGAGTGTTTATAATTTAGATGGATGACTTCGAAATTTAATTTGTCTGTCTTCTCCTTTTTTACAAAATATTCAATTTCAAATAATCTGTCGTTTTAGAAAATATGAGAGCTAGAATTGTACCTAATTTTCCATGAGCCTGAGAAAAAATTGGTAGAATAGATACCAAAAGGAGACCAAATGTCCATCAGAAACTATGGTGCGAAATTGAAACTAAATATGAAATAGGACCTTTTTTCAAATACCGCGCTCATTGCAGAGATAGCAAAATCAGAAAATTATAAACCCATCAACGGTCTTCAACTTATTTGCACTTTTTTAACGAAAACATCTATTAATAATCACAAAATTTTTCAGAGATGAAGCGAATTTACAACAACAAACATTATTTGAGACAATACTTTTGGAAATTCTTATTTGAATTTGGCACTGATGAAAAACGTCAACTTAACAATAATGTTATGAAATAACTTTGAAATTCGTATCGGAATGTCATCGACAATTCTATTAACTTTGAACATTCTCAACATATTCCAATATAAAAGTGCGATCATGCATCAATAGTTGCATCGCTTTGTATACGCTTGCAGGGCATAAAGACCTAAATAATTATGAAAATAAATCGTTGTCGTTAGGGTCGAAAACATATCTGAGACCAGTCAAAGACTAAATAATTATTGGATATTTCACTCCGTTGCTGAAACCATTCATCATAACACCTTTACAAATGTGTTTGTATAATGGTACTTTTAAACATCCAATCCATAACACCTGTCTCTCAGACAGAAAGCTCAGAGAGACTCATCCATCGGTTTGGGCTTGGGTCATAAGTTGGGATGACTATTATTATAGATATTTAGAAGAATATACCACTGCCAGATCAAAACAGATATCATTCTGTCGATGATTATAAAAAATATACATAGTCTCCTATACTTAGTGAAAATTGTGACTTTATCATAATAGGTACCTACCTATAAGTAGGTATTTTTTAATCACATTCCTTATATCCTTGGATTTGGGTGCCTTTTATATGGATAGTTTCTTATATGCGGCTAAAATTTTGTTGAAGTTGATTGTCCACGAAAAAAACCGAAAATAGTTTATAATTTCAAGAATAGTACATTATAATACAAGTTTTATATGACGCTATTTTGTCACACGCGTTGTTTGGAGTACGACTAGCGAAGCGAGGAGTGCTCTAAGGGTACAAGTGCGACAACGTGTCTTATAAAACGTGTGTCATGTACAATTTTTTCCTATTTTGCATTGATTTAAATTTTGTAACTAAAAGAAATGGATTGAATATCGATAAATAACAGAAACATCTTCGATTGGTAACAATGATGATATTGAAATATTTGACGCACCAGCGTAAACCCCATCAGTTTACTGTTGAGAGATTTTGAGTTTTGCGATACCAGCGGTGAAAAATGCAATATTATTAATGTTTTTATTGGACAATTCAAAACAAATCACAGTCTGAATTGAAATTTACCAATAAAAACATTGAGTTTTTCACTGCTAGTATTACCAAATCCAAAATCGCTCCAGAAGTAAGCTGGGCCTAAAGCTCAATTTGTAAATTCCGCTGCCGTAGCTACAGTTGATGCTGCAGTTACTGTTCGTAGATGGAATATGCTAAAAAAAAACATCTGTTCATAAATTCCGCAGGTGCCATCGGATATCTTCTCAATAGGTACATTTTGGAACGGCAACGTCAACTGTAGCTACGGCAGTGGAGTTTATAATTTGAGCTTTCTCTTCTGACTTTCATTTGAAAGTTCTCCGAATAATAAAAAATGCATATCGAAACAGAGGCTATTTCGATACGCATTTGCGTTTCATAATGATTTCATTATAGAACCAGAAATGGACCAGAACAGAAAAATAGGTTTATTTCAAGATTTTATTCAGTTTACTTCGACATTCTCAACCACAATTATAGTTCATAACTAAAATCCATTCATATAAACAGTGCCCACGATACAGAATCAATCACATATCGAATAACACATGGTTTCCCTTTTTTTTACTGACACTATAACATATTCTTAAAAAGGAATAATCAATAGTTCGAATGGTTTTGGTGGAATGATAATATCAAGTGTATTCTGCCCAACGTTTCGAAGTCTCATCAGTACCTATATAGATATATTCGTTTCTCTCGTGCTCAATGAGAAATGATTGTGCCATAAAAATTATCATCTAAAATGTCTGAATGTTTATATACATTGTTTTAATAATTTTATTCGAAAAAAACATCAGATTTTTAGCCCTGACGATGAATTTATTGAAATTGGAAACGCTTTGGCAAGGAAACAATAGATTTTATTTCTGACAGTGACATTATAAGCTTATATCGTCATAGTTACGATATCTATAATGAGGGTCATAACTCCCTTGGGATATTAAGGTTCAAAAACTCCCTCTTATACCTTTTACAGGTGAAAATGATACAAGAAATGCTTATAAACGTTTATATGTAATGAAAACTAAGACATATTTTCCTTATTCACGTCATTACAAATAATAAATGTACAATTTTCAAATGTTCCCTGAAAATTACTTCCGCCGCTGGAAACAATTTCTTCTTTTTTATGGGTGGTGCTGTTGCTGTTCACTACAGTCGAGGTGCCTGCCTCTTCTGATGGCAAAGTAGACAGCATACGCGCCGTTTTATTTCTCAATTCAATACTGTCCTCCAGATACCCCTCTGCCACCGTGGAACTTCTCCAACCTCCGTGTCTTTTTAAGTTTGTTATAGTTGCTCCTGCATTGGCTAGGGCAGTAGCAGAAGTGCGACGAAGGCAATGTCCCGTATAGGTTAGTGGGTTTGGCAATCCTAAATACATTGCGATTTTGCTGGGAATTTTGCCAAAAATATTCTTTCCAATTGGCTGAGTTGTACATTTATTTTGTCGGAAGCTCAAAAAAAATCGTACCTTCAGGACGCAAGGACATATAAAGTCTCAGTAAAGGCAAAGCAGAGAACTCTTTTTCATCCACAACTGTAAATTTCTTCGATACACCAGTTTTACTTTCCAGTACGTTCACTACCATAACAGTATCCCGGTCCTCTATATCTGCTATACTCATATTTAGAAGTTCCTGAGTTCTGCATCCTCCAAAATAACCCATAATTAGAACAACCTATAACAAATAAAACGAAATAAACAAACGAAAAAGAAAATTATGAGAAAAAATTACCTTATGCAATAAATGAATTTCATTAGGGGCGTCCTTTAGAAATTTGATGACATCTTTAGGAGATAAGACAGCAGACTTTTTCGGCTTATACCCCTTACTTTTCCGTTTCAAAAAAGCCTCTAGTTTGTTGAACTTGGTGATATCTCTTTTCTCATATATGGTCACCATCGATTTGAGCATTGACCATTTAGTCCATAACGAATTTGGGCTAAACGTTTCTGACTGCAACGAATAAATACAATTATTACCAAATCTACCAGAAAATACTGAAAATACTTTACCAGTTCTTGAAAATATGCCAGAAAGACAGTTTCGTTGGCATCTTTTGACATAACATTTCTCTGTGTCAGCCACTTCAGATATAAGTTGTATTCTTTTTGATATAGGTCTTCACTTTTCGATGGAAGTAATGATTGTCTTGCTTTTTCCGCTTTTTTTATAATATCCTCCATTATATCAGAAAAAGATCGTCGATTTGTGGTAAAAAATAAACACGTTTTTAACGGAAAAACATTGATTGATAAAGAAAGTTTGCTTATAAACATGTAACATAGCGACAACCTAGCAACAACCAACAATGCTACAATCAACACTACCTAATTCAAATATACCAGAAAGGTTATGAATTTAAACATTTATTGCGTTCTAAATATGGACATATTGTTATGAAAATCGGTCAAAAATAAAATTATCTATGTACCACAGGAATTATAGAGCCTTAATAACCTCTGGCAATTGATGTCCCTCGGGCCAGAGGCCCTCGGGACGCAAACTTTGCCATCGGTAATTAAGGCCCTCATAATTCCCTTAATACATAAATAACTATTATAGAAGGAAAACGATTCTAATTCCACCAAAACCATAAAAACTCAAGGGTGGCTCTGATCACTGAAGCCATCATGTGACCTGGCGTTGGTAAATTAAAAATGAGTTTACCTTCCTTTCAAGAACTATTTCAACAACAAAGTCAAGAGGCCTCTCGACGGCCATTATATACACACCAGGGCTTTCTATTATCGCACAGAAGGAATCCACAAAGAAAATAAAGATCACAAGTGGGTCTTACAAATACAGTTTCTCTTTGAACGGACCTGTGAAAGACTCCAGATTCGGCCTAAAGCAGTTTATTTCGCCAGCCTTTTGTGTTTTGGTGCTCGTGCCTTCCAAATTCTCTGAGCATAAAATGATACATACCACCTGGGCTTTGGTCACTTTTGTGCGGTACACAATGATTTTGCGTTTTAGCTTTCTGACTATTGACAAGCGAGGAATAAGTAAGTGGATTTTGAGGATCACGATACTAAAGGTGTTATAATGCGATTTTGGTGTTTGCGGGATTGATAATTGGGTTGTAGCCCTGTATGCGGTGAACGGTAAACTGCCTTGTTGAGTATTTTCCCACTGCAATAGCTTATTCTAGGAATGTCGACTGATATTTGTATCGAATATTTCCATCGTATGTTAAAAATCCCATATGAAGCGGGACATTTTCGATCAATTACAGCGAAAATTTTCCATTCAAGCATGTTGTCTAAAAACTGCATGAGTTTGTTTTCATATTTTGCCGAAAGAGTACTTGTGCATGTAATTACTCCCGAAAAATATTATGTAAGTGGGTATTTGAATAGGTATGTGACATTCAAAATTTGATATTTGTTCCGTTACATTTCATGCAGGAAACCATTTCTCGTCTCAAAAAGATGTTTTAAATATGATGATTTTGTTTTTTCTTCACTAGCAATGAAAGCTACATTTTTATACTGATGATTTTCAAGACATGCACAGATTATTTTTCACCTTTTATTGCCATCTGTAGTGTTTGTACTTATATATGTGTTTACACGCAAAGAAAAAAACGGTAGAAATTACTAGAAACGAAGTGATTTTCACTGGTTTATATAGTTGATATATGGACAGAAATTCTTTCCAGTGAACACTACTATTGAGTCCAAGTAAATTGAGTCAGCTTACTGATCAAATAATATAATAGTCAACTTTACTAGGAACACGGTTGAACTGTTACCATTCCTACATCATGGTGTGTACTTTGAGGAATAGTAAATTAGACAATACTGGAAGAGTACTTCTTCCTTGTATCAAATATTGTAATTGATCAATGAGCCCTGGTAGTTTTTGTTTTTTATTCAGTGAAATAAACTTTATATAATAGATTTAAATGTACCTACTACATGACAAAAAGTGACAATTCGTATTCTTATATTCATTACCGGAAGTGGAATACTCTCAACCGATTTATTGTAATCCCTTCTTCTACACTCATTGATGGTATTGATCATTAGAACAAGAGGCAAACATTCTTCTTGAGATTCCAATTTCGAAGACCTTCATAATAAGTATTCGATTATTTTCAATGAAAAATATAGTGGTAACAGCCACAGCGCCTCTTAACTGATGTTATCCAGTTGATCCGGAGTAGATTTTTATAGGAAAGTTTTGATGTCTCTATTGGTACTCTTCGAAATCGTACTGAATCTGGAATGAACAATTCTTTAGTTTGTATAATATAGAATGATAAAGTCGTTTTTCATACCAAAGTGTATCCCAGATTATGTTTATGCGAGCAGAAAATGTCTTCATTATCCCATCGATGCTTTCATTTTTCGTAACCATAACCCTTCCTTGAAATGTATTAGGTATTTCATTTCTGTTTCACCATTATATCCATGGATCCAGAGAAATTTTCAATCTACATAACAATCACAATTTACTCTAAAATCGCTATAATTACCTCTCTCTTAACTTTCCTCATTTTTCTTCTTGGCTAAATTATTTTATTATTTTTCATTGGGAGCCTTGAATGAAGCAAATACCGCTGAACAACAGAAACATCTTGCATCTTCACCTCGATTATGATGGCACACTAGCTGCGAAAAAGAGATAGGTACTGTCTCGAACAGAATCAACGAATAAAGTCAACCCATACCATTCAGGGAAAAATCGACTATTTCAATGTTTATTGTTCGATTTAGTATTCATCAATGAACAGCATTATGACAATTATTGTTCGCTGAATAGTAAATAACATTGCTTCGGAAGAATAAGTGCTTATTTTCATTTGGATTAGTTCACTTCATCATTATCTGTGATTAATTTCAATAAGGAGATAGTAAATATTTTTGAATACATTGTTGAGAACTGCTGACAGTAATTTTCAATATTTTCTCGGACAGATTGTACCAGAGTTCCCAGGTTAAAATTACTATAAGGAATAGTGAATACATCACCTGCGATTTCTTGTTAGTAAATTACTTCGAGGTATAGGATTATCTACTTTAACTGAAATGTCATTTTCAGACTGGTATATATTCCTAATGGTATATTGAAGGAAACTTTTTTCGCAATTGGGATTACTAGGATGAAGTATCAGGAAATTTTCACTAGCCGGAAAAGTGATTTATCAGATGGATATTTCTTAGCGTGTACGATGGTGATGGCGACACATGCATGAGGTTTTAGTTTAAACAATATTCCATTCTCATCATCAGTTTTGAGAAAATTATGCAGGATGATTTGATTTCATCGAGAGTCGATACCAACTTCAAAATATTCTGGTTATTCATCGATTACAAAGAGTTTAAGTTTATTAGTTGAAATAAACCGACCGCGAATCGATTGGTTTTTTCTGTAAACTGATACCTACGATTTGTAATAATTATTGTTCAGGCAGTTTGAGATGTATACCCTCACCTTGAATAATTGGAAGTGCGAATTTTATTCGATGCGATTATTTCTTGAAAGTGTGTTTTGAAAAGTATGATGTTTTCAAACGCCAACCTATAATTGCGAAACAATCCTCGTGAGTCTAGGACTTTTATGAGTAGGAGATGATTTCCTTACGATGTATAAATATTCACCCAATACATTCGAAATTATACAAGGTAATTTTGATATTATATAAGGCGACATTTCATAGCGAAAGGTATGGGATTGAAACCTTTAATTCTCTGTATTGTATGTATATATGTCAATTATATGTTATATATAGTGTCATACCTATATCATTCCTCAAAATATCATATGATATGTATTTGATATTTGAGTAGGTATCTAAAGTTTTTTTCAGTATAGGTCGACTGATTTCTTTGCAACATTCATGTTATAATCCAACAGATGATTTTAAAATATATAGGTAGTCATTAGAATATGATGAGAAACATCCATCATTATTGTTTATATATTCGCAATAATAAAGTATACAATATATACAATTTCTATGAGTGTATGAGAAGAATATACTTCGTTTTCATCAGTTAATTTCATTCTGTATTTAAATATGTGTTACACAACTGTGTATAATCAATAACCGTTTCTTATCCATCATGTATAAGATTTTTCGCCCGTCATTTAGATATTGGTTTGATCGATCGATTGGTATATCTTATACAAAAATAATCCGCACGTTTTCGTTTGGCTATATTAGGAGCGTGAAGGGTGATGGGAAACTTACTTATTAGTATTTCATTATTCTATGCGAAACGAAAAATCTTATTCAACGTCACATTTTTCATATTTACCTACCATCAGACTTTATACAATCAAAGCAAGAATGGTGCAGCTTATTCAACGTGTTTGAATGATCAATCAATAATATCTGAGTGTATAGAGTACGTGTGGTCGGATTTGCATCTCGAATTAATACATCACGACAAATGTAATTTTAAAAAACATAGTAGGTATTTATGTTCAGATTTAAAAAGCATCAGATTCGCTCTTGTTTCCAACTCGAAAAATAAATGGAATAATGTATTCGTGTATTTTCGTTTTTGTAACTTTTTTATACAGTGTGTCCAAGATAAAGGTGTCTATATCGTTGGGATCTCGAAAACCATATAAGAGATACGAAGATTGTTAAATTACAGAAAAGTTGCAAATTTTTAAGCTTAATGATATGCCGTTCAAAAAGTTTCAAAATTCCGAGTAGTTCCGGAGATATGCCTAAAAAACCGAAATTTGCCGATTTCGTTTTTATTTTTTTCTGGCGTTATTTGAAGGTATAGGAGGACAAAAGACACTTTCTCATCGCCCCTTTTCGAGCTCTATTGAATAGCGTTGAGAGATTTTCCGTACGACGTTTCGTTTCTGAGAAACCATCATCCGAGAACCCATCATGGTCCATATATCTTGGACTCAATGTAATACTTAAAAAAATTTTTTGTTTCCCTAGTTTATTGACTAATTGTTACAAATCTGAATCTCACAACCATCATGCTTATTTACATCATTATATCCTCCCATTGAACGAGGGGTTAACCACAGGGGAATTTCTCGTACACCTTGTAGGAAATTAAGGAATTTTTGGGGAAGTTCGAGGAAATGGGGGAATTTTGGGGCAGTTTGGGGAAATTTAGAGGAAATAGAGGAATTTTGGCGCATTTCGGGGAATTTCCGATGAAATATAGGAATTTCGGGGCATTCCAAGAGAATGAGGGAAATAATAGGCATCAATAATAAAAAAGTTTTCAATATTTAGCCATCTTAAGCAGACTCACTGTATATTTTTTCTCTATTCATTAACTAGTACTATGACGATTACCGAGACGATTCCTAGGCTGATTATTTAATCTCACTAGAAATTCCTTAAAATATGCCTATTATTTCCTTGAAATGTCCCGAAATTCCTCTATTTCCTTCTTTCCCCCGAAATTCTTCTATTTCCACCATTTTCTCGAAATTCCTGTATTTTCTATGTTCTATAATTATACGGATATAGGTATATTGATGAAATACTGAATTTTCGATTTTTGAATATTTTCCTGAATTCTGACCTTTGGGTACGCCTCTGGAAACGCAATGTTATGAATTAATTCAATACAGTACGCCTATGGACTGGTTTCGAATGAAAAATGAAGGGAATGGAATAAATGATAAAGGAATTTGGGGAAATTTCGAGGAATTTTAGGGAAATGAATGGGAATTAGAGGCATTTCGGGGAAATAAATGGGAAATAGAGGCATTTCGGAGAAATGCGGGGAATTAGAGGCATTTCGGGGAAATGCGAAGAATTATAATGAAATGAGGGAAATGAATGGGAATGGGAGGCATTTCGAGGAATTTCGGGGAAATGTTAGGAATTGAAGGAATTTTTAGGAAATAAATAGGAAATAAGGAAATGAAACAGAAAAAGGAATTGTTCGTACACTATTTCAGACTGTGGTTAACCCCTCGCCATTGAAGTTAAAATTGGAAACAAACAATACACAAAAACTCAAGTGTTACGGCCATAAAGGTTGTGATCTGATCTAGGTATTCAGCTGTAAGATAATGATGTGGAAGGTATTTTTTGGTCGAATAAGGAATAAGTAGGTACGTTACGCATGCACACTTTATATGCATAAGTTGAAAATAAAAGTTTCAAATCATCCGAAGTTTGTTATAAAGCTCATCAGAGTTCTAAGTTCATGTACTTCGTGAACATCATCAGAAACGCGATTAATCAATCATTCTCAGAGCTATAATAGTATGCTACGGCCGTCCCGTTTGACTGACGGCGCGGTGTTGCTCAAATTTCATAATTTATGCGCATTCGTAAACGATACCCGCCCCAGAGGGCTCGGCCCCTGCAGTTACCCACAAAAGGGGCCCCTCCGGCCAATCTCGGCAGACCCTGCGCCAGCTGATGATAACTCTGACTCGCGGTTCTTCGAATTTTCACGCATTATTTGGTGGTGATATGATCCGAGCCCGCCACTCATTTACTTATACTTTTATTAGTCGGAGATGCTGGAATTTTGAATAATGGTCCATAATAGGTGGATCCCACTTCTGAATTTCTCGTACATTTCATACGGGTCTAAAAAATGCTCGTATATCTCGCCTGTTTTAAGATGATTGGGCAAATTTATCAATATTTATTTCTGTTGAAAGATATTCCATGAACCTTACTCTACATGATATTTTGATATTATCAAAAATTTACAATGAAACTTTATATTTTGGAAATAATCGATGACTATAACATTTGTTGACAAACTCGATGGCAGTTTGTTTTAGCTTCTTTTTATTATTGATTGATGAAGGCAAAATTTGTTGGGAAATCCAATAATCAAATCAACATACAGGAGATCACATAAAATATATTGTCTTATAGAAAACTTAATAATTTTCCATTGATGATCAGTAATCCAGGATCAGAATTATAGGTACCTACACATTTCCACATGTCCATCAGATGGAAGAATGTTTCGACCCCGTTGGATGAACTATCAACCTGAAAGTATTCATTTCAAACAGATATTATATCATAATAATATTTCAATGTGTGATTCTTCGAGTTTAATGTTTTCCTTCAAAACCCATACCCTTTATATTTCATTGTCATTATCATTAATTATAGTTGATTCTTTATCAATAATATTCTCTGCAGTTCTACATTATATAGGATCATTTTCAAATAAATTTACTGTGGTCTTTAGTCACTTTCAATGATATCGTTCAACCAGTCCTATTGAAACCTCGTCTAATAATTTGTCTTATTTCCATACCGAACATGAATCATGAATCACAAATCGGATTTAGAGAACACAGTGGGTATTGTGCATCAAGCAAAGAACAATACATAGGGTTGGTCTCCTATGGTATCTATTCCTATAGCATATGATATCTGAGGATATACAGGATGTCACTTAAGTGCGCGATAAAATCGTTCTGAAAAATACATATACATACAGATTCTTATTCGTATATAATCCATATATCTAAATAGATATAATGGTTCTCGATTTTCGTGAATTTCAAGTTGAAATCGACTGATCTGATCCTATAATAGTTTTTACAAATCGCAATAACTTCCGAACGGATGGACCGATTTTTAAGTCCGGGTAAATCAATTTGTTAGTTCTTGTTAGGTCAAAAATTAAATGAACATGATTTTGGAATTTTTCAAATTTCCCGTTAAACACGAAATGACGAACGACACTGTACAACGTTTTTTGAAGTTTCTATTGATGCAGAAAAAAATTTCCCTTATGATGCGTACTTTCTGGCGGTCACTGTATGTGCAGGGTGATTGTTTATATTTTACTCAATAGTTATCTCAGTTAATATTGGTCCTACAAGAACGTTCAAATGGACACATATGCAGCATTTTTTATGGGCATTTAGAATTCAGTACTAGGGAATGCAAAAAAGCATCGTTAACCTAAAAATTTTACAACTGGTATTTTTTTAATGAGACTCCCTGTATTTTATTTACCCATTTGGTAGAACTCTTTTTTCTGATTCCAAACTATATGAATAAAAAGAAATGTCAATGTCAAACAATACATTTAAATTTGTTTTATTATCCATGGCTACTTTGATATAAGCCAATCGCAGCATTGTCGTCTGGCGTTTTACAGCTGCCTTAGATCTGTACGAAAAATCTATGTTTTCCGAAAACTGATAAAGATTACCTCAATAAAGTATATATATATTTGGAATCAGAAAAAAAGAGTTCTACCGATTGGGTCTTATTAAAAAATACCAGTTGTAACATAAAAAAGAGGAGGTACCCTTTGAACTTTTTTTGAACTTTTTATATCGCCATAACTTCCAAACAGATGGACCGATTTTCAACATCGTGGAAATGTACTACTTATTTGCTTTCGAATTGTTTTATTGTTTTTCCAGCTCTAACTTTCAAATCGTATCTATTTGATCCTAGGTATACTTTTGAAGCAAAAGCGAATTAAAAAAAAAACATTAACAATAATGTAGGTACTTTGGTTCAGTTTGATTGAAGTACCTATATTCACTCAAATATATTATGATAGGGTAACTGCCATCATTCGGCGCATTCACTGCAAGTTTCGAAAACCCACACTTCCATCGTCCCGAAAAAGTACCACCATAAATAAAATTACTCGCCCCTCGAGAAAGTATATCATGTTTATATGGTACTCCTCTATGATAATCCCCATATTTACAGCGGATCCGAGCACAATCGCAGAGTCGATAAAACACGTTTAGTGTCAGTCCGAGCCGAGTGTCTGACCGTCCGACGGGCCAGACAGATAACTCAAATGACCGCGGACACTCCGCGCATTGTATTTCACGGCATTTGTGCGAACACCCACTAGAAGAGGAATAATGGGCCGACATCAGCACGCGAGCCAACATTAAAAATCCGTAAATCGGTGAGGGGTGGACGTGAAGTTTCTCGATTTCAAAGGACCGTATTTCTTGAAAAGATTGTTCAAAAGGAAACGGTGCGCTGCTTGGGTTTTATGGAGATGCGACAATGATGCGAGTGGGCAATTCGAATGAGCGTTGTCCAACATCAACACCCCCATTATATGTTCAAGGTTGTACGAAAAAAAAAAATGATGATAAAAACGGTCTCTTGTACGATGGCTCTGGAGGGCCAATGTGAAAAAAAATAAGTCGAAATTTCGACTTAATATATAGTCATCAGGATTATCATTTTTAATTCGCATTTTGTGTTCAATAAATGAAAATATGTTTTGTTATGTAGAAATATGTTATATTTTTCAAAAATAAATACGTTTCAAGATATTTCAAGATTTCTTGTTTTCTTGACGAGGTATTTTTTTTATTAAATTGCAAATACCTACCTGAACATCGAAATATCCTTGAATGGGGAATTCTCCTTCGGACGATAATGAAGTAATTCTTATTGAATATCTTCAAAACGTCGCATTTCAAACCCACAATTTCAACTTTTTTCCGGAAAAAAAAAACATTTCAAGTGCTTAAAAAGTCAAGACTTGCTATGGGGATTTGAAATTTAAAGCACCTTGTTCCTATTTCACCATTTGGCATCTCAACTGCAGATTTCATGAATAATAAAGGACAACAAATCCATTACGCTGATTAGGTAAATAAAGATATTAATATTTTGATCAGGTTATAGAACACAGAAATTATATAACCAATAAGTTCTGTGGGTTAGGTGCCATTCTGCTTATTTCTGTTCCATGCTCAAAAGATATGCTACTCAGTTTAGGAGGTTATGTTTATATTTGACTTGTGGATGGATTGGTGTTTTTGTTGGATTGAAATTCATGTTTTGACTGATTATTTTTTTTATATTAGCAGTTTGATTCCTGAATTATACATTCACATCAAGTGTATAGGTACATATGAGTTTTTGTTCTTCTACTTCACTAGGCGCTGTTGCCAATTTGTGAACTAGAAACAAAGCGATTTAAAATTCATGAATGAAACTCATGATCAATAAGTTCATACTTGCATTTGCTGTAATAAACCGAATCGAGGAATATTCTCCATTATGTTGATGGCTTTTTTTTCCAATAATACATGAATTATACATCAATTCATGCACATACCTATAGGCTTGACATAAGATCCGAAATCACCTTTTTATACATGCATCTAAAATTAAGACAAGTACAAGAAAAAGTGTGAACACCTCAAAATGTTAACCTTCTAATTTGAAACTGATGAAAGGAAAAGAAAGCCATGAAAAATCTGAGTATCAGAATTGTTTTCGGAATTTTCGTCAAAAAAGAAGACAGTGCATCTGTATATAGGTTGTCGTGATATCTGAACTGATTCAATCATTTTTGCCTGCGCACTCGCTAAAAATATGTGGCAATCGTAAACAAAATAAACGCAAACAAATCTGCCCTCCCAACAGGGGAAACGAAAGTTGTCAGTAGCCCGCAAAGTCACAAGCAGCATCTCATCTGATCCATGTACCATGGAATATCCGTTGAGGTGTAATGATGCGTGTAGGGGTCCGAGAGGCATTCATCATTCAGTGGTTGTTATACGGCCACAATGTACAACCGAACAGAACGAAAAGTTATATTCCCCGGTTCGACATGACACCCATTGTCCCAGCCCACTCTATTATGAAACACTTCTGAACATATTGGCTTTACAAGGGTGTGAGAATGCGGATATCCATCGATATAATGGGTGCATGGATCGGTTGGCTAGGTTAGGTTAGGTTTACCCCTACACTGATAAAAATAGGTGGAAAAAACAGTATATTATCTGTAAAATAATGCAGAATATTTACTGGATTTTCGCAGAATCCAGTAATTTCACCTGAAATAGGTATTTTTCCCATGTAATATAGTACTTCTCTGGTATTTATTATGTTTTTTTTTTATTTTACCACTTAAATTTCAGGTCCTTACTGAATAATCAATTGTAATACTGTCATTTCCCTTTGTGAATACCAATTACACTGCTTTTTTCCTTGGGAATAACGTGAAACTGCAAGAGTTCAGTAAAATTCAGGTACCTATACTTGAATTATGCACGTGACGTCAACGCCTATGCCCGCGCCACAAATGGATAACCTCAAAAAAATTACTTGGTGCGTCTGTGACACGGTGACCAGTGTATGTGTAAATGTTCATTTCAGTTCCAAGTGTTGTTTTAAGGTAAAACAATTTCATTCATATAACTGTAGATCTAAACACAGTAACCAATATGTTCACGTGTAGAACTTGTAATTACAATTGTTTGATTATAGAATAATATAAAAAACATCAGTATTTGCATAGACAAAATGGAGGAGCAGAATTCCCTTGCTTATATATCAATTGTAAAGTAGTTTTAACAAATGAGAGAATTATTTGTTTTTGTTAGTTATTGCTGTGTGATGAGCCTCTTATTTTCATTTAAGTATCATCAGTATAACTGAGAAGTTTCGATTTTTCATTTACATTTTATTTTTGTTTGTTATGTTGAATAAATGTTTTCTTTGGATTTGACATTTTTATTACAAACATCTCAACCTTTCAAATATAGAACTAACAGTACAAAAGTACACTGTAAAATGTACCTATCATTATGTAATATACCGATGAAAAAGTACTTGATGGTAAAAAAAGAGCTAAATCACATGTGAAAAGTCCTATAGAATAAATCCAGAATAATGAAAATAACTAGGTGAAAATACAATATATTCACCTGAAAATCGCAAAGTTATAAAGCAGTTTATATTATGTATTATTACACAAAATAACTAAAATTACCATGTGAAAATACCGAATATTTACCTAAGAATCGTGAAGTAATAAAGCGGTATATATTATGTATTATTATTACAGTATAGGGACTGTAAACGCATTTTACAGATTAGACTGTAAAATTCCGGTAAATAACGTTGGTCATAAAATAACCAACGTTATTTACCGGAATTTTACATATCTGTTTTTATAGTGTAATGCGAAAACTTTTATAGCGGTCAGCGACGTCATGTAAGAAACAATGACCTTATTCTCAGAAGATCCTGTATAATAACTTGATGCATTCAATGCAATTTTGATTTCAAAATGGAGTTGTGACGAATTTCTAATCTTCCTAATTTCATCATATATTAATTTCCATATTTCAGATAAGTAAGAATTGAAAACTTTTTCGATAACTCCATATGTGAATTACTGAATTTTCTTCGTTTGCACAAACAATTTCAATCATATTTAAAACCTACCCCAGGTTAATAGACCTACATGGCTACTCAAATGTCACTAGAATGTCAGTTATTTCAAATGCCGCCTTCTATCCGCGTTTTGTCTCCACAGTAGGTAATGTAGGCATAATCACGCAACCAGGAATACATCAGCGTATTATTGACATTAACCGAGAAATTTATTACAAATGTAAAAAGCGGAAACTTCTGTGGTGCAAGCTGGTACTCTTTAGTAGCAAGTTGTCAATTTTGTCACTCACTGCAATCAGAATTGTACCTAGAGTAGAAATAGATTCAAACTAATTTATTTCGAAGCGAGCATGCAATTTTTTCATTTCAACAACTGTGATTAAACTATATATTGTTACGAACCGCTGGCATTTCCGAGAAGGCCGGAAAGCATCCTCCCGACGCGTGACTCACAACGAAGGTATCGGTCGCATCAGACGCACCGCTATAATTAGCGGATGATTTATTGCCGTCGAATATGAAAAATACTTCCAGTTTATTCCTGTTATTTCTGGACAATGATGTTTTTACCTATATAGGAACCGCGGTTTCGCGGACAAGTCAGATATAGTTTGGAAAGAGTTGAGTTTAGAAAGAAAGCTAGTATTGTGAACATTGAGATTTGTAAAGCGAATATCGTTGTGATTTAACTAAGTGTTTATTGAGTTGTATTTAGTGTGTTTAGTGAAATAAATTGTTCAGTTTTGTACTGAGTGTTTTAAATTCACGAACCCAAGTGGAAATAACGTAACAATATATACTTTCCAAATAAAAAACAGTGTGCTTTATGACGTTTCCATTACATATGGTCGTAAAAAAATAATTTTCATGTTTAGTTTCCACATACTTATTGAGGGAGAACTAAACAGGAGAACCCTATTCAAAAATAAATGAATTCCATATCATACTAACAAAGTTTAGTTTTCTACTCGATTTGCTATATAAACCAAAGCGCAATAGATTTATCGAGAGATTTATTTATTTATTCAATTTTCCAGTGGACAATTACAAAATTGTATAGGAATAGTCAGAGAGGTGTATATGTGGGTAGAATACAAAACTAACAGATTATAAAAACTAACATAACATAGCATAGAACATAAATGTGACAGACAGCGTAAATACAGGCATGTAGCTATTTTCAAAATTTTTGGGAAAGATACTCTTCCACCGAATAATAAGATTTTGTTTGTAGGAGTTGCTTCAAGGACTTTTTGAAAGAGGTAGCAGTCATACATTGTTTAATTATAACAGGTAGAGCGTTGAATAATTTTAGTGCCATGATATTAGGCGACTGTGTGGTTATTTTCATCCTCCTGATGAAAGGGATTTAAAAATCACCTTACACCCCATGGCGGGAACTGTTAGTGTCAAAGTCATCTTTGTTGTGAAATACATAGAGACATGATTCTAAAATGAAAAGAGAAGGGACCGTGAGTATTTTCAGATCTATGAAAATGTTACGACACGAAGTTCTGTTGGATACACCCACCAAAGAACGAATAACGCGTTTCTGAGCAATGAAAACTTCTTGTGATGAGCTGGATAGACCCCAGAAGCATATACCGTAACGGAGACGACTGTCAATTTGACAAAAATAAAGATTTAGTAGTTGTTCTCTGTTTAGAATGTGTCTTAGGTTTCTAAATTGATAAGAGTAGGAATATATTTTAGATTTCAATATTTCACAGTTTTTGTGCCAATCTAAAGCATTCATCGATGTAGAGGCCTAAAAATTTTACATTGCTTGTATCCGTGGAAATTAGATTTGATGAATTGTCGGCTTGTAGGATGATCTCATTACATATTTTTTGACCATTATGAAATCTGATTGCATTGGTTTTTTCGACATTCAGAAAAAGTCTATTTGCTCTAGCCCAGTCACTTACTAGTTGCTTGATTGGATTTGGCGGCTAATATTTGATTGCATTTATCAGATATGATAATTGAAGTATCATCTGCATATATTGCGAGTGAACCTTGTATTGGTAATTTGTCCAGATCGTTAATGTATAATATAAAAAGTATAGGTCCCAATACTGAGCCCTGCGGCACACCTATATTAACTTCTGAGCGAAAGGAGGCTGTTCTATTTATAACGACACACTGTTGTCTTAATGACAAATAACTCAATATCCATTGATATGGATTCCCTCTTATCCCATATTTTTGTAATTTTTTGAGCAAAATTTCGTGATTGACGCAGTCGAATGCCCTGCTGAGATCGCAGAATATCCCAACAGGGCACTCGCCTGCTTCAATATTTTCCACAAGCTTTCCATAATAAGCGTGTACTGCCGTCATTGTAGATTTATTACCAAGGAAGCCGTGCTGATTTTTTGAAAATATGTCGTGTTTATAGCAGAAGGACATGAGCCTGTCCAAGAATGCATACTCAAAAATTTTTGAAAAATTTGAGGGTACTGTGATAGGCCGGTAATTGGCTAAAATCTGGAGGTTGCCTTTTTTTAGAATGGGGGTTATTCTGCCAGTTTTCAAAATGTCTGGAAATTTGCCTTCCGCAAAAGAAAGGTTAATAAGATGAGCAAATGGTTTTGCTAAAATATGCATGGTTTTTTTCAAAATGAACATGGGTACTTCATCAAATCCCGATGAGTATTTTATTTTGAGTTCATTCCTGAGGAGGTTGTATATTTCAATCTCAGTAAAGGGATTGAGAAAAAAGGAACTACTCGGTGATTTCATGTTTTCCATATAAGACTCTTAAGAGGAAGAGCTGGCGGGGATCCTGTCTACTGTGTCATGTGGTATGGATGTAAAATATTCATTAAAGAGATTGGCAACATCCGTTGGATTTTTCAGTATTGTCTCTTCATGAGAGATAGTTATTTTGCTTTCACTTTGATTTGATTGGTTAGTCAATTTTTTCACGATTTGCCACGCTGTTTTTGAGGGGTTACCTGAATTGTTGATTTTGTTTTGATAAAATGTTTTTCGATTGTCTTTAATTAGTTGCTCATGCTCATTTATCATCCTTGATGCGTTTTCTACAGAAAAACCCCAAAGCTATTGCAAATCTATATTGGCGAGATATTATATAAACACGTTCATTAACGTTGGGTTTCATCTCCTAGAAGAAAAAAATATTCAACTACTGAAAATAATTGATTAATCCCAGAGTCATGAAAATCTCTCGTTAACTTATTGAAAACGAAATAGAAATTGCTAGATTATTGAGTTGCGAGCGCTGAGGCCGTCTTCACTCTCCAGTCGTAAATAATAATAATAAGTTAATTATCGCTGTAACCTCTTGCGGAGCACCCCATTGACAGGTTAATAAAGCATTTTATCATTATGTCTTTTGTTCCATACCCATACTTGACACTCAAACGGTCATTCACTGCAGTCTTATTGAAGATCGTTCATAATTAGGTATTGTTTTACTCATTAACAATATCGGTTGAAACTTGTATCATTTCAAAGAAGATTCATTGAAAATATAATTTGCGATTTATTTTCCACTCTTCTGAAATATCAACAATCGTTCCTCCATTAGCAGTCTCTTCGAGATTAACCCGCCAAGTTCAATCTTCACACCCCTTCGTGGTCACTTTGGAGACCTGCAGAACATCCCTTTCCAAAGACTCGTTCATCCAATGATCATCGAGACTTCGGAACTCATTGCCTATAAGGAGGTGTTCCCCGAGGCATACGATAATCAGTCCTACCTTCTTTCCCTGCTTGGTTCTCATGATGTTCTCTGAACATTATACAGGATATCCCTTTTCGTGAGAACCAGAACATAAAAAAACTTATAGGGAGAGTTATCTGCGTTCAACAGTTGATGTTCTGTTGATATGTATCGGGTAGGTATTAGTACCTATACATATACTTATACATTTTGTGCTTGAATTTTTTCTGGATATAGGATAAAAGTATAGCAGATTTGTTTTCTTTTTCGACTTTTTTGTTTGATGCATTCTTTATAATTTGTGTGATTTCATTAGCTAACTCATAATAATTCTGAAATGAATTCAAGAACCTATTAATAGGTAATACTTGATATAACCTCTAACTTTATCAGTTTCGTAGATTATTTTCATAAACTCATCCAGTTTTGGGAATTGCCATCATCATGGGTAAGTTATCACGTGTATATTTATTATCCATCCATCTCTGTAGCAAATTTCAATTCATACCTTTAGACTCCACCAACCATTCGTTCAAAATTCAAACCACAAATTCGATGTTTCTGATGAAGTTGATAATTCCTATAGCTTTAATCTATATGTACCTATTATCTAAACTATATCGGGCATGCATAATCATAATATCGTAATGAAATTAAAATAATTTGATTTAAGAAGCTTCAATAAGTGAATGCCTGAATGTCATGAGTGTTTCTTAGCCATTGTTTCTTAGTATCTATACGACAGTTATTCAAATCTCTGAGGTCATTCAGTCATTCAGCGAGTGCCAGATTTGCCAGATAATACATTCACTTAGTAGTTCTACCTAATTTTCCGGTTCTCATTCATATGTGGGTATAAGTATATAATGGTTCGCATGTGAGAAAACCCTTCTGCTGATGATATTTTCGAGATACTTTTCGAAATGTCATCGGAAAATTCAATTCAACTCGCTATTTGTACTATTGATATATCACCAGTATATCACGTCGTCATCAGAAACGTTATCCTCATATCCCTCGTATATATCACCACCGAAGAACAATGGCACAGATTAGAAATATAGATAGGTATATGTTTGTTATGATTCATCCATTCCCTATATTTTCCCTCACCACTATAACATTTATAGAACTGAATATTCGAATAGGGGTAAAACCCAATGCAATATTTCAATCTCGATTCCAATATAGCACCACCTGCTTATTCAACGCGAATATCCAACACATGCATGATTTCATGGATCTATACATAAATAAGTAAGTGGTCAAACGATTGCCTAAAAGTGAAAACGTATACCCATCGATCTCCGCCTCGATACCGCGTATATAGTGGCCCCGCGTAGGACCCTTGTGGTGGTCCCCCGTTGAGACGAGATGTAACAGCACACTAGGGACGATTTGTAAGATACCATGAGGTACCGACAGTGAGCTCTAATCCGATTAACTCTATAGCCTCACACTCCCTAAATCATGCGTATATGTTCGTCATTTCGTGTTTTGGTGTTTCACGAAATAGAGAGAAGTGTTGCTTGGATGTACGAATATATTTCAGGATTACAGTCGGTTTATTTTTCGTCATCTTTGAGGCATATGTGAAACTGCGTTGAAATTCATCAAACTCACTACACAAAATAGTTATTTATGTATTAAGGGAATTATGAGGGCCCGAGGGCCTCTGGCCCGAGGGACAGCAATTGCTAGAGGTTATTAAGGCTCTATAATTCCAGTGGTACATAGATAATTTTATTTTTGATCGATTTTCATAACAATATGTCCATATTTAGAACGCAATAAATGTTTAAATTCATAACCTTTCTGGTATATTTGAATTAGGTATAGCGTTGATTGTAGCATTGTTGGTTGTTGCTATAGGTTGTCGCTATGTTACATGTTTATAAGCAAACTTTCTTTATCAATCAATGTTTTTCCGTTAAAAACGTGTTAATTTTTTACCACAAATCGACGATCTTTTTCTGATATAATGGAGGATATTATAAAAAAAGCGGAAAAAGCAAGACAATCATTACTTCCATCGAAAAGTGAAGCCCTATATCAAAAAGAATACAACTTATATCTGAAGTGGCTGACACAGAGAAATGTTATGTCAAAAGATGCCAACGAAACTGTCTTTCTGGCATATTTTCAAGAACTGGTAAAGTATTTTCAGTATTTTCTGGTAGATTTGGTAATAATTGTATTTATTCGTTGCAGTCAGAAACGTTTAGCCCAAATTCGTTATGGACTAGATGGTCAATGAAAATATGTCTTAGTTTTCATTACATATAAACGTTTATAAACATTTCTTGTATCATTTTCACCTGTAAAAGGTAAGAGGGAGTTTTTGAACCTTAATATCCCAAGGGAGTTATGACCCTCATTATAGATATCGTAACTATGACGATATAAGTTTATAATGTCACTGTCAGAAATAAAAATATTAACCGTATTAAATAATTATCTCAACATTAGTAATTAACAATAAAAAATCACCGGCATCGAATACCTCTAATAAATACTTAGTCTGGAAAAATAAGCTGATGGTCAGCTGATGGTATTCCAATAATATAAGTATACCTACTTTTTAGAGTGTTAAGTGTACCTACCTATAAATATGTATTGAGATCAATTATTTATTAGCCAATTCTGACATTCCGCTGTGAATAAGAAAATAAAGAGTAAAATACAAGCCGCTGAAATAAAATAGGTAGGTACGAGTGAAAGAGACAAATCTAGAAATAGGGACAAAACAGTCAACACTATACATATATTTCACGAAAAACGTCAAAAAATCATTAAACATGAAGGGAAAATCATGCGAGAAACAAGAAATAATATGGGTACCTAAACGAAGTGTGTAAATAATGAAGCATGGAAATATCATCAATGTGGACAATTCGAATATTAATTACTATTTTATGTTAAAAAAATCTGATGTTCGTCAAATTAAAAAGGAAAAAAAATAATTATGGACCCCCACAACATATATCTTTATAGTTCGAAGAAAATTGTTGATGATCTTCATTCAGGTCCTTTGTTTTAAAACAACCAATTGCGTCATCACGTCTACAAATATGACGTCGTGAATAGAAAAAAAAATTGACAAAATAGCGCACATGGAAGATTAAATTTTAGCATATTTAGCTATACATGTTCAATAATGTAGGAAATGAATTCCACCATTAGTTTTGGGAGACATTGATGAGTATAGTTCTTGCAAAGTCAATTGAAACACCATTAAAAAAAATCATATCGGCGGAGGTCGTTGAATCCATTGAGAATATGCCACAAAATTTTAAAAAGGTTTTGACGACGTGCAGCTTGAATTTGCAAAGACTATACCTTCCAACAGGGCCCCTGTCCTTTACCGTTTTCTTATATACATACTTTTCAAAATATATTTTTTCTATTACAAAAGTCGAGTCGATCAGATCGACTCCTGCTTTTTGCTTTCATTGAATGAATAAATGATTTTGATCACAAAAATATTTTCACAACCGAAGAAAATATTTTTGCGAAGTATAGGTACAATATAAGTTCAAATAGCAATTCTTGTAACTTTTTAGATACAAAATCGTTAAAATCATCTTGGACGTTGACCTTTTTCAACACATAATTTTCAATCGCCATTATCGACAATGAATTTAAACGGTTCTGTGATATTGTTGAACGAAGACATCAATTTTTTATTAATTTTATTTTGAAAAATTTCGTTCACCTGTGGCGTTTGATATCATCAGACTTCTATATATTTGCAATGCTAATCATTACATTCGAAAAAGTTTATTGTACCCATATTATCAAAAATCAATCCAAATTATGTTATCTGTCCCCGCATCCATCATTTTTTCTATGGTGATATTATACCGGATGTTAATAATCGGAAATGTCACGAATGAAACCAAATGAATTTTTTTTTTCTTGATGGTGCGTTCAACCTCAATCATGCCCCCGTGGGTCCCTAGTCGGATCGGGGCCCCTAGGCAGTTGCCTATAATCCGCCTTATGGATAATCCGGGCCTGGAGGGTTCCAATTTCTTCAGCAGATAGTAATTCAAACCAAACCTATATTTTCAAGTATAGGTGCCAAATCTGTAATATTTCCTCGCTATACTTCACACTACTTTTGACCCGACATAATCCCTGCTCAGAAAGTTGTTGACATACGAGTGTGTTGAAAATAAATTAATAAAGCATATTAATTCTCCGCCATCTATACAGAATTAGAAGCTTATGAAACGCCGACACGTCTAGTTTCTAGAAAGAGTTTATGATAAATGGACTCTGAAATTCCATTTGAATTCCCTGCATTGTGTTCGAATGCCGAGTCGGTTTCAGTTTATTTTTTTGTAATAAAATTTATTATTTTCTCTTGTAGCGCGGTAGAGGTAAGAAAGTGTTTGTCTTTTTAATACGGCAACATAAATCATCTGATGAGAGTGTGAAGTTTTATTTATTGTGTAAAATTCGAGAGGTCGATGAAAAATACGGTAGGATGAATTTCAAAATATCTTTTGAGTTATATCAATGCACGGCGGATGCGGAGTTAAAAAAACACTGATGTGAAGTTGCAGATTGATAATAGGTATAGACCAGAATACTGGACTCTCGCCCTTCCCGCGTATATACAGGGAAAACTAAAAATTTCTTAGATACTTATAATAGTAATGCAAAATCGGGATTGAGGAATATCATCATCAATAACATTACGTAATGTTGTCATACGTTTGACGAAGTACAATAAGGAGTTTTGTACCAGATATTCAGTATAAAAATGTCAGATTGGTATATATCGTGATATATCATGATATAGGTACCTTTACAGAAAGTATACTTACCTATATAAGTTTAATACCTATATGATGAGCCTATAGGTATAGATATAAAATGACAAGTTCAAGTATATAGGTAATCCGCACGACCTATATATTCAGATAGCGCATAGGTAGTTAGGTATACCTATATAGTCATAAGATTTATTCATTATCCAGACAAGTCAAAAGAAACTGAAATAGCATATGAGCAAACTTCGATATAGGTATATATACTCTTCATTCTTCAGTCCACTGGGGCAGGTGGTCGAGTGCGTTGGAATCGCTGGCTTATATATAGTCTAGAGGTTCCGGGTCCGAATCCCGTCGGGGCTATTATAAATTGTATTTATTTCTATAGTATCGTTTAGCGGGAGGAGATAGATGACCAACCGAACATTCTTGGTACCTATAGTAGATTTCAATCTTTCGGACTCTCAACGATAACCAGACGAGTAGTGCTTCGGATGACACTCAAAAAGCTAAGGTCCCCGTCTTCCTTACTCATACAAGTCTCAATGAGACTACGAGGGTTGCTTTGGTACTAAGTTGGCGGATAAAAACACTTTTCAAAACACTCAGCCCCTCGATTAACCCTATAACCCTCAGGAAAGCTTTATTCCATCAACCATCAGTATATAGGTGGATAGTATAAGAAGTATACCTTCCCACCCAATATTCTGGGGTGTTGAAAATTAGGAGTTTTCATCTTAATTTTTGAAGTGATGGAGGTCAATGAGGGAGAGTGCGGTAGAGTACCTATAGAGATTCTACTCAGGTAGGTACAATTTTGGTAGGAAGCAAGAATATATACAAATGCGATGCATACCTACGCATCAAGTCATAAGATCTATATAATGACGCCAAGCTAATACCTGATATAAATACTCCACTGGCACTGGGCCAAGTAGGGAGCCTTGTGGTAGCCACTCATCACAGCCTATATATGACTATGTTAGGTGATGGTCATACACTTTGTACCTATAGGTACCAAGTCCCAAATGATTCATGGTAAGCGCACTCACCTTCATCTCCCGCTTGATATTGACGAATTCCTTGCCGTCGTCCTCCACTTTGAATCCAAAAAGATATTGCACAAGCTATTGCTTTGTCCCCAGATCGACTCTATACCGCGCAGAACACTCCGTACGACACTTTTATCCGCAATGACATGGAACAATACCCACAAGAAAACGGGCCTGGCTGGACGGGTCAAGAGTGCGCAAGCAACTGCCTTGGTCGGGATCGGGGCGAATCGAGTTACCCATGGACGCGTCCCCATTGGTCGGCTGTGCTGGGGACCCCGACAGGGGCGTGGCTTCAATGCAGGCCCCGCCCGGCGGCGTGACTTTCAATGCCCCCCGATGGATTTTGGTTTTGTTTGTTTTTATAGGTGTTCTGCGCCCGTATGGATTTTCGGGGAGGTGGGAGCTTTTGTCGAAGTGCCCGCTGCAAAAGGGGTTCGTCGCTGTGTTGCCAACGTAATGTGACAAAACATGATGATTTATCTCATTGCAGTTTTGAATATGAATGTGGACAGAGGAGCGTATCTAAAGCTGTGCACTAATTAGGTATATAGGTACATTTCTATGTAAAAAAGGAAAATAAATATCTCAAAGTCATCTCCACAACATTATTAGAATAATCTAACATAACAAGGTAGAAAACGAGCAGAAAACAACTACGTTCCTGGGAAATATCACGCAAAATATTGAATTATCCACTCGTAGTCTATGCATCAATTCATATAAATGAATAAAAATACAAATATTTCTTTCTTCGAACATGCGTTTATGCTCCCAACGAGACAAACACGCCTGACAACCTGTAGACCGGTTTCGGGCTTATTGGCCCTCATCAGTCCTGGGTAGTCAACCGTGTAGAGATCCTGAGATCTCCACACGAGGCGAGGTCTGGCATCCACGCATATTTGATAGCAGTGAGCCGATCCCCAAGAAGAGTATGAAGACGGCGACACCAAGCGGCGAAGAAAGAAACACTCCTTAATAAATTTCCCATATAGAAATATGAGAGTGGCTGGGTTGCTCGACTAGCCGATTGAATCAAATTAATTGAAACAAATACGGGTGGTTCAAAATTTTGAGTTTTGCATCACCCTCTATTTGTTTCTATTAAATGCCAGTAGATAGTAATTGAAAAGTTAAGATAGGGAGTAGGGACATGTAAGCCGTATTGAGCAGAAATGATTAGTTTCGTTCGACACAAAAAATTCCTAAAAGTTGAAAAATCTCGATTTTTCACACCCTATATCTCTGTACTTAATATTTCGCGATATACCCCAAGTATGATAGATCGACGAAATCAGATCTTCAGGAAGAATCTGAAAATGAAATAAAATACAGGGTGTTCCATTTGAAATAACAAAGTTGTTGCTATACTTTTTGATACCTTTTTGATTACCCAATAAACCAAATTTTCAGAATAATCCTACGTCCCGTTCTCCGTAAACATCTAAGGTACCATCGACCGTGAGTGTAGATAGCTTTTCAACTTTTTGATTTTATTTTTTACCGATAAGCATGCATGTCATTTTTCGAAGAATAAATTCTTCTCCAGCACATGATGATGATGCAGAGGCATTTTCATGAGCCCACAGAGCTTTAACCTCCTCTTCGGATGCGACTGAATGGAGTGATCATCGATAATTGGCGAGGCGCTCTGGAGCATTTGCATGTAAAAGAAAACCGGGATCGAGCTTCCGGTATATTCCGGGCGGGGTGTAAGTGCGTGGTGTTGCGCCCGGAGCAATGCAAATCCGGGGAGATTATTGGCAACAATACGGAAGCCGGCGGCAATTCGACGTTGCGGGAATACGGAAGCCCTTTTGACACGTGTGAAGTGAGAGAGTCATCAGTTGGCGTGGTATACACGCATGATGCATCATGAAGAATTCAAAAGATATTCGAATCCACTCTATATTACGGTAGATTTATGCAGCGATTTTAAGTCATAAGATTTAAGTCGTAAGTTTTTAGTCATAAGTCGTAAGATGTTCAATCATTAGTTTTCAATGTTAAGTCCGTATTACATGGTGCAGAAATTGATACAAAAAATGTTCCATTTTCTCAAACAGACTCTTGTACAGAAAACATTGACACATTTTCTGCAAATAAATATTGTTTGGTAATACACGATATCAATAATTCAACACATAAGCATGCGCAATATGTGAATCCAAACGGCTTTTATGAGGATTTTAACCTCATTTTAACTTAACTTGTTGAGAATTCTTTTGGAAATTTTCTAATACACAAACAATAAATCATTCTTTGACTGTGGCAGCTTCAGCTTGCAGTGCTTTAATAATGTTTACATAGATGAAAATTTATATGGAGAGACATAATAATAGCAGGAAAGGACGGCTTTGGAATCGCGAATGGCTGAGAAAGAGGTGGATAGATAGGATAGATAGGTCTTATCGTTGATTGAAACGGTCTTATTTCCATCATTGCTGAGAAGAGAGATAATAATGGCAGAGGTGTACAATATGGTTGAGAATGAACTTCATGTTTAGAATACTTTTTAGCATAAAAATATCGGTATTCTTCTATTAGTGCCAAAACTTGTTGTTGAGAAAGAGGTGGATAGATAGGATAGATAGGTCTTATCGTTGATTGAAACGGTCTTATTTCCATCATTGCTGAGAAGAGAGATAATAATGGCAGAGGTGTACAATATGGTTGAGAATGAACTTCATGTTTAGAATACTTTTTAGCATAAAAATATCGGTATTCTTCTATTAGTGCCAAAACTTGTTGTTGAGAAAGAGGTGGATAGATATAGGATAGATAGGTCTTATCGTTGATTGAAACGGTCTTATTTCCATCATTGCTGAGAAGGAGAGATAATGGCAGAGGTGTACTTAATATGGTTGAGAATGAACTTCTTGTTGAGAATACTTTTTAGCATAAAAAAATCGGTATTCTTCTATTAGTGCCAAAACTTGTTCTGCTGTCCAATTCATATTACTATTGCCCTAACTGTGCCCAAAGACTCTCACTTTTATTTGTATTTCGAGGCGATTCGCGAAATATGATGATATTAATAAAATTAACCTCACAAATATTCGCAAAAACAAAAACAATAATGCTGCAATGCAATAATCACACTGCGCATGATCACATACAAAAAATCTGTCCGAAAATAGAACCTGTCCTATATTTCTTGGATGGAATATTCAGATTCAGTTTTTCTGTAATACACGCGGCAGAAAATATTGCCTTCACATTTTCATACAGTAAATGTACCATTTTCTGCACCGTGTAATACGGACTTTACCATTCATACACTTGACATAAGTTTTAAGTTGCAAGTCATAAGTTTTAAGTCGTAAGAAAGTTGGCCAACTTTTATCTCTTATGGCTTAAATCTTAAAACTGATCATATTTGCGCATGCGTTCGAAGTTTTCAATTCTGTGACGGTTTTTATAGGTTATTGTCTGTGATTGTGTTGTTTATTCAAACTCATATCAGAATCATCAGATTATAAAAAGGAAAAATTGATATTGATGACTGAAATTTAAATTGACCACTGACACAACCACAGAAATTTACCAATGGGAGAAGTTACCCTTAAGACATGACAGTCCTTAATAATTCCTGCATAAATGGTGTTTTTTCCTTTATGTCTTAAATCTTATTACTAAAAACTTACGACTCAAAACTGCTGCATAAATCCACCATCAGTTGGCGTGGTATACGCATGATGATGCATCATGATGAATTCAGAAGATATTCGAATCCACTCTATATTACGGTGGTTTTAAGTAATAAGTCATACCTATAAGAAGTTCATCGATTGATTTTCAATGTAACCATTTATGCAGAAGTCATAAGTTTTAAGTCCTAAGAAAATATGTCCAACATTTTTCTCTTACGACAAACGACTTAAAACTCGATCGATTTGCACATGCGTCTGATTTTGCAAATAACAAATAGCAGAAGTTGAATGCATTTTAAACGAATAAAAATAAATGAGAATAGGATATGGATTGAAGATTTGAATTGAATTGAAGAAAATGAGGAAAATAAACACGCGCAAAATAACAGGATTGACATTATTGACAGTCCTTAAAACTTCTTGCATAAATGGTTCATTTTTCCTTACGACTTAAAACTAACGACTTAAAACCTCTGATGCATAAATCCACCGTTATAGTCTGATGGTTTCGAAACCTGACAATTTTAATTTTACTTATTGAAAAATTGTTTTCTATATGATGCAGTTTTTAATCGCTTTCCAAAAATGGCATCAGAACAATTTCTTGTTGTACCCTTAATACTCAAGGGTTGTACACAATGTTTCTTTCTTTTGCCGCATGATGTATCTAGCCACTTCCAACTGTCTCTTGGAACGCGGCTCAGTGCACTGATGAGGTCCAATAAGCCCGAAACTGTTCTGTATAGGTTATTGAGTGAGCCTGTCCTCATGTGAATTCACTTCTTAGGAAGAAAAGAAACATTTGCGATCTGCATTCACAGCAGTGTGACTACGACCAGATATAATTCAATCTGCGTGATATTTACCAGGAAAGTATAGTGGTTTTCTGCTTGTTGTTTACCAGACATTCATTTCAAACTATTTTTGATATTTTGATTGGATAGTAAGGCGTAAGCGGAATTTCCGAGTTTTAACTCGGAATTATTTTTTTCCGACTTCAAACTCGGATTTTCCGACTTCAAACTCGGAATGGATTTAACAGGAACAAAAACATGCCTGACATGATCATATATAAGTGTATATTATTACTCACGAGCGCAAATGCTGTTACTTAATGGCATTCCTTTTGGAATAGTCAATTTTGTGTTGAAATTTGAAGCGTCAAAGGCAACTTTGTTAACAGGTTGGAGAAAAACAACATTCTCTTTCATCACAACATCAGATACAATTAACTCGACCAAGAAGAAAATTCAGATAATAGAAAACAAAAGGACATTTATAGTATATAGTATGTAGAGTATTGTTGTTTTATTTCAGCATGTTATGTACATAACTCATTTATGGCAAGTCAAAAAATATTGCTTCAGAATCGATATTGACATGCAGTTGAAATTATGAATCCACAAAACATAAAAGTTTTAGCTGAAAACCGACAGTATAAAATCTATAAAATTGATCCATCAAAAATATCACATGTGAACAATACAAATGCCTGAAATAATAAAAAGAAAACAAATACACCAATGAGATAGCTGAAACAATAAGTATGAAGCTGTTTTGTTTTATCACAGTTTTGAATTTCTTGAATTCCCACATTTTGACAGATTTATCAATAATGTTATAAAGATTGAGGTTCAAAGAATTTTTGCAACTAACAGCTATTCTATATCATGGAATTGTCGCAGTGATTCGGGCCGATCTTGTTTGAATCATAATGTTTGGAGAACTTGATGCTCATACATTTTGGTGAATTTCAAAAATACTGTAGGTAAATAAGTACAGACTATAGACTATATAGAGTATAGACATCAGTAGCATGATACCAAGCTGGATGAAATATGGACGACAATAATCTCTAAAACCCAAGTTTAGGTACTAATATTCTATAATAGCTTTTTTTGACTAAAGACTGCGATAGCGTTTGTCGAATTTCCTCAAAGTGCATGAAATATGTATATACAATATACCGTAAGAGAGAACATAATGAAATAAGGAATAGTATATGTTTCAATAAGGGATCAATCTTTCATCATCGCGTCATCACAATCTATAGATTATTTCATTCATGCTAAAATACACGTTTTTGATTTGTTGAAATGATTGTGTTGATAAGCAATAACACCATCATGTTTTCGATTTTGTATTTCGGCTCCTGATTGGCTATTGGATACCTATATGCTGTGTTTTCGTTTCTGTATTTCGCTTTCTGATTCGTAGGCAGTTAATTAAACAACGACTTACTATAGTTGCAATCTGTCATAGTATTTTCCGATTCCCTGGTAAATAAATGAATGCCACTACACCAAATTTTCGTCTGAACCATGATAAACACACAATATTAATATATCCACTTCATTTTCCACAAATTCTAGACAATTTCAGCATTAATAGAATTAGAATTAATCTAATGTAACCTAACCACAAATTGTGACAACAATCAAAATGAATTTAGCTCAGTAGTACCTAGTGCTTATAGGTAATCTTGCCTACGTCATACAATGGCATAAATGTATTGTTGGTTGCATAACGAATCTTCTTGTTATCATAATCAAAATAAGTAATTCCATGAACTGTACGTTTAATATTAATTTAAACAATAAATAGGAAATCATCAGAATGGCTTTGATTTTGTACATGAAATAATTTGAACAAATACAACTTGTGTTATTGATGACTATCGAAAATTCCTTCTCTTTTTCGAAACAAATCATGTTGCTTGAAGGAATTTTTGTTTCGATAATCATCAATACACTACTTGTTGTATTACATGCGAAAATACCTATCCCTGATGCTGAATCTTTTCAACGACTCTTTTTCTTATCGATCGAGTACACGCGAACCAGCGGCCTGAGAGAAGTCACAAGATTACCGAATAATGAATAATCCCTGCTCAATCCGTATTACTTCGAGTGCGCTCTTGCTCTATATTTACTCTACTACGGTGCACTCCTCTATTATTTCCAATGATAGCGACACGCGTTTCCCGGCTATTCGAGTTCATCGGTGAAATCTCGATGGAAATTCGATGTGAACGGTTTTTCAATTGCCGCGCGTCCGCCCGACACGTTTTCCTAATTAGGTTTCAATAGTGTGTGGTTTTGGGCAGTAGGCTGGGGCCCTTTCTTTTCGGGCGTTTGTTTCCTTTTGACTTGACGCTTTCAGCTCTGGCACCGATGATGAAAGAATATCCTCCACTCGACTATGACGTACCTATATAATTTCCATGATGCAATGCAGGGTAATGCAAATTTTATATGCGGTTAAATCGAAAACGGAGAGATGTGTGAACTATAAAAAATGCGCAATTTCATGATGACATTCTCGAATATCGAGGATACCTTTCATATGTATTTCTTGAAATATCCTGAAATAACTGAAAATCGTGGATTCTTGTAATGATCAGTTTTGGGTTTTTGAATATTTATATACTCACTAAAGTTTGCATTATGCTGCATTCAACGGTGGATATGAAAAAAATTCTATTATCATTTAAATCTCCTGAGACTATCACTTATAGTTAGTTTATACTATAAAGGTCGTTTTTTTTGTCATGTGATATAACATTGCTATATTCCAAACCGTGATACACACATAAAAAGAATTACCTAATTTGATTTGATATGCTTTGATTCAAGAGTATGGCTTGTTTATATATATATATATACTGGAATAAATGGCTGCTCAATTCAAGACTATTATGTTTCCAACTAAATACACTCATACCAATGTTATAGATTTCTTGAATCGTAAATGAATGGAGTTATTCGTGAGAATAATACAATATTTCAGATTGAGAACACAATATTCAAATCCAGACAATCATAATCTCTCAATGATTCGCATTTTTCTTGATCAAAAAGAATCAGATTTTCAGTTTTAGCTGTATATTGTTTTGAATCAAGAATTTTATCAAACTATAGAGGAATTATATCGACATGAGCACCGAAACAACACATTCACACTGTTTGGCATCATTCTCGGCTCGAAGGGATCGCAATTATATTCAAGAAAATGTTATGGTCAATCCAAAGAAACTTTCTCAGAAATTTACTTATTCAGAGATTAATTGTCTTGTAAATCTCGTTATTGAAGAAAATGATACATATGTTATTTTGAAAGAAGACATTCCGTGATATATTTTTCAATTATTTTTTCTGGATACTTAGAATTTCTTGAATTGAGAACATTTTGTTATACCAAATGAATATTTCAGTGAAATAATTTTCTCCAATTGACATATTCAATAAATTCATTTCAAATAAAGTATTTCAGAAGAAGAATTGGACGTTGAACGAATATATCGTTTTCATTTGAGAATTTGTTTTTATGTGTGTACAAAGACGATTAAATAGGGAAAAAGATATGTGGTGAGCATCAGTAAGCTCCCTATATTTATTCGACTTTGTATCTATCAAAGTTTGGAATACAGCAATGATAAAACAAACGGCATCTATATACAGGGTTTTTCAATTAAAACTCCGCACGCCAATATCTCGAAAACGAATTAAAATATTCAATTTCTGTAAGGAGTAGTCAATGATTGGGGTCAAGTAGATATTTTGCAGAGTTTTGAAAATTCGACGCCTATACTAAGAGCCGGGCGTCGCGACGTGTCGAAAATATAAATCGTAGGCAGTGACTCTGAAATTATACGCTCATGCAAAAGTAAGTATATGTTATTCATGAACTTTTTGTTATTTACTCGATTAACTCATTTAGTTTATACTCATTTCTGAATTATACCGGTTTGAACTTGATAATAATGCAATTATATGGATGATTTTTAAAAGAATGCCAGAAATATTAGTTACTATGGTATTATCCAAACACCAGTAACATGTTTATTTACTTATTTCTGCTCATTGCTAAATTCTAATTGTTCATTATCGTTATAGTTTTGTTTAAACCGAACAAATTTGAATATTTCCCGTTACAAAATATGATATCAATGTGTGACTTGTAACTGCACCCAAAACAATTGCGATAATAATGGTAGCCCATAGTACCTAACTAATATTCATGGCATTCTAGAAAAATCTTCCATATAATCGCATTTTTTGCCAATCAAAAAAAGTCAACTTTGAACCGTTATAACTTAGAAATGAGTGAAATGAATGAGTTCCAGTAAATAACAAAAAAGTTTATAAATGATAGTTACTTTTGCATGCGCATAGTTTCAAAGTCACTGCAATCGATTTATATTTTAAACGCGTCGCGACGCTCAGTTCTTAGTAGGCTTCGAATCTTTCAAACTTTCAGAATATCTACTTGACCCCATTTATCAACTATACTTTTCACATAAATTAAATATTTCTATTCGTTTTCGAGATATTCGCGTGCTGAGTTTCAAGTGATGAAAAACCCTGACAAGAATAATATGTTGAAAAAACTTTAAAAAACAGTTTGATCCATGAAAGATGCGTTACTACGTTTTACGAAAATATCTATATAGGGTTATACTTTATAGTTATATACCTACTATAGTTATAATAATGTTCAAAAGTTGAGACCTTCAAGACGTATACTAATGAAATATGTTCATGTGAAGTTTATTTCTCAAAGTGGACCCAAAAATAACTTTAAATATAGCACGATATTGACAAATAACCAGTGTATAATCTCTGAAAATTATGAAGAGCTCATTTAGATGCTGAAAATTAAGTCCATTCACATGATGAAATGAGTGAAAGATCTGGTCATTCTGGAGATTTTTGTATTTTTCGGCGAATGCGCCAATGCCGCTTATTTTATGTACCAGTACGTACCTACCTATACGATCGTTGACAGTTGACAATGTTGACACTTGTCATCGAGAAATTCGTTTTTGAACAAAATGTTTGATTGTGTACCTATACAAATATTCATTTGGTTATCATTATATGGTTATTGTTTTTTGTATTCATAGAACAGTGAGACATTTTGTGAAGTGATCAAAAGCCAATTTTCCGATTTTGGGTAAGTGGCAAGTCTATACCTAGTCGTATATTTGTCATATATCCATTCGTATCCAAGTCTTATCCGTCTTAGATCGTATTTTTTTGCGCTGTCAACTACATATAGTTTTGGAGATACTTATTATAAGAAACACGGGTCTCTCTTCACATAGTTTCAACACAAGTAGGTGCCTAACTTATACACAAAAAGTATAGCAATAACAACTTGCGTAAAAAATTATGACTTTTGTTGACAAGCGACCGCTTGTTATCCTTGTTTTGGGATGAAATAATTGATTTCAACGATCCAAATAGTACGGCTAGGATTGTGCGTTATTCAATGATCGAAGAAATTGACGATAGAAAACGTGCCATCAGAAATGCCCCACCAAATGTCTCTTCCAAAAAAGCCATTCCCGAAGCGCTAGGCATCCTCTCTATACGTTTCCAAAGTCCAAATCTCATAATAGCTGTAATTCCCTGCCCGTGAATCGCAGTTTGCCGGGAAGAACGTCTCCATGGCAACTGTCGGGATAACGAGAGAAAGAGAGAGAAGCTGCTGCTCTTAGGGGTTGGGGGCGGTTGGGGGGCAAACTTGGAGTTTACAATCAGGCCCGGAAACAAGCGATTCTCAGACAACTTCGAAGTCAGCAATCAGAGTCTTGCTTGCAAAGGAGAGATGTTTCCGGCTTATGATGAGATCCCGCGTCAGAGGCTGTTTGGCAATTATTATAATGATGCCTTTCCGAATTATAACGCCCTGTTTTGGATGTTTGCTTGTACCCGAAGATGCTCTAGAGACTTAGGTCTGAAAATACATATTTCACAAATTCAATTAACATGGATTTTGAACGTAATACTGCTTGATTTCATCATATGCAGGTTTCCAACTATGCTGTTGTTGTCATAGTGGAACATTTTCAAAGGAATAATTTCTGCACTCTGTGACTTCACATGCAGAGGATATCCAGGGTGAGCAAGATTAAGAATGAACGGCATATTATCATCTTCTTTCGTTTTCGAGATAGCTTGATATAGGTATAGGTACCTACTTGAAAAATTTCGCAATTTCCGGAGATGTTTTAGTTTTTTTTCGCACCTACTTTCTCATTGCAAGTTTTAGAGCTCAAAAAATTGTCGATAACGAATTTAGATTCCCAAATTTAGATTTTGACAAATCATCATCAATTTTGATTTTTCTTATTGATGGGTAGAAACAAAAAGACACCCCTCATAAAGATAAATTTTTTATAACGACCATGAACAAATCATTTTTCGGACACAAGTATCTCTCTGGAGCATTTTGCTTCTTCATTACTTTTTACCGTTTGTGCTAATTTCCCAAATATGAGAGAAGATTTGTTATACCTATACCTGAATATTGCCATACCTCCAACCTATTTTTTTACCTACTTTTATGTTCTCCGCGTCTATATAGGTATCTACCAAATGTTGCGGCAAGTCCCTCTATAGAGTCTAGAGGAATAATGAAGCAATAAAAATGCATTGGTCCATAAAGTTGTAAATGGAATAGTAAAACAAACGAGAGATACAAACGTTCACATGTTATATCAAATTTGTCATTCATTCAAGAATCATTGATCCTTTAATTATACTAAATATAGAGGAACTACAATAAAATATGGTTTTTTGGGTCATCAATTTTTGAATAAATAAGGGGGCGTCTACCTTTCAGGAGATTGAATAAATAGAAGAATTTTAATTTGATATCTTGTTGGACCACCAACCACCAGAAGTTCTTTGATGGAAATGGAAAATTTTTAATTTGTATGGTAATATTCAGGATATCTGATGAATTTATTTGTGTATGAGTGACCGCTGATATAATTTGAAAATACATATATCATCATTATTATTCATAATTGATTATATAGTTACTTAGGTATAAATACATAAAAAATACTGTGGAAAATGCAAAATATACCATGATATTTTAAAAAATATTTGATTATCCATTTCTTATCATTTGATGAGAAGTCATTATTTCAGTGATTATATGTTCAGCTCTACTAGTTTCAGCTTCAACACTCTTGCATTATTTGTGGGGAAAACGTTTACAGTTATCCAATATTTCATTCATCCTAATTTTTTATAAGCATGATGTTATGAATGTAACTGTACCTACACTTTACGATCCAGTTTGTGTATTTTGTATTCAATAACTGCATCATCATAATAGCCCATTAAAAACAAAAGAGCGATCATGGCACCAATTAAAACGCATTGATTTAAAGAGTAGTCAAATCAGAGTCGGCCTCTAAAAAGCCTCTCTATAATAAATTATAAAGCAAACTTTGTTACAGATAATCGCCTGAGGGCAGATCTGTCTGCTACTTGGCTATAACTCTGCCAATATGAACGTAAATTGATCTTAGTTCCGCTAAAGATATTATATGAGGTACAGGGGGTTATTCGATTCCAATGTCAGCATACTTACATATTATTTTTGTTGGTATGAGGGATTTTATCTTTATAGTTTACAGTTAGTTCATCTGTAGCATAATCATTTGGTATATGGTAAAAAATTCAACCAGATTCAGAGAATGAATGTATGAGTCATCTTTGTATCCCATCATCATATATATACTTTTTGGGATCATAAAGGTGAGGATCAAGGAAGAATTATAATTGTACCTATATACCCAACTGTAAACATTCCCCTCCTGTGGTTTGTAATAATCGTTCATCAAGATTAGGGATTCATCAATGATATCAATAAATCTGTGTAGGATATTATGCATGGCCACATGAGTAACATGGACACTGATTCCAGATAATTATCTGGTGATTTCATGTATAATGCTGATATAAAATGTGTCAAAAAATAACTTTTTCGCGTGTATATAGTCATGATACTGCTAATGATTACTCTCATATGTAACACCAGCAAAATCATCAAAGATTTAGGACTTTATGAGTAATATTCGACCAAATCTGATGTTTGTTTTCATGTTGAAATATATCATTCATGCGCTATTGTACATATGACAATAATAGTGTCTAAGTCTGGATAAGAAGAGGGCATCACAGCCCATGATTTGTTCACCATGTTATTACAAAGTTCATTCAGATTCTGTGAAGGGTTGTCAATTGATAAACCTTACTTATATGGAAAAATCGCTTGCCTCTATGGTAAGTGTATAGTTTAAAACGAACTCATACCATCTTGCATGATTGAAAATAGTGACGAGGCACCTTTTCATGTAGCAGAATAAACAGCAAAAATTGTGAATTTGAATCTCCTATATCAAAGAAATAGAGGAATAGTATGAATTATGATAGATATGATAGATTCATGACATGGTGCCATAAAATGCGAATAAAAGATATCAAAGTAAGTCGCATTTATCAAAAAACATCATTCCGTTGAATGTAAAGCAAAAATAATATTTACTGAAAAGGGTAAATTTAAATTATAATTTATACTCTTTGATAGTTTTAGAAGCAGTAGTAGTATAGGTAAACACATAAAAACAAATTCTCAAATGAAAACGGAATGTCTTCTTTCAAAATAACATATGTAGCAATTTCTTCAATAACGAGATTGACAAGACAATTAATCTCTGAATAAGAAAGTCTCTGAGAAAGCTTCTTTGGATTGACCATAACATTTTCTTGAATATAATTGCGATCCTTTCGGACCGAGAATGTTGCCAAACGGTGTGAGTGTGTTGTTTCGGTGCTCTTGTCGTGCATCCATCATTGTTCAACCAGTTCAACCTATTTTATTGGCATATAAATATTGGCTTACCATGAAAGAAAAACTAAGGTCTTAGGAGATATCTGAGTATATAATGACCACTTTTAGAGGTAAGTTACATGCCTATATCTTATCGACGTTCATTCTTGGGTAGGTATTATTGTGTATCCAATCAATTAACGTATAGCTATATCATCTCGAAAACTGACAATTCGTGAAAAACTTCAATAACCAGGATCGGCATAGTGAGTGCAAATTGGGGTTAGGTACCTATGTGCGGATGAACGTTAAAACTTGTCCAATCACTGATTGAACAGTGGAAAAGAGCTTTTTGAACCTGTAGACATCTTAGGTATTTTGATATTGCATATTATACCTAACATATATTTTTGAATTTTTTTACCAAATTTCGATCCGAGGAAAATGAATTCAGTAGTAAGAATGTGTACCCAGATTTGAAGAAATATAATAACCATACATTGTTCTGAGTCAGGTTATCTCTCACATTGTACCTACATGGAGTTGTGAATGATATATTTTATATTTTTCAGTAGTTTGAAACCAGAGGAATACTTTATTGCGAGGTAAACTGGAGGACAAGTTCAGAAATAATCTCTACGAATAGGGGGAAAGGTTGTCAAGAAGAAGGTCTGCAAGTGATGATGTGATTGATGAGAGCCCCAATAAGAGAACGGAAGTTGAGGATGATTCCCATTTCAAGAAATAGATATAATTCCTCTAATTTGATAAAATTCTTGATACAAAACAATCTACAGCTAAAACTGAAAATCTGATTCTTTTTGTTCAAGAAAAATGCGAGTCATTGAGAGATTATGATTGTCTTGATTTGAATATATTGTGTTCTCACTCTGAAATATTGTATTATTCTCACGAAGAACTCCATTCATTTACGATTCAAGAAATCTATAACATTGGTATGAGTGTATTTAGTTGGAAACATAATAGTCTTGAATTGAGCAGACATTTATTCCAGTATATATAAACAAGCCATACTCTTGAATCAAAGCATATCAAATCAAATTAAGTAATTCTTTTTATGTGTGATAGTAATAAAGTATCGAGTTTTTTCTTCCATAGGAACTGCGTTTGTAGAAAAAGTTTATTTTCTGCTGTCTCAATAAGTATATTTTCCAGTTCCAAAAATACTTCGGTAAAAAAAACATATATAGGTACACCATCAAAATTTGCTCTGATTTCAACAGAAACACCTCACCACGCTCACAATACTTTGTTTTCAACATCACTTTTTAGGGAAAAGAAACTAATATTTTTGTCGGTCTCGATTGTCGGTGGGATTCATTTTGTTCGAATAAGAATAGCAGGGTGAATTTTTTTGAAAACATCAGTTCCTTCCGCTGAAACTTTTTGAAAACGAGTTGTAAGCTTTTGTGATGTTTTAGTTGAAAGAAAGACGAATTGAGTCGATGAAGTGGGTCTTTTGGAATGCAAAGATGTTCCTCTTCAAAGCAAAGTACCTAACCGTAGTCAAAAATTCGCATTGACTAATCAAAAATGCATAATGCCCCATCAATCATCAGCGTACCTCTATAAAGACCGCGGTGGGTTGAGGTGGAACTATCTATCCAAATATGGGAAATTGAATATAAATAAGGCACAAGACAATTTAACTACACACAGGCAATAAATATCAATAAAAAGTGGAATAATGGTAACAGATTGTTGTTAGTGATGATTTGTGGTGGGCGGGCCTTTTCACATATCTTATACGTCTACCTGAAATGTTTTAAACTGACGTTGTTTATCGACCAGGGGCAATTAAAACGTAACTTCTAGCGTTCGGAAAACTTGAGCCGCCAAAGTATACGATGTTATGCTCGAGGCTACAACGTTTTAATTGGCGTTTACCTATACACAGTTCACCCTATCACTCTTTCGGATAGGTATACCTACTCATGCATTTTTCGATTTGATCACTTTCTTGATCTACCTTCCTAAAAAGATTGAGTAGTTCGAGAGACAAGTTCTATACTTTTTCAAAATAAATAGTCCAGAAAGTTGGTAGGTATAGGTACTTCCTGAGTATAAGACTGTGGACAATCTTTTTTCCTCAGTGCACTAAACTTCAAAAGCAAGTACTCATATACTCCGAACAACAAACCCACTAAAATATATAGTAACGCTGGAAATTGTCTGAAACCATCAACATGAAATTCATATTCAAATGTTTTTCCCCCGCAGAGGTTTCTCATGACCACATTTTTTAAGGTTTCCAAATATATACATATTGAGTATATGAAGTGGTTTATGGATAGCACGCGTATCGTTGGAGATTGAAGTATTTTTGGTGAATGCGCCTACGCGGCTTATTTCGTTCAACCGATAATCGACCGAACGCTGACAGTGACAGCGCGAAACGTCTCGTTTTCAGATCAAATTATGTTTGATTGTTCATTAAACGGCATATTTCCAGTTTTGTGTAAAAATTTTAATAAGATTCTACTTGAAAACTATGTGTTTATTCTGTTCTATTCGAATTTAAAAGGCAGTGAAATATGTGTAAACGACAATCTAGTGATGACCAGAACACAACATTTCACTGGTGAGTTATTTAGTGTCGTATCATTCGTTCTATAAACATTAATTGGTATAACTTCATTTGTAGCACTCCTATGAGTTAAAAACAAATTGGAACTTCATTTTGTCTCAAAAATGCACCATTTGACATCTCAAATTTCAGCTATTAAAAAGACAAAGAATTCACCTTTTTTGAACCAAAACATCACACACGCTTACATTTACTTGTTTCCAACACTTTTTTGCAGAAAAAACTGTTATTTTAAAAAAAATTCACCCTTCTTTAAAACGTAAACAAAGCACTAGACTCGACTTTATGATACATTTTCATTCCTGAAGTTGGCAACGTGATTATTTGGTTAGTGAGCTCGGCTATCATCGGATTTTCGAATTCAAATATGCTTGTTATGTCAGATTCTTTTTAATTTTTCAATTTTGCACAAGGCAATGTTGAAATTGAATGAATTCAGTGCCATTGTTCGTAATAGAAATTCATGAGGCCATATCTCCGAAAATATATATGAGACCAGATTCGGGACCAGGAAGGCCAAACTACGTAAGTTCCACAAAAACTTTTTTTCAACTCATAGGAGTGCGACAAACGAAGTTTTATTCATTATTTACCCATCCTAATATGCAAAACAATTTGCGGTAATATGAAATCATTCTCGGGTTTCCCCGCGGGATAAAAAGTTAGTGCGGATGGAAAAATATTATCGGGAAAGAGATGAAATGGTCGGCCCAAGTATAGTAAGAAAGTATTCAAAGTGGTAAATAAGCCTAATATTTAGTGTAATTGAAAGGCTATAACAACATTTTCGATGTTATATTTTTTAAGTTCGAAATTTGGGAACTTTATATTACCACGCGAGTATTATACCATCAGAAAATAAACATTATAGTTTTACAGGAAATTAATAAATCTATTATCATTCGAGTAATAAATCTATGATGTATATATTCAGATAACTTTGATTTTTAGATTGTTTCCATTAAATTTTAGGACGACTAATGGATATGATAATTTTGTTATAGTAAGTCAAATTCGGACCTTTCCAAGATATATAGCAAGATACTAGGGTTGGGGGATTCTGTTGTTGCTATCCTTGTTCTATAGAATGTGATGGTAACCCCAGTAACTGATTCAGATGTTGGCTTCAAACAACTACTGTAGCAAGGATTTTGCGTTATTCCATCTAGACTGTTAAATGAAGCTCATTTTCCTTGTTATTTCATCATATAGAGGTGAAATTAGATTCCGAAAAAGTTCAAAGATGATTTCGAGTTCCATTTATTTTATTGTTGCTCATTGAATATTTTTGGAGGAGGCGCAACTTCAAAGTTTTATTTTTCTAATAAGAATACCCTGGAGCTTGACATATGTATATTATATTTATGTTTTGAAAAATATCAACTCCAATCTGAATAATCTTTGTCGGCCGAATGAATTACTGCCATATCTTTTATATAAACTTTCCGATTTGTGTTTTTTGTTGTGTTTTGCAAGAAAAGGTGTTGTCAACTGTGAATAATGCGCCTGAAATTCTGGTTACGCTATAGCCGTTTCGCTATTCAGATATGTAGGTAGTGGTACCTACTATATAGTGGTAGTGAAAAAACCTGACAGGTTCTGTGACAAAGATGATCATCATAACTTCAGTGCCAAAGAATAGTAATTCAGTTTGGTTTAGGGCCTCTTTGCTGAATAATAATTGAACATATTTTTTCTATATTGGTTCTTATTATGAAACGCAAATGCGTATCGACATAATCTCTGGTGATATACTAGCAGTGAAAACTCAATGTTTTTATTTTGGTAAATTTCAATTCAGAGCGTGATTTGATTTGAATTAACCAATAGGAACAAAAACAACATTGCATTTTTCACCGCAGGTATCGGAGAATTCAATTCAAAACATTAAACTGATGATGTTGATATGGGCTTTATACGCTTGTATGACAGATTTTATATATTTCAATGTCATCATTGTCATCAATCAAAGATGTTTCTGCTGTTTATCAATTTTGAATCTCTTTTTTCATGAAAAGACCTCAAATTAATGCAAAATAGAAAAAAACTGTATAACACACGTTTAATAAGACACTTCTTGCTTCGCTCGTTGTTTACTCCAAACAACGCGTGCGACAAAATAGAGTCTTATAAAACTTGTATCATAATATACTATTGTTTAAACTTGTTTTTTACCATCAGGTAATAAGTATTCCTGAAGTTATTAGAACAATCGAATGCGAATAACTTGTATATACATGCAAATATCGATTGGGGAAAATGATCTATATAAGTAGAATTCTACTTTTTACAATACAAAATTTGTTTTTCATGTGAGAAATATTGGTTTTTTCTGAGTATTCAACTTGAAAAGAGTTGGTTATGATTGATACACCTACAATAATGCCTATTTTATGTATAGAAATATTGAGATTCGTTTGATTGGATATGTATATGTATAGACAATTACTGAGAAGCAATCATTGAATGAATTTACTTTGTAACTTCCTACACACATTGTAGGAGTTGGACAAGTCATCAACTTCTATGGTTTCTTATATCCGATGAACTAAAATGATGCATTAAATTATTGATTATTATGGTGTTTCAGATATAAATTGCAATATTTCCCCTACTTTTGGATGGATAATCAAAATACTAATTGAAACGGAAATCAGGTATATGTTCCTTTAAAGTTGACTTTTAGAAATCAATATTTATTTATTAGGTAGGTACCTAGGTAGCTATACTTTTTTCTATAGTGTAAGAATTTTCTTTCAAATTAGACTTGAATCCGTCAAAGCTGTTTATTTTTCAATATTTTTCCTGATTTTCGAAGATATACAATTTAAGTAAGTAAGTAATTTATTCAGTTAATATGACAGAGCACGGGAGCACAATAGAAAATGAATCAGTTATATAAATATAATCGAGTAGCCTGAACGTAATATTAGTTACAAACATAATATAGCAGCTGGAGATACAAGTTTTTAGAGAAGGAGATGCCACCTAAGCAAGCTTGTGTTGTGGCATCATCGTTCTCATTATATGGAAACAATTCATTTGATGGAAATGTAGACTTGTTCGTCGAGAGCAAACATGTGTGGCCATCAAATGTTTTCCAGTATAGCATTCAAGCAATCAAAACTATTCTTCATAAAAATTTTCAATTTTGGTTTAATTTTTTTGATACTGGTAATATTCTTCAATTCAGAGGGTAATTGATTATAAAGAGTATAAATCTCTGATTATGACGAAGTCTAACAAATGGAACATCAATGTTCTGGTTTGTGTTAAGGCCGGTGTTATGCGGGTGTGTTTTAAAATTCAGGGATATGTTCATAATCCACAGGAGACAATGATAAATATAAAGTTTCTTCACATTGAAGACATCTGCTTCGTCGTACAATTTCGTGGTGGAGAATCTTTTATTTTTCTTCAATAAGATTTTCAGTAAGGTATTTTGAACTGTCTCCAAATTCCCTAATGTAGTTTTAAATGTTCCCCCCCAAGCAATAATACATTAACGAATAATGGATTCTAATAGTGCGCTATAAATCATCATGAGTGTTTTTTTATTCAGAATATTCCTGAGTTGGTAAAATTTGTAAATCAATTTACGAAGTCTTTTTGTAGTGTATGTGATATGCTCGTTCCAGCGCAGAAATTGGTCTACCATAACACCCAGGTATTTTATCGATTGAGTTTTTGTTACGGAGGGGCAATGGCAATTATCGGATGCATCACAGTTGACATTATGGATATGAAGGGTCTGAAGAGTGGGTTGATCCCTGGCCGTCGAAGAGAATGCCATGAATTTGGTTTTTTCGATATTGAGGCTTAGTAAACTATTATTGAGCCAGTTAGAAATTAATGCCATTCCGTTTCAGCTTTATCATATGTTTCATCCCAGGTGTTACCTACAAAAGACACAGCGGTGTCATCAGCATAGGATATTAATAAGTGGTCGTCGAGTTGTTCAATGGAGAAAATACTGTTTATGTACAACAGGAAAAGGATAGGGCCCAAAACTGTCCCCTGTGGAACCCCCATCATGGTGAAGAATTGAAGAATAACAAGGAATATAAATAAAGTGCTATCCGAAAAAAAGGTAATATAAAAACGTTACTTATAACAAGTTTATTCAGTCCTCGATTCAGTGATGATATAAACATTCTGTTATATAATGAATTAGATACCTAACTGATAACATCTTTCTAAGTGAGTTTTCGAAGAAACACATTTATATAGTAACTTATTTGGTAATATTTTTTGAAATAGAATCACTCCCTCGATATTTTGCGCACAATTTCCGGTATTGGCAAAAACCTCTACGCGTATATTCCAGTATACTTTAGTCACAAACGAATGCCATGCAAAATCCATTATCCGCAAAGCCATGAATAAATTGAGAGGTATCTGTGATAATTGGATCGCATTTTATGCGGCAAGGATGCCGAACAGCCTGCGCGAACTGAATAAACGAATATAATCCATGAATATGCAACGTGTATTTTAGTGATCATATAAAACATGCCTGCAGAAGTGGGCTGTCCGTAAATGGATTACCAACTCGAATTCGTATTCGGGCGCGAAAATCAGTCCGAAAATATTCCATATTCGTACGACCTCTTCGTTACTCCCCGACTCTCGAGCAACGCCTACACTTCCTCGAATTTTATTTACACGGCCCCAATTGAATCGAACTTTCAGGGCACCGGTGGAATTGATAATGAGGGTCGGATGATCGCCAGCGCAGATATACGAGCAAAAAATCTGGAAATTCTGGGGAAATTCCGGATGGCATACAAATCAGCCGCGGCATAAATGATAAGTGCATAAAGTGAAACCTGAAACGTATATCTTTTGCGCATATACAGTGTGTACCAGCCAAATGGAATAAATTCGTTAATAAATAAACGTTGGCGTTTTGGGAAAAACGCTCGGACACGTCGATTTGTATCTTCAGTTGCGCTTTTTTTTCAAAAAAAACTTTTTATACAGGGTGTGTCATGCCACAGTGGCCAATATCAACTTTCTTATTTTAAATGCAATACCCCGTATTTTATTTCATTTTCAGATTCTTTCTGAAGAGCTGATTTCGTCGATCTATCATACTTGGGGTATAGCGCGTAAGATTACAGAGATATAGGGTGTGAAAAATCGAGATTTTCGAAATTTAGGAATTTTTTGTGTCAAAACTATCCATTCTTGCTCAAAACGGCTTACATGTCCCTGTCTTAACTTTCCATTTACTATCGATTGATATTTAATTGAAACAAATACGGGTGGTTCAAAATTTTGAGATTTGCATCACCCTCTATTTGTTTCTATTAAATGTCAGTAGATAGTAAATGAAAAGTTAAGATAGGGACATGTAAGCCGTTTCGAGCAGAAATGAATAGTTTCGACACAAAAAATTCCTATAGTTGAAAAATCTCGATTTTTCACACCCTATATCTCTGTAATATTTCGCGCTGTACCCCAAGTATGATAGATCGACGAAATCAGCTCTTCAGGAAGAATCTGAAAATGAAATAAAATACAGGGTGTTGCATTTAAAATAAGAAAGTTGATATTGACCACTGTGGCATGACACACCCTGTATAAAAAGTTTTTTTTGAAAAAAAAGCGCAACTAAAGATACAAACCGACGTGTCCGAGCGTTTTTCCTAAAACGCCACCGTTTATTTATTAACGAATTTATTCCATTTGGCTGGTACACACTGTATATTATATACAGGGCTATTCAAATTCGTTTCTGTACATGAAGATCTCGTTACGTAAACGATAAGAGATAGAGTGTCGGTTGAATTGTGGCAAAGTTGCGTTTTTTAGAGACCTATTCTATGATGTGAAAAAATCGAATTTAGCTCATTTGGTTCTGGAGATATACAGGAAAAACCAAAAAATCCCAAATTATTTATTTGCCTGTATCTTCTTTATTCGCAGACATATTGAAAATCTATCCATATTTTAATTTCTTAGTAAGAAGTGAACATTGAAAATCCAAAAACTACAACAAAAAATACAGGTCCGTATTTAAAAATTCAAAGTTGGGGGTGGCCCAAGTCAGATGACTCCCTGTATGAAAGATTCATGAACATATTATGATAGCCCACATCAAATGTATTTCAAAAACATCAATTCAATTTCAAAATGCATCAATTGTATTTCAAATTAGTCATTCAAATTTTAAAAAACCTCGGATGTTTTTCAAAATTATCAATTCAATTTCACAAAAACTAACACTTCAAATTTCAAAATGGTCATTTGTATTTCCAAAAATATCAAATGTATTTCGTAATGCATCATTTGAATCTCAAAACTGAAAAAGCACAGGCAAAGGTTAGGTGGGTGTTAGGTGATATTTTCATTCACCATTTTATATAGGAACACTTTGATTAGATTTGAAATTGAAATGAATTTTTTTGAAATTAAACTGATTAATTTGAAATACAATTGACTCATTTTGAAGTTGATTTGATAATTATGAAATACATTCGATACTTTTTGAAATTAAATTGACTAATTTGAAATACAATTGACGTATTTTGGAATTGAATTGATATAATTTCGAAATACATTCGATACTTTTTGAAATTAAATTGACTTATTTGAAATACAATTGATACTTTTGAAATGCAATTGACGCTTTTTGAACTACGATTGGAAAAGGTGTAGTTCATAGTCTTGGCAAAGTTCACTGAATTAGATTCTGTGAACTTTCGTCTTGGCGGGAGATCCATATGTTCAACATGAGAAACAGAAATTAATCTGCCAAAGCTTCTGGAAACAGGCGAGAAATACGCCCATGAGAAATTCTTTGGCAATTCAGAAGTGGGATCGAATTTCAAAATTCCCCAGGAAACTGATAAACTTTGTGCGATGTCTCAGAATTTCGATCCTCTAATAGATCATGATCAAAAGATCTTAACCCCCTCACAATCTATAATCTAATTTTATCAACGCATAATGTGTGCATGGAAGGAACCATAGCCACAAGGCTTCATCAAAAAGAGTTATTCCATTATCAGCTTCAAATTTTACCGACACAATAAATTTATTTCCAAGCATCGAAAATTGGACAGTGTAGTCACTGTCATCGCAATGGTATTCGTGTTCTGATCCTAATTTCAACTTCTCATCACATTCTGATGCTATACACTGTATGGACGTTTTCATCTTATATATTCTTTCGCATTCGCCATTTATTGTATCTACTTCCAATAAATGCTTCAGTTCGCTAGTTTTTCTAGACGATTCGAATGAAAGAGAAATACCTAACGCAATTTTCGAAACTCCTTCCATCCCCAAACAATGCCTAGATACACACAACCCAAATCAATGGTAGACAGTAGTAACTTAATTACGATAATGAGACGGGGGAGAGTGTGCAATGAAGTGTTAACTTGGGGTAAGTTGGGGTGAGTTACTCTCTTTGTAAGTACATTTTCTGAGCGGATGCACACGGCATCGCGAGATAATCCATTTAGGCCGGCCTTTACAAGCCCCGATCCCATCGCACAGGTCAGGGAAGGTTTTATTTTCTCTGTCATTCATGGTGAAACAATAAAACTTGCGTACGGTTATTGAAATGTGTTCGTGCAATTCAATTGATCTTGATCTGCAGATACTGTGGAGAAGACAATATTCAAATGCATATACTGATGAAAATGTGATTTTTATGGCCATAAAGTTTTTTCATTTTCGTAAACAATTGTGGAAATGTCGATTCAAAATCTATCCAGAATTTTTAATGCAACATATACCTATTGTAGTTTTTTGAAAAATAATAAACGAAAATCACATATCAATGCATTTTCTGAAATATTCGAATGAATTTTTCAAGATGATGTAGCTCTATATACACACATCCAGAAATTAAAACGCACCACCAAAAAACAACCAATAGTTCGAAATTTTTTTTCCCAACCCCTTGTGCAATTATAGGACTTTTTTCTAATAACAATTCATTCTTTCCATCACAATGTTGGTATAATAAATGTATTCAGATAGAAATCTAATTTTTACGAATACCCGGTATACCAATTATATATAGCGTATTTTTTTGGTGGTGACACAATTTTTTGGGGAAGTGTAAACGAAAAAATATATTTTGAACACAGATTGAATATTACCATAATTCTTCCTCAACAATGAATTTTCCACTGGGTATTAACATCTGGAATAAAAGTTTTGCTATAGAAAAACAGAATTTTTGTGGATATCATAGAATTTAAAATTTCCTATGTATTTATGACAACTGCTGAAACTTCCTTTATATCCTTCAAAATTTCAAATATCGTCAATTGAAAAAGTTGTTATTTCTATTTATAACCTACCTTCCTACCTATGTAAAATATAAAGGAGATCCGGATAAATTTCCTTGAATTTGATGAAAAACAGGATAAATTCGATTACTCGTTTCAAATTAGTTTCAATTTTAGCATTCGAATCTCGTGTTTCAATAAAATTAAAGTGTATTTTTAAAATTTTAATATAGAAAATGGGAACTGAATAAAAAAATCAGAGATAAAGTTATATGAATGAAATGTTAGATAAATTGAATAAAATGTCGATGAGTACAATTTTTGAAAATGGATTCGAAATGTTATGAAGTTGCTTTTCACACAAGTTTCATTCGTATTTTAAAATAGTGTATTATGTATCTTATAAGCTCGCTTATAAGACGTGTGTCATGTACAATTTTTTTTGAAGTATTTTATTGAAACCATTTGATGTCATATCGATAAATAACAGAAACGACTTCGATTGGAAACAATGATGACATTGAAATAATTAAAATCTGACGCACAAGCGTAAAGCCCAGTTTACAGTTGAGCGATTTCCATTTTTGTGATACCAGCGGTGAAAAATGCAATATTGGTATTGGTTTCATTGGTCAACTCGAATCAAATCACACTCTACATTGAAATTTACCATAAAAACATAACATTTTTCACTGCTAGTATCACCAAATCCAAAATCGCTCAGAGTAAGCTCTGGGTCTTACACTTCTGACTTTCATATTACAGTTCGATTGTACCAACCTCCGAATAATAGAAAATGCGTATATCGAAACAGAGGCTACTTCGATACGCATTTGGGTTTCATAATGACTCCATTATAGAACCAAAATTGAAAAATGTTTTCTTAAAAGTTTTGACTGCTTGCTTGTCAAACCAAATACCTATACACGACCAAAATCATTATATACCACACCCAAGGTGGATATAGGATGGTGAAACAGCTTTCTATTAACAAGCACTAGAATAAACTGTAGACCTTTGCCTACTTGATTTCATACCGTAGTAATATTTCCTGAAATTAACAGAGATGGCGACATACCTTGTGTCGGTAAAACAGAAACTGTGCTTCTGTCATATTTTTATCAGTTTCATCTGTTCTATATGAAAAATGACTGAGAAGAGTCAAAATACCAATATTCATTCCAGATTTAAAGAAAATATATTGTTTAATGTCGTTTCAGGTTACGTCTGTCAGATGCGAACCACATAAATACGTAAGCAACAGAAATCTTCTTCGATGATCGATCTTCATTCAAGTAGCTGAAATATTACTACCTTCTCAAACGGTCTACAAGTTTTTCGCAGAAACAATTGAAGAGCTGTTTCACCATCCTATATCCACCTTGACCACACCTTACAAATGAAGAACATGAAAGGAATAATATCAACATTCGATGGATGTGTGAGAATCGATACATCTCATGCTGGGACTTGTGGTGGCTGGTTAAATCTGTACTGTAATGATAGGGTGAAATAATGGTAGAACGAAACATGTGTAACACCGTGTAATTGTAATCCCATACAGCGGCTTAAAACCTTCGCCTGCATCTGTCACTTTCTCGACGTTTCGGTGCAAGTGGCAGGTCTGAGAGTAAGCCGAAAAAAGTCCATGAAATGCCAAGGGTTCTGTGATCCGAAAATCGAATTTGGCGTTTGGTATATATTCATCAGTATTATTGCACATCTATAGGTATAGACCGGGAGCCCACAACGGATTTTTTCTGTCTCATTTGTTCACACTTAGCAGTATTATTGGAATCCACCTATTTTCACCTTCCTCTCTATAAGGATATGAGATCGCCAAACAAAAATCGTGGACCAAAGGGTGGAGGCCGCGTGGGTCAAGTTGTATTAAAAAAAACCGGTATATCGAATCATTTGTTTATGTTCGGCATTTTGTTGATTCAACTAATTATCAACTGAAACTCCCGGTCTAGTATGTCTTTTATCACTTTGAAGTTCACTTTGACGTATAAGTTTTCACTCTATTTCGTAAATTATGAAGTGGTTAGCATGCATAATGCATTATAGAACATATTTTTTGGTATTAATTCAGGACGGAAATTGAAGCATTTTTGAGCGAACATCAGCGAGGTATATATAATCCCAATTTGAATTGCTGATCATTTTATCCGGTTGAAAAATTCCACCCTTTTGTGAAATGGAGCTTCATTCTTTTTATCTGCTGCGTGAATGGAATGCTTCGTTTAACCCGTTTCTAATTTGAAGCTGTTTGATGTATGAAATTCAGCCATCAGTGTTCTAACATCATGAAAGGATCAAAATAATATAATCACTTGCAGTCGCATTTTTTATTTCGAGCTGTTTAACGTTTCAAATGAAACTATATCAGAAGTTGAGTAGATAATATGGGAGTATTGTGGCATAGAGTATAGGTTATATTGTGGTCAGCTTTTCTACAATTTTTTTCTCAAACTGTATACTATCGTGTCATGTGGTAGTATATGGGAATACAGCAATTTCCAACGCACCCTTTGCCATATTCGCTGACACAAAAAATCCCTCGCATTCACGATATACAAATATCAGGAATTAAACATGTCACAACAAAACCGCCTCGCTAGTTTCCCAACACACCCCCGCCACTGCTGCACAGGGGCGGACTTAGAGACATGGCCCCCTAGGTTATTCGTTATCGATCAATTGGACACAGAGATTCACATAATATAGCAAGTTATGATAAATTGTGAAAAATAAGGGGTTATTTGAATACAAAATTAATTGAGTAATAATTTTCTGAATTTAATGAGGCAATACCATAGATTAACTAGACCACATCTATATGGCCATACACACTTCCTATTTCCACTTTCAAAATCTCGGCAAATGAAATACCTCTCCATATTCCCAAATCAACTTTGACAAAATATTCTATCATTCACCTACCCTCCGAAATTAGGAAAACAGTGAAAGAGTCTCTACTTAAGGAAGCATATTTTAGTTCTTTAGGAATTTAACAGTGAAACTCTGCTATGATCTCATTTTATATTATGGGATTTTATACTCGAAATACTTTTTATTTATATTTCATTCGTTTTCAATTAAATTATTTGTATTCTTTATACACTTATTTAACATCTGACATAATATATGCATGTTTATATTTCAACTGTTCTGTGTATGGTGTTTCTCTTTACTTGTAAATCCTCATGTATATTTTTTACATGCTTTGTAAATCAACATAATCTGAATCATTTAACAATCGTATTGGCTTTGTCTCATACCAGCAGAAGTGAAAAAGGCGAATATAAAGTATCACTGGTGCAATCCAGTCTTCTCACTTTCCATCGCTAGTCTGTACTGACCTATATTGTACAAATAAAATTACGCAAAACCTTCCTATATACTATATACAGTGTGCCAAATATAAGGATGAACAGCATCATGGGGGATCATATGGGGACCTCGCCTCGGTAATCGTAACAGTTATTACTTTTTGCCTACTGATGTGTAACTCTTACGGTTATGGAGATCCTCATGCTGTTCATCCTTATCTTGGCAACACTGTATGAAGAAAAGAACTTGCATTGTGAATACAATGATTATTTTACCTACTAAATTGTCCAGTGTTTTCATATCGGTTTTGCAAATGATGAGAGAATTATTGCGTCTGTATATGTAGTGACGATTTCTTTCTGGTCCGGCTCTGCCTTCGCCGCGGCTAAAGAGGGTGTAATTCGCCCCCAGAGGGACGTCATCGTACACAATAGTCGATCAAAGTCCTGGCTAAGGTTTGTCATTACACACGCAGCCTCCACAGCAGAGGATGTTATTAGACATCAATTGATATGGTTATGTGATTACCGATAGCGGTCGGGTGCTGATAATTTGATTATTAAGTCTTGATATGGACATGCCCAAAATAGGGGCTTTTGACTTTTCAGTTCTGAGTTATTATTCAGAAATAATGGTACTATTTACCTTTCATGTTGAGATCTCCAAATCAACTTTCAGTTGCACAATTGATAATAAAAAACCACGAGGGTATTTCCACCATCAAGAACACTAAGTCTATCTAAATATATAAATACAGCGGTGTATATCAATCACTGCAAAGATATACTGAGTAACTCGGAGAAACTCAACAGCAGAATTGATTTTGATTCAAAGAAACACCATATATATCTTTCATACAATAATACCAAATTCAGTTTCGAAAGAAAATTTAGGGCCAATTTATGCATCATTGTCTTTATCCTAGTCTTAGTCACAGTCTTCGTCTTAATCATATAATCAAGTTAAAAGCATACATTTCAATGGGTGCATTTATGCAACATTTTTAGTCTCAATCATAATCATTGAAGCACGACCTTGAAAGTTACAAATTTTCAACTTTTATGCTTATGATTGAGACCACATATGAAATACGCATGCGTCGACCACGACCTGTCAATACAAATGACATTAAATTTTGTTTTTGTCACCATCAATGTCGATGTCTGTGACAATAATTGATAACAAATATAATATTCAGATATATAGATATAATCTCGAATATAATAATTGATAACAAATATCGATCGCTATCGATGGATTGTTAATCGTCATCATATATATAATAACAACAATATGGATAACACCTATTCTTCTCTTCACGCAAAAGTAAAGCCAGTTTTGGAAAAACAAAAGACTGTCTGCCTTGCTAATGATGAATTGTGCGCATGCGCGGGTTATGACGAGTTGAAATCCACTGACGTTTTCAGAATTACATAGGTTAGGTATGTTTGCTAACTCAAATTATGTAAAAGAGCGTTAATATAGTTATTAATGTACTTACTGATTGTTTACAGAAGTGATTAGTGAGTGATAACAGTGATTGATCAAAAATTGGCCCACGAATCTTGTTCCGATGACTTTATCGTCTAGCAGTCACAGGTTATTTCTATGCAAATCGCAAGTATCGCTTTGTAAATCACATCCATTTCTGCATCTATCATCAACTATTATCTAATATCGTCCAACAATCCATCAATGAATGAATATTTGAAAAATATATGTCATGATAAAATAAAAACATCGAATTGAAGGTTACGTGACACATTTGATTGATATTTAATGATTATCATACGTTTGTCGCTCACTAGAAAGCTACTCTCCTCCATGATGAAAACGAATGTCGATTCTCAATTCAAACTTGCGCATATTCGCGATCAGTCCCGCAGACTGTCATTTGTTTTATTTCTCGGCTTCAGCTCTGGTATCCATGTTACCCATATAATTATTATTAGATATATGATCGACATATCATAATTCTTAAGTCTCAAGACTGTGATGCATAAACGTCCAAAATGATTTAGACTATGGGCCCTTAGTGTCATGGTCTTTTTTTGATCCAATTTTGATAATAGGGTCATAAACCTCTAAAGCTTTAGCAAAATTAATAATCGTTTTCCGATACCTTACTAAACTACTACCAATATGCCATCAAAATTAAATCGGAATATTCTTTTATGCTCGAGAAAATCGAAATCAAAAATAATTATTTGACAGCACCATATTTCTGCTGACGTCACCTGGTAGATCGGGATGGTATCGTAAGAATATCGAAAATAATAGGGAAGAAGAATTTTTTGACATGAAAGTGATGGCAGATAAGTCAGGTAACAATATGTCAATTTTTAATTCAAATTTTTTTCGATAACGAAACTAATTCAACATATTTAAAAGGGCGCATTAATTGATTGTTTATCATCTATATAACGCAAGTTAGGTATTTTATATGAGTTAACATTTCTATAGGATTTTCAATACCACCAAGTCGATGAGACGATTGAACTCAACGATTGAACTCAAAGACACTATCAAATAGAGAAATAAAAATGAAGAATTAATTCAATTAATAACTTTAATTGTCTGGGAAAAGAAGGTAAGTAAGTGTATTGGTGCATCCGATAATATTTTAAATAAACAACACAAGTTGATATTATAATTACATATTCACAATATAATGTAAAGAAGATATCTCATATAAACTCACATCATAGATTAGAATAACTGGGGATTTAGGAAAACATTTATTATTTACAGAAATGCATGACAATAAAAGGATTTGGTTTATTAGCTTATATACCTATTACTAAAATACTTTGTGCTCTCACTTCACAGGTTCTCATGATGTTCATGTACAAAGATTAAAAGAATAACGATAAGAATTTTTAACTTAGATCAAAATTATCTTCACAGCAATTACTTGTAGATGTAGCTATGTGTTGTTCTACTGCAAAACACAAAGTTTGTCTCATATTAACACTTGGAGTACAAATATGAATTTTGAGAATCCACATTCTTGTTGCTACATGAAGCACAATGAGTATTTGAAAGCTTAAACTTTCTGAAAAAAGTGGTCAGTGAGGGGTATAATGAACGCTGAACAATGAAATAAAACTCAATAGTAAGTTACCTTTAATCATCCGAATATATTTTCGCACGAAGAATTAAAATCGCCCAGTAATTTTTTACCGCCATCTGTCAAAGATGACAGAGATTGCCAATTCTTCTTCCACTTCGATTAATGGAACAGAACCTAAACCAACCTACCAGGTGACGTCACATTATTAGAAAAGGATGGAGAATTTTCGATTTTTGAATGCCGATTTTGGAAAAACCCTTGAAAATAAAAATTTCAAAAAAATATGGACGTTTTCTCTGGGGATCCGCGTTTCACATATATAATTTTTTAAAAAAGGTGTACAACCCTATTATTTGAGTTGTCAGAATCATGTCAACAAACTTCAGAACACTTTTCAAAATGAAAATATGCAAACAATAACTTCATCAAAGTTCGAAGCCCAGCAGCCAACATGTTCAAAACCTCGAGAAAACCATTGGCAGCTACAAAAATCTGCCAAGTGTTGGGCTACCGAATGGGAAAAATAATTGGAAAAGGAACATACAGCAAAGTGTGCATAGCCAGCAACGGCCAGAGCAAGAAACTGGCCTGCAAAATAATCACCAAGAGGCACTCAGGAGACGAGTTCATCACGAAGTTCCTACCCAGAGAACTGAAAATAATATCAGCCGTCAAGCACCAAAACATCGTGACTGTCCACAAGGTGCTAGAGCTCAAACACTCCGTGTACATCTTCATGGACTACTGCAAAATCGGAGACCTGCTCGAGTACATCCGGTTCAAGGGAGCTTTCTCAGAGGAAAAAGCGAAAATCCTGTTCAGACAAGTGTCTGAAGCCTTGCACTACCTCCACGAATTGGACATTGCACACAGGGACGTCAAGTGCGAGAACATCTTTCTGGTGAGCTTGAGCCGAGTGAAGCTTGGTGACTTCGGCTTCGCCAGACATTGCAGGAACAAGTGCGGGGACTACGTGCTCTCCAACACTTTCTGCGGCTCCGCAGCCTATGCTGCCCCTGAGATCCTCCAAGGGATGTATTACGACCCCAAAATGTACGATGTATGGGCCTTGGGGTGCGTTCTGTTCGTCATGATAACAGCCACGATGCCCTTCGACGATTCGGACATTTTGAAGATGGTGGAAGAGCAAGTTGGCGGATGCATTTACGAGATTGTCTACGTTTGGACTGGGTGCTCGACTGATTTGAAGAGGTTGCAGATCGGTCTTCTGGAGCCGGATATGCCCATGAGGCTGACTATGAAAGATGTTCTGAAGCATTCCTGGTTTGGACACGGACAGTTGATACAGAAAGTGAACTCGCTGTCGCTTTCAGACACTTGCTTGGAGCGGAAATGATGATGTTTTGTCCTGTGGAATACGTGAATTGTATTGAAAATGTTGCGATATGTTGGAATAAAAATGTTCCTGAATTTTACTATAAGAAACTTGATCCAACGTCCATGCATATAGTTTGACTGAACTGGAATCGTGTTGTACAAGCATAAATCAAATCGGCTTGTCTACAATGTAGCCATAACAATTTAAAGAACTATAATTTCACAACTATAAAATTTCAGTAATGATGTCACAAACTCGCGTAGCCGAAAGCTATTAAAATGAGTAGGTTCATTTAAAAACGATCAATACACACATGATACCTCACCATAAAGACGTTTCATTGTCATCATGATTTCCACCTTTATTATCAAAGTGTAATAAAGTTCTCAAACAACATACCTATACTTGATTGTATGAGGAGAAACAAAAGACTATAGCCAGAGGACGTTTCATTATTTATTACCTATACGCACAGTATTCAGGATTTGAACATCAGTTAACAGAGATATTTAGGTAGCCAAAGCAACGTCAGGGGAGCCAAAATATGGAATATCTTTAGATCATTTTACATTATGAAAGATAAGGGCCTCAAATTGGATCCCTGTGGAACTCCAGATGTAGGGAGAACTAACATTATTTAGCAAGATAATATTGTTTTGTCTGATTGCATCAAACTAGTGAAGTCATGAGTAAATCTAAAACTTAATGAGCCGTGACGTAATAAACCTATATACTACATTTTGAATACCTACCAAAGTCTCGATATGTTCATAATCATCTCGCCATTTTCACAAACAGATGTTACGCCAAACTGATGAATACAAGGTCTTCAAAAGCTACATTCGTCATGTCATGCAGGTCAATATGACATCGACAATTGATTCTCCATAATTTCGTTGTCCCCTCCGCCTTGTCGATGTTCACGTAACAACATTGTATACAGTTAGATCAAGGGTGGCGGCGTAGTCTTACGTCAGCAAATAAAATGTAGGCAGGAATCACAGGATAGGGAACAAGTGAAAATCAGGACCCGGTGGTAATGCGATTAGGCCTATCAAAGGCCCGAGTGAATATTTTGACAGGAGAAGACTGGCAGCCAAACATTGAAAAACTAATACAGATAGAGGTTATAACTGTCAATAAAATCAGAAATCAGTATTTGCATTTGCTAGAGTTAATTTTTGATACCATTTTCACATCATCAACAATTTTATGTCTAGGTATGTCACAAGAGTCAGAAAGTTCGCAATTGTTTTTTTTGTGGCGTTAACATTGTGAGCACCATATAGAGGAGTCGGACTAAAAAATAGAGTTTTCAGAGTTTTCCACCAGAGCCGTCTTTAGAATGCATGGATCCTTGATCATCCAATGAAGTCCTCGGTATTACCATCAAAGATACCTTAGCAAGAACATCATGGAAAGAACATTTTTAAAAAGTGTTCGAAAGTGTAAGCATTGAAAGCTCTGTGAAGTCATCCACTTGTGAGTCTAAGCTGACTTTGGACTGTCAACAATTCCTGAGACAACTGGCAGCGAACAACCTCAAACTTTGATGTGGTTTCCAAGTCATAAAAAAATTAGAGGCAACGAGGAAGCAACTTTCTTGCCATAAAGAAAGAGCAAAAACGCAATTCCCTGGCCCAGAATAATTGACACTGGAATGAATGCCTCTCGCCAATGAAACAGCTTGTCGAGTTGAACAAAAAAGACTTGAAACGGGACTCCTCACTGGACAATGCTCTCTGAGGTATCACCTCAAAAAGATGGGTGAAACAGAGAGTGATAGTTGCCGCTACTGCGAGAACTTTGCTGAAACTGCAGAACATTTGCTTTGCGACTGCTTTTTTGATACAAGAGGCTCAAGTTTCTGGAAAGAGCCTTTTAAACGCCCTCCGACGTCTCGGTACCAACGACCCCCCGTACAATCTACAATCTAGTTGTAAAGCAACAAGCAACCATCGAAAATCTAGTTGTATGAGTTAGAACACTTTTCAAGTGTCATCCGAAGCACTACTCAGCTGGGTTTCATGAAAAGTCTAGGTCTATTGCAAAACCCATCGCTTCACAAAACTCAGTTTCATGTTTCGTACGAAGAGCTTTTTCAAAATAGCTTCTTATTGTCCACCAAGCTTTGAACAGCCATGTCAATTGCTGATGAAACAGAGCGAAATGAGATATAAATCGCTTTCAATAATTTATTCCACTAAGTACACATACAACATAATTATTTATCCGCGACCAAACCATTTCCCGTCTAAATGTCAACATAATCCAAACCGCTGCTCATCATCGTCATCCTCAGTGCCCTCCGGCCGGCAGACTCCTCTGCACCACTGCGTTGAACCCTGAATGTGGATCAGCCGAGTAGTCGACAGTCCTCCTGGAACCGTCCGGCTCCGTCAGGCTGTACTGGCCGCGCACCGCATCCCCACTCCTCGTCTCGTACTGGCTCTTCGAGTCGCCCGTCGATTGGTCGCTGACGGCGTACGCGTACGTGTACTGGGGGAGGGGGTCGTAGGGCTCGACGCGCGCCTGCACAGTCGGCACTTCGACGCGGACCGTGTGCGGGTGCAGGAGCGGAGCGGCCAGCGGCAGCGTGGGGTGCAGGAGGCCCGCCTGGGCGATGTTGGTGGAAGCACAGAGACCCACCATCAGGGCTGCCAGGGTTATTTCCTGGGAAATGTTGCTCGTCGGTTAGATTTGGTGAATTTTCAATGCATTTTTGGTGGATGCTCATGATCAATTATACGATAAGTTTGCACACTAGGGCAATTATCACTGAATTTCATACTTTGGGCATGTATCAACAGTAAATTAGGTGATTTTCTCGAGTTTGGAGCGAAATTATCTTTTTGATTTTCTGGTTTTCAAGATGGTAGAGACTCAAAGTGTGTTTGATTTTTAATTGGACAAGGCGAGATATGTCTTTCTTTAGATTTAGAGGAACTATCTTATCAATTTTGAGAGATAATATTCTCTAATGAAACAGAAAAACCCTCGATCTGGATCAATTGAATTTCAAATAATTGCATGAGGTTCTCGTATTCAACAACACAGACGCTTCTTCGAAAAATATGTCAAAAAATTTGTTTCAACTAACTTCGATACATATCCACATCAAATTCATTGGAAAATGACTAGGTATATGATGGAATTTCCAGCGAGAGAACCGAATCTTCACGTGGTTTTATATAGTTATCTGAGCAGTTACCTGCAAGTTTGGTTAGAAACCATGATGACTTCAGCAATATTCATACCCACTCAATGTCACATTTATTGAAATAGGCGAAATTAAGATATCTAGAAACAGGCCAAGATAGGAAGTAAATAGGTAGGTATACACCAGTTAATATTCTAACAATCTATCAGAAAAGATGTCGTCCCCATTCATTTTAGTGAACAAAAAAGATGATTATGTCGGTTTCAAAGTGAAATTGACAGAAACTACATATGTTTTATATTCAACATTTAAATTGAAACAATGAGACTTTTAACGAATGAGTTGCGGGAAATACTCTGTATATCATGATAAAGTTTTTTACGGTGATTTGGAGCTGACTCAATCAAAAGATAATGTTTTGCTTATCATTCCATATTTCATAAATTTCTGAAGAAATCTACAAATTGAATATTTATTATCAAGAGATTTTTCACTCCATTTTTGATATGTGAATGTCCAGTCTACAAAAAATAATGTCGATGTTTTGCTACCACATATTGAACCCGGCTGAATGTAAATTGTGAAAAATGTATTGTATACAGTGTTTTACGAAATGTTATTTAAAAAATAAATATATATTCTACTCACCTTAAAATGCATTGCTATGTCCTTGTGCTTCAGTAGAACTGTATTCAGAGACTTAGAAGAGAAGACTTTATATACCTATGAATATGTACCTACCAGAACGGTGCATATGTATTTTGATATCTTCATTGCATTATACTTTCACACCGAAATAGATACTGCTTCGAATCATATTTCATTACGATAAGTGAGCACAGGTATGTCATAATTGCATTAAGAATTCTCCATCATTTTCACAAGGCATATACAGAGTGTTTCATGAGAATTGAAAACAATATTTCCATGAATATACTTATTACGCATTGAAGCCTGAAAACCTAATTTCTGAAGATGTATTTATTGGAATAGGTATTGAATGTGAGCAACCGAATCAAATCACCGAATCAATCAATGAACCGAATCAATTCACAACAAACCTTTCGAATATAATATTGTTTTTGGATCAACAACCTCACCAAAATACACATATAGTGGGTAATGAAATTGGTGCCCTTTTTTGTAAAGTTAAGACAAAAATTATGTGAATTTTGACCTAAAAAATAAATGTATCTTTGATATCTTATGTTAACTTGGCTTCAAAAACTTATTGAGCATAAATGTGTTTATTCCAAACTCATTTTTCCTTGAAACTTCAATTATTCCAAAAGAACACACACGTTTTGAAATTTTGTACCTACTTCGTACCTACTATAAAGATATACCTGTTCAGATACAGTATAAAGTTTATTTATAAATAATAAGTGACAGTGAATTCACTTATATATAATTTTAATTTATTATTATCGATTACAGTGAACCATGTTTAACGTTTTATTTTCGATTCCCTTTACTACTTTCCAACAAATATATTAGCATTTTTTTTATATTACAAGCAAGGTCATCTGTTTTTGAAGGTGAAAAAGTTAACTGACATTGCTTTTGGCAGTTATGAGAGAAAACGTGAATAGAAACATCCGTCAGCAGTTCTAGGTCAAGACTAAACTATGTATTTTCGTTTTTACTGAAGGACTTGAATGATATAAGATAAAAGTATAGTAAAGATGCAAAGAAAAAACTGTACAAGAAGCAAATAAGAAAGAAATGCATGCAATTATATAATGCAATAATTGGAATCATCGATTGGCACCAATATAATCTTTAAAAAATCTCAATCTTCCAAATCGTCGCTATAAACTGATGACAATCCACTTCTAAACCCTACCAAACTTAAACTGTCTCTTCATTCCCAAAAACTGAAGACTAATTAAACCGAATCGTAGAAACTAGCGCGTGATCTCCCAAACGCATCAGAAATGCACCGACTTCTTCTCTTTCCTTACGCTGGCCCTCTCGACCTTAGCCTGCTCAACCTCAAAATCCGCAGACTCCCTCTCGGTCTCTGCCACCAAGGCCTTCAACCTGGCCACCCTGGCCTCCCTGGCCACCTGCTTCTCGTTGATGGCCGCCATTTCTTCCTCCAGATCGTTTATCCTCGACAGAGACTTCCTAGCCCTGACGGCAGCCGCAGAGCAGGAATCCCCCCCATTCTCGATGGGTGTCCATCTGGTGAGACCGTCTGCGTCTGCGTCGTAGCTGGCCCTGGCCGCCTTGCGTCTGAGGACGCCCTCGTGGTTCGAAACGTTGTCGGTGATTCCCACCGTGTCGAGTATCTTGTCGGATCGGTTGAGGAGGCGGTGAGTTTTGAGGTTGTTCGACGTGGTTTCGAGGTCGACGTCATCGATCAGGGTGACCTTTTTGTTGAGTCTGAGGCGTCTGACTGAGTTGGCGGTCTAGAATGAGAAGAGTTAATGTGAACTTGCAAGTATGGGTGTCTGAAGGAAGTCCTAATGTACGAGAGCTGTAGAACGGACATGTGATACTTTTTCTTAATTTCGAGTCGAAATTAGTACTGCTACTAAATAATAATTTCAAAAATCATTGAATACAGGTCTAATAATCAAAATATTGTATAAGTGTTATATATTTTGAAAGGAGCGAAGCATTTCTGTTTCAAATATCAAGAAATTTACAGGTTCTATTTGAAAATTGGGTTATATCTGAATAATGACAGCTCATTTCGAAAATCTGACGCCACTGGATTCTACGTTAAAACATGTATGAGACACAGTTTTCACTTTTTCTATAAGTTGAAAGATAACTGAGATATCTCAAAAACAGGAAAGGCTACGATATTAGTTCTGTTTGTTGAAATGTCCGCTCTACGCTTTTGAGTGTCGTGTGATGTGGAAATTTTGTTGTTTTTTTTATGTTTAGCAGTCGCAGAAACACAGTTATGCACTGAAATACTCAAGTCTTCTTCGTCAAGCATATTACAGATGGGTTTGAGGCTTAAGAGGCAAATATGTTAGTTATAGTAGGAGAGGTAATAGGTGCATGTTTGCCTCTTCTGCGATAGTCGTTTTATAAAAATGCAAATCTCCCCTATTATTGTCTCAATTATTGTCATCCTTTCAAATCAATACACAGACATATCTACATATTTAATGCTGTTAGTTTCAAATATCCAAAAATCAAAACGTACTCACATTCAGGGTAAGTCCTAACAATTTTCGAAAACTGCAAAGGCTTGTACGAAAGCGCTGAACGGACATACAGCAAAATAAAATTATTATTGCCAGTTTGAACTGACAATTATACATAATTGCCAGATAGAACTGGCATTTATACATAATTGCCAGATAGAACTGGCATTTATACATAATTGCCAGATAAAACTGGTATTTATAGATAATTGCCAAATAGAACTGACAATTATACATAATTGCCAGTTTGAACTGACATTTATACATAATTGCCAGATAGAACTGGTATTTATAGGTAATTGCCAGATGGCAGATAGAACTGACAATTATACATAATTGCCAGTTTGAATTGACAATAATACATAATTGCCAGATAGAACTGGCATTTATAGATAATTGCCAGTTTGACCTGACAATTATAAATAATTGCCAGTTTGAACTGACAATTATACATAAATGTCAGATAGAACTGGCAATTATCTATAAATGGCAGTTCTATCTGGCAATTATAATTGTCAGTTCAAACTGGCAATTATCTATAACTGGCAATTATCTATAATTGCCAGATATATCTGGCAATTATGTATAATTGTCAGGTCAAACTGGCAATTATGTATAATTGTCAGTTCTATCTGGCAATTATCTATAAATACCAGTTTTATCTGGCAATTATGTATAAATGCCAGTTCTATCTGGCAATTATGTATAAATGCCAGTTCTATCTGGCAATTATGTATAATTGTCAGTTCAAACTGGCAATTATAATTTTATTTTGCTGTATGTCCGTTCAGCGCTTTCGTAGGCTTGATATAGTATATACGCAAATAGAAGTTGCTCATATATTTTGTGCATTCGAATATCATGATCTTATTTTTTCTCCTTCAGATGTCGTCATTTTTGTAATAACTCGCGTTTTATCATTTTTGATGACCTATCAAATTCACGTGACTTTAATTATAGATGAGTTTTATAACATTCTCGTATAAAACGTGTATTCAGTTGTCATTCTTCAATTTGACATTATATTATGAAAGATCATCCTGGTGAACTTGAATTCAACAATATGTTTTTTGATATGTGATACTTTCACTGTACACATCATTCCATAGGTAGGTACCTATATTATAACTAAGAAACTAATAAAACATTTTAGATATATTGATTCGGTTATAAATACATCGCAACAATAAACAATTAGTCAATAAAATAGTAGCATGCTCACATTTCCAACTGATAAAGTATGTGGGTTTTGGAGATTATAACCATCGGACTATTTTTAAACTTCACAATAACAGTTCATAGAAATAGATCTTTCTGAAATGTGCAAAGGTCAAGTATGAAATAATCATGCAGATTATCAATCACTATACAAGTAATTCCAACATTTTATCAACGTCCCATTTATTGCACTACGTTGCTATTTTCTCCAAAATGAATTGGTGGCCATTTATATAACCATTCCTGTTTCGGAAGGAGATGGCAATCTATTGAGATTGAAATAGACAAGGTTTCCTATTGGAAAAAAATCTATTTTTTCAAATAAATCAAAAACGAGATGTTCAACTGTTTTGTTGAATTTGACAAGTCTATGGATAGTATTCAATCGTACTGTTATAATTAGGTACTCGATTTATCATAGCAATAACTGCAACCTGCTGAAAATCGAGTGAGTAATGGATAATATACTTGATAATTGTAGAGGAAGAAAGAAGAGGATTCCTAAAGACGAAGATAGCATATATAATGGGTGTTTGGGAGCTAGCAGTGGAGAAAATAAAACTAGGTAACTACGTATTTACCCATGAAATTCAAATTAGGCATTTCAGAAAAATCGCTTTTCAGTTGTTAAAGACATGTATATCGACAAATTTATAGGAAAAAACGTCGCACCTCATCGTCGATTTCGTTCTCCAGTGTGTTGAGCATGGCGCCAGCTCTGGTGATGCGAGCGCCTCTTGAATCAAAGAGGTTCTCTTCACGTATTAGCCTCTCTGCTCTCTTCCGCGACGTGTTCAGATCTTCGTCGGCGAAAGATTGAGCATGACGTTCGGCGATTCTGTCGGCTACAGAAAAACATCTCTCACAGCAAGGAAGACGAGGTGAGATACGCGGAAGCCATTATGAACAGGGGAATTTTCGTTTACCGCCCTCCTATGCTATGATTGGAGAAATATTTGTAATTATTGTCGCTCGACAAAGAGAGTTGTCGCGCGACACGTAGCGGAGCGCGAGCAACAAAACTGCGTTTGAAATACACACAAGATTTTTTCTACAAACTTAAGTTCCCAGACAAGAAAACTCGATACTTTATTACTACTTACTATTGTAGATTGTAGGGGGGGGGTCGTTAAGGATGTGCAGCCTCTCAAGCACCTCGACATATTAGATCTTTTGTGCATAACCCTTAATCTATTCGAGGCCCGGGATTCCGAGGCTTCTTGCTAAGTTTATCAGTTTCCTGGGAGCTAGGTTCCTGATATCGGAGGGCTCTAAAAATGCCCCTTCCAGGAACTTGAGCCACTTGCAGAAGAGTGCTGGGCATTCCCAAAGCAAATGTTCTACAGTTACAGCGAAGTTCTCGCAGTAGCGGCAACTATAACTCTCTGTTTTACCCATCTTTTTGAGGTGATAGCGCAGAGGGCAGTGTCCAGTAAGGAGTCCCTTACCAGTTTCAAGTCTTTTTTGTCCAACTCGAGAAGCTGTTAATCCTTTCCTTGGCGAAAGGTTCACTAGCCTTTTCGCTTGCCTTTGTCCTGGCACTCTATTCCAGTGAGATGGTTTCATTTCGTCCGCTTCCCAACGTCGAACCTCTTCTCTCAAGTGGGCCTTGGAGAGTCCACAGAAGGGTTCTGGGCCGAGAAATTGTGTATTTGCCCCTTCTTTGGCAAGACAGTCTGCTTCTTCGTTGCCTTCAACTCCCTTATGACCTGGCACCCACATCAAAGTGACCTGGTTGTTCGCTGCCAGTTGTCTCAGGGATTGTTTAGAGTCCTAAGTCAGCTTAGACTCACAAGTGTATGACTTCAGAGCTTTTAGTGCTGCTTGGCTATCTAATAGAATATATATTTTTGGCCTTCGAGTGTCTCTTTCGAGGCACATATGCTCACATTTACTTGTTTTCAATACCTATATAATAAATTAGCAGAAAAAGGGTATTTTTTAAAAAATAACAGTTTCTCTGTTGAAAGTTCGTTGAAAACAAACAAGGGAGTGAGAATTTTGCGAGTTTTCGACAGCAGAAATGTGAGATGTCAAATGGAGCATCTTTGAAACAAAATTATATCTCCGATAATACTAGAGGTCGCCGAGTTTTGATTTCAGATTCGTGATCTGGAGGTAAACAAAAAATTGTTCTCAACTCATAGCAGGTGTGCGGTAAACGATGATTTACCCGCATGAACCTACAGCTTCGCATCAGGGATTTGTTTCACCAAAGCTAAACTCACCAATTGGGGAAATTTGACGTGTGGGAGACAGCGGTCTTCCTGAATATTTTCTATCCAGTCTGTTGAGTGCGTCCTTGTAATAACTTTCTCCAATGTTGTAGTTTGCATCATAAACCTTGGTGCGGGGCCTGCTGAGAACTGTCCTTTTTGAAGTCATATTTGTACTGAAATATATTCGAGTATAAAATATATCCAACCGAAAATTGTGATGGGTCCAAAATATTATAGGCTATTACTTTACGAAAATTTACCATCTAACTTTTGTAAAAACGTTCCAAGAAAAAGCTGAGAAACATTTTTCGCTTCTTCAAAACAATGATGGAAATAAGACCTGATGGTGGCGCTACTCTTCAATTGTTTCAGCAGACAAATCCTTGATTTGGAACAATTGAATTTCAGCTCATTACGTGGGGTTGTCATTTACAACAATAGATGGCGACTCTGTCGAAAATTTTTTGAAGAATTTTCTTTCAATCATGTTCGATACATATTCGCATCAAACTCATTGGAAAATGGCTTCATGAAATTGTTAGAAACGATTAGAAGTAATTCAGAATCAAATATTCATACTTTCGTGTTGACACCTGCAGTAACCTGTAAATTTGGTTGAAATCGCGGCTTCACTTAGCGAGATTCACCCACGCAATGTCACGTTTGACACGTTTTATCGAAGTAGGCGAAATCAAGAGATTTGGGACCAGTCACAGGATAGGAAGTGATTTCACCCGTCTATATCTATCCACCTCTTTCAAAACTAAAGCACGCAGTCTCACAGATTTATACTTCGTGTTATTGGAATCTCTCCTGTACATGTAGGTATTCATATCAACACCCTGAATCATTGATTCGTTCCTAATTATCTCATCTGGCATCAAATTGACTACACAAATTCAATGTTCTGGTAGACAAAATCTATTTTGTGCGTCTAAGTGACCTTCGCCTAAGGTGAGCTATGCTCGCTATACGTATATGTAGGTTAGGAAATAATAGATTTCCCCAAAACCTAAAAGTTAAAGATAGTAGCAAAGCCACTGGCCTGATCGTAGAGAACTATTCTTAGCTAGAAAACAGTATCGGCTGAAAATTATACAAAGTTATACTACAGAGTTGATTGAAAGAACCTGGTAACTTTTGAGATTTGATGTTTTAAAATTTTGGCAGTTCGAAAATGCGTGGGTAATTATGTGAATGCAATATCAATATTCATAAGAAACTATCTGACGCTGAAACGGCTGCTATTTTTGGCCACAAAACATGTAATATAACTCCATCAATATAATAGCTTCAAAACTCCCCAGTTTAAAAAAAAATACCTTCACCACTGGATTACTCTCGAAAAAGTTCCGACAGAATCTTTTACAGAAAAAAGACATAATCATAGATAAATTAATTAATTTGTGGGTTAAAATGCAGAGCATTCAAATGTGTGATTATTGGCATTTGATTTCTCTAAAAACGAGCACGTGACTGATAGTTTGTAAATCTTCCATAAACTTGATGATTTCTATCAAAGCTGTCCAATTTGGAAGAAGGCATCACGAGAACGTTGTATTAAGATTCCAGAACACAATTTTCAGGTAAAACTAGATATCCAGCACTTATATCTGGAACACCCTGTTTATAGCGAACATATAAAATATAATGGGTAATGCATCATTGAAGAAGCTCTCAGTTATTGCTGTTTCATAAATGAATTATGTTAAGTGCACTTTAGTACTGTATTATGTGCGTAATAAAAAACATTTCAGTGGCATTTAATCTCTTTTGACAATGTGATAATGCCACTTTTTTTTCATATCAACGGATCGTTGGCTCATGGCTGTATATAGGCTGTAGGTATATGCAATAATTGTTTTTCAAATCTCATTTTGTCACCTGTATTCCTTATTTTTTTCAAATTTTTTCGTATGCAACTTTTTCTCCAAAAATATTTTGTCTGGACGATTTGTCTTTCGTCAACGTTGGGATTTTTGATACTTTATTTCAAGAAACTATTGAACCACTATCACGTATCAATCGCTTCATGCATATTGATAAATAATCCAAAAACAGCAATTTTTTGTCATATCTATTTCCTCAGTACTCATTCTACATTAGATCTATACTAGATGTATTTAGGTCACGGTTTAACTCATCACCGCAAAGGATAATAATGGCGAATAGATAATATGAATGTTAGTTTCTGGAAAAAAGTTAGAATTAAATTAACGAAAACATTGGGCACCTGTCATTTTTTTATGATGTAAATTTCCGAATTGATTGTGTTTCGATTAACTAAACTATACGCAAATGGGAATCCACTCATGAAGTAGTTTAATAATTATTATTACAAATATATTAATGAGTTTCATAGACGATTTTTTTTCTTGAACAAATCATAATGAAATGTCAATTTTTCAGATTTCTTGGATGAATCGGTTTTATTCGAAATATTAAGATATCAGCGTAGTATTAGGACGTCCCTGTGAATCTAGTGCCAGATATATTTATAGATAATTACACATGGACTAAATATTCCACACTATTAACTTGTCAAAATCATAGAGACAGATGGTCGACGATGAAGCAAAACTTTCGATGATCAAATCGAAAATGATAGTAATCATTTCAACTGTTTTTGCTGATATGAAGTTCCTACTTACTTTCGGATTTTGAGTATGAAAATGAAAGTTATGAATAACACTAACGCACTACAGGGACACTTGGCGTCGAAATGAAGCGTCTCGACGCTGTTTTCTCCCACCAGAATGCAATGCGCTCCCACTCGTTTGTATTTTTAATTTTGGACAATAAATAAGAAGCGCTCCCACCGTTTTTTTGTAAATGAGCAGGTCTACTGATTCTATTGCAGATTTATCGCCTCAAGAAAAAATGTAACCATAACTGCTATGCGGTGTTCATTCCGTCATCTTGGTGGTTTACTATACAAAGTGATCCTGAAAGGTCTAAAAAATGTAGTTTATTTTTTCGAGTTTTCAATATCCTCGATAAATGTCGTGCTGAAATGGAGCTGGTATACTGAGAGAGGATCAGAATGCATAATAGACATGTCATTATCATTTGCTCACTTACCTACTATGGCTGATTTTTAAAAATTTATAGAAATATTTTTCTGAGTAGGTACGCCACTGACTAGTTTTCAATTCTGTTTTAATTTTGATCACTCACTACCCAACTTTTAGTACTTTTGAGGGTTTTTGTGATACTTGATGCAATTCAAATTATTATACATGCTATCGTATCTAAACGTGTATATTGAAAAATACGTGTACCTATATTGATCGTTTTTGTTTTCCATCATTATGCAACATCATCAATATCTCTCAGATTTGGAAGATTAGCGAGTTCTGATAATATCCTTTTCTCATTTTCACATCCTGCTGTTATTGCAAATTCTCAAAAAACTTGTTGCTATACTACTATATGCAACTAAGATGCCTTATGCAACTAACCATACTGTAAAGTGTATGGTGTTCTGAAAGATTTCCATCATGGTGTTCCGTTACATTCGGATCGACTGAGATGCTTACAATACGTATGGTATTGTAAGCATCTCAAGATCGACAGATGATTCTGTTCCAGGCAGTGTTGCTGATACGTGGCTGATACGATCGTAACAGATCTGTTACTACCTATTTCACCAAAGTTGTGACTTTATTACGTTTTGCCACAAATCTAGTACTATTTGCTGTTGAATTCAGATTTTTTACTTCTTTGTTCTTCAAGCAAAAGACAAGAAATATTGATGATTGTTTTCCTTTCAAGCCAAGTGTATCTATGGTGCAACGAAAATGCAATAATTATAATCCGAAAGCACAAGAAATTGATCATGATTTCGTGAAACTTTTTTATATAAGATATATTATAATAGTTAGATTAGATTCTGATTTTTCTATAAAAAATGGTGCCATCATTATAATATTGTTTTTATTTTTTTGTGTGAATGAGAAATGTTTTTTCTTCTGTTGTGGCTCTTTTTGTGTACCTGTCTTACAGATTTAGAGTTTATGAATGATCATGTTTGGCCTTGAAAAATGACAGTTGCCACTTCCATTCTTTACCTTTTAATGGAATCTGTTACCTTTTTCGAACAAAATCTATTACGAAAATGTATGCACATGAACAACACTGGTTCCAGGCAGCGTTGCCAACTCAGTGGATTTTACACTAAAACTGGTGGTTTGAGTTGAGTTTTCGTTTAGCGACAAAATATGGCGTCAAGTGCCTGGTGGGTATTTTAGTGAATTTTCTATAATATATGGGAAAATCTGGTGATTTCTCCCATAATGTTTCTGCTAGCTAACAAGCTAACTTTTACACAGTTGTATTGTGCTATTTGTGCTTATGTAGAAACCAGAGATGGCTAGAATCCTATCCGTTCCTATTTGAATTTGACAAGACGATGGGATGTCACCATGACGTCATAATATCTGAAAACCGAGCAAGCAACGGATGATATAATTGGTAGTTGTAGATAAAAATCGTTTTTGTAATAAAATGACAACAAACACGATGATCAATAAGTTATTTTATTTACACAGCTTGACACCAATTCAACTACTACTTTTGGGGAACAATTTCGCTATGGGCGGGGGTAGTGAAGGATCGGCATTGGAGGGTTTTTCCACGTGGCATTTGTGGTACTCCTGGAAGCAGGGCACTATGCAGAGATTCGTCTGGCATTCCGGACAGTGGTACTTGGTCTTTCTCCGTAAAATGCGGCCGTGATTGTCCACAGTGTTCCAGCAGTAGTTGCAGCCCAGGGCCGGACCTGCTCGCACGGCTGGACAGTGACTAGATCTTGTAGAGTTCTGTAAAAAATTGAGCAGTGTGTACTACAGTATATCCCATTTGAAAATCCTGTGTAAATAATATTAGGAATATCTTGAAATCAAGTTCAAGCGATCAGAGATCAGATTGATTTGAATAATTCCCCATTATTGAATTTATTTCACAATAATGACGATTCAATTGCTAGGTAATATTCTTCCGTTCCTATTATTCCTTTTCAAGAAAACCAAAGTAGAAATTGATATATAGGTACAGTGACCGCCAGAAAGTACGCATCATATGGGAAATTTTTTTATTAATGAATTTTGACAAATATCGATAGGGGCATTCGCTTCTGCATCAAAAAAAACCTCAAAAGACATTGTACAGTGCCGTTCGTCATTTCGTGCGAAATGAAATTTATAGAGGCACGCACAAACCATCAACGCTTTGAGAACGATAATACAACACGAATGACCACGTCATGAATCGTAAACAATCTGAGAAACTCGCTCGAAACACGAATACGGCGAGTTGGTCCGACGAGGCCCGAACGATGGATTCTTATCGTGGAAACAAGAAGGTTTGACAGTCGTGTTGGCATTATGAAAAGGATGGAAAATACCAGTATATGTTTTTTATTCGTCCGAGGTGACTTTGCAATTGCAGAACGTACTGTTATTCGTCATCAACCAATCAGAAAGCATATACAGTGTCACACATAAGTTCGCGATATATGGAAGTTTTTTTTATTAATAGAAACTAAGAAAATTTGACTTCGCAGTTGGTTTGTGCTTGTAAAATGAGTAAAATACAGCACCTTTCCTTTTTTCATGTGCTACTCTAAACCTTTCAAATTTGACATTTTTTTCGAAAATACTCAAAAAATCAGTTTTTTTTTTAAATTTCGAAAAATGCCAAAGAAAAAAGTTATTCAGTTTCCAATTTCATACATTTGTTGCAAATTTGGACTCTCTACTGTCACTTCGACTTTTTCCATTTTTTTTAATTTTTCGAATCTTTCGCTTTATCGATTCGAACGAAACATGATTCAAATTTTATAATTTTGAAGAATATGAGACTTCAATATCATATCTTGCCCAGAAAAACCCACACTGGCCTGTTACCAGAAAATAAAAAAAATGCATCTCCAAAGTTCATTGTTAAACTGATGTGGATTTTCAATGTATGGACGTTAATATGTCAGTAATCGAATAAACGAATTTATCTTCATTCTTATTACACTCGTATTTCTTTTTTTAATAGATTTTTATCCAGTTTGTTTATTTTCTGTCCAATAAATAAACCCGAAATATCAAAAGAAAAGAAAAAGGAAAGATGATGTATTTTACTCATTTTTCAAGCACAAACTAACTGCGAAGTCAAATTTTCTTTATATCTATTAATAAAAAAAACTCCCGTATGTCGCGAACTTTATGTGTGACACTGTGTATATTGCCATAACAATGTATACCAGTGGTTCCCAAAGTGTGCGCCGCGGCGCCCTGGGGCGCCGCAAGGAGCAATCAGGGGCGCCGCTAGGCGCTCCTGATGAGCCAGAGTTTGAGTTACTTCTGTCAACGCCGATGACAGTGAAAAGAATTGTAAGCGGTTGAATTGTTGAGATAAATAGAAGAAGTAATAGAGAGTTTTAGTAGTGATACAAACAAGGTGTTGGAATTTGTGATTTACAAACTCAGGACACATAAATGTTCCAAAATCGGATCGGTTGATTCGTATTAATCGTACGCTGTCTTTTCGTAAAAGGTTAGTAACAAAATGGAAAGATTTTTGTGTTATAAAGAAACCGATAAATCAAGCATCGACAAGTGACGAAGGAGTAAAAAGAAGGAAAAATCGCAAATACGATGATAGCTATTCAAACTTTGGTTTTACTTCAGTAGAAGCATAGATTAAATATTCCGTAGAAGTGAATCATGAAGAAAGACCGACGTGTGTGCTTTGTTTGAAAACTCTAGCTGTCGAAAATATGCCATTCATCCTGCGATGGTTGGAAGTCACGCGAATTTTTCATAAGAAAATTGTAGACTTTCAGCTGTAGCTGTAATAAAGAGCAAATATCGTTCAAAGATCAACGTGGAGCAAGACATGAGATTAGCAGTGAGAAGCCTTATTCCTCGCTTTGAAAAAAAAAATTTTGGAGATCACCAAGCTCACCCATCACATTGTTTTGTTTTTTTTTCCTCAATGATAATGTATTCTTGTGTGTTAGTTCAATAATGAACCTATATGAAAGTTAGATTGGGGTTGTTTTCATTCATGTGTTTTGTAACTATAGTGTCAATATATGTTAAATCGCGTTCTATAAAAAGTTATAAAGTACAACGTTTGTACTTTCCAACTATAAGTAGTAGGCAAGTTGTAAAGCACATACTTTGTACATTCTGAATATGCCGCACTATCTTGGACACGACTGTGTATTATTGCGAGTGCGCCGCACACTGAAAAAGTTTGGGAACCACTGATGTATACGTTGATGCTTATATGCAACCCGGCACAACAGACTCACCTCGTTGCCCTTGGCGGGCAGCAGTGGGTGCGAGTGCTGCTTGACCAACAGGTGGTCGCCGGGCGGCCTGATGGTCGGGCAGTCAGGCGGCTGCGGCGGCGAGGCCGGGCGGCACGGGGCGGGCTCGGAGCGCTGCCGCCCGATGAGGCGGGCGGCGGGCGGCAGCGCGAGGAACTGCGCCAGCTCGTTGCCGCCGTCGGCGTCGCGGCGCACGACGCGCGGCTGCCGCTGCAGGAATCGGCCGCGCTTCGGGCCCATGTGCTCCGACGGAGGGGCGGCGGCGGGGGGCGGCGTGGGCGGCGCCGATGGCGGGAAGGTGTGGGCGGCGGCGGTGGTGGTGCTCGGGGAGACTGCGGGGAGAAATGAGAACTCGGTGTACAATTTTTTTTTAGATCGATTCGATCAGCTGAGATGTCAGCATATATGGGTACCTATTATTAAAATAAATCAAAGAGAAAACTCCATGTCGGTCGACCACACAATATAATATGAAGAAAAATAATTAATGTCACTATAGTTTCAGCTAACCAAGCTGCACTAAAAGATCTAAGGTCATACACTTATTGTTAGTCTAAACTGACTTGGGACTGTGAACAATCCCTGAGACAACTGGCAGCGAACAACCAGGTCACTTTGAAGTGGGTGCCAGGTCATAAGGGAGTTGAAGGCAACGAAGAAGCAGACTGTCTTGCCAAAGAAGGGGCAAATACACAATTTCTCGGCCCAGAACCCTTCTGTGGACTCGCCAAGGCACACTTGAGAGAAGAGGTTCGACGTTGGGAAGCGGATGAAATGAAATCATCTCACTGGAATAGAGTGCCAGGACAAAGGCAAGCGAAAAGGCTAGTGAACCTTTCGCCAAGGAAAGGATTAACAGCTTCTCGAGTTGGACAAAAAAGACTTGAAACTGGTAAGGGACTCCTTACTGGACACTGCCCTCTGCGCTATCACCTCAAAAAGATGGGTAAAACAGAGAGTTATAGTTGCCGCTACTGCGAGAACTTCGCTGTAACTGTAGAACATTTGCTTTGGGAATGCCCAGCACTCTTCTGCAAGGAGTCAAGTTCCTGGAAGGGGCCTTCCTAGAGCCCTCCGATGTCAGGAACCTAGGTAGCTCCCAGGAAACTAATAAAGTTCGCAAGAAGCCTCGGAATCCCGGGCCTTGAATATATTAGGGGTTATGCACGAAATATCTAATAGGTCGAGGTGCTTTAGAGGCTGCACAGCCTTAACGACCCCCCCTACAATCTACAAAATCTACTAGTTTCGGCTAAACAGCTCTATCATCAAACAATAACTGAAAACATCTGAGAAAATAGGGAAAAAAATATACACATTTTTTGGAATTGAATTACCACTAACCTGTACCTGGTAAACTCGAAAGCCGGAATTATTTTTCTTTATATTATATTGTGTGGTCGACCGATTTCAAGTTTTCTCTTTGATTTATTCAAATTTGGGCCACTTTGAGTATGGATGATTTTCACAACTATATTATTAAAATATTGAACAATCAAAGGTCCTTTATTCTTTCAATGATATCGAAAATTTTCCATTTTAATGAAAAAATACATTTGGTTAAAGATAATAAAACTTGAAAAACAGAGATCATTTTTTTAACCAACGGCTTTCAATAATTCTATTTCTGACCAAATGTATTTAGATATTCCAAAAAATATATCTGAAATTTCAGAAACTTCAATATTGAAGTGTTACAGTAATAATGGTAGATTTATATATATAAACTCTACTAAACAAGGACTTACCCAAAAATAGCAGTTAACAATAATTGTTATTTAACAACTGCTTATATCAATTAATGGGGCGTTTATAAACATCATATTTAGATACCTATTGAAAATTTGGAATCAGTTTTTTTAATATTCCGAGCCTGACATTCAGAACAAAAAATGAGTTCTGTTCTGTGTTCAAATATTCCTATATACGAATATCGGAAAATGTATGCGAATAAAATGGCCGCTGAGAAGAAATATCGCAATAAAGCTGAAATATTTCATGACAACAAGGAACGGCAAGAATATTATTATCACCATTATCATTGTATTGACACCCGATATCTTGTAATGAGTGCGACATCCTAGCCAGAAGTCGTTACTGATGATTAATATTGTCGATTCATGTTCTTAGGTAATACTTTATGCGATCAGAACAATGAATAATTTTCGGGCAGTTCTCACCGAATCGTGCTGGAAGAAGTTATAAAATAAAAGTGTTAAAGGTTAGTTGTAGATTTTTCCAAATATTCAGCTGAATATTCTCTAGTAACATTTTCATTTTGAGTTTCGATTAAAAGACGATACTTCATTCTGGAGTACCATTAGAAAATTGAAATTGAACTCTACATAGAGTTTAACTTACTTTTTTTGATCCTACATATAATATCAATTATCTTTTACAGTGCATAATGGGTAGGGGTAGTATACATACAGATAATCATTTTCAATAAATTTATTTCTTGTAATAGGTAATTACCCTCCTTATTAAATATATTACCACATTTGTACACTAACTAAAAATCAATTAAGTACAATATTAAACCTACTGTAGATTGCATATATATATACAGTGTGATGGTTCGTTAAGAATGCACAATTTCACCAAAATATATGAAGATTTAGCCCATTTATATTCACATTCATTCATTCAACACATGAAAATGTGGGATACAATAAGGTGTGCAGTGTGCTAGGAGAAAATTTTATTTCAAAAAAATGTCTCAATAACTATGGGTTTTAACAGCATTTACATAAAACCTGGTAGTTTTCTGGCTATGGCAACTTTGAATCTCTTCAAGAGCAAATAACTCAAAAAACGATACTTAAACAAACTGAACAAGATTACCTTTTGAAATAATCAGTCATAAAATAAGCTATAAATTCGTATTTCTCTTTTCAGAAGACCCAAAACCACCGACTTTAATGTTCATACTATTTTGGGCCAAATCTTCATATTTTGGGGTTTACCATATGTAGTTCAGAGATTGCCCTTTATCAATGACTGTGTACACTGTGTGTACAGATTTTGAAAAATAGGTGTATATATTTGATGGTATTGTCTCCTTAGCAATACCAATAGAAACTGTCCATATATCTTAGATTTCATAAGGGTACGAAATTTTTCGAAAGATAATGTTTCCATAACTTACTGAAAAATAAAAAATCATAAGCATATACCTACCGATAGAAAATCGGTATGCGGTGGTAAATGCCAGTACCTTATCTGCCAAGAGATACTTCTGCGTTTTGTCGATAATAATTTGCATGATCATTATCGTTGATCAATAATTCAACATTGGCTGCCAACCAAAGAAAGCTTTTCTAAATCAATCTTTGCAATTTTCTTGACCTATTTTCTATCAATTAATAGTTGGGAAAAAATTAGACCATTAGTGATGAAACAATCTCTATATTAAACATAATAATCTATCAAAAAAGTATGACAAAAATTGATTAAGTCAGCACACATTATGGTACTCTGATCAATGATCTTTTGTACAGATTAAGAGTAACCGAAAAAAACGAGCGTTCTAAAAAAAGTTTTCTAAGATATACAGTGTCACACATAAAGTTCGCGACATATGGAAGTTTTTTTTAGATATAAAGAACATTTGACTTCGCAGTTAGTTTGTGCTTGACAAATGAGTAAAATACAGCATCTTGACTTTTTCCATGTGCTACTCTAAACCTGTCAAATTCGATTTTTTTGGGAAATTTCGAAGAATGCCAGAGCAAAAACTTGCTCAGTTTCCATATAAATTTGTTTCAAATTTGGACTCTCTACTGGCACATCGACTTTTTTCCATTTTTTTTTTAATTTTTCGAATCTTTCGCTCTATCGATTCGAACGAAACATGATTCAAATTCCATCATTTTGATGAATATGAGACTTCAATATCATATCTTGCCCAGGAAATGCCCACATTGGCCTGTTACCAGAAAATAAAAAAAATGCATCTCCAGAAATTCGTCTTTGTTGTTGCAAAGTTCATCTAGTTTTTTCATTTCATTGTTAAACTGATGTGGATTTTCGATGTATGGACGTTAACATGTCAGTAATCGACTGTTGGGACTTCTCACCTCATATGTTCAGGACAGATTTCAGTACATAGCACTGAATAATACAAAGTCTGACATGTTACCAGTTACATCGGGGGTACCTCAGGGCTCCCATCTAGGGCCACTACTATTTAGTATCTATGTAAGTGATGTCGGGAGTTGTTTTCATCACTGCAATATCTCATTATATGCCGATGATATGAAAATTTTCAGTCCTATAAATTCTCTTTCGGATTATACTAAAATACAGGAGGACCTCGATCGCTTCTCGGATTACTGTAAAATATATAAATTCTCACTAAATATTAAGAAATGTAGTCAAATCATATTTACACGTAGTCCGAATCCACACATCTCTTCGCTCAGTATTGACAATGATAAACTGTCCATTTCAGATGAGATAGTTGACTTAGGTGTTACTTTGGATACCAAACTGACCTTTGACAGTCATATTGAGAAAATTGTCAGAAAGTCCCTGAGAACTCTCGGATTCATATCGAGAAATACTAGGGATTTTAAGAATTCCTCCTCGCTACTGATTTTGTTTAACACTTTGATAAAGCCTATCCTGGAATACTGTAGTGTGGTTTGGAACCCTTCATATCAAAAATACATAAAGAGATTTGAATTTGTGCAAAAGAAGATAATCAATATTATAAATTATAGATTCTTCAGGTATAGGCACTACTTTCCATATGAAAGTAACCTAATTTTCTATAACCTAGTGAGCCTTTCTCTTAGGCGTGATTTCAATGATATATACTTCATCTATAAAATATTTAATAATCTCATAGATTCTAATGAATGCTCAACACTTTTCACACTAAACTGTTCTTCATATAACATTCGTCATAGACAACTATTTTTTACTCCTTATTTTTCCACAAATTATTTTGGTAATTCTCCAATGATTAGATGTACTGTAACATTCAACACGATGATCTCTGATGATCTGGACATTTTTAAGCTGTTCACTGTTTCAAAAAGAAACTGAAAACGATCTTAACCACTTACATTACGCTCACCTAGTCTAATTTATATAATTTTCACTTCAGATTCTGTAAACTAGATTAAGTGTTTTTTTTCTTCTTTTTTCTGCTATTTCATGATTACACAATTGTTATTTTTTATTGTTATCGTGTGTTATCCTGTTATTGAGCTCGTCCTGTTGGGTAACCGTTGTAATTAAATAAATAAATAAATAAATTTAAAAAAAAAAGAATTTATCTTCATTCTTATTACACTCGTATTTCTTTTTTTAATAGATTTTTATTCAGTTTGATTATTTTTCCATATGTCGCGTACTTTATGTGTGACACTGTATATTTGTATCTTTATTTCAATTATTCTTTTAACAGATTCAGCAAATCAGAATGATATACCAAAATAGCAGTCAAATAATCATGTTGTCTCTGCTGTAGAAACCAACTCATAATAATGGAAGACCTTTTTCTTTCAATACCATCATCTCTTTGAATTTTTTCTTGTATTTTTTTGTAGTAATTCTGAAGACATTACATTGCAGTGGTAAAAAACTCATTACATACTTATAAAATACAATACAAAACTGCAGCTGGAAGTCACTAAAAATCGTAAAAAGTCACACAATATTCATGCCCTAGTGCTTCTTGAATTCGAGTATTTATTTTTGAACTGTTTCATATCAACAACAGTAACTTTTCCCATAACTATTCCATTACATCTGCTCCAAATTGATGTTCTGGAAGCTGATAGTCTCCGGCTGGTGCTCCGTCCCATCATAATACTTCGCCCTCTGCCCCACATTCTTCCCATCGAACACAGCCCCATTGATAATAGCGATGGGTTGAGCCACACCACCGCCCTGCTCTTCCGGCATCTGCTGCTGCTGCTGCTGCACCTCCACGTTCTGCGCCTGCGCCTGGTTCCTGTTCTTGATGCTCAGCCGGAAGTTCGGGTAGCCGCGCTTCTTGTACTCCAGCCACAGCGTGCGGTTGTTCACCCCGTACATTCTGGCGGCCTTGCAAAAACCTATGCCGCCGAATCGCACCGCCTCGAGAGCTCTCAGAAAATTCTCATCTCCTTGCGGATTGAAATTTCTCTTTCGTTTGAAACCGGGGTAGGAGTCCGGGACCGCGTTGTTGTTGGGGTAGAGGGGGTTGGCGGCGGTGTTGGGGGAGGTGGGATTGATGGGGTCGGTGTGGGTGAATTGCGACGCGACGGTGTTTGAAAGGACCGCCGGGGGTGATGAGTAATGCGCGAAGTTCGTTTGATCCAGGACATTCCATTGGATGCCTGCAAGGATAAGTAGAGGTTAGAAATAAGAAAACGAAAAAATGAGTGATGGGCGAAGCGTAAGCAGAGTGGAGTTACTTTAGTTATTCGCGATAGAAAATAACACGTAGCACTACCTCATGGTAACAACTCGAACTTCTCGAAGTGGTATCGTTTTTGTTTTGTTTTCATATTTTTTAAATGTGTGTCATTGTGACATTACTGACATTTGTGTATTTGCCACCAAACAATTCGCGAAAATCACGGAGTGGGCGGCCTCTGGTGTTAAATTTTCTAAGCCTTCCGAGGGTGATCAACAATTCAACAAAGCAATTTAGCATTGTATAGTATAGGCTTCGTATTATTTTTAATGAAATTGAATTGTTTTGAATATTTTCGGACTTGTTTCGTGCTTATCAGCTAGTTACTAATATCATTGAAACATGCAGCAAGTTCAAAAAGTCGTAAAGACGAAATCGACAAAGATTTGTTCAGTATTTCAGCTTTCCTCCTATCGTACAGACATCGTACCTTTGGCACAAAATCCTGAATTTCCTTTCAGGATTGTGTGAAAAATGGATGATCACGTTGAAAATAGGAAAAGTTATCACCACAAACATTTACGGTTGTAGTAAGCACTTCCTATAGAACTGGATTTCTAAAGTGAATGCGAAGGTATGTCTTTGAGGTTAAATCAAACAAATAAGATCTGGTTTAACTGTAGTTGTGTCTCTTGTTGTTTGTAATGAAAACCTTGATTTTACTCAAGGAGAATTAAACCAAGAGATAGGCTCAAAAAGAATGCAATTCCTTCAATAAACATCTGGAAGTCATCACATGCAAACTTCAAGAGTGAGGGCAATGTGGGCTGAATGAAATCAAATCTTCATTCAAAATGAATAAACTGTGAATTGAATGAAATATCAATTGAAATAAATGAATTTGAATGACTGGTAGACCACAAGGTCTCAAACTTTTCAAGTTATTCTTGGAATATACCTACTCATCTATATATTATATAATTATTTTTATTATATGAATCATCATTTTATTGTTAACATGAAAATAATAACTTGTATTTAAGATAGGTAGGTATCTCAATATAAGCACCCCTGTACTTACTTCTCTCAGAGAATGAAGTTAATTGACTGCAATTCTTTGTTTTTATTTTCCTAATCATTTATTTTTGGGTTAGGATAAAATTATCACAGGTTTACAGATAAATTCACACTTCCACTGCTAATTTTTCCATGAAACTATTTTGTGAAGTTTGTGAACAGGAGTTTATTTATATATGTGTTTGACATCTATCCCACAAAGTATGTGACCAGCTTTGAATAATGCTTTTCATTATTTTAAGGGTTTCTTTTTATCTCCAATATACTCTAGATACTTATTTCAATCTTGGCCATTCTTGAAATAAAGAGAAATCATTGAAATACAAATACCTCAGTGGCCCCATTGATTTTGCGGAGGTGGTTTGAAAAGCCTATAAAAACATAATAAATCCACGAAACTCACATAAAATACCTGTTTTGAATTCTATAAACGATAATCTATCAACAGCGACCCTTTTGGATGCTCAGGATTATTTATTTCTTCCCTAAAATTCGAATTGAAAATTGACATATTACCATTGAAAACATATACCAAATGTTTGTTGATCACCCTCATGTCAAATTTTTGACATTTCTCGAGCGCCATCTGTTGGTTCGTGATTTTCGCGAATAACTGAAACGAGAAAAACGATAAGATTTCACTTAACTCGTACAACTTTACTCTGTAAAACTTCTGAGGGTTGCTAAGGCAACTAGGATAGTGGTTAGAGAAGAACACCTTTCACATCAGAAGCGAACGTAAACATAACAGAGGTTAACTTTTTCTGTGGGTTATCCCACTTCGAATGGTTCACGAGTCACCGCTAGGTAGCGTTTCGCTTAGTACCTTAGATTGAACCTTCAAACAGTTCAAACAGCCCAGAGTTGAAAGCTATTCAGTTTCTATACAAGCCCTTTCTTTCATAATGTGGTAACATATCTGAATTCTAAACCGTAATGGACGAATCAATAGGGAAAAAGTAATTATTGTGGTGAGCAGTAAGTTGGTTACAAAAAATCTAAAGGGTCTCTTGCCCTTCCCGAGTTATGAAGGGAAAACTAAATAATGCTGCTTTTGGTTTTCAACGAATAGAATTGTTATTACTGCTCACCACAATAGTTACCTTTTTCCCTATTTGATTCTTTGTATCCATAACGGTTTAGAATATAGCAATGTTGCCACATGATAAAAGAAACGGCCTGTATAGTACAAAATCTACAATGTGCTAGTCTTTTTATGATCACTACTTGAGCACTCGCAAAAGAATAGCCCTAACACTGCAACATCATAAATATAATATCGGTGATTGCGTTTCTAGTGATATTGGTAATTCCTGATTTAACTGTATATGTGTCATTCATCATATCATAATCTCTTGAACATCTCAGTTTTACAGGAACTTCAAGTACTACCAATACCCAGATGTGAAAAGACTGCACGTTAGTAAATCCGGTTAACCTAATTGCGTAAGCTGAAACGAAAATCATGTGAATTATCTCGTCTAAAATTAATGCTCCAATGATGAAAGTGATGAAAGGCTTTAGATAATAATAGGCATCAAAGAAAAATATGGAGTTGATCGATCAATACTGACTCATGTTGTCCACTTTTGATGAGTAAGCATGCAAAGATAAGGATGAAAAAAAGTTGTCCAAAACGGTGTCGTTGATTTTAATTGTAATGTGTGACATCCACAAGGAAGTGAGATTTTCTGTAGAGCTAGCCGCTAATACATCAATAATATGTACGCAGAACATAAAAACACCTATGTTCACCTATTTACCCCCATCAGGTCCCACCAATGATTTATTGACTACTTCATCTTCTGAACATGCCTAGACCTTGAATGCATAATATCTGATAAGTGAAACAGAAAAGGAAAGATTTGCACATTATTCTGGAAAGATTTTAAAGACTCATATCTAGTAAATCTCACCCGATAATCAATTTTATGACTTCATACTGAATATGTGTATTACTATAATTGATTGGAGACCTAGGCTTGGGAATTCATTGCCAGATGTAGGGTTTCTTGTACTACCATAGGTAAATTGCATGAGACAATAATACATGTGGTATATTTTAGTTTCTAAACCCATCGAAAGATAGCTGATTCAAAGTTGTCAAATCACAACTAATATAAATGCTAAATGCTATTTCAGATGATTATGAAGCTGAAGACAATTGCAATCACATGCTAAGTGAATAGTAGGAGATATTTGTGACAAAGTCTTGACAAAATAATTTTCATAATGAACTTTTTCATTTATTGCTAATTACTAGCTTACCACTTGTAGTGTGTTGTGTTGAACATGTCCTAGGTATCTCAACTGATGAGCACTCCAAATTTTGTGAAGCTGATACTTCTGGAGGGGTGACTTGCTAAAAACAAGGTGCAAGATAATCTTTAAACAGTGAATAATAACTTTATAATGAAAAGTTGATGCTCATAGAATGACAATGCTATTCTTGGAAATGCTACAGAACAATGAAAATTTTCCTGGATTCACCACTCCATTATCTTTGTAATACTACCCACAAATGAAAGAAATATTATCCCATTCTACAACAAAAGTGTCAATGTTCTTTATTTTTTAAATAGACTTATGGTTTGTAATATTTTGAAATGATTATGATGAATTATATTCTTGAGATACACTAATTCAAAATTATTTCTAGGAAACTAGTGAATCTTGTTAAAACAATTCACTTCACTTACTGTGATTATTTGATGTGTTGGTTCAGATTCTCTGTGTTGTGATGTACCAGGATGAATACTTTGAATTGGAGTAGGAGTTGTGCTATACCTATGTAGGGAGTTGTCTGTGCTATGTCTGTCTGGTTCTGTCTTTAGTACTGTTTCAAATACATTATCAACTGTACTCAACAATATTTCATTTGATGCTGTTTCAGTTTGTTCTGTCACTGTTGCTGTACAAATCACATTCTTCTTTAACCTTTTCCTAAAATCCAATCATGAAAGTCTTGATGATTATAAAAAAAAGTTACAATAGTTCACAGATAATTTCATGAAATAGTAATCAAGTCATGACTGAGTAGCTAACCTTTTACTAGATGGTGAGGATGGGCTTCTATTAGGTTCCTCTGCATTCCAATGTTCATCCTCATGGGTTGGTATGTCTGAATTTTCAGTATTGTAATTTTGACATTTTGCTGATGAATTTTCTACAGGTATTTCTGTGAGACCTTAAAAACATTTTTTCAATTTTATTTCTCCCACCAAAGACATACATATTGAATGTTATCAGAAGTACATGTGAGTAAAATTCTACTGGGCTTTGAGATTCAATTCATTTCACTATGACTAATATTTCAATTGGTCTCTAAATAGTTCATTGAGCATTTCATGTTTTCCTACCTTTGATTTTTAGCATTTCTGCGGTTTTCAGGATACAAGGTAACTGCTCTTGGGAAACACTAACTTCTCCATGGTACATAAAATCAACCATCACTTTCAGATCACTAAATTTAACATCTTTAAGTATAACAATAGGATGCTTGCATGGATTTGTGGCAAAGAGGGCCTGAAAGATGTATTTGTTTTAGATTATATGTACATATAACTCATACAATATTAATACCCACCTGAAAATAAGAACTACAAGCAGAGAGCACTACTTTATGAGCTTGTAACTGTTTTCCTTCTGCAGCCAGAGTAACATCAACTAGAGATTGGCTACTAAGTAGGCTAGAGAAAACTGATATGAAATTGGGCTGGTGGTTATTCCATCTCAAACAGTACTGTTGGACTGTCATCTTGATCTGCAAAAATATTTTAAATTTCAATATCTCATCTCAAATATTTAAAACTCAGACGAGTTTAAACAACTTTGATGAAAAATTGGCAACAGCACATTTATAAAAATATTATTAAATGAGATCAATTTAATTTTCTCGTTTATTTAGGGAAATACCAATATAGTTTATTCGTCATTCTTCTTATTCATCAATCAATACATTATTGCGTCGTAAGTGATCGGAGTTTTCAATGTAAATTTGGATTTGCTACATTCATTGTCATTGTATACTTATTGAAGGATTAATTATCACAATACATGATGTTTATCACAACTTACAAATCTTTGAATAAAATTTTACTGTAGATTGATGTTATTTTTCACTTTTTTATATTTATAACTTAACCTAAAAGTCAAAAATTTGACAGTGGTCAGTGACAGGTAAATTGTAATCTTCTTCTTTTATAAATTTTGACATATAGAAAATAAGCTTTGAAGTATTGACTTTGCAACAATGTCCATTCACCACTACCGCCTTTGGCGCCTTTCCCTTTTATTAAACAAAGATGAACAAAAATTTGGGCGATACATTGAAAAAAATCAGGTATAGTATGTTTTACAACAATGCATTTTTCAATTTTCATGTTATCTACATTCTCACCAAGTCTACAAGTATCAATCTATAAGTTGAATTTGAGAGAAAATTTCGATATCGCACAGGTATATAGATTCAAATATTCAGAAAAAACTGGTGCTTGATTTTTCAATGTGATATATATATATAAATAGTACTGCCGATGTTGTTGTTGATCTTATTTTCATTAAACGTATACCTACATTCAATGTTCAAAATATTGAATCTACTGGTGACTTACTCATCTATGCATGCAGGATCATCGAAAATTGGGAATGAGTAAATACAAAACATTCATATATAAAATTAAATTCACATGTTTTTGGGGTAAAAAATTATTTATTAATGAGGAATTATATGTATAGGTACCAACCTATGTAAAAATCACAATAGAAATACACACATATCAGGAAATTTACCTCGACTAAAGTACGGTTTTTCCTGATCCATAAATTTTTTCTGACATCAAGTAATAAGTAGTAATCGAATTATATTTGCAGCAGTGTAGCAACAATAAATGAAGTATACAATAGTTCACAATGGCCACTGGTATGAAAGCACTATATGTGATTTAGTTATTTCGTGAAAACTATCAATAAGGAATAAATTTCCCCCAAATGTTGAAACAAGGTGAAGAAATTATGTCTTTCATAACAAAATTATATTTTCTAAACCTATTTCTTGTCTTATTGCCCTTATTCCAACTCTATAATCACAAAAAAAACATGTTTTGAAGGTATCAAAATATTGTCTGGTAATGGCAGAGATTTTTCAATATAATTTATGCATATTTTGGTAATATATCACAATATATTTGATATGATATGGAGATATGTTCTCATTGTAGGATGTCTAATTTTTTTGCAAGGAGTTGGAAATGAAACTGTAAAAATGGGGGAAATAAACATCAGTAAGCATTGAATATAATAATCTTACAAAAAATAAAATATTTACAATGGCTAAGAATAAGCTGAAATGAAGACTGCAGGGAAGAGAAATAATTTCTATAAAATAGTTCAATCTAAAATTTCATGTAAATTAATGTATATTCAAATTATGTATTGAAGAAATGGAAAAAAAACAATAAATTACAAGCTCTTTGAAATATAATACTGAGGCAAAACATGTTTGTTCAAATAAGGTTCAAATAGTTCAGCTTCCAAAAGAAACTGAGTTGATAGGAGTGTAGTAGTAATAAGGTATGTCAAAACTTGAGGGTTAAGTAAATATTTAAAATCACAGTCTTATACAATTTTCATTAAACTTTCTGCTATACACTCAACTTTTTATTCCTGGGATCCTTAATTTTATTGGGAAATTATGATTCCTATGAAATCAGGAATATTACATTAATGATTGTCAATAAAACAAAGGTTATTGATTTTTTTTTGGTATGGGGTATTACTACCGAATTCAAAATCTTTCAAATTACATTTAATTTGACACATTTTTAAAATGTTTTTAATCCTCTAGAGCGATTAATTTTTCATTTTTTGAGGAAACAATTCTACTAGATCAAATGGATTGCGAATGCAGAATGTGAAACGGGTGTTTTATTGATATAACTCAAAAAGGGTTTATTATGAGTGACTTTTTTGTCAAATATATCCTTGAGTAAACTATTTCAAGAAATAATTTGATTAGTCACATACTGATTCCATTATTTTCGTTTGACAATAATTGTATGATCAGTAAAGGCATTATATTTTCTATTTAATAAATCAATTTTTTATAGAATATATCAATTAGAAACAGATATTCATAAATAATTTGAGATTGCTTCAATCTATGAATATATTCAAAATTATAATACATAGAAGAGATGCATGAGAAGATATATTTCTGAGATGTATAGAAAATTAAATTCTGGGTGCGTTAATATATTTTGAATAATTGACTTTTCAATTTGATTATGCAAAAATTATTGACTAAAATCAGTCTCATTTGCTTTGATAAATAACAAGTAGATTTTATTAGTATCAATTAGTATTGATATCGAAAAGTATAAGATGACATAAGAAATACAGGATGTTCAAATTCTAATATATTTACTCCACAGATGAGGGGGATCAGCCAAACAAATAAATGTATTTTTATTAAAGGCCGTAGAATCTAGATGAGACTATATTTATCATGCCGATTCTTGTACTAAAAGAAATTATCACATCTATAAGGACAAATCAAATGAAAATGGAGTCAGAAAATTTTGAAATAAAAACATTATTGAAGAAATAAGTTGACTTTGGCATTTTTTTATTCGAAAAAAATAATTCAGCGACTCTGACTGTTTGTTATCACTCTGTACATAAACTAAACTAAAGCAAGTTCTCCTAATTCAGAGAGTTTCCATGTGGAGTCAAGCTTTCCCAGTACATACTGCACTTTTGTTTGCTAAATACTTGAAGACAAAACAATTGAAATTTGAGTTACCATAAAAGCGTTTCAATACTGACTCAAGGTGTCAAGGATGAGGAACTGAAATTGTTTGTAATACAAAAACTATACTGATTTTTTCTACAATGAATGCTATTCGAAAATGGCGATATTGGCGCATTCTCTGTATGACAATTATCTATTTCGGTATTTTCACTTCATTCACGTTTCCAAGGTACATCCAGCGTATCCGAAAAAATCATAAAATATATGAATGAACCAAAAACACCTATTTCAAAAGATATGATGACATCTACACAGGAGGAAAAAAAATTGACAAAATATGTTGGTACCTTTTCGAATATTTTCTGAAGGGACTAGAACAATAAGAAAATAAGCGATTTTTGTTACTTTCTTATTTCCTCTTACCGAATTGCGTATTTGCTTTAGTTGTACTGCCTCATAGTTACCTTTGTAACAAATAAAAGTAGTCATTTGAAATAATGGTAGTTGTATGGTGATTTTAGATAATTTTTCCGTTAGGTGACGAATTTTTTCGAAATTTTTTGCTTTCCGTACGTATTTTGGCCTCCTGAACTCGAATCGAAAGCCAATACGCGGCAGACTGAAGTTTTTTCGATAATATGAGCCTATTTTGTTTCGAAAATTCACCATTTGACATCTCAAATGTTTGCTATTTAAATACCAAATTTTCAACAAACACACTACACACTCTTACATCTACTTGTTTTCAAAAATTTTCAGCGAAAAAAACTAATATTCTTCCGAAAACTCACCGTTCTTTGAAGTATAACTAAAACACGAGACATTAACGTAACACCTCAGCTAACCTGATTTTTCGGTTCCAGATCCTGTCGGAGGAGTTTTGTTAACGTTTGGAAGAAGGATGATTTTTTTGAAACAAGTGAATCAAACTTTGTGCAGTGTTTCAGTTGAAAGAAGGTCGAAATTTGTATTTTCAATGGCAGAAATTTGATATAATCGTTACAAATGATGGATTCTCGAAAGAAAATTGACCCATATCTCCGAAAATACTCTGGTACGCCGCTGTTTGACATCGGATTGGAGTTCAGGGGTCCAAAGAAGTACAGCGAACAATAGAGCATTTTAGAACACGTGACCTTGTTGGACCAAAACTTAGATCATAAAGGCTTACGCTAGATCCGGCATCATGTAGTATTTGTTTGGTATTAGAGGGGTCTGTAAAAAAGTACAATAATATCACGTGGTACAACATATATATACCTATGTATGGTCAAAATTTTAAAATGATCAATCAATGGCAGTACGTTAAATCCCCCTGGACCTACCAAACGAATAACCTGGATACCGTATCTAGCGTAAGCATATGTGACCTAAGGACCAAACATGGCGCCAAATTATGTCGATACAAAGAAAATTTCAGTAAACAAGAAAGTTAGTTGCTGATTTACCAGATATTTTCAAGATATTTTCAAGATTATTTCGTTCATGGCTTGTTAAGGTTGAAGTAAATATTTATTGGGTTCAGAAAATTCTGGTAGTGAAGCTGCAGAGTGATATAGGGATCGATTAAATAAGAGTCATGAGTTCTGTTGATCCCTATGTTATTAAAAATGATGAAGAGGAAACTGACGTGGAATTGTTTCAAAAAGTTGCCTCCTTGGACATCATCAGTATTTAGACTCTTTCGGGACCAAACATGTCTAAAGAACTGATTTTAAATACTTCCAACAGACAAAAAATCAACTCGAATGACAGTGAAAATATGTGTGGTTGTTTGTTCTGGTCCAGCAGGTCTAATTCGACAGCATTCTGAAATACTCTATAGGGTTGTTTTGGTTCTTCTCAGAATCGTTCTGGAACTATAATACTGCTCATGCGCATTGTCTTCAAATTGTCCACTTGAAGAAAATGCGCATGAGCAGAACCGTTCTAGGACGGTTCTGACGAAAACCAAAACAAAGCTAATTTCAAAACAATTCAACACCGCCACCTAACGTAAAAATCACCGTGATTTTCCATGAAAGCCCCCGGCAGTGGGCAGTCCCCGATCCCCGACGGACCCCCCACATTTAATTGTCGCCCGACCTCACACGAAAACAACGGCAACCATCGAAACTTTATTGAACAAGTGTCAAAGTCACATCACTCGATGCCGTGCGCGAAGATCATGACCAGCCCCGGCTCGACCATCATGTCGGCGGCCATGTGACCGTTGTCACATGACAGCACGAGCACGGCCTGCTTGCCGGGCACGCGCTTGCACACGTAACTCTCGTACTGGCGCCGGTTGTTCTGCCTGGTCTCGAGCGAGCACAGGCCGGGCGGCCAGCGGCGCTCGTGGCAGTTCTCCATCAGGTCATCGATGATGTGGGGCGGACAGCCCATTTCGGTCAGGGTCCGTTTGATCATGCGCTGAGGAAACGGGAAGCTAGATTATAAAGCCTGGTTCATGCTTATGCGGATTTCGCAAAATTCATGCAAATCAGAAATTTATAAATATTACATTGATATTGTAAACAAACGAAAAACGATAAGATTTTCACGATAAATATATTTATATATATTTCTCACAACATGTTTCGCTAACACTGTAGCTTCATCAGGTATAACGATAACAAACATATTTATACCTAATTACACAGTTATAACAATATTTGTACCTGTAGGGATTAAAGAATGTTTATCCTCTTTTTATTGCGGTAAATAACAAAAATAAAATGAATATCTAATTAAGCTATTTTTAGGAAAACAAATTCAACAAAGGAGAATTATTCAAATCTAATTGGTCATTAGGCAAAAGATTTGAATTCTTGAGTCTATTAATTTCGAGTGTTTCTGAATAGTTGAGTTTCACTCCTTTGTTTTCAACATGTAATATTTTGAATTCTTCATCAAAATCGTGATTTTCATCTAAAAGGTGGTTGGAATATGTTGAATTTGTTTTTCTATTTACATAACTCATGTGGTGTTCATTGATGCGATTTTCGAAAGTTCTCCCAGTCTGACCAATGTATACCTTCAGGCAAGTTCCACAATTCAGTCTATATACTCCTGATTTTTCATATTTAGGAACTATGTCTTTATAATTTTTATTACATTAATATTCGTACTCTACAACACTATTGATTTATGCATTCTGTGGTATCATGATATGATGATAATATCAAAAAACCTGCCAAAAAGTTAAAAAATTTAAATTTTATTGCGATATTTCTTTCCAGCGGCCATTTTATTCGCATAAATCTTCCGATATTCGTATATGTATGAACGTTAACCCGGGAGCAGTCGCGCTATCTCTATATTTTCTAACATTGCAAAATTTGGATCATAAACATCAAAGTTCAGTTGATAAATGAATTTTGATCTAGATATGCAGTATGATAGTGATGATGCAAAAAAGTTAGAAATTTTCAATTTTATTGCGATATTCCTTTCCAGCGGCCATTTTATTCGCATAAATCTTCCGATATTCGTATATGTATGAACGTTAACCCGGGAGCAGTCGCGCTATCTCTATATTTTCTAACATTGCAAAATTTGGATCATAAACATCAAAGTTCAGTTGATAAATGAATTTTGATCTAGATATGCAGTATGATAGTGATGATGCAAAAAAGTTAGAAAATTTCAATTTTATTGCGATATTCCTTTCCAGCGGCCATTTTATTCGCATAAATCTTCCGATATTCGTATAAGAATGAACCAGGCTTAACCCGGGAGCGGTCGCGCTATCTCTATATTTTCTAACATTGCAAAATTTGAATCATAAACATCAAAATTCAGTTGATAAATGAATTTTAATCTAGACATGCAATATGATAGTGATGATTAACTTGATCAAGGAAGATTGTAGATTGTAGGAGGGGTCGTTAAGGCTGTGCAGCCTCACAAGCACTTCGACCTATTGGATCTTTTGTGTATAACCCCTAATCTATTCGAGGCCTGGGATTCCGAGGCTTCTTGCAAAGTTCATCAGCTTCCTGGGAGCTAAGTTCCTGTTGTCGGAGGGCTCTAAAAAGGCTCTTTCAGGAACTTAAGCCTCTTGCAGAAGAGTGCTGGGCATTCGCAAAGCAAATGTTCTGCAGTTTCAGCAAAGTTCTCGCAGTGGCGGCAACTATCACTCTCTGTTTTGCCCATCTTTTTGAGGTGGTACCTCAGAGGGCAGTGTCCAGTGAGGAGTCCCGTTACCAGTTTCAAGTCTTTTTTGTCCAACTCGAGATGCTGTTTAGCTTTCATTGGCGAGAGGCTCACTAGTCTTTTCGCTTATCTTTATCCTGGCACTTTATTCCAGTGAGATGATCAAGGAAGACTCAGAACTCTATAGAAAATGGTAAAAATGGATCCTGACAAATAACTTGACAATCAATGAAGAAAAAACAGTTTATATACAGTGATCGCTAGAAATTTTTTTATTAATGAATTCTGATAAATATCGATACGGGCATTCGCTTTTGCATCAAAAGAAACCTCAAAAAACGTTGTACAGTGCCGTTCGTCATTTTGTGTTTAACGGGAAATTTGAAAAATTCGAAAATCATTTCCCAAAACACCCCTTATATGGAGAAATATCGAAAAATGTTATTTTGAAAGGTTGTTCAGAACAGCTATGTACAAGTTTTGAAAAAATGCGGAGATAAAAAAATTAAAATCAATTTTTTAAGAGATATATTGCAAAAATTAAATTTTTGTTAACATAATTATAAATATTGAAATATTATTTATAATTGTGTTATAATCTCATTCAAACTTTTCCTTCATTAATCAATAATGAAATGAAGCTGAAGCAAACTCTCATCGAATCAGCAAATTTTATTTTATATATCAATAATTTTCAAAATATACAATTTCATTTTTAGATTTTGTAGCATGTTGAGAAAGGTTCATGAAATCTACTTCAACAGAAATGAATCTCAAGAAATTTGTCAAAGTATCTGAGAACAGGCGACAAATACTCTTATTTTTTACACCCATAGGAAATGCATGGGAAATTGAATAGTTGGATCCACCGATGGATCGTAATTCAAAATTCCCGCCTAACCTCATCAATATGGTCTATAGAGGATTTTCATATTATCATAAACGGGAGCAATATCTTATGCGTATGTCAGGAACGCCAACTGTCAACTTTATGTGATGTTATGCATGTCTGCAAAAATCACCAACACAGCGTTTTCAATTCAAATTTCATGGTAAATCAGTGAAATTATTGCTGATGCTTATTTTGGTAATTTCATCATAAATCAATTACTACAGGAGAAAATACCCAATTGTTACCATTTTACCTGTAAAATTTCGTCTGGAGTGGAGATCATACCTCCCCATCTAGTAACCCTTGCTCTTTGTAATGAATTACTCCAACGTAGTGCTTCATCTCTCTCCATAGCATCAGCTATTGCTCTCATTGAAGGATTTGATATCCTCATTGCTCTCATGAAATCCTGTAAGAAATAATTTTCACCTTCTGGATAAAATTTTCATTCTCATTCATGGAGTTATTTTTTCATTATACAAGTTGCTCATTTCAAATCAGGAGAACTTTTTCAGCAGATAAATCTCCTCCCTTCATAATATTCAGGAAAGATGCGGCCTCTGGTGAGGAATTTTGAAACTATTCTAGATATTAACAAAAAAAGCAGTTGTGCCACTATGGAAGAAAATAAGAACCCATATTGAAATTGGAAGTGTTTAAAGATGGTTGTTTTAAGGTAGAGTGATATATGCTGTTGACATTTTTGAAAGGATATAAAAGTAACTCACCTTCAACAACTGCATTTCTCTTCTTTGTTCAGTCAGCAGAAATCTCTGTTCATTGATCTCTTGCTGAAAATCACTCATCTTCTGCTGCTGAGTATGAATAAGTGCCCTTAGTTCTTTGATGCAATTGTGGTCTTTGAGCTCATCTTTAGGAATGATGAGACCACACCCCTACACATTTTTCAATTTTTTAACCTCAGGAAACTAATTTGATATTCAAATCAAAAATATTGCGAGAATCAAATCATGTAATTTATATAATTTGTGGGACAACAGAAACATGGTTGATTGCTTGCCATGAATGTATTAATTAATTGAAATAAGTGGATATGCAAATAACAGAGTTGGTCATTATCAAGAAATTAATAACTCTGATTTTTCTCATGGAAATTTGAAGCTCAGATATTCCACAGACATTGGATTATATCATAAATTGATACATTAATATACAATATTCCATTCAATATCTGAAAATATAATCAATAATGTGCCACACTTTTGAAATTGAAAATAATTTGCTAAAGTAGGAAAATACCTGAATGTCTTCAAATTCAGAAACCAAAAATCTCAATGTTTTAGTGTCTCCTCTATGGTTCTAAACACAATCAGTGATCAAAAAAACAACACTGAATAAAACTGACCAGGCAGTATATTTCATAGAGAAGCGACATTTATTTTTCATATGTTCAACACTGAATTGAATGAAATCTTATTATGTTGGTGAATATTTGATATTTACCTGTTCACATGGCAAGGGACGTTTGGGGTTATGCTCACATTCTTCAAGATGAACAGCCAGAACATCCAGTTTAAGTATACGGGTACACCCATGTTGGGCATTATCACAATTAATACATAATCTAGAAAAAAATAAATGTCTCAACAATATTTGTTTCCAATTGAAAAGCTTCACATAGATTCTACTGGGATAACATTTCTAGCATTCAACTTTTAAAATGTGGGAAAATGTATATTATTTACAAGAAAAAACTTCCAAACTAGAACCCCTTTCATCTAGGAGATATAGTACTCTCAAAATTGATAATGTATGAGCTACCTTGCCAATAAATTTCTCAATATTCGTGGTACTTGTCGAAGCTGGGGAGAAGTTACACTTTGTCTATCAACAGGACATGTTGGCTGTCTTGAAATCCATTCTGTTATGCAAGATTTACAAAATGCATGTTCACACACTGGGGCCTAGAGAGATTTATATCAGAAATTTGGTTAATTATAGATTTACAGACGTTATACCTGTAGGGGATCTTCCAAAACTCCAGAACATATCGGACATATGAGCTCTTCATCAACATCACCTTGAAATCTGTTAAGTTCGAATCCCATTTTTATTGGAAATCCATATTAACTTTCCTGAATTGGTTCAGGGTAATTCTAATAAGACCATGAACACCTTGCGAATTTCTCTTTCTTCTTTAGCAACTACTCCTCTGATCTTGTATTCCTGTTTTTTTTTTGCACCCACTCCACTGACGTTTCGTTTGTTGACCTTTCATAACTCAAACAAAATCTCTTCTCTTCTTCTCTATATATATCTATCAGTCACAGTACCACAGACTAGATAAACCTTACAGCACAGAATACTGTGGTACAGTAAGGTTAGACAGTACATACCTCGAGAAAACTCAATACGAGCGTAAATACAGGGTGTTTATTTACGAAAATACCTACATATTCATTTCTAGGTTTCACTAAAAATATTAAAAAAAATGATTTTAGAACCCCAGAATGACGAGGATCACTGAAAAGGAATAAAATATAGTTAAACTAAAAATTGTAGTTTTCGAATATTTGAAAAATATTGAGTGTACAACAAAGTTATTCTGAAAATATCAATATTCATTTACTTACGTATCTATATTGTTCGTTTACAGTAGGTAATGTAATAAAAAAATAATTCTATAAAAATATATTGTTATAAAGCGATATATTTTGATAATCATTCAGATGATACATATTTTGAGTTATTAGAATTCTTAAACTATTGTTCTTCTCGATCGATGCTTATATATATATAATAAATAATAAAATATTTAATAAGATCCAATTTCACAGATTTCTAATATTATCCTTTAAATTAGCCCAATCAGGTAGCCTATTTTCTTTGAAGTAAAACTCCTTTGTTACTGCTTTCATATTCAGCAGCTCTGTGGCTCCATAAATAGCCCCTCCTAACCAGGCAGCATAATTCTCTTTACAAGGGGGAACATGAAATGCAAAATTCTTGATGTTCAGTTTCTTGTATCTATCAAAAGTGAGCTGTTTCTCTAGCTCTTCCTTGAGCCTTGCTTTGAAACCAGGTGTCATGGTTGTTCCTCCTATGAGAAGAATGTTCTGAGCTAGCTTATACCTCAGATCCATATTGGTTGTCAAGAGAGCATCCAGTATAGATGTTGAAAGACATAGGTGATCATTATCTTCCTCATAAAGTACTTCAAAAGCTGTTTCCCTTACTTTACCAGTTACTGAAATACTCCTAGTGCCCTCAACTGGATATTTGACATCTGGACTTGCTTGAATTTCAGGTTTAGCTAGAGAGAGCTGTTCAGCTCTAAATTTCTCAGTTACAAAACAACAACGAACCTTTATATCTTCTATTATTGAATCTGGCAAGATTTGAATGCCAGTATTGTTCATTTTCAGAAGACTTCTCAAGTTACTGTGGATTGCTTCAGCTCCCAAAGGTAAAGCTTGCCATGCTTCAATAACTGGTATACCATGGCATATGGGTATAACAACAGACTCTTTGTATCCCACATCAACTACCATAGCAGTATCTATAGCTAAGCTGGACAAGCTCACTAAATGTGATGGTAATGTAAACATCATAGATATTTCATAATGGGAAAACAAAACTTTTGCTAGAGTTTCTCTGAATAATGTTGGACATAACAATGATTCCACCACAACAATTGGTCGATCTTTCGGGCTCAATAGGGCATACTTGAAATAGATAATGTGGATGAATTCTACTAATAAATCATACAGATCTTCAACTGACTCAAAGTCCCATATTTTTCTTATTTGATTTGTGCGTTTACATCTTACTTCGGTACGAAATATTGCTCTTGGTGCGAACTCTCCAGTAAATCCAAATTTCGTGTAGGCTGCCCCAACATCTAGAACCACAGTGAGTTTATCACTGCTCAGAGATTCGAAGACAGGCATAATTATATCGAATGGTTCAAGACCAGATGAATTCTGGTATTAACAGCTACTCCAGTGGTCCAGTGGTCTTTGAGTTGGACTTATTAGACCTAGTACTAGGTCAAATTATTGATAAAAGATGAAATAAAAATACAAGACAAAACCTAACCTAACATCCTAACAGGAACTGTCAGGAACAGGTGCGGAGGTGCGTCATGGACGTCAAGGTTGTCAGTGAAGTGTGACCTCAAGAAAGGCGCTGCCAGAACCGAACATACCCGGTTGACCAGTGGCAACTCAGGCAAGGATGGTAAACTAGAGCAGTAGAGGCACGCAACTCCAATATTTTAGGATCAAAAATGCATTTTATTTAAGCTTGGCTCAAAAGTAAACGTCAAATACGGCCGTAATTAATGCATTTTGTGATTCCAAAAATTTTAATTACACGTCAATGGCTAATCGGGAATGTTCGAAAATTTGAGTAGCCAGCTCTGGCAGACTCTTTCACATATGTGAGGTCTACTGTCAAAATAAATGTCAAATTGTCATTGTCAATTTGTTTGATGTTGATGTCTTGCTTGATTCTTGATGTCTTGCCTCCCTTGCCTCTAAACAAATTTTTTTAGTTTCATAGTGATATAAATATTTTTCAGTAGGATTGCCAAGTTCTCGACTTTATTAATCAGTCATTGGTGGATTTTCTTTCTCCATTGGAAAAGTGTGATTCGTGAAAAATGTGCACGCTGATAAACTCGCGCAGTTACCAGCAAAAAAAATTCTTTGAACCCTGTGTAGAAATCAGATAGATCACCAGGTCAGCTCACCACTGATGGTAAGTTGTATATTATACATTCATAATTCAGTTTATTCAATCTTATCAAAACAATGACTATTTCTCATAACCTGAATTTGATGCAGCTCCCATCCCATGTTCGATTCCCATTTGTATAGTGATGTGTATAGAGATATGTATAGGATTATAAAAAACTGACACCTTTGGTCCTGCTAAAATCACTGGACATTCGGATAATTCAGATGCAATTGATCTTACATTCCATACCAATGTTCAAGTTGAAAGTTTTATTGTATATTGGGAGAAACTTATTTTGGTTACAGAGTGAGATGCACAGAAGTATTCGTCCTAGTGCTAAGGGCAGCACATCAGAATTGGGCAATGCATCTAAAACATATGATGGCAAAATTGCTGGTTTATATGACTTGGAGGAAACTCTAGGTAGAGGACATTTTGCAGTTGTCAAACTAGCTAGACATGTATTCACTGGAGAAAAAGTTGCAGTTAAAGTTATTGATAAAAATAAACTGGATGAGGTATCAAAAGCACATCTTTTTCAAGAAGTTAGATGCATGAAGCTTGTGCAACACCCTAATGTTGTTCGCCTCTATGATGTGATTGATACTGCCACAAAGCTTTACCTCATCTTGGAATTAGGTGATGGTGGTGATCTCTATGAGTACATAATGCGCCATGATACAGGGCTACCTGAGCACATTGCCAAAGAATATTTCAGCCAGATTGTGAGAGCTATCTCATATTGTCACCAACTGCATGTTGTTCATAGGTATGATTTTCAGGTATTTTTTTAATTTCTTCAATGAACAGCAAACAGATATAAATGATCCATTTGAAAAAAATATTCAGTGACATACCACTAAATAAATAAATTTATACATTTCACAAAAGAGTAAAACTGCACCTCCATTAAGCTAGCAGAACCACCTTGGATTTTTGGAGTTTTCATTCAGCCATAATTTGAGGCTAATTTAAGGCTAATTTATTACCCTATTGCCGAATTTTTTGCTCTTCGTTTTATACGAAAAATCTTGGGTTCTGTTAGCTTAACGTTAAGCTGGCAAAACCACTTCTACTACATGAAGTTTTCGAAGGATCTGATTACATCATAATTTAAGGCTCATTTAAGGCTCCAATCCTAGCCTAATGCCGATTTTTTTTGCCTTCGGTTCCTTTTTTTAAACCGTAGGTTTTGCTAGCGTAACCGTTAAGCTAGCAAAACCAAACATAAAAGAAATAGTTTATGAAAAATCTTAACACACCATAATTTAAGGCCCATTTAAGGCTCTCATTGTAGCATATTGCCAAATTTTTTGCTCTTTTTTTTTGAACAAAAAATCGAACTTCGGTTCAGGTATGCAGGTGTGTGAGCTAAATGAATCGAACATTAAGGACAATATTTATGAAAAATCTGAATATACCATAATTTGAGGCTCATTTCGAGCTCTTATTCGAGCCCAAAACCAAACATAAAATATGTAGTTTATGGAAAATGAAGGCTCTCATTCTAGCTAGAAAACAAAATAATTATAAACACAATCATAATATCGCATATCGTTTACTAAATGAGGAAATTATATTCGTTCAAATCAGGAAGAGAATAATATTGAACATTCCTAAAAGTCCTCAATCCACCCAATCGACTATGACAACTGCGCAGAATGTCGTTATGATTTGTTGTGACAATCGCTTGAAGAACGTAAATGGCCAGATAGCCTTTAAGACAGAAGTCGTTTCAAAAGAATGCCATCAAAATAAAAACGACATATACCTAAGGCATATTGCTTGGTATAGCCAAGATGAATCTGACCGAAATAAAATATGATTTCGCTTGTGATTGGTTGTCACTCACGGGTTGGTATTTAGAGCTCAATCTAGATTTCCGGGCGTTTTCGATGATTCGAAATACACTCAATGAAAAAAAACCGTCCAGAATTGATCACAATGTAACTTTTTTCATTCTTGTCCGATTTTGTTGAAATTAGCATCAAATCGTAGATTTATTTATGTTTAGGAATGTTAGCCTGAATTTCAGTTCCCCTAAACCAAGGCCTCTATTTTAGTTCCAAAAACAAAGAGCAAAAAATTCGGCAATATGCTACTATGAGAGCCTTAAATGGGCCTTAAATTATGGTGTGTTAAGATTTTTCATAAACTATTTCTTATATGTTTGGTTTTGCTAGCCTAACGGTTGAGCTAGCAAAACCCACCTTTTTGTTTTTTAAAACGTAGACCAAGAAAATCGGCATTAGGCTAGGATTGGAGCCTTAAATGAGCCTTAAATTATGATGTAATCAGATCCTTCGAAAACTTCATGTAGTAGAAATGGTTTTGCCAGCTTAACGTTAAGCTAACAGAACCCAAGATTTTTCGTATAAAACGAAGAGCAAAAAATTCGGCAATAGGGTAATAAATTAGCCTTGAATTAGCCTTAAATTATGGCTGAATAAAAAATCCAAAAATCCAACGTGGTTCTGCTAGCTTAATGGAGGTTAAAACTGCAACTCTCTATTGATGAAAAGAAACTTGAAATCAACGAATTTTATGCAGAACATTGAAATAAGTATGTTAATATATGAGGTGTAGTTTATGCATTATTCCTAGACTGATATCTGAGAAAGCCTGCAAACATATTGAATATTGATCTTGATATAATCAATTGTTTCTTTTTTTACCTACACCTTATTTTTGATCTTTTATTTTTTCAGGGACCTGAAGCCCGAAAATGTGGTGTTTTTTAAGAAACAAGGGGTGGTGAAGCTGACTGATTTTGGTTTTAGCAATAAGTTCTATCCTGGGCAAAAATTAGAAACTTCATGTGGTAGTTTGGCATACTCTGCCCCAGAAATACTTTTAGGTGATTCCTATGATGCTCCTGCTGTTGGTGAGTTCTCAATAACCAAATTTCAACTGAGGGTTGCATGAATTAGTGAGTAAATCAGATTCACTCATAACAACTAAAGACTAAGGTCCATCCACTCAAGGCATTAGATATTTTTCAAATTCCTGTTTCAGATGTATGGTCCTTAGGTGTAATCCTCTTCATGTTAGTTTGTGGTCAAGCTCCATTCCAAGAAGCTAATGATTCTGAAACCCTCACCATGATAATGGATTGTAAATATGAAATACCTATGCATGTATCTCAGAACTGTAGAAAGTAAGTATTATACTTCAAGATGTCCATTGAGCCATCAATAATTTCAAATGAACTGATGTGATCATTTTTCCAGACTCATATCCAGGATGTTGTTGAGAAGTCCTGAAAAAAGGGCAACATTGGCAGAAATATCGGAACATCCTTGGTTGAGCAGCAATGGACAAAATATTGCTGATGCTTTACCTCTTGTATCCAAAGAACAATTGTCAGAGGAAGACCATAATTTCATTGTACAGAAGATTGCAAATGGGAAGATAGCTACCAAGGAAGAAATACAAGAGTGAGTACATCTCTGGTAAATCAATATTATTAAATCATGACTTGAAGTCGCTGGTTTTATTAATTTTCCTTTCATGAATTCATCATCATACAATTGCATTTGAATGTGTCCAAGTTATATGGATAATCAAACACCTTGATTTTCAACATTTCAACAAGTCTTGAATATTCTGAGAATTTTTCTCATAAATGTTAGTTTTCTAGTAATTGTATTACTAAAATCGATATTCTGTATATTCAAAACTAATAGGAACCAACTTCTCTTGATTGCATCAAAAATATTGTGGCAACTATAGAGATTACATGTATATCATGAAATCATTATGAATTAAAATCACATCTCATTTGCATTTCAAATTTTTCAGGTCTCTGGAAAAAAACGAGTACAATCACGTGACCGCAACATATTTTCTGCTGGCAGAAAGGAAGTTGCGGAGCAAGAGGCAGATGCAGGTGGATAAAAATAAGCGTCCCGAAGAATTGGCAGTACGTCAACAGGACCATTCAAAGAAGGACACCAATGCCACCATAAAACCAAGTCTGCTGAATGTCCCACGAACGCCTGGCGATTTACCACAGGTGAGCAAAATAATAACCATCAGAAGTCGACCGCGCACATTCAAACATGCTGACAACGAAAGTGGGATGGCTATTGAGGCTACTTGAAAACTTTAGCCTATCCCACAGTTATAATGTGTTATGAACCAAAATATAATGGACTGGTGTTTGTTGAGAAATACAACAAGTCTAGGATACTTACTTTGATATATTTAGCATTCAAACATTTCATGGCACCATATCATGAATCTATCATATCATAATTCATAATTCTCCTCGATTTGTCTGGTAGGAGGTTCAAATTTACAATGTTCGCACTTGCTGCTACATCAGGAGATATGTTAGATAATTCACTGTCACTATTATTGTCCTTCATGCTGTCTCTTAATGACATTAATTCCGCGCACGAGCGGCAATGCTGTCACTTAATGACGTTCCTCGGAATACGTCAACTTTGTGTTGATATTTGAAAGCGTCAGAGGCTACTTTGTAGAAAAAATATTTCTAACACTAGTGAAAGTATCTAATTCAAAATGACGCGGCATAGTTGTCATGATTATAATTTTCAGGAGGTAAATGTGACACATAGAAGTAAAATAAAGAAATGTCACTGTAAAATAAAATGGGAACATACCAGCACCACTGAAATATAACCAATAACTGGAATGCCAAATTAACTTCTCAAGCATAGACCCTTTTGAATCTCGCGCAGACTGAAAATAAATCAGGCCGGGAGCATGCGCACTATTACTGTAACCAGGTCCGGTCTAGCCTTTGATACACAGATCACCTGGACTGTGCTTTGGGACCAATTATCAACATTAACATATCTAAAGAAACATTACATAAAGAATTATCTAAATTAGCAGTTCCAGGGTGAAACCAAAGTTTTTGGAGCGAATTATGGAAATCATTATACAACCGAATTAAATCGAAATTGGTGGTAGGATTTTTTCATATTTTTAATCAATCGAATGTTTGTATTTTTTGGATTTATTGTCTTGATTGTATATTTCTTAACGTTCTTTAACTATTCCAAGTTTCTATGAATGTATCGTTTTATGTGTATGTAAAATTCTTCAGCGATAAATAAATTCTATTCTATAATCCTTGTCCTACAGTGAATAAGTTTGTGATCAACCAATCTTTGTCATAATAATTTTAGTTCTTGTAACACACTATGGTAAGTAAACAGTCAAAAAAACAATTTGTTGAAATCTGAAAAACTTTTCTCTGCTTTGAACAATTTGAATTCTGTTTACACTGTTCACTGGATAGTTGACAGAGGCTTTTGAGGACCAGGATTCAGCCTGGGAACTGAATCACGTTTCAGCCGTTTTTTATCACCAGAAGTTATATGATGTCATCAATGATGATATGTTCTTCACAAATCACATTTCCATAGCTCAAAGTCTCGATATTTGGATATCTACCAATATCTAGCTTTCATTCATGAACAATGTCTATTCTTAGTTAAACTGAAAATGGATGATTTTAAGATAAAATAATATAGCTCAAGTATAAGTTTCAATCTCAACTCACCAAAAAAAGGTTAAACTAGAATTAGTACTGCAGTTTTTGCATTGCAGCAATGCACCTTCAACCTTTTCTGTTTATGAAAATGTTATCAAACTATCAAACAGGGCAAATTGACGATATGGAACAACTTCTCTTTGATTTGGATTTGGCGAATGACCATTTACCACTTGACCAGTGAGAATTAACACGAAACAAAAATTGCCAAGCCGCGTCTGATTTATTTCATCTTATCACAGACGTACGTCATCAAATGTATACAGTTGTAGTGATCAAAGACATGATTTTCGTACCTTTACTTTTACTGCGTCGGCGCATAATCTGAAATCTCAGTTCGCATAGTTGGGATCATAAGTTCCCCGCGCATTTACCTATATTAGCGTTCCAGTTATTGGTTATATTTCAGTGACCAGCACTCACTCTCATTCGGATAAAAGTAACAAATTCAACTTCGAAACAACACAGTAGCTATCAAACTGAGTCAGCAATTTCCACTGGTTCGCAGAGATCGAGGAAGTGCAGCATCGTCCAAGAGGACGAAGAGGAGGAGGACATGTCCTCGTGCTCAGGCCGCGAAGACCTGGGGATGGCCCCCCTGAACCGGCGTGGCTCGCGCTCCGAGGGTCGCCTGAATCTCACGATCCAAGAGCGAATCGCCGAGGCGGAGACACGCAGGCCGGTCGAACGGAAGCACGGCCCGTGCGCCAAGAAAACCAGCCAAGCCAAGACGGCCAAAGGCGGCGTCAGTCTGCCCGCGATACCCGCTGGAGACGGCAAGAGCGAGAGGGAGGACCGCAGAGCGAGGTTGCACAAGAGCCGGACGGCTTCTTGCAGTTCATCAGATGCCAGCGACGATGACAGCGAGAAGCGCAAGAAGCGCGCCCAGAAGCTCACCACGCCCTCCAGGTAGGGGTGGGCGAATCAATCGATGTATAGATCGAATATCGATAATTTTTGGAAAAATAAATTATTGATAATTCTTCAATAAATTAATTATCGACAATAAAAACAATATCGATAATTTGAAAAAATAAATTATCAATAAATTTTGAAAAATAAATTATTGATCATTTAAAAAATTATCGATAATTCAACAAAATGAATTATCGATAAATTTTGAAAAAATAATTTATCGATGATTAAAAAATTATCGATCATTAAAAAAATAAATTATCGATAAATTTTGAAAAAATAACATCGATATTATCAGTAATTATTATCAGTATTATCAGTAATTATCAGTATCATCGATTTTTTGAAATACCGATTATCGATAATAAGAATTTATATTTCAATAAATCGATAATTCCGATATTATCGATAAACCGTTTATATCGATAAATTCTTATTATCGATAATCGATATTTCAAAAAATCGTTCATGTCGATGTTATTTTTTCAAAATTTATCGATAATTTAAAAAATTATCGATAATTTAACAAAATGAATTATCGATATATTTTGAAAAAATAATTTATCGATGATTAAAAAAATTTTCGATCATTAAAAAAATTTATTATCGATAAATTTTGAAAAAATAACATCGATATAAACGATTTTTTTAAATATCAATAATAAGAACTATCGATAATTATCAGTATCATCGATTTTTTGAAATATCGATTATCGATAATAAGAATTTATATTTCAATAAATCGATAATTCCGATATTATCGATACACCGTTTATATCGAAAAATTCTTATAATCGATATTTCCAAATCGTTATCCCTTATCCTTATTATTTTCTGAATTCTGTAGCAATAGTTTTTCCATTTTCACGTACACAATACAAGAAATTATTTTTGGTCTCAACAGCTTGTGAAAGATTGAGAAAACATGAATTTATCAATAATATTAGTAATATCGATAATTATCGATGAACCGATAATATCGATAAACTCTTATGATCGATGATATCGATAAATTCTGATTATCGATAATATCGATAAATTCTGATTATCGATAATATCGATGTTTTCATATCGTTATCGCCTATCCCTGATTTTCTGAATAATGTATCAATATTTTTTTCATTTTCACGTACACAATACAAAAAATTATTCGAATTTTTGGACTCAACAGCTTGTGAAGGATTGAAAAAACATGGATTTATCAATAACATTAGTAATGCAGTTAAAAAAATATCGTTAATTCTGATAATATCGAAAATTATCGATAAACCGATAATATCGATAAATTCTTATTATCGATAATATCGATAGATTCTTATTATCGATAATAGATATTTTCGAATCGTTATCGCCTACTCCTGATTTTCTGAATCCTGTATCAATAGTTTTTAATTTTTTTTTCATTTTCTCGTACAAAATACAATAAATAATTCGAATTCTTGGACTCAACAGATTTTGAAGGTTTTGTAAAAACATGGATTCATCGATAACAATAGTAATGTAATGCAGATAATTCCGATTATATCAATGATATCGATAATAACAATGAACCGATAATATCGATATATTCTTATTATCGGTAATATCGATGAATTCTGATTGACGATGATCGATATTTCTAAATCTTTATCGCCCATTCCTGATTTCATGAATCCTGTATCAATGGTTTTTCCATTTTTTTTTTCCATTTTCACGTACAAAATACAATAAATAATTCGAATTTTTGATTCTCAACAGCTTGTGAAGTATAAAAAAAAACATGGAATCAATATCATTAGTAATGTAATGCAACCGATAATATCGATAATTCCGATTATATCAATGATATCGATGATATCGATAATTCCGATTATATCAATGATATCGATAATATCGATAAATTCTGACTGTCGATAATCGATAATTTCAAATCATCATCGCCCACCCCTACTATACAGGGTGATTTTTTTTGAGCGTCTATTAGAAGTATCTCTAGAACGAAAAGAGATGATTTCATGAAAACTTGGCAACAGGCACAGGATGAGGAGTTCTATACGATGAAAATATTTTCAGCGTTGCGGCGTTGCCGCTTCTACCAAAAAGTAGCAACAACTTTGTTATTTCGAATGGAACACCCTATATTTTGTAACATTTTCGAATTCTTCCTGAAGAGCTGATTCCGTCAATGCATCATACTTGGGGTCTAGGGTAAATGATAACAGAGATATAGGGTGTGAAAAATCGAGATTTTTCAACTTTAGGAATTTTTTGTACCCAAACTATCTATTATTGCTCAAAACGGCTAACATGTCCCTATCTTAACTTTCTATATACTATCGATTGATATTTAATTGAAACTAATACAGGGTGGTTCATAATTTTGAGTTTTGCATCACCCTCTATTTGTTTCTATTAAATGTCATTAGATAGTGAATGAAAAGTTAAGATAGGGACATGTAAGCCGTTTTGAGCAATAATAGATAGTTTGGGCACAAAAAATTCCTAAAGTTGAAAAATCTCGATTTTTCACACCCTATATCTCTGTTATCATTTACCCTAGACCCCAAGTATGATGCATTGACGGAATCAGCTCTTCAGGAAGAATTCGAAAATGTTACAAAATATAGGGTGTTCCATTCGAAATAACAAAGTTGTTGCTACTTTTTGGTAGAAGCGGCAACGCCGCAACGCTGAAAATATTTTCATCGTATAGAACTCCTCATCCTGTGCCTGTTGCCAAGTTTTCAAGGAATCATCTCTTTTCGTTCTAGAGATACTTCTAATAGACGGTCAAAAAAAATCACCCTGTATAGGTCGTTCGAGATGAGGCGCGACAGCCACGACGACAGCAGCGACTCGCAGGAGGCGGGCGGCGCCAGCGGTGGCCCAAGCAGCGCCGCTGCCGATATGGGCGTCGCGACGCCCACCTCCGGCGGCGACGGCCACAACAGCCAGGAGAAGAACGGCGGCACGTGCACGAACGGCAGGAGCCACAAGTTGAGGAAGGCGCGGCTGCGCGAAAGCCAGTCGCTGAACAGGATCACCGAGGTGCAGGAGGAAGCCGCCGCCGCGCAGCAGCAGGGCGTCGCGACGTCGGCGACGATGTCGAGCATTGCGGCGGCGCCCAAGGGGAAGAGCGTCGGGGCGAGGATCCTGCACGGTTTCCACAGGTCGGCGAAGAAGGAGGAAGGGGATAAAACGCGGGCGTCGCGTAGGGACTCTGTTAGGATGCTGGCTGATAAGATGGAGGGATGCAACAAGGTGAGGGGGGAGAAAAATATAGTCTAATCCGATTGAAAACATCAAATGTTATGACTAGAGAATATTCAGCTGAATATTAGGAAGAATCTACAACTAACCTTCAACACTTTTATTTTATAACTTCTTCCAGCACGATTCGGTGAGAACTGCCCGAACATTATTCATTGTTCTGATCGCATAAAGTATTACCTAAGAACATGAATCAACGATATTAATCATCAGTAACGACTTCTGGGCAGGATGTCGCACTCTTTACAACATATAGGGTGTTAATACAATCATAATTGTGTTGATAATAATCGTGCCGTTCCTTAGACTATTTTGGTTTTTGGATTTGAATGTGTGGTAGACCACGAGCAGAAAACAACAACTTTCGAGGCCACGAATGTTTTTGTGAAACCGAGAAAAAAATTATAGGAAACTAATTCTGCTGCGTGGGAGATTCGGTAAGAAAATTTCATAAATTGGAGTTGCTTTTGCTATGATGTGGAGATGAACCCTACGACCTATTCTGCGTAGATACTGTAGATGGTAACTGAGGTTTATTACTAAAATTTCAGGAACATTCAAAACAATAATCCGTTTTCAATCATAACATCAAATATCACATGTCTACCTACATTTTATTCCGAGTGACGTTTGTCAATAGATATAAGGTGCTTCATTTTTGACAGAAAAATTATCACTCATTAATTCCGTCAATAAAAACTAAGGGCCAATTCATGCATCATTGTCTTTATCCTAATTTTGTGTCATAGTTTTAACTCAGTCCCAATCATAGTCTCAATCATTTTGGACGTTTATGCATCACAGTCTTGAGACTTAAGAAAATGATCTTAAGAATTATGATATGACAATTAACAATCCATCGATAGCGATTGATATTTGTTATCAATTATTATATTCGAGATTACATCTATATCTGAATATTATATTTGTTATCAATTATTGCCACAGACATCGATATTGGTGACAAAAACCAAATTTAATGTCTTTTGTATTGACAGGTCGTGGTTGACGCATGCGTATTTCATATGTGGTCTCAATCATAAGCATAAAAGTTGAAAATTTGTAACTTTCAAGGTCGTGCTTCAATGATTATGATTAAGACTGAGACTAAAAATGTTGCATAAAAGCATCCATTGAAATGTATGCTTTTAACTTGATTATATGAATAAGACAAAGACTGTGACTAAGACTAGGATGAAGACAATGATGCATACATTGGCCCCAAGGTGGATATAGGATGGTGAAACAGCTCTTTAATTGTTTCTGCGAAAAACTTGTAGACCGTTTGAGAAGGTACTAATATTTCCACGACTTGAATGAAGATGGCGGTGAGATCGATTATCGAAGAAGATTTCTGTTGCTAACGTATTTCTGTGGTTCGCATCTGACAGACATGAGTTGAAATGACATCAAAACACAATATTTTCAGTGAATCTGGAATAATTCTCGATATTTTGACTCTTCTCAGTCATTTTTCATCTAGAATAGATGAAACTGATAAAAAGGTGACAGATGCACAGATTCTGTTTTACCGACACAAGGTATGTCGCCATCTCTGATAACTTCAGGAAATATTACTACGGTATGAAATCAAGTAGGCAAAGGTCTACAGTTTATTCTAGTGCTTGTTAATAAGAAGCTGTTTCACCATCCTATATCCACCTTGATTGGCCCTAACATAATTATGACGGTAATCGCCCGTTGCTATAAGCCTTCTAATTAGTTGAAAATAAATTTATGAAATTTTCAGTGAAAACACATTTACGCATCAATAGAGATGCGCAGAAATGTCAAGTTTTTCTTTGACAGTTCCACATGATGTTCAAATTCTCGTTGTTTCTTTCCAAGGTGCGGAGGATCCGGGTGTTCGGCAAGTACTTTCACGTGCACCGTAGGATATGCGCGCCTCTGGCAGGATTTTTCCGCAAGAACGGGCTGTACAAGGCGCAGTCGTGCGGCTCCCTCGCCAAAGACAGGGTGTTCCTCAATTCGGGCAGGGGCAGGGCGGTGAGTGTGGTGCAAAGCAGGGGGGACATCAATCAGAACAAGGAATCCCCCAAGGCCGTATTGGATGTGAATGCCGAGCTGACGGATCTGTGTGCTGTCCACGTGCAGATTGGGCACGCGTGCAAATGCAGTTTTTGTTGAATGGAAACTCAGTCATGTTACCAAAGCGAAGTAGTACTATTGTTTGTTGTTGAATGTTTCAGATTTTTTTATGTCTCTACACTGTCTTATTTTTATGTTTACCGAGGTGTTCAAATGCATATTATATTTTTAACTGACTATTATATAGAGAACTTATGTTTTTAAAAAAGGTATATGAAGTTGATGTGAATGTTGTTGTTAACCCAAAAGACATAAAACTAACTTATTATAGACCATAGCATATTTATAAATAAATTATTACAAATCGAATCAACACACTCTTTCATTTACAACAATATCTTGCATTTGATTGAAAAGGGCGTACAAATAATTTGACTGATTATACAGGGTGATTCAAAATTTGATGTAGATGATTTAAGGACGTAATGCGTGATCAAAATAAGTTTTAATCCAACATTTCTCCTGAAATACTCACGTTGTAACACTTTTTGGAAGCAATATAACAAATAATCTACCCACTAAAAACTTACAACTAACAATTGTTGGTCATGTCTTGGAAATTGTATTCATATCGGAGCTATATATGAGATTTCTCAAAGTGGATTGAATATCGATTGCAAGATTTTTGTTAAACTAATCAGACAAAGTTAAAAAAATGTACTCAATATAAGTTCCAGGAGTTGAATAAGCTGAAATCAAGTGATAAGCTAACAATTGAGACGATATAGACAATTCTATTTCTGTTAATTGACCACTAAAAAATTTCATTATAAAATACCGAGGCACGTGTGAAAACGGTCTGCCAATTTTTTCAGTTAGTTTCACTGGATACAATCCAGAATCTAAATGGGGCTTACGCGGTTAAATAGCTATATTTTTAATTGCTTGCTGCTGGATATGATTAAATGCGTTTGAACTATATAGAATGATTTATTTACGAATTATTACAGACTGATTATAATTAATTGGGCAATAATTTTTGAGCAGTAAAACATGCATATACCTACCAACTGACATTTTTCAAGGTTCAAACAAATTGAGTGCATAGCACTCGACTTTGAATATGTAATATTATGCCAACAAATTTTACGTGTTGATTGTCCAACTATAGACTATTATAGGGCAACTGATGAGGCCTAGAGATGAGCCGAAACAGACATTCTATAATTCGGAATGACCTTTCTATAAACTGAAATACACATTTTTTTCAATAGGTATTTGAAGAAGGATTTCGATAAAAAATACAGTACTTTAAAATAAATCATCTCGAGTTATTTCAATATTTCAGAATTTTTTGCCAGCTGCAATTTTACGCAAGAAAAGTTATAAATCCAATCGACTCTGGACAAATATTTTCCAAATTCACGTAAAAAAATCTTGAACTTACTTTATCCTTTCAAGAAAAAATGTAGATCGAATGATCAAAAATTGAATGCTGAATTTCGATCGCTACTTACCTTTCTACTATGGATTCTACGCTGAAAAATAAGGTGCATACTTATTCGATATTACATTCCTATAATTTGCAAAATAAAGAAAGTTTCGAAGTTTCCTTTGAATATTTAGTTTTTATTTGAGAATATATATAGCAACTATATATTGATTTTGATTGCTAACAAAGATCATCTTTATTAAGAATGAAATCAGATAATTGAAGAGGACAAAAGAGTGAATAAAACATGACTAGTTATTTGCGTCACTAGGTAGTGCCAAACTTTTTTGGTTGTGTATGACACAACTTTTTTGCAACTTCTTCTATTTTGGCAGCGACTGCAAAAATTAGCAAGGAGGTATGGGTACCGTCAATGATTGGTATAGTGGGGGAAATCAGGTCTGTTTAAAACCGTTGTTATAATTTTGTTTTATTTCAAGTCAACAATTGTTATTCAGAGCAGTTCAGCGTGATTCTATAGTGAGGTTGGTGGCTTCAAAGGTTCTTATTGTGGAAGTGTTAATTTTATTTAACCAAGTAGACTATATGTTAGTTGGAGGTTCCTGATGCGTTGTCGTCTGATTAACATCATATATATTATTATCAAACGTCGTGATCCTGTTGAAAAATATTTCGGCAGGTTTTTAGTTTAAAATTCTTCAAATAATATCAATCTCGAATCACTTTCGGTTGAACTACTGAAGGAGATTTCGATTAATTTTCCAATGTTGTATCACACTTTTGGTACCTATTTCACATTCGAAATGACGAAGAAAATGTGTGGATTTCAGCTTATTCCAATCAGTTCAGAGTTTGGAACCATCAAGTTTCTTGAAGTTTGAAAAACTTGAATATTACTTGAATTTGACATAGTTGAACTATTCCAAATTTTTACATTTTTGAATAAACCAAACTATATAATGGAATATTTTTTTTAAGTAATGAAAATCTATTAAATAATTTATGTTTGGTAAAAAACATAATATAGCATTGCATTTCGTACAAAATACATGATGAGCAGACGTGCATTTTATCTTCCATTCAACGGAATTTCAAGAAACGATCTAGCTGTCTCTCGTACTTTTCGAGATTTTCTGATGGTTAAATGCTCCAGAGTTGCAAATACGTCGTATTGGGACAGGCAACGCTTCGAGAGGAGATCTCTACTCGTTTTTGACTACCCTGCACTGATGAGGGCCAACAAGCCCGAAACCGATCTGTAGATTTCGGGCTCAATGTAATCATAACCGCGCATCAGGAGGAAAGAAATAGACTACGAGTAGATGTAATTCAGTATTCTGCGTGGTATTTTCCAGGAAAGTGGTTGTTTTCTGCTCGTTGTCTACCTTTTGACGTTCGAGATTTTAAATCTCATTTTGATTTTTGCGTTACTTAGTGCAATTCCTTCGTAATTTTTTTCCTGCCAAAAATTCTTTGTTTCTGTAAAAACATTTCCAGAGCACTTTTTCACGTAGAATTCAATGGTTCAAGTAATTCATTTTTTGAAATCACAGTTACATCCATGGTTATTGATAAAAAATAATTTTTTTGAATCATGTTAACCTGTATATTCCTGCATAATTCAATAAACTTTTAACTGATGTATGTCCACCTTCAATTCAGAGGACGTTTTGGAAAAAAAGGAAAAAAAGACGTGACCGATTTCTTTCTCCATTTCACTAATAGGTATTTTGGTAATTTTGCACTTATCATGCGATCTATATTTTGATGAAAATTTTTGTTTGTACTTACGTATTTTGACCTGAAAAACACGAATTTCATAATATTATTGTGAACATATCTCTAGTTTTCAAGTTAATCGATGCTAAAGTTCGAAATTGCACACCTTCTTTTATTAATATCTATCTTTCTTTTTGACATGTATTGAAGAGAGAAAACACTCTTATTGCTACAAGGCAGCTATGAGTCCACCTTATGGCTGGTTCATGCTCATACGAATTTCGCAAAATTTATGCGAATAAACTGGCCGCTGAAAAAAAACACAATAAAAGGTAGATAGGTTCATCCTTATACAAATTTCGCAAAATTGATGCGAATCGGAAATTTATAAATATTACATTGATATTCCTACTCTACAGCACTGTTGATTCATGCATTCTGTGTTATCATGATAATATAAAAAAACCGCATAAAAGTTCAAATATTTCAACTTTAAAGCCTGGTTCATGCTTATACGAATATCGGAAAATTTATGCGAGTAAAATGACACCGATGAAAAGAAATATCGCAATAAAGTTGAAATAGTCGAATTTTTTTGAGGATTTTTTTATATCATCATGATACCACAGAATGCATAAATCAATAATTTTGTATAGTAGGAATATCAATGCAATATTTATTATTTTCCGATTCGCATGAATTTTGCGAAATTCGTATAAGCATGAACCAGGCTCATTCGCTAAAGATTCGCACAGAGGTTTTCAAAATTGCCCTTGTTAATTTAGCCTAGTTGGTGAAATCAAGGAAAATTACGGAAAAATTACATATTTATGATGTTTTTCTCAGACAAAAATCATAATTGAATGCATGTAATATGTCCTGGGATCTAAGAAAATACAATACGTGCTCAAAACTTGCCATACCAAAGAAATTTCGAACTTTGGCATCGATTATCTCGAAAACTAAAGATATTTTCATGGTAATTTATGAAATTCGTGTTTTTCAGGTCAAAATATGTAAGTACCAACAAAATTTTCATCAAAATATAGATCGCATGATAAATGCAAAATTACTGATCTCATAAAAAATCAACACCGACTTATTTTCCACCCCTCATAAAGATGGCGGATGACGACGACTGGTTCGGCGGCGGTGGCGACGACGACGCCCCCGTAGAGATCAAGCCCCTAGGCAAGAAGGCGGCTGAGGAGCCGCCCCCGGCGGCGGCGGCAGAGGGGGCCGGCCCCCCCGAGGGGGAAGCCCCTGGGGAGGCGCAGGAGGAGGTGCAGGAGGAGGCGCTCGAAGAGGACTACCTGGACCCCGACAAGCTGCTGCTGTTCAAGCACTGGATAAGGCGAGTTTATTTCAGGGAAACTGTGCGCGTATTGGAATCCGCAAGTTAGGGTGCATTTTTTTAAGCATTTGTATTATGTTATAAAAATATACCTACTCAACATTTGAGACTGATTCAAATTCAAAATATACTTTATTGTTAAAAGATGATATTATCTCATAGACAAAGTAATTGTAAATAACAATACAAACAGAACACAAAGGATAATAAATAAGTTGCAAACAATAACACATAATTTTTTTCAAATACAAATTAAAATAATTTCCTTATATTTAGGAATGTCAAAAAAAAAAATATGTACCTACATATAAATAAGTAAATGGATATGTACATATATGCACACATACACATAATATATGTTACATATACATCGTAGATGAACGATTAGTCGAACATTAACATAAAGTAAATCAATAAAATGTATAAATGAGTGAAATAACCATACATTACTATCTTCAAAATTCAACATAAATAATGGTTGAAACAGGGAACATTTCACATCAAAATACCATCCATATCTTTATCAAAATACTCTTGAACACTATAAAATGCCTGATCAATGAGAATCCTCCTTACCAATTTCCTGAACTGATCAGGTGGTTGTATATCTTTAAAACCCGTCGGAAGATGGTTATATATTTTATATAGCTGCATTACAGATAATAAACGTCTTTTTAATCAAATTTGATGATGGAATTGGCAGTCTTAATTTCTCATTCTGGCGTGAAACCAACAACAACATCGTAAGAAGATTTGTTGTTTCTAGTATAAATAAAGATGAGAGAGTTAGTAATTTTTGCTCCTTGAACAAAGGTTTACAAGACACTCTGGGCCCAACTTTGCACATATATCTAATGGCGCGCTTTTGAAGAATGAAGACTATTGAAGAGGTGTTGGTTGCAGGTGCCCCAAAATGATATTCCATACCGAAGATGGGATTCAACTACAGCGTGGTACACAATTTTTGCAGTTACAATACCTAATTCATTCGACACCGTTCGTAATGCATAACATCCCGAAGCTAGTTTATTGCTCAGTAATTTGATATGGTTATTGAAATTCAGGTTACTGTCCAAATTGATTCCAAGAAATTTATTAAATTTTTCATTTGTTATAACATCATCACCCATCGGAATGCCTGACAAGTTGCAATTAAATGATATTAAATTGGCCTTTTTTTGTATTGAAGGAGAGCAAGTTGGAGTTGCACCACTCTCTCACTCTAACAATATCTTGTGTTATTTTGTTGTGAAGATTTAAGATTATCCCATGTTCTCAACTGGATTAAAATAAGAAAGGAACTAGAAAAGAGTTTACTTCCTATGCCTATAATCTGTTTTGTTGCGTCTTTTGGATAAGATTTAAATGAAATCCAGAAGCCGAAATCATGATGAAAGTAGTTAGAGAGTAATAATGAATAACCATAGCACAATCACAAAGCCAATATGAATCAGCAGCAGTCAAATTGTTTCAATCTTGAACATTTTTCCATAAAACAGTAGGTACCTAATTTTGAATATTGCGGGAGAAAGAAAGGTGTCATTTTCGATCTTAAAACATGCGCAAATCCTATTTTCATTTATACCCATTAAAAACTCATTCCTTAAGTTGCAAGTTGGTCATTTTCTTAAATCTTGAATGTAAAATGATAAGTCTCAAAATGTTATTATCACATTAACAATGCTTTTTCTATATTTTATCTGTCTTTGAGGTGATAAAAGTCTAAGACCATTCAAGTGATAAATATTATGTGATAGATTTTTTATGAAGTCACCCTTATGTATAGACATATTTATGAAGTCACCCTTAGTCATGAAATACCCGTTGCAAACGTTAATTTGTACTGGGTGTCCCAAGGTACAATATTTTTAAAACCGGGAAAAAAATATGTACCAAATCGGCCAAAAGATAAATATTGATTATTTTGGATAATTTTCGGTAATATTGGACCAAAATAAATAGAAAATAATCGGTAAAAATTATAATAATATGCATTTTGAAACTAGCACAGAATAAAATATATATATATATGATAAACAACATTTTTGGGATTTCTTATAACATCTATTTGCCCCTTAATTGCACAACATTTTGCTTATTTAACCCACTGTGTTATTCCTACGGTTACCGAGATACCCATCATGCTGTTAATTTAATTTTGGGCACCCTGTTTATATAGCAATCCGAACATTTAGGCAGTGACATTAAGCATACAAAAATAATTTACTATTTCGTTATACCTTCGTGTATTGAATTCTTCAGAATCCTCTGATCTTTATTTTTAGAAAAACAATAGAAGTGCGATATGACAGACTAATTATAGATCTCATTGTAAGATATTTGAACTAGATTCAAGTACGAAGACAACAGCCAATTTTTTAGCTGTTTCAAAAGTCAAGTTGTTTCGTGTATTCATCAATCTCGGAGCTGAAATAGACATTTTAATTTCGTAGTTGCTGACAACAGAAAATATAGATACAATGCAGATTTAACAATTTTTGGTTGATAGAACATTGGTTTCTCTATATTTATTATATCATATATAGGTACTTAATTCGTGCTATAAAGTTTCTTAGGTGAAATTTCGAACTTTTTGATGATTTCTGTGTAGGTAGGTACTTTGTGACTTCCTATTTCTCCTATGAAGTGGTGAAAAAGTAAAGCCTATCACGGTTTGCACCATATTCATTTGGTATCTCATCATATCTAATTACTTATAAACTCGATGTCTTTGGTTTCATTGTTATAATCATCGTCAACATCATCATCAGTTATCATCATCATCATCAGTCATCATCAGGAGTGTTGTGTTTTTGCTCAACTTGTATATTTGAGGTAGGATTTGATATTTATATTTCATGTTATCAATACGTCCATTCGTTCGTATTATACGAGGTAAGTGCATTGATTGATTTACTTATATTTAGCTTTATTATTTGCAGAGCAACGATACTTTTGAATCCTATTTCAAATAAATGTGTTATTCATCATCATATATGTTTCATCTGTATTTTTGTTCATTTGGAATGTGTCAAGTTGTTTCAGTTTTCGAAATATTATTGCTGCTCATAGACAAAAAAAGATGCTAAAATATTACATCAGGCAGTTTCGCGATAACTCTAAAAAACATTGATAAACACCTAACTTAGAATAGATCTCCGTGATTCGATTCAATTTGGAAATTCTCTTGCAACAGTTATGTAATTACGCTCTTGAATTTTCCAGCTTGTTCAAAAGAAAGAATACTTTAATGACCATTTTTTGTCTACGATGTTTCCTGATTTAATTATATTGTATATTATTTTTGAGATTTCTGTAATCCTCTGAAGTATAATAAAAAACATTAAAGCTCGATTTTCCTTGACTAATCATTAGGATTACTTATTACTAACTCATTTATTTTTACTGTAGGCCCAAATTTCTTCCGTACAAATATCTGTACATGTACAGAAAAAACTACTACGATGACGTCATGGACTATCTGGACAAAAGAAGCCGAGGTATATACAGGGAGATTCCACGAGCAGAGACGTGGCCCGAGAGAATCATGAGGACATATTCCAACAAACTCAACAAATACGCCATGTTCACCAAACGAATCCAAGAAGATCTCGCGTTCGCGGAAATGACAAAGTCGAGTGGAAACTTTTTTTATTACCATGCCAAAAATGTATTCGATAGGCAATTCAGTCCTTTATTGCATTAAAACGTTACAGGTTTAATATAGATACATTTTTTGTTGAATAAAAATCAAAAAAGAATTATTTTGTTTCATTTCAATATCCTGTGGTAGTGTTCAGTGTTTTAGATCGTTCTAAAATTACTGATTTATACTGGTAGTAGTTGAATGAACTTGAATTCGTTCCGAAATTGCTGATTTTCATCAGTAAATTCAGTAATATCGCACGTACGTATGTAATTATATATCCTTATTTTTGCATTAGTTTTGGAAATTCATATCATATCGAAAGGTAGGTCAAATGTCTCAAGTTGATGGTCCATCACTATTGATGACGATTCGGGCTAGGAAAATAATTTTTTCCCTCTGTTGACAGGTGAAAAAATATTACTTTTTATGAATTAACTTTTTTATTATACTTCTTTGAAATCACTTTTTTTTCATCTATATTAGTAATATTTGTAAGATGATGAAAAAGCTAAATCTATGAAACCTTCCACGTTATGGAATCGATTCTCAATGCTAAAAAGTTGCTTGGCCATTAAAGATAATGACATCAACAAATATCCAAAAACCATTGCTTTCTTGAAGTGTCAAGCAAGCTATAGCTAGAATATATTCCAAAAAAGTCCAAAGTTGGTGCGTGTTAAAGAGATGATTTAATACGTTTTTTAGACGATGTGGTGACAATAATTAGCGCTTTCTTTTGATTTTCAATATTCTTACTCTAGTAGTCCCAAGTTTTTTCATTCCTACGGCTGTGAAAATAAAAATGTTCCAAGTTTCTTTTGTGTCTTATGTTTTTATTTTCAATGAAGTATAATAAAAGTATCGTTCATTACACGTCCAGAAATGATTTTTCACAAGCGCACGGAAAAATCCCTATTTCCAGACTCGTAATGAAATATACTTTTCCCTAAGGTAACTTTTTCGCTATAATTTTTGTGACGCTGATGCTTCTATACTAACTCCGGTGAAGTCAGATATAACTCGATCGGAATCAGAGATTTTTTGACTCAATATTATTCAAAATAACTACCAGACAATCACTAAATTAGCAATGTTTTAATCAAATCACATAGTTAAATTGACAGATATTTGAATAGGTACTTCAAATGTTTTCTTTAGCAACCCAGGTCTAATTCCCGCTATAACTTTCTGGTGTTAATTAATTGTAATTGTTTTTTCAATATTAAGTCGTTTCTCCCGTCACAGAAAAAAATTGTGGTACTCAATACAGTTGGTGAAAATTGAAAGGTTGATTTTATTTTCAGACCGAAATTCCTCCCATACAAGTGTATCTACGAATATCGCAAAAACTACTACGACGACATAATGGAAGTAATATCCAGCAGACGCCGTGGTGTCAAAAGAGACATCCCACCTGCGCAAACCTGGGCAGAGAGGATGTGCAGGTTGCGCAGCGACCCCTTGTGGAGACTGGACAAATTCGACAGACATCTCGACGATGTCAAGTTGGTTACCAAGACGGCAATCAGCGGGGATTTCTATAGTTACTTTACCAAAGATCAATTCAATAGGCGGTACTCGAAATTATTGTATTAACGTTGTCGTTGTGATATACAATGGCTGATTATTTTTCATGAAGACTCACTGCCCCCTATGCTGATTAAGGAAGGAAATTTGTAGCTCTTATAAATAAATGAATATGTCACCCCTCTCTTCTATTTACGAATGAGATTCATCAAATAAAAAATACTTTTTAAATTAAGCAACTACTCACTATACCTTATCATTTGAGATACATCTGTCATAGTGCAATTGACAAGTTCAGCCAGCGTTGAGAGAGAGAAAATATGTCTGCCTGCCCTAGTGTTGTCTTTGTCGTCAAGATTGTAACTTAAAATAACGAAAATGTTATGATTGCGACGTAAAAAAAAAGAAGAAATCTATATAACACATTTATAATGTGTTTGGAGTCATTCAACAAGTATAAGCTAACAATACAATAGGAAATACGAGAAAAAAACCCAATTATTCAAAGGTTATATACGTCTTCTTCTTTTTTACGTCCCAATCATAACATTTTCATTATTTAAAGTTGCAGTTCTCTCTCAAAGCTGGCTGAACTTGTCAATTTGATATCAGATTAGGGATTGATCTAAATGAAACAGTTGTATAACATTTGATTGATGCATCGGCATTTTTATTTTCATATTACATGTAATAGACAAGAAGTTTCAATGATTAAATCCACAATCGCGCAAGACTCAAGGAAGATCAAGACATATGTTCGGTGTTTGTACAATTTTTTGTGCCTAAGACCCCTTGGACGGCCTGTAGTACAAAAACTAATTTTGATAAAGCTAAACGACTAGAATTTATGTATTTTCGAGTTGTATTTCTAGGCCTCTTTTTGCACGTTGTAAAATTTTCACATGGTCAATCGCACAAAAAATCGCCAACAATTATTCGAATATGAACGATTTTAATGAAAATAATTCTAATAATATCTAATGCAACAAGTACCTACTAAAATGTAGGTTATTCTTTCTTAGTAAAGTAATTTTCAAGTTTCTGCAGTTGGCCATTAGTTTAAAAATGTTGTTTCAACCTTAATTCTTAATCGAACATATCCTATTTAATTTGAGATATGATAGAAAGGTGCAGATATTAGGAAAACTCCCTTATAAAAATTCAAGAAAATCATTCGATAAGTATAGTTTGCGGTCTCTTTCTACGGGTATATTTTTGAATGATTATTTGAATATCCCATAAGTGTACTTATACTTTATCGACAATATTCCATGATGAAAAAAAGGTACAACATAACTTCTTGTGATACCTCATCAGTTACTTCTCAGCAAAGGAATCGATTGATCTACCAAAATTGCATTTATTCAGGAGTTTTCCAGATCCGAAACAGGTTTAAAAAGGCGCAGGTGAGGATGAATGGCTGTACAAGGTTCTCAAAAGACTACTTAACTCGACTCTGCCCAAGCAAAGACTCTCAATAGCTTTGAAAGGTTTTCTTTGATTTTTTTCTAATCAAATTGACTCGAACGATATGAAACACCTTGTATGGAAAAGTATCACCATTCAATAGAAATTGGGATCTTAGATTCAGATGTGTGTTGCAAGATCATTAAATAAGTACTCAGTTTACTCATTTTTAGCATATGCCATGAATTCTTGGCAACCAATGATGCAATCACAATCAAAAAGTGAATTATTATCACATGACGAATATTACATATATAAAAGTGAGAATCTGATAATGCAGAACACTTCTCATTCGATTTATCATTATGAATTTTTAATAATCATGTACCTGTCATCGCTATTTAGGGTCTCTTCATCCCGGTAAAAGCACCAATTATTTACCATTAATATAACGATAATACATGGAATTTCAGAGTACACCATCTACATCGATCATTGCCTCGAATCACATAAAAACTTTGAAAACAGTAACATTTAATTGATATCTTTTTAATTATCAGGAGTAAATGGGTCACAGTTATAGTGTGAGGTAAAGTTACAGCACAAAGAAAAAACAATGACAATTCCTAGAAATTCAATATAGTTCAGTCAATCGATCATCGATTGATGAATTCACCAAGTCAATACTATTTGAAACTCTAGCATCATAGTAAATAGTAAGAGAGATATCAATCCTGATAGGATTAATGTTATTGCTTTGAATATATTCAATAACAAACTATTTCAGAAAAACATAAAAAGACATGCGACATGAGGATAATAAAAATATAAATAAAATAATCTACACGTAACTGATCTCGTTTTCAAAGCAATGAAAGTGAAATATGATTGTTATTTTTTTCTTGATGCTGCAATATATGTTTACTAGAAAGGTGATGTCGTCAGTTAATGATGAGAAACATTGTATGGAATTCTGTTGGATCAATTTCAATACCGGAAAGCTCAAAAACCACTTCATCATGATATATAGTCTACTCAAACAAAATACATGTTTCCATTGAATAACAATCCGAGAACTATCCATACGAATACACCAACAAATATTCCACCAAATCATCATTGACTGACTCTGGAAAGATTTATGCTTAAAAATTCCTGCTTATCAATATCATCAATTTAAGTTTAAATATATTATTACTAAATCTATGCGAGGATGAACTAACAATCCACGGTGTTTGGAAAATCACGTGATGTCCAAAAATTTTACTGAAATCCATCTATATCCCATCCAGTACTATTAATTCGAGAAAGTTTTTGTGGTACTTTCTAGTAGATCTTTTTCTGTCTGATAAAAAAATTGTGATAAAACATATTATATTTGTTCAATCTCAAATAATTTATGCCAGTAAATATAGATGTGTAAATAAAAAATATACATTTATTTTCATTGGCGAAATACAACAAAAAAAAAGTGAAACACTCCACTTCAAATCATAATTTTTATAAAAACTTGAAGGTTCATTCGTCAACTTTTATCTGAAAATTGAGATAGATTTATTGACAAAAATAATACAAGAGCATACAACCTCCTTCTGTGTAGATATTTAAATAGAGAAGGAGTTTCCTATAACAGGTTAGGATTTTCCAAGAGAAAAAATATTGACTCCATTGGTATGACGACTTCAAGAATGAATCTGAATTTTTGTACATTTTCTGTATATTTTGGTGCAGGATGAGTCACAAATTAACTTTCTCAAGTTAGTGTAACAAATTATTTCGACTGGCTTCGGAATGTCAATCAATATAAAATCGTATAATATCAAATCACTATGCTCATCATCATAAAAGTTGAATAATACATGTTTACATCGTAACTGGATTTTTTTTTTTCAGAATGACGCATGTGAATTCGAAATAGAATTCCATTTCGTTGTATTACAGTGTCAAATTGAAACAAAAAACCCTTCTTCAACCATCAATTCCAATATCTTTGATTGTTCGTTGAGGTTTCAGTAAACTTTTTTGCTACATCCTAAAAAAATCTATCATTTTAACATCCGGGATTTTGTAGAGTTATCCTCGCGATCACACAAGAATGGTAGTTATACAGGGTGATCGGTTCCAATAGAAATCTTATTATCGTCTTTTAAATAGAAGTAAACCTAGAAGCTTATAGGCAGTCTATATATATATATATATCTTAAATACAAGAAGCTTATAGGCAGTCTATATATATATATATATCTTAAATACAGAGTGATAATACCAAACTTATGTTTCCTTGAATTCCTGATTAATATTTTAATGATTTTTGACTAGCAAAACGAATGAACTAGCACCTCTGAATTTGAATTGGTTGAAATAAAATTGTTTGCAAACATTACTCACACATAGGGTTATAAAAAATTTTTATGAGAGCTTTCATATAAGGTCAGAATTTATATTATTTGAGATTATTATTGCCTCATTCGTCTCCACAATAAGAATAATTCCCCTTGTTCTCATAGGTTTCAGTAGTGTTGTCATCATGTGCTCTTTGAATTTGAGCAAAGTCAGCTAAATAGGAAATAATCTAGTCCCAGGAGACTAGATTCTAGTCTTGAAAAGTCTAAATTGTTTCCTATTTAGCTTACTTTGTTTCATAAGAGCAAGTTTCATGAATTCAATAAGGAATTGATAAGAAGCCAAATACCAGACTCAAATCATGAAATAAAAAATACTAAATTTTCAACAGTGTTGTTATCAAGTGGATGAAGACATAACTATCAGAATATGAATATCACAGTATTCTGACAATTCACTTTTTCCAAGTTGGAATGAAATGAAACCAAACAAACCCACTGAATACATGAAAATACGACAGCGATCGTATTTTATAGAGTTTTCAGGTGCCCATCTAAGATTTTAGTGGTCCATTGTGGTTATTAAAGTGGAAAAAGTTCCAGAAAAGATTCTCATCAGATCGCATGGATGCTTTCTGAATGTATACAAAGTCAGGTAAATAGAAAAGAATCTAGTCTCAGGAGACTACATTCTAGTCTTGAGAGTCTAGATTGTTTCCTATTTACCTTACTTCGATTCATTAGAGCAACTTTCGTGAATTCAATAAGAAATTGATAAGAAGCCAAAGATCAGAGTCAAATCATGAAATGAAAACTACTAAATCTTTGCCGGATTCATCAGAACTTTTTGGAGAAATGCGAGTTCATCGTTTACATCGATTTTTGAACGGAATTGAATTGTTTACTTTTGTATATCATGCCTTATTTAATCACGAATAAACAATAATTATCAAGACAATCTTAGAAGATGCATGAACATATTTTTTTTTCATTAAAGTATTATCACACCTATTCGAATTTCTCTGATCAATTATGCATAACTGCTGGGTCATTTATAAGTTTCTTAATTCATAAGAGTAATCATGGAGTGAGCGGTAATAAGTGACAGTTTCCTCTATCTGTGACTGTCAACATCAAACGTCAACGGGAGAAAATTGTTATTTCCTTGAAATTTCTTTATCGAAGTAATCGCCGCAAAAACCCAGAAGCACCAAGTATTTCTACTCTCCTGATTCTTCAACTTCCTATTTCAAACACAGACACACAAATACACAATGGTGACAGTGACATTTGGGAGTAAATTTAATTTATACACGCAGGCGCACATTAAAAGTTGGAAACTTCAAGGCTATGTAAATGACAGCCTTACGAGATGGCTAATCTATTTCTTTCGCTATGGTTCAACTGTCATGAATTGTACTTTAAATATATGTTAATGAAATAAATTATGCTAATGCATCCGCTAAATCCGCCTTAAAAGTCACCTTTCAATAAATTATCATTTCTCTATCTGATTTAGAAAGATTTCTAAATCCCAGAGATGCAAGTAGAGAGAACTCCCCTCTGTCAAGTAACCCAACTTTAGAGGAAATCTGAGACTGACTTTCTCGCTCAGTTAGGTAAGAAATGTCAATTTCTCTGTCAAGTAAAATCAACACGAAACGAACTGAAACAAAAAAACACGACCGCCCGAACCGACCATCCCGAAAACAACTGAAAAGGTCCGTCAGTCGGTGGACTGTGACGCATGCGCGCACGCGACTATTGCGCCTGCGGATCGCACTGCAGTAATCTCACTATGGAGGGGTCGCTCTTGGCGCCCTCTATGAACTCCTCGAGGCTCAGCTTGCCGTCCTTGTTGCGGTCCATCTGGCGGAAGATCTTGTCGGTGCGCTTCTCGGGCGTGCTCTCGTCCTCTGGCATCTTCATCACTGACCCCACCATCTTGTAGATGGCCTGAAACAACGGGAGGGCACTTTGTAAACCTCCTATTTCAACTTTGAAACCTTATCATAATGAGCTCTTATTCAACTTGCAATGTGTTGTTACGATATTTTTTCTTTTGGGTTCGTCAATTCGAAACATTCGGTGCAAAACTAGACAATTTATTCCACTATACAGGGTGATGAAACTCAAGTTGGCACTATCGCTAACTTTCTTTATCATCGAAGATACGAGAAAATAATATATTTTTTCAATGGTACACATACATGGTTTTTATAAATTTTATCCTAAAACCATAACGAAGTTTTGCATCTTTAAAACTCAACCGACATGTATTATCTTCAAGTTCATGAGACTTGTCGAATACCTAAAATGCGTATAACTCTTTTCATTTGTGGTTTTAGGATGAAACTTTCTTCATTATAATCATCATAATCTGACATATTTTTACTTAAATACAAGATGGATATAGGATGGTGAAACAGCTCTTGAATTAAAAAAAATGGAAAAGCCATAAATTGGACAACAATTTTAGAAAGAGAAATAGTCTATCCAATTAGAATATCAAACATAGTTTGAAATGAATGTTTGGTAGACTACGAGCAGAAAACAACTACTTTCCTGGTAAATACCACGCAGAACATTGAATTATATCTGCTCGTAATCCATGCAACGATTCACACTGTGAATGCAGATCGCAAATGTTTCTTTCTTCCTAAGACGTGACAAATTCACATCGGGACAGGCACGCCTAACAACCTACAGACCGGTTTAGGGCTTATTGGCCCTCATCAGTGCAGGGTAGTTATCCGAGTAGAGACCGTAAGATCTCCACTCGAAGCGTTGCCTGTCCCAATGCACCTTCGTCGCGTTTATTTGACCGCACTGAGCCGCGTTCCAACAGACAATTGGAAGTGGCGACACCATGCGGCAGAAGAAAGAAACACTCCAGAAATAAATCTCCCAAATCACAGAACTTGGAAGTGGCATGGTGTCGCCACTTCCAATTGTCTGTTGGAACGCGGCTCAGTGCGGTCAAATAAACGCGACGAAGGTGCATTGGGACAGGCAACGCTCCGAGTGGAGATCTTACGGTCTCTACTCGGATAACTACCCTGCACTGATGAGGGCCAATAAGCCCGAAACCGGTCTGTAGGTTGTTAGGCGTGCCTGTCCCGATGTGAATTTGTCACGTCTTAGGAAGAAAGAAACATTTGCGATCTGCATTCACAGTGTGAATCGTTGCATGGATTACGAGCAGATATAATTCAATGTTCTGCGTGGTATTTACCAGGAAAGTAGTCGTAGTCTACCGTAGTCTACCAAACATTCATTTCAAACTATGTTTGATATTCTAATTGGATAGACTATTTCTCTTTCTAAAGCTCTTGAATTGTTTCTGCGAAAAACTTGTAGACCGTTTGAGAAGGTAATAATATTTCCGCGACTTGACTGAAGATGGAGGTGAGATCGATTATCGAAGAAGATTTCTGTTGCTCATGTATTTCTGTGGTTCGCATCTGTCAGACATGAGTTGAAATGACATCAAAGCACAATATTTTCAGTGAATCTGGAATAGTTATCGATATTTTGACTCTTCTCAGTCATTTTTCATCTAGAATAGATGAAAGTGATAAAAAGATGACAGATGCAGAGTGTCTGTTTTACCGACACAAGGTATGTCGCCATCTCTGATAACTTCAGGAAATAATTCTACGGTATGAAATCAAGTAGGCAAAGGTCTACAGTTTATTCTAGTGCTTGTTAATAGGAAGCTGTTTCACCATCCTATATCCACCTTGCTTAAATAGGTTCAATACCAGGAAAAATAATAACGCATTCCAAAAAGAAGAAAAAAATATTGTAGGTACGTATGTCCTCCTGAACAAGAATCCGAAGAAGAAACGATTATTTCGTGAATACACCATTTGAACTATAACACCAAGGTGGATATAGGATGGTGAAACAGCTCTTCAATTGTTTCTACGAAAAACTTGTAGAGAATGTAGTAATATTTCCACGACTTGAATGAAGATGGCGGTGAGATCGATTATCGAAGAAGATTTCTGTTGCTAACGTATTTCTGTGGTTCACATCGACAGACGTGACTTGAAACGACATTAAAACAATATATTTTAGATAAATCTTGAATGAATATTGATATTTTGACTCTTCTCAATCATTTTTCATCTAGAACAGATGAAACTGATAAAAAGATGACAGATTGAAACCTTTGAAAAATAATGACTTCATGGTATTAGAGTTATTTGTTCTTGTAATATGCAGATTATTCCTATTCCTCGTAAGGTAATTGTGAACTTCTGCATTGAAAACTATGTAATTTTTTGAAATATGGAGGAGCCAGATTGTTCAGAATCTTGTATATAAAAACCATACTGAAATAATATAATCTTTGGAAAACTGTGAGCCATTGAAGTGTATCCAGCATAACATCAATTGGGGTATAACGGTTTGACTTTAATATGATACGCATTCCACGATTTTGGAGCTTTTGAAGCTGGGATAGTTTGTTGAGGTTAAATGTATATAAAATTGTTGCACAGTAGTCAAAATGTGGTTGAATAATGGTCTTATAGACAGTGATTTTGGTTTCTATTGATATATTGTTTGCAATTCTTGAAAAAAAATATAGTTTCTTAGATATTTTATTCTTGATGTATTCAAAATGATCTTCAAATGATAATGTATTTTCTAGCTGAAAGCCCAAATACTTTACTGTTTTGATTATTTCGATTCTTTCATTGCTCATCATCAAATTTATATCATCAAAGTACATTCATAGTACTGAAAAGTGATGAAATTTTCTAAACTTTTCCAAAAAAGAAATAGTTTGAATTGTTTCCGCGGAAAAATTTTCATTTGTATGGTTTTATATTCATGTTTTATATTCATGTTAGGATGTTTCCCACAGACTTATTATATAAAGAAACAAAAATCCTTAATATACAAGCAATGTATGCTAACCAGTGTTTACTTCGTCTCTTCAACGACCAACAAAAAACACATATACTGGAAACAGATCCGCAACTAACTTGAAAGTGAGAACTGAAGTCTTCAAAAAATCTGTCACCAAAAATTCCTTTTTCTATTATGCAACAAGGCTTTATAACCATTTACCCACTGAATTGAAACAAATAAAGATATATAAAAAATACAAAATACTAATTAAATCTTATCTGATAAATCATCCAGATATTCTAGATATGCTATCATAGAAATAAAGTGAATTCCAACCTTTTCCGCTGCTGAAAATGAAATTGTAATTGTATCATCATCATTATACTCTGATATTACACATTATGAAAATATAACAAAAAAAAATGTCTCATTCAGTCCTAGATATTTCTTTCTCTCTGCTTGCGATTGATAAAATAAAAATACATTATATAAAGTAGTTGGGGGGCTACAATCACAAAACAAGTATTTAGTCGGAGTGATTGTTGCCTGCCTATACTTCTTTTATATAAAATCGAATGTAAAACATAGAGAAATGTATTATTAAGAAACTGAATAAATTTGAGTTTGAATTTCTGTGATTATTTCATTCATGCTATAATACACGTTTTTGATTGGTTGAAATGATTGTGTTGATAAGCAATAACACCATGTTTTCGATTTTGTATTTCGGCTCCTGATTGGCTATTGGATACCTACATGCTGTGTTTTCGTTTCTGTATTTCGCTTTCTGATTCGTAGGCAGTAGGATAGTTTAATCAAACAACGACTTACTAGTTGCAATCTGTCATCGTATTTTCCGATTCCCTGGTAAATAAATGAATGCCACTACACCGAATTTTCGTCTGAACCATGATAAACACACACTATTACTATGTATCCACTTCATTTTCAACAAATTATGGATAATTTCAGCAAGAGTTAATCTAATGTAACCTAACCACACAAATTGTGACTTGTGACAACAACCAAAATGAATTTAGCTCAGTAGTACCTAGTGCATAGGTAATCTTGCCTACATCATACAATGGCATTAATGTATTGTTGGTTGCATAACGAATCTTTTTGTGTCGAACTACAATGCATAATCAAAATATCTAATTCCATAAACTGTACGTTTAAAATAGGAAATCATCAAAATGGCTTTGATTTTATTCATGAAATAATCTGAACAAATACAACTTGTGTTATTGATGATTATCGAAAATTCCTTCTCTTTTTCGAAACAAATCGAAGGAATTTGTGTTTCGATAATCATCAATACACTTGTTGTATGTATTACATGCGAAAATTTCATCGAAATCGGTGCGAGTTCCCTTTGCTGCAGGTTTACCCGAGAGGACACACTCACCGTAACTATCTCAAGCATCTCCTGCCGAGAGATGTACCCGTTGCCATCGAGGTCGTACATGGAAAAGGCCCACTTGAGCTTCTGCTCGAGCTTGCCCCTCGAGGTGACCGACAGGGCGCACAAGAACTCCCGGAAGTCGATTGTCCCGTCTCCGTTGGCGTCGAAGGTGCGGAACACGTGCTCAGCAAACTTGGACGCGTCGCCGTACGGAAAGAAGTTGCCGTAGATCTTCTTGAACTCGTCGACGGAGAGATGGCCGCTCGGACAGTCCTTCAGGAAGCCCTTGTACCACTCCTGGATCTCGGCATCTGAGACAGATCGAGCAACATTTTTTTTTATTTCGGCCACAGGTCGAACCACACTGCGATTTGAATATTTTTTTTGGTGCCATTGACTCAACTAAATGTCCTACAAAATCATGTACTATTCAATTTATTCAAAAATAATAACATGTTATACAATTATTTTGCAGTTATAGAGTCACACCTGAGATATGGGATCTGCTACTGGGCAAACTCAGACAAAGCATCAATCAATATGATATTTAAGCTCCAAAAAAGAGCTGTCCGGTATGTTTGTAGGGCTGGCTTCAGAGATTCATGTCGTCCACTATTCAAATCACATAAAATCATGACCCTTACCTGTATATTCATACTAAACTCGGTGTGTTTGATGTTTAAAAAACATAAGTTAAATAGAAACACCATAAGAAACCCTCGTTTCCTGACTAGACAGATGGGTTATTTGGATCTTCCTAAGCCCAACACTACACAAGTTAAGAATTCACTGATTCATAACTCAAAAGCAGTTTTCAATCATTTATCTCAGAATATCAAAAATCTAAATTCAGAAAGAAAAATTAGGAAAAGTGTCGTAGAGTTACTGTTTGATAAGGCATACTACACTTTGGATGAGTTTTTTAACGATTCGCTTCAAGTGTAAAACTAATGCTTTGTCTTTGTTGTCTTGTATTTACCTTATAGTTTTGTATGGTAGGCTGATGAGCGCCTTGGACGCATGTTTTTACTTTTGTTATACTTGTTTTAACTTTTTTTGTGATTTATTTGTTTATACACATTAATCTTATCTCATCTCATTCGTCTCGACTAATTTTTATACTTCCACTTTTATACTTTACTTGTATTTTGTACTTTCATTAGTTTAATGATTATTTATGACACTTTGTCAATGAGAAGTTATTCTTAGACAATGAAGTATCTATTTCCAATTAAATTATGTGGTAATAATGAGTTCGTAAGTTCATTTTCATAAGAGTAAATATGCACCTAGGCAGGGGCGGACTAACTGATGGCGGGGCCCTGGGCTATGTTGAACAACTTTGAACGCTACCCGTCATGTCGGATTAAGGATATATAAATGTTGTAATTTTAGTTATTCATATTTTGTGAACAAAAAAAACGGAAATGAAAAATAAATTGATTTTTTGCGCTATTTTACGAAAAATCGTGGATTACACCATAATTTAAGGCTCTTTTGATGTGACTCTCTCGATCTTAGCCTAATATGGCAGAATTTTCTCTTTCTTCTTGGAAAAAAATACAGACTCTGTTTTTTAGGTATGTGCTATGTGAATCGAATATTGAAGACAATAATATCATAAAGATTATTCAAAACTTTTATTCCACCCTATCGCTATTTCATTCTCAACTTTTTTTCTTCAAAAAATCGCCCTCAACCGTTGAAAAAAGAGAAATTTTATGGAAATTCTGAACAATTTGAGGCTCTAATTTCAGCTTATTGCCGAATGTTCTGCCTCCTGAAAACAAAGAGTAAAATATTCGATGATAGGCTAAAATGAGAGCCTTAAAACTATGGTGTATTCAGGTTTTTTGAAAACTTCCTTATCCATGTTTGGTTCTGTAGCTCGAGTGCTGTAAAAAACGGATAGGAAAAATTTGGCAATAGGTAATAAACTAGCCTAAAGTGGTTCTGCTTTCAATAGTAAAAGGAGCCTATACCAGGATTTGCTTCGAACAATTGCCTCATTATGAGTTAACGATTTGGTATTGACAAAATTGAGAACTAGTCCTATACCTGTCTTCCCTCTTTGTAGGTCTATATCTATATTTTTAATTATTTTTATATGAAAACAGCCGTTCCGCTTCACAATTTGTTATGAGTAACGTCAGACATATTTTTGATGAAGTGAAAATGGAACAAATCGACAATTTTCTCGCAGAAGCTCCGGATGTAATATATCTAACGTTCAATTGAATAAACACTTCATTTTGAAATATTATATTTGCGAATACAAAAACTCACTTTTAGCACTGAATTTACATAAATTTTTAGATTTTCAAATGGGACACCTGGTATATTTTCAGTTTTTTTGTCAACGTCACATATATGAAACATTTTATCGAAAACAGTAGTTGTATTTTTATGACTGATAGTTCTTGTGCCTATAGAATCCCTCGAAGACAAAACCTCTTCTCATGTGATTTCATCGCATTTTTGTTGAAATTTTGTACAATGTTTGGAGCTGTATAATCCTTGACAAAGACAATTGACAAAGAAATACTTGAATTCGTTGTAGTAGATTTTAGCCTGCCCAGAATTTATTTTTGGCCTACCCTAAACATTCACTCTGGCTACGGCCTTGCACTAGCGCTAATAATTTGTTTGTTGTTTGATGAAAAAACTTTCAAATTTAGAATTTCACATTTCTCGTGGCCATACCAATTTCAATATTTCAAACCAACTCCAACTGATATTAAACGTTTTCTATTCAAATTCCTTCTTCCAGGAGTTCATATGAGGAATCAGTGTGGCTTATTACTGTCACCTATACTTCGAAGGTAAGTTTCTTGAAGGATTTTCGATTTTTCGTATAGGAAGCTCAAAACCGAGGTTAAAACTCACCACGTAATGCGAGTTTCATGTTGAATTCTAATAAATGCTAACGACCCGACAGCTTCACATCAGAATTTCAAATCAGCATGCCTTGAAGAGCGTCTAATATTAGGAGACTTGTGGGGTTTGGGAATGTCATCAAAATGGGTGGAAGACTATATTTAAAGCCTTCGGGATTTAGATGTTTTTCGCAAAATATGACATTCATTAAGAACCCCGAAAATATTTTTCTTCAACTGGAACGCCGACAAGATTTAAAAAGATTCAAACTTGGTCCCAATCGGCCAACTAAATTTCAGAAATTCAAAATTCTAGCTAGAGCTTCAGAGGTATGAACCCATTTTCGCACCCTGATTTTCTATTAAAATCAACTTCCAATTTATTATCCTCCATTCTCGTTCTCTACAGTAGGTATATTTATATAAAAAATGACAAATATGTCGTCGACATATCGTACAAATATACAACCATCTTAGAAACAATGACTGTTGTAATCGTTTTTGTCCCAAACCGAATCATTATTTACCATTTCATAGACTTACTGTTAAATTTAGTGTTAAAATCCTAGAATTACTCACCAGAAAATTCTGTATTTTGTTTGAGATCTTCTAGAACTTCTGGTTTGAGCTTGCTGTTCTGCTTTCCCATGACTAGATGTTCTATTCAGCCTTGCCTTAACCTCGAATCAATGCTCTGATTGTTCCCTAGAACGCAATCAAAACATGTTAAAAATACAAAAAAATTCGTGATCAGTAGAATTTGGGTGCAAGTCTTCAGAGAAATGTTTTTTTAGCAAACTTTCAAGGTGCGACGAGTGAGATGATTGTCTCTAGAATCTCTTGATAACGGGTATGTGGAATAAAAAGTAGGTCTTGGAAGATTTTGGTATTTACCTGCATTATATTTAAGATTGATTACATGCTGTCAAAGAGATGCAATGTCCATCTTTACAAAGCTATGCCAAGTCCATCGAAAGAACTACTCCTCAACATTTGAAGATCTCAATAATTGTTCCAAAAAAAAGTACAAATTTGTTGTGTTGTAACCATCAAGTGTCTGAAGAATTCATCAATCAAATCAATTTATGTGATTTTTGCATCCGTAACATTACTGGCATAGCTCTGTAGTTGTGATTGAAAATAAAAATCCTACTTTTGGGAAAATTAACTGCAAGATACTCACGTTCTTTCAAATCCACGTGGAAATGTTTAACTCGTGAATTCTCTGATGAATCGTATTATTTTATTCGAATCTTGTTTGATAGTACACGTAATACATCAGAAAAATACATACCGTTGTTTCGAAACATAATAAAAACGTACCTACAACTGAAATCGTGCATTCTCAATTCAAGTTAGGACATAAAATGTTATTTTCAACGCTGCTCTATGAAAACTAAACACGTAGGAACTGATCGATTTCGCGTATCATGGCCTGTCGAATTAAGAAATATTCCTAGGTAGGTACTCATTTATGGAATTTAATGAGCTCATATACTTATATATCTCAGAAATAATGCATACACAAATACGTATTGTACAAAGAGTAAAGAGGTAAAGATAACTTTTTGATAGCAAGCACTTGACGCTTCAGAAATATGAACTGCAGTTACTCTTATCTCAGGTAGCATGAAACGCGAGAAAAATATCAATATTCTGACACCCTACATATGTTTTTAGTTTCATCCTACAACAAATTATTGAAGTGATTTAAATTTGAATAATTCAATCGACAATGTGAATGACCATGGAGAGCTTGAAAAAATCAGATTAGATTGATTTAATGCAATTCATGGAGAAAAAATAAACCACCACATAGAAAAAACGAATCTAGTTTAAAATTGTGAGCAAATACATTCGAACTGACCATTTGGTGATAATGTTTCAGTAACATTAACTTTCATTTTGATATTCACAAATATTTGAATTTTCTTCTATTACAATAATACAAACAAAAAACTACGGCCTCCAAATATGTATATCATTTAATTCTCATAATATTAAGTGATAAAAATTCAAAGATATCTGCCATCAATATGCGTTTATAATAAATGTATACTGATATTCATCGCTAGAAATGCATCTGGTCTCTTATAATCGATACAATTTCATATTTTCCAAATCGGAAATAATGATCCTCTGAAAAAAATCATCGAATTCCACATTGGAGAATTTCAAAGCTGAAATAAACCTTCTGTTTTAAATCAACATGATGGAATTCAACGCATTTTTCAAATATCATCGGTCTCCTCGTATTTGAGAACCAAGACAATCTCAGAAACCCATCAATTGTCCATGTTCTGTACATTGATAATTCCCTTAGTAGATACGAGTAATAACTATCGTAAAACATCTAGATTGTTACAGTTAATTTACAATATGTGCAGGTAGAAAAATATCATGGATAGACAACTGATATAGAAAAAAAACTCAAAAGAAATTCACTCACCTACCTGTCAAGTGATTTGCAGTGTTTTTTATTATTATACACCACAAAACGAGATGAGAAATGAATTACTATCATTGATTTCAATCATAAAGCGTACCGAAATTACTGTCAGAAACAGTGAAGAGTAGGATCAAAATAAAATGGATGAGATTCAAGATTTTGGTATTTTTCGTCGATAAAAATACGAAACCAATTACCTACCTCACATCAACTTCACCTATCACAAAACGTTAATTACAGTGCACAAAGAAAACAAACTTTTGATAAGGATAGTGTAAAAAGAGAACTGGTATGCTTTTTCGTAGTATTCAGTCATTTCTGGATAGGCAAACGCGAGGATTGTTCAGTTGAGTGGATATTGAGCGACTGAAAAAATTCAACAAAAAAATTGACCAAGGGCGTTACCAAAGGGGTCAACAGTGGAGTTTTGAAATAAATATTTCCGTCTGGAACAGTCGAAGAATAATGAGAATAAAGCCGATAAAATCAAGATATTTTGACACCAGATTCAACATACTGGCATGAGCTAATTCGTGAAGGCTTTTCAGAATTCATCCCCACACTATATGATTGAAATCAATTTCCATGCGAAATAGTATTCGAATATAATTGTAAACATTGAATATCTATCTACTCGATATGTGCGTAAACTGTCACCGAAATTGTAATTCCAAAAAACACAAAAGAACAATGTTAGCATAAATAAAAAAAATCTCACGAATGGGTGAAGGAGAAAGGTTTAACTTATGGTCTAATCAGTGAAATTGAAGTTCAAGCATAGTAGAGATGTACGATATGCATAAACTGTTTACTACATCCATTTCAGCAACGTCTATGGGACATTTGGTTTTACAACACAATGGCAACTATGTCGAGTGGAGACATCGTTGCCGTTTTACTATCGCTGGATTGGTTGCTATTCTTCAAGGATTTTACCCTTAAATCTTCTGGTCCTTGGTTATTATTGTGGAATTGTTGTAATAAATTACACCGTCAATTTATGTGATATTTACAGCCTACAGATCAGTTTTGTGAAGATAAAATCAACTCATACTTTGTAGTTGAATTCAATAACGTTTATCTGGATTTTGATGATAGAAACATTCAAAATGTAGCCAACATGGGAAGTAGGATGAGTCCGAAGTCAATCTCCTACTTTGATGAAACTCCAAATCAGAAGTGAATAGATGTCAGAAATGAATGTAAAGGAATGATCTATAGAAATTTGACTTGACATTAAATATCGAATATAATTCAATCAATTTTTGTTTCTACAATTATGATGTGGTTGTCAATGTCACATGTCCCTTATCCCCACCACCATTGACGTTCAACATAAACATTCTACTGATGATGGATTGTTCAAATATGGGTTTACACTCCTTTCCATTTGCCACTGAAATTATTGGCTATTGAATTTTCTGAACAAGGCATTGGTTAGTTGATATAGGACTAGTGACACGTCCCTTAATGCATACAAACTTTCAGATTTATCCATAGAAATATTCATCTTGAACATATCTGAAGAAATGAATAATTGTATATAATTATGTAAATTTAATTGATTGTTACTGTTAAAATCGATATTCCCTGAATTGATTTTCAGTCAAAACATTGATTTTTTTGTCCAACATGATATGAAAGGTTGTAGGGTCCTACTTCAACATGACAACATCGAAAATGTGCATTGAAGCAAAAATATTTGATGAAACTCCCAACCAATATTTTTGTTTTCGATGCAACTGCATACTCAGAAGTCGAGACAGAATGGCCAAAAAATGGTATATTTTGAAAAAGGTGCTTAGTACATTACTTAGAGATGACAATCTTATGGGCATATTCATAGCGAACAAACTAGTCATATACGGCATAATTATTTTGAATCACTGTGTACCGAATGTTCTGTTCATATAGGAGAAAATGTACACTTTTGTAGTATCTACGTTTACAATGGTAGGTGAGAAAGCAGAAACATTCAATGTCTCAATATCGAGTGATCAGGACCAATCCATTGGCTTGTATCTTTGCTATTATTTCATCAAGATTACATACAACTGATATACAGGAGGTGAATTGGTACTGATGGACTACTTATGTTTGGTTCACTTTCATTACGGAGCAGCAGTAAGTTAGACTACTTGAGACCAAAGCAATGGATTGAACCGGTGGCAACGATGTAAAGTAAATGTAGTGGTGGCTTTTTAATGGGACGATGGTAATTCTTATTATTAATTAGGATTATATTATAATATTTATTTAATAATTGACTTTTGACATGTCTTCTTTAGTTATTTGGTCTCACATTTGGAACTGATTATTGAATAAGGACGTATAACCATCAATCTTGTATTAAATTTATATTCTGCCTATTGATGAGTCCACTAACTATCAGTTAGACTGAAATAACTTATAAATACTAAATCAATGTCAACTTACCAAAATTTATTATTCTTATTGTGCTATTATGTCATTCATTTAATTCATTACCATTTATAGTTATAATAAATGCAATGATTATCACTTTTATTTCTTAATTTATCTTAAAGGTTTAAGAGGAAATTGAAATATTAATTTTAAATGTTAACAGTACCTACTCATAATAATTCACGTCTTTTTATGTAATGTCAGAATTTCAATCTTGCTTGACATTCTTTCATGGAACTATCCATTGATTGATCATTGACAAATTGTTAGAATTAATATTCATTTTGAACTTAAATTAGGTGAAACAGTATTGCCTCAGTAAGGCAATACAGTTTCACCGAAAAGTTGGATATTTGTTATTTTTACTGTACCTTATTGCTGATCACTTGAATAAATAAATCTAATTGAAATTTCAAACTGAAATTTCAAAATTGAATCATTTACAATTTTATCTGTAAGTGGTAATTTAAGTTTATTTTCTTTATTACCACATGAAATTCAAATTTTTGTCAAGTAGACAAATTGAATGGTTTGTTGTTTTGATTTTGGAAATATTGCATTGGGTTAAAACATATTGATTTAGCTCAAATATTGATTATCACATAAAACGGAGCAATTATTAGCCAACTAGATCCTGATATATAGCCCGGACCACGTCAACTATGACTATCTGGCAGCTTTTTATAAAATCAAACACGTTAACTTGAAATGTCCACTCACATTCTATGGAAAGTATTTTATTTTGAAGTTATACTGCTTGTAAGAATAAACATTGGTGATACAATTGCAATAATAATCGGATGGTTAATTTACTGCCAACATTTCGAATTTTTAATAATCGAACACCGGAGTTCAAAAATTTTCACAACCAAAAATAATTTTCGAGCCCTTATAATTTATTAAAAATTCGAAAAAATGGCGACCAAGAAATTGATATTCTGAAAATGATTAACAGCATCCTAAGGTGATGTAAATAGCAGCAGTCCATTTTTTTCGAATGCACCAATCACTAATATTCTCAAAACTTCCCAAGAAACTCTGGCCCTCTCTTTGCAACTAGTACTCCTAATATGATAATTGAAATATTCAAGAACCAAACTGCTTGATCTGGACCCTAGACGAACAAAATTCATAAACCAGAATATTTCATCTTTTTCATGACTAGCTTATTGAGTGGAAAAATTGGCCGAGTTTGAAGTGTCATCCAATGTGCACCACAGCAGACTTGTGTTAGGTCACGATGGGATTTAGTAATCCCAATTTTTATAGAACCGTAGCAATAACTCATGATTTGGGTGTAGATGGCGACACGATAGATTTTTTGAATTACAGTGACAGTATATTGACGTGACAGTTGACTGTAGAGTGACGTGACAGTTGACTGTAGAGTGACGTGACAGTTGACTGTAGAGTGACGTGACAGTAGTGACGTGACAGTTGACTGTAGAGTGACATGACAGTGGCAAATTCCTACCTACCTATTTTGTTTGCCTTTCTTTCACGTTTTTCGTCGATATTCAAGAACTCTAAGAGTGTTGAATTTCGTGTTGATTGTGTTTAGTTATCCACTTTGTTGAGATTGTAGAAGTCAATTGCATTGGGGATCTTGAGGCATTTTTTTGCGAGAAACTGTTTTGAAACTATTTGAAACAGTTTTGAAACACTCAATTTTCTTGAACCATTTGTGACGTCACACTAGATTCTGGTTCAAAACGTTTTGAAAGCGTCTCCTGGACCGTTTCAATATGGCGAACTGTCATCTGAGGTTAAATAACTATGACAAGTGACGTTTTGAAACTTTGCATTTTTTCGGCTCATATAATGATGACGTAGAGGTATAAACTGCTTCGTTGAGAAAAAATGCCTTTGGTTTAGGTCAATGTAATTGATTCAGCTGAAGATAGGGAGAATCAGTCAACGCTTTTTATTCATCAGGGGTCTAGACACCTGAACTACGATAATTTTGATCATGTTTGTGGAATTTTCTAAACAATAATTCTGGAACGGAACATAATAAGATGGAACGCTGATGCCAGGCCTGCTCATGCCGTAATAAAAATGCCCAATCATAAGCTCATACACAGTAAGATAAGCCGACTATTGCATAGAGTTGCTTGGTGTGGAAAACGAAAATGTACCACTAAATTCTATTTTCATCGATGTCATCCCCATTAAATCTGGAGCAAGCGCCGTGGTCGAATTTGTTGTGTATTTTTTGGTCACACCGAGAAAGAGTCTCTTTTTTTTTCGAAAGGGTAGTACCGACGGGGCATCTTCAAAGGGCCCTTGTCAAAGAGCTCGCGGCCTATACGCATTAAGGCGCCAGCATTTTCGATAGCTCCTCATCCTGCAAACATCCCTTCAGGAATTCGTCTTGGGTGAGTTGGCCGTCATTGTTTTCATCCATTTTGGCGAAAATGTTTTTGGCCCTTTCCTCAGCAGAGTCAGCCGGACGGTTGGAAGAGCATGCGCCCAACATATCGTAGATGGCCTGAAACAAACATGAATTATAGAGGTTTCCGAAAGGGTGTATCTGCACTCTCCACTCAAAGAATCATAACTTAATTGCAAAATAATTCTCCCATGATTATAGAACTCTATGTAAACCTCGTCCCAAATTGCCTGAAGCCAATATGAAATTATCAGTGTGAAAGCAGCCACGACTTCCAGCCACGAGTTCGCGAAAAGTTTAGGTTGGACGCCGGTCCGCCATAGGTCGTTTATGGGGAATTAAAAAGCATGGCTGGCCATGAATTTTGTCCCTATCATTGCAAATTCTCATTCAACAAGAAGTCGAAGGGAAATAATCTACAATATCATGAACAGTACCTATGATAAATCATTTCATTTTCAAATATTTGAGTGTTTATATTCCAATACATAGAAAGGTAATAATCGGAGGGATGAAATAAAACTCGTGGATGGCGAATTTTTTTGGTGAATGGAAGTTTCCGATGATGCTTTATCACTCCTATAGGTCACCCGATTTTGTCGCCCAATATTTCACCCTCTACAACCCCTTCAAATGATATCAGAGAAATAATCATAACTTGCACAAAAAACTCGTGGATGGGGATTTTTTCAGCTGAATGGAATCTTCTGATGATGCTTCATCACTCCTATAGGTCACCCGATTTTGTCGCCTAATATTTCACCCTCTACAACCCCTTCAAATGATATCAGAGAAATGTTCATAACATGCACAAAAAACTCGTGGATGGGGATTTTTTCTGATGAATGGAAGCTTCTGATGATACTTTATAACCCCTATAGGTCACCTGATTTTGTCGCCCAACATTTCACCCCTTACAACCCCATCAAGTAATATCAAAGGAAAATTCATAACTTGCACAAAAAACTCGTGGATGGAAATTTTTTTCGATGAATGGAAGCTTCTGATGATGCTTTATAACCCCTATAGGTCACCTGATTTTGTCGCCCAATATTTCACCCTCTACAACCCCTTCAAATGATATCAGAGAAATAATCATAACTTGCACAAAAAACTCGTGGATGGGGATTTTTTCAGCTGAATGGAATCTTCTGATGATGCTTCATCACTCCTATAGGTCACCCGATTTTGTCGCCCAATATTTCACCCTCTACAACCCCTTCAAATGATATCAGAGAAATAATCATAACTTGCACAAAAAACTCGTGGATGGGGATTTTTTCAGCTGAATGGAATCTTCTGATGATGCTTCATCACTCCTATAGGTCACCCGATTTTGTCGCCCAATATTTCACCCTCTACAACCCCTTCAAATGATATCAGAGAAATGTTCATAACATGCACAAAAAACTCGTGGATGGGGATTTTTTCTGATGAATGGAAGCTTCTGATGATACTTTATAACCCCTATAGGTCACCTGATTTTGTCGCCCAACATTTCACCCCTTACAACCCCATCAAGTAATATCAAAGGAAAATTCATAACTTGCACAAAAAACTCGTGGATGGGAATTTTTTTCGATGAATGGAAGCTTCTGATGATGCTTTATAACCCCTATAGGTCACCTGATTTTGTCGCCCAACATTTCACCCCTTACAACCCCATCAAGTAATATCAAAGGAAAATTCATAACTTGCACAAAAAACTCGTGGATGGGAATTTTTTTCGATGAATGGAAGCTTCTGATTATACTTCATAACCCCTATAGGTCACCTGATTTTGTCGCCCAACATTTCACCCCTTACAACCCCATCAAGTAATATCAAAGGAAAATTCATAACTTGCACAAAAAACTCGTGGATGGGAATTTTTTTCGATGAATGGAAGCTTCTGATGATGCTTTATAACCCCTATAGGTCATCTGATTTTGTCGCCCAATATTTCACCCTCTACAACCCCTTCAAATGATATCAGAGAAATGTTCATAACATGCACAAAAAACTCGTGGATGGGAATTTTTTTCGATGAATGGAAGCTTCTGATGATGCTTTATAACCCCTATAGGTCACCTGATTTTGTCGCCCAACATTTCACCCCTTACAACCCCATCAAGTAATATCAAAGGAAAATTCATAACTTGCACAAAAAACTCGTGGATGGGAATTTTTTTCGATGAATGGAAGCTTCTGATGATGCTTTATAACCCCTATAGGTCACCTGATTTTGTCGCCCAACATTTCACCCCTTACAACCCCATCAAGTAATATCAAAGGAAAATTCATAACTTGCACAAAAAACCCGTGGATGGGAATTTTTTCGATGAATGGAAGCTTCTGATGATGCTTTATAACCCCTATAGGTCACCTGATTTTGTCGCCCAATATTTCACCCTCTACAACCCCTTCAAATGATATCAGAGAAATGTTCATAACATGCACAAAAAACTCGTGGATGGGAATTTTTTTCGATGAATGGAAGCTTCTGATCATGCTTTATAACCCCTATAGGTCACCTGATTTTGTCTCCCAACATTTCACCCCTTACAACCCCATCAAGTAATATCAAAGGAAAATTCATAACTTGCACAAAAAACTCGTGGATGGGAATTTTTTTCGATTAATGGAAGCTTCTGATGATGCTTCATCACTCCTATAGGTCACCTGATTTTGTCTCCCAACATTTCACCCCTTACAACCCCATCAAGTAATATCAAAGGAAAATTCATAACTTGCACAAAAAACTCGTGGATGGGAATTTTTTTCGATGAATGGAAGCTTCTGATGATGCTTTATAACCCCTATAGGTCACCTGATTTTGTCGCCCAATATTTCACCCTCTACAACCCCTTCAAATGATATCAGAGAAATGTTCATAACATGCACAAAAAACTCGTGGATGGGAATTTTTTCCGATGAATGGAAGCTTCTGATGATGCTTTATAACCCCTATAGGTCACCTGATTTTGTCGCCCAACATTTCACCCCTTACAACCCCATCAAGTAATATCAAAGGAAAATTCATAACTTGCACAAAAAACTCGTGGATGGGAATTTTTTTCGATGAATGGAAGCTTCTGATTATACTTCATAACCCCTATAGGTCACCTGATTTTGTCGCCCAACATTTCACCCCTTACAACCCCATCAAGTAATATCAAAGGAAAATTCATAACTTGCACAAAAAACTCGTGGATGGGAATTTTTTTCGATGAATGGAAGCTTCTGATGATGCTTTATAACCCCTATAGGTCACCTGATTTTGTCGCCCAATATTTCACCCTCTACATCCCCATCAAGTAATATCAAAGGAAAATTCATAACTTGCACAAAAAACTCGTGGATGGAAATTTTTTTCGATGAATGGAAGCTTCTGATGATGCTTTATAACCCCTATAGGTCACCTGATTTTGTCGCCCAACATTTCACCCCTTACAACCCCATCAAGTAATATCAAAGGAAAATTCATAACTTGCACAAAAAACTCGTGGATGGAAATTTTTTTCGATGAATGGAAGCTTCTGATGATGCTTTATAACCCCTATAGGTCACCTGATTTTGTCGCCCAACATTTCACCCCTTACAACCCCATCAAGTAATATCAAAGGAAAATTCATAACTTGCACAAAAAACTCGTGGATGGGAATTTTTTTCGATGTATGGAAGCTTCTGATGATGCTTTATAACCCCTATAGGTCAACTGATTTTGTCGCCCAACATTTCACCCCTTACAACCCCATCAAGTAATATCAAAGGAAAATTCATAACTTGCACAAAAAACCCGTGGATGGGAATTTTTTCGATGAATGGAAGCTTCTGATGATGCTTTATAACCCCTATAGGTCACCTGATTTTGTCGCCCAATATTTCACCCTCTACAACCCCTTCAAATGATATCAGAGAAATGTTCATAACATGCACAAAAAACTCGTGGATGGGAATTTTTTTCGATGAATGGAAGCTTCTGATGATGCTTTATAACCCCTATAGGTCACCTGATTTTGTCGCCCAACATTTCACCCCTTACAACCCCATCAAGTAATATCAAAGGAAAATTCATAACTTGCACAAAAAACTCGTGGATGGGAATTTTTTTCGATGAATGGAAGCTTCTGATTATACTTCATAACCCCTATAGGTCACCTGATTTTGTCGCCCAACATTTCACCCCTTACAACCCCATCAAGTAATATCAAAGGAAAATTCATAACTTGCACAAAAAACTCGTGGATGGGAATTTTTTTCGATGAATGGAAGCTTCTGATGATGCTTTATAACCCCTATAGGTCATTCATCGGAAAAAATTCCCATCCACGAGTTTTTTGTGCATGTTATGAACATTTCTCTGATATCATTTGAAGGGGTTGTAGAGGGTGAAATATTGGGCGACAAAATCAGGTGACCTATAGGGGTTATAAAGCATCATCAGAAGCTTCCATTCATCGAAAAAAATTCCCATCCACGAGTTTTTTGTGCAAGTTATGAATTTTCCTTTGATATTACTTGATGGGGTTGTAAGGGGTGAAATGTTGGGCGACAAAATCAGGTGACCTATAGGGGTTATAAAGCATCATCAGAAGCTTCCATTCATCGAAAAAAATTTCCATCCACGAGTTTTTTGTGCAAGTTATGAATTTTCCTTTGATATTACTTGATGGGGTTGTAGAGGGTGAAATATTGGGCGACAAAATCAGGTGACCTATAGGGGTTATAAAGCATCATCAGAAGCTTCCATTCATCGAAAAAAATTCCCATCCACGAGTTTTTTGTGCAAGTTATGAATTTTCCTTTGATATTACTTGATGGGGTTGTAAGGGGTGAAATGTTGGGCGACAAAATCAGGTGACCTATAGGGGTTATGAAGTATAATCAGAAGCTTCCATTCATCGAAAAAAATTCCCATCCACGAGTTTTTTGTGCAAGATATGAATTTTCCTTTGATATTACTTGATGGGGTTGTAAGGGGTGAAATGTTGGGCGACAAAATCAGGTGACCTATAGGGGTTATAAAGCATCATCAGAAGCTTCCATTCATCGAAAAAATTCCCATCCACGAGTTTTTTGTGCATGTTATGAACATTTCTCTGATATCATTTGAAGGGGTTGTAGAGGGTGAAATGTTGGGCGACAAAATCAGGTGACCTATAGGGGTTATGAAGTATAATCAGAAGCTTCCATTCATCGAAAAAAATTCCCATCCACGAGTTTTTTGTGCAAGTTATGAATTTTCCTTTGATATTACTTGATGGGGTTGTAAGGGGTGAAATGTTGGGCGACAAAATCAGGTGACCTATAGGGGTTATAAAGCATCATCAGAAGCTTCCATTCATCGGAAAAAATTCCCATCCACGAGTTTTTTGTGCATGTTATGAACATTTCTCTGATATCATTTGAAGGGGTTGTAGAGGGTGAAATATTGGGCGACAAAATCAGGTGACCTATAGGGGTTATAAAGCATCATCAGAAGCTTCCATTCATCGAAAAAAATTCCCATCCACGAGTTTTTTGTGCAAGTTATGAATTTTCCTTTGATATTACTTGATGGGGTTGTAAGGGGTGAAATGTTGGGAGACAAAATCAGGTGACCTATAGGAGTGATGAAGCATCATCAGAAGCTTCCATTAATCGAAAAAAATTCCCATCCACGAGTTTTTTGTGCAAGTTATGAATTTTCCTTTGATATTACTTGATGGGGTTGTAAGGGGTGAAATGTTGGGAGACAAAATCAGGTGACCTATAGGGGTTATAAAGCATGATCAGAAGCTTCCATTCATCGAAAAAAATTCCCATCCACGAGTTTTTTGTGCATGTTATGAACATTTCTCTGATATCATTTGAAGGGGTTGTAGAGGGTGAAATATTGGGCGACAAAATCAGGTGACCTATAGGGGTTATAAAGCATCATCAGAAGCTTCCATTCATCGAAAAAATTCCCATCCACGGGTTTTTTGTGCAAGTTATGAATTTTCCTTTGATATTACTTGATGGGGTTGTAAGGGGTGAAATGTTGGGCGACAAAATCAGTTGACCTATAGGGGTTATAAAGCATCATCAGAAGCTTCCATACATCGAAAAAAATTCCCATCCACGAGTTTTTTGTGCAAGTTATGAATTTTCCTTTGATATTACTTGATGGGGTTGTAAGGGGTGAAATGTTGGGCGACAAAATCAGGTGACCTATAGGGGTTATAAAGCATCATCAGAAGCTTCCATTCATCGAAAAAAATTTCCATCCACGAGTTTTTTGTGCAAGTTATGAATTTTCCTTTGATATTACTTGATGGGGTTGTAAGGGGTGAAATGTTGGGCGACAAAATCAGGTGACCTATAGGGGTTATAAAGCATCATCAGAAGCTTCCATTCATCGAAAAAAATTTCCATCCACGAGTTTTTTGTGCAAGTTATGAATTTTCCTTTGATATTACTTGATGGGGATGTAGAGGGTGAAATATTGGGCGACAAAATCAGGTGACCTATAGGGGTTATAAAGCATCATCAGAAGCTTCCATTCATCGAAAAAAATTCCCATCCACGAGTTTTTTGTGCAAGTTATGAATTTTCCTTTGATATTACTTGATGGGGTTGTAAGGGGTGAAATGTTGGGCGACAAAATCAGGTGACCTATAGGGGTTATGAAGTATAATCAGAAGCTTCCATTCATCGAAAAAAATTCCCATCCACGAGTTTTTTGTGCAAGTTATGAATTTTCCTTTGATATTACTTGATGGGGTTGTAAGGGGTGAAATGTTGGGCGACAAAATCAGGTGACCTATAGGGGTTATAAAGCATCATCAGAAGCTTCCATTCATCGGAAAAAATTCCCATCCACGAGTTTTTTGTGCATGTTATGAACATTTCTCTGATATCATTTGAAGGGGTTGTAGAGGGTGAAATATTGGGCGACAAAATCAGGTGACCTATAGGGGTTATAAAGCATCATCAGAAGCTTCCATTCATCGAAAAAAATTCCCATCCACGAGTTTTTTGTGCAAGTTATGAATTTTCCTTTGATATTACTTGATGGGGTTGTAAGGGGTGAAATGTTGGGAGACAAAATCAGGTGACCTATAGGAGTGATGAAGCATCATCAGAAGCTTCCATTAATCGAAAAAAATTCCCATCCACGAGTTTTTTGTGCAAGTTATGAATTTTCCTTTGATATTACTTGATGGGGTTGTAAGGGGTGAAATGTTGGGAGACAAAATCAGGTGACCTATAGGGGTTATAAAGCATGATCAGAAGCTTCCATTCATCGAAAAAAATTCCCATCCACGAGTTTTTTGTGCATGTTATGAACATTTCTCTGATATCATTTGAAGGGGTTGTAGAGGGTGAAATATTGGGCGACAAAATCAGGTGACCTATAGGGGTTATAAAGCATCATCAGAAGCTTCCATTCATCGAAAAAATTCCCATCCACGGGTTTTTTGTGCAAGTTATGAATTTTCCTTTGATATTACTTGATGGGGTTGTAAGGGGTGAAATGTTGGGCGACAAAATCAGGTGACCTATAGGGGTTATAAAGCATCATCAGAAGCTTCCATTCATCGAAAAAAATTCCCATCCACGAGTTTTTTGTGCAAGTTATGAATTTTCCTTTGATATTACTTGATGGGGTTGTAAGGGGTGAAATGTTGGGCGACAAAATCAGGTGACCTATAGGGGTTATAAAGCATCATCAGAAGCTTCCATTCATCGAAAAAAATTCCCATCCACGAGTTTTTTGTGCATGTTATGAACATTTCTCTGATATCATTTGAAGGGGTTGTAGAGGGTGAAATATTGGGCGACAAAATCAGATGACCTATAGGGGTTATAAAGCATCATCAGAAGCTTCCATTCATCGAAAAAAATTCCCATCCACGAGTTTTTTGTGCAAGTTATGAATTTTCCTTTGATATTACTTGATGGGGTTGTAAGGGGTGAAATGTTGGGCGACAAAATCAGGTGACCTATAGGGGTTATGAAGTATAATCAGAAGCTTCCATTCATCGAAAAAAATTCCCATCCACGAGTTTTTTGTGCAAGTTATGAATTTTCCTTTGATATTACTTGATGGGGTTGTAAGGGGTGAAATGTTGGGCGACAAAATCAGGTGACCTATAGGGGTTATAAAGCATCATCAGAAGCTTCCATTCATCGAAAAAAATTCCCATCCACGAGTTTTTTGTGCAAGTTATGAATTTTCCTTTGATATTACTTGATGGGGTTGTAAGGGGTGAAATGTTGGGCGACAAAATCAGGTGACCTATAGGGGTTATAAAGTATCATCAGAAGCTTCCATTCATCAGAAAAAATCCCCATCCACGAGTTTTTTGTGCATGTTATGAACATTTCTCTGATATCATTTGAAGGGGTTGTAGAGGGTGAAATATTGGGCGACAAAATCGGGTGACCTATAGGAGTGATGAAGCATCATCAGAAGATTCCATTCAGCTGAAAAAATCCCCATCCACGAGTTTTTTGTGCAAGTTATGATTATTTCTCTGATATCATTTGAAGGGGTTGTAGAGGGTGAAATATTGGGCGACAAAATCGGGTGACCTATAGGAGTGATGAAGCATCATCAGAAGATTCCATTCAGCTGAAAAAATCCCCATCCACGAGTTTTTTGTGCAAGTTATGATTATTTCTCTGATATCATTTGAAGGGGTTGTAGAGGGTGAAATATTGGGCGACAAAATCAGGTGACCTATAGGGGTTATAAAGCATCATCAGAAGCTTCCATTCATCGAAAAAAATTTCCATCCACGAGTTTTTTGTGCAAGTTATGAATTTTCCTTTGATATTACTTGATGGGGTTGTAAGGGGTGAAATGTTGGGCGACAAAATCAGGTGACCTATAGGGGTTATAAAGTATCATCAGAAGCTTCCATTCATCAGAAAAAATCCCCATCCACGAGTTTTTTGTGCATGTTATGAACATTTCTCTGATATCATTTGAAGGGGTTGTAGAGGGTGAAATATTGGGCGACAAAATCGGGTGACCTATAGGAGTGATGAAGCATCATCAGAAGATTCCATTCAGCTGAAAAAATCCCCATCCACGAGTTTTTTGTGCAAGTTATGATTATTTCTCTGATATCATTTGAAGGGGTTGTAGAGGGTGAAATATTGGGCGACAAAATCGGGTGACCTATAGGAGTGATAAAGCATCATCGGAAACTTCCATTCACCAAAAAAATTCGCCATCCACGAGTTTTATTTCATCCCTCCGATTATTACCTTTCTATGTATTGGAATATAAACACTCAAATATTTGAAAATGAAATGATTTATCATAGGTACTGTTCATGATATTGTAGATTATTTCCCTTCGACTTCTTGTTGAATGAGAATTTGCAATGATAGGGACAAAATTCATGGCCAGCCATGCTTTTTAATTCCCCATAAACGACCTATGGCGGACCGGCGTCCAACCTAAACTTTTCGCGAACTCGTGGCTGGAAGTCGTGGCTGCTTTCACACTGATTATGAAATTCATATTCATATGGTTTTCCTCCACATAGATTGCCACATCGTAACATTTGAAAGTGATAATCATCCCAAGACCACATTTTTTAAGGTTCCCAAATATATATATCCTGCTGCTGCTACTTATATGAGTCATATGAGTGCATATTCATTCAATCTTCGTCATATAATACAGTGCCTCATTTATATATAAGTGGTTTATAGATATCACGTCTTTCTGGAGGTTTCGGTATTCTTGGTGAATGCGCCAACGCAGCTAATTTCGTTCAACCGATAATCGACCGAACGCTGACAGTGACAGCGCGAAACGTCTCATTTTCCAATCGATTTTTTCTCGATGGTTCATTAAACGGCATATTTCCAGTTTTGTGTGAAAATTTGAATAGGGTGTTACTTAAAAACCTTGTTTATTCTGTTGAAATCGAATTTGAAGGATGGTGAAACGCTGTAAAATGTGTAAGAGCCGATTTGAAAGTGGTGACCAGAACACAACATTACACTGGTGAGTTACTCAGTGTCGTATCATTCGTTGTATAAACATTATTCACCCACCCTATAATGCAAAGCAAGTTTTCGTAATTTATAAACATTCTCGGGTTTCCCCGAGATGAAAAGTTGGTGGATATATGGGAAAATATGATCGGGAAAGTGTCATTTCCATGAAGTTTTCCCACTTATTTCGCGAGCATAGTTATTTGTCTTCATAGCCCTCTTTTTCAGTTGATTGCGATTCTGGAACGATTCTAATCATGCGCATTGTTTTTGAATTATGATTCACTTGAAGACAATGCGCATGAACAGAATCGTTCTAGAACGATTCTGAGGACAACCAAAACAAAGATAACATGCATGATATCGTATCAGTGGAGTTAACCTACCGTTGCTTTGTGTTGCTTGTGTGTTGTGTAACAAGGTTCACAGAATTTATTCTTTGTATATACGCAATGACGTTACTTGGTGGGAAACATTGATATTACACTATATATTATAAATATTTGATCGAATCATCATCGTTAATAGTTCAAAAATGATCACCAGACTACTATATTAATCATCTTTGGACTGGTATAACCTAACCAAACCTAACCTATCAACCAACTCTCTCCTTTTCCTTTCAAGTACTGACTTTCTATAAAAGATAAAATAATGTATCATTTCAAGGGCACCTGAGATAACTTTAATTTAACTAACAAATGAAGAAATCAGGCATCGTTAATATGGGAGTTAAGAGTGTACGATTTAGGTACTTGGACCATGCATTTCTGATTTTGATGAATGTATACCAAATCGGTTATTAAGAACATAAAATAAAAAGCCACATCCATATACAACCCTGTGGCCATATTCCATAATGATTTGCGAGCCTCAAGTGGGCTATTACCGGCAAATGTCAGAAACATCAACAGCAGCTTATTTACTCCATTACGTAAACTGCAGAGGCGTTTCAATAAACAAACAAATCTATTCGGGTATTTATAGGTAATGTATTCAATCATATGATATCAACGTACATGGGGATGATTCAACTGTGACTAATTATGGTGTGATTAATAAAATAACAGATGTGTAGTATCATTTGTTTAGTCCAGGGCCTTCATACACGAAACAAAATGTTCATATACAAACGCAACAACTTTGGTCCTTCGAGTCGGATAAAACATTTTTGGTCCTTCGAGCCGGATAAAATGTTTGATCCTCCGAGCCGGATTTCTAATATAGGGTAATATCTACTTTTTTATTTTTATGTGCAATCTGAGAAATAGATGCCCAATCCCGAGGCAATATTTTACGATGCCTGGAATAGCTTCTGGAATGCTACGACCACATACAAACACAACATGTTATCGGGGCCCCCCAGTTCATTTGATGAACAACATCAATCATGCCCGATACCCGAATAAACCCAAACATATTATATTTATAGGTAATTTATTCAATCATATGATATCAACGTACATGGGGATGATTCAACTGTGACTAATTATGGTGTGATTAATAAAATAACAGATGTGTAGTATCATTTGTTTAGTCCAGGGCCTTCATACACGATACAAAATGTTCATATACAAACGCAACAACTTTGGTCCTTCGAGTCGGATAAAACATTTTTGGTCCTTCGAGCCGGATAAAATGTTTGATCCTCCGAGCCGGATTTCTAATATAGGGTAATATCTACTTTTTTATTTTTATGTGCAATCTGAGAAATAGATGCCCAATCCCGAGGCAATATTTTACGATGCCTGGAATAGCTTCTGGAATGCTACGACCACATACAAACACAACATGTTATCGGGGCCCCCCAGTTCATTTGATGAACAACATCAATCATGCCCGATACCCGAATAAACCCAAACATATTATATTTATAGGTAATTTATTCAATCATATGATATCAACGTACATGGGGATGATTCAACTGTGACTAATTATGGTGTGATTAATAAAATAACAGATGTGTAGTATCATTTGTTTAGTCCAGGGCCTTCATACACGATACAAAATGTTCATATACAAACGCAACAACTTTGGTCCTTCGAGTCGGATAAAACATTTTTGGTCCTTCGAGCCGGATAAAATGTTTGATCCTCCGAGCCGGATTTCTAATATAGGGTAATATCTACTTTTTTATTTTTATGTGCAATCTGAGAAATAGATGCCCAATCCCGAGGCAATATTTTACGATGCCTGGAATAGCTTCTGGAATGCTACGACCACATACAAACACAACATGTTATCGGGGCCCCCCAGTTCATTTGATGAACAACATCAATCATGCCCGATACCCGAATAAACCCAAACATAATATATTTATAGGTAATTTATTCAATCATATGATATCAACGTACATGGGGATGATTCAACTGTGACTAATTATGGTGTGATTAATAAAATAACAGATGTGTAGTATCATTTGTTTAGTCCAGGGCCTTCATACACGATACAAAATGTTCATATACAAACGCAACAACTTTGGTCCTTCGAGTCGGATAAAACATTTTTGGTCCTTCCAGCCGGATAAAATGTTTGATCCTTCGAGCCGGATTTCTAATATAGGGTAATATCTACTTTTTTATTTTTATGTGCAATCTGAGAAATAGATGCCCTATCCCGAGGCAATATTTTACGATGCCTGGAATAGCTTCTGGAATGCTACGACCACATACAAACACAACATGTTATCGGGGTCCCCCCAGTTCATTTGATGAACAACATCAATCATGCCCGATACCCGAATAAACCCAAACACATCCCTTTCCGAACCCTGCCACCCCCACACGAGTTACGAGCATGCACGGGCCCCGGTCGATAGCAGATTTAATGGAGCTGCAAACTGGTGGTCGTTAGCATATGTTTGGGGGGGAATTGGGCGGGGAAACTAATTGGATGGGCGGGAACTTTGGCGATCTGTGACATTATAAAAGCGGAGGTTTTCGTCAGTTCCCGAACCGTTTTACAGGGCGCTTTTTTTGGCCCTCGGGGCCTCGACTGATGCACAAAAGGATGAGTTGTGATGTTCCCTAACGGAATATTGATGAACGGAATCATGCGGACTGGAATTCAAAATGAAGTTTTTGTAAACAAACGAAAAACGATAAGAACAAAGGAGTGAAACTTAACTATTTAGAAACACTCGAAATTAATAGACTCAAGAATTCAAATCTTTTGCTTAATGAACAATTAGATTTGAATTTGTTTTCCTAAAAATAGCTTATACAAATATTGTTATAACTGTGTAATTAGGTATAAATATGTTTGTTATCGTTATACCTGATGAAGCTACAGTGTTAGCGAAACATGTTGTGAAAAATATATATAAATATATTTATTTATTTATTTATTTATTTATTTATTTATTTAATTTATTTATTTATTTATTTATTTATTTATTTATTTATTTATTTATTTATTTATTTATTTATTTATTTATTTATTTATTTATTTATTTATTTATTTATTTATTTATTTATTTATTTATTTATTTATTTATTTATTTATTTATTTATTTATTTATTTATTTATTTATTTATTTATTTATTTATTTATTTATTTATTTATTTATTTATTTATTTATTTATTTATTTATTTATTTATTTATTTATGTATTTATTTATTTATTTATTTATTTATTTATTTATTTATTTATTTATTTATTTATTTATTTATTTATTTATTTATTTATTTATTTATTTATTTATTTATTTATTTATTTATTTATTTATTTATACTGACAAATCAACAGGCCTAGGCCCAATTACAGACAGACAGTTCATTACAGTAGATACTAAAAACATTAAAATAAAAACATTAAGACAAAATACTAAAATAAAAACACTACACAGGGAATGTAATACATTCAAATTCCTAAAAATACAGCTAAGTCGAAATATAAAAACAGGACATAACAACCTTGAAAGTATTAAAGTGTTAGCCTATAACTATAGATTCTGAGAATATTAAAAAGATGGGGAACAGCCTTTGATTTCACTACTACTTGAGATGAAAATATCTATATCACAGTGGTTTATATATTCATTTACAGCTTTTTGGCATTTTTCAAAAGGTGAACAAGAAGTATAACATTGATATATAAAATAATATGATTTCTCCTACGTAGTCTCACTGCAGGTACATAAATGTTTATTGCATTAAGTAAATCAGGTACATTGAGTTTATTACTGATTATGTCTGATACAAACAGCACATCACTGATATCTGTTCGGGACTCTAGTGTTTTTTGCCCAAATTCCAAGAATTGAGTTTTGTATGAGATCATGAAAGGAGATTCCTTATGTTTTCTGTAATAGAGGCTTCTCAAGAATTTCCTTTGTACTTTTTCTATCATCTCGGAGTATACACCGGTATGGGGATTCCATATGACTGATCCATATTCTAATTTAGGTCTTACAAAAGCATTGTATAGAAGTATTCTGGTTTTCCAATTGAAATTATATGAGTTTCTAAGCACAAAACTTAACATTCTGTAACTTTCCTTCACGATATTCTTAATATGAGTTATGAAACAAAATTTTTGTTCAAAAACTACGCCCAGATCTTTGAATTCGTGTACCTTTTCTAGTTTAGTTTCATTCACCCAGTACTCTGTATCAATGGGATTAATTTTACGGGTAAAAGATAGAAATTTGCATTTTATCGTGAAAATCTTATCGTTTTTCGTTTGTTTACAATCAAAATGAAGAATTTGAGAGAGCATGATGTACTCGTATAACGTAATTGCTGTATTTGTTCTGAATAGTGCTCGGGATGTGATCGATAGATGGATATGAAATGCAAGCCAGTAGCAGGATATTGGGAGAGAAAATGGCATTCATTTTACAATCCAGAAAAAGAAATCATCCAATACGAACATGTAAAGATGTTGAAACTACTAAACTGCATCAACAAATAATACTAAGTTAGTTTTCTAATTATGAACGTGATAAAATAATATCAATGAAAAATAGATTTAGCTATAGATATTATTCAATATCAGTCGAAAAATATTGTGGTTGTGTAAGTTATTGTTGCAATTATTGCAGTTCATGAGTTGAATAGGCTCAACATGTTGTTTTTAATGAAGATATCATTTGAATCAGTTTTTATTTTGGATAAATTGCGAGAATATTAGATAGAAACAGTAAGAAATAAACAAATCACATAAATCATAACTACCCAAACTTCAATCAATCACTGCCATCTTATGATAAAAATGCATTGAACGAAAAATATCTCATTGAATGTATGTAATATTTCAATGTCTGGCTGAATGATTGCTCGAAAAATTGGATGGAATCTGGGTTGGAAAAAACTTTTGATAGATTTAATCTTGAAGCCCTTTCAATTTTCCTATTTTTCATATATCAACCGAAATTTCAAGATAGATAATTGATGTGTCTAGGAGTATTTTCAACTTTTGAGTAAATTAACACCTTGTGTTCAAAATGTTCTATACTCTCATATTAGATTAGAAGAATCCATCATTTACAGGTTAGGTTAGGTTTCAGGCAGCTTTGGCTTGTTTCGCTTTCACTAGAATTTCAACTTTAGCGCATTCGCCATAATCTGAATACTGAATGTTTTTGAAAACAAGAACTCATGGAGCAGAATTGAACACACAGCTTGCAAATCTTCACAAAATACTGTTGGCTTCACTGATGAGTTTTCCGCCAGAAATATATTTTACCAACTAACAATGTTTCTAATGCAAAAAAAAAAATTTTTGTTTTGGATTATTTTCAAAACTTGTACCTTGCTGAGTAATGTCTTTCGGAACAACTTTCCTGAACACGTTTTTTTGATATTTTTTTAGATAAGTGGTGTGTTTTGATGCATAATTTTCAATTTTTTATGTAGCATTGCAGAACACAATATGTCAAATTCACAGATTTCAAATTTTCTCCGAATAAAATAGGAATACCTTGCGAATCTTTACAAAATACTGTTGGCTTTACTAATCATCAGTTTTTTGCCAGAAATGTAATTTTTTGATTTTAAATTTTTTTATTGTAAAAAATTCAATTTTATTATTTATCTCAGATTTTTTCGAGACTTGTACGTGGCTGTAAAAGTATGAAATGTCGTTCTGAACAACTTTTTCGAAAACAATGTTTTCATATTTTTTTCAAATAAGTGTGTTTCAAGAAATAATTTTTGATTTTTTATGCAGAAGCTGAACACATGAGAATTTACATATTTAAAATTTTCTCCGAATATATTAGAAATGAAATAGCTTGCGAATCTTTACAAAATGCTGTCGATTTCACTTTAATTGAAATTTGTTTACTGCAAAAAATTAATTTTTTACTTTTTGCTGGTCACTGTATAACCTAAAAAAGAATTCTTAATTCTAATATTCACTGTTAAAATAAATTACCATAAAGACAAAATATCATTCCATGCGACCACGATTATGAAAATCAACATTCCGACGTATTTGGTCCATCTAATTTCGATGAAACAAAAATCATAGGTAAAACTTCGTTTATCGCACACCTATGAGTTCGCAAAAAAAAAACGCGGCGGTCTCAAGTATTTTCGAAGATACGGCCCCATTTTGTCTCAAAAAAGCACAATTTCAAATCTCCATTTTCTGCTAATAAAAACACACAAAATTAATCCTTCTTTGAGCCCTTCTTCAAAACGTAAACAAAACATCTTTTTTCACTGATTTTCTGGTTATTTTTATTTGAGATGTTGGCAACGTCTTACCATGAGCCAAACAATCACGTTGCCAACATCATGAATACAAATCACCAGAAAATCAGTGTAAAAAGGTTGTTTTGTTTACATTTCAAAGAAGGGTGAATTTTTTGAAAAATAATAGTTTTTTCTGCTGAGAAGTGTTGGTAACAAGTGAATATATGCGTGTATAGTGTTTTTGTTCAAAGGGTGAATTTTGTGTATTCCTATAATAGCAGAAATTTGACATGTCAAATGGTGCATTTTTGAGACAAAATGAGGCCCGTATCTCCGAAAATACTTGAGACCGCCGCGTTTTGACTTCAGATTCGTGATCAGGAGGTCAAAATACGTAAGTTCCACCAAAATTTTTTCCGAACTCATAGGAGTGCGATAACGAACATTCAACTGTTATAATTTATTTATTATCTGACATTCACTGTTATCATTTATTGCTGTATTTCTTGTATGTTGTCTTGTATCTTGTATTTTATCTATTTATTGACAATTCCAAAACATGTAAACCATGTCAAAAAAGGAAATAAAGATTGATTGATTGATAAACGAAGTTTCACCAAATCATCCTCACCTGGACAATCTTGGTCATCTCCTGTATATCAATGACCCCATTCCCGTCGACGTCGTACATGCGGAATGCCCATTTGAGCTTCTCCTCTGGAGTGCCGCTCGACGTCACATCGATCGCCAGCAGGAATTCCTGCAAAGAACGAAGAGACCGTTGAATGAGTGCCGGAAAGATGATTCTCAATTATTCAAGCGGGTCAAACGATCGCCCAAAGCGAAGCGAAATCTTCAGTATATACAGTGTGTTCACCCTGAGGAGTTACCACCCCTGTAAAATAGTGTATTATGTTTTATAATGGTGGATTAATGCAGCAATTTAAGTCATAAGTTTTAAGTCGTAAGTTTAAATAAATAATACAATTACAGACAATAACCTACAAAACCGTCACAGAATAAAAAACTTCGAACGCATGCGCAAATATAATCAGTTTCAAGTGTTAAGCCATAAGAGAACAAGTGCGACAACGTGTGTTATAAAACGTGAGTCATAAACAATTTTTTATATTTTGCATTAATTTTAAGTATTTTATTGAAAAAAAAGTGGTTCAATATCGATAAATAACAAAAACATCTCAGATTGGTTGATTGGTAACAATGATGACATTGAAATATTTGAAATCTGACGCACAAGCGTAAAGCCCAGTTTACAGTTGAGCGATTTTGATTATTGCAATACCAGCGGTGAAAAATTCAATGTTGTTATTGTGTTTATTGGTCAAATCAAATCACACTCTGAATTAATATTTACCAATATAACCATTCAGTTTTTCACTGCTGGTATCACCAAATCCAAAATCGCTCAGAAGTAAGCTGGGACTAACTCTTTTGACTTTCATTTGACAGTTCGATTGTACCAACTTCCGAATAAAAAAAATGCGTATGGAAACAGAGGCTATTTCGATACGTTTGCGTTTCATAATGACTTCATTATAGAACCAAAATAGAAAAACTTTATTATTCGATAGATTTTGAGAAGATTTTTTTATTGTTGGATAGGTATGCGAAATGTCTATCAAACAATAGAGTGATTTTATTTTAGGGGTGTTATCGTGGCCACCTGCAATCAAATTTTATTGACCCATATTTCGAATATTAGTATTAAGGTTTTTTTTTTACGAAAAATAATGATGGATTCTGAATCATGATCACTTGAAACATACCTAAACCGATTTTTATCATCATAAAACACATGGAGTCCGAAAAATCGAATATTTTTTTGTCAATAGTTCATGAAAAAAAATGTACTACTTATTATGGTATTTTTGATTTTTGCATTAGAGAAAAAGATTTTTTTCCGAATAACGGTCACAGATACAAAAAATCTACAGGAAATCAAAATATTGATGTATAAAAGAATCATAAGTTGCATCTTGTATTTTAGAATCCACCAGCGGTGGACCACCAAAAAAGTTCGGGGTGAAAAAAGGGCAAGAACCCCTAAAACATATGTCCTTGTAGATTCTCAAAATCATTTGTGATGCCCAATGATGTGAGCCCTACAGCGTAACCTGTATTTCAAATTTGAGCTGAATATCCTGAAAACTGAAGGAAACATAAGGCAAAAACTAACAAATTCTTGGAATTTTAACACCCTGTAACTCGAAAACAAAAAACTTTTGAACAAAGATGTATGGGAACTTTCATAATTTCTTGAGACGCTCTAGAAGTGCGCCTCACATATAATGAAACACCCTGTATATCATGGTCTAAGGCTTCTGTTTCAACAAAAACCACAATCTTATTCTTTTTACTGTCTTTTGACTGACCTTCGTCGTTTATGCCTTGTATAAAAACCTTTGATTTTTTTCTCACGATTCACAAAAAACCAATGATTTAAAACATTCACTTTATCATTGATTAATTAGGTACACCTGGTACATCTTAGAGGTTCTCTAATCTGTGACCAAAGTGTAGGCTTCTTTTATAAATAGAATTTCAAAATTTGAGGACACTAACCAAAGTAATTCACAGAAATTCTTGCTGAAGATTTAGATTGCGTCTTCAGACATTCCATAAGCGGCATTTGCATTTATTTGCAATTAAATTCGGAATGATCTCGCGAATTTCCACAATATCTGAATAAACTTTCAGGGGTTAATCTTTCCGTGTATTCAGACGTATTTCTTCGTGAGTTTTCACAACGCCTGTACAATGTCGTATGCCCTTTTGTATTTGGAGTTGGCGCCACTGAAATAAGGGTATAATAATTAAAGTCACGCAATAACGCCATTCCTGGAATTGACGTTCTTATCTTGCTCCCCTACCAAACCAAAATAATTATCTTACATCATACATTGCAAGGTTGCATAAATAGTATAAAATGTAACATTAGCCACACGGAATACTGGATTAAAGGTTTGTTTTGGTTCACAATTATTCACTGCTGATCGAAGGTTACAATCAACATATGTTGAGTTCCGAAATTCCCAACCAGTACTGTTCAGTACTGTAGATCGTTCTGAAATTACTGAATTATACTGGTGGTAGCTTACTCAACCTGAATTCGTTCCGAAATTGCTGACTGTCATCAGTAAATTCGATAATATCGGAACCCGACTATAGTAGGGATATTCCCTATGTCAATATGAAATGCTACTGTTCAGAAAAAGTCGTCTGATTCATTCGATGCTGAAGTTGAAGATTTTTATTGTTATATTGCTGCGAATATTGAAACTGGAAGTGACGTACGTAAGCTTCGCAAACACACGAACACAGCTTATTTATAATTTTCACGATTCAATTCCAAACCAACAACAACGTTCCATATAATCTGATATATTGATCTCATATGAGCAATTCGAAAACGCGTTGCTGTCTCTTATCTTTATTCTTCGAATGAGAAAGATCTACTTAACGTCTTCGGTCAACTGAATATATGATAATTCAGTTTTCAGTTTATTCAGTTTTTCAGTTTATTCAAAAATAATAACATATTATACAATTATGTGGTACTAATGTGTTCGTTAGTTCATTTTTACAAGTATGCACCTAGGTGAGTTAACACCTGTGTGTGCAATAATACAAAATATATTGTGGGTTGAAGAAGAATTAACATAATTTAGTATTAATATGTGCAGACTACAATTAAAAAAAGATATAAAATAAATGGTAATACTAAAAATAAATAGAGATAAGAATTATGACATTGAATATATTAATATGATATCTAGTTGGTGTTAAAATTTTTAATGAAGTAAATTTTTCACAACATTCCATATATGAGTTCACTATTTATATGTATAAAGTGCTTGCATTTATCAACAAAGTGTTTGTATTTAGTTATCACTTTGATCTCATTTGGTAGGAAGTTATAAATTTTCGGTGCAAGAGTTGTAACAAACCTTTGGTTTCCATCATATTTTCTAAATGGTATTACTATATGTTTGTTTGTGTTCTGTCTAGTTTGGTAGCAATGGTTCACAAAATCTTTGTTTGTAGATTTATAACAGAAGATGCAGTTACTAAGATAATATAAGCATCGGACATTCAAAATCGATTCATTATAGAGAGAATGTGTGGAATATAGTCGATTTTTGAATGATATTATTCTCAGTATATAATTTTGTACTACATTCAGTTGTGTTAATGCATTGTCATAGAGCCCTCCCCATACTATGATTCCATAATTTAGGAGTGATTCGACTAGGGACTTGTAGATTTGCAAAAGAAGTTTTTTTGTTAAGATTTTGCGTATTACATAAAATTTATGAATTAATCTTCTTATTTTATTAGTTAAGTCTTTGATATGATTTGTCCATTTTAGATTTTTGTCTAGAGTTATACCTAAATATTTTATGGAATTAGTCTCTTTTATTATGATATTATTTATTGTAATAGAATTGAACTTTGGTCTATTTGCATTTGTCATTGAAAAGGCAATATAGAATGTTTTATCAGAATTCAAAGTTAATTTATTTTTGTCAAGCCAACATTTTACCATGTGCAATCCATGAGGCACTTTATTTTTAACATTTTCCCAATGTTCACCTTTGAAGAGTAGAACTGTGTCATCTGCATAAGATATAGAGATACCATTTATGTTTAAATTTAGCAGTGAGTTGATGTAAGTTATAAAAAGAAGTGGACCAAGCACTGTTCCCTGTGGAATACCTATCTTAATTTCAAGGGGGTCACTTTTAACATTTCTGATTTTAGTTATTTGTTTTCTATTACTTAAATAATTCTCAAAAATTTCCAGTACCAAACCTCGGACACCATACTGCTCAAGTGTGTCAATAAGTTGTTTATGTGGTACGGTATCGAAAGCCTTTGCGAGATCTAAGAAAACAGCAATTGCTTTCTCATTGGTGTCAAGACTTTTTTTTATATTATTTACGAGTTCAAATATAGCATCATTTGTGCTAATATTTTTCATAAATCCAAATTGATTGGCGTTTAATACATTCACTGAAATAAGATAATCTAGTAACCTATTTTTGAGACATTTTTCAAATATTTTTGAGAAGGTAGTAATGACACTGATGGGTCGATAGTTACTTATATTAGTTTTAGAGCCCTTTTTATGCACTGGTGTTATAACAGATATTTTGAGTTGGGATGGTACTTTGCCTGTTAGAAAAATTTGGTTTATAATGTGAATTAAGGGATCTAAGATGAATTTGTGATATTTTTTTATCGTTTTAGATGATATATCATCCATGCCTGGCGCACTGTTATTTTTTAGTGTACTGATATGCATAATTATTTCTTCTTTAGAAACAGGTTTTAGTGTCATAGAATTCATTAACGAGGGGTATTCGATTTTGATATTAGTGGTGGGTTCCTTTATTTGTGTTGCCATGTTCAAACCAACATTCACATAATAATCATTGCAAAAATTTGCCATGTCAGTATCATTTTGGAATTGTTTTTCATTTTCATCTAAAATTATTATATTGTTTTTATTTTTTTTTCATTCTCATTTGCTGCATCTGAGATTATTTCGTAAATTTTCTTTATGTTGGTGATATTATCATTAATCTGGTTTGTATAATAATTGTTTTTTACATTAATTATAATTCTGTTGAGATTATTCCTGTATGTTTTATACTCTTGAAGTAAATTGAGATCATTTTTATTCTTTATCAACCGTCGCTTTAATTTGTCTCTATGCTTGATAGACTCTATTATTCCTAGTGTAATCCAGGGTTTCAGTTTCTTATGTTTTTTATAGGAAAATTTTTGTGTGAAGGTACATTTATTTTTCAATGATATGAAGGTATCAGCAAAAAGCTTGTATGCCATTTCTGGGTCTTTCAGAGAAAGAACATTGTTCCAACAAGTTTTCCTTATGACATCCCCAAACTTTTCCTCGTCAAACTTGACTATAGTTTCCAGTTCAACGTTTGTGTTGTTATTTCTAATCTCATTTGAGCTGATATTCAAGAAGACTGGGAAATGATCTGTAATATCTGTATCAATGACAAATGAATCAAGTGTTAATGTGTTAATACCAATATTTTTTCTCACGAAAATGTGATCAAGGCAAGTGCTAGTTTCTGAAGTTACTCTAGTGTAAGAATTTATGTAGGATTTGAACCCAAAGTATGATAACATAGATAAATAATTGTTATTTGTTGGTTTTGCAGGATTAAGAATGTCAAAGTTGATATCTCCAACGAAAATATCTACGTAGTTCTTTTCTAAATTGTTAAAGTGAGATTCTAAATCAGTTAGGAATAGGTTATCATTTATGGAGGGAGATCTATAGCAAGGCATTATAGAAAATTGTATATTAGATAATTCAAATGTGATATTACTAATTGTTACCTTAGTTATTGGTAGAATAGTGTGTTTTATGTCAAAGTTAATGTAATCTCTAATGAAAATAAGGACGCCATCATTCTGGTTGATGGTGCTGTTATTGTAGCAAGTTTGAAATCCAGGAATCCAGGATTCCTATACTTCGATTTTTTTTTCATTAGCATCGTTTCAAGAAATTCAATCTATTGATATCATATGATAACCCTTTCCACTATTGCGTCTGCCAAAATATATATTTATCGTATATTCTATTGCGAGTAAGAATAACCTAAACTTTGAAATCAATAACAATCATAATAAGCGCGTGAATAATTTTTCCTACGACCATCTATGAAAACGTCAATAATCACACTGTTTTGTTATTCAGAAAGTAGCTCATATCACCATGGTATTGTTTATTTGAAAGAAAAAAAAAGCACAAGTGGTGATATGAAACAAGGTGGATATAGGATGGTGAAACAGCTTCCTATTAACAAGCACTAGAATAAACTGTAGACCTCAGCTTACTTGATTTCATACCGTAGTAATATTTCCTGAAGTTATCAGAGATGGCGACATACCTTGTGTCGGTAAAACAGAAACTCTGCATCTGTCATACTTTTATCAGTTTCATCTGTTCTAGATGAAAAATGATTGAGAAGAGTCAAAATATCAAAAATATATTCTAAAATAAATCTAAAATATATTGTTTTAATGTCGTTTCAAGTCACGTCTGTCGATGTGAACCACAGAAATACGTTAGCAACAGAAATCTTCTTCGATAATCGATTTCACCGCCATCTTCATTCAAGTCGTGGAAATATTACTACATTCTCAAACGGTCTACAAGTTTTTCGCAGAAACAATTGAAGAGCTGTTTCACCATTCTATATCCACCTTGATATGAAAAATATCACAACGGTCGCCTGTCAATATAAGCGTTCTAAAATCAAATTCATATAATTTATTGAAATTTCTGTCTCGTTTTGAATTATACCAAGAATTCTGTATCTATTAATTTCAATGTGTCTGATACATAACCTCTGAATTCACTTTGAAACTGTTACCTATACTCTTTGCTGGAACTATTTCGATGTTGATGACATGACAGCGGGTGAGAACATTCAAAAGAGTACGGCTATAGTTTTTTGCGCGGCTTGCTGCTTGCATCAGTTTGATATCACAGTATCACCAACGAGAAGATTCTTTGGTATCACAGATGTTTGCAAAAAGTCAAGGACGCACTAACTCGAGTAACTCGTACGCGCTTGCGAACTACATACTTCTATAGTTCTGTATTCCTGGTTGCGTGATTACTCGCGCTAGCAGGCGTATGGTGTCAAGTTTGTTTATGTACGCTGGTGTCAATATCAATAAAATTTGTCCAAACTAAACTAACTCAATCAATCAGTAATTCACATAATGAGGAATTGTCGGAGAAGTATTTAAATATAATCTTGAATATGGAAAGAAACAGTACTTGATATCGAATCAAAACCACCTGAAATTATAGAGACCGTTCAAGTTATATTTTTGACAAGACCTCCCGCGAAATGAAAGTATTCGGAGTCGTAGGAAAAAAAGTGTACAAAACTCGTTGGAAAGTGCATTTCCTTCACTCGTTACGTTTCCGCACTCACCGCTACGCGGCTCATGCTAAACGACTACTCGTGTGAAATATGTCACTTTCCACACTTGTTGTGTAATATACTATTGTTTTTCTGTTATAGATGGATTCTTAATTAATATAATGAATAGCTAATGCATTGATATTGATTTTCAGGGTACACCTTGGGTCTGTACGACAATCATATTATATCTCATTCAGTTGGTAAGTAATTCGATGATACCAACTTTTTATCACTCCATAGATTTTGAGCGTTCCTGTAAGATGACTTCAGTAAAGAGCAAACGCAAAATGTCAAGATTTGCAAAAAAGGACTACATAGATTTCAAATTTGCTGTAGCTGAACAACTCATGAATCAGTTTTCAGTCCATAAGATGCTGATAGTGGTGGTAATGATAAGGACGAAATTCCATACAGAAAACTCCTAGTTATTATTGAAAAATGATTCGTAGAATCAAATGCCAATCCACTACCGGTTTTTCGAAAATAAGAGTTTATTCAAATGTAGGAATCCTGGATGCAGAAAATTAACATTTTTTTTCATCTTCTGCTTGCAAAATATCACTTTTTTGTAATATAGAATGGAATTCACTCTACTATTTTCGTTAGAAATTAATAAATATTAGGCTTTCCCCATTTTGTCACAAAATGAAAATTATTCAAGATTTGAAAATATGAAAGAAATGGTGAATTTCATTAGGTACTGAAGGTATCAAATGTGATACTAAAAATTAAAATAAAAAGTTCAAGTTTACCAATATCCTAAATAACATATGAATTCCTTGGAAATCAACATGCTTGGGTCCGAAGAGGCTATACACAAAACTTATTTATGTTAATGCAATTAATGATAATTTAATGTAAATTTTTCAAACAGTCCTATCTGGAAACTGGAAAATGTGAGAAAGTCTTCTAACATAATTTTCCTTTCTTGCGGATAAGAGCCCTGCTATATATTCATTAGGAAACTTCGCAGTTGGCTCTCTAATTTTACCCGACGATCCGCATAACTCGAATAAATTTTAATCTCCCACTCTTTACACTCGGAACAAAAGAAATTTCAGCAATTTTTGAAAGTCCCAACAGGGTACACTAGCAAAGAGCAATATTCGGCATGCTCGAGTGAAATTCATTATTCTCTCAAATCTCTTAAGCTCAATTTATAAACTCCGTTGCCGTAGCTAAAGTTGACGTTGCCGTTCCAAAATGTATTGAGGAGATATCCGACGGCATCTGCGGAATTTATGAACAGATGTTTTTTTCAGCATATTCCATTAACGAACAGTAACTGCAGCGTCAACTGTAGCTACGGCAGCGGATTTTATAAATTGAGCTTTAAAATTCAGTGACATAAAAAATTAAACTCTGTTCACAGAAAACAAGAGCTTCCATCAAGAAAATTCAGTTCTTTAGATTATTATTCCGAGTAAATCCTCAACTCAAACAAATTTATGTTGATTTCAACAAATATTTTACAAAATATGCGGTTGAAGTCTAAATTGAGTAATATACAGGTGAAAATAAAAGTGTAATTGCATTTTCGAATAAATATATTCAAGAATCTCGTACCCTTCATTTGAATAGAAAGAAGGGACGAAAGAAAAGAAAATTGCTTTTAGTGAACGAATAGGTAAATATTTTTGAACAATCCATAGAATCATGAAATGTTATTTCTTCGCTGTGTATAGTACTTACGATCCATTAATTGGAAAAGTTAGAAAATGTTCTACATTTTCATTGTGAATTCATATCGCCTTTGTAATGACGTAGAAAGCCTCGGAAAATGAAATACACGAGGAAACTCGTCGAGCTGAGAGTAACTTTCGAGATAATTTCATTGCAGTAACAGCGAGAGGCTGCTTTGCGAATTTCAAGAGCGATCATTTTCATCTCCATATTGCCTTTGTTAACGGCCACGAAATAGCACAATGTCAGCACCAACTTCTACAGCGTGCGAAATTGTATTTTTGTCTCTTTGACATGTGAAGAAAAAAACCTTTTTCGGCAACCGTCCGGAAAGTACGTACTTTCCAGACGATTTTTTTTTTGGGAAAGTGGCATTTTTCCGGCCTAGTCCGGGAAGTACGTACTTCCCGGACTAGGCCGGGAAGAATCACATCGTTGTTGTCATTGTAAATATGAAAATCCTGGTAGTATGGTTTTGATAAATGCAGTTGATCATTACCATAGCAGCAAAATAACGACTGACACCTATCTGACATAAAATTAGCTAACATTCAAAAATTATCAGATGAAAACAATCAATGTGAAACGGAAACTTTACCTTCTTGTTCTGACTTCAACAAAAGGCACTTAAATATACCAAGCATTTCAAACAAATTGAATCCATTCAATATCAACAATTGTTCTAATTTTAATATAAATAATAATATAAATAAGAATTGAAATGTTCGAAATTTTGTTCTAATAAAGAAATGTGTTTCTTTGATTCGTTATTCTACACGGTTGCCGAAAAAATTGTGTACGCAACACGCCCGAAAACAGTTTTTTTGGACTCGCAGACTTCCAGGACTCGCTACGCTCGTCCTAGAATTTTGTCCACTCATCCAAAAAAACAGTATTTTCTGGACTTGTTACGTAAATTACTATTTTCTACAACCGGTTTACAAAGTAGCCTTTGGCGCTTTCGAATCTCAACACAAAATTGAAGTTTTCCAATGAATGTCATTAAGTGACAGCATTTGCGCTCGTGAGCCAAAATATTGAAAAAACGCTCTTGCATGATTTAAAATAGTGACTGAAAATTATCTAAGCAGATTTATGTAGCAGAAGAATAAGCAAAAATTGTAAATTTGAACCTTCAACCAGATAAATCGAGGAAAACCATAAATTATGATTTTGAATTCATGACATGGTGCCATGAAATGTTTGAATGTCAAATATATCAGAGTAAGTATCCTAAACTTATCGCAATTCTCAAAAAACGTTGAATATGAATCAAAAACAATATTTACTGAAAAAGGTAAATTTCATTATACTTCATACTCCATGGTATAGTTTGAGAAGCACCAGTAGTAGTAGCAAGGTGGATATACAGTGTCACACATAAAGTTTTTTTCATGTGCTACTCTAAACCTGTCAAATTTGAAATTTTTTTCGGAAATACTCAAAAAATCTGTTTTTTTGGAAACTTCGAAAAATGCCAGAGAAAAAAGTTGCTCAGTTTCCAATTTTATACATTTGTTCCAAATTTGGACTCTCTACTGTCACTTCGACTACTACTGAGTGAAAATTTTATTTCGATTTGATCAGTACCTACTATTTTTATCCCGAGATGTTGCATTAGTCTTGTATTGTTTAAAATAACGAAATTTTATATCATGTCTAGTACAAATCGCTGGAACGAAAGTCTTTTGAATAGTTATGAAACTGTAGGTCATTGGTTAGTTTACAGAAAAGTATGATATTTCGGGTTCGTTTGTAACTGAATTATTGGTCAGAAAAATAATCAAACTGGATAAAAATCTATTAAAAAATAAATACGAGTGTAATAAGAATGAAGAGAAGTTCGTTTATTCGATTACTGACATATTAACGTCCATACATTGAAAATCCACATCAGTTTAACAATGAAATGAAAAAACTAGATGAACTTTGCAACAACAAAGACGAATTTCTGGAGATGCATTTTTTTTCTTGTTACAGGCCAATGTGGGTATTTCCTGGGCAAGATATGATATTTGAAGTCTCATATTCATCAATATTATGAAATTTGAATCATGTTTCGTTCGAATCGATAGAGCGAAAGATTCGAAAAATTAAAAAAAAATGGAAAAAAGTCGAAGTGACAGTAGAGAGTTCAAAATTGGAACAAATGTATAAAATTGGAAACTGAGCAACTTTTTTCTCTGTCATTTTTCGAAATTTACAAAAAAACTGATTTTTTGAGGATTTTCGAAAAAAATGTCAAATTTGACAGGTTTAGAGTAGCACATGAAAAAAAATGCTGTATTTTACTAATTTTTCAAGCACAAACTACCTGCGAAGTCAAATTTTCTCAATATCTATTAATAAAAAAACATTCATATGTCGCGAACTTTATGTGTGACACTGTATATATGGTGGAACGAGTCCCATTGAAAGGCACTAGAAATATTTGTAGACTTCTGCCTACTTGATTTTGTTGAATTTCAATCATAGTTTCAAACACTAGTAATACTTCCACGACTTCATATAGATGGCGCCACGTCTGCTGATTCCGCATGATGAATATTAATTTTCACAATTTTGATTTTGTGTGACTTGTTCAATCAATATCATGATTGAACAATCGAACAATATTCATATTTCAAGCCAAAACCACAATTATGAATGATCTGTCACTGTCACTTGAACACGAAACCATAGAACACGGATATTAATAGAAAACTGAATGTTCGATATTGATATCAAATGCGATATTAACGCCATTACCAAACTTTTAGTGAAATATTACCGGTGTTATGATCTTTGCTAAACCAGTCTACAGGTTTTGACGAAAAACAATTGAAGAGTCGTTTCACCATATCTATATCCACCTTTAGTAGTAGTCATAAAGTATCGAGTTTTTTTGCCGCTACGAGCTATTTTCTGAAACCGGTTCGAACATCGTTAGGAGCTAAAATTAAACTTCAAATCCTAGGAACTGAAAATGAGGTAGGCTAGCAGTATTAATGGCACGCCTTCAAATGAAAACAATAAGGTTAATTTTCGTACTTCGAAATTCCTATATACTCCTAATATTTTTACGAACGCACAAGTAACACATCTCACTTTTGAGATAAATATCGACACCCTCTAAAAACGGCAGATATTGATAACGTATGAGCTTTCGATGAGCTCTCTCCATACATCCTGAAAAAAAAAGTCGAGCTCAGCCACTTCCAGCATAATTTCATTGCGATGACAGCTAGAGCCCTACAATTTCATGAAAAAAACCTTCGCTCCAACGAGAACCCAGCATCCCGAATAAATTAGATTTCAGCCCCGGCCGAGGTTGAGAAGATCAAGAGCAGGGGATGAAAGATGAACAAAGCCAATCTCGAATGCAGTTCGAGCAGCTACGCTAGGATGGAATTAATTGTGAACGAATTATCATCACGATAAATGGGAGATCTTGCTATTGAAAAGAATACGGCATGGAGAAGCCTTTCCTTTTGTCTACTCGAGTTATTTCTATGGCAACCAGTAAGAAAAAGAGGCTTTTAACGTTTCCGAATTAAAGGGAACGAAGAAAGCTACCGAAACTACATCCGATGAATTATAATACGTGATATTTGAACCACCAGATGACTGTCAGTCAGACAGAGCGAATACAATTAGAGAGAGATATCGAAAGCGCAAAATTTGAAGGTCCAGTCATCGATATGCGCAGGCGCTGAAATATTGATCGAGTATTGTTTACATCGTTGTCATCATTTTGTTGGTTATGTTACAAATGTTTTCGTTTTACACGATTCACGATCCAGTATTTCGAATGGGTTTATGTTCTTACAATGTATAACATATTTTCCATAAACTATAATTCAAAAAGGAAAGTAATGAAGGTTTCGAAGATCACGGCACAGATTAAACAACCTGTGACCATACCTTCATTACCTGGAATGTGAATTAGGTACAATAATATGTTTATTGGCAATCATTACTGTGTATATGCATATTGCAAATAATCTTCAAGTAAATCGAAAGATATCAAATTACATTGTTTTTCCAGAGGACGAAAAACTGTGAGTACTTGTGAGGATTGAGTGATATTATTGACTTCAATCACACCTTTCCATTTGATGAGAATATCACCATTTTTGCTATACCTTTGCTGCTACATCACATTTCATGTTGAGGAATTTAGATTCTGATCATTTATTAGATGATTGAATCTTTTTTTATTTTTCTGATGACAATAAATGAGCTACATTCAAAATATTCGAATAACATCGTGAAATTCATTCAGAGTCCATCTTATTCCTCATAGACACTAATTTCTGATGACAACTTGTTCATGATAAATCACTCAGAAGAAGGTTACCTTTCATCACAGATCTTTTATATTGGTGTTGATTATGCATTACTGAAATGGCAACATTGCACATCAGTAGTTCCAGCGGTGCAAACGACTATCCGGCAACTGCGTTGCGCAAAATTTAAAGGTCCGAGGTAAATGAAAACGGATATCGGTACATAAAAAAATGTGCGGAGTGTCTTGTCTATAAAGTCTTCTAATCTGTGTTTGAACTGACTTACTTTGAAATCTATGTAGCCATTTTTGTCCATATCGAATGTTCTGAATACGTGATCACAGAACTCCTCTGCATTACCAGATGGGAAGAACATCTTGTACATGTCTACGAATTTTGCGGGTGTCAATCGGCCGTTAGGACAGTCTTGCTGTAACAAAAAAATAACCATTAGATTTTGATTTAGAGTAGGCAAAAGACAATATGAAGCAGAACCAGGCATTGATTGTCTTCGGTGGGTTCTAAATTGCACCAAAATTTATTTGCTCTCAACCAACAACTTTTCATTTTGCGGGTAAAAAGTTGTTACACAAATCAGCTGCAGCTGCCCCCCCTATTCTTCAAATTGAAAGTAATTTATTAAAACTTCGAATTGAAGATGATTTACTTATATAAAACATGGGTTTATACAACTTTTGAATTACATATTTCCAGAATTTCATAAATTTATTATGTGTCGTATAAAAACATTTCTTGTTTGTTTGTTATTAGTAGTATTATTGAATATCTCGGTTTGATGGATTCAATCAGCAATTTCATCAAAACAGTGTTTTTATTGAGATTCATTTATCAATTTCAGCTGGAAATGTGGGAATTCGAGGATACTCAATGAAAATGTTCGAAAACGCGTATACATATCTCTCGATGGATTTTATTGTATTACTGTAAATGCGGAATCCAATCAAGCTGATGGAAATGGAATATAGTATAAATTGTGTCATCGCAAATGATTTTGATTTGAAATATTGTGGCAATAAAAAGTCGAAAACGAATGAATATGACATATAAGAACGTTATGGAATTCAACGATTATAAAAAATCCATTGCAAAAAAAAAGTTTGTTTTGATGCCAACTAAACAAATAAAAAAATACGTTATGGAATTCGATGTTCTCATAAAACGAATGTGAATATTGGAATTATTTTTTTTTATTCACTGATAAGTCACAGGGTGGTATATGGAATACCTACTTTGATAAAAATTGTATTCTCTACCCTTTTACTTGAGCAAAGAATACGAGTTGGGCAATATTTATAGTGATTGAATATGAGTACGAAATTTAAAATAGTTTGGAATGGTGTATTTATTCAGGTCATTGAGGTTTGCATTCCTAAATGCACGTGGAATTCCTAACAGACAGTTGACAAGAAAGTGAAAGTGATACTATTATAAATCAGTTGCTTTTACGAGGGACTATGAATAGATTAAAATATAGTAGTTCATAAGTTTCCGACCCGTCACGCAACATAAAATTATTGAAAAGTAGTATGTAAAACAACTCGTAGAAAATGCTTGATTGTTTTGCATTAAAACTATAACTATTTATCACAAATTTATACTGCTAGGTATTCAATACAGAAATCGTTGATAATTCCTGAAAAATGATAACGTTGGAATATAGCTATTAATATCAAATACCAAGCAATGAATATAATTCTGATGAATATAAATTTCAAGAAATAATTTTTCAATATTTGGTGAATTGAATTAAAAACTACACCAACTGTGATATACCCCCGAGAATTATACAAGCTCATCACAAATAATCACAAAATAAAGTTGTGGTAAACGTCTATATACTCATAATTTTACACCTGTCGATCTGTTTCTTCTATATTCGTTCTACCCTTACTAACAAATTTCGTCTTCATGGTTTTCTCTTTTTTTCTAATTTTCCTTTCATAATTTAATTTTCTCACCAAATAATAACATCAATCGGACAACCATTGATATTGTGTGAATATTTCGATGTTTTGTGTAGTTCAAACGGTTCAAAAAAATCAAGATTCTTTCTTCTGGCTCTGGCTTCGTTACTTCCTTCACAAAATTCAAAATTGTTCACTTATTGCTTCACAACGAGATGTAAAGGAGGATTGGGGAACAAACAAGTAGAGGGGATGACTCGACCCAACCCTGTAATAATGAATATTAAGAATTCCAAAAACTAGTCCACTAATGAGGTGTGGACGTGATGATTAGGAAGAAGTCTCGTGGGATTAACTCACAATAGGCCTAATGTGGTGAAAATATTAGAATAATAATTATAATTGAGGGTGAAATGGTTTGTTCATTCATTATAAGCTGAACGTATAATTTTCCGAGTTCACGAACATACAACTGCTTCGTATTTCACACAGAGTGTCCCAAATTCGATGTTTACCATTGGAATCCTGAGAATCATAGGATATGAGCAGAATTAAAAAAGTTATTGACAATTCAACAATGGATTTGAATTTGTTGAAAACCAGGGTTATAACTACGATATAAAATCCGTTGATATGGAAAAACTGACATTTTATATTTGCCTTTTTGATAAAATAGGTACTTACCCTAAAAAAATAAAGGTGGCGGCCTTTTTTATGTTCTCCTCAAGCATTATAATAATAATTGTTGTACATGGTACAAGTATAACTATCCTTATATTGGTTTTTCCTCAAAATGTATGATCTATGAACTGCAATTTACTGTTTTTAAAACAAAGTGAGAGTATTCATTTCTGAACTTATGCATGAAATTTTCCGAAAAAATTAAATTTTTTATACGATAGAAACTATCATGCCCCCTAGCGATGGATGTATGAATTTGAAAAATATTTCCAGCAATTTTTCTTGGTCGATTTACTTTGAAAGATTTTTTCCTCAAACTTCTACGACTATTAGTTCCTGAGATACAGTACCTCTTCACCCGGTACTTTCCCGTTTTTTTTTCCACTGCATGCATTCCAGTCCATACTACGATTCCCGAAAAAATACCCCTTAATAGAAGCCTATTTGCGTGATGCAGAGCATCAGAATGCTGAAGGCATTGTTCCGTTTCAGTGACAATAGCCCCTTTTCAGCGAATATCGGCTATTATAATGCTGAACAATAAATAACATTGTATCCGGAACGTAAGTTATGGGTGCTGAGATTGAAGATGACATGATTGCCGATGTGAATATCCCATTTGACAGCTGCGATAGGAATAAGAAGTAACCAGGTTTTATTGCCAAGGCTTTCGGGTTTTCTCTGCGAACAACAAACCCACTAGAATATTAACACCCCAAATTGTCCGAAGCCAACATTGAATTCACATTCATATGTTTGTTGTCCCACAGAGGTTGCCACATCGTAACATTTGAAAGTGATAATCATCCCATGATCACATTTTTTGAGGTTCCCAAATATGTTTATCCTTCAGTAGGTACTTCAGATAAGTGCATCAAAAGCTATTTATTCAATCTTCGTCATATGATACAGTGCCTCATTTAAATATAAATGATTTATTGATAGCACGTCTTTTTGGATATTGAGGTATTTTGGTGAATGCGCCAATGCCGCTTATTTCGTTCAACCGATAATTAACATTTGACAGTGACAGCGCGAAAAGTCAAATCGAATTTTGTTTGATAGCTCATTAAACGGCATATTTCCAGTTTCGTGTGGAAATTTGAAAAGGTTCTTTCTACTCAACAATTGTTCTAATTTTGTTCAATTCGAGTTTAAAGTTTAAATGGTGGTGAAACGCTGTGAAATGTGTAATAAACAATTTACAAGTGTTGACCAGTGAGCTGAGACAGGGTGTGTTGGGGTAGAGGGTCGTATATGGAAGTAAACGACTCGGAAACTTAAATAATTTTAATGAGCCAGCAGATCGGCGCCAATGGTCTTTCGGGTTCACAACTATATCAAAACACCTCAATCAATTTCACACCATATTACTTACAATAGATATTTACCTATATCAAAACACCAGGTCTCACAGCAATTCTCTGAACGAGGGAAAATACTATCAACACCAAAGGGTTGCCCTTATATAGTTAGGAACACCGAACGTGTAGCATGCACTTTATTTCATGAGTTCAGACCTCAAAAAAAAAACCTTACTAGAAGTTCATAAAAAACGGTTCAAATGTCTATCAAATATTCATTTAACACATATTAAATACCATAAGCTGTCCCACGGAACGTAATCTCCATGAAAGTGACACGAGCACCACGATTGACATCATAGTACAGAACACCTCGCATCGGAGCATAAAGCTTATGGACCACCGCGAACAAAACCGAGTGTGACCGATATACAATATCCGATAAATATTTTCTCAGAAGAAGTGACAGCTGACGCCGATTCTAACCTAACCTAATAAAATATTGAAATAGGAAAACAAAGTAAACAAATGAGTCTTCTCTAGGATATTCATTGTTCCGACTCATCTGCCCACCTCTGAAACGGCCATGTCCTTTAGCTTAAGGAAATGCCCGATTCATTCTAACTTAAAATACGGTCGTAAATGGCTTACATGAAAAATGCCCCTTTCCCTGCTATTTTCAGGATCTTCCAAGACATAGGAAGCAAAGCTAACCGGCTTTTTTATACGGTAAGGCCCTTCAAATAAGAGTAAGAATTTTTTCGTTTCTTGATTAATCGCTGATGAGATGGGATTAGCCCTCAACAATACCAAATCACCAACAGAATATATAGGGTAAGGTCTATTGGGATATCGAGCCGCTCTTCGCTTGGCTTTGCTCTCCAATGTCTCTCGAGCTAACACAAGTTTCTGATCATGTCCCAACTCGTCCACTCCCATAGGACGAAATTTTTCAGGCAACAAATTCAATTGCCCATGACCCAACTGAAGTTCATTTGGGGAGTGACCAGTTGATTCATGAGTTATAGCATTTAAAAAACGAGCTATATTCTGAACTTCCCAAGCCCAACGAGTATGCTGTTCTGAACAATATGTACGAAATAATCGACCTAGTTCCTTCATCACCCTCTCTGCTGGATTTGCCTCAGGATGTCTAACTGAAGTATACATAACCCTAACACCGTGTCCTTCTAACGTTGTCCTCCACAGTTTAGCAGTGAATTGTGTGCCCCTATCTGATAGGATGCTTTGGGGAAGGCCTATATTAGGAAAGTAATCTTTCTCAAGGCGGTTTAGGCAGGCCTTGACTGTAGCCTTCCGAAGAGCATATAATGCCACATATTTGGTAAACAAATCTAGCACTACTAAAAGATAAGAAGCCCCTGCTCTGCTCTTAGGTAATGGACCAAATAAGTCTAAAGCCACTACCTCACCCTTCTCTGTGGGAACAATAGGGTTTATAGGAGGTTTTGGCAGGCTAACCGATTTTGCCTTCTGACATATTTGGCAGGTTTTGAGCACTCTCTTAATATCTCGATACATATTTGTCCACCAGACTTCCGTCCTGAGGACTGTCCAACACTTATAGGACCCAAAATGCCCCAAAGCTTCATGGTAGGCTTTGACAAAGTCAACAACTAACAACGATGGTACACACAACAAACATCTCTCACCATCAGCCCTGCGTAGATAAAGTACATCATCAAACATGACAAACTTTTTGTTGATTGACTCTTCATGAATATTTTGCCTAATGCTGGACAACTTGACATCCTGAATTTGCAGTTCTGCAATATTATGCAAAATCTTAATGAAAGTAGGAGAAAGTTTTAGGAGAGGCATAAGTTTGAAACACTTGTCTGGGGGCACTGGTGGTCTTACACAAGAGTGGCGCGAAAGCGCGTCTGCCACGATATTTTCTCGACCAGGGACATACCTGATATCAAAGTTGTACTCTTGCAAAGCAAGAGCCCACCTTCCAATACGAGGTGACAGTATTCTACAAGTTTGGAGATATACCAAACTTTTATTGTCAGTATATAAAATGAACTTCTTACCAAGCAAGTACATCCTCCATTTTTGTATAGCCCACACTGCTGCGAGAATTTCGAGTTCGCTAGCATGATACCTGCGCTCCCTATCAAGCAACTGCCTACTGGCCCAAGCCACTGCTTTCCGTTCCCCAGAAATTTCCTGGAAAAGTTGTGCTCCCAGCCCAACCTCTGAACTATCGGTCTGAATGCAGAAGGGCAGTGAGTAATCTGGATGATAAAGCATTGTGGCCTGCTCCAGTTTCACTTTAACCGCTTCAAATGCCACATCATGTACTGATGTCCACTTCCATGCATTTTTTTTTCTTAAAAGCTGAGTTAGTGGTTCAAGGGCCGTGGAGAAATTTGGGCAGAAAGCTCTGTCAAAATTACACATTCCTATGAATCTTTGCAATTCTTTAACCGTTTTAGGTTTGTAATAGTCAAGGATTGCTTGGATTCTGCTATTATCCGGTTTTATACCCTCAGAACTAACCACATAGCCAAGGAAATTGATTTCTTTACAAAAAAATTTGCATTTCTTGTATTTGATAGTCATACCTGCCTCTGCAAGCCTAGAAAATAGTGAATTCAAATGATCTAAATGACTCTGGAATGTACCAGAATGAACAAAAATGTCATCCACAAAAGCTATGGTGAAATCCCTAAACTTTGTCCCTAGAATTTTATCAACAGCACGAGTGAATGAGGATACTGCTGTGGTAATCCCAAAGGGAAGAACACGGAACTGATAACTCTTCGTTCCATAGACAAAACCTGTATACTTCTTACTATTTTCTGTAAGTGGAATTTGCCAGTATGAATGTGTGAGATCTATTCGAGACATGTATTTGGCACTCCCCATGGTAAGCATTATATCTTCAACTGTCCTCACTAATTCATGATCTTTTTCCATCAGGGAGTTCAACTTCCTACAGTCAAGACACACCCTGACTGTTCCATCTTTCTTCATGGTGGTAACTAATGGTGAACAATAAGGGGTTGGCGCTCTCTCAATAACACCCCACTGTAACATCTGATCAATAGCCTCTCCCACAGCTTTCCTATGAGCCACTGGAAGAGGGTATGGTTTGATGAAAAACTCTTTATCCTCTCTCAACTTGATCTCATGAAAATATTCATGTGTTCGCCCAGGAATATCCGAAAAAACTTTTTTATTCCTAACCAACAGATCTAGAAAACGCACTTTTTCATCCTCAGGCAAATCACAGCTGACTGACTCAAAATTTATATCAGAATCTTGATTTTGAAACTCCAAGCTACAAATTGACAAATAATTTTTTGAAGTTATGCAATTGATTTCCAGTGATTCTGATGTTTCAAATTCATGGGAGGTTTCCAATCTCGAAATCTTAAGAAGTTTACCATTTCGTAAAATACTCATTAAATTTTTATCAAAATCTAAGTTAGCTTTGACTCTCCTGAGAAAGTCCATTCCTATAACAACAGGAAAAACTAAGTCTGGAATCACCAAAAACTCTTGCACAAATTCAACATTATTTATAGAAAACTTCAAATTAGCCTGCAAACAAACTTTCTTCTGTTTTGCTTTGAAAGGTCCGGAAATTCTTATACCCACACATGGAAGAGTAGGAATTACTTCATGATAATCAGAAATCTGAGACCAGACCTCACTAGAAATACCACAAATTTGACTCCCACTGTCCACTAGTGCAACTATGTTAACATTATACATTTTGATGTTGATGACTGGGGATTTATCATTTAAAATCTCATGTTCTAATTCACAATCAGTTAACAAATCATCACTTGGATTATTATCTACTAATAATTGACCTTTATTTAAAATACCAACCACATTAAGGTCTAAACATGGTTGCTCTCTTCGTTTCCCTCATCAGGTACTAAATGAATTGGGGACATATTTCTTGTTGGTGATTTGCTATCATTTTGGTTCCTGTTATATTTGAAGGTTTTATTGGCTGACCTGTCGAAGTGAACCTTTGGTTCCCCCTCAGACCTACCAAATACATTACATACAGGTCTACCCTCAAAATACTCATCCGCCTGTCTTAGCCGTTCTAACATTTCTGCAAGTGTGTTGCAGTTGAAAAGTGCTGAGGAAACCCAAGGTGGATATAAATTAGCCATTCTTTTAAGCAAAAGTTGCTCTGGATAGGGAGGATCTAAGTGTTTTACATTTTTTAAAATATTATTGAAATGATCAACTAATGTTGTGGACCCATCTCTGAATTTATTTCTTTCCAAAGCAATTCTGGCAGTGTCTTGCTGAGAAACTCCCCAATAAAGGTTTAGAAAGGCTTGTCTGAACTCATCATAACTCCTGAATTGACTTAGAAAAGCATCTGCCCATAATTTGGGTGAATTAATGAACAAATCTCCTACAAAAAACTGAAAATCCCTGTAATTCATATCCCTAACATGGTACACGTTCTCTAGTGTGTCCAAAAAATCAACTGGATGCACTTTTACATTATCAAACACCGGAGGCTTCCTGTTGGCAGTGTCAGTATTTCTTACAGTATTATTATTTTGATTATTACTATTGAAATTTAATCTTTGCATGCCAGAAATGACACCATTAATTAAATCTGACATAACTTGAGGAGTTGCCATCAAAATTGGTTGTACTGGCTCAGAGCCTCCTTGACTTGGAGCCCTGTTAGTTGAAGCCATTGGTCTAAATTGGTAAGCAGGTGGGGGACCTGTTGGCTGCTGCTGCCTCCGAGGTTGAGAATGAAAAATTGGAGCGCTCCTACCTGATGCTACACTAGAGGGTGTAGGAGGGGGTGCTGGAAAACGTGGCACAAAACTGCGATGCCTGTCCAAAAAATCTTGTAGGCTCTCTTCTGCAGCCCTCTGAGGTACTTCGTCCTGCCTAGGAGTTGGTTGGCGCTCAGGCTGATGTTGCTCGCCTGCCTGCTGCCGTCTTCCATGATGCCCACCTCTTGGTCGCAGATTATAGTTTCCGGATGCTAAAGGAGTCCCATTTCCTTCCATTTATAACCCGCCAAGCGTTGGTTCGCCAAGATGAGCTGAGACAGGGTGTGTTGGGGTAGAGGGTCGTATATGGAAGTAAACGACTCGGAAACTTAAATAATTTTAATGAGCCAGCAGATCGGCGCCAATGGTCTTTCGGGTTCACAACTATATCAAAACACCTCAATCAATTTCACACCATATTACTTACAATAGATATTTACCTATATCAAAACACCAGGTCTCACAGCAATTCTCTGAACGAGGGAAAATACTATCAACACCAAAGGGTTGCCCTTATATAGTTAGGAACACCGAACGTGTAGCATGCACTTTATTTCATGAGTTCAGACCTCAAAAAAAAACCTTACTAGAAGTTCATAAAAAACGGTTCAAATGTCTATCAAATATTCATTTAACACATATTAAATACCATAAGCTGTCCCACGGAACGTAATCTCCATGAAAGTGACACGACACGAGCACCACGATTGACATCATAGTACAGAACACCTCGCATCGGAGCATAAAGCTTATGGACCACCGCGAACAAAACCGAGTGTGACCGATATACAATATCCGATAAATATTTTCTCAGAAGAAGTGACAGCTGACGCCGATTCTAACCTAACCTAATAAAATATTGAAATAGGAAAACAAAGTAAACAAATGAGTCTTCTCTAGGATATTCATTGTTCCGACTCACCAGAACACAACATTTCACTGATGAGTTACTCAGTGTCGTATCATTCGTTGCATATACATTATTTACCCATCCTAATATGCAAAAAAATTGTAGTCATTTGAAATCATTTTCGGGTTTTCCCGAGACGAAAAGTTAGTGGATATATGGAAAAATATGATCGGAAATGAGAATATTTCTAGAGACGCTAAGAGTATACTCGCATCATTTCACCACAAGTGATAAAATGGTTGGCCCAAGTGGTAAGAAGATGGTGTTGCTTGCTATCCTTGTTTCAGAATAAGGTAACCCTAGTACTGATTCAGATGTTGGCTTCAAAAAAGGTGGATAGATATGGTGAAAGGACCCTTCAATTGTTTTTCGTCAAAACCTGTAGACTGCTTTAGCGAAGATCATTACACCGGTATATTTCACTAATCGATTTAAGATGGCGTTAATATCGCATTTGATATTGATATCGATAATTCAGTTTTCTATTAATATCCGTATTCTATATGACTTCGTGTTCAAGTGACAGTGACAGATCATTCATAATTGTGGTTTTGGCTTGAAATATGAATATTGTTCGATTGTTCAATAATGATATTGATTGAACAAGTCACTCAAAATCAAAATGAAAAGTGTTTGGAACTATGATTGAAATTCAACAAAGTCAAGTAGGCAGAAGTCTACAAATATTTCTAGAGCCTTTCAATGGGACTCGTTCCACCATATCTATATCCACCTTGGCTTCAAACAACTACTGTGGCAAGAATTGTACGTTATTCATCTAGTCTGTTACATGATCTTGCATGATCGAAGGGTTTTTCTGGTGTTTCTGAACAAATAAACCTCCTTTGATAGAACCCTTCCTTGGAATACATCACATAGTGGATGTTGCATAAATAAATTGCTTTCAATGTTGCACCATTTGCATTCGCGTGATTTGTTTGAACGGATTCAATTTTTGATACTGCTCGTTATTCGCAGAGTCAATTATATTGCAGATTCGGAGGTTGCATGTTCACAATAATAGAAACGAACTTGAAATTTCCATATAGTCGATTTTGATTGCGTATTCCTGATTCAAAAACCGCGCTGTCGGTGTAATTGCTTTCTCAATTTGCATATACTATAAGCGGAAAAGATGCTGAAGACCCAACTGCGCCACTTATTAACATGAAACAGCCAACTTGACTTATGACTTTGTCAATGATACGTAAATCTTTTGACAAGAAAGCATATTTTGATTGATTGAAGTCAAGGTGGATATAGGATGGTGAAACAGCTCTTCAATTGTTTCTGCGAAAAACTTGTAGACCGTTTGAGAAGGTAGTAATATTTCCACGACTTGAATGAAGATGGCGGTGAGATCGATTATCGAAGAAGATTTCTGTTGCTTACGTATTTCTGTGGTTCGCATCTGACAGACGTGACTTGAAACGGCATTTAACAATATATTTTCTATAAATCTGGAATGAATATTGATATTTTGACTCTTCTCAGTCATTTTTCATCTAGAACAGATGAAACTGATTAAAAGATGACAGAAGCACAGTTTCTGTTTTACCCACACAAGGTATGTCGCAATCTCTGTTGATTTCAGGAAATATTACTACGGTATGAAATCAAGTAGGCAAAGGTCTACAGTTTATTCTAGTGCTTGTTAATAGGAAGCTGTTTCACCATCCTATATCCACCTTGATTGAAGTATTGAGGCTCCTATTCGCCTTCTAGTTTTGATTTGGATCCCTTAACGCTTTGAAATTTCAAAACGTTTTATGACCTCATCATGTCCTCAAGATGGAGGCAAAGATTCTACACGTCCAAAATTTTGAGAAATTGAGACAACTTCACACTGAGAGCATATCACCACAATGAAGACTGCGAAGAGACCTAGAGTTATTTTCCTTAATGAAATTAGCAACAGATGTGGAAACACGAAGTAGTCCGCCCTTTTGGGCCTATTGGATGGAAGTGATCTATATTTTGTATCCGCCAAGCAGTTCTCACTAATTACCGAGTTCACTCTCCTTCCTATCCTCTCTCGTTTTAATCAAGGTCCATTATTTCGCCCAACTAGGGTGATATAATTAAAACTGAAATGCTGAGCAAGGCCTGTTCTAAAAGGAAGAAAATTTGGAATATCAAAACAAACTCACAACAATATTTCAACATTTTTTAAAACTGATTATTTCTATGCAGGGAATAACATACAAGGTGGGTCAGAAAATCGAATGAAACCCATATTTAGGACATTTTTATGTAACAATGATGCATATTGAGTTCATTTATTTCTCATTTTGAAAGAACTGAAAAAATAATGTATATTTCGATATTATTTCATTACTCTTTGGATAGGCATGACCTTGCAGTGTTTGCAAAAACTTGAAATATTTTTTGCTCAAAGATTTTACCATTGAAACAATTCATGATAGAATTCGTAATGAGCTCAATATTTAATGAAATATTGGATATGAAGAAGTGTCATATATTTTAGCTTATATTTTCGAAACTCTCACATCTGCCTTAATCAACACTTTTATTGTTTGTAATCAGCTTTCATTCGTTATGGCCTTCAATTTCAACTCTGTTTACAGCTCTTTGAGTTAGCTTATTTGTCAAGGTAAAACATCAGTTACGAATTTCCCATTCAATAGTTCAAAATCAGATGTTTCAATCTGGATTCTGAAATCGTGTACAGACCTAAGAATTTCTAATAAGTCACGATTATGTATCAACACGTTAAGAGTAGGTTGATATCCTGTTCATTTGACTACAATTTTATTTCGTTTATGCAAAAACGCGATAATAATATTTCATCATTTCAAATTCGAATGAATCTGTATGCAAATTCGACTAGATATACAGAGTGTTTGTATATTCGACCAACGACGCTCGAACTGATGTTTGATATGATATTTCCTCTTGTAACTGACGATTTGAATTTTGAAACACGATGTATATTTAATTATTAAAACAAAAATTAAACTAGGAAAAACTGATATAGAATATTGATAATTATTAATTGGATTACTTTAGCCTGATATTACCTTCGGAAATCACATCACAGAAATGGCATAATTATATCATTATAAACCCACATCACATTGTGAAATAGCATTAAATTTCTCTCAAGTACAATAAAAAGTAGTTATTTTATATATGGAGTTCGATGGCGTATGAATGTGTTTACGAAACAAGCAGAGCTAGTCCAATAATTATTAATTAAGAATGAGTCACGCGGAAGTTTAGTAGCGTTAAGAAGAAATGATCAAAAAAATCTGAAAAAAGCCAAAACGTTCTAAAAACTGTCCAGCTACACGTGTTTCCATAACGATGTTAGCAGTTTAAGAGTTTTCCAGATATAAGGGTTATTAAATTTATTATCATCACTATTCCTCACCTTGAATCCTTTGTACCATTCTTTAATTGTGCTTTCGTCATAACGAGTGTGCGATTTCAAGAAATCCATATCCTCTTTGGACAATTTGTCTTTGCTTCCAAAGCACCCCATGATGTCAGCCTTCCTTCTGAAAAAAAAAACATAAATCTGTTATGGAGGTACTTAAGGTCAACTCAAATTTATAAATATTTTTTAGTTGAAACTTGGGAGGAGCGGGACCTACAGATTATAGTGAAATCCGAACGGAGGTACAACGCTCTAGGTTTTCTCAACTGCATACGTAGTATATCGATCTTGTATTCGCGTTGAAATCTGTAGAAATTGTAATGGAATCATTATTAACATCGACCGAATTCGTTTATTTTTCCATCGAACTGAGGATACACTCGAGACACAAAATCTGTGTATTTTTTAAAGCCCACCATCAAACATAAATATTGAGCTTGTCTATCAATAATGTCCATGTTTAAGCCTTACGTCTGATTAATTATTTCGTAAAGTAAGTCAGTCAAAGTAAAATATGATTAATCAGTTTGCAACATATGCAGTAGCCATAGTGTCAGATGAAAGGCACATACTTGAAGTCATAGAATAGTTGGTACAAGTGATTCGTATTTACGTTAAATGAATTGTTGAGTAATGGAATGGACACTTGATTGCTCGAAAGAAAAACCTATAACGTTCGTGAAACAGAGTGTAAACCAGTAGAAGATTATTGTGAGAGGAAATAAGACTTGGATTTTTTCTTTAAAATATACCTATTTCATTGATCACATTGATCACAATGAAATTAGTGAAAACAAACTAACAACCTAATCTATTTTGGGGAATGAAAATTCAATTAGGAATATACAATAACAGTTTCCTGTCATCTAATTCGGAGTTAATTTCATGGCAATATAATTTTCATTATCCAACACAATTTATCAAATAATAATATTTATTTTCTTTCACAAGCCGAGCGAGTATTCATGTTGGCAACATTATAAAGGAATTCTGGTTCAATAGAAAAATGGTTCAACAGATTCCGCTGTCTAATATAGAATTGATCTATTCTTTTGAAAGTTGCGTGGTTGCCGCTTCTACCCGAAATTGAACCCAAATCCAGGATATAGATGATGATTTGTATAATCTATGGTATACATCAATCGACGGTGCGTTGAAGTAATAGGTAAGGTCTGACCTCACTTCTCATTGGTCTAGACGCCAGGCAAGCATACAAGTGGTTAGTTGACCGTATGGCTGTGCATAAATGAGGATAGATAAGGATGAAGGATCAGAAGGATGAAGGATAAGGAAGATCAGAAAGATTAGAAAAATCAGGAATATCAGAAGGATCATAAGTTAAGGATCAGAAAGATCAGAACGATCAAAAAGACCAGAAATATCAGAACGATGAAGGATCAGAAAGATCAGAACGATGAAGGATCAGAAAGATCAGAACGATGGAGGATCAGAAAGATCAGACATATCAGAAAGATCAGAATGATCAGAAGGATAATGAGGATCAGAAAGATCAGAAGGATAATGAGGATCAGAAAGATCAGAATGATCAGAAATATAAGAAAGATCAGGGATCAGAAAGATCAGGGATCAGAAAGATCAGAAAGTTTAGAAGGATCAGAAATATCAGAAGGATCAGAAAGATCAATCGAACTCCGTTATAAGCAGGCAACAAAAAAGTTTCCACTGACTTTGGGGGGCGTAGGAAAAACAAACCCAAAGAGAATCGGTCAGATAAATAACAAAATATTTACAGATAGGTACGCCCTGGCCAGAAAAATTGATTGCTCCGCAAGTTTTATATAGAGAGAAAACATAGGAAATTTAGAGCCGGTATTACAGAAATTCACTCAAAATATCTTGGTGACACCGGGTTTTTAGGGGTGTTTCCAATGTTTTTTGACATCCTTTTCATGATGTGTAGCTTCAAAAATACTCTGCATTTGGGAGGAAATACTGAATCGATTAATACAAGGGAATTGATTAATTGGCCAGTTCGATCGCCAGATTCGATACCCCTTATTATTTTCACTCATATAATACCACTAGAGCTTCGATTATTACTGGAAATTTTGAAGACAACACAAAATACTCTACAAAATATTCGTGTTGAAGAAAAAATTTACAGTTTTCAATTGACCGGTTCCGAGACTTACAAAGAGTTTTTACACTACAAAAAGCGGCTGTACGAAGCATTGCGAAAGTGAATTATTCTGAACATTGCCAACCATTTTTCCAAAGTTTAAGTATTATGACCTTATACTCACAAATTGTCTATGAAAATCTCATACACGTCAGAAAAAATATACATACATTCACTACACATTCGGACATTCATGATTATAGTATCAGATATGTTCATAACATTGTACCTCACAGAAGGAGATTAGAAAAGAGCAAATCCATAGGAATATCTCTTTTCAATTCTCTTCCTACAGATATCAGGGATCTGCCGTTGGATCGTTTTAAAAAAACGTTGAGAAAGATTCTTGTCAGAATGAGTCTCTACAGAATCGACCACTTCAGTGAGTTGATCAACGACACTTGTAGACAACTAGTGCTATTTTAATTTTAATTTTAGTTTTAATTGGTTTTATCATCACTTGTACTTTTTCGTTTGTAATTTCTCTGTTTCTTTGTATGACGTGTCCATAACTTGTAAACCATGGATGTAATATATTCTATTCTATTTTATTCTTTTCTCAAAATTCTGTTACAAAACAACGATTTCTATATGGAAATTTGTACCGCAAATAACCAAATCTTCTTCTGTCTGTCTGTCTAATGATATTCTCCATAATAAAAAATATTGACCCCAATGCAAACAATAAAACATCGGTTCTAAATAAAGTGAATAATTTTTTCATAAACAGTTGTTCCGATCTGAGATGTGGTAATCTTATAGAAAATGCTCGTTTTATGCCAAATCTTTTTGAAAAGAGTATATTTTTTTTGCCAACAAATCCACAGGAGGTTTATGATACAATTATGATGTTAAAAAACACTAGGTCAGTCGGTGAGGATGAAATACCAGTAAAGCTTTTAAAATATGCAGCCTATGAGTTATGCGATCCTTTGGCATACCTAATTAACATTACTTTCTCAACAGGAATTTTTCCGGATAAACTAAAAACGGCATTTGTGAGAGCTGTTTTTAAAAAAGGTGACAAAAGTCTCATTAATAATTATAGGCCTATTGCAATTTTGTCAAATATCAGTAAGATTTTCGAAAAAATAATATGTGCAAGATTGACTAACTTTTTGGAATCGAACAATCTTTTATGTGACAGACAAAATGGATTCAGGAAGAATAAATCAACTATTCGAGCTACTTATCAGGCATTATGTAGGGTAATCGAATCTCTCAATGAAAAACAGGTAACCACTGCTGTCAATCTCGATCTTTCAAAGGCATTTGATAGTGTAGACCACCTCCTGTTGGCCAAAAAGTTGTCCTGTTATGGCATTAGAGGGTTAGCACTCAATCTACTCACTTCCTATCTCAATAACAGGTATCAATGTGTAATTGAATTGAATCCAGATGACCTTTTCATATCTGAAAAACTACTGATTACTCGAGGTGTTCCTCAAGGATCAGTGCTGGGCCCCCTGTTGTATATACTTTATACCAATAATGTTCCTGAAGTTATTAGTGAATATATGATACAATATGCTGATGACTGCTCGATTATATTCAGTTCTGATGATGGTCAGGAATCAATACGATATAATATCACTAAAACTTTGAATACATTGGAAGAATATTTTACAATGCATAATCTGAAGTTGAATACCAATAAGACTCAAATAATTCCTTTTGCTCAAAAAATCAATTTGGATAGCTTCAAAAATGGCACAAGTTCCTTAAATCCTGTATCTAAACTTTCTTTTCTTGGTATCACGCTTGATTCTAAGCTAGATTGGAAGAGTCATATAAGTGAGCTTTCGAAAAATTTATCGAGATATTGCTATGCCTTGAAAGTCATATCACAAAATGTATCCACAGATGCAGCATTGCTAGCATATTATGCCTATGTGCAAAGTCACATTAGATATGGTATCATTTTCTGGGGGACATCAACAGATGTTAGGAAGATATCCATATTGCAAAAGCGTTGCTTGAGGAACATTTTTAATGTTTCACGGAGAGTCAGTTGTAGGTCTTTATTTGTAGATAAGAAGATTCTCACTTTAACTAGTATATTGATCTATGAAGCAGTTATATTTGTAACCGAAAATATGGAGCTATACACATGTTATGACAGAAATCATAGACATAATACTCGAAGTAAAAACAAACTTCTGAATATTAGGCCCAACTTTACATATGTACAGAAAAATATTCCGTTTTCAGTAATTAAAATATACAATGAATTACCTGAATCATTGAGAACTGAGCCCATTAAGAAACTGAAAATCAAATTGAAAAACTTACTATTGGAAAAATCATACTATTCACTGGACGAGTATTTCACTGATACATTATAGTCGTAATATTTATTTTATTTATTTTGTTTTCTTATATTTTTGTGGTTTTAAAGACTCACTTTTTTATCTCCTGTCCTTATCTAGACAGCTGATATTAAATATGTGTGGAAGTGTGAGGGTGTATATGAGTGTCTGTGTACACATCTTTTGTGTATGCATAGTATATAGATAATAATGACTGTGATAACCATGTTATTTAATTTTGTTTCTTATCTTTAAATCTATACACATTATTTTTATTTTTATTTTGATGAATGTACCTGATTGCTTTTACAAGCTTGATTGTATTGATCTGTATATATATATATTGACATGTTCTACACCTGAAAAGGTATATTTTTTGAAAGAACTAATAAAGGATATCTATCTCTATCTATCTATCTATTGATCCACCTTTTCCAATCTTTAGTCTGCACAAAACGAAGCCATGAAATTTTTCCCAATTATTCGGGGGTTATAGGTTCCAGGGAAAACCTCACAAGTAAGTGAGTTCCTTATTTAAGCCAATGAATTTACTAAACGATCTTGATGTACATTGCAGAATACAAAAAAGGTTAGGCAGTGGATTTCTCAACAAATACCAGATTCGCCGTAACTGCGTTCCGATGCATCAACTAAATTACTGAAGCTGTTTTGCAAAAAGAAAAAGTGAGTTTGGCATCCGTTATAAATCAAGTGACGAGGACCAATATAGGTCCAATCAAAGGGAAGCATTCGCCTAAGATGCCATTTTTAACTTCTCTATACGCATCAATGTTGTTTAGAAGCAGTACACCTAAGAAAAAATCTTCTATGGAATATAGTTTCTACTTCTTGAATATTTCCACGACTTGTTTCAAGAAATCTTGTATCATATCTTAATATAATTAAAAGTACCTATTCTGATCTCATTAGGTCAATGAATGAACATTGATGATAATTTATCTGCAATCTCGACTGAAATGTATCGACAGCCGTCTAAAACTTTATGTGATCGACTATTGGTCTAAAATTAGCAATTCATGAGCAATTCCGATCCCAGAAATAGGAGGGAATCTGATTCCAGGATAATAAAACCTAGGAATTATGATATAAACTGAGAGTCGTTCTGCACTAATGATTGTTCGATTCCATTTACGTCACCAAACAATAAACTTTTTCACGTTAGTCAGAGCTGGTGCGTTGGATATATTGATGGAATTTCTGAATGTCAAATGTCAATACCAATTTCATTTTGTCATATTGTTTTTTGTGTAGAATTTTCACCGTGCGACGTGATTAGTGCTGTGTAGTTTAGAATAAATACATATATTATAATATAATGTGCTTTATTCTATTGCTTTTTTGACTGTTTACTTACCATATTGTGTCACAGGAACTAAAATCATTATTACAAATATTGGTTGATCACAAACTTATTTACTGTAGGAAAAGGATTATAGAATAGAATTTATTCGTCGCTGAAGAAGTTTACATACACATAAAACGATACATACATGTAGAAACTTGGAATAGTTAAAGAACGTTTAGAAATATACAATCAAGATAATAAATCCAAAAAAATACAAACATTTGATTGATTAAAAATTGAAAAAAATCCTACCACCAGTTTCGATTTAATTCGGTTGTATAATGATTTCCATAATTCGCTCCAAAAACTTTGGTTTCACCCTGGAACTACTAATTTAGATAATTTTTTACGTAATGTTTCTTCAGAGATGTTAATATTGATAATCGGTCCCAAAGCACAGTCCAGGTGGTCTGTGTACCAAAGGCTAGACCGGACCTGGTTACAGTAATAGTGCGCATGCTCCCTACCTGATTTATTATCAGTCTGCGTGAGATTCAAAACGGTCTATGCTTGAGAATTTCCTTTGGCATTCCACTTATTGGTTATATTTCAGTGGTCAGAGCTGGTGCGTTGGGTATATTGATGGAATTCCTGAATGTCAAATGTCAATACCAATTTCATTTTGTCATATTGTTTTTTGTTATTGTTCATGATAATGTATTTTTTCGGCAACCGTCCGGAAAGTACGCACTTTCCAGATGATTTTTTTTTGAGAAAGTGGCATTTTTCCGGCCTAGTCCGGGAAGTACGTACTTCCCGGACTAGGCCGGGAAGAATCACATCGTTGTTGTCATTTATGAAAATCTTGGTAGTATGGTTTTGATAAATGCAGTTGATCATTACCATAGCAGCAAAATAACGACTGACAGCTATCTGACATAAAATTAGCTAACATTTCAATTTTTGAAAGAAATGTGTTTCTTTGATTTGTTATTCTACACAGTTGCCGAAAAAATTGTGTACGCAACACGCCCGAAAACAGTTTTTTTGGACTCGCAGACTTCCAGGACTCGTTACGCTCGTCCTAGAATTTTGTCCACTCATCCAAAAAAACAGTATTTTCCGGACTTGTTACGTAAATTACTATTCCGAATCCGTATATTATTGAGTGTTTCGTTAGTTCGTAGTTGTAAAATTTAAACCAGTAATTAATAACTTTGACTTAATGACATATGACAGCAGTGATTGTCATAGTTTTCAAATACAATTTGTCAAGGTTAGATTCTCCATTATATCCATTATGAACGAAGGGTAGCAAATCGAAAAATATTCAACCTCCACAAGGATGTCACAATAATTTAAAGAAACACTAACACTGTATGTCTGAAATCGATTTGATTTGATGAATTATTTATGAAGCGTTCGACAACGTTGACGATGTCGACATCTATCATGATTCTAAACACGAACGACTTGGGAGACAATCGCAGCACATGAACGTTTCATAAACAGGATTATTACGTTATGATTGAGATATGGTAATCACAATCACAAACCCATGCATGGGCTATATTGTAGGGTATTTTTCAGATAGACCATTGTGTCAGACATTTAAGAATCTTTAGGGTGTCACAGTTATCGTTTGGCAGCCCTAAAGAAAGTTTTCGTGTGGAAAATGCAGTAATTCTGTCCACAAGGAAGTTTTTGGTGAATCAAAGCTACGAGCTGACTGAGATAATTGGCCATTTATTGTCACTTTCTTCCTCAATTTTTCATTAACTCAATTCAAATCGAATCCTCCTCAATTTTCCGACTTTGAGGAGACAATCCTTGAGGTTTCATACAAAATATTCCAATTTCACTATTGCTCGCATATCCTTCAGATTTCTAGGAAGAGGTCTCGAACCAAGAAAACCTGGAGATAACTGGAAAGTTATAATTGGAACGGTGTTCCTAAGGAGAATTAAATGGGTTTTACGTAAAAAGGGCCCTCAATGTAATTGGAAAAAGAATAAGGCGAACAATAATTAGTCAGTTACAGAGGCGAGGCGTCCATCCGAAATTTAAGAGGAAATCATTTGTATTTTCTCGTGCCTAAGAGAAAACTCGATAATGTAACGAAATTAGAAATCGTTCGTCTCAAGTTTGAACCTTCTTTTGTTTTAAATCGATCTCTAAGATCGGCAAGAGAACTTTCTGGTCTCAAGAATTGGTTGGCTCAAAATATATCAAGATGTATAATATAGAAAATAATAGTCCATACTGAAATGGGTTCTACTAAGTTTGTCTAAATTTGTCATCACAATCTCATATTAGACTTCATAGGACTTCAGTTTTTGCCGCAACTTTCCAAATTTCAAAACGACATTTTATTAGATCTCTTTTTCCTTACGAGATCCCGATCCCAAATTGATCACCTTCTATTTTTGGATTATGAAATAAGTTTCAATGAAATGTATAATATTCAAATGCTAACATATTGTGTGTAGATTTCATGAAATTAAGTGCATAACCAGGTATAAAAAATGAAATATGTGTAATAAACAATTCATTCGCCATACTCCAATATTTCAGATAATATAATTCTTCACCATTATTTAACAACATGAAAGAACGTTCTTTTTTAACCTCGGTGATTTCTTGATAATCATAAAATACTAGCTAGACACTGAGAACCTAACATTTTCTTTATTGTGACAGATTTATATATCGATTATATCTACTATAACATTCCTTCCTGCATTGGCGAGACCATTATGTTTATTGACGAAGATAATATGATCATAAAAATAAATATTTTTTAATTAATACCTCGTAGATACACCAAAAAGTGTGAAATTACCCACGTCATATATTTAAAGAAAGGAGTCAATCCCATGTCAATTCTAATTCACGAGCCATGTTCAGTTTCGAAGTAAGGCATTGTTGACAAAATATGGGCAAATATCGGGATATTCTAGAAATAGAATGTTGATGTTTAGCAATCTATTCTCAAGAAATTGCCCCATAACATAGTTCGATGTAGTAAATGGGAATAAAAATTGATAATCGATTATATACACTGGCTAATGAAAAATAAATGAGGTGAAGATCCAGAATCATCAATATTTATGCAGGCTGTCTAATAAATAACGCTTCAAAAGCTATAGTTTTATATACCAATTCTTATTACAGTAATTATCATAATGTTTTTATGGTGTCATTTTTCGAAATTTTATTGTCTATTATACTTCGTATTGTATTGAGTTGAAAATATTATCAGGCGTTGGGTTCAGAAAAAATGCTGAACAATACAGATCAATAAAAAATATACCCACCATTATATTGAAAATAAAAAGTTGAATATACTTACGCGCTGTTGAAAAAGCGATAGGAATGTAGACATTTTCTAATATGCACGCGGAGATCTAACTATATAACCCTTTGTATTTCAGAACTGAACACGCTGTAGGTATATCAACAAATTGAGAATCTGGATCTAATCAGTAAACAGAAAACACTCAATAATATAGTAGATCAACACCAGATTACAAGATAAAAAAACAATAAGCTTGGATATCTGGATGAGTTTGGAACTTGATGCTTGTTTAATTAAATGTTCGTGCAAAAAAGGAAACGAAAGCAGCAATCTCTTGGGGATGAGCAAGTTTCACATAAGATATTCCAAATACAGATGAATATCTACACTTCCATGTGCATAGGATTAGAATTCAATCCTCACTGCTATATCTCCACCTCTACTAAATATGTTTAGGTCTCAAAACATCGATATTTCAGAACATATAAGCCACCTCATGAATCCAAACTATACATTTCTCATCTTCGGAAATCGATTTCCGGCAGATTATTATCTGAAAACGAATCAATCAGTCCAGATTACGGGAAAATTGATGAAGGAAGTCAGTAATCAGAGATGATTACGACTCCCGATTTAACCCAAAACCAGCCTGCAGCGTCCCCATTGTAGCCTACAATGAGATGAATGATTGATGACCATCACCACGAATCAATATTAGCATGGGTTGATCAAGCTATTCAACTTCATGCACATAGGTAGGTACGCATAAGGGGCGCGTATGTTAATGATTGATACGCATCTCAAATCAGGCAGTTTGTCTTGGCATGCCTATTCCGCCAACATAGCTAAGGCAGCATGAATAAACAATTCTGTTAGTTATGATACTTCGCTAATATACGATTTCGTAGGGTATTGCTGTCTCCTAAACGGTTAGAGATATAGAAAGACGAATAAAATATTTAGTAGAAAATAGTTGCTGAGATATTGAAAAAAAAAACTGAAAACTTGCGATTTTGTTTTAATTCATTTTCTCAGAATTTTTTTTCAGAGAGTTCATCAGAAATGGTCTAACTTCACTTGTTTCAGAGATAAGCCATACAACTTTCGTTTTTCTTATGGACGTCATATTTGTTTTTGATACCATTGAATGGAGCTTAAAATACCGTCTACATCCATGTAGTTGTTCTTATTTATCACTCGAAACAGCTCGAAAAAACAAGTTTTTCTATTGTGGTTCTATAATAAATTCATTATGAAACGCAAATGCGTATCGAAATTGCCTCTGTTACTACACGCATTTCTTATTATTTGGAGTTTGGTACAATCGAACTGTCAAATGAAAGTCAGAAGAGTTAGGCCCAGTTTACTTCTGAGCGATTTGGATTTGGTGATATCAGCAGTGAAAACCTCAATGTTTTAATTGGTAAATTTCAATTCAGAGTGTAATTTGATTTAAATTGACCAATAAAAACAATAACAACATTGAATTTTTCACCAGTATCGCAAAATTCAAAACCGCTAAACTACAAACTGAGCTTTACGCTAGTGCGTCAGCTTTTGAACATTTCAATGCCATCATTGTTAAGTACCAATCGAAGATGTTTCTGTTATTCATTGATGTAAAATCGATTTTTTCAATGAAATACTTGAAATTAATGCAAAATAGAAAAAAAAGCCTTGTGGAGCAATCCTCGCTATCGAAAAATAGCGTCTTATAAAACTTGTACCATATGTTAGTACTATAGGTAGTAGTAGGCCATGAAACGTAATATTTTCATCTCCATGACACTTAAAAAATAGTTCTTCCACAGTCAAATCATTCGTCAAAGTTAGTTTTTAGAGATAGTGAAAAATGATTTCTTATATAACAGTTATGAAAAAAAGACACGATTTTACGTCAGATGTCCTAGAAATGTTGAACAAGCAGTTCACCAATACTTTGAACAAGACCTATAAAATGAATATTTTAAATCGATTTTGAGTTAGGTGATTTTTTCCATTGATTTGGTTAACTATATGAAAAATTTCATTTCATTTTTCTCAATTTCTTCCATTATAGTAGTTTTGCTTGTTTACAAATTTTGTTTTCAATATCTAATTATTTCCTACAAAGGTGAAAATCAATGGGATTCGTGATTATTCAACAACTAATAAACATTTTTAATGTTTTGTTACATTTGACAAGATAACTTCGATGGATGTGGAAAAAAATCAATACCAGTAGCCATGAAGATTGAAATATTTTGTTTTTCCATCATTTCCTATCATATTTGGACTGTATACAAATTTTTACTATATGATACCTTAGCAGAAATCCCAATATGTTGTAATTTGTGATTATGGGCATGTTCAGGTTTCAAAATTGGAAATATATCAAGACAGGTAATTAAACAAAGGTGGTTTAAAATGAAATAAATGTAACAAATAACTTCGAAAACAATGTTTTATACAGGGCTATTCAAATTTGAGTCTATGCATGGAGATTTCGATAACGGTAAGAGATGGGGACAAAGTAGCGTATTTCAGAGGTTAATTATATGGATGAAAAAATCTGACCTAGCTTCTTCAGTTCTGGAGTTGTACAGGAAAAATTAAAAAAAATGTTGAAATTTTACTGGTAATAGTTCAATATTTCCAAAACACTCTGTAATTCAGATGAAAATACTACGTCAATATAAAACATGACTCTTGACATTCAAAAAAATGCAATAAAAAATACAGATCCGTATTTGAAAATTGAAAGTTGAGGGTGGCCCAATTTATACGATACCCTATATATAATTTTTATTCAGATATTTGGATAGGCTACAGAAAGTTACAACGGCAAAGTGGCAAAATTTTAATAAAACCTTCGTAAAATAAAAATATAGGTATAGGCAAAAGAAGAATTTCGAAAATTCCGAATTTTCCTGTAAAACTTCAGAAATGAAGAAGCTAGGTCAGATTTTTTCCTCCATATAATTAACCTCTGAAATATGCTACTTTGCCCCCATTTAACCAACCCTCTATCTCTTACTGTTATCGAAATCCCCATGCATAGACTCAAATTTGAATAGCCTTTTATATACATACAAATGCATTAAAAAGAAAAAAATTAAGTATTTCTTTGTTTGATATAGGTTATTCTGTGAGTAAGTAGATAGGTGACATATGACAGATGACGTGACACATGACAGCTGTCATGTCAGAGGTCGCGGCAAACTTTTGAATCGACTACTGACGGAATAACCTATAGGTCTTAGATCAAACAATGAAACATTGTTTGTTCTCGCCATTATTTTCCGTGAAAAATGCCTGTACTGACACCTGGCGGCCTCTTCCGGCAGCACAAAGCAACGATTCAAAGTGGGCCATCACTCACTCGCCTTTGACATGCATGCCCCACAAAAGCGAGGAATACGTGCCGGCATCGCCTGTGTGGAAAATCCGGCGGGAGGCCTTATCTCGATGAGACGCTGGAAAACGACGGAAATTTCATCGGCGTCGGCATCGATTTCCTCGGAAAACACTCACTGTTGCCGATTACCGTTCTCGCCAGGCACGATTCACGTGACGTGTTTGTGTGCTGAGATCGCGATTTCGATTTGTTCTGATGCGTAGATGGTGACAAGAAGTCTTTTATTTATTGTTCCGATTTCCCCTTGCTGAACGAAGACTAGGTTTTTGCTTTTTTATTTGGTAAAACTTCGTTTATCGCACTCCTATGAGTACGGAATAAATTTTTGGTGGACCATTTTAAATCTCCATTTTCTGCTAATAAAAACACAAAATTAATCCTTATTTGAGCCAAAACATCACACATGCTCACATCCACTTGTTTCCAACACTTTTTTGCATAAAAAACTGTTATTTTCACAAAAATTCGCCCTTCTTCAAAACGTAAACAAAAAATCACTGATTTTCTGGTTATTTTTATTTGAGTTGTTGGCAACGTCTTACCATGAGCCAAACAATCACGTTGCCAACATCATAAATACAAATTACCAGAAAATCAGTGTAAAAAGGTTGTTTTGTTTACATTTCAAAGAAGGGTGAATTTTTTGAAAAATTATTATTTTTTTCTGCTGAGAAGTGTTGGAAACAAGTAAATATATGCGTGTATAGTGTTTTGGTTCAAAGGGTGAATTTTGTGTATTCCTATAATAGCAGAAATTTGACATGTCAAATGGTGCATTTTTGAGACAAAATGGGGCAGTATCTCCGAAAATACTTGAGACCGCCGCGTTTTGACTTCAGATTCGTGATCAGGAGGTCAAAATACATGAGTTCCACCAAAAAAAAATTCCGAACTCATAGGAGTGCAATAAACGAAGTTTTACCTTTCATTTTACCTCACATGGAAAGTAATGCATTTTTTCTATACAAACGGTTAACAAATTTTGACGCTTTCGACGCTTTCAAACCTCAATACAAAGTTGACGTTTATCGAGGAATGTCATTGAGTGATAGCATTGCGGCTCGTGCGCAGAAATGTCAATGTCAATGAGTGACAGCATATTTGAGCTCGCATCCATCATTGTTGAAAACGAACTCATCATTATGTTGCATGATGGAAAATAATAGTGACAGTGAATAATTATCTAACCTGACACATCTCCAGATGCAGCAGAAAGTGCAAACATTGTAAATTCGAACCTCCTACCAGAGAAATCGAGGAAAAGTATGAATTATGACATGATAGTTTCATGACATGGTGCCATGAAATACTTGAATGTTGAATATATCAAAGTGAGAATTTCAAACTTGTAGTATTTCTCAAGAAACACCAGTCCGTTTGAGATGAAGCAAAATTAAGTTTAATATATATTTTTGGTTCATAACGTATTATAACTGTGGGATAGACATAAGTTTTCAAGTAGCCTCAACAGCAAACTGGTCCAAATCGCGTCTTCTCAAACCGCTAGCCCGGGTTCGATTCCTAGGCAAGGCAATTTTTTTTTAAATCTATGAGTCTTTTTTTTCAGTTAGATGTATGAATTATTGTATTGAATTTCAATATAACAGTGAATAATTAATGGATTCAATACTTTAGATGAAGAATATTATAAAATTTAAGTTAATTGAATGAAGTATCGAGTTTTGTTGTCTAGGAACTGTGTTTGTAGAAAAAAATCTTGTGTGTATTTCGAGCGCAAAGATTATCTATCTTTTTCGTGCGACAATCCATTATTTTGCGCTCTGAATACACAAATAGATATTTCAGTGAATTAATGGTATGCAATAATCGCTTATAATTGCACAAATAATAGTTTCGCAAGCAAGCGTCCTATTCAGAAAGTACAGTTTATTATCATATTCTGACGATTCTGAAGGTGGAGAATATTTCATATTGACTTTTTTTCAAAAAAATATTATAGTACTGATAAAGGCATCGAAAAAAATACAGCTAGACTATTTCAAAAAAAAAAATCAGAACACAAATAGAAATCAATCATCAGGAATTACAATACATTGGAAATTTTCCTTCATCAAAAACATTCCGAGTAGTTTGTTATTTATCATTAATGGCAATTCGGATCTTTCAAATCCATTTCCGTTTCCGGAATATGCCATTTTTTATTGTATGGGGCGGCAAACTCTGACGTATCATATCAGTAAATTTACTATACGATGATGTTTTCAATCAGATGCAAAATAAATCATAAAAGCTGAAAGTGTACGATAAATTTCTAGTCAGAAATGGAAACCGTATGGTGGCTCTGACTTTAAATCTGAATGTTATTTTCAATTCTGAACAACTTTTCTGAATATTTGTTTTGATTATGTCAAAAATAAAGGTAGTTCTCTCCTAATCATAATTTTTATTTCTTGTTCCTCGCAATGCACTACTTCTTATCAGATGCACCTGTTCTAAATGACCAATTAACAGTTCTAGATTTACCTCCATTAAGCTAGCAGAACCACCTTGGATTCTTTGACTTTTTATTCAGCCATAATTTAAGGCTAATTTAAGGCTAATTTATTACCCTATTGCCGAATTTTTTGCTCTTCGTTTAACACGAAAAATCTTGGGTTCTGCTAGCTTAACGTTAAGCTGGCAAAACCATTTCTACTACAAAAAGTTTTCGAAGGATCTGATTACATCATGATTTAAGGCTCATTTAAGGCTCCAATCCTAGCCTATTGCCGATTGTCTTGCTCTCCGTTTTAAAAAAAAAACCGTGGGTTTTGCTAGCTTAACCGTTAAGCTAGCAAAACCAAACATAAAAGAAATAGTTTATGAAAAATCTTAACACACCATAATTTAAGGCCCATTTAAGGCTCTCATTGTAGCCTATTGCCGAATTTTTTGCTCTTTGTTTCTGGAACAAAAAATCGGACTTCGGTTCAGGTATGCAATTGTCTGAGCTAAATGAATCGAACATTAAGGACAATATTTATGGAAAATCTGAATATACCATAATTTAAGGCTTATTTAAGGCTCATTTAAGGCTCTCATTGTAGCCTATTGCCGAATTTTTTGCTCTTGCATACCTGAACCAAAGTCCGATTTTTTGTTCCAAAAAGAAAGAGCAAAAAATTCGGCAAAAGGCTACAATGACAGCCTTAAATGGGCCTTAAATCATGGTGTGTTAAGATTTTTCATAAACTATTTCTTTTATGTTTGGTTTTGCTAGCTTAACGGTTAAGCTAGCAAAACCCACGAATTTTTTTAAAAAACGGAGAGCAAGAAAATCGGCATCAGACTAGGATTAGAGCCTTAAATGAGCCTTAAATTATGGTATATTCAGATTTTCCATAAATATTGTCCTTAATGTTCGATTCATTTAGCTCAGCGACACGTCTTGCATACCTGAACCAATGTCCGATTTTTTGTTCCAAAAAGAAAGAGCAAAAAATTCGTCAATAGGCTACAATGACAGCCTTAAATGGGCCTTAAATTATGGTGTATTAAGATTTTTCATAAACTATTTCTTTTATGTTTGGTTTTGCTAGCTTAACGGTTAAGCTAGCAAAACCCACGGTTTTTTTTAAAAAACGGAGAGCAAGAAAATCGGCAATAGGCTAGGATTGGAGCCTTAAATGAGCCTTAAATTATGATGTAATCAGATCCTTCGAAAACTTTTTGTAGTAGAAGTGGTTTTGCCAGCTTAACGTTAAGCTAGCAGAACCCAAGATTTTTCGTGTTAAACGAAGAGCAAAAAATTCGGCAATAGGGTAATAAATTAGCCTTAAATTAGCCTTAAATTATGGCTGAATAAAAAGTCAAAAAATCCAAGGTGGTTCTGTTAGCTTAATGGAGGTTCTAGATTTAACCAAGTGTGATGGGGTCGAAATAGACCAGTGCGATATTAACAACGATTAGAAATTCAAATCTAATAGATATTTCAAGTCAAAGTCTAGTTATTTTCAGATGACGGACTGTTTAATACATAGCCTCTAGGGTATATAAACAGAATCAAGTTACCAACATATTTTGAGTGAACGTAGAAATAATGTATCCCATTACATTTTCCGACAATGCGAAAAACGACATTCTCCAACCATTCACAATGAATTTGCTATGGTACAACAGAATTACCATAACAAAAATTCGAGAACACTGGCTGTTTCATACGTAACGGCATAAAAGTCGTTAAAGCAAATGTTATATAAACCCAACTGGTTTGCAATAAGATATACAAGAAACAGATTTAGAAACTTGCCAGATTTATAGAAACAAAATATTTGTATACGTACTTCTGACGGCTAAATGAACGTAGAATATTGCATATTTTGAAGAGAAAAATAAAATTATTTCGAAACACTTGAAACGGAAATCGGTGAATTTGTGTTCTTGGACCACTCGGTATACATAACAGTTTATTTTTTGTCGAAACGGTTATCAATTTTAACTGTTTTTGAATCGTTACGATCAATAAACAACGTGATTTTCTGTTAATATTGTCAGTTATGAGTTGTATCAGTGAAAATAAACTTGGACATAAACAGTGCCTATAATAAGATTATTGTTTATAGGTGAAATTTATTCACCTGAATATATTGGACGAGAATGTTTGGAACCTTACAAACATATCAGAGGTTTTCCAGACATTCGAAAATCATGATGATGATCATTCCGATCAACTACACCGTAATTTTCGAAATAAATTCCAAAGTTTGGAGCATATTGCAGGATGTTGTTAGCCAGAAAACAACTGTGCCTTCAAATATTTTGTGATACGACTTTTTTGTTCCATATTGAAATAGGTGAGTGAATATCTGCTATTTTAGTTTCATTTGATTTTACTTTGTAATGAAGGATTATATTAGAGAACGTAAAAAATATTGGAAAATATGCAATGGTGCTCCAAATTGATATTGGATCACTTTTCAATATTGCTTCATTTCTTGCGGTGTCAGATATTCCCATGGATGCAACACTCTGTATATTTGAGGAAGTAATTGTATTTTTATATTCTGAATACATTGTTTCGTTTCGTTTTCAATTCCAAACCACTTTTTAGAATTCTAACAATTTACTGGTTGAGGTAGTTAGAAAGGAAAAAAGTTTTACGATTTCATTCGATCCCATTAATGACATAAGTAATCTCAGGAAATGACATAAGTGTTTTCATACAGGGTGTCTCAAAAAAGTGGTGAGACTCAGTAATTTTTTTGGACACCCTGTATATCATTGCAATTTTAGATTCTATGTTGAATTCCGAACAAGTATGACATCACAAAGTTGATATTTTTGAAATTATGAGCTCATCATGTGTACTCGCTTGTGAATTATTATTTTGACTACTTATATGTATATAGGTACTTTTGCATCAGCTCAGTCTCAGTGAGAAAACCGTAACAAATGTACATTACTAACCTATCCCAATTTTTTGAAAACTGTTGATGCGCACAGTTTTCTTACTGAACTGGTGCAAAAAAATCACTCGGGAAGTAGTAGAAATAAGAATAATTCACAAGTGCTTCATAATTCCAAAACTATTACCTTTTGTGATACGATACCGTTCATCATAATTGTTCAAAATTCGATGAAGAATTCGAAAATGCAATGACATATAAGCTGTCATATTTAAAAAACTAAATTAGGAGTTGCTGAGCTTGATTTAGACACTTTGTAGATCGAATGATGTCCTACAACTTTTGTATTAATTTTTTTTCCATGGATGGATTTTTTAAGGTTGTTATAGGGGGGACGACGGATTTTTGGTCCTCAATGAATGATTATCTTCAATAAATTGAATTGTTTCCAATAATCAATATTATGTTTTTCTCATCATAGTGTTCATTTATTGAGTTATTGATAAGAGATATATTATTCAAAATATTAGAATATCAATATATATGAAATTAATTTTTCCCGGGTAAAAACTGAGTATACTTTTCCTGCGGTTAAATTTTCCGCGATTCAGCTGGAAATAATTTTTGTGACGCTACTTTCGCTGCTTCTACTAACTCCGCGGTGGAGTCAGAATCAAACACTTTTCTACTTTATATTTTTCAAAATAACTACCTACTGAACAGCTACAAAGTTTGTAATTTTTGAATCAAATCACAGAATCAAATTGACAGATATCTGATTATTTCAAAGGTTTCCTTAGCAACGCAGGTCGCTATAAGTACTACAGCCTACCAGTTCAAAGGTTCAAATTTCACATCGATAATTTTCTTTTACATCGTAACATGTATTTTTAATATTTTTGTTTCTTTCCTAAAAAAATACTGCATTAAAACGTGAAAAATATTAAATTTTAGCACTCGGTAACACAACCCCGAGCTAAAATCAAATACTCCTTTCTCACGAATGATAAATAACTATTATTCATCTTGTCAGGGTCATTGTGATTTTTTTTACACATTCAACAGTTTGAATTCTTCCGATGATTCCTCCATACTCCTTCACCCGTGACGTCAGAAAGCCTCACACTATTATCTCCCCAAAAAATGTCCCAGAACCTGCCCCGGCCACCAGCCCCAATCATATTTAAAAAAAAATAAGAATATCACTTTTTATGGAATTAATTACTAACTCCGCGGTGGAGTCAGAAAGAACTCCGAATCAAACATTTTTCAACTTTATATTTTTCAAAATAACTACCTACTAAACAACCACTAACTTCGCAATATTTTAATCAAATCACAGAATCAAATTGACAGATATCTGATTATTTCAAAGGTTTCCTTAGCAACGCAGGTCCAATAATTGTCGCTATAAGTACTACAGCCTACCAGATCAAAGGTTCAAATTTCACATTGATAATTTTCTTTTAAATCGTAATAATATGTATTTTCAATATTTAATCTTTGTTTCACCCCTCACAAAAAAATACCGCATTAAAACGTGGAAAATATAAGATTATAGCACTCGGTATAACACAACCCCGGGCTAAAATCAAACACTCCTTTCTCGCGAATAATAAATAACTATTAAACTTGTCGGGGTCTTTGCGATTTTTTGACACATTCAACAGTTAGATTCCCCCATACTCCTTCACCCGCGTCGTCAGACTTGTAACCCCAACAACGAATACTCCAGATAACCCACCCCGACCACCAGTCCCAATCATATTTACCTCGAAGAATCCACCAAAGCCGGTCAATCGAATCGGAACGAGCACGAATAATACGGATCACTCCGCGGACCGCGAAAACAGCATCGAAGCGCCCGCCCGAATCACACACCCCGGCCCGAGTCCGCAGAATCCTCGCCCGGACAGAGAGTCGTTCTCGCGACTCGGTCGCGCGTTGCGTGCTGCGGGATGGATGATGGGTCGCAGTCGGCTGTGCTTTCGTTTCGTTTCGACTGCTGTGCTGCCTGCGAGCGAGCGCGAGGATCAATATCGGGCGGGCCGGGTAAGGGAGGAGCGGTGTTGCCGGATCGACGCGGCCGCGTCTTGGGCATATACAGGGTGCCCGTTTTTTGTTATGAGAGATACGAGGTCGGTTAAATTGGGGCAAAGTTGAGCATTTTTATGCTGAACAATAAAGTGAATAGTAATTTACGTAACAAGTCCGGAAAATACTGTTTTTTTGGATGAGTGGACAAAATTCTAGGACGAGCGTAGCGAGTCCTGGAAGTCTGCGAGTCCAAAAAAACTGTTTTCGGGCGTGTTGCGTACAAAATTTTTTCGGCAACCGTGTAGAATAACAAATCAAAGAAATACATTTCTTTATTAGAACAAAATTTCGAACATTTCAATTCTTATTTATATTAATATTTATATTAAAATTAGAACAATTTTTAATATTGAATGGATTCAATTTGTTTGAAATGCTTAGTATATTTAAGTGCCTTTTGTTGAAGTCAGAACAAGAAGGTAAAGTTTCTGTTTCACATTGATTGTTTTCATCTGATAATTTTTGAATGTTGGCTAATTTTATGTCAGATAGCTGTCAGTCGTTATTTTGCTGCTATGGTAATGATCAACTGCATTTATCAAAACCATACTACCAAGATTTTCATATTTACAATGACAACAACGATGTGATTCTTCCCGGCCTAGTCTGGGAAGTACGTACTTCCCGGACTAGGCCGGAAAAATGCCAGTTTCTCAAAAAAAAAATCGTCCGGAAAGTACGTACTTTCCGGACGGTTGCCGAAAAAGAAAATTTCATGTATCATTTTTCGTTCTGAATTAATGACAAAAAACTGAAATTTGTAATTTTCGTTTTTATTTTTTCAAGCGAACTGGACGTTTCTAACTAGGACGTTCTTACAAGGAATCTAAATATGTCATCGTATTTTCCAAGGCGTTCTTGATGTCAGAGATACAACAGGCGACTTTGGATTTTCTTATGAGCGCCATATTGGATTTTTGCATTTTTGAAAAATCTGTTTTCTTCTGATTACTACGACCTACCACTCGATATGTTCGAATCTTACATGCTGGTCAAAATTGGCAAAAAAAATCGTTTTTGCGAAGAGTGCTTTGGAAAAACTGTCGAAAATTTTGTTAAGCACACTAAATTCTGATAATTCGATTGAACTCGAAAGCTTACTTACATAAAAACCAAGGTTATTTTGAATTAGGAAACAAAACAGTCATGAAAGATGCTCGAATATTCCACCATTCACTTCTAACACACAATTTTATTCACCCCTAGTTCTGAATACCTCATGGGTACCTACATTCCAAGAATCAGATCTTAAATGAAAAAAGCGTTGCCTGTCCCAATGCATTCAATGGGGATCCCAAGATCTCTTCTCGGTTGACTACCCTGCACTGATGAGGGCCAATAAGCCCGAAACCGGTCTGTAGGTTGTCAGGCGTGTTTGTCTCAATGTAATCATAACCGCGTATCAGGAAGAAGGAAACACTTGCATTCTGAATTAACTTAGTTAATCGGTGCATAGACTACGAGTATATACAGGGCTATTCAAATTCGAGTCTATGCATGGGGATTTCGATAACGGTAAGAGATAGAGGGTTTGTTAAATGGGGGCAAAGTAGTTTCAGAGGCTAATTATAGGGATGGAAAAATCTGACCTAGCTTCTTCAGTTCTGGAGTTATACAGGAAAAATCGAAAATGTCGAAATTCTTCTTTTGTCTATATCTTTTTATTTTACGAATATTTTTTTTTATTTTGCCACTTTGTCATAGCAAATGTTTGTAGCTTTTCCAAATATCTGAATAAAAATTATATACAGGGTATCGTATACATTGGGCCACCCTCAACTTTAAATTTTCGAATACGGACCTGTATTTTTATTGCATTTTTTTGAATGGCAAGAGTCATGTTTCATATTGACGTAGTATTTAAATCTGAATTACAGAGTGTTTTTGAAAGTATTGAACCATTACCAGTAAAATTTCAACATTTTTTTTTTAATTTTTCCTGTATAACTCCAGAACTGAAGAAGCTAAGTCAGATTTTTTTCATCCATTTAATTAACCTATGAAATATGCTACTTCGCCCCCATTCAACCAACCCTCTATATCTTACCGTTATCGAAATCCCCATGCATAGACTCGAATTTGAATAGCTCTGTATAATTCAATATTCTGCGTGGTATTTGCCAAGAAGGTTTTCTGCTCGTATTCTACCTCTTCAAACATCCTAGATGTTCTTTAGGTGAATTATTGACGTACGAGATTTTCAATATCATTTTTATTTTTGCGTTACTTAGTGTAATTCGTGGCTCTTTCCTTCGTAAGTAACGCATTTTTTATTATTATTATTAAGATTTTTTTCAATCATTTATTCGAAAACAAATCAAAGCTTATCTTTGAGAACCCCCAAACAGCCTTTCTTTTCGGAAGGCCCCGTATATGCGCCTTGGTCCGCATCGGCCGCCGCCCGCTAGAGCTCTTCAGCTCCACCCCCACGTCGCGGTGATCACCTGCCCAGGTGCCGAGCATCGTTGGGGGGGATGCGCCCCATCTCTCTCGCAAGGTTGCGGGCCTGTCGGCAAGAATTCATATCCACATGAATACAAGCATAGCTATTAAAATCCACCAATCAGAACTATTATATTTGCGTCTGCGTATTACGAAGGATTTGAGACAACAGTACGATGAAAAACGAAGTTGGACACAGAGTAACATTCCAGCTTTGAAAGCTGGCGCCCAGGGTTCGATTCTCAAACGTCTTTTTTTTTTTTAGTCAAAAGTTTCAAATATATATCTGACCGGGCACCCAGTAGTTGGAGATCACATTTTTTAATCAAATGTTCCTTCCTCAAAGATCCCGAAAAATAGTGATCTAGTCTAGTGATAGGTTAGCACGTTCAGGTCAGGTAAAAGTCTCATTGAATTAATATAGCGCGATAGCGCGTTCAAATTCGATTTTTTTCGTTCAACTTTCCCTTCCTCAAAAATCTACTGAAAATAATGATCTACTGACAGGTTAGCACGTTCAGGTCAGGTAAGTATCATTGGATGAATATAGCGCGATAGCACGTTCAAATTTCCCTTTCTTATTCAATAAAATTTTCCTTCTTCAAAAATTCACTAATAGTAATGATCCCTTCACTGATGTCAATAAACCTTCGTCAATACCGCCTTTATCGATACCAACCATTTCGAACCTACCGCCAAAACGTAAATGGTTGTTATTGGTGGATTTTAATAGCTATGCTTGTATTCATGTGGATTTGAATTCATGCCGCCTGTCGCCGCCGTGTTGCCACGTTCATTATATTTTCCTGAGGTGCGCTACACCGCCGAGCAGGCGAAAATAATCGTGTTTCAGCTATCGATATCTCACAATAATGTTTTTTTTTTCCTTCTTTATTTTTGTTATTTTCTATTTTTCCAAGCACTATTCTAGTTGACTCACCAACCCACATAAATTTACTGGGTAAACTTGTACGAGATATCCTCGATGAAATTATTATTAGTATAACAAGAATTTCCCATTACTTTCTTATGGGCCACCAGGTATATTTTTGAGCTAATTTAATTACCTAATAACGCAGTATTGAAATTTTGTTCCGAACTGTATCATTACTAGGGGTGGGCGAAATTATCGATAATTATCGATAATTTTAAAAAAAATGAATGATCGATTTATCGATATCGAAAATATCGATAATTCCGATATTATCGATAAACCAATATTATCCATAATTTATAATTATCGATATTTCCAAATCGTTATCGCCCACCACTGATTTTCTGGATCATGTATCAATAGTTTTTCCATTTTCTCGTACACAATACAAGAAATTATTCGAATTCTTGATCTCACTAGCTTGTGAAGGATTGAAAAACATGGATTTATCAACTACATTGTTAATTCAGTTGAAAAAATTATCGATAATATCGATAGTATGGAAAACATCGATAATTCCGATAAATTATAATTATCGATAATCGATATTTACAAATTATTATCGCCCACCCCCTAATCATTACACTATATCAAAGCCTACACATTATTGATTATGTGGTGAAGGATTTCTAAATGTTGGTGGATGTTTTTATTTTTTAATAATTTAGATATTTGGCGGTTATACTAGAGGATAAAATTATGTTTTTTTGCGTTAAATATCTGTCAATTTAATTCTGTGAATTGATTTGAAAATATTGACCTCAGTGGTTGTTTGGTCGTAGTTATTTTGAATAATATAAAGTTAAAAGATATCTGACTACAAGTTTCAACAAGGAAGTCGTTTGTATGGTGTAAACCTGCCCATGATGTTCCAGCTTTCATTAAAAAGTAGTACATGTACCATTGTCGATCTAAATGAACACCTAGTAGTCGGTATAATATTGTCTGTTCACTCAAGCCCCAAACGTCTGCCAAGTTGAGTTCGCTACTTTATAGAAGTCGTTCGATGCTCATTTGTTTCAGATTTTTTTCTGTCAGCGACCCAATTTTGGGTTGAAGTTATGGTCTTCTTTATTTTGACTTCAGCACATATTGTATGTAACTATCATAATCTGACATAATTTTACTTTTTATACAAATTTCTACTCGAAAAGGTCCAATAACAGTTTTTAGAAACAATAATAAGGCATATTTCAAGAAAATTTTTTGGAGGTACTCACGTATTTTGGCCTCCCAGAACAAGAATCCGAAACGCTTGTTTCGTAAATATACACCCAACATTTGACATCTTAAAATTCTTCTACTAAAAACACAAAATTCGTCCTTGTGCTTTCTTCAGTGGGTATGAATTATGCGTGGAGCAAATATACAACTCAACGTAAGTGATTAAAATTATATCAACTTGTACATTCGATGCCAATACATTCACTTGCCTCGCATTTAAGTTTCTCACGATGTTTTTTCTGTTTCCTGATTCCCTGATCAATGATATCAAACAATTCTGTGCTTGAAACAGGAGATTCGCTGTGCTAAAAGGAGCGCGTAATTCAAAATGTAAATAAAAACGTTAGGTTATGCGCAGTATGACACATCAAGTTCAAAATAGTTCACGGTTATTATGAGAAGATGTCTCTACCTTACAATATTATAGTTCTAGCCTACTAGGTTTCCATTTAGATCGACAATGCATGTAGGCACACATTTGAAAATTTTGTCACAAAATGTTCTATTAAGATTGACAAGCCTGATTCAAAATGGCCTATTACTGTTGCACGACTTCTTTATGCACATAACTGTACCTATGCATTTGTATCAGAGATTCTTGTTGAACCTAATGAACACTATATGTTGTTCGTTCTTAATGAGCCCAGTATTGAAATCAGGTACGGTAGGAAGAACGTCAGTGCCACCTATTGGCAAAAGTTCTAAGGTTCTAAGATCGAACAGATGAGCGCATCAAATTCACACCATTCAGATGCCTACATACAATAACGTACCGGTGTGAAAATAGAAACGGTCGCCGCGTCAGAAACGAAATATTAGAGTTCCTGTATCACCTATGTTGGGCGGTTTAAGAATGTGCCGTTTCCGGAAATTCTTCATCACCACATGTTTTGAATGAGTTGAAAAAGCATAAGCACCCTATTTTATATTTTGTACCCCTATATTAAGCTCGAAAACTACCCCTGTAACAGTAAACATCGCCTGAAAAACACGAATTTACCGTTTCTGAAAATTTCTTTCTCACTACATATTCAAAATGAGCTAAGAAAGCATAAGCACCACATGTCATATTTTGTACCCCTATATTAAGCTCGAAAACTACCCCTGTAACAGTAAACATCGCCTGAAAAACACGAATTTACCGTTTCTGAAAATTTCTTTCTCACTACATATTCAAAATGAGCTGAGAAAGCATAAGCACCACATGTCATATTTTGTACCCCTATATTAAGCTCGAAAACTACCCCTGTAACAGTAAACATCACCTAACAAATACAAATTTACCGTTTCTGAAAATTTCTTTCTTACTACATATTCAAAATAAGCTTAGAAAGCATAAGCACCACATGTCATATTTTGTACCCCTATATTAAGCTCGAAAACTACCCCTGTAACAATAAACATCGCCTGAAAAACACGAATTTACCGTTTCTGAAAATTTCTTTCTCACTACATATTCAAAATGAGCTAAGAAAGCATAAGCACCACATGTCATATTTTGTACCCCTATATTAAGCTCGAAAACTACCCCTGTAACAGTAAACATCGCCTGAAAAACACGAATTTACCGTTTCTGAAAATTTCTTTCTCACTACATATTCAAAATGAGCTAAGAAAGCATAAGCACCACATGTCATATTTTGTACCCCTATATTAAGCTCGAAAACTACCCCTGTAACAGTAAACATCGCCTGAAAAACACGAATTTACCGTTTCTGAAAATTTCTTTCTCACTACATATTCAAAATGAGCTGAGAAAGCATAAGCACCACATGTCATATTTTGTACCCCTATATTAAGCTCGAAAACTACCCCTGTAACAATAAACATCGCCTGAAAAACACGAATTTACCGTTTCTGAAAATTTCTTTCTCACTACATATTCAAAATGAGCTAAGAAAGCATAAGCACCACATGTCATATTTTGTACCCCTATATTAAGCTCGAAAACTACCCCTGTAACAGTAAACATCGCCTGAAAAACACGAATTTACCGTTTCTGAAAATTTCTTTCTCACTACATATTCAAAATGAGCTGAGAAAGCATAAGCACCACATGTCATATTTTGTACCCCTATATTAAGCTCGAAAACTACCCCTGTAACAGTAAACATCACCTAACAAATACAAATTTACCGTTTCTGAAAATTTCTTTCTTACTACATATTCAAAATAAGCTTAGAAAGCATAAGCACCACATGTCATATTTTGTACCCCTATATTAAGCTCGAAAACTACCCCTGTAACAGTAAACATCACCTAACAAATACAAATTTACCGTTTCTGAAAATTTCTTTCTTACTACATATTCAAAATAAGCTTAGAAAGCATAAGCACCACATGTCATATTTTGTACCCCTATATTAAGCTCAGAAACCCTGTAACAGTAAACATCGCCTAAAAAATACGGTTTTACCGTTTCTGAGAATTTCTTTTTCACCACATGTTCGAAATGAGCTGAGAAAGCATAAGCACCCTATTTCATATTTTGTACCCTAGTATATCGCAGTAGGCAGGAAAACACGAATTTTTCATTTCTAAAAGTTTTTTTCGGCAAAAAATTAAATAAAACTCGTAACATAAGAAATAACATAAAAAAATATAAATAACATATCTTGACTCCTTTCGGGAATCAAGAAAATTTACACTTCTGGCCAAATTGTTGTGGTACGGCTCTGATAATGTTCTACACAGTTCTAAATCAAAATAACACAAAACTTAACAAAAAAACTTTGGTGGGCATAAGTAAGTACCAATAACAAATCATAAATAAGCATTCTTGCAAAATTTGTAATATGAAAAATAATATTAAATTGAACACAATTCAGTCTGAAACAAAAATTTCGTAGTATCTGCATCTTGATCTGTATCTTGATTTTTAGGTGATTTTTACTCTTACAGGGGTAGTTTTCGAGCTCAATATAGGGGTACAAAATATGACATGTGGTGCTTATGCTTTCTTAGCTCATTTTGAATATGTAGTGAGAAAGAAATTTTCAGAAACGGTAAATTCGTGTTTTTCAGGCGATGTTTATTGTTACAGGGGTAGTTTTCGAGCTTAATATAGGGGTACAAAATATGACATGTGGTGCTTATGCTTTCTCAGCTCATTTTGAATATGTAGTGAGAAAGAAATTTTCAGAAACGGTAAATTCGTGTTTTTCAGGCGATGTTTACTGTTACAGGGGTAGTTTTCGAGCTTAATATAGGGGTACAAAATATGACATGTGGTGCTTATGCTTTCTTAGCTCACTATAAACATATAGTGAGAAGGAAATTTTCAGAAACGGTAAATTCGTGTTTTTCAGGCGATGTTTACTGTTACAGGGGTAGTTTTCGAGCTTAATATAGGGGTACAACATATGACATGTGGTGCTTATGCTTTCTTAGCTCCTTTTGAATATGTAGTAAGAAAGAAATTTTCAGAAACGGTAAATTCGTGTTTTTCAGGCGATGTTTATTGTTACAGGGGTAGTTTTCGAGCTTAATATAGGGGTACAAAATATGACATGTGGTGCTTATGCTTTCTCAGCTCATTTTGAATATGTAGTGAGAAAGAAATTTTCAGAAACGGTAAATTCGTGTTTTTCAGGCGATGTTTACTGTTACAGGGGTAGTTTTCGAGCTTAATATAGGGGTACAAAATATAAAATAGGGTGCTTATGCTTTTTCAATCCATTCAAAACATGTGGTGATGAAGAATTTCCGGAAACGGCACATTCTTAAACCGCCCAACATAGGTGATACAGGAACTCTAATATTTCGTTTCTGACGCGGCGACCGTTTCTATTTTCACACCGGTCAATAACGTCTATGATAGCACCATTGAGAATATTAAATTTCAACCATTTGGTGTTTCTCATGATTCAATGTTTCAGAATCGTTGCACTTCACTATTTTCGTGTCATTTTTCACTACTAAGATCGAAATTAACACCACCTAACACTCAATTGTGAAATGTATAATAAAAGGGACACAACTTTGATATTCAGGTGTTGTATTCGTTGGAGTTTGCTCTGAAATCCATTTGATTGAAATTGCACCCAAGTTTTTTTTACTGTGTATACGACACCAGTGAACGATTCACATCATAACCATATAAAACTATTGTGGCCCAAGCAGTTGAATACTCATTTCGAAATCCTACCCAACGACGTATAGTCATTCATCCGTATAACGTAAGCACTCCCTAGAGTTTCTCCGATTCAGATGGGGAAAATTGAAAACAGCGTCGATTGAATTTCCTCCCCTTCAAGTTCATCTTACAAAAAAACCAAACGAACTCGCTCTTATATATCTTGTCGATCGGAACTGAAAGTTGCAGCACATTCCAAGCGAGTATCTTTTATCTTTCCTAATACGTTTGGATGGGGGAATAATTGATTGTCGAATTCCTTAATAAGACAAAAACCGACAGCGTGAGTTCTACGTTATTCTCTTTTTTTAAATCGAAATCCACGCTTTATTTTATAGGTGATTATTTAGGAAGGAACGTTTCTGATGCTGGGTTTGCTATCAAAATTATTTTCAACAAAGTATATTGAAAACGGTAACGATGTTTTATTGATTGAAGACAAACTTAATCAAGATATCCCTGTTTTACTTTTTTAAATGCCCAGCGCAGTAGTTTATAAAAACAAACATGCATCGAAATCTTTCACTAGGTCATAGTCTAGAGGGCCTAGGCCAACTTTTTATATTCCATTAGTATAGCTGATTTTGTACCCTTGGAACTTTTTAGTTTTTTTTTAATCGCCATTACTTCCGAACGAATAGACCGATTTATAACTTCAGATATATTATGAATTTTTTTCCCTATTTTTCACCACGAACTGACCCCTTTAATACTTCCACAACTTTGCCCCAATTCAAGGTTCTTCGTATCTGTTACGGTTCTCGAGATCCCAATGATGAGCGTCGAATTTAAATATCCCTGTATATCCATTTCTCTAATAAAAAAATTAAATAGGAAAAAAAACTAACAAAAATAGATAAAGGGGGTAGCCTTGCAACTTTTTTTCGAATTTTTTAAATAGATATAACCTCCAAACGGATAGAAAAAATTGGAGCAGTTCTGTTATCGAAAATTCCAAAATCGTAATAGTATGTTACACAACAAGTGTGGAAAGTGACATATTTCACACGAGTAGTCGTTTAGCACGAGCCGCGTAGCGGTGAGTGCGGAAACGTAACGAGTGAAGGAAATGCACCTTCCAACGAGTTTTGTACACTATTTTTCCTACGACTCCGAATACTTTCATTTCGCTGGAATTCTTGTCAAAAATGTAACTTGAGCGGTCTCTATAATTTCAGGTGGTTTTGATTCGATATCAAGTACTGTTTATTTCCATATTCAATATGATATTTGATTACTTCTCCGACAATTCCTTAATATGTGAATTACTGTTTTGTTTGGACAAACAATTTTATTGATATTTGACACCATACGTCTGCTAGCGCCAGTAATCACGCAACCAGGAATACAGAACCACAGAAGTACGTACTGCGCAAGCGCGTACGAGTTAGTGCGTCCTTGACTGCTTGTCAAATGTAAATAGTGCAAACATCGGTGATACTGTGATATGATGCAACATGCAACTGATGCAAGCCGCGCATAAAACTGTAGCCGTACTCTTTTGAATCTCACCTGCTGTCATCAACTTCAACATCAGATGTATAGAAATAGTTCCAGTCACTGATCCTAATTTTTATCAAAGTGAATTCAGAAGTTATTTATCATTGACACATTGAAATTGATAGTTCCCTTAAGAATTCTCGGTATAATTCAAAACGATACAGAAATTTCAATAAACAATATGAATTTGATTTGAGAACGCTTTTATATTGACAGTGAGTACCAACTAATATATACCTAATTATTTCTATAAATTCAGGCGAGCGTGTGATATTTTTCATTTCAACACGTATGCTTTTTTCTTTCAAATAACAACACGATGGTGATATGAGCTACTTTCCAAACAAAAAAACAGTGTGCTATAGGTTTGTTCTAGCAACGATTTCGAATAGTTTGCAATCGTCCGGAGCATGCGCATAATGATTTATGCGTCTATTAAATCAGTATGCGCATGCTCCGGACGATTGCAAACTATTCGAAATCGTTGCTAGAACAAACCTTATATGACGTTTTCATACGGGGTCGTAGGAAAAAAAATGTTTTCATCATCCAAATTTTCAAATCCCCATAACTTTCTAACAGAAGGATCAATTTTTCACATATAGGGTCCTCATTTTTCTTCTTTTATATCATAGAATTCAGTTGTAATTCCAAAATAGTAAGATACCTACTTACATTTTTTTCATCATCCAAATGGCTATGGGCGATTCTGAAATATCGCTTTGAAACATTTTTGCGAGGTCGAATTATACATTTCAGGTAGGTAGGTTGAAAAATGATTGAATTTCTGGATTTGGAACTAATTGATGATCGCCTTTTTATCGGTGACAATCCATTATGAAATTTCCAAAATAAAAAACTTGCGAATATTTGAATCGTGGTAAATATCTCCGTTATCATCAACTGATTTCGAAAATGTCAATCGTTATATTGCTAAGGGGTACCTACTTCGTCATTTGAATATAGGATTTGAATTTTTGAAGTTGCACAGAAAAAAAGGATCTCTTAAATCAAGTTATAACCGCATTAACTCAAGAGAATGGTAATCTTGAATAGGTCCAACCAAATATTAGTTTGATTTTTCGTCAGAATCCTCTTGACTACCTAGGAACAAAAAGTTTTGTGTCAAATGTACATTTCCTTGTTGAAAAATGTGGTTTGGTTGAGGCAAGAATATTTCAATGTTGTTGTGAAACAATTTTCTTGGATGAAGCTGATTTCTCAGCACATCTGACCAATTATCCTCTTCATTCAAAAGGAATCACTTTTGTTTCATTTTCATTGACCTTCATTTGAGGATTGCAACTCTGATTCATGCCGATAATTGAAAATGAAAAAACACTGTAGTTTTTTCACAAACTGGAGCTGCAGTATTGATACAGCCATGAATTATTACTTCAAGCATATTAACATGACCCAGTGTTGCCAACCGTACCATAATTATGGTATCTGTACCATAATCTGGCCTTGTGTACCATGTACCATAATGATCCTTTATGGTACGCCTTTTGTACCATAATTTTGACATGATGGGATATCATTGGCAAGTGACATTTGACTGACACTACTGACAGCAATATGACATTTTACTACACAAACCAAAAAAGAAGATGAAGAATGAAAATGAAATGCTTGCTTTGTTATTGTTGGGAATGTTGGGTTATGTATGTCACATTATATTATGTATCACTTCGAACTTCGAAGTTTTTATATTCTTTGTTCTTGTCTTGCTGTTTGTTTTTCCGTTGGTTTTTCTTTTTCTGAATTAGAACAACTCATAAAGACATGTCAAGTAGCGGTAGCGCTGATAGTGACAACGGAGCTGGTTCGGCGACTCCTAAAAAGAGGGCCAGAAAATCAAAAAGAATACAAAAATTCAGAAATGCATGGCTTCATCAGGATGAGTTTAAACATTGGTTGTCACGAAAAGATGAGAATCCTACGTTAGCCAAATGTATACCATGCAATACAGTTCTCAGGGCTGACATATCTGTATTAAAGGCTCATCTCAAAAGTTCTAAACATAATGAGAAAACTAAGAAAAGCCAAGGAAAACTAAGTACTAAAAAGATTGACACGTTTTTTAGAGTATCAAAAGATGATGAATTTGAGGTACAGGTCCATAAAGCAGAGCTCCAAATTTGTGCTTTTTTGGCAGAACACAATATTCCATTTCGCACTGTAGATCATCTAGTAGAAATTTGTTCCAGAGCCTTTCCTGATTCACAAATTGCAAAAAAATTGAAATTGAAACGCACTAAAGCAACAGGAGTTGTAATAAATGTAATTGGTGAATCAGAAAAACAGGATTTAACTAAGAAACTGAGGCTCACAAAATTCAGTATATTGATTGATGAGTCTACAGATGTGTCAACTAACAAACAATTGGCTATTGTTGTTAGGTACTTTGATAAAGACTTGGGCCATATATGCAGCAAGTTGTGGGAGTTGGTTCAAATTGTCACTGCACAAAATATTGAAGCAAATGCTGAACATGTGTATAATACTGTGATATCAACATTCACCCAAAGGCAAGTGCCAATTAGTAATATAATTGGCTTCGCATCTGATGGTGCAAATGTCATGATGGGGGAGAGGAATTCTGTTGCCAGCAGACTTATTACAGACTGTCCTGGTGTAACCATCATGAAGTGCATATGTCACTCAATAAATCTATGTGCAAATGAAGCTTGCAAAAAGCTTCCACGAACTTGTGAAGATCTTGCTAGAAACATTTATAGTTTTTTTGCATATAGTTCTAAACGACAGTGTGAATTTGTTCAATTCCAGCAATTCACAAATACTGATGTACATAAACTGCTACATCCTAGTGCCACAAGATGGCTATCATTAGAGCAAGTTGTCAATAGAGTGTTAGAGCAATGGTCTGCTTTGACATTGTATTTTAATGATAAATGGCTGGATGAAAGGTTGTTAGCAGCTGAACAAATACACAAGTGTTTGAATGATCCTTTTGTGAAACTTTATTTTTTATTCTTGAAATGGGTTTTACCAAAGTTTAATAAAATGAATGTATACTTCCAATCTGAAAAGGTTATATTGCCAGATATGGATGCTAGAATTCGGGAAACATTTCAAGATTTACTCAGTTGTTATTTGGAAAGAACATATGTTTTCTCTAATGAATTGAGTGAAGTTAATCCATCCAACAGAAGTAAACTCAAGCAGAAGAGTACCTTATACTTGGGTATTGAAATAATGGAACAGGTAAATGATCCTAGAATCAGGGAAAAACAAGATGCATTGAATTATTTTTATGACCGTTGTATTGATTTCTTGATTTGTGCCTGTGAACAAATCAAAAAGAGATATGGATTCAATGATCCTGTTTTAAAAAATGTTAGTGTCCTAAAACCTCAGAGATCTTACTCTCACCAGGAGAGAGATGTAACTCCATCATTGCTCAATTTTATGAAAATAATGCCAAGAATTGTCAATGTGGAGCAATACCAAGAAATTGATGATGAATGGCGGCTGCTACCTTCACATAAAATTGAAGACGATGTGTTGAATTCTGAAACAGATAGGTTTTGGAATCACATAAAGAATATAAAAAATGATGATGATGAATTCTTGTTCAAAAACCTGGCAGAATTCGCTCTGAATGTTCTGTCCATACCACATTCTAATGCTGAATGTGAAAGAATTTTCAGTAACATCAATTTAATTAAAACAAAAAGTCGTAATCGCCTGATCACTAAAACTATTGATGGGTTGTTGTTAGCAAAACAATTAGTGAAATATGGTGGTGATTGTACTAAATTCCAAGCATCAAAGGAAATGTGCCAAAAAATGACAAATAACATTATTTATCAATCGATTCCTAAAATCACCAATGAAAACCTAAATCATGAGACTGAAGCCGAAGAGATTGATGGAGATGATACCGATATAGGGTTACCTGTTTTTTGAATGAAATGTGATGAAAGAGTTTATGTCTCAGAAAAATCATTTTTATTTCTGTTTTTGAATTTATTTTTATTTATTTTGTTTTAGAATTTTTTTTTATTTTATCTGAGAATTTATTTTTATTTATTTTGTTTTGTTACCATTAAATTTATTTTTTAAATGTCCACCATTGATTTCATCCCTAATGATATCAATGATTCCTCAGAAAATTTCATGTCAATTGTCAAAACAAGTGCTGTCAATTGTCAACATATGCGAATGTCAATTGTCAAAATATGCGTACCATAATTTCAGGCAATGTACCATAATTCTAGGCTGTTGGTACCATAATTGAGTACCCAAAGGCTGGCAACACTGACATGACCTGACAACACAAAATTCAAGTATTCTCAACACCCAACATGGTGCCAGTGATACGATGCCATGTCCACATAATATGTTCTAGATTGTTTGCTTCCATGTTGAGTACTCGAGTTATAAATAATTCGCGAGCCTGCAATCTGCACTATAGGAACACAAGTACTACCAACAAAACTTCACTGTAACCTGGTAACAATGTATTTCTTTATAGTCCTAATGGCGGCTACGGCGGTTTGTTGGCGTTGTCTAGCTGGTTCGGCGGACAGTGCTCGGACTGCGCATCTTCGCTTCGGGCGCTAATTCCATGCTCGTTCTCTATGCTTATTGGTCGAGCTGGTCACGTGTTACATGCTTCCGTCATCAAAACAATACTCATAAGAAACGATATTCTTGAGCTGAGAGAAATAAATGCTTGACTGACATTACTCACATTGTTTTCTGAGAAGAAGAGTGCGGATGATTCAGTTCAACCAAATTGATTTCAAGAAAATTCATGGAAACAAGCAAACAGCGCGATTAGTTGTGAAAAGAAACGTTTTGGTCCATCTGAGATTATTATTCTTATCGGAAGGTTATACAATTCAAGAATATATATATATTTGATTTAAGAGATCCGTTTTTTCTGTGTGGGTTTCCTACCCCAAGAGCTTGAAAGTCATGCCCGAATCCAAAATAAAAATCAGTTTCGTCAACGATTCTATCTCATAGAATTCCCCTCAACTCTGATAAGTCACTTCATCGAATTCGACGACGAAATTTTCCTATTTAAATGCTGTCCTCAAATTGGAAAGGTGCGGGTGACAAGGAGTTAATGGAAAACCGCAGAGAATCGGCTGGAAATAGCTAAGTGACTGCGACCTTTCAATAGTTTTACTGTCGTAAAAGGAAACTAGAACAAACTCGTATAGTCTGCCTGTTCCTGATTGGTCACATCGATTGACGAAAAACTGATTTCAGAAGAATATAAAGGCTGTATTATTTACGAGATTATTTACAGCCCTGCTTGCACTTAAGTTTTACTACAATTTGTTATCGAGTTTTTTGACTGACTCTTTCACATTCAAAGATTATCGTTGCACTTTACGATGTTGGTATATAGAGTGACTCGGTAAATAATACTAAAGAAGCTAGCAAAGCCACACACGAATTTCGACTCGGAATAGATCACATAATTTTAGACTCATTTAAGGCTATTTCATTACCCTTTTCCCAAATTTTTTGCTCTTCTCTTTGATAGAAAAATCTGTGGCTTTGCTAGCTTCGGCCGAACTCAGCAGAGCCATTTTTGAAAAAAAATAATTTTGGTGTTTTGAAATTTTTTGCTCTTCTCTTTGATAGAAAAATCTGTGGCTTTGCTAGCTTCGGCCGAACTCAGCAGAGCCATTTTTGAAAAAAAAATAATTTTGGTGTTCTGAAATATCCAAATTGTAGAGCTCATTTTAGGCTAATTTATTACCCTATTCCCATTTTTTTGCTCCCTCCCTTAATAGAAAAACTTGTGGCTTTGCTAGCTTCGGGCGAACTCAGCAGAGCCATTTTTAAAAATCCACTTTTTTTTGCGATTCAATATAACGATATTGAAGGACTAATTTTAGGCTAATTAATTACCCTAATTTAATTTTTTTTGCCCCACGCATTACAGAAAAAAAAACAAGATTTTTCGATGATACCCATCGCTGGATCAATAAAATGTTCCACGTTGGAATGTTTGATTCGACGTTTTTTAATAAAAAACCTGTGGCGAACTCAGCAGAGCAATTTTTTCAAAAACATTATTTTTCTGTCATTTGATCTAGCGATATTACAAGACTAATTTTAGGCTATTTAATTACCATAATTTAATTTTTTCAATAAAAACAACATTTTTCAATATTCGCCAATTCGATGATGTAATCATTTGTAATCCTTTTATTGAATAATCCAGGTTAGGTTGTTGAATTAGTTCATAGTAGTACTCATTTTCCGAAGTTGGGCGCTTTTGAATTATCGAATATAAAGGGATATTTTAGGAAGGATCTATATGTTGAAAAGTGCGTATGGTGTCATCTCGGGAGTCATTGATATTTTCGTGAGGTAGAAAAAAAATCGTCAAAACATTATAATTTGAATGATGATTTTTTTCACTAATGCGTGGAGAAAAAGTAGGGTAATTAATTAGCCTCAAATTAGTCTTTAAATATTCCTATATCAAAAGACAGAAAAATGTTGTTTTTGAAAAAATGGCTCTGCTGAGTTCGCCCGAAGCAAAGCCACAAGTTTTTCTATTAAGGGAGGGAGCAAAGAAAATGGTAATAGGGTAATAAATTAGCCTAAAATGAGCTCTACAATTTGGCTAGTTCAAAACACCAAAATTATTGTTTTTCAAAAATGGCTCTGCTGAGTTCGGCCGAAGCTAGCAAAGCCACAGATTTTTCTATCAAAGAAAAGAGTAAACAATTTGGGAATAGGGTAATAAAATGGCCTAAAATGAGCCTAAAATTATGTGATCTATCCCGAGTCGAAATTCGTGTGTGGCTTTGCTAGCTTCTTTAGTATATTCCAAATCGTCCGAATTCGCAATAATATTCCCTATGATTTCATCATCATTTTTAATATATTTAAAAGATATTCACAAGCAACAAATAAATACAAAATAATCATAAGCAAGACCTCCTTATATCAAAATCCTAGGATTAGCAGAAAACAGAATAAAACATGTAGTGTACAATATAAATCTCATGCATTAACAGCGAAAAGACCTAAAATCTCCAAACCTGCAACCGTGAAAAAAGGAAAAGAGGAACCCCGCTCCCACCTCAGCCTACACCACCTATCGATCTGCGGAGTTCACGGGCCGATGGTGATGCTCCTTTCGAAGTGATGAACAGGTGATCGGTCTCGTGTGATGAAAATGGAAATTGAAAAGGGATCCTCCCGGTATCGGGATGCAACCTGCCCAACCGTCCGAGAGGCTGACAGCGTCGATTGGTGCATCAAAATTTGCGTTCGTATCGGCAGAGATAAGTAATAACAAGATGTGCACGTCTTATGGAAGATTTGGAAATATAGTCACGTGATTGATTTTCGTTTCAACGTATTATCACAGATGGCGTTTAACGCATGAATCTCAATTTTTGTTGATATGAAGTTTCGCAGCTAATTCAAATTACGAACTTTCACGAACTTAGATTACATTACAGTGTGTTACAACAGTCCTCGAGTTGATTTGTTCACTTCACGTTTTACTCTGTGGTTTTTTATTTTTATTATTCATTTTCTTAAGGATGAAAGAGAAGTTTTGTTTGATAAATGATAACAGAGGTTTCATTAATATGGTGAGAAAATATGAATCACTATCAACTGATCATGACATTGCCACTGTCACTGCATTTCTCAATAATAAATTGATTATACAAATATGCAACTGGAGTATTTCATATTGTTCAATAGTACTTTCATTAAGATATGAATGAAATTCTGATGTAAAACCACAATATTCACGAGAACGGGAACAAATTTCCACCGTACAAAGTCGATAAAAATCAATAAAAACAAACAAAGTGGAAGACAGTGACAAACTGATGAAGAAAAGACAGAAAATCTGACCTTGAACATGGCAGCCAGATATGGCAGCTGAAAAAGCTATGTTCACTCTTTGGAATCAACGGCACTAGTTCCATCTTGTGGTTGATTCCAAAAGCATGAAAAATATATTGCCAAATTTTAGCATTGACGTGCACACATCGTGCACATCTTGTTAGTGGGTTACTTATCTCTGGTATCGGGGACCGGACACAGGGTTGCCGAAGCTACTCCATTCGGAGTAGATCTACTCCCTTTGATCATTTTCTACTCCTCTACTCCAAAAAAATGATTTCTACTCCGGTTGAATGTACATTGTACGAATGAATATATAGTACCGAAATGAAAACTAAGAAGTAACTAATCGAAAAAAAGGTAGACACCAGTATATTGTATTACAGGTTAACCACTGATTATTGTTAATCTGTGATTCTACCAGCATGAATTCATGTGATCATGTCAAGAGACTTTGTTTCCTCTCAGAACCGTTCTAGAACTATACTGCTCATGCGCATTGTCTTCAAATTGTTCACTTGAAGAAAAAGCGCATGTGCAGAACCGTTCTATGACGGTTCTAGAACGTCAAGTCAAGTTTAAACCATCACAGTCACAATGTCACTTGTCAAGAATGTCTAAATTGAACGAGCAATAAAAAATTATAAGGAACAAATTCTTTTTTTTTCATTTCATTTCATTATTCAGGTCATTCAGGCAAGTAATAAGATAAGTGCAGCCTTTGCTTTCCCACAGTAGTTTCAATTCATTACAGGATAGGATTCTTCCATGTTTTGTAGTATCCAAAAACGTTGTGAGGTACTGGAAGAAATTTTAATTTAACGTGTACTGGAAAGAATTTTGATCTCATAATGTGGATAGTATTTTTTTCAACACCTCATATGAATATATAACCTATATAAAAAATTAAAATAAAAGACACATTTCGGTTTTGAATCTCGTTGCATACATAATTTTTACTTTAATGGAAAGATCTTGAAAATGGAACTCTGACGGGGCATGCGTGTCTGAACACGAAAGTACTACTCCGTTTTGGTACGAATCTACTCCACTGTCAATCTCCAATCTACTACTATTTTTTGGTCTGGTGCGGCAACACTCCGGACAGCAGCGGAGCCCCGGCTGAAAGGGGCGCCGATTGAGGGCCACCCGAGCCCCGTCAATCGGTGACGGTCTTGGGAGATCCCGGCTGCGGTGCGACGTTGCCACGTTGTGTTGTATGATTTTTTTATTAAGGCGGATTTAGCGGATGTATAAGCATATATTTTTCATCAATGCATAATCATAACTATTGGAACTTTTCTAATGCATAATGCATAACTTTTGGGTCATTTATTGGTTTCTTCATTCATGAACATAATCATATAAAGTGTGTGGGTAGCAAGTGACACATTAACAGCTATAAATCAAAGATGACGTTGAGGTGTGAGACCTCAATGAAAAACCTTCTTTTAATAGTTATTTATGTATCAAGGGCGTAAAATAGGCTTTTATGGACCGCAGCGTGTAATAGTCTGAGAGATAGCGAGGGCTATTAACACGCCTAGGTCCATAAAAGCAAGTTACGCCCGAAATACATACAACATTTTATGCACGACCAGTATATTTTATTGTAAGTACCTACCTCTTCACCTTTCAAGCATGGATATGAATAAAACGGTTCTTAATTACCTTTTGAACCCCTTCAAAATAATTTTGCTACGCCCATGAAGTTCCTCGCGAAAAAGCATTACATGAGAGTGTTTTTACTTTTTCTCTATCTCTTATAATAAGGGAGTTATTAAGGTTTTACAATTTGCTCATGTTCCAGACTGGTGGGTGAATGAATAAAATAAGCTAGTATAGCCATATTTGCTGTCAATACAGACAATAGTCCGAGGGGTAGTTCACTCTGTCCAATAGGTGTACACTCAGTGTCCAATCCGTCCAATCTTGGTCCATTCCGTCCAATCTCGGTCCATTCCGTCCAATCTCGATCCATTCCGTCCAATCTCGGTCCATTCCAAAGACATTCAAATACAGGAGACTTAACGTTCCATTGTTAAATCGGTTTCCAAGCCGATCAGTCATTGTATTGATGTTTGCAACGAGTGCAAGAGAGAAAAATATACGCACAGGGCGCCTCGGCAACAATGTATGTTTGAAGGTTCTTATCATCGTCAGTGGCGTGCTGGCGTGTCAGTCATGAGTCATGTAAATGTCACATCTGTATTTTTTTCCTTCAAAATACTTCTTGTTTCTTTCATACTTTTATATTTCCACGAAAATGCATCTACGACTTTGTGCCGTTCCATTATCTACCTACTACTGAAACTAAACAATATAAAGTGATAGGATTTCATTTCTTCACACCAGACATGGTTGACTACAATTTTGGAAAGCATGGGTAAGAAAATATACTAATATAGTTTGTTTGAAGAATCTTTGTGGTAACATGATTCATTTTAGCATCAGAATATCTACAGAGATCACTGCTGAATATTGTGGCACTTGTGCTAACCATTTTGATACTGGAAATGGGAAAACATATACCTTAAAAAGGTTCATGGTAAGTCTTTCTGTACTGTATTGGGTAGTGAACTGATTTCTCGAGTGTTTTCTCTTTTATTTTTTTCATCCTTGTATGATATAGATATTATAATAAGTAGTATTTTTGCTTTTTGAAACCCCTGCTGTGAGGAATCTTGGACTAGTGATAAACTGATGTTGATTATACACTTGAAAATAATATATTATGTATAGCCCTTGATTATGTTTACATAGATATATTATTATTTGGCAACATTTTACCTAAATGTATATGATTGCTACTACATTAATTACAAACTTCTTGATATTTCCTTAAATATTTACTACACACTTCAATTTATACCTATTAAGAGCTGATCTCAGATGTGCAGATATTATACATATTCTCATATCAGTTTCTAGGGCATTCAAAGTATTTTATATTCATTTAATAACTATTTCTCAATTTTAATTTGATTTTGTAGGAACCAGCTGATGATTTGATGATGATGCCAACTAATTATGTCCAGACTAGTCCAGAGGAAGAATGTTCAAAACCATGCATGCTCTTTCATGAAGTGTTCTATTTCAATCATTTGGATAAGTTACCTATTAACCATACCTTTTGAACTGAGCAACTGATTTCACTCATTTATAACAGGTATGTGTAATTTTTCCAGCTTTCCATCCATTCATTTAGAATAGCATGAAATTTCAACCTGTTTTTCCAGTTCTCACTCTTAATCCAGATTGAAATAAGTTTCAACAAAATAAATACAGAATAAGATTGAATTTTTAGTACCTATGATATATAATAACAAATATGATGTGTCAATCCGGTTTTTTCAAAGCAATCATATAAGTTTGAAAAATATGATTGCATAGTGAAAAATTATCAAGCTTCAATATATCTACACATTAATCATACTATAATTATGCACAATACATGAAAATTTATACATAGAAGTACATAACATAAATCAACATAAACTAAATTACATAATAATGTATATTTATTATATCTTGTATAGTATATACATGTACTAAAACAATATGTAATGAATATAATTTTAATCAACTATTTTTTGTACTCAATATTTATGAAGAGTTAAAAAATCTCTTTTTTTTCAGATGAAACCAGGTTTACAACAGTGTTGAAAACACTTTCAATTTGCTATTTGAGGCTACCATCAATGAGAGGAATGCAAACAAGTTTTTTGAAGAATCAAATTATAGATGAATCTTCAGTGGTGAATGTGAAGTTTTTTGTGATGTACTTGAAAAAATTAAAAAAATTGGTCTTATTTGAAGTAGGTCCTTTCAAATAGAGTAAAAAAATAAATGAATAAAGGTTGAAAATAATTTTTCTTGATGTTTATTTCTATATTTGTAGATTCCTTTGACTAATTCTAAAGTTGAAACCCTCCTTTGAACCCCATCCAGTTCTTCATGAATATTCACAGGTATCAAGTCCCAATATAATATTGAAAACAGATACATTTTCACTCTGAAACAAATAAAAACATTCAAGGCTACTGAGCAGTATCTAAAAAATGTTATAGAAAATAAAAAATAACAGGTTGAAAGCCAGAAACCTATAGAGGAAAATAGCAGATTGAATAATTTTGAATCATTTTCCATCAATAGAAAATAATAAGGAAGGACCGAGGGAAGGACACTCATTTCAAAATGAAGATTTCGGAAATTTCATTACAATAAGCTGAGGTATTAATATATATAAATACAAAATATGGAATTAAGTTTCTTGTTCACATCAGAATCTAAATGTTGTATGTATGCATTCACATTGCTCAAGTACTTACCAAAAAATGTTTCACAAAAGTTCTTAGCATAAGCAAATGTGAAATTCAAAGGTTCCCTGGACACAACTGTAGTGGTAAGTAGTAGAGCATAGTGTGTATACCTTGGCTACATCAAAAATTAGGTGCTAATCACACTGAAAAACAACATGATATTGATTATATTTGAAAATAGAAGGAATAAAACTAGTGAAACCATAGTGGTTTTGTGAAACATTCAAACAACTTACCAAAATAAATGATCATTGAACTGTTCCATACACATCATCAGGTGTAAAGGTACCTTTATGATTAATTTTCATCATTTCATCACTGCTCATCTGAAATAAAAATATATATATACATACTACTGATACTGAAGGTACACAATGAGGAAGTGAATGATATCCAAATTATAAGGAAGGAATTATATAGATGAAACTTAAGTCCATTTCAGTTTTTTATAGTAACTACTAAATATATTCATATAATAGGTAAGTATATAGTTAGATTGCCAACGTTCTGTTAAAGAGTGGTGAGACCAAAAGGTGTAGAATTCAGGAACATTATTATTGGATAAACAGAGTATTTAGAACGGTGTTTGTTGCATTGAAACTATGCTGCTAAATGCAAGAATACTGCATTGTGAATTCTCAACTGTTGAATATCTTGCCATATGTTGGAAAATAGCACTCACCTTTAAGCATGTAGGTACTTGAGATTCTACTTCCTCAATACTGAAAAGAACATTTTCAGAGGGATGAGATGTTATGTGCCAGTGCTTCCAGTTTACATTGTGAGATTGAGATCATCTCATGTGATTCGTGAGGTTTCGACTGGAGGTCTAAGAATACCTTCATAATATGTGTGCTCATTGTCAATATTTTTGAAATATCAACGTTACGTTACCGTCAGAGCAGGATATTTCGAATCTGGCACCTACTTTTGGACCGGACGCCTCTGTCTAATAAACATAACCTCTATTTTGGTTCTATCGTGAAAAGTCCAATTTAAGTAAAAATGATCCACCCTTTTACACACAACACACAAATGCACCATTTTCGCACACAAATATTGTTTCTGAAACTCACAAAAAAGTAAAACGGTCAAAATAACTCAAATCGGTATCAACGAAATCAGAAGGCAATTCTGCAACCTCGCAAGCGTCAAACTTGTAAAAATAGTCGAATGTTCTAGTGCGGCGTTGCCGAAAGTGCTGATTTGTATGGTGAAATGTGATAAAAGACGAATTGATTTCATCAGAATGTACATCATTGAATCAAAAACACTTTGATTCGATGATAACTCCGATTCATAGAAAGGAAATGAAACAATTATGCTTCAGTAAAGTATAGTTATTGTTTTGTGTGAATTAATCAATTTACTGCAAGATTGCATAAATCGTATAATCTGGCAAACATGTAATTGGAGGAAATGAGACAGAAAAGAAGGATCAAACGATGACTGATCGTGCAAAAACGTAGATGATGAAGTCTCTAGTGTTTAAATGTCTTTGGTCCATTCCGTCCAATCCTAGTCCATTTTGTCCAATCTTGGGTCAATATGTCCAATCTTGGAAAAATGTTCTCGATATCTTTCAATATTTCTATTGAATTGTTGACAAATGAATAGTAGGTATCAATTTCACTTTTGCATCGCGCCTTTCCATAAAAACACAAATCTTCACAAACGAATCTTCTTCATTATGTATGGAGTCGCCGCCCGCTTGTACTTGCCAGCATTTTTGGTACTCTTCAAAAAAAGCTAGTTCATAATTTTGTATAGGTACATATGTTACAAATTTGCGTCCCTAACGAAACATCTTTATATATAATGATGGGCCGATTGCTATAATTTCTTACATATTTATTACAGATCATTCACAAAATGTCGGTCGCCTAGGGCCTAGAGGCCTAGAGGATTAATACTCCTGAATATCGAATAATCCCTATGACGTGGACCGTCACAGAATCATTCACAAAACTTTTAACACATCTAATTAAAAGAATCGACGTTATGTTATTTACATTTTGATGGATCCAAAGAGGTTGGATATACTCAAACATCTCGAATCTTCAATTACATACTTGTATCGTTATGAAGACTCGGTGCCGGAATTCTCCACGAACCAGTACAAATATATTTTTGTAGTGGTCTTGCTGTTTTTGAATTGAAATGTTCGAGAAAACATTTACAATATTTATATGACATTTATTAGAATACCATATGATTTTCTGAATTGATATACCTATTGAATGAAGTATTTTATTTTTTGAGTTTTGAATTTATTACACCAGCTTCGAGACCAGCTTCTATTACAAACTCTCATTTATCGAGTTTCGAATGTATTACAGTGCCCCCACAAGCTTCTATTTTGAATTTTCAAATAGGTATGGGCGATTATGGGTTATTTTGATCACAAAAATTAGAAATCTGCAAATTGGTTTGTGTTATTTTGATCACCAAAATTGGAAATTTGCAATGGGACATAGTAATAAATTTTTTGAAGAGATTATTTTTATTCCTAAAAAATGTGACGAATTGTTTTTATCAAGTTTTGAATTTGAGTGCCCCACAATTTGAAAATTTTATTTGAAATAATGACAATTAATTTGAAGTTATTACCTGACTGCTAGGTGGATTAACTATGAGAATAAACTTTTGTAGTTTCATCTGTGTGAAGTGAGATGATCCCTGCTCGGATCCCTGCGATGAACCTTTATTTATAATATGATTTTGATTTCTCGTGTTCTCTCCAGAATAAACTCCACAGGTATATTTTCTTACTAACTTAATTTTATGTTTTCAGGTTATTGACATTTGGGTCTTTCATTTCGATAATCTAGTTCTCTTTTCAACCATTTTGAATATTTTTCATTATTTATATAGTTTTCAGCTCGGTTTTCAGTAAAACTCTTCTTTTCTAAGAATTCAAATCTTCATACCTATTTAGACATAAGAAGTACAAAACTCTACTTCAAGACTCCATACGATTATTTTAAATGTTTTGTCTGGAATATTAGATTCGGATTCAAATATATTTTCGAATTTTTTCAAACCTTATCACGATGACCATATGCACTGAATTCTAGGAATTCGAAACTATCATTTGGTTTGCTATTTACAACACATAGAATTGTAGCAATTAATCGAGTCGAGTGCGAATCTTACGAAAAATTCCCGTGATGGAGAATAATTCATGAATAATTAGTGATTAGTCTCATTCGATATCTCATCAAAACAAGTCGATTCTGGTCCATTTCCGTCGATTCTTGTCCAATCCTTGTCCATTATGTCCAATCATTGTCAATTCTGTCCAATAATTGTCCATTCTGTCCAATCCGTCCAATCCTGTCCAATCCCGGCCAATTCGTCCAATCCCAGCCAATCCCGTCCAATCCAGTCCAATTATGTGAAATATCGTCCAATCTGGTCCATTCCGTCCAATCCTGTCCAATCTCATCAAATGCAATCTTAGTGTACGTTTTTTGGTCGAGTGAACTACCCCTCGCAATAGTCATTACGGAATGCACTCCAGTGACGAAGAAAGTGTGAATTTTACTCCACCAGAAATCAGTAAAGCAGCTGAGGATGCGAATAATTAATAATTTATTGTCCGGCCCGCACAACCGGGCGATAAAGTGACATTTTACGCCCGGTCGTGCATAAACTCATTTTAACGTTGGATAATACCGTTGATTGATGTATTGCTGGGAAGATGACCAACCATACGGCACAAAACGAGTACAAAATCTTAGTGAGAAATAGATGGCGCTGGGATAGTACCTTAATTGAGATTCAGATGTCGTGATTGTCGTGCAACATCATATTTAGTTTCTTGATTTAGTTCCCTATTAAATAAACAGATGTCTTATCATCGAGAACGTTTGTGATGGTTCCATGGTGTCTGTGTTCTGAGATTGGTGGTTCATTTCACAGAAATCATAGTACTAACGACGACGAAACGACGTCGTTAGTGGTATGATTTCTGTGATTATGTGCCTCTGTGGTTCATTCGTGTGGAGAAGGTTATGTCAGTTATGTTGTGTTGTAGTGTTGTGTTGTTTTCGATTACTCGTGTTTGTCGCCTTTTAGCTTGGTCTTTTAGATCATCTTGACGCTTGTTACGTTTTTGTTTGTTGAGAGAAGAGATAATTGCTTTTCAAAAATGCCTGCACATAGTTTTGATTGTGTTTATGTTATGTGTAACAAAAATCGGATTGCTAACAAGGAGCTGACGGCCGATGCGTTCAGCTTGACTCACTCTGTATATGTTCTAGAATCTAGTGTCTATATTTTAATGTAATTATTATTGTTTTCAATATGGATTAAAAACATAAAAAAATTTACGTCCTGTATGCTGCAAACGGAGTCTTCTATGGACTATGCTTGTTGAATCTTTTTTCAAATAAAAGGAATAATCGCACCTTAGAAACCTTCGCATTTATTTGACAACACCCTGTCGTACCCTGTATTATTTCAATAAATAGGTATTCGATGATGCTTCATAAATAACAAACATGTCATTATTTTGAATTGAAATATTTCCATCATTCTACATGTTGAGGATTAGTAACAGTTAATGATGGAGTTATGATTGATATATTATTTCATCCATCAACGATTATTGTAATGTACTCTTTATTCTTCAAACATCCATTATTTACTTTGTTTCATCTTTGATATTCATTCAATATTTCAAATTCATAAGCCTAATAACTCTATAGCTACGTGACTACAATCTGTAAAATTCTTTGCGAGGGCGCCACAAGACGGTGGCAAAACGATAGGCGAGGGATGCGAGGGGAAAGGGAACTGAGAATACACAGGTTGGACATCTTCCCAGCAATACATCAATCAACGATAATACATAAAAACACAATGATGAAATAAAAAATACTGAGTTATGACAGTGACAGTTGGGAGTAAATATGATGCCGCCATTGAAATCTCGATTCGCGCAGGCGCACAATCTATTTCGACATATCGATATTCATAAAAGTTAAAAGTTGGGAACTTCAAAGTTATGAGTTATGCATTGTGCACTGTGACTTATCCTTATGAGTTGGATAAATCCGAGAATAAATCATTTCATTTGCAATTACAGAGTTATGATTATGAAAATAATTATGCTTATGCATCCGCTAAATCCGCCTTCAGTTGATACATTTATCATTAGTTATTTTTTTTAACATCACTGTATTTTCGGTGTTTCCTTAGATCATACCATGTCAACTGGTTGAGGATATTTTCAACATACCTAAGTATTAGGAACATGTACAGGGTGGGCATATTTCGATGTTTGTATAGGGTAACTCGGTAACCGAGTCGGTAACTATAGGCCTTACCGTATTTTTTTTTTTCGAATTATAAAAAAAAGTTCGATTTTTAGACACATCAATATTGTTACGGACAGTGCTGTGTTCCGAGGATACCGGAAGTCATTATCTCGGCGGCGCACGACTGGCTGTGATTTGTGGCCACGCGATAACATCGGTCACTGACGTCCCTATATAATGGGGAAGTTTCCGAAATTCAGAGTTTCATACCAAGTTGAAGTTTATGAAAATTCATCGAATACGTATTTTTTATTTACCTCGTGCCATCAAATTTGACTTAGAAAAACATTCCCAAAAAAGTAGTTACGGCTCCTCCACCATTCTGATGACGTACTAATTAGAAGAGCCTTGACAGAGATGGATAGATATTTTCATCATTGTCTTGACGCACGCTAGCACTTTTGCGCCTGTACACAGTTGCCGGAAATATCGATATGTCTAAATAGTCGGATATTCTGCATTAACATCTTGGTATTGCTATGATATCCAATGTATCATTTGTTCAATAATTCAAGTTGAAACTGAATTATATTTTGAAATTTCATCCCGGTGCCCAAGGGAATGTTGATTATAGACAAGATAAGTATTTTTTCACTTTGAAATTACGGCCAGGAAAAAAATAATTCTTATATTGGCAATTTTTCTTTGAAGTTGCTTATCGATGTTATTTGAAAATTAAAATTATTAGGATGATTCAAACAGTAATTCTAGACAGCAGAAACATAATACTTGTTATTGAAACAATAATTTCATGAAAATCAGTTCGAATGAAACTTCCCCATTAGCGGACATAAACGGATGATTAATTGCCGAGTTAATTGCCTTCCTATTATTTCCTGAGAATAGGTGATTCCACTAGAATAAATATTTTGTACCTATATAACGGATCGCAGTGTCGCGGAGAGTCAGTTTTAGTTCAGAAAGAGTTCAGTTTTAGAAAGAAAGCAAGTATCGTGAACCTAAAGATTTGTATAGCGAATATAGAAGTTATTTAACCTCGGATTTAACTAAGTATCTGTTGAATTGTATTTCCAGTGTGTTCAGTTTTGTACTGAGTGTTTAAATCAACGAACCCAAGTAGTAATATCGTAACAATATTATGGTTGTAAAGTTACGAGACCATCATCAAAAACGAAAAGAAGTGTCGACATTTTCAAATGAGATACCTGGTATATCTCCAGTTTTTTTTCTGAATATGACATTCAGAATACAACCATGTATCATTTGAAAGGAAAAATTGTCAATTGAAAATATCAAACATGGTTTGAAGTTGAATGTCTGGTAGACTACGAACAGATATAATTTCAATGTTCTGCGTGGTATTTGCCAGGAAAGTAGTTGTTTTCTGCTCGTAGTCTACCAGACATTCAACTTCAAACTAATGGTTGATAATATTAATTGGATGGCTTACTTTTCTTTTCAATTTCTTATTCAATTCATGGCTTTTTCATTCTTCATGTATCATTTGTTACTGCTTGTATAAGAGTTTCTTATTTATTTTTCGAAATATTTTTTTTATTTGAAAATGTTCATAAAAATACAACTTAAATGTTTCAGCTATGTGACGCTTGATGTGACGTTTTTATAAATTTGTAGCACTATTTTTTTTTCAAATGGCAAGCTGGTGGCTCGTCGAGGTAGAAAAGACATCAATTTATTACGATTAATTCGATACTGCACTGAGGTTGTAAGAAAGCATCCGCTGTTTCATCAGTGTTTTGAATATCGTCCAAAAGCTTGAACATTCATCTGGCTATTGAAGGATGTAAAAATGAGGTCCAGCAGCTTCAAATAAATTAAATGAAAAAATTAATTGGAATTTAATCTGTCGGCTCTGCCTGTCACATATGGAGGTAACCGAGGAGGTAACTGTCGCCATCTATCAATCATTTAATCAAGGAATATTAATAACCTAACAGTTCTGAGTGCTGATAAATGTGAACTGATTTCACAGTTTTTAAGTAATTCAGGAATAAAACTATAGTGGAGAGAAACTAAAGTAGTGAACTTTCTGTTGTTGCAGCTTTGTACCATGTAGTGGCTTTGCTCTGCTTTGCTTTGCAGACGTTGGATTGTTGAAAAGTTGAACTGTTGTATTTTTAATGGTGGTCGTTTAAATTTCAGCAGAATCCTCAAGGGGTATGAGATTATCTCAGGCCCACTTCTTGGTGGACCCCATTTGAGGTGTTTAATTCAAAGATTGCGAGTACTTGGCCGGATAGTCCTGGTAACTAAGGCCATTCAAACCGAAAAGAAGAAGAAGAAATGAAAATCTGACTATTTCCTATTTAAAATCAATCTACCTCCACTGCTCAAGGCTAATATATAGAATAATAAGTAGGTTCTACTTGATTACTTGTCCGTTGTCCACTTGCCAAGACATCAAAATATTATTCAATTAAATTAAAAATAATCATGTCTAATCTGGTTGTCTGTACTGAAGTCCTTATATTGTTTCATTGATAATTATTAAATAAAATTATGATAATCTACCACCTCATGAATGATCAAAATATTGCATCGATTATCTAGAATTATTCATAGGTACAGTCGGAATTAGATTATATTCAAAAATAACTCACCTATCATTCGGGATTGGGTTGAACACCTGTGGGCCATATCTTCGATTGTTTCTATATCAGCACTTTTTGAAATGTCTCTGTAATGCTAAAAAGCTATCCTACACTAGATAACATAGTGAACTTAAAAAAATTAATGCTGCAGGAAGATAGATGATTATTATTCCCTACTTAACCTAAAACGTTGGTATTCATTAATATGTAATACAATGGTAATAATTTAGGTTGCAGAGAATCATATGAGACCAGATGCATAAATTGGGAATTCAGAGGAGAAGCGATGATATATTTTGAATCCAGTTGAACAATAATAAAAATGTAAATAGGTGTACCTAACTAGGTACCATGACAAATTAATGTCAAACCAAACCTATTATGGATAGGTATAATGAATATGCACTTCACAGAATCGCAATGTTTGCACTCACATTTTGATTCACCCACGACCCGGAAAAACTCTCATACAGTTTTCAAATCCTCAACAATCATTTGTTTTTGTCAAAGACCGCACCAATTCATTCCATATTCGCCATGTTTACGCTAGTCTCGCTCGGGTTAAACGCACCAGTTGAAAAGCACAGTTGCCAGATCGAATTGTTCCTCCCTCAGCTTTTAAAAATCTCCAAAGAATATAAATTGAATTGGTAATCCATAATCCACTATATTTCAAACTACTTATGTCGACTTAGTTTGGAATAAGATATAAAAATTCACTTTTATCAATGCTGTACATGATTTTATTGGACATTTTGTTGATTAAAAATGGGTACATTATATTCATCTCATGATTGTTTCTTTCGAAGAAATGAGTAACTCTGTTTTTTTTTTACATTATATGTATGTACTGCATGAGTAAATTCTATTCCTATGTCTATTAACTAAGTAGTTGAAAGATAGGTGATCAAAATCGAATAATGTTTCGAAATACAAGTATTAGTCCTGAAATTATATACATTTGGCAACGCTGTTTAGCGCATGCCCGGGAATTGGCAGCAATTAGCAAATGTACGATCACACTTTTGCCCATCTTTTGCCACAACCAGTGGCCACAACCCACAACTTTTGCTGAGCAAAATAGCAAATATTATTGGGAATGGGATTGTCATAGTTATATCAAAAATTAGTATTTTGTTCATTTTCTTTCCAGGTTTCCAAATAATTAATTTCTAAGGAATATACAATACCTATCATTCTGTTTCAGTGCCACAAAATAGGATTGCTCTAGTGCTATATTTATTTAATTGTGGAAATTGCAGCAGCCTGTCAATAAGCCTTCAGTATTTAGTTAGTTTATTCAAAGTTTACAGAATGGTTTATTTAACTAATCTAGGCCATAAGTCTGAATCAAACCATTCCACTAACTTTATAGGCAGCATAAATAAATATTCCAGAATCAAAGCACACTTTATCTTTATGAAAGCTCAGAAATAATGATAAATATTTATCCATTCAAATAATTCAGTCACCATACCTTCTAATACAAAATATAATTATTGTTGAATTTTATAATCATATAGCATTTCAAAAAAACTCAGTAATAATAATCCAGGAATAACTCATACATATTTCACATATTGATAAACTATTCAAGATTGCATGATTATGAAACACCAGTGTTGATTTTACAGAAATTAAAATGGCAACAAATGTACCAATTCATTGTTTGCCAAAAAACAATCATCAATGACACATTTGAATATTGAGACTTATTATGAATTACTAAATTAGTCCATGTGCCAGTCTTCAAGTGTTAGGAAGTCCACTAAGTAAAACTATGAAAGAAGTTCATCCTTTCATCCCAGAGAGACCTCATATTCCTCACACTTTGTATATCATTGAATTTATCTCCTTCCTCTTCCTCTTCCACGTCCTCTTGGTCCACCTCTACCTCTGCCTCTACCCCTACCTCTAGCTGCTCCACGGCCAGATTCCTTCTTTTTGGCTTTGGCTTTTGGTGTGTCATCAATCAATAGTGTTTCCAATGGTAAGCTATCAGGAAGGATGTAGTATCTTATATTATTACCCCTGACTGTAAGGGTGTCCAAAGTTACAGGATTGCGGTTCTTAACAGTGACTTTAACTGCTTTCAAATGGGTGTTCATAGCTACATCTACTCCTGTTATGGTGCCATGTACTTGAGTACCGTTCTTGAGCTCCATTGTAACCGTTTCATGGCTAAGCTTCATCAAGAACCTGAAAGCGGTAGATTTTCAGGTTAGAACATTGTTTTTCCATTATATTCCGATGAAAATGTGGGGATAGAGGATTGATTAGATAAATGTAATTACTCACCTCACTAACTTCATTTTAGATATATATGGTTTCTGCCCGTTTTAATTCAAAGAAAATCAACTAAAAGATACAATCACCGTAAAAGAACGTTTCCAAAAATTCAGCCATCAGCCAATCCAGCATCCAGCTCCAGCATTGCCAACTTTCACCACAGAACGCAGAATTTGTCAGATTCCACAAACACAGTGACAAACACAAAGGGAACCGTGGGAATGGATCAAGGAATGGGTACCGTACCGTCAGGTAGCAATCAAAATAATAAAAAGAAGAAGTAAGAACTCACAACTCACCTACAACATGACATTTGTTGTTGTTATTGTTTAATTTTTCAATCAAAAGTTCAATTTTCTTTCAAACTGAATGAGCATAGTTCATTTAACAAACCTAAAAGAAAAAACACAAATTTATGTACAATGAATTCATCTACGGGATATTCAGTGATGCAAGAGGTTAAGCGATAACAAGTTTTCATCAGAATATTTGATGATTTCCTATTAAAAAATTGTTAATGATATATTCTACAGATAACTAAAATAGAAGAGGAAATCAAAGCTACCTATAAGAGAATAGAGGATCTGGAAGCAAAATTGGGAAATGAGAAACTGCCTGTAATTCGCCAAAAAGTTGTAGAACGTGAATTAGAGGAAGTACGAAAATTGTTAAAAACTCATGAAGAACAATTAGCACATTTGAGAACTCATAACAGAAAAAGTTTTGTATTTGTGGTAGCATTGATATTTATAATTTTCACTGTATATATGTTGTATGTACTGGTTGGTGGCAGTACTTTTTGAGATGGTTCCTATTAAATTTTCTTACTGAAATAAAACTATTTTTATGGAAAAATGAGAATTTGAATAGAAATATAGGATATGACCTCTTGAAAAACAACAACAAATATTTTCACTACTTAGTGTTCAGTCATATTAACTGGAATGTACCTATAAGTATATACTTATGAAAGAACTGAATAAAACATGAAAAAGTTTGAATGAGAGCACAAAAATAATACCTTCCTGTGACATCAGAACCTATTTTTGAAAAAATATATTTTTAGGGTGCAGGGGATTATGGAATAACTTCCAGACATTGAATTTTTCAACTGCTGACCCTCACTTATGATGAAGCATTCATGTGTAAAATCATGGGAACAGTAAGTTATCTATTTCCATAACATGTATATGCTATTACTTTGCATGCTTTCAAAGTGCAAAACTTCACCTTTTGATGTATTGATTGAGCTATAGTTAAATATATTTGAAATTTCAGAGAAACATCTCCAAATAAACCATGGCGAAAAATCCTATATGAAAAACAACCATATCCAGATAACTACACTGACAAGAAAATGTTCCTAAGAGACTTGAGGAAGAATATTGATATCAAAGAGATTACTTTCCTGGAAGCTATTTCTGGAGCATCTCTACTCCTACAAGAATTCTGCAATGTAGTTGCTTTCCTTTTGATATATTTTTATTTACTTTATGAATGGGTTGACCCTCTTCACATACTTATGGTCACAAGTACTTCTACAGTACTAGGATTTATTTATTATCGCCTGATATTCAGTAATAGTATCAAAAACAAATTTGGAAGTGACCTAAGGACATTAATAACATTCATAGTATTTGGAAGATTGTTTTCTCCAGTACTTCACACTTTAACTGATACCATTAGTACTGATACTATCTATACAACAACTTTTGTAATGATGCTTGTTCACCTAATCTTTTTTGACTATGGTGTAGGCGCTGCTATTGTTTCAAATAGTTTATCAGTTAGTGCTGTTGTCTTTTGTTCAATTTGCTTGGCTTCAAGGTTGTCATCAGCATATAATGCATTTATATTGATCACAATGGCTGTAGTGATGTTTGTTTTATTTCCAATATTGAGAACAGAAATGAAAAATCCCAATTCATTCAATGTATTGTTTCTTCTTTTGAATACATATTTTCTTTATCATGCCAGTATATTTGCAACAATATTGTTCTTGTTAGTAGTTATTTTGATCACAATAATTTTTCCATTGTTGTATGTTCAATATCAGAAGTATAAAGAAAATATATATGGTCCTTGGGATGAAGCCATTGTTGATGATGCAGATAATATTATATGTAATTTGAATTCCAATTTTAGGCATTCTGCAGAAAATTTAAGATAGTATTTATAATAGTGCTTTGTGGAAAATCATCAAATTCCTAGGAATTGAAAACATTTTTCAACTTACCAAGAAAATATATATTTATACCTTTTTCTCTTCTGAAGCATTTTTTCCTGTAAGTCAATCTATTTTCTATAACTGTAGATGGAGGATACATAATATAAAACTGAATTTTTTCAGGGAATTCATATCCTTGAAGATAGCTGGTCAATTCTTTCACTGCAAAATTATAATCTTGACTAGACAAAATGCAGGATTCAATGGGTATCTAAAGTTATTACTGATGAAATAAAAAATAAATAAGAGATTATGGTTGTCAGAATTTATTACAAACTATTGACATTACTTATGCTGTGTAGCCTGTTTACGCATTTGGGTGAGAATATTGGAGAGTTCTTCACGCTTCCTTTTGGCACGGATGTGTGTTCCCAATCGGCGCTTCAAGAACTTGAGGGCTCTCTTATCCTTGGATACTTTCAGTAATTCCATGGCCCTCTTCTCATAAGGAGCATGACCTACCACCTCACGGATGATATCCCTCACGAACTTCGTGTGTTTTGTCTGGATTCCCTTCAGCCTAGCAGGGCGAACTTTGTTCAGCTTCGTTTTCTCCGATATCTTGGTGGTCTTGTGTCCTTTTTGTAGGCCCACGGCGATTTCGTACCTTGGGGCCATTCTGAAACCAAATGATTATTTATGATACATAATTTCAAATCCTAGTTTAACGTGATTGTGCAAACTATTATTGAAACTTGACTCACTTTATTCTATATCCTGAAAAAGCTAAAAAATGTGCTCTTGAACCAACTCTGCCAAAAACACCAATAGAAAGAGATACTAAAAACGTGTTTTTACGGTAGTAGGAATGTACATGCGTACAACAAGGACAGAAATTGATGCTGAATATAAGACAAGTGACACGTATAATAAACGTTTCCGATTTCCGCTTCTCTCTCTTTTGAGTTTCTGATTTCCTGGTGTGCTGACTTTGCTCTGGGCAAAAATGCTTCTGTACTTCTGTGCCAAGGTTCGTGATCGTGAGTCGTGAGAGACTTCGCGCAGTTCGGTGGTTCGAGCTGGCCGCTGGCCAAGGATATTAAACTATAGGATGGTCCATTCCCTATGATGCCCACACTAGCCAGTTTTATGACGTCACCCGGCTACCTTCTGGTCTTGGATTTTTCCATGATCGAATAATGACGGCGCTTTGTTTATTTTTTCGATTTTGAGGTTAACATTTCATTGGTGAAAATATTGAATTATCTGAATTTCAATAGCTTCACAAACTAGTATTAGACAAAATCTCAAAAATAAAGGCAACGTAAGTAGGTACATGGCATACGAAATGCTAGTTACATAAAATATTTTCATATATGTAAGCAAGGGATGTAACCATTTGATTGCAGGTATAATGCTATACACGGATGCAGATTCTACAATTGATATTAAAATGTTTGAGGCATACATGTTTCTTGCATTTCCGGAGCCAAAAGACTCAATAAATATTCGAAAAGGGAATGAATTGATTTAAAAGATACCTCTCTGCATGGCTGCTACTTAAATTTTGGATCCCAGAAAATAGTATTTGTTCACAACATTCCACAACTAAAGAAGACAGCGGAAAATGAATCAAGTAAGAAATATATACTCTTGTGAACTAATATCCTAATATTGGTATTTTTGTAGGTTCACCATTGAGGAGAAATCTCACACAAAGAATTTGTTCAGCCTGGCATCACAAATAACAATGTCTTGAAGATAGAGAGGTGAACAAATACAGACAAAAAGAGGATTTAATGAGCATTACATGAATTTGATTCAAGTGAAATGAAATAGAACTGAATACATTGAAACAATTGTCAATCACAAATTTCATTGAGTCTTGTTAATATATTTTTAAAATCAGCAAAACTGTGTTCTTATCTTTAGGTAGAATAACAATTTCTGATACTTCCCTGTTTCTCAACGATTTTTGAAGTAAGCATATTGATGATTATAGGTCATTGTTTTAATAAATAGAGAGCAAGAACTGAAAAAATATAAAATGGAAGACATCCAATTTATTCTTAGAATTCAGGAAAGAATTTTGATATTGTGTATTTTCAGATTAATGATTGAACACATCATATTCATAATAAATAGCTACCTATTATAACTTCAAAATAATAGAGGCCTTCCTCTCATTGTTTTGGAATTTATTATTAATTCTTACAGTACATTATAGATGAGTCTATTATATACTATATATAAACGTTTCATAGTTACATCAAGCATTTTTTAATCTGTTCATACCCTGAAAACAAGTAATACTATTAGTGAAGTTGAATTTCATTGATGCTAGTCAGCAACTGCCTTCACTATATTTACTCCTTATTCCAATGCATATCGACTTTCTGACCACTGTAGTACTTTGTCAAAGAACTTATTGGTATTTAGTAGGTACTGTAGACTGTTCATGTAACATGATTATAATCCTATCAACTATCACACTGTCCTGCAGATCTTCAAGAAAGTGATGTCCTACTTACTATTCCCAACCAAATTTGTGTTCATATTGTTGAAAGTGAAATCACGGAATCAAAGAAAGATAAAATATTCTTTCATACTGAATTTACTAACTGAAATAGTGATCTGAGATGACAAAAATAATAAGGTGAAAAGTTCTCAAATGTTGATGAGATTATTATTTATCTTTTTTATTTCATAAAAATCAGACATTGTATCACACTGTATGTTGTCACTGATAAAAATCACAAATCAATCAGAGAGGAAGTGACGTTTCACTCCCAGCTACGTCACATCCGGGCGAAAAATTTCTGCGGAATGGACCATCCTATAGTTTAATATCCTTGGCCGCTGGCGTCAAATTTCTGACGTTTGTTAGTTTGTTGACACTGGACGACAACGACACGTCACTTTCAAGTTTCAATAATTCAATCTCATATATTATTCATTTTTCATTTATCTCGGTCATTTTTGGAGTGGCTTATTATTACCGAAGAAAATGGTTTATGTAAATAGTAAGTTTATTATTCATTGTCTACTGTTTTGTTCCCAGCGTAAAATATTTTCAGATGGACAAGTTCACCAGAGCCCTCCGTGGAATTTCCAGAGGATAATTAAACTGTTTGATGGAACTATCATGTTCGTTGTTTTATTGTGAGTATAAATTACATGACTACTAGGATAGATAATTATCCACTGTGTGGTACACAAATATTCTACATATCATACTTCTACTTATAACATCTCTTTTTTTTTGCTATCCAATTGAAATTTACACTATTTGTTACATTAATTTTGTTGCAGCTTCAAAACCTTGGTTGGATTAGACACAACTTCATCAATCCAAAACCATTCAAGTGGTTCCAGTAGCATGTTTAGAGGAAGAGGTAGTGGTGGTGGAGGAGGAGGTAGAGGACCATTTGGGTATGTACAGTACCATCAAATTATGGAATAAAAATATTTCTCTCTAAAGATGCACATCCTGGTATTTCTGCTGGTACTAGACTGCTGTATTTTTTTATAGATTTTCAGTTTTATTTCATTCTGAGGCCTGAGAAGCAATCAATAATAAAAATATACTCAAGTAATTAAGTAATTATGATTCCCAAATCAGTTTTCTCATAACATTGCCGGTGATGTGAGTTTTTTTATGATGTTTCGAGTGAAACTAAAGCATTTTGAAGAAAGTACAATGTAGTTTGTTTATCCGTAAATACCTCTCAGAAATTTTTTGTGGGGATTAGGAAACTGCCAAATGTATTACTATTTTTATGATCTGGCCAATGTTATGATTTCATTTTAGTCCTGGTGGCGGTGGTGGTGGAGGCGGTAGTGGCGGCGGCGGCCCAAGAATTAGAACTATGAGAGACATAAACCCCCCAACAGTTGGTGGATGTGCAGGAGGATCATGTGGAATGTAGGGTACAATCATACTGGTAATTTTTCTCCTGATTAATACTTTAACCTTATTGAAATATTCACATTGGTAATTTTGATTAAAAATATATTATTGAAACCACTAGTGGGTACATTGTTGATATTTTTGGGCAGTTTCTTGTTCATCATTTTGTGAAGTACCAACATGAACTTTCCTCATCTTCATTGTATCTTGTATAAAACTTGATCATGCTGTTGTAATACTTTGATTTTTATTTCTCGTTTTATTTGCAGTTTCTGATTCCCAATTCAATATCTATCTAAATATGAAATGAAAAAAAATATGTCACTTCTTGAAAAATTCATTCAGAACAAAAAACATTTTTTTAAGAAACTTTAGTAAACTGGAGGTTAGCACTTTGTATCTGCATTGCATTGTGTTCTTCATGAATTCATCGAAAGTTATGAGAGTGATGGACAAGATGAATATTGTCTTTTTTATTAAATGTAATATACTTAACAGGTAGTTGGTGATTATACTAGGTCTTCAAATTGCTATTCCTCCTCCAAATATTGTGTATATTAAAACAATCAAAGTTTAATGCTGAACATGGATCAGAAAGGCCTAGAAATGTTTTGGATTATGTGAACATAAAATTTATTTTCTCTAATTTTACCAATGCATCTCTTCAAGTAGAAGAGCTTCCAATGATGTATGCATACACAAAAAAAAAAAGAAGTAACCACCCCATAAGCATATGGAAATGTAAAGGAAGGTTCTGTAAATTAAATGATTCATTAAGCTTTATTGTAATATTTTTCAAACAATTAATCAAATGCCTTCATAATAAACGGGTTTTTCAAAATAATTTTGATCAACAGGGCAAATGAATATTTTTGTGGATGTAGTAATGTAATGAAATATACATAATAATGTTATAAATATTGGACATGCCTTCCTCACATCACAAATACGGTGAGTATGCAATAATATATAGTCACAATCAGACTTCAAAGCAAATCAAATTTGTACACGTTTTAAAATCTAGTCGATGATTTCACAAAATATTCGCAACTGGTGACAATTTACAATATCGATCTAGAAAAACTATTATGTTGCATATAGGATGCCTAATTTTTTATATCTAATGGCAGTACAACCAGGGGATCATTTTCTTTCGGATTATCAGAATACAACGTCCAGGTTCTCGCACGACAGTCAAATATACCTGAAATTGAAAAGGTAATTTGATCATAAGTGCTCTGCTACAAATTTCGAAAATAAAATTTTTGCTGGAAAGCTTCATTTGGTATATGTGTCTTACCAACTGCAATAGTTGTGACGTGATCTCCAGGACCGTCTCTGAAAACGGGATAATCCTTATTGGTGTGGTCGCTCAACATATCCACAATATCTTGTTTATTTTTTGGCTGACGATAAGTCATGAATGTTGCCATCCGGCATACACTGCTCCTGGTCATTTCTTCATTTGTTTCTTCTATATTTAGCCGAAGATACCTGAAAAATATAAAAAGTATTCATAAATCCCACTAGGATAGGTCCGCTCCACGCTTTTACGCTGTTTCATGTATTGTTTTAAAAGGTCTTCAGAATCGTATTGTTTCTCATAGTTTATCATATCAAGCAAAAAAAAAATTTCAAGTAACAGTCTGTGCTACGAATTGAAGAATAAAGAAACTGAAGTCATGATAATGCGTGTGAAAGCTCATACATTCGGATAAGATTTCACGGCAGCAAATTCAAAGAATCTTCAAATAATTGTCTTGTTTTTCTCAGTGAGAAGTAGTTAAATTGTATCAACAAAATTTCCCACTACTTCTGGAGATATCCGAAAAAAACTGAAATTTGGTGAAATCGCTTGATTTTTTGCTGATGTTGTTTGAAGAAAATTTTCAAAATGAATGGCAGTTCATCATTGCCACTTTTTCTCTCCTATACAAGATGACGTTGCCATATTTGCAGTCCAACGTTTCGTCTTCGGCCCACCACCATCAACTTTATTTTTTCAAATACGGACCTGGATTTTTTAGAAAACACATGTTTGTGTTTTGTTTGCATTGAATTCAGCGTTGCCAACCGTACCATAATTATGGTATCTGTACCCTGTACCATAATCTGGCCTTGTGTACCATGTACCATAATGATTCATTATGATACGCCTTGTGTAAATTGTACCATAATTTTGGCATGATGAGATTCCGTTGGCAATTGACATTTGACAGACACCGCTGACAGCAATATGACATATCACCACAAAATCAAAAAAAGAACTAACAGAAGATGAATAATGAAATGCTTTGTTGGATTGTTGGGTTATATATGTACGTTTTTATATTTTTTGAGGTTTTTATGTTCTTTGTTGTTGTCTTGCTGTTTTTTATCTGAATTAAAACCCAAAACTCCCAAAAGAAATGTCAATAGTAGCGGTAGCGTTGATAGTGAGAACGGAACTGGTTCGGCATCATCAAGATGAATTTCAATATTGGTTGGCAGGTTGGCACGTAAAGATGATACTCCTACATTAGCCAAATGTATACCATGCAATTCAGTTCTTAGTTTGTTACAATTTATTTTTCAGTTCAAATGTCCAACCTTGTACCCTTGATTTTATTCCTAATAATAATTATTCCTCAGAAATTAGAACAATTCCCATCAATCCCATCCTTTCATTCTGTCAATTGTCAAAACAATACAGTGTTGCCAACTATGTCAATTGTCAACATATGCGAATGTCAATTGTCAAAATTCAGGAAATGTACTAATGGCATCTAATGGTACCATAATCGAGTATCCCAAGGTTGGCAACGCTGATTGAATTCTACCACTCACTTATTGCAATGCATGAAGCTCTCTCCGGGACTGATGGTCAGAATGTTCAGCTGGGACTCGCTAGTTTTGTCTGCCGGTCCCATTTCCGCGTTGTGGAACATGCGATCACCTTCCTGATTCAGGAAGGTCATGTTGACGGAACAACCGTCTCCAGCTCCGCTGCCGCAGTCGCGCAGGATTTCCGTTGCCGAAGCAAAGTTCTCGGCTGACAGAAGAGCTCTGGTGATGAAGTGACGAGCTGCGAATGAAAAAGAAGTGATCTTTTCGGTAAATGTACAGTTATCGGTCTCCCCCTGTAGAGACATACGGTTTTGCGGAACTTACATAGTTTGACCTTCTTAACAAAAAATTCTAATGAAATTTTTGGCGCTCTCAACTAGTTTCGGAGATACGGCGCCCCAAAGACAGAAAAACGGGCTTTCAGACCTATATTCTTCCCGCCCGTTCTCCACCAATTTCCGCTCAAAGTTGCGGTAATTCTTCCGTTAGGTGGCGATGTCTTTTTTTTTTCGAAATTTTTGGCTTAACTTACGTATTTTGGCCTCCTGATCACGTATCTAAAAACCAAATTGTGCGGAAACCAATACTTTTCGAGATATTCGCAAAATAAAGTCATTATAACCCTATTATTTAGCAACACTTATTCAGTGATTCAACCTTTATCATCCTTCTTCAATTGTTGTTTGAAGAGCTATATACCTTCCTTATTAACTATAAAGTAATATTTCATGAGAAACGGCATTCTATTTGTTAATTTAACCATCTATTTCAAAATTATTATCAATGCTCATATTAACACATCTTCCATGACAAAAGGTTACATTGGTGACAAACCTCAGCACAAATTTTCTCGTGGAGCATTCAGTATTTCTTTCTATCTCTACTTCGTGACGAAAAGAAGGACAGATATATATTGAATGAGAATTCCCTCGCGTGAACAGACGACCTCTGGCAACATTGCCATAGTATATGTTGACAGCTATCATGGCCGTTATTTAAAAAACTACATAAATATTCAACGTAATATCAAATTTTAGCAATCTCGTTTTGTTTTTCTGATAACTGAATTATAATGAATATGGTATCTATTTTCTGCGAGCACTTACACCGAGTTTCGTGTACAACAGACAAGCCAGTGATGAGCATTTGAACAATAGCAAAAGCAGGATGATGAAGGTTTTATTTTGCGAATATCTCGAAAAGTATTGGTTTCCGCACAATTTGGTTTTTGATCAAATGTTGAGAAATGATGGTTTCGCTTGTCTAGTTCTTCAAGGAACGATTAGAGAGAGAAAAATATGTTTCTCAAAAGCAACGGAGCAAAAATAGAAGAATCAGAACTGGACCAAAGTCAGAATTGCAATGAACCGATTTAAACCGATAACTCCATGCGAGGTGGATACATATATATAATAACAACTATATGGATAACACCTATTCTTCTCTTCACGCGAAAATGAAGCCAGTTTTGGAAAAACAAAAGACTGTCTGGCTTGCTAATGATGAATTGTGCGCATGCGCGGGTTTTGACGAGTTGAAATCCACTGACGTTTTCAGAATTACATAGGTTAGGTATGTTTGTTGACTCAAATTATGTAAAAGAGCGTTGATATAGTTATTAATGTAGTTACTGATTGTTTACAGAAGTGATTAGTGAGTGATAACAGTGATTGATCAAAAATTAGCCCACGAATCTTGTTCCGATGACTTTATCGTGACAGGTTTCTCAGCAAATCGCAAGTATCGCTTTGTAGATCACATCCATTTCTGCATTTATCATCAACTATTATTCAATATAAATGAATATTTGAAAAATATGTCACGATGAAATAAAAACATCGAATTGAAGATTACGTGACACATTTGAATGATTTTTAATAATTATCATACGTTTGTCGCTCACTAGAAAGCTACTCTCCTCCATGATGAAAAAGCATGTCGATTCTTAAATCAAACTTGCGCATGCGCATATTCGCGATTGATCCCGCAGACTGTCATTTGTTTTATTTTTTGGCTTCAGCTCTGGTATCCATGTTACCTATATAGTTATTATTAGATATATGGGTGGATATAGGATGGTGAAACAACTCTTCAATTGTTTCTGCGAAAAACTTGTAGACCGTTTGAGAAGGTACTAATATTTCCACGACTTGAATGAAGATGGCGGTGAGATCGATTATCGAAGAAGATTTCTGTTGCTCATGTATTTCTGTGGTTCGCATCTGACAGACATGAGTTGAAATGACATCAAAACACAATATTTTCAGTGAATCTGGAATAATTATCGATATTTTGACACTTCTCAGTCATTTTTCATCTAGAATAGATGAAACTAATAAAAAGGTGACGGATGCACATATTACGGTTAGAAATCAAGTAGGCAAAGGTCTACAGTTTATTCTAGTGTTTGTTAATAGGAAGCTGTTTCACCATCCTATATCCACCTTGACTCCATGATAACTCAGACAAATGAAAGATTGACATTTGGTGACGTTATGAATATAAAATTGAATGCAGTCTCCCATTCCTCCAGAAAATCGAGTTAACAATTTCTTTGGTGAAGCAGAATGCAATATATAGAAACGTTACGAATAAAAATGACCCAATTTTATCATATGGTATGAAGAGAGGTGGATAGATATACTGTTGAAATCACTTCCTATCCTGTGACTGGTCCCAAATCTCTTGATTTCGCCTACTTCGATAAAACGTGTACTATAACGTGACATGGCGTGGGTGAATCTCGCTAAGTGAAGCCGCGATTTCAACCAAATTTACAGGTTACTGCAGGTGTCAATACGAAAATATGAATATTTGATTCTGAATTACTTCTAATCGTTTCTAACAATCTCATGGAGCCATTTTCCAATGAGTTTGATGCGAATATGTATCGAACATGATTGAAAGAAAATTATTCAAATATCTTTCGACAGTATCGCCATCTATTGTTGTACATGAGAACCCCACGTAATGAGCTGAAATTCAATTGTTCCAAATCAAGGATTTGTCTGCTGAAACAATTGAAGAGTAGCGCCACCAGGTCTTATTTCCTTAGACCATACACTAGATGGTCTAAGCTTATTTCCATCATTGTATGAAGCATTTTGCGTGATGGTCTATGAATAATTATGTCATCACAATTATTGCTTCATCTTGTTTCTTGAATAAAATGTACGTTTTCGTCTTGCTTTACTTCTACAGTAGGGTTCGCATGAATACAGCGTATATTTGACAATAATTTTTGTACCTTATTCCTTTCACAAGCTCTCTTTGGAGAGATAGAAATGGACGCGTTACCGAAAGAGCGTGAGCAAAAAGGCGCGAGATTCTCGAGATGCAGTACCCAGATTTGCAAAATTAATATTTTACAATAAAACGAGCCCTTAAACAGCCTACCTGATCACAAGTCTTCAGTTTGGCCAAAAAAGTGTGCTGCAGATTCTGATGACGTAGTGCAGTCCTGGGGGGCCCCCTGGATCCCAATGAACAGCTGGGCAATGATGAGATGATGACAACGAGGTCACAACAATAACCCTAAAGGTTATGACCAACACAATTGAACCGAATGCGTCGCGGCGATTTGGTTCACTATATAAGCGATGAAACACAGGTTTTGGTTTTCAGTGGTGAGACGGAACTGACCTACTTTTATATTCTCGAACATTTCAGTAGGTACGTCCAGACAAAAAAAAGTGGTATGGTTTTTCCCACTAGTATAGCTATTTAAGGCTGTATCGCGAATATTTATTATAATTCCGGTATTGCATCTCTTTAAAGAATATAATAAAATAAACGGATTAAGTGAATACTTAACAATTTTTATTGATTCCGTACAATCGTGATCGATCTTCAGAAAATGCAAATGCAAATATGTATAAAGTTCATGAATATTGAATTTTGTATCAGCCATTCGGTTGTTTTGAATGGGTGTAAATTCGTTACATAATGAAAAAACACACCAATCCCATCATGATATTTGAGATATTTTCGATTCATCATACCGGGTGAATAACCTGAACTGAGGCGCTTTGCTATTTCAACTAAGATTTATATCTAAAAAAAGAAATATTCAAATAACGAATAAAAAAAGTTTCTTATGCAAACCAACAATAAAAATAGTTCTTTTACAGATTTATCTGATTTGTTGAAATTCCGAATGTTCACATTGCCATCAGGCGTATGGCTGTTAAAATATCCTCGAATATCTCAAATTGATATTTTCGGAAACCGTTTTTGTAAAGTAGGAAGTAAAACTTTCATAGAATGAAAATCTGGCAAATGTCAAACCATGATGAGAAGGTATATCTGATAATTGTTGATTGTTTCCGTGTTTCGTATTTATAAACAAAAAATGGAATGTTGTTATAATTTTGTTCTAAAAATAAATATCAACATACGTGCTTATTCAAGGTTGCTGAATAAAATATAGTGTTCGTGTATCACGCCAGCAAACTTTTTTTTTGACTGGGCAGCCGACTTCTTGTCTACTTGTTCAAAAAATGGTACCTACCTAGGTATTTTCTAGACATTTATAAAATCATAAACAGTACCCATAAATAATTTTGTTCCTAATCAGTAATATTGATATCACAATGACATAGAAGCTATTTTATATACTGGATCAGGTTTTTTGTCGATGGACATTTGATAACTGAAATATATCGATTTTCTTGACTCGTCCTATTGCAGTATCATTTTCCAGGAAAATAGTTGTTTCCTTCTCGTTGTCTACCATCAGTCTTCGAAACCGTTTTTGGTAAATTACTATATGTCTTCACTTTCTCCGTATACTCACGCGTTTTCCCTGGTTTGAGGTGTTTCGCGCTCAGCGTGTTTATGGAAAACACCAAGCCGTGTTGATTGTAGCTCATCGTGTATCCCGGCAGGTGTCCTGCGTAACACAGGGACGTGAACTTTTCCTCTCTCACCTTCCATTTTCCCTGTGGCTTGTCGGATATTATGTGGGCCGATACGAAGTAGAAGTGATTGAGGGTGTCCTCCAGGGCATCTTCAGTGTGGCCTAGCAGTTGCTGAAGAAAATAATCCTTGTGTATGGTGGCTCAGAATCCAATTATCATTTTCTCGGATATCAAGGAAAAACTACATATTTTCCAGTTGTATTTCAGAGATCATCAAGTTAATTTCAGAAAGCATCAATTAAATTTCAGAATAGTCACTTGTATTCCAGAAAGTATCAAATGTTTTTCATAATATTTAGGTGAATTTCTAAAGCGTCATATAGGTATATTTCAGAATAGTCAAATGAATTTTAGATTTCATCATATTCGTATATCAGAAATATCAATAAAATCAAATCAATAAACTTCGCCTCTTTTGTGAAATACAAATACTACAAGTGACTATTCTGAAATTCAATTGAAGCTTTTTGAAATACAAATAATATTTTCCGAAATTCAAATGTTCTTCAAATGAATATATACTTTCAACTTCACTGATATTTTAATGTAAATCTGTGTTGCATGTATTCTATTCTGACTGTGTATGTGTATATTTATTATGTAAACGTGTGAGTGTTATGTACTACTCAAAATGAGGTGTTATCTCGCGGTAACACCCACAACTGACTTTTTCTTATACAATGTATGTTGTCTTAAAAGAAATAAAGTGATTTGATTTGACGCTTTCTGAAATTAAAACTCACTATTCTGAAACAGAAATGATACTTTCTGAAATTGAACTTGCTGTTCTGAAATACAATTGACAAGTTCAGTCAGCTTTGTGAGAGAGAAAACATATTTCTGCCCTACACCCCAGCAATACATCAATCAACGCCTACACTAACCTATTAAGTCTTTGTCATCAAGATTGCAACTTGAAATAACGAAAATGATGATTGCGACGTAAAAAAGAGGAGAAAACTAATAATGTGTTTGAAATCAATCAACAATTATAAGCTAACAATGCCAACAAAATACTACAAAAAAACTACAAAAAAAGAAACCAATTATATGCAGGTTATTTAAGTCTTCTTCTTCTTTACGTCCCAATAATAACATTTTAATTATTTAAAGTTGCAATATTGACGACAAAGACACTAGGGCAGACACTGTAGGGCAGGCAGACATATTTTTTCTCTCTCAAAGCTGGCTGAACTTGTCAATTGAAACTGTATCAAATAAAAGTGACTATTCTGAACTCAACTTCATACTTTCTGAAAAAAAAAGGTGTAGAAAAATGTCAACAATATAGTTCTGTGTGAACGCAAATTTCCACTCAATCAATCAATCAATTTATTAGTTAAAGAAGTGTTCAATTACAATACAGGAGCCTACATTGAAACATACTAACTTAGTTAACACGTCAGATGATGAAAAAAAGACAGACATTAATCAACATTGCGGAATGGTCGAGGGGCCAAAAAGTCGAAGAGATCGCACAGAAAAAAAATTAGGAGATGTGATATTTCGTATCAACTCTTTATCCCTGTGTCAATCTGGGACACATTTATGTAAGACCTAAATGTTCTTCTCGCTATATACATAATCAGAAAGTCGTCAATCAAGTAGCGGTGAAAATGCGATAAGATGGCTCTCCAAGATTACAAAATGATTGAATTTGGAAATCCAGTTCTTAATCTGACACTCACCGCATAATATATTTTGGCTAATTAAGACCTTTGAGAAAGGCATGTTGATATTGCGGTCTCTGTTCGATTGCTGAGATAATTATAATTTTTAAGAAAACACTGAACACACATTGAGAAACCAGCTAAATTATACACGAGAAAGATAACCATAAGTAACTACTGGAATAATTGAGGCATTCATATGAATGTGACAAAAAAAAATTATCAGAAGGTGATATGAATGAGAAATGTCGACATACCAATGAACGACAGATAAGCAAAATGTCTCGATATTTCTCTTCAGGGTAAGCAAACATCAGAAGAAATAAATATAAATGATCTTTATCAAAAAATAAGCCAGAGAATATGTTTTTGTACCGCAAGGAACCGTCATGAAAATATCCGATTTCTTGTGCAGACAATATAATCAATTTGATTAGTGAAAAAAATGTATCAATCAATCAAATCAATATCTTTATTGTTTCAAATGATTACATATCATATAACAAGAGCTTCGAGCTTTCAACAAAATTAAAGTATTACACTTAAGAAAAGAAGAGTTAAAAGTAGAAAAGAAAAAAAGAAAAATAAAATATTCACTCCTAAGCGGAAAAAATTATAACAAAAACTATATGATTATATATACCGCACACATACCTGCTCACATCAGCAGATAAAATCAACAGACATGTAAAATTTCATTCATTGAGAACAAATGATCTGAGTTTAAGTACATTCCATATATGTGTGCACAGTTTTTTAGCTTCAGTGGAGGCAACATTCTCGAAATAAGTTATCAGGTTTTCGTAACTGGAAAGACTATGAACATTCGAAGGTTTAATGGAAGAATATATTGGACAGTCGAAAAGTATATGTTGCAGCGTTTCAAGTTCATTTCGATTGCATATGGTGCATATTTCATTAGGAATTATTCGATAGGTACTACCATTGTATGTTAAATTTATTACATTTTCACTGGCCATCCTCATTTGAGCAAGAGTCCTGATGAATTGAATAGGAACTTTCATAAGTAAGTATTCTTGGGGAGAAGGATATATTTTAAAATTACGGTACAGTGTAAGGGAAAAAGAGCGAGAAGCGAGGGAAAAGTCTGAGTCATAGAGCTTTTTTTTGTACGTAGAGAGTAGTGCTTGCTTATTTTGTCTGAGACTGTTGATATTGAGAAAATCAATGGTGCACTCAGGTCCAACAAAATCGAGTTCTTTTTTTAGTTGTGCTACCCAGTTATACCTGATATTCACGCCACTGTTATTGAGAGACACCAATTGAAGAAAACATATTTTAGGAAGGCGATGGTCTTCCATGCTCAACAGTTTATCCAAGAAATTTAGAGTACATTTGAAAATTGTATATGACATCTTGACACGTCCTGTGTCAAGCCTAACAGCGTAATCTGGGGTATTGTTCGGTAACAGGAGTAGTCGTTTGAAAAATTTGAGTTGCACCCTTTCTATTATTTGTGGATAGCGCATTCCCCAAACTGATATACAATTCAATAAAATACTCACCACAAGGGAATCGAACAGTTTTACACGAGAGTACCAATCGTTCATCCTCGAGTCAGCCATCAAAATTTCATTTGGCTGATGTTCATAAGAAATAAGGAAATGGTTGAAGGAATTGAATACTCACAGGAACCAAGCTTCTAGCTTCCAAGTATAATATTTTTGCAGGAATCACGATAATCTGTTATGACACCCTGCTTTATTCAAGTTGGCCTATACAGGGTGATAACAATATTACTTCTTAAACTGGGTTCGTGAATTTTTAAGCAGGAGAAAGAATAGTGGATGTAGACATAAACACACTTATCTCAGAGTACAAATATCTATTTAGCATTTGAATCAATTAGACAGGCAAAGTCGGCAATATAAATAAGATTTCTTACATGTTTGGTGGTTGATCACAATTATAGTAACTTTCGAGATGTTTCCTGAACTATAGAACTTACGTGAATTGAACTGAATACCGGCACAACAAGATGACTTTTATTTAATCGATGAAAACCGAACTGTCTCATGGTAATCCATCTTTCACTGTTCTACAAAATCGCATTCACTTGTAACACACTTTACGAGGGTGGCACTGACATTACGAACTGAGGAACATTGTCTGGAGTTGAGAGCTTAACTGTTGGATCTTGGAACTGCTCTGCTCTCTGATTCTAGTTTCAGAGAATTTATAGGAACTTTTCATGAGAAAATTATTGAAACCTCCCATCCCCGCTAATTACTCTGAGTAGTGGTTCATGTCGATTTGCCAAATGTAAATCATTTTAAAAGTATTGTCATGTTAAAAACATTTAATATAAACTATTTTAGATATAAATCTTATATTTTTGCGCATTTTCCATTACTCTTCGATCAAGTTAGTATAAACATAATTTAGTTGAAGGTTACTGGGATAATTAGTTTTAACGGCTGCAGATCTCATGTCCATAAATTATACACGAGCTAACTTGAAGTATAAACAAAACCAACGTTCCTATTGGTTCCCTAATTTCCTCTCCTCGAATGATCCTCCCTTCAATGACTTCGAGTGACTCTATTCAGACTATATTCTTCAGTTCCAAAGTGTTTCACCAAGCTGGTAAGTCCATCCTATAGTCGTATATCGTATTGTGCCTCGTATTCATAAAATGTTTATATTCTATATCATACTTCAAACTCATTATAATATAACATGATTATTCTTAATAATCTTTAAAATCCCTGTAGACGACATTGCCATTATAATAAATGCATCTAATTCGTACATTCTTTCATGAAACAAAACTTTCCTTGAGTATAAACATAGCTTGGTACTTATAGGAAATATCGCCGGAGAACATAAAATCTGTTGTGAAGAAAAGTTTCGGACTTCCATTGTCTAAAGGTATGAAGATTTGAATCCTGAGAAAAGAAAAGATGAGTTATGCTGAAAAAAAAAACGAAATAAGTGATGAATAAAAATTAACTATTTTATCGAATCAAGAAGATTCGAGTATCAATAAATCAGGTTAGTATTAGTGTTAGTATATATGAAGTCGAAAAATGTAGATTTAAATGGGAGTTTAACTAGTCGATGAGCCTGAAAATAAGAAAAAAAAAAATTGAATTAGAAATCAATAGCCTGAAAAAGAAAGGTTGAATTAGAAACCACCTGAAGACGATTGTAGATACACACAATCGAAACGTCGTGACAAACTCGATTTGAATCTTTCTCATAATTTCAATTCTTTATTCATTCATTTTATTTTAATTTTTAATTCAACTTTTCTTTTCTCAGGCTATTCAACGTTTCTTTTTTCAGGCTATTGATTTCTAATTCAACCTTTCTTTTTCAGGCTATTGATTTCTAATTCAATTTTTTTTTTCTTATTTTCAGGCTCATCGACTAGTTAAACTCCCATTTAAATCTACATTTTTCGACTTCATATATACTAACACTAATACTAACCTGATGTATTGATACTCGAATCTTCTTGATTCGATAAAATAGTTAATTTTTATTCATCACTTATTTCGTTTTTTTTTTTTTTTTTTTTTTTTTTTTTTTTTTTTTTTTTTTTTTTTTTTTTTTTTTTTTTTTTTTTTTTTTTTTTTTTTTTTTTTCTTTAGACAATGGAAGTCCGAAACTTTTCTTCACAACTCGAGACATTGTCAGCCACCTTCAAACATAAAATCTGTTTATATTTCGAGCCGACCGACCTAGCGACCTATATAAATATTAAAAACAGGTGGCCACTTAAACGAATATTTGCTGGTACCTGATATCGAACTCGTAACGATTCATTCATAAGTTTTTCTGGACGATAAAATATATTGACAAAATTTGGCATCATTACAAATCCATCATGAATAAATCACATACTTAGTATGGTACAGTATGGAATTCAATTATTGTTATTTTAACTTGTGTTCAATGTGTGAATTTTTGATAACTTATTGCCATTTGCATATTCTTTAGTTGAGACAACAAATAAATGTAGAAAAGGGGTTTCCATTGTCTTTCAGTAATTGTTTTGATTCTTTAAATATTAAATAACGATAAAACATTCTCAGAGCCTACTAAATTTTGAAATATTTTATACGTTTATAGAATATAGAAATTCGATCAAATGTATATCATGGATTTTTCCCGGCATGATATACCTATTAGTTGTTGGGAGATAATATAATGTCTCTATATGTGCGAAAAGCACAAACCCAAACAAATACCTACCCTGGTGTTCGGTATCCCTATTGTTGTAGGATTTCCTAATACTATTATAGCTAATCGCATTAACTGGAAAATTTTACGTAGAATTATTTCTTGTTGAAACGTGCTAAGTGAAATAAAGACATCTAATATCACATATTGCTTACGCTATTTTCTCGAATATTCACTATTTGTAGGTACATTATTGTTATCGAACATTGTTTACATACAAAAAACATGTTTTTATCGCTCAAGAGTAAGAAAGTAGAGTGCTTTCTCTATTATTGAAAATGATGTCGGTTTTATTACTTTTATGCACTTTGGGGATTTAAAGGGTACTTTGAATCCCTATTTTCGGGGAATAAAGTGTTACTTTAAATCCCTAGGGATTCAAAGAAAATTTATCTGCAATGAAAGCTGAATTTAGAATAGTATATTATGATACAAGTTTAATGAGACGCTATTTTGTCGCACGCGTTGTTTGGAGTACGACGATCGAAGCGAGGAGTGCTCCAAGTGAACAAGTGAATTGATTTGAACACAAAAATGGATTGAATATCGATAAATAACAGAAAAATCTTCGATTGGTAACAATGATGACATTGAAATAATTAAAATCTGACGTACAAGCGTAAAGCCCAGTTTACAGTTGAGCGATTTTGATTATTGCAATACCAGCGGTGAAAAATTCAATGTTGTTATTGTTTTTATTGATCAATTCAAATCAAATTACACTCTGAATTGAAATATCCCAATTAAAACATTGAGTTTTTCACTGCTTATATCACCAAATCCAAATCGCTCAGAAATAAACTGGGCCTAACTCTTCTGACTTTCATTTGACTGTTCGATTGTACCAATCTCCGAATAATAAAAAATGCGTATCGAAATAGAGGCTCTTTCGACACGCATTTGCGTTGCACAATGACTTCATTATACAACCAAAATAGAAAATAGTATATTACACAACAAGTGTGGAAAGTGACATATTTCACACGAGTACCTAGTCGTTTAGCACGAGCCGCGTAGCGGTGAGTGCGGAAACGTAACGAGTGAAGAAAATGCTCTTTCCAACGAGTTTTGTACACTATTTTTCCTACGACTAAGAATACTTTCATTTCGCGGGAGGTCTTGTCAAAAATGTAACTTGAGCGGTCTTTAGAATTTCAGGTGGTTTTGATTCGATATCAAGTACTGTTTATTTCCATATTCAAGATGATATTTGAATACTTCTCTGACAATTCCTTATTATATGAATTACTGATTGATTGAGTTAGTTTAGTTTGGACAAATTTTATTGATATTGACACAGCGTACATAAACAAACTTGACACCTACGCCTGCTAGCGCCAGTAATCACGCAACCAGGAATACAGAACCATAGAAGTATGTAGTTCGCAAGTGCGTACGAGTTACTCGAGTTAGTGCGTCCTTGACTCTTTGCAAACATCTGTGATACCAAAGAATCTTCTTTTTGGTGATACTGTGATATCAAACCGATGCAAGCAGCAAGCCGCGCAAAAAACTATAGCCGTACTCTTTTGAATGATCTCACCCGCTGTCATCAACATCGAAGTAGTTCCAGCAAAGAGTATAGGTTCCAGTTTTAAAGTGAATTCAGAGGTTATGTATCAGACACATTGAAATTAATAGATAAATCATATGAATTTGATTTGAGAACGCTTATATTGACAGTGAGTACCTTCACAATATACCTAATTATTTCTATCAATTCAGGCGAGCGTTGTGATATATTTCATATCAACACTACATAGTGCTTTTTTTCTTTAAAATAAACAATACCATGGTGATATGAGCTACTTTCTGAATAACAAAAAGTGTGATTATTGACGTTTTCATAGATGGTCGTAGGAAAAAATATAAACGATATGTTCCATAGACGGACTTACCTGGTCAATCTGATTAACGCATATGGAAGAACATCCAACTGGTTGAGGATTAATCACTTCTGTTTTCACAGCACTGAGGATTATGTCGTCCATATGCAATAAGAAGAGCTACAACGAAAATCGGATAAGAATATGTAATTTTTCAGAAAGCATATACGGCACAAATACACAAATTGATCGAGACAATAATTTAGAATTGAAATTTGAAATCCAAGTTTTGCTTTGGAAAAACCAATAAAAGACTTCACCTTATGGAAAGGGACATTGGACCCATCAGCTGTCCCTTCCAGTTCCCTAATGTACTGCGGAAAATTCTTCTTCAGATTGTCTAAGGTGTCTTCGTACGCTCTTTTGCCTTCGACTGTCTCGTATGCAGGCAAATAGTCTTCGTTCAGAGACTTGCTTCTGTTCACGAAGCTGCGGATGATGTTTGCGAAAGTCCTGCCCTGCAAATAGTACGCTTTTATTTTCTATACGACAGAGGGTTGATTTTTGCATGTGAAAAATAAACAGAGCTTCTGACTGATCTAGAAATGAAAACGTATTGAGCATAACTATAAAATCAGACTCTCCTACCATGTATAAGTATTATTTTTTTCATTATTACATAACAACTATTATTTTAGATGACAATCTACCTGTGACATGAAGGCTATAATTTTACACGTCGTATAAAATAATAGTTATTTATGTATTGAGGGAATTATGAGGGCCTTAATTACCGATGGCAAAGTTTGCGTCCCGAGGGCCTCTGGCCCGAGGGACAGCAATTGCCAGAGGTTATTAAGGCTCTATAATTCCCGTGGTACATATATAATTTTATTTTTGACCGATTTTCATAACGAATTGTCCATATTTAGAACGCAATAAATGTTTAAATTCATAATCTTTCTGGTATATTTGAATTAGGTAGCGTTGATTGTAGCATTGTTGGTTGTTGCTAGGTTGTCGCTATGTTACATGTTTATAAGCAATCAATGTTTTTCCGTTAAAAACGTGTTTATTTTTTACCACAAATCGACGATCTTTTTCTGATATAATGGAGGATATTATAAAAAAAAGCTGAAAAAGCAAGACAATCATTACTTCCATCGAAAAGTGAAGCCCTATATCAAAAAGAATACAACTTATATCTGAAGTGGCTGACACAGAGAAATGTTATGTCAAAAGATGCCAACGAAACTGTCTTTCTGGCATATTACATTATTATATTATGTACATTTATTATTTGTAATGACGTGAATAAGGAAAATATGTCTTAGTTTTCATTACATATAAACGTTTATAAGCATTTCTTGTATCATTTTCACCTGTAAAAGGTAAGAGGGAGTTTTTGAACCTTAATATCCCAAGGGAGTTATGACCCTCATTATAGATATCGTAACTATGACGATATAAGTTTATAATGTCACTGTCAGAAATAAAAATCATTATATGTGCACTTGATAATATGATGGTTCGATCATTATATATTGCATGTTAATTGAGTAATTAAGGTGAAAAAAAAACGATTTTCGTGATCAAACTAACTAACGGTGTAAAAATGTCCATTGAAGTCGATGCCTTAACAAGAACAAAATAATAATAGGTTTGATATGCCTATATAGCATCGACGACCTCTTTTAGTTCGAATAATATTTATCTATTAACCATAATAAATCAATTATGCAGAGCATTTCTTCAATATATTTATTTGTATATCGAAATTGGTAGCATACATCATTTCTTGCTCAATTCATATAAAATATATTAAAGAGATTCAACTTGTTTGAAATGCTTGGCATATATTTTAGAAGAGACGGTGACTGGAAGTCTACCAATAAAGTCCTTGAAGGATGTATAGATAATTAACTTGAATAAAAAGAACAAATTGCCAAAGGCTATTCAGAAAACAATATCACATGAATCGGATACTTTTTAATGTCCTGACTTTTACAACAGAAATTTGAATATACTTTCATGGACCGTTACTGATAAAAAGACATATATATGAAAGCGTTGATTGATGTATTGCTATACATCAATCAACGATGAAAGGTTTTGAGAAGTGGGACAACCCCTTTCAATTTCTTAGGACGGGCAAACAACTGAACAACTTGTGTATAATTTTTTCTCATATAGTTCGGTGTCGATCTTTTAATCGAAATTGATGAATATTCCCCATTAGTTTCCTAGAAGTGGGTAAATTTACAATCATATCCTTGTTTGAGCACTAATCAAGGAACTATAATTAACTAGTCATAAATCAACTCTAAATTCGGTTAATTCATTTTCATTACCACCGTCATTATTACGAAGGTCATCCAAATAAATATTACGTCATAACAATAATTTTTAGTCTTAGTTTATCACGCCAAACATAAAAATAATTATATTGAACAGCCGCTATATTATATCATTCGTTGAATTAAAAAAGCAGAAGGAAATCGTGGAAGAATAACGAAACAGTGAAACAGAAATTATTATATTTAAAATTTTGTGCGTATTTTTAGTTTGATATTCTTTGGAAAAAAATCATGATACATGTGAAATTAAAAGAAGCAGATTAATTCTAAAATGCTACGATTGAAGTTTTTATTTGTACAAACATAACGTAACAGCCTTCTAATAGATGCTTTTACAGAAACGACTCAACGGTTGAATCAGTTTGGCAGTAGTTCGTTTTTTATTCAACTTTGAGTTGAGAAATGTTGTTTTATTCTGGAAAAAGGGAATAATATTTATGTTGTTGAATAATTTATATGCCTAACTTATGTGGCATGGCCTTATTTATTCCTTTTGCGAAAACAAACACTTCCTACTCTTGTTTATTCAGATTGGATTTTGAAGGTTTTTCTTGGATTACCTACTTTGTATTATCCTTTGCACATAACAATATTTTCACAAATAACAGGATATGAACGATAAAAAATTAGAAACTTTATGTCATTAGGACAAAATATGCATGTTGTTGTTCTTTGAGCAAACATTTGAAAAAGTATATGGCACCTTTCAATCGAAAATATATGTCCAGTTCATCCGTGATAGGAAATACCGGAAAAGGAACTCACCTCTTTCAACTTCATGTATATTTTGTACCCTCCCTTAACTTTTTTATCTCTTGTTGAATTGTTTTTTTTCTCAAAATATTATCTTATGTAATTTTTCTTTTAGATTTCATATGTAAACAGAAAAACAGTTGAAGATCTGAAAAAAAAGTTATGAGCACCAAATATATTTTTTTAAATGGAATACCCCATATATTTTTGCCACTTTTGGATAGAGCATATTTTTCCGATTTCAAATATATATATCATGTTATCTTGAATAGATTTCGAGATACCTGATGTTGAAATTTAGATTCTATCCAGATTCTTTCAGCTAATTAGGACATATTTAAATGGTCAGGGTAGCTATGGAAATAATAATTGAAATATTTGTTGTCAAATTGATGAAAGGTATAATATATCAGTTATTCGTGAGGTTATTTGTCATTATTTGGCATTATTTGGCAATGGGTTTTAGGGACAGGGAAAAATGTGATCCATCAGTATATTTGGAAAATAATAAAAATGCCAAAGCCGCACAACAGAAATATATTGTGTTGAATATGGTCTATAGCACATGCCTCAAAAGAATTGGAATTTTTCGATAGAGAAATATGGAAAATCATGATTAAGCACAATATTTGGAAATCGTTGACAACAAATATTTTTTTATTCTTTCTAATCCGAGAGAAAATCCGGATAAAATCTGAATTTAAAAGTCAAATATCGCGAAATTTATGACATATTATAAGCATTCATCAAATTGACAACATATGATAACATATAGCTACTTTGACCATATCTATGTCCTAATTAGCTGAAATAATCCGTTTCAAATCTAAATTTCAAATATCTCGAAATCCATTAGAGATAACATGATATATATAGGGTGTTCTCACATTTTGAAATTGTTTTCAGATGGCGGACTTCCGGTGGTACCGGAAGCGAACAAGTTGCTTATTTCAAATGAGACACCTCAGCATAGATTATTGCATAATTTTATTCAAAAAAGTTCCTACATCTCGCTATTATTTGATTTTTTTTTAAATGTTGGCGTCTGCCGAATTCGGCATAAAATAGCTTGTTTTAGATTTCACAAATGCAATAATACCAATCAGCCGTCATCTTTGAAAATGTTTTTGAATTGTGTGCATTTAGTGCAACTGCCGCAAAAATTATTCTTCGAATTTTCAATATTGCCGAAGCTATACACAGGAATTTCCATACCTAGCATTTAAGTACAATAAGTGCGCCTATTTATGTATTCATGAGGTTGTAGAAAAAATGATCTGATATTATACCAACTCAATAAAATATTTATAACTCACTATATGTGCTTTTATTGTTCAACATGATTATTTTAGCTGCACGCAAAGGTGAACATGAAAATCGATTGTGGGTAGATACAGGGTGTTATATGTTCTAGCAGCAAGCATTCTGATGTTGATTATTCAGATTTTCATTGAGTTTATTCAATTGCCCTATATGATATATGTAACATTTCAGTTTTTTTTAACAGAGCCTTCAGGTTGGGTAAATTAACTCAAAAAAGAAATAAGATCTTTCAGTACTTCAGAACTATGACACCACCCCCGTATACACCGAATAGGTGTGTCCTGAAATAAAATAATCGTTCAAAGAAGTCAAAGAAGAACTTAGAATTCATGATATATGGTGAATGGAAAGCTAGGTATTTCCTTTGTATTTGAAAACTGGATAATAAAGTTATTCCGAATATTATGAATAAAATTTCACAATATTATTACCTTATATTATTGTGGAATGATACTCATTAATCCATGACTGAATATAGTTAACATTGAAACTATTCAATCAACTTTTGAGTATATTATTATGGTATAAGAAATCAAGTAATAATATTGTCGTATTGATGTGGCTGGAATAATATGAGAACTCTGAAGAGGTGATTGCAAACCTATTTTTATTATACTTCTTTGAAATCACTTTATTTTCATCTATATTAGTAATATTGTAAAGATATATGGGCTTTTTCGGGCTTGCGTACGGAAACAGCGCACGGAAAAACTTTGAGAATAACCATGGAAAAAAATCATGCATGCCAAACATTGTATTGTCAGCAAAAGTGTTTATTCTCTGTCAATCAAATTTATGCTAAGAAAATGAACTGTACAATAAACTTGACCATTAATAATAATGCAAATGAAAAACGGCTTTCAATATTCTTACTCTAGTATGTAGTTCCAAGTTTTTTCATTCCTACAATGTTCCAAGTTTATTTTGTGACCCTTTCCACACAACCCAATATTTTAATAATGAATTTATCAGAATAATAAATGAATTGTTTCGAGAAAAAACATCAATAGGTACACGCAAAACTTTATGTTGACCTTGATAAAGAATATTGGATAACTAGGTATTGAATCTTAGGAAGTATATTATTATAGTCATACATGATATTAATATATGGATTCATTACATCAAAACCTGTTTTATTTGTAGGATATTCAAATGAGTAACAATTATAGACTGGTAGTCGTTTAATTAATCAATACGTTAATGATAAAATATTTTCAACTTTAAGAAACCAAGGTATTGTCATTGATTCCTATTCGATTTGGTTGGTAGAATTTATCAAATACAAATTATAGGACATTAACATATAAGATAAAGTAATAGTGCAACATTTTTCAACACATAAAAGTATCTGCTATAGTAATTATAACTAATTGATTAATAATTATTGGTACGTTTCGTTGTCATTTTCTGTAAACAGTATCCAATTGAAATGCATGATTTCCTCAGAATCATTACCTCTATAATGAATGGTAATGATTATTAAAATAAACATATTCGTGAACAATGCAAGTCGACATTTGCAAACTCCTGTACTTCAAATTGCGAATATACTGGGGGCATTCGATCTCATGATTTACAAAACTGTTTCGCTTTATATTTGATCATTTTTAACTCACTTTTCATCACATTTTCATGGCAGTCTGGGAAATCAAGTCTACCATAATTTGGTTCAATTTGACTATTATTGAATTTGAAATTATTTACAGGGAGTTATATTTGAAAAAACGAACTTAACACTGTAATAAAAGATATAATAATAATATAGTGTTTGTTCAACTATTACTTCCAACACGCCTTCCACTTTCAAATACCCTATATAATTAGGTATTATTTACAATATTGTAATTTATGTAAATAAAAGTTACTCACAATGTCGAATCCTACTTCATAATGGGTCCCCCTGGTATAAATAATGGGGATGCACTGTCTACGACCGATACTCTCTGTCGCGGGCATTTTGGAATTTCAGGCTCAAGATCGCTTTTCAGGACTCGACTGCTGAAACAACTGCCGCCCACCGTGCATGGTAGTTATCAAAGTATGCCATGATAATCCCCACTTTTTCACCTTTGTTTGTGACAACGTGCCTTTACAAATGGTGGGGGTCTTGTATTTATTTTTCATTTCCTATTATTGACGATGATACTTCAAGCAGAGGCGTTTCTATAAGGGGGAGTATTATATCTCTGTGTATTGGATTTTTTTGTTTGGAGGTTATATGAAGCATGAAAGTTTTCTCACCAACTCACCTTCCACATGCCCTTGACAGTGAGTACCAATTAATTTAGGCTTTTTAACCAATGTTCAGGGTTTCACGTATATTTTGAATCACCCTCCACTCTACAGAATATAATCTTTTACAATTCTTCCTGGAAATTTGAGATATACTTATGTTTACATAGAAATAATTGAACATCTCAGAAAAAAGTCATCGTCAACTGATATAGGTAGTATTTTTTAGTGAACACCCTATACAAATATCCCGTATTATTCCATAAACTAACCATGATCTACACATGGAATATTCGACTCTTCTTACATCTGCCCAATATCAAACCAGATAGCAAATCAATTCACTTTTTCGTGATTTGGGAAGCATATAATATCTAGGCGTAGATGACATTTATTTTCAAGATGTCGGCAAAACGCCAATTGTTTCAAAAATATAGTTACACACTTATAAGGCTGGTTCATGCTTATACGAATTTCGCAAAATTAATGCGAATCGGAAAATAATAAATATTGCATTGATATTATTTCTACTCTACAACACTTGATTTGTGAACATCTGTAGTATCATATCATGATTACATAAAAAATCCGCAAAAAAGTTCAAATGTTTCAACTTCATATTTATTTTCAGTGACCATTTTATTCGCAAAAATTAACATACCTTCATTTGAAAAAAAAAACAATATAAATAATAGATATGTACAGTTGAACACATAAAGTTCGCGACATATGGAAGTTTTTTTTATTAATAGATATAAAGAAAATTTGACTTCGCAGTTAGTTTGTGCTTGAAAAATGAGTAAAATACAGCATCTTTCCTTCCTTCATGTGCTACTCAAAACCTGTCAAATTTGACATTTTCCTCGAAAATCCTCAAAAAATATATTTTTTAAATTTCGAAAAATGTCAGATGAAAAATTGCTCAGTTTCCAATTTTATACATTTGTTCCAAATTTGGACTCTACTGTCACTTCGACTTTTTTCCATTTTTTTTAATTTTTCGAATCTTTCGCTCTATCGATTCGAACGAAACATGATTCAAATTTCATAATATTGATGAATATGAGACTTCAAATATCATATCTTGCCCAGGAAATACCTACATTGGCCTGTTACCAGAAAAATAATGCATCTCCAGAAATTCGTCTTTGTTGTTGCAAAGTTCATCTAGTTTTTTCATTTCATTGTTAAACTGATGTGGATTCTCAATGTATTGACATTAATATGTCAGTAATCGAATAAACGAATTTCTCTTCATTCTTATCACACTCATATTTCTTTTTTTAATAGATTCTCATCCAGTTTGATTATTTTTGTGACCAATAATTCAGTTGCAAACAAACCCGAAATATCATACTTTTCTGTAAACTAAACAATGACCTACAGTTTCATAACTATTCAAAAGAATTTCGTTCTAGCGATTTGTACTAGACATGATATAAAATTTCGTGATTTTAAACAATACAAAACTAATGCAACATCTCGGGATGAAAATAGTAGGTACCTGCTGATCATTTTCGAAAAAAAAATCAAATTAGACAGGTTTAGAGTAGCACATGAAAGAAGGAAAGATGCAGTATTTTACTCATTTTTCAAGCACAAACTAACTGCGAAGTCAAATTTTCTTTATGTCTATTAATTAAAAAAAACACCCATATGTCGCAAACTTTATGTGTGACACTGTATATCCGTGTTCTGTTCGATTTTTGTCTGAAAGAAGAATTACAAAATTCCGTGTTCTCATTCTTCACATTATGAAGATAAAAAACTGAACTAATCGCCCTGTGAATGAAATGTAAGAGTTTGCGAAAAGTTATTCATTATTGTTGTATCAACTATCAACTATCTAATAAACATTCCTTATTCTCGAATTTGGACAATTACGTTTGTGCTCTTGTCTCTTGTGATGGCTATATTCACCTTGCTTGATGCTGCAAATAGTTTTCGGTCATGGACTTCCACTGAGAATATTTCTCATCACATTGAAAGACCTACGATCTGAATATTTTGAATAAATCGACCATGTAGTTTAGAGGATAATATCGGAGTTAATAGAATTACTATTATTTCATAATTTGCTTCATTTGCGGCTCGTTTCAGAATCATCCGCAAGAATAATAATCATATATTATATATATGCGATTAGGAGCCTCAGACTCTATACTTTTTCCACGACTATTGTGATACAAATTTCATGATACACTGTTGTCAAATCGGAAACGGGAAGAGATTCGAACCAGGTTGAATTAAGAAGAATATGCGCAATTTCATGGGGGAAAAAGTATTTTGCTGACCAAAATAGAACATTCCATAAGATTTCAGACTTCTACTGCGAATATCGGGCTCATAATACAAAACAGATATCTATGAAGAAATACCTTCTTGCCACCATAACAAAAATTTGAATACACCCCCATACGGGGGTAGTTTAAACTTGTGATTTTTCTAAAAACATTGCTGACCGAGGGTTTCCAGTTGAAATATTCCACTGAAACATCATATTATGATTGTTCGATGCGGATACTTCGTGCCACCATAAAAAAAATCTGAATCAACCCCCTCACAAGGGTAGTTTATACTTGTGATTTTCCTTAAAACTATGCTGACTGGGGTTTCTAGTGCAGATATTGCAGTGAAACAGTAGATTGTGATTGCTCAAACCATACTCTTCATGCCACCATGGTAAAAATTTGGATCAACCCCCTCGCAAGGGTAGTATATACGTGTGATTTTCCTTAAAACCTTGGCTGACAGGGGGTTTCTAGTGTAAATATTGCAGTGATATAATAGATTATGATTGCTCAAACCATACTCTTCATGCCACCATAGTGAAAATCCGAATCAACCCCCTCGCAAGGGTAGTTTATACCTGTGATTTTCCTTAAAACCTTGCTGACAGGGGATTTCTAGTGTGAATATTGCAGTGAAACAATATATTATGATTGCCCAAACCATACTCTTTATGCCACCATAGTGAAAATATGAATCAACCCCCTCGCAAGGGTAGTTTATACGTGCGATTTTCCTTAAAACCTTGCTGACAGGGGGGTTGCTAGTGTGAATTTTGCAGTGAAACTAAAGATTATGATTGCTCGAACCATGTTCTTCATGCTACCATGATGAAAATCCGAATCAACCCCCTCGCAAGGGTAGTTCATACCTGTGATTTTTCTTAAAATTTTGCTGACCGGGGGTATCCACTGAATATATTCCATTGAAACAGTAGATTATGATTGCTAAATACATACTCTTCATGCCACCATAGTAAAAATTTTAATCAACTTCCTCGCAAGGGTAGTTCATACTTGTGGCAGATATATCTCAGTTTAGTAAGTTGGTAAATCCACTTCAGAAGTTCGTTTTCTGAACATTGATTATTATTTAAACTCGAACAAGAAACATTTTGTTCACAGGTATGAACTACCCTTGCGAGGGGGTTGATTCGGATTTTCATTATGGTGTCATGAAGGGTATGGTTTGAGCAATCATAATTTTTTGTTTCACTGCAATATTTACACTAGAAACCTCATGTCAGCAAGGTTTCAAGGAAAATCACACGTATAAACTACCCTTGCGAGGGGGTTGATTTAAATTTTTACTATGGTGGCATGAAGAGTGTGGTTTGAGCAATTACAATCTACTGTTTCACTGCAATATCTGGACTAGAAACCCCCAGTCAGCAAAGTTTCAAGGAAAATCACAAGTATAAACTACCCTTGCGAGGGGGTTGATTCGGATTTTCACTATGGTGGCATGACCCTTGCGAGGGGGTTGATTCGATAGTTTCCTACGGTGGCACGAACACCTCATCAAACACAACTCAGATTTGGAGTTTCACTTGGTTATATATCTTCCAAGGTTCGGATTGGCAGGATTATTTTTTGGTCAGCAAATTATCCACACTCATTTCATGGTCATCTCGAATATCAAGAGAAATCGAGGATATCTTACGTAGTTCCTGAAATATCCTGGAAAAACTGAAAATTGTCGATTCCTATAGTCATCGATAACTTATTAACTATTGCTGCTAGGATTCTGAAATTTGGTATCGTTACCAAAATTCGCATGCTGCATCTAACGATGATATAAAAAAAATCTAGGCACACTAGATTCGAAGATATCGAAGCCAACTCTGATATTTTCTATGGCAGCCATTTTGGATTCTCACACCATGGGATAGATCATTAAATTACCAATTCATCGACATATCACACTTGTATGTTTGATGATGGAGAAGTCGAAATAACAAAAAAAAATTGAAAATATGAAGTAAAATCTATGATGTACCATCAATACTTCTAGATTATTCATTGTTTTTATGTCTTAGTAGACAGAAGTCTATCTGCTAGCTGATATGTAATTCCGATTTTATTGTGGAAAATTGATCAACAGAGTCAAGTAGGCTGCAGTCAGAATTACAACTTGTTATTTTGATAGCATTCAATGTCGAAGAAAAGAGTGATTGATATGCACCTATATATAGTAAAGCAATAAGATCTATGTGCACCTGAGATGTTTACATCGTTGCTTTCGAAATTCGACACTTGCCAGCCATAGTAAAGGAAATGGCTGTCACAATTTCCAGTTATCAGTGCTTGATGTTATAACATGAGAAAATCAGAACTTCCAATTTCACATCAGTCATAGGACTACTACTTGAAGAATACAGTTATTTCAGAACAATCATCAGTGACGCTGCATGATTTTCAAAAAAAAATGTACAATCAATTCAATACAGTAGGAAACCCAACAGAGTAGAGTTGCCCTCTAGTACCTTAGTTATTGAGTTTCACATCATTTTTGTCACTTCAGTGAAAATATCTGGAATTAAGCCTGAATCGACTCGATATTTTCTAATATTTTTCCTATTATTTCGACTTTTCTACCATTAAACACATAAGTGTGATACATCGATGAATTGGCAATTTCATGATCTACCTATCTGATGGAGTGAAAATCCAATATGGCTACCATTAGAAATAACAAAGTTGGCTTCGATATCTTCGAATCGTGTACCATGAAATTTGCATTACCCTGTATGGCTTATCGTTTCTATGTAATAGATTCTTCTGTATTATATAAACAGATTATCTGTAAAAGTATATCTGTTTTGAAATGATTCAAATATCGGATTTAGACACTTAATTAAATATCGCGGAATCAGAAACTTTAATTGAGTATCTAGGACAAGTACAGTATATACAAGGTGTTTAGCGGGAACGAGAAGTTCAGAAATGTTGTTATTTCGTAATTATGTATATAGTTGGCCATGTATTTATTCATTAAACTATATCTACATATATACCATCTAGTGAATATATTGGTCTGCGTACTTTTGCGATAAAACCGTTCGTATTATGAAAATATAGATTGCGGAGTTATTGGCTGTGCAGCTGCAATTTCAAATTCATGAATTCGTATATTTACAGGCTGTACATTTTTCGAGTGCCACAACAATGGGGATCTCGCTCATCCTAAAAGATACGAAGTTGGTTAAATTATGACACAGTTGAGCATTTTTTTGCAACTCCAATTTAACCTAATTCAATATAGTGGCACTCGAATATTGAACATACTGTATATAGCTATTGGAATTTTTCTTGGAAGGCTGATTGAAAGCTTTGATAGGCACAGTGTTGCCGCACCAGACCAAAAAATAGTAGTAGATTGGAGATTGACAGTGGAGTAGATTCGTACCAAAGCGGAGTAGTACTTTCGTGTTCAGACACGCATGCCCCATCAGAGTTCCATTTTCAAGATCTTTCCATTAAAGTAAAAATTACGTATGCAACGAGATTCAAAACCGGAATGTGTCTTTTATTTTAATTCTTTATATAGGTATATATATATTGATATGAGGTGTTGAAAAAAATACTATCCACATTATGAGACCAAAAATGTTAAATCAAAATTCTTTCCAGTACACGTTAAATTAAAATTTCTTCCAGTACCTCACAGAAATAACGTTTTTGGATACTACAAAACATGGAAGAATCCTATCCTGTGATAAATTGAAACTACTGTGGGAAAGCAAAGACTGCACTTATCTTATTACTTGCCTGAATGACCTGAATAATGAAATGAAATGAAAAAAAAAAGAATTTGTTCAGAATAATTTTTTATTGCTCGTTCAATTCCGACATTCTTGACAAGTGACATTGTGACTGTTATGGTTGAATTGTTGAAACTTGACTTGACGTCTAAGCTTTGTTTTGATATTCGTCAGAACCGTCATAGAACGGTTCTGCTCATGCGCTTTTTCTTCAAGTGAACAATTTGAAGACAATGCGCATGAGCAGTATAGTTCTAGAACGGTTCTGAGAGGAAACAAAGTCTCTTGACATGATCACATGAATTCATGCTGGTAGAATCACAGATTAACAATAACCAGTGGTTAACCTGTAATACAATATATACTGGTGTCTACCTTTTTTCGATTAGTTACTTCTTAGTTTTTATTTCGGTACTATATATTCATTCGTACAATGTGCATTCAACCGGAGTAGAAATCATTTTTTTGGAGTAAAGGAGTAGAAGATGATCAAAGGGAGTAGATCTACTCCGAATGGAGTAGCTTCGGCAACCCTGGATAGGCATCATAAAATATCTCACTATGTAATGTCGAGCTTCAAAACTTTGCCGTTCGGAATAAAAAGAATAATTCTGATATATCTCTATTTTCGTTTATTCGTTATCAAAGTATCTACTCTTTTTTCCATTATCAAAATGATGATCTTGATAATATCAAAATGTGATAAAAGTAGCCAGTTTTGAAACATTTTGTTGACTATTTTTGCTACTTGAACCCAGTTTTCCCTTTTTTTGTCATCAATTTATAATATGATATTTTCATTGTTGTTCAAATAATCATTCTGCAGTTTAGTTAGCTTTTCGCTTCAGAAGAGTGCAAGTAGTCGAACGACCTTGACTTCTGAGTCAACGACCTTAACCTCGGAGTCAATGACCTCACCCTCGGGGTAAACGACCTCAACCCTTTCAGGCACGTTGGTACAATTATTGTACCACTTATATCCCGTGGTATCTGCTGCACGGTGATCGTTATTTGTAAGTACAGGTTTTTTACAGTGTTCTGTAAAATGTTCTGTAAAATTTATAGTGCTGATTTCTTTAAAAGGAGGGTCACGGGCCGTACTTTCGACCATTCCGTAAGAGGTCTCTATGGTGACCATATCGTGAATAAATAATAGGAAGTCCGAAAAGCCTGTAGAAACCTTCACGTCCATCTACTATTTCCAATTCGCGTTAGTCAGAAAGCGCTCTCAACAGGTGTCACCCCAAAATCTCATGTACATTGAAAATTATAGGATAAAGTTGTTTTCGTCAGGGCCGCATTGAGGAATATTATACTGCATATATTACTTGAATAATTTATATCGACAACTTGAAAGATAAAAATATTGGATAGTATAATTATTCCAATGAAAGTCTTATTATTATAGGACGACAATAACTCGAGAATTAACTACTTGATATTTTCAAGAAGGTTTTTCAAATGATATGGTCTCAGCATGGGAATACACCTATGAAACTTCGTAGCTCTCATTTCGGAATCACAATGACGTATAAGGCTCAGTTTTTCGCTTATAGATTTTGGCTTTGGCGATACAAGCGGTGAAAAATCTAATGTTATTATTGGTCAATTTCAATTTCGATTATGAGTCGATTAAAATACGACCAATAACAACATTGCATAAGTATCGTCAGAAGCCAAAATCACTATGCAAAGAAACTTGAATTAACTGGCCTTGATGAACCCAAAATTCGATTTTTCCCGCTTCACTATAATATCAGGTAAAAACCACGATAGTCGATAGTGTCAATATGTTTTGCAAAAAATCAAGTTATAATCTTTTTACATGATAGCTGAACCAAGATGTATATGGTTTTTATAGGAAATTATGTATGGAACTTGGTGTATTTAGGGCCAGAGATTGAGGGCTACAGCAAGTAACAAACACAATTGATCCATCAAAAACTATTATTCCATAAGCAAAAAGTAGGTGTATCCAAAATCTAGTGAAATTTCATTGTGTAAAGCGAAAATGTGTCAGTTCTTGATTTTGATATAATTTGATTGAGATGATTAATTTGTGCAGTTTTATTGGACACCTCAATCCTAAAAATTCACCCATGACGAAAAAAGTACAAATATGTCATGTAATATCCGCCGTTAGAACGCTCAATGTGTGATCTTGAGCGTGACGTCAGAGCGTTTTTTTAGAAACCTGCCTGGTCATTGTGTTACCCTAAATGCAGAAATCCTATGAGGGCAAAGCAGTGACGTCATTTGACAGGATCACTTTGTAGCATGGTAATTGAGCCATTCTCTACAATAAAAAAACCTCGCACAGTATAGCAGCACATCAACTTTTCAATGTTTTTTTCCACTATGCTCAAAATATCCGAAGAGGTTTAAATTATTTCAGAATCTGAAAATTATCCGGTGTTTGAAAACAAATTCGAAAATCGTTGACATTTGTATCTTAGTACGGACCTGAAACGAAACTCCGACAATTTCTACCACTCCTACCAGCATCTCCATTGATGCCAGTTATCGTATAATTATTTGATTCCCGGATATCTTCTAGGACTGTAGCGGGCCTTGATTATATTCACTAACTTTATGATATTATGATTATTATTTATCGCTCAGCTATATTCGAGTCATGAATACCATTTGAAATATTGCATGAATATTATCGAACATAAATCCATAATTTTTAGGTAATTTGAAACTATTAATTACAATGTTGACGTTTTCGTTTCCAAGAAAGATATTATTCAAACTCATATATATTTTGATATGTGACAATTTTAACAATTCCGTTCCGACACCGAAATAAGATTTAACCTCCTCACGAAGAATATGATATGATAGCAGTAGTAGGAATAGTGGTGGTAATTCAATTCTCCTTGGTTCTGATCTATAGATTTGAAATGTTTTCAGCGCTTTCACCTATTGGACTGTCAGAAAATGTTGGTAACAAAAAATATTTCAGTACCTATATACATTTAATTGAATTTTTTAATCACTATATTTTCAATTTTTTTATTGAATTTCGGCGGTGATTTTTCTATTGCGAATTTATTTTCAATCTAAGCTACTTTTTGTATTCACACTTATTCGATATATGCAATAATACATTCTAATTATTTGATTTGTTTGGTGTGTCATTTATGTATACGGTGAAAAATTTATAATATTCCCCCTCTCAACTTTTTTATTCTTCACAATAGACAAAAATAATAAAGAAAAGTTGTACAGGATGATGCAGAATACATTGTTATTTATACAGCTTCAGAAATGCATGACAAGTTATATATTTTTAAATGGAACACCATATATATTATTGTTGATTTTCTAGAATTCCCAAACAATTCTGTGAAATCTAATAGTTTTCGAAATATTCGGATTTCCACTAAGCGGCTACATTCTTAAGATTTCAGTTCTAGGTAACGGTGAATTAGGCGGTCACGAAAAAACAAAAACTTTGTTTATTACTGACAGTAGTGACAGTTACACGTTGGCAGTTTGCAATATAACATATTATTTTTTTTTAAATGCCTCATTCTGAAAATGAAAAATATTTTTTTATGAAAACAGATAACGTTGAAATTGCTCAAAGGAAACTTCATAGATGCATCTTCCTGATAAGAAAACATTTCATAAGATCGATGAAAAGTTTCAACAATATTTTTCAACTAAATTTTGCACAGTTTCAGATAACACCCAACCTCATGTTTTGAAAGAGTACTAACGAGATTGTAGCTGAAGGACTAGGCTAACGAACAGTGTAAACATAATTCGAATTGTTCAAAGCAGAAAAAAGTTATTCAGATTTCAACAGGGGTAACATTTTGGGGTGGGACGAAATAAGTGTTGCGTAGTTTAGTTGTTTCAGATATTGAATTTCTGAATTTAATACGATTTTGTTCCTCACTTCAAAATAAAATCATCCATATTTTTTTATAAAAAGGTCATGAATAGACGACTCGTATTGGAGATGGCTAATTCACAGCCGCAAGAACGGGAATTTGTTTTTTTTTCGAATGTAGCAGCTTAGTGGAAATTCGAATATTTCGAAAACTGTTACATTTAGGTGTAGGACATATTATACAAAGAATGTTCACAATTGTTTGAGAATTCTCAAAAAAATTACAATATACGGGGTGTTCTATTTAAAAAAATATAACTATGACTTGTCACGCATTTCTGAAACATCCTGTATAAAAAGCGATATATTCTGCAGATAGCTTGCATCATCCTGTACTACTTTTTCCTTCACCATTTTTGTCTAATGTGAAAAATAACGAAGTTGGATTGGGGGACATTATAAATGATCACCGCGTACCTGAATACACGATATTCAGGTATATTAATTTTTCAAACCTATTTCATTAAATTTATTATGAAACTATGGTTATTTCATTGAATATCTCGAGGTATATTATTTTATGACGTAAATGTGTCAATTACAATTTTTTTGTTCGATTTGAAAGGGGCGGCAGTTTCTCAAGATCATGAATTTGCTTTCGGAAATAACATATCTAGTGATCTCATATCTCACCAGGCTTACGAAAGTGAGATCAGATACCTATCCTTCCAAAAATTTCATTGTCAGATTTGTTATTCGTTTCCTTATCGAGATTTTTGTGTATATCTGAATATGAAAATCTTCGTTTCAAATTTCCAATTTTGCAATTTTTCTTCAGTTGGTGCGCATTATAACAAATATACACAGTACTCCATTATTCTGCCTCATAAATTATTACCCGAGAGGAGTGAAGAGCAATACGGCAATAAATAATAATGTGTGGTGATTTATGTTAATTTATGCAACAAGCGCTCAGAGCATCTACTGATTTGTTTCTGCGCGCCAAACGGTTCTAATCAATCTGGTCTACTCTATACTTTATACAGGGAACAAATGAACAATGGTGTTCCTTTTCATCTATGATTCCTCATTACCAATCATTACATACCATGTACGATTTGAACTATCTCTATATATTCAATATTCAACATGCCTATTCAACTGAGATTAGAAATAATATAAATCAATAGTGAAACAGTGTTTTCCGTTGACACCAAGTATAAATATGTTTTTTCTTTTTAGTAATCCACTGATTTCATTTTGTTGTCGAGGAATATGGAAGCTGCTTTCTTCGAATATTTCTTGAAAACAGAATACTGCTTACTTTTCATGATTGTGATCGGGACATTACCTACACAAGTATTCCTATGTGAATTCACAAGCAACCACGATATTCGCATTTCAAAAGTCTAAAGATAGAACCTAAATGTATAACTCGAAAATTTCGCCAGTGAAATCATCTGAACTTATAATTTTTTTCATATATTCTATTGTTAGAAACATTGAAATCTGCACACCCTGTACTTTTCTTAAATAATATCAAAGAGTATAGGTTCTACGAACTAATACCTTATTGTTCATTACTCACTCGAAAGTAATGAATTCTTTTGTTAGGCAATTTCTACTTGAGTTCTCTAATTCAAACACTTAGTCACCTCAGTGCAAAAACTGCAAAATTTATTCCACTTACTATCTTACTCGAATCATTGCAAATATTCTAGATAAAAATCGATGATCTCCAATTATTGTCGCCATGGGTCACGGCAATAAATCATCTGCTAATTATGTCGGCATCTTTTTGATAATTGCCGCCGCACCGCCGATTTGATTCCCGTATTCTCCAAACACAATCCGTAACTATTCTATTAAATAGCTTCATCATTATTTTGCGAAATAAAGAACGAAATATGTACAAAATAAATGAAGACTTATCTTCTTCGATTATTGGAAAAACAATCACGAAACAATTCTTTTATTGCTGAAATAATCCGATCTTTGCAATATACCTTACTCGTAAATTACTAAAATAATGAATTGAATGTTAAACGCAAAGTGCTCCCAGGAAGATTCGGCAACCCTGCAAATCATCTACGTAATCTACGTATTAGACTGGAATTCCGCAGCGCCATCTCATACGCAATGAGAAAATGCGCTGGACATTACCGCCATCTACCAAACAAGGTCTGAACCACTAATTTCAAGATCCCTTCTCGCTTTATTGCGTCCCTGCTACCCATCCTTGATATTTATGTGGAAAATGGCGGTGTAGTTGTCAAAATTATTCGCCAAGATCATTATAAGCCAAACGACTGCATTTCAGAAGCTAATATTTTGGTTGTGAGTTACTTTATATCTAATCTAATTTTTGACAATGAATTTTTGATGATTCGAAGCAACTTAGTTTCCAATGTTTACATATTTTGATCATCTACAGCTTTCTTTCACGAACAAGTTTCAACTTCAGAATACTTCAAAAGTTTCTTTAAACTTTGGTCTTTTCACTGGTTTAATCAATTTCGCATTTGGACTTATATAAAGTTAGCAATCGATACCCTACGATAGCTCTGCATGAGTCGCATCGTGAATCCCCCCTCTTAAAGTATAGTTATATAACATAATGACACGAGGGATCTTTGACCACTAGATGATAGAACGTATTACTTCTCTGTTTCTTATGTTTCCTGGAATCCATTTTTTCCAGCGATCCATTATTTGTACCACCGAGCAGCAGTGGTGGAGGGACTATAAAAAATATGGATGCTGTGGAAATATTTGACCAACTGAAATCATCTCACGAGATCAATAGAAGAAGAGATCCATGCATTGATATCTTCTCTTGAAACCATTTAATGTCACTTAGTCAAATCACCTCGATGAGTATTCATCACTATATTATGTCAATATCGAGAATAAGAGTCATATATGTATGTGTGTCGATTATAAGGGTTAACAATTCATATATTAATGTTTTTATTCAAAATAAAATTCATTTCACAAAATACAACAATAAATATAAATATCTGAGCTAGAAAGTACCTATTCTAGAGATGTCTATAAACAAAGACGTTTTCCACATGCTAGTTCCTAGCATGCACACTATATAAGAGAAATGGATAGGTACAAATTATTATTTATTCACAATAAGGCTACCGAAACACACTCTTTCCCAATATTAAATCATTCAGTCCAGTTAGAGTTAGTGAATTATTGTCGCACCAATTACTTGGAAGAGCTTTTAGCTTCATTCAGTCTAAGAATACTGATGTGGAAATACATTTTTATTCTTAGGCAACCCTCAGCATGACCTAAATAATTCTCAGCCGAACACTGCATGAGTCCATACAAGTACAGTTATTTATTCAAAATAATATCGGAAGTGACGAATATCAAACTCACAATCGACCACAAAATCACGAATAAAAACCAATAGAAGTGCCTGAAAGGGCTCATGTATCTGTGGACAGTGAAGCCAAAGTCTCTGACACACTGTTTTCTGGCATGCACCACAAGAATCGCTGGGACAACATATTGCACCAAAACCCCCGCATACGACCCTGTAATTTCCACCAGGTACTTTATATTGTGTGTAGACAAAGCCACGACAACCGGAGGTAGTACCGCGAGGGTCGGAAAAACCAAACGATCCACAATCACATTAGGAGTGCGGCCACTTTGGTCCAACATGAGGTTCTTGAGATTATTTTGCAAAGTGATGGCGATAATCGGGAAGCTAGTGGACATGGGGAAGAGGGGGAATATCACGAGGAAGAACCCGATGACTTTGGTGACCGAGCTAGAATCTTCATAATAGATGAAGTTGAGGGAATACAGGTCGTTGAGACTTGCGAAAGCAAACGATCCAGTTAGAGCTAGCAGCAAATAAAAGGAGCAGATCAAGAAGAAGTCCAAGCCGACCTTCTTCATGATCTTTCCCTTATCCGAAATGGGAGCCAGCAATCCCGGTAGGGAGTGATGACACATGAAGCTGTACACGCTGGACCCGGCTAGCGCTGGCACCTCGCTCAGATTTATGACAGTCGGATGGCCTTGCTGTCCAAGCTTCACCAGGCGTATGCTGGCCAAAGTGACCATTATGAAGAAGGCGAACCACCTTATGCATATGGTGAACAACTGCAAGTACTTCGTCTTTTGTATGTTGAAGTAGGCGAACGGACCTACGCAAAACGCGAAAACGGTAACAAAAATGCGGTACATGTCCATTTTGGATAACTCGGAGCTCTGCAGGCATCTCCTTCCGTAGTCTTCGGTGTCATTGCTATTGCTGCAGATTAGATTGACTATGGTTTTGCCAGACGCAGCTGCGTATATGGCAAGATCCCCGAAAAGGTATATGCAGAGCGATAGGAAAAATAGAATGTACCCTAATTTGTTGAGGTAGAGAGAAGCTATTTCACCTAATTCTATTCTGGTATCGATTTTGTACAAGGAATATCTTCTGTTGACACTCAGGATGGCAGTCTCTTCATTATTACTGGCGTCCAACTCAGAGTCTGAGTCGACGGGTAACTGTCTTTCCTGGAAAAAGACATTACAATAATTAGCTGTGAAATATTTCAAGGTTTCTATGTTTTCACAACAGGTTAATTCCACATTTTATGATTTGAATTTTAAAAACAAATGAATGGTTTGCGGTAATGAATAAGATCAGTATAGTGGTTGAACACTTTCAGTTTTTTTTTCTCTGAAGCATTCCCATCAATAGTAGCAAGTAAATATATAAATATCCACTGATCCTTACGTCAATTATTTGCGACTGAAGCTTCCTCCACGTGACTGTCGCATTGGCACAAGCCATGCTTTCTATTACGTAAGTGACTGTGATGAAACTGACGAAAGCTAAAAAAACCAGCATCAACGTGCTGAACAACCATCCAGCCGCAGCAAATGCTGCAGGGAGGGTTAGGGCACCCGTTCCTACGATCAGGTTGAATATGTATACCAAGCCGACCTAAAATACAAAATTGCAATGCATCATTGGTGAGTCTGATTCCTGGTATCCTGGTATCTAACCAAATTCCCCTGTTCAAAAACCCTACGCTACGTTATTATTCAAATGTATTATTTTAGAATATAAAATCGAATACGACATAAATATACATAATATATATATTATCTCTCTATATCAAGAATTTCATAACAGTCCTCGAAATATATTCAGTTATTTTATCTCAAAATTTAATCAAAATGTCATCAAAATGTTAATTCATTATGGGTGCTTTATTTTTTTTAGATCAGGAATCTCGAAAACCGTAGATAATAAATATAGTTGAATAGGAATGAAATTGTGTAATCGCGGGTGTTGAAATAATCAGCATTAGGATCATTTCCATTACTATCACATAAAAAAGACGGAATATGAACATTTCATCTCAGTGTGTGTACCTACTGTTATATATACATCAAATGGTCATTAGTTTAGTCATTTTTTATTGAGTAACATTTCTCCTCACGTATCTCCCATTCATCTTTCTATTTTTTTCTGTATATACTCTACTGTGATGTGCTTCAGATTAATGAATTCTCAGTTTTAGCATTTCTTTGTTTTCATATATTATACTCCGCCTCCGACAGTGGCATAAAGATAATTCTTTATTTGAACAATGAAGATAATATTAATAACATTTTTATTATTGGCTATGGATAACTCGTAGAACGTCGTAGGAGTCCAAGAAAATTCAGAAAAAAAATTATATACTCATTCATCAGAATACGTTTGGGAACCAATCGCATAATAAAATAATATTGACTATTCAATGGAGTAACTCGTAGTACAATAATAATGTACCAAATAAGAGGTGGAGGTGATCTTGTTCAAATTATTATTTCCAATGTATCTGTTACGTTCAGCATTGATCAGAGCGAAATTCCTACAGATATATATTGCAATATCATGTTCAATAAATTAAAACAATACAGTCATAATATATCGAACTTCCTGTGCATATGTTTGGATATACGATGATGAATTTGCTTAAACAACTTACCCATGGCGGATATCGATCAGTTTGAGGCATATTTTATCATTTCTCGGTCACTTCTCGAGAACTGACTCACCCGAGATCTAAGATTACTAATTTTTTCATATGATACTTTTGTTATCTTTTTGTATTCAATACATTGGAAAGGTTAAATAACAATAACGACCAGCTGTTTTTGACATATAAACAAAGCGTTATGCCATAACGCTGTTGCCAGACTCTGATATAAATCTGTGATAAGCCGATAAGATATCTGAATTCAACAGGAAGTGAGCAAAGACCTTATCAAGCAAGCACAGAACAGACAGCTAAAGCAAGTCTGTGTTGAAATGTAAGTGGCGCCACCCCACAGTCAGTAATTGAAGTAAAACCTAAGTGGCGCCACCACTCAGTCAGCAATTGAAGTAGAACTTAATTTTACCCATTCTTGGTCACGCTGTAAAGACATCTCAGACTCAAAATCAACACAGGAAGAGGAATCAACGTAGTTTTCTCTCATTCTCTGTAATCATATTTTGCCACAAGTTATCGATGATATAACGTTTGATAGATATTTGAGAAGTGTATGAATATCTTGGGATTTTTGGGTCGTCAACTCTCTCAAACTTACCCAAGGTGGATAAAGGATGGTGAAACCGTTGATTGAGAAATAGTTATTTCTCAATCAACGGTGAAACAGCTCTTCAATTGTTTCTGCGAAAACTTGTAGACCGTTTGAGACGGTAGTAATATTTCCACGACTTGAATGAAGATGGCGGTAAGATCGATTTTCAAGGAAGATTTCTGTAGCTCATGTATTTTTGTGGCTCCAAAGACAGGGGTGAACCGAAACGACATCGCAACACGTATTTTCCTTAGACCATACATTTTCAGTAAATGATTATCAATATTTTTACTATTATCGGTATTTTTATTTTTTCTCCTAGAACAGATGACACTGACATAGTGACAGATGCCCAGTTTGTATAGTCACTGTAGGCAAAAGCAGAGAAAAGTTACCTTAACTCTGTTTCAGTGAATGAACCGTTATTAATTGAACATTTTCATATTGAATTTGAACGAAAAACACTTAACAATAGTGTTTTGATATCATTAGATATTTAAGTAATTATAATCAATAGTACTTTTTATTCTATCAGCATAAATAATTGTGGTGACTAATGTTGATTGCACAACACAATCTAAAATTTAATATTCGATTTGATTTCCCACATTATTTGGCTTATGAATTTACAACTTTTTTATTTTCACAACTCAACTTATCATTTTTTTCTGACAATAGTCCTAACCGTTACCAAGATATCGTGATAAAGATAGAACTGGATTCGAAACTTATGGATGAAAATATCATGATGTATATTTAATAAAAATAAGAAAGATGCATTTACATACTCATGCCATAATGATTTTCGTGGAGATAGTATGTAGTTATTGTTTTATAGATTACTCATTCTATCATTTAGCCGCATTGACAGCCTTAATAGAACTCCATGTATGAAATATAAGAATTTCAGTTGTGTTCTCTTTGCTAGAAGTTCCCATTCACATATAATACCTACCAACTTCCCCATTCCTGTCAGAAAGAATCTTCCGCATACTGGGCCAACACATCTCTGTAATGTAAAAACAAATAATTAGCACAAGTAATGTTGCCTATAAAAATACTTATCCTCTTTTGAAAATTCCCAGCTTGCCACAATTTCAACTTTTATCACACTCAATTATGCTTGCTCCAAAATCACTGAATACGTTCACTGGAAAGAGAAAAATATGGGCATGAGTTGTCCAGTTGACTAAAAGACGTGTTGTTTGAATACATTTTTGAGGTTTGTGATGTGAACATACCGTCAAATCAAAAGAATTATTACAAGAATTATACTATAGATCAAACTTAATGTACTTCCAAAATTGTTTTCATGTGTGAAAAAACTAAAGTTTCTTTTATCTCCGTTATTGTTAAGAATAGGAGGAATAGTTCTTCAGAAAAATGTTTGATATTACCAATTAATATCTTCGTTTCAGAGAGATTTTCAATTGAAAAACTGAATAATCGTCAATAATGTATTCAAAACATAACAAATAAATACTATATTTTCATTTTCCCTCTAAAATACCTTGGCTCAAAACAACCACGTGCCTCTCACGAACTTCCGATTTCCTTTAAAGGTAACTCTGTAACAAAACAATAAAGAAGTACAGTAAAACATCACCACTTGCAGGAAGTCATATCAGAAAATAACAGCAGATACTCATTTATCTCATTTTAATAGCATAAAATCTACCACAAGAACATAATAACATTTGTCACTATACAACCTCCAAAATAAACGTGCGAGATACGAAAATATCGATAGATAGACTCAATTTTTTGGTTTTCCTGATCTGTTTACCTCTCAAGACCATCGACTAAATCTTGTCCTGAATAAAGGGGTGCGTGAGGGCATTGTTAAGACTGATCCTCTTAGCAGGGTCGATAGCCAGGGCCTTCTCCAGCAAGTCCTTGAGCTGGGAGACTTTCCGCAGCTGGTCCGGAGGCAACGCCTGTCCCGCGATAAGCTCGGCCTGCAAGTCGCGGGAAGGCTTCACCACGGACATCACTACGACTTTCTCCTGGTGACAACAAAAAAAAGTGTTCATGAGCACGCTTCGGGAAACGCTTACGCTTCTATCTCTGGTTGAATTGACAGCTGGAAGCGAAGTGCCGCCTGGTGGCTCGATTGGGAAGCACATTGTGGCAGGGTTACCATCATATATCTAATAATAACTATATAGGTAACATGGATACCAGAGCTGAAGCCGAGAAATAAAACAAATGACAGTCTGCGGGACAAATCGCGAATATGCGCATGCGCAAGTTTGAATTAAGAATCGACATTCGTTTTCATCATGGAGGAGAGTAGCTTTCTAGTGAGCGACAAACGTATGATAATTATTAAGAATCAATCAAATGTGTCAGATAACCTTCAATTCGATGTTTTTATTTCATTATGACATATATTTTTCAAATATTCATTCATTGATGGATTGTTTGACGATATTGAATGATAGTTGATGATAAATGCAGAAATGGATGTGATCTACAAAGCGATACTTGCGATTTGCATAGAAACCTGTGACGATAAAGTCATCGGATCAAGATTCGTGGGCCAATTTTTGGTCAATCACTGTTATCACTCACTAATCACTTCTGTAAACAATCAGTAAGTACATTAATAACTATATTAACGCTCTTTTACATAATTTGTGTTAACAAATAAACCTAACCTATGAAATTCTGAAAACGTCAGTGGATTTAATTTCGTCAAAACCCGCGCATGCCCACAATTCATCATTAGCAAGCCAGACAGTCTTTTGTTTTTCCAAGACTGGCTTCACTTTCGCGTAAAGAGAAGAATATGTGTTATCCATATAGTTGTTATTATATATATGGTTACCATCCGCTTGGTTAGAAAATCCCTTGTGCCGACCAGAATTGAATTTTTTTCATGACAATTTGACTGATTTAACATTGGTAGATCCTCAACAAATTTCTAATTCATGAATCACTTAATTGAATAATGTATCAAACTCGAACTGGGTATGGAAAATTAGGCGAAAATAAGTCAACATCAATGCATAAATATCAACCATTTATACAGAAACCAGTAGAAAGTAACGCATTATATGGGAAATTATTTTATTACTTAATATTGACAAACCTGGATCCGAAGAAACTCCAATACCCATTTGGCCATAAAAAAATTTCAATTTGGATTAGACATTTCTGACAAAGAATCTCATTAGTAAAGCCAACAGAATACTCTGAAGAATATTTTGTGATGATTTACAAGACCTTTCCATTTTATTTGGGAAAAAATTGAGAACTTGATTGACAAGTTCATCCAGAAAAAATATGTCTGCCCTATTGTTGTCTTTGTCATCAAGATTACAACTTAAAATAATGAAAATGCTATGATTGGGACTAAAAAAGAAGAAGACTTATACAACCTGCATATAATTGGTTTGTGTTTCTTGTAGTATTTTCGTTATTCCGATTATTTCGAATAATTTGTGAGCACTGTAAATTCCAAACACATTATAATTGTAATATTAGTTTTCTTTTCTTTTTTTACGTCCCAATCATAACATTTTTATCATTTCAAGTTGCAATCTTGATGACAAAGACAACACTAGGGCAGACATATTTTTTCTCTCTCAACGCTGGCTGAACTTGTCAATTTGGTTGAGCCAACGGACTGACATTAATGAAAATATCTATCCATCTGTCAAGGCTCTTCTAATTATTACGTCATCAGACTGGTGGAGGAGCCGTAACTACATTTTTGGGAATGTTTTTCTAAGTCATATTTGGTAGCACGAGATAAATAAAAAATACGTATTCGATGAATTTTCGTTAACTTCACCTTGGAATGGAAATCTAAATTTCGAAAACTTCCCATTGAATACGTTACTTTCTCTTAACAATAATCTGAATAGGTACACACGTGAACCTAGCACAGTTAGTAAGAACTATTTAATTTCAATGGAAAACCTTGTATTCAATTACATTTTTGACTCTCTCCTAAGAGCTGATTTCGTCTATACATCACACTTGGGGTCCATCGGGAATGATTAAAGCGGAAAATCGAGATTTCTTAAACTTGTGAATATTTTTCTAAAAACCATTCATTATCGGTCGAAACTGACTATAATTCCTAAATTTATTTCTTATACATTATCAATAGAGGAGTTCGGTCCAAGTTGCCAACCTTATTTATTCGTGAAAACCTCTGACTCATTTTTCGGCAAATTTTTGAGATTTTCGGAAAGATCATGCAATAATTAATAAAAGCCAAACATTATTCAGAGTCCGTTCGTTGTTATATAGCTGAAAATAATAAAATTTCATCAGCTGTTTAGTTACTTTTACATTCCTCAGGTTAGGCACTAAATCTGATTTATGTGTATTTTGCTTTGAAGTTTGTGACATCTTTGATCTATATTTGGTTCTGTGTCACAAAGTATAGATGTCTGTGTCGTGTCAATCAAAGCATGAGTCACGGGAATCACGAGTCACGACATACTTTGTGACACAGAACCAAATATAGATCAAAGATGTCACAAACTTCAAAGCATAATACACATAAAACAGATTATTCTCATAAATCAGATTTAGTGCCCAACCTGAGAAATGAAAAAGTAACTTAAAATTAACAGCTGATGAAGTTTTATTATTTTCAGCTGTATAACAACGAAATGACTTGAAGGAACGATTGGCATTCATTGATTATTGCATGATCTTTCCGAAAATCTGAAAAATTTGACGAAAAAAGAGTCAGAGGTTTTCACGAATAAATAAGGTTGGCAACTTGGACCGAACTCCTCTATTGATGTTTAATTGAAAAGGGTGAATCACGAATTCAGAATTTGAGGAATGAATTTTCAAGAGCAGCCTCAGTTGATGAATTCTTCTTCTTTTTTCAATCAGGTATGAATGTTCCCCATTTGTTATACTTTTTTGTTCGAACATTCGCCTACAGCAAAAAGCGATCCCCCCCCCCAAAAAAAAAAAAGAAACTGAACCCACTCACCCGCTCAGTGACCTTATCGATCTCGTGGTACAAGAAGTTGTAGTTGCCGTCAAAGTGCTGCTCCTTGAACGACCCCCTCCTGATCACCTTGTTGGGGAACTTGCCCTTCACGTCCATGAAGAACTTGAGCATCTGATTGTTGGACTTGCCGGCGAACATGATGCGGCCGGTGTAGAGCTCGTAGATGGTACAAGCGGCCGACCACATGTCGATGGCGTAGTCGTAGTTCATGCCGAGGATGATCTCGGGGGCGCGATAGAAGCGCGAGACTAGATAAGGGGTGATCTCGTTCTCGTTCACCTTGGACGCTGAGCCGAAGTCGCACAGCTTGAGGAGGTGCTTGCTCTCGTTCACCAGGATGTTGTCGGGCTTGATGTCTGGTGGGGTGGAAAACACGGGTGAGATTTTCACTTATAATACCACTAGAGTAAGATGTATTTCTGTTCATTTGTTTTTTTCTTCCTGACGTCATTTCATTTTGTGTATAACATAATTTGAAATAAAGAAAAATTATTATTATTATTATTATTACAAGATAGAGAAGCGATTCCCTATCCCCCGTCCGTTCCCAAAACCTCTCGATCAAAAACAATTGATTTTTGAGAGCGCCATTGTAGCCGTAAGCCATATATCTAATGATAACCAGAGCTGAAGCCGATAAATAAAACAAATGACAGTCTGCGGGACTAATCGCGGATATGCGCATGCGCAAGTTTGAACTAAGAATCGACATTCGTTTTCATCATGGAGGAGAGTAGCTTTCCAGTGAGCGATAAACGTATGATAATTATTAAAAATCAATCAAATGTGTCACGTAACCTTCAATTCCATGTTTTTATTTTATCATGACATATATTTTTCATATATTCATTAATCGATGGATTGTTGGACGATTTTGGATAATAGTTGATGATTAGATGCAGAAATGGATGTGATCTACAAAGCGATACTTGCGATTTGCATAGAAACCTGTGACGATAAAGTCATCAGAACAAGATTCGTGGGCTAATTTTTGATCAATCACTGTTATCACTCACTAATCACTTCTGAAAACAATCAGTAAGTACATTAATAATTATATTAACGCTCTTTTACATAATTTTGGTTAACAAATATACCTAACCTATGAAATTCTAAAAACGTCAGTGGATTTCAACTCATCGAAACCCGCGCATGCATACAATTCATCATTAGCAAGCCAGACAGTCTTTTGTTTTTCCAAAACTGGCTTCACAGATATAAATTGAATGAAGTTGGTATATCCTACATGTAATACTAGGCATGATAATCAATATAGTCAAGGTACTTAGGTCGAGTGATAAAACTTACCAGCATGAAGAATTCCTGACTTTTTCATTAGCTTCAATGCCAATAAGAGCTGTTGAGTATAACTCCTAACTGCTTTGATATGGAGGCCAACATCTTTTCCATATTTTTTGAGGACCTCTCTCAAATTCATTGCCAATGGTTCGAAAACCATACACAAATGTTGTTTATGAAAAAAGTGTCTTATGAGCCTTAGACAGTGAAGCTTGTCTTCAGGGTCTGCATCATTCAATTTTTTCAGGATCTCCAGTTCTTTGAGACCTGTTTTGTGCCTGAAAGTAAATTAGAAGTTGTTTAGTCAATATTAGAATTCCTCTGAACTGATATTGGTACCTACATAATTTCATTGTTTCTTATTATTTTAACAGCAACATCTTGGTTCCCTCTAGCTTGGTCTCTTGCTCTAACTACATTACTGAACACTCCCTGACCAGTGTAACCATACACCATGTACCTAGAATCAAGTACCTCCCCTATTCTTACTCTATAGTAGCCCTCAGCATCATCCCAGTTGTCTGTTAAGGCAGGATTCTCTGCCCCTGAACCTTTTGTGTTCAATGTACTGGGTGACTAAAATTAGGAAATAATTATTTTATTTTTCTTTCCTAACCAGATTTTTTTATGAAATTAATTTTCCTGACAAAGATTTTAATGCTCCCTTCAATATCTCAAAAGTGTAGATGACAAAAATCAGATATTGAGTTTGTTTTGAATTGGGTTCAATTGTACTATAATTCAATTTTGCCAATTGATACCAAATTATTTGAATCATGATTCAATCCAAATGTACTATCATAGCTATCTTTTGAACAGTGCAAATTTATTATAAACATTTATTTTGTAAATACTTTACACATCTATACTTAAAAGATATTTTAAAAAAATATGAAGTTATTCAACATATTATAACAATTAAGTAACATAATTCACTAACCTGTGTGTTGCCTTTGAATAAATCCTGTTCAGAGAACATATCCCACTGTGACCTTTTTACCTTGTCATTTTTATCTTTTTCATTCTTTTTGTCACTTATGCTATTAGCAGTCATCATGCTAGGTAATAAAGGAGGTGTGAGTGACTCTTGATTTTCCTCCCTATCTCCATTTACCTGCTCTTCAACTTCTTTGTTTTGAGAATTATTAGTATCTGTGGGTTCATCTAAAATGACTACAACCTGTTCAAGTTTGTTGCCATTTTCCTCAACTGGTTGGATAGAGGGTATTGATACTGTTTCAGGTTGTTCAACTAGATCCTTTGTTGCCCCTAAGCGCTAAAAGAAAAATATTATGTCTAGGAATCAAATCAAAATAAATGTTTGAGGAATAGTCTTCCAGAATATATCAGAGATGTTAAGTTCTGATTGTGCCAACAATATTATATCAACCACTTCATATAATATAACTGTTATCTACACTTGCAGAATTTATATTCATTGCATTCAGATCAGGTGAATCAGTATGAATCCTAGTTTATATTTGAACATTATGATATATATATATTTTCTACTGCCCTTTTGCAAAAAAATATAGCAAGAGGATAGGTTAGGCTCCTTGGTAAAATCATTCTAGAAAATATATGAACCAAAATAAAATTTAAAAATTGAATTCACTATTGGTGATTAAATTATATACCTTCAATAATTCTTCTCTCTGTTTTCTCCTCCTCTCAATTATCACCTCTTCATCTTCTTCTTCATCATCATTCACATCAATCTCTACTTCAACATCACTATCACTGCTCTCCCTGCGTTTTTGTCCCTCACTCAAAGAGTCTTTGAATTTATCTTGCTTTTCTTTTGGTTTTGTCCTACCTCTATCTCTGTGCCCTCTTTCTCTTGATCTGTCTCTATTCAATCTATGTGAATTCCTATCATTATGACTTCTTCTGGTGTCTCTGGAATGGTTGTCTCTTGAATGTTCCATAGAATGATGTCTAGACCTGTCATTGATATTTGAGCGTGACCTTTCTCTAGACTTCAGATCAGTTTCATTTTTTCTATGCCTGCCTGAATCACGATTGTTCCTGTCCCTTTCCTGTTCTCTATGTGATGATTCCTTAGTTTTTCTATGAGATATTTCTCTTGTTTTCTCACGCTTTTTTGCGTTCTCAGAAGGTAGAATCACTACCTTACGTTCCCTACTTTGTGATTTGAGTTTTTTAGGAACAGGTGATTCATCAGAATCATCAAGCAAAATAACCTCATCCACAGGTTTTTCAGTTTTTGGCTGTTCCACTGCAGGTGTCAATACTCCTTCAGTCTCTGCCTTAGCAAGTTGAGCTTGGAGCAGCTCTTTTTGCTTCATCAGGTCTTCTAAATCCATATCAGCTTCAATAAGACTCATGTCAATATCAACACTATCACAATCTGCTTCTGGAACACCATCACTTTCTGAGGAAACTATTTCTATGCCAGGTTTTGTGTTACTTAAGCCATCAGCAACAAAATTCACAACAGACTCTGCATCTGTTTTAACACTAGAAGATTTGCCATTTGCTACAGCTTCTTGAATCTTCTCAGGAGTATATCTACCATTAGAGTCATCTTCTACAGTTTTGTGTTTATGTTTTTTATGTTTCTTATGCTTCTTGCTTTTCTCCTTATTAGGCTTCTCAGTGCTCTGCTTTTTGTGTTTATGTTTATGATCCTTCTTATGTTTTTTCTTGTTAGATGAGCTGTCCGACATTGAAGTGATAACAACATCCTTTTGCCTAAAAAGTATAGAATTTGAATCAAGAGATCAAGGGATCAATGTTTTTATACTAGTTATAAAAGATACTCACTCTGAGTCCATAATAAATAGGATACACTCTACTTTAGACTTCAAAAATTAGAATTCAGAAAAATGTACGCGAACTACAACTGGAACGAGGACAGTAGTGACACACTGACAGGACAACCAAGCCGACTGACGAGACAAGACAACTGGCAAGTAGTCAAATCAAAAATGTCATAAGTCTGATGCGATCACTGATGCGATGCGGCCACAGAACTAAAACAAGATTTAGTGCTGTGGATGCACTGAACCAAGGTGGATATAGGATGGTGAAACAGCTTCCTATCAACAAGCACTAGAATAAACTGTAGACCTTTGCCTACTTGATTTCATACCGTAGTAATATTTCCTGGAGTTATCAGAGATGGCGACATACCTTGAGTCGGTAAAACAGAAACTGTGCTTCTGTCATCTTTTTATCAGTTTCATCTGTTCTAGATGAAAAATGACTGAGGAGTCAAAATATCAATATTCATTCAAGATTTATCGAAAATTTATTGTTTCAATGTCGTTTCAAGTCACGTCTGTCAGATGTGAACCACAGAAATACGTAAGCAACAGAAATCTTCTTCGATAATCGATCTTACCGCCATCTTCTTTCAAGTCGTGGAAATATTAGTACCTTCTCAAACGGTCTACAAGTTTTTCGCAGAAACAATTGAAGAGCTGTTTCACCATCCTATATCCACCTTGCACTGAACTCAAACAAGAAATGGAACGATAATGCAATTCAGCAGTTTTACGCTAAATTGAATTCGCGCATACCACGTGATCATATAGCAAAATTGAATGTGGAACATGCGCAGAAACCTTTTGCACAGGACCGGCACTACCAAAGATGACAAACTCAATAACACAGCTTTTTAAACAACAGATAATTCAACAAGAACACAAAAACACAATATGAAGCCGAAAACAGCTTGCTGAAAATCGAAATGGACAAGATTCGAGAACAAAGAGCAATCAAATACAATGTAAACAAACCTTATAGGCTGACGAGTGGGCTGACGCCAACTCTTGGTTATGTGGCTGAAATATGCAATTTCAGACATACCCCTGGCACATATTGCGCATGTGCTCGATTCAAGGTTTATGATTCGCCTGTTGGCCGTAAATAATCCTCGCGCATCCTGCTTGGAACGACAATATAGCAGGATCACTAGCAGCCTGCTAGTGATCCTGCTATATTGTCGTTCCATTTCTCGTTTGAGTTCAGTGCTAAGATCTCGTACTTCTTTGGTACATGAGGTTCTTCCCATTAAATTGCTACAGTATGTTACTTGAAACTGTACAAAATTTTCACAAGGATCCCAAATGATGAAAAACAGTTTTTTTCAACTTAAACATCAGAAGCATGAAGATGATCTCATTACCTTGTACCATTTTCAGAATTGTATTATTATCTCTTTTATTTACCGAGTGATCTAAAAAAATGAACTTTTTGGTTTTGCAGCCATAACTCCTTTCCTCTTCAACCTATTTTCTAAATCTCAGGCTTATTTTGAAGTTGAAACGTTAGATGAGGAGATATGAAAATCAGAATTGACTCAAGATAAACAATGAAGATTAAGGGTTTCTGCAAAGGTGATCCAAATCTAAAACCCCTCCGAAATCCCGATTGAAAAAAATTGCGACGTAATTAATGTTGCATAGTTTTTATAGTAACGACAGCGCGATTGTCCATTTTTTCCGTGCACGGAAGACTAGATTTTCTCCATTTAGCTGACTTTGCACAGAATATCTGTTCCACCCATAGTCCATAGATCTTATTGCTTACGCTAGATCCGGTATCCAGGTTATTTGTTTTGTAGGTACGTGGCACGGTTTATAGGTCCGAGGGGGTTGAAAGTAATGAGAGTACTAATAAGCCATTGATTGGTCGTTTTAGTTGTTGACCATACAAATATGTTGTCCCACGTGACCATTGTACCACTTTTTGCAGACCCCCCTAGAGCAAAAATTTACTACAGGATGCCGGATCTAGCGTAAGCAATAAGATCTATGGTTCCACCTGTCCCACCTCTCCTCCATCTCCTTTGTCCATTTTGTCACATAAGCACAATAGAAAATGGAGAAAAGCTTGGAGAAGAGCCAAGAAAAAACAAAATGCCTGAAAATTTTCTGAACTTTTTGGGGGCGACACCTGTTGAAACCTGATATGACTAGCGTAGGAAGAATTCTATACACGCTAAGGTAAGGACATCTATCGGAAAAATAATAATTTAAATTCCGTAGGATGGAATAGTTTTCTCTTCATAGCGATATATATCGAGAACATCGAAATAAAAAAATAGAAATATTAATAAATTTCAGCATCACCCTTGATATATGCAAAATATATGTATCATTTAGACATTTCAGGGACACCCTGTATATGTTCCAAATAATTCAAAACAAATAAATTAATTTCAAAAACGTAAAATTTTTATTTTCATTATTATTGTTTTGTTTTTGCAGTTTTGGGGAGGTCAAGATTTTATTGACGCCATTTATTGTCTGGATCATCGAATATGATATCCAATCTCAATTATTAATGTTATTACGCCACCTCGCTGATCAAAATTTTAATAGCCTAGGTAAATAGATGAGATAAGCGAGGCCGAGCCCGTTTTTGTGCAGTTCTCAGTTCAGTTTTAGACTTCGTATAGTCCGCATATCTCCACCTATATTCTCGCACATATCCTCACAGTTCCTGTAGGTACATTCGAACGAAATCATTTTCCTATACGATTTGATAAATTTGGAAGCGTATCCGCCGCAGGAAGTTCGAACAGATCCATATATAACGTCATCGTGAGTATTTAAAACAGTGTTTCATGGTGTTCTCATACGATGTTATTACCTCATTCTTATTTATAAATCTCGAGTGGCTTATTCAAGCTTTTATGTTAATTTCATAACCATCATATAAATATACCTATTCATTTTGTGTAAATAATTCGAATATATTGATAAGTACTATCAGTTTTAAGGTAGGTATAGTTACCTAGGAACTGAATAAAGGTAAAACATATACCTTATATCTACCTATATGCAAATGTTGTGTTAGTGAAAATAAAGTGGTGTTAGTGAAAATATAGGTAATATAGCCAATTGACAAAGAAAAACGTGTAAAATCAATACATGTTTGCTGCATGTTTTGCGCATATTCGCACCTTCAGCAAGAATAAAACTAGTATATTCAATATTGATTGATTTTCCAATTTTAAATGTCAAAATAAGGTCTGCACGTCCCAGCATTCTGAATCTAAATTTTAGTGTTCCCAGGTACAATTTCAAATTTATTTTTGAAATATTGAAAGTCCCATTCCGATACCACTGGAAGTTGCGTAAAAATTGTGACTTCAATATAACGGATCAAATCTCAAGAAATATTGCACGCTTTCGTTTTACAGCATTTCTATTAATTTATTTTTGCTTAAAAAATTATGTATACCCAGTTCTGGAGTAGATGAAGAAGGGAGGTCCTCATCGGCACAAATTTCTTGTTCAAAATTCGAAGTGCCATGGAATAAACCTCTAAATAATGTACTTAAAAATACTGTTAATAATATATTAAAAAAAAATCATTCCACAAAACGTTTAAAGATATACAAGATGAGGCATATGATGGCTAAATCGCAATTTAATCTATTTTTTGTAGTTTAAATTTTGCTAAGGGGTCTGATGGTATCTACTGATGACCTTCCTGATTTATGATTGAAGTTTCATTGAATTAAGAACTAAATAATCCCTATTTACTATAAACCACTAGCAATTATTTTGAAATTCCAGCGATTGGCTTGATTCAATTCAATACAACAACGGCGATATAATTTTGAGTAGCCGTTATAAATTAAAATTGTTACGTTATTTCCACTTGGGTTCGTGAATTTAAAACACTCAGTACAAAACTGAAAAATTTATTTCACTAAACTCACTTAATACAACTCAATAAACACTTAGTTAAATCACAATGATATTCGCTTTACAAATCTCAATGTTCACTGTACTAGCTTTCTTTCTAATCTGTCTTGTCCGCGAAACCGCGGATCTTATATAGGTAAGAACATCATAGTCCAGAAAGAATAGGAATAAACTGGAATTATTTTTCATATTCGACGGCAATGAATCATCCGCTAATTATGGCGGTGCGTCTGCGACCGATACCTTCGTTGTGAGTCACGCGTCGGGAGGATGCTTTCCGGCCTTCTCGGAAATGCCAGCGGTTTGTAACAATATGTATTTTTTGTCGTCTAGAATGTCTTCCGAAAAGGAAATCGAGACTCAAACCGCGGCCGTCGAGGACCTCAAACTGGAAAACGGTGACGCACAACCCCCTGCATCCCCCACGAAGGTCACCTTCGAGGAAAACTACAAGATTTACGCAAAATTCGGCGACCCCAAATCGGACGGAAAGCTGATCACCCTGTCCAACAGCGACAAATGGATGAAGCAAGCGAAAATCATCGATGGCAAAAAGATCACCACAACAGACACCGGCATTTATTTCAAGAAGCTGAAGTCGCTCAAGGTCACCATCGTCCAGTACAAGCAATTCTTGGAGGATCTGGCGAAAAATAAGAAGCTGGAGATGGCTGAAATCTTGGAGAAGTTGAGGACTTGCGGTCCACCGGGACATCACGGAGTGGGGGTATGTTTAGTATTTTTTTTTAAATAACACCGAATAAAATAGTCATCTGACGGAATTACTTTTCATGAGATTTTTGGCGAAGTTATTCTTTCAATGAAGCGTCTAAAAAACCCTGAGTATTGAATTTTCTGAAAGATTTCATTATTCTAGTCATGAATATAGAAAACGGTGGACATGCTCATGAAATTTTCAATAGGACCATTCAAAAAAATGGACAATCGCTGTCGTTACTATATAAACTACGCAACATTAATTACGTCGCAATTTTTTTTTTCAATCGGGATTTCGAGGGGGTTTCAGACTTGGATCACCTTTGCAGAAACCCTTATAATCATATAACGCTTCAACTTCAAAATAAGCCTGAGATTTAGAAAATAGGTTGAAGAGGGAAAGAAGTTATGGCTGCAAAACCAAAAAGTTCATTTTTTGAAATCACTCTGTAAATAAAAGAGATAACAATACAATTTTGGAAATGGCTCAAGGTAATGAGATCATCTTCATGCTTCTGATGTTAAAGTTGAAAAAAACCTGTTTTTCTTGTGAAAATACCGAAATTTTGTACAGTTTCAAGTAACATCCTGTAGCAAATTAATGGGAAGAACCTCATGTATCGAAGAAGTACAAGATCTTAGCTGAAGGACTGAGCTAGCGAACAGTGTAAACAGAATTCAAATTGTTCAAAGCAGAAAAAAGTTATTCAAATTTCAACAGTGGCAAAATTTTGGGATGCGACGTAATAGGTGTTGCGTAGTTTATTTAGATTAAAAGTTGGAAAAAACTGCGTCCTCTGAGTCATTTCATTTGGGTTCTCATTCAAAAAAATTTGACAATATTTTTTCGGACGAGATCAGAATTTAAAATTCTCCGAAATCAATCATTATTGTTATACCTATTTATTTTCTAGAACGTGAAAGCAACAAGCACCGTTGATAGACTGACAGATACTTCCAAATATACAGGCACACACAAACAGAGATTCGACGATACAGGAAAAGGGAAAGGAATCACAGGAAGGAAGGACTTGCCAGACGGTTCAGGCTATGTGACAGGGTACCAGAATAAGGATACTTTCGGAAAAACTGAGAAATAATTCAAAACTTCCTAATACTCTCCAGATATATATGGTATCATCATGTATATTTTTTTCTATATAGATATACTCGAAAATAATTGTTTGACCAACTGGAATATTATTTATGAATGTTATTTGTTTTTTAAATATGAATAGAATCTATAATAATTTTGAGCAATACTTGTGTACTTATTGAATACTAGAGCATCTAATTTTTCTAGAGAAGAATTTTCATCATCAACATATAATTTTTATTTTGAACAATACAAGGTAACTATTTTTATATTAGATGAATATTCAAGAACAAAATGGAATAAAATATATACACTTAGTTTATGTATGATGATTCAAAGATTAAATGTTTGAAAAATGTAGGATGTGTGTATTCTTGGGATATAAGAAGGTGACAAATCTATTTTTCAATCTACGACCAAATTTCACATAAAACCAGGACCGCTTCTGTAATTATTCAGCCTAATTTTTTCCTTCGCAGCTATCTTGAATTCGATTTTTGAAATATGTGACTGTAATCGTTATCAAGTATTTCAATTTCTATTCCAGCCAAATTCCAACAATATCTTGCAACAATATTGCCGCAGATTACACATAACTTGCGTTATGCGTTTAATTCGCACTTATGTTCACATAATTCACCAGCTAGTAGAAAGTAACTACATTATAACAAAGTACTAAAATCATAAAATATTCTTTATTTTTTCAAACAGTCTATGAAATGTCAAAGTGTTCAATATCTCACAAAGTAAATATAAATCATCGATTAATAAATAATAATAAAATACATTTCAATAATTCACCTCAATAATAGTAATACCACATATGTTTAGGTATAAAGTCCTTAAGAATCTATGAGAAATATACCGTAGAAACATATTTTTTGGATATCGAACTCAACAATATCAAGTTACCCACCTTCAAAAATATTCAACCACGAAGAGGTATCTTAAAAAAACCGCAGCTCTTTCGTTTTCAAAGCAGAAATTATTTCAGCCCATTTCCGGTAAACCAGAAATCCACAAATTTAGATTGAAAATATATATTGATTAAAATCTCTATTACGGAAGCCACAGAGAAATTAGTCTCATAGAAAATTTCGGTAAATTTAAAGTAAATGCATTTTTCGGCAACCGTCCGGAAAGTACGTACTTTCCAGACGATTTTTTTTTGAGGAAGTGGCATTTTTCCGGCCTAGTCCGGGAAGTACGTACTTCCCAGACTAGGCCGGGAAGAATCACATCGTTGTTGTCATTGTAAATATGAAAATCTTGGTAGTATGGTTTTGATAAATGCAGTTGATCATTACCATAGCAGCAAAATAACGACTGACAGCTATCTGACATAAAATTAGCTAACATTCAAAAATTATCAGATGAAAACAATCAATGTGAAACGGAAACTTTACCTTCTTGTTCTGACTTCAACAAAAGGCACTTAAATATACCAAGCATTTCAAACAAATTGAATCCATTCAATATTAACAATTGTTCTAATTTTAATATAAATATTAATATAAATAAGAATTGAAATGTTCGAAATTTTGTTCTAATAAAGAAATGTGTTTCTTTGATTTGTTATTCTACACGGTTGCCGAAAAAATTGTGTACGCAACACGCCCGAAAACAGTTTTTCTGGACTCGCAGACTTTTGTCCACTCATCCAAAAAAAACAGTATTTTCCGGACTTGTTACGTAAATTACTATTATTGCTCTCTCTGTTTTTCACACAGTCAGCCACCCATTTTCGATTTACCCAGCATATGGCCAATATTTACCGATGACAGATAATTAATCGGCAATAATTAATTTGACATATTTCTCACGGGCCATATGCATAGTGACATATGGTGAGATAGATAAACAATCCCTTATCTGCACCACTTCACCTGATATAAAATAATAAAGCGTTAAAGTGGTAAATCACAAGCCAAATAAATGATAACAGGAGCGAATGAGATGTATAAATTTCCCAGTCCTGCAACTTTCCCGGGAATTCGAAAATGGGAATGACAGGTGGTGATGTGAGTGATGGAGACTGACAGACCCGGAAGAAGGGACCAGAAGAGAGTGTATAAAGTGAAATTGAGGAGGTCCAAGGCGAATGCTAGGGAAAGAAATCGAATGCATGGTTTGAATGCCGCTTTGGATACACTTAGAAGGTAACATTAAAGTGCTTCAAAGTGTGTTTTTCAAATGTTTTTAACCGCCAACTACAGTGTCCTTCATAAAGTCCGCATCATATGGGAAAAACTTTTTTCGGCAACCGTCCGTTGAGAAAGTGGCATTTTTCCGGCCTAGTCCGAGAAGTACGTACTTCCCGGACTAGGCCGGGAAGAATCACATCGTTGTTGTCATTGTAAATATGAAAATCTTGGTAGTATGGTTTTGATACATGCAGTTGATCATTACCATAGCAGCAAAATAATGACTGACAGCTATCTGACATAAAATTAGCTAACATTTCAATTTTTGAAAGAAATGTGTTTCTTTGATTTGTTATTCTACACGGTTGCCGAAAAAATTGTGTACGCAACACGCCCGAAAACAGTTTTTTTGGACTCGCAGACTTCCAGGACTCGCTACGCTCGTCCTAGAATTTTGTCCACTCATCCAAAAAAACAGTATTTTCCGGACTTGTTACGTAAATTACTATTATTTCTGATTTATTTTGAAATTCGACTTGGGCGTTAAGTTGTGCTTCGAAAAATATGAAAAATGACCTACTCGGATGTGGTCACGTGACTTTCGCGACCTGTCAAAAGTAATATTTTTTCAAAGTAATCGCTGAAAATAGGCTTATTTATTCGAATTTCAAAAAATTTTAAGGGGAAAAGATTTTACACTTTTCAATTGTCTCCATAGCCTACTTCACAAAATTGATGAAAGTTTCATAACCGGAGTAGTAAGAATTTAATTTGAGATTTGTACCGTGAAAAGTCGTAAACTTTGGTTGGATTAAAGTAAAGAAGTTTTATGATGTTTTGAATTATGACGTTGGTATCATTTTAATACTGAAAAAATCCACTTAAATGAATTCTTATCCTACATGCTTGAAGATACGTCAACTTTGAATCAAAAATAACAGAAATGTTAACCAGTAATTCTCATTTTCTTGAGAAAAACATATTTTTTTTGGACGATTCGTGATTGAAAGTTAGTCGCATACTAGAGCTACTGGTATTAAACAGTTTTGTCGAAGTTACGAATTTTTTAATGTTCCAGAAATTTTGTAATTATCAAAAAAATGGCAAAAAGTGAAAGTTGCAATAGAACGTTCAAATTTGAGATGTAGGTGTAAAATCGAAAAAGAAACAACTTTTTCCCTTGAAATTTTTTGAAATTCCAATAAATAAGCCTATTGTCAGCGATTACTTTGAAAAAATATTACTCTTGACAGGTAGCGAAAGTCACGTGACCACATCCGAGTAGGTCATTTTTCATATTTTTCAAAGCACAACTTAACGCCCAAGTCGAATTTCAAAATAAATCATTGATAAAAGTTTTTCCCATATGATGCGGACTTTATGAAGGACACTGTATAGTTGCAAAGCAACCCTTGGTAAATATAGTTATCGGGTTCCCCTGTAAAGACATGCGGTTTTGCAGAACTTACGTAGTTAGGCCTCCTGACCAAAAATTCTGATGACATTTTGGGCGATCTCAACTAGTTTCGGAGATATAGTGCCCCAAAGATAGAAAAACGGGGTTTCAGGCCTATGTTGTTCCCACTCGTTCTCCACCAATTTCCGCTCAAAATTGCTCTCTTTTACCAGCACAATCTACACACTCCAATTGAACAATTCCAACAAATTTTCAGAAATAATTGACTGGTAAAATAACATAAATCAAACTTATTTCTAAAGAAAATTATTGATTTTGATATTCTAACGATTCTAATTTCGTTGCTACAGAAATAAATAAAATTACCAATAGCCGCGCCATACGTCAGCGAAATATCTTACGCTTTCAAATGTTTGTACCCTGACCAAGGTCAAAAATTCTTATTTTCAAAGTTATTTATTTTGAAATCCCTCTGAAATTATTCATTACTTGTTTCAATTGGCCAAATTCAGTCGTTTACTCTAATAATTAGATTTCATGAAAATTTCAGCTTGGGCTGACATTAATTCATTGTATTTTTAGGAAACTGATGATACATGCTTCTTTCATTTTCAGTCATATACCAATCCACGTCACCCTCTCTGACAACTCAGCACCGCAAAAACTTTCCAAAATTGAAACCCTCCGCCTGGCAAGAAACTACATCTCAGCAATGACACAGACTCTCAAAGAGGAGCAGCCGATGGAGATCACCAGGTTCATAGACATCCTGAGCACGGAACTAAGCCAAACCACAGCGAATCTGTTGACCAGCAGCTTTATCAATAACAAACCAGAGTCTGGTTATTACCCGGCCAAATATCGCATGGAAAATGGCGAACATGCGCAGTTCAACCAACAACTATATGAACCGAACAGCTACAGTTCATACTGGCCGAATTGTATGGTTCCCAATGTGAATTGCAAGTTTGGTTGGAACCAATCCAATGCGAATTCAAGCAATTACAAATATTGGGGGTGATCGGAAAACAATGTTCAGGACGAATGTTGGATAACTGATGGTGGTTGCTATAAAAATTTCAATTACTATGGTAATAACTGAACAAGAATGTTAGCGCATTTATAGAATCTCTTCTGTTCACTGTATCTCAGAATATAAAAGTTATTTTTTATTAAAATACTCTGAATGATGACATGTTTCATTGAAAAACCTGATGGGGCAACAATATTAATTCAAAACGCACTGTAAAAAAAGGAATTAATCAATACTGCGTTATGACCTCAAATGAAGGATTTCCATAATACACTGCTTCTGGTAACATCATTTGAGATATTTATATTGTTATTATTTGACTGCAATTTCAACTGTTTATTGTCAATTTTTCACCAAAAAAAAAAGGAATCTTACGACAGAATTTTTTGATCTCCTGTTGAATCCTGTGTGTTCAGCATTAAATTTACTACCTTAATATGAGGGCAACATCAAACTCAAATTTATTTACTTTTCAGTCTCTAAGCCAATGATTTTACAGTTTAACTTTTACAAATCCTACCCATACAGATAAAAAACCGAAATAACTAACAAAATAAAATTGCACTGCAATGAAACTTATCAAACTTACGATATTTATATATGTTTATAAAAATATATCACCTATCAAACTGCAATAGTGACAACATATACTATGTCTCCATTCTTCTTTTAAGAGCCAGTCTCAGGCTTCTTCTAACTAATGACATTGAGTCTGAATCGAATTTATCCAGCATGTCCTCTTCTTCATCCTCTTCTTTATCCTCTGGACCACTGTACGACCATTTTCCAACAGTACCATCCCACTGAAAGGAAAAATATTGCAAACTAACGAAAAGGAAATGGGTCGGAAAAACGAAATGAAGTTGAAACAGCGATCCAATGATAATTAATTAACATAAAATATTTAGATATACCTACCGATGAGCTCAATATCTCGTTTCTATATGGATGCCAATCAACATCTCTCACACAAGCACATTGTCCATCTAGAGTTGTTACAACATCACCAGTCAACGAATCATATACTGAAAAAAGAATTCAATTTTTCGCCACACAAACTTTGGTGTCCCTAAGAAAACTCACCCACTACTCGCCCAATACCACACCCTGTATATATGTAGCGCTGTCCTGAAGTATGTAATGGGGAGAACCTGCACCTGACTAATGTTTTTATCACAACGTGACCTTTGTATGTCATCACTGAAGTATCACCATCTAACTTGGTTCTTGTAGTGAATACTGAAACAATGAAAATATTTCACCATTTCTATGACAAATTAAAACTATACAAAAACAAATTCGCAACATGTTATTCCCTATGAAAGAAATTTGCTTTTGAATTTTTTGACATTATTCGAATATATTTTTATGAGGAATTCGAATATGGCAAAGAGAAAGAAAAAATAAAGTTATCAATTGTTTCTTCCTCATGTTTGAAATTATCTAAAAACGGTGTCATATTCGAATTCACCTTGAAAAAGTGTTTGTAATGTATTGTACCGTTAGTTTTATGTCAAAAAATTAAAAACGACTATCAGACATTTTTGGTGTTTTGCCATATTTTCGAAACCGTTGAAGACATTCCAAATTTCTTTTCAGTTTATAACTTCGCATATCTCATAGTGGTACTCGAACAATTCACCTTTTTTGTCTACCCTATTAAATCATTTTTAATTTTTTTAATGTTGACATAATTTTTAGGGTCACCTTCTAGACATATTTTCCTGAATACTTACACCTCTTTGGGACATCTTGCCATCTATAATCCCACGTTTGTTCTGTAACTGCTCTGAGTGACTGTTCTGCAGCATCAGATCCTGAAAAAACTCTCACATCCCACAGTTTTATGCTTTGATCCTGAAAAAAAAAGTTCGTCCCAACTCTTCAATTCACTCAAAACATTTCATAATTTCCGGGAAATTGAGCAACATGTGGAAATTAGGAACTCTTCACACATCTTTTTTTCATTTTCAATGTATAAGATTAGATGAACTCACTTTGCTGTTTGATATGAGGTGTCTCCCATCCCCTTTGCTATCGATAAACGTGATACCGTCCATGTGTCCTGCCAAGATCCCCACAGGTTTGGGTGACCATTCATTCAAAGTCCTCCTGTCCCACACTTTGACTTGGCCGTCATCCCCACCACTGTAGATTATGTGCGATGAATCGTCAGCGAAGCAGACGCTGTTTACGTCATATTCGTGGGCGGGTATCTGTCATTATTCAAACATGGACAATGAGACTAGAGACAGGAGATTGAAGACAAATTTCCTCAACCAGAATTGACAGTTCACCTCACTCACATTGAACCCTAATCTGGTGAACTGAAGCAAATTCAGACAGAGGCGCCAGAGGCGCTTTTGTCAGTGGAGGTCATGGGTATCAACCAAATAATAGCACAGCCCCCCAAAAAATAATTATTATTCGCTTCAATGGAAAAATTCAGACATAAGAGTTTGTGAAGCCCCATGTTGGAATGATTATAGGTAAGAAATGAAAACGTCCGGCCGCAAAAACAGTTATTACAAAGGAGACTTTTAAGGCCCAGTTTATTGCTAAGCGTTTTTGGCTTTGGCGATACTAGCGGTGAAAAATGCGCTGTTGTTATTGGTCAGTTTGAATAGGAAGAACAATCGCAGCCAATCGGTATTGTTTAATTTCAAGGTCACAGCATCGCCAACGCGACATCGCCTAGGAATAAACTGGACTTAACGGCGTTTAAACATCGGTTTATAGGTTACTGTTTGTCCGATTTTTTTACATTTCCTACTGGCTATAAATGTTATCGGTTTTCAGGTTACTGAATATTGGCTCCTTTTCTCAGTAATGGTGTGGTCAAAAGTAAATCAACTCTCCGTAATTATAGGTTAGGTTCATTTCTCCTATTCGCGATGATCCATGCTTTGCATTGCGGCACAGCGATGTCCTGACATTTTGCACCACAGCACTGTGGCATCATTTTGAACGAAAACTGAACCTTCATTCAACGCATTATTCAACACCAAAGCATGAACTTCACTAGCAGCAGCGCCCCCTACGTTGGGCTTGCGAGAATACATGTCATTGCATAAGGAGTATTTTCAGATAATGAATAATGTTTACAGGAGCTGTTCAAACGTATGGAGTAATACTATACTGATGATTTTGACTTAATCTTCAAGATATTGATGGTGTCGATATTATAATAAGTACATTAAATTTACTTTTAATTTTCTACCATGCTGTTGCAGATCGTATATATACAGGCAGCCATCATTGGCGCCTCCTAGGAGTTCTTTTCCGTCAGAGGAGAAAACTACAGAAAACACGCAAAATCTACGCCCACTCCTTAGAAGACTCAGCGGTTCTTGGTGGTCAGTGTTTTCATTCACTGAGCATAGGTGCACTGAAAAGAAAATAGTAATATGATATTACCAGTTGAACCAAACATGATACATCAATGACACATTGAAATTAAGTGGAAGACTGAACTCAGAAGAGAATTAAATAGTCTCGCCTATAGATTTTTTTAAACAATAGGAAAATAGGTATGTATACTTACATGAGGAAGACCATGTGGAATATACAAAGTGTTCCCTGCTGGGACTGAAAGCCACATCGATTATGCTCCATCCAACATCTCTAGCACGAATCGAGCGTATAAATTTGTATGACCCATCTTCTGAATTGTATAACCGGATAGATCGATCTAAACAAAATCAAAATTTGTATGCGGAAAAAATTTAAAAATCATCTGCAATTCCTCCCTGAATTCTGAAGTACAACTTCTCCTGTTTAAAAAATTAAGAGTGTTCCATGTTTAACTTCGAGAATCAATGAAATAATAATGAGTTTTTCCATGCCTCTTTATTGCACCCTCATAATTTTTTATCCAGATGCCACTGGTTACAAGCTTTTATTTACTTCACTTGTGTGTTTGTGAATTACTTTGGGTCATATATTCTTGCTAGTGAATATTGATCCACCCATCTAATCAACTTGAAACTTGAATTTCATAATTCCGGTAAAAATTAACATTATTTTTGTTTTATGACAAAACAAGATGGAGGCTCCAAGATGTTGGATAAGATTTCATTCAACTTGATTATGGTCCGATCCGATTAAAAATTGGGATGAAGGAATATTTGAGGTGGAGATTTCCAAAATTTTTGTCGAAAATCATTATTTCAAGATAACGAACGAGTTATCCGAGGGGGTGATCACGGCCAAAAAACGTGTACACTAAACTTCCTATGCGCCCGAACTTCCCAAACTTCCCCGGACTTCCTCGAACTTCCTCAAACTTCCCCGAACTTCCTCGGACTTCCCCGAACTTCCTGGAACTTCCTCGGACTTCCCCGAACTTCCTCGGACTTCCTCGAACTTCCCAAACTTCCTCGAACTTCCCGAACTTCCTCGAACCCGATACAGGGTACAATTTTTATGAATGGTGTTCCGAAACTATTGTGCCAAATCGAAACGAAAGATCCCCTCGAAATCTAAGATATCCATCCTCAAATATAGTCTATTGCAAATTCGCTTCATCTCCGAACAATTGTCTGATTATGTATGTATTTTTCTTAAATGTATATTGAAAACGCTTGTTTTTTCTGGATTCAAACAAGTTGACATCCATTACTCCGATTATTATTCAGAATTCAATGATGAGAAAATTTGAATATGAATGATTTTTTTCTATTTTCACCATAACAAAAATTAGAAAAAAGGGACCATGGACTTGCTTGCTTACCATAATTAGAGAGCTGATTCCATCGATCTATCACACTTGGAGTCAAGCAGGAATGATTTGAAATATCAAGATTTTAAAACATATTATACGTAATCCGTTTTTATCAATAAGGAATAGTTCCGATACAAAAACTTTCTAAATTTGAAAAATTTGAATTCTCACACTTTATAATATCTATGTTGGTAATCATTTCAGCTAGACATCAAGTATGATGGATTGATGATATAAGATCTTCAATGAAAATCTGAAAATGCAATCAAATACAGGGTACCTATTCCATTTGAAAACAAAACTTCGATGCGCATCTTTTTTTTTTGTAACACACTGTATAGCTCAAAATAATTGACCAGTTGATACTCGACTTGATAGGAAGGTAATTCACGACAGTTAAGATTTTCCTGAGGACTGAAATTCCATACAATAGCAAGTACTTCATACAAAAATCGAACAATTTTTTTACTTTCTAATTCACCCTTTAATTGTGGCTAAAGATATACATTTTTTTACCAAATTTCTACTAGATTTATATTGTTTTCCTTATGTCAAAGTTTACAGAATTGATGTCCTGTTATAACGAGACATTTTTTGAGATTGAAATAATTATTAATTATTTAATCAAACTGAATATCACAGTCTCAATACTCAAGGATACTACGTGGGTATGCGATAGAAAAGAGAATTGTGGTGGATAGAAGTTCGAAAATATACGACAATGAACGATATGACTACGAACTCCCTCAGACTTCCCCGAACTTCCCTGAACTTCCTTCGAACTTCCCAAACTTCCTTCGAACTTCCCAAACTTCCTTCGAACTTCCTCAGACTTCCCCGAACTTCCTCAGACTTCCCCGAACTTCCTCAGACTTCCCCGAACTTCCTTCGAACTTCCTTGTGCCTGTACACCAAACTTCCCACGTGATCACCCCCTCGGAGTTATCTGTATGAGGGAATCAGTGTATAGACTGCGAGTGGATATAATTAAATGTTCTGCGTGGTATTAGCCAGGAAATTAGTTTTTTCTGCTAAGTGGGTTTTGAATATCGTAGATATTTTAATAGTGAATTTGGACTTTTCATTTTGTAATATAGGTGCACAAATAACATTCTGTAATGATATATAGATATTCTAAATTTCGAATGTTACTAACATCAAAAGTGGAAACAACATAGCTAATAATAAATCGATAAAATAATACCTCTACAGATGTATAATAAACAAATTATATTGTATCAATTACCTTGAGCTGCAGTAATGAAACGACTGCCATCTTTAGAAAAAACTCCACAGAAAACCTTGCCTGAAGAATTGTCCAACAAGGACATTTCATTTGGTAAATATTTATTTGTGATGCAGCATTTTTTATTCTTTGAAAAGCAATCATTAGGATAAAATCCTATCTGTAAACATAAGTTAATTACATGAAATTTAAACAAATCCTGGAGTGACCAACCTCTCTGTTAATCATCAATTTGGCAACATTTTTTGTTCTTCTTCTTCTAGGTTCACATAATCCTGAATCTTGCCGAGTTATCAGTGAGAATTCACTGTCCTGTAAAATCAATTTATTCAAGATCAAAATATAAATCTAAGAAAGTGTATTATTTGAAAATATTCAGTTGTTGTTTTGAATCAGCAACACCTCTTGATTCTGAAAAGTGTTTATATTTAGTAAATCACTAGTGAATAAACACAGTCACAAGACTGAATTCGTAACAAATATCAATTTTCTGTTCATCTTATGAAATGATGTTTCCATAGAGTCACTAAAGACTAGAATAAAATAGCTTGGAAACATGTCTTCTAAATAAGTGGAGACAATTAATAATTTTTGGTAGAAATATTTTCCTGTATTGAAATTAGTTATTGCACTCCAGTTCAGTTGAGCATTTGTATTTGAAATATTATTTAACTTAAATAATTCATTCAAATGTGGAAGTGGTTTTATTATTGCAATGAATATAGACAATACTTTAACATTCATTATTTCATCAACACTGGATTCAACCAATTTGACCTACCAAAGATTTCATTTTAGATTTATAATTTGAACAATTCAAATATATTCTACTAATCTAACTCTGTCAGGATGTTGTTTAAATATAAAGAATAAAAAGTGATAATCATGAATGGCCCAATACCTAGAATTGATTGGTTTATCAATGGAAGATAGATTCATACCTCAGGTTATTTTTACTAGGCAAGGCATATGATTTTACTTTATTTCAGCCGTTTTTTTTCAAAACAACCATTTACTGATGAAACTCTATAGTATTTTTCTGAATACCTATTACAATGGCAGAAATTGCTGATTTGTATGTCTGTGTACTCCCATTGAGAAGTATATGTTGGTCAAAAAAGTGACCCAACTTTGCCTTATGACAACATACTTTTGATGTATTTTTTCAGTTTCTTGAGATTCATTTATTAGAAAATTCATGATTCAATATTTAACATTTGACAAAACAAAATATTTGTTCATGAGCTCAATAATGACTAATAATAAAGCAACTTACATCCAGTATTCTAGTAGAATGTTTTTTTGATGTTTTCGTTGACTTCAAATATTCAGGTGAATTACCTCGTACAAAGAGAGGTACCTGTATCTCAACCTGGCCACTAAAAATTTAACAAATATTTTCGATCCTATTTCCATCAATAATAGTATGAATATACATACCTGTTTATTAAACTCCTCAGCATTGTTCTGTAATCTTGATCAGAATCGGATTCAGAGTCTGATACTGTCCTTGAATCATCTTCGGACATTGTTCTGGAAATATATGAGCCCATATGTTAATAAACGATATAGTGAAAAATTATGATCAGTTTGCTAATGTGTAGATATCCATTTACTAATTTCACTGAAGCCATAAATAGAATTTCGTTAATTATGAGATCGAGTTTATATCTGTTTCTCCTGTTTTACATAAATATTTACAAGAGATAAGATTATTTAACATTTAACCTCTCAGCTCAGCAGTTAGCTCACCTTCTTCTTTTCCATTTTGATGAACCAATTCAAAACAATGGTGGAATGTGGTGGTGGCGAAGTGGCGTCAATACTCAATACACTAAAATCTGAGTTCTAGAGCAAAGAAAGTGCAAGTGCCAAGTGTTATGTATGTCACTAATGTCAGGTGTTTTCAACCGATTCGCAGTTCGCACTTCGCACACTGAAGTTCGCACCATATGTTCGCACACATAAACCTACACCCTGTACATAGCACTCAGCAGTGCAAAAACAAAGCAAACGCTTGTGCCTGTGGTGGTCTGGTGGAGAGTAAGATGGAGAGTGGAATCTAGAATGACAGAGTGACACGATGACACGACAGAACCATAGATCTTATTGCTTACGCTAGATCCGGCATTCTGTAGTAATTTTTTGGTCTAGAGAGAAGCGAAATTAACCGGAAAAAACTGTTTTTATTTTTAAGGGTTCCGGTTCGGAACCATTAAATAATGAATGTTCGAATATGGGTTCGGTTACGGTTCCGGTTCTCAAAATAATTTGGGTTCCGTTCCGGTTTTCGGTTCATAATAACGGTTCCGGTCCGGGTCCCTGGTCTAGAGGGGTCTGCAAGAAAGTAGGTAGACCAATCAATGGCTCAAAACCCAAAAGTCAAAACAAGTAACTGGATACCGGATCTAGCGTAAGCAATAAGATCTATGCACAGAACAGACAGCTATCTGTTCTGTGATGGGTGATGGTGTGGTCATAGCACGTCATAGAGTATATGCAAAGTCAGCTAAATGGAAAAAAATCTAGTGTTCCGTGCACTGAAGACTAGATTTTTTTCCATTTAGCTGACTTTGGTATATGTTAGTTACAGTGTGGTGATCCAAGTCACATCCAAGTCCGTGGTGAGTGGTCCAAGTCCAAGGATATTAAATAATATAAAGGATATTAAATAATATCCTTGGATTCCTTGGTCCAAGTCATTAGTCATGTCCAAGTCCAAGTCAGAGACGTCAGAATTTTTGCTGGAACTAATAAAATTGGATTCTGCAGTACCATATACCTTCTAGGGAAACTTCCAAAACGTAATGAGCTGGCAAATTTACACATAAGAACAGTCCGAAATCAATGGAAGAAGCTGGTTATAGTTCATTCTAACCTCCTAACCTAACCTCAAATCAGCTAAACTAAAATCTCAGACAGGCTAAAATCTTTTCTGGTTTTGTTTGATTTGGGGGCTGTCGGTCATGGGCCATATCTGGATAGTGGTAAATGGTAACTGAGGAAGAGAAAAAGTTAATTCACATTTTCAGTAGAAAATGGATATTGAATTGAAATTGCTGGATCATTTCAAATTAACTAACCATTTGATTAATAACTTTGCATGCAGCTATTCAGATGATGACCGATTCTTCATCTTGACTGATATGGGAATATATATTCTTGCATTACATGGTAATGTAACTTATGAATTTCCCAATTTGTGTTGTACAAAGCATTTTCTGCAAGTCTCTAACTTTGCACCTTGTACAAATATTGATTTGGACATAAATACTTTTCACAGTGGTCTTGATAATAATGATTTATATGAAACTCTCATGGGTATTGAGTATTCTGTGAACTTAAAAGATGCAAAGCCTGTAGATCCTTCACCACAATTATGTGAATGGTCACCTAGAGGAATTGCAGGAACAGACTGCCTGTTAGCAGTTCTTACAAACCTACACAGTCTGGAAATTTATATGAAATTATCAGATGAAAATGAGGTAACACAATACATACCAATTTCAAATATATCACAAGAAATCATAGAAGTTGAAAAACAAAGTTGGTCCTGTGCTGTAAGATTTTCAGTGGCAATAAAACTCCAGGAGTTTAAGAAGAGAGTTCACAAAGTTACTCCAACAGGTAGGAATTGAGATTTTCCACTAACAAAAAATGAATTGATCTTCAAGTTTTCAGGTGGAGTCATTTATTTAAAATAAATCTTGAAAATGTATGTGTCATATTTGTGGGGCATATTAATGGTGATATAACAGCTTGGATGATCAATCAAAGAAGGTCTGATACAAGAGAGCCATCAAAACCAAAATTTTTAGGGAGATATAAAACACAAGTAGAACGTTTGACAACAATGTATTGGCATAGAACATCAGATCATGGTAGGTATTTTGAAAAAAATATTTATGCTACTTTGGTCCTTTTAACAATTCATAATTAACTATTTCAGGTGGTGCATTATTTTTTGGAAGCATAGATGGAAGACTCAGTGTACTTCATTTATCAAATTTACATCAAAATCAAGTGATCTTTGATAAGGAACAGCTTTTTTGGTCTGAACCTGATCAGATAATAGTTGATAAAATCAGTGTATTGGTTCATGAGGAAGAAACATTTGTATTAGCTGTGAAACAAAGAGTACTGATGGTATATGGAATTGATACTAAAGGAGATCTGTTTGATTTCAAATCAATTTATATTGAAGATTACTATATTACAGGTAAGGTGCTTTTTTTCATGCAGAATAGAGCCAATAACTGTAAGAAATGTTATTTTATTTAGTGTAAATACCATTAAAATATTATAACATCAATGTATTCAAATGTTGAAGGTATGAAGTGGAAACATGTGTATGAAATGTTCAGTCAATGCACTAATATATTACTATACATTATTATATTTTTGGATCATACATTTCATCTCTAAAACTGATGAAAATATAAATATCTTGCAATTTGCCATTCATAAAAGTTAGAAGTGTGATTTTTCATAATTTTTTTATGATTGTCACAAAAAGTTTTATGGCAGACTTTGATAGATCATCTTCCTATTCTCCTCTCTGTTTTTTCTACAGTATATGGTATTGATAAATTTTTTTAAAACCACATTTTCTGAAATGTACTATTCAAATGTGAGGAATCTGTTTCAGAAAGGGCATTCCTATTTATTGAATAAATAATGATTTTTTGAATATATTTTGACCTGATAAAATGTCAAGTGAACTTTGTGTGATGACCAAAAAGTGTGGAACCAAGTGAATATCTGGGTAACCATTTGTTTGGTTCTTTGAAGTTTTTGTACAGGATGATTTCAAGTTATGGCAGATTCGAAAATTTTATCGACAATGTTGCCACGTTTTCAGTTTTTCTGAAATTCTTGTCACCTTTATTACTTCAAATAGCTTATATTATTAATCACTTTTTAAGGTCTATGTCATTTTGGAAATACTATTTTGGTACTATCCCTACCTGGAATATTCACTCAGCTAAACATTTCAGTTGAGAATTCTACTATATCATTAGTAGAAAAAAATGTACCAATGAAAAATGATATGACAAAATTCCGTACCCATGGATTTTTCTCCACTAAAAATAAGGTGTTATTCTGTGTGTTGGGATATCCCTGGGATTTGCACAGTTTTTCCAAGAACAAAAATTATGTCAATGTGTTCATTTATCAGAATTGTTCCTTAAATCCTTTTGATTTACTATGGAAAAATGAAACAAATAGTTTGATGAACTATTGGGACTGTTTAGAGACATTGAGGTAAGAATCAAATTTTTACTGGAATCAACTAAATATATAGCCTAACCGAATGAATAATCTAATTCATGATTCAAAAAATAGTCAAATATTCAACTGAATGATAATGTTATGTATTTTGGAATGTAATTCTAAAACAAGAATTAACACCATTCTACAAATATTCAATCATCTAAAAAATAACTATATGTGAGCAGTTAAATGAAGAAAAATTCTTCGTCACTTCCATCTAAATTCTAAAATAACAAAAAATAGTAAAAATGATATCAGGTTGTTAATGAATGAGTTTTTTTTTCCATTTTCAGATTGGTTTGTCTGAAAGATAAACAATTTCCATGGTCCGGTTTACCTCCGAACTTGGACTATGATAATCTCCCACTTGTCAAATTGAAAACTTTGAGACTGGTGGCAAAAATGTCTGAAATGATTTTCAATTCCATATCGATCGTCAAAAATTATCAAATAAAGCCCTTCATAATATTACACTATCTAGTGGAGATCAAATTAGTTGTCAAGCGAATGAGATATCTCTTGAATTTATTGAGTTCAAAAAAAAGTCTTAGCAAATTCCAGATGAGAAGTTTAAGCGTCCAGAACTTTTTTTTAAAGGAAATGGTAGTGAGAGATATTTTACCTAAAGCCAATGTGGGAAGCAAGTTTATTGAAGAAATAAGAAGTGTTATGGAATTTGCCAATGAGTTACCATATCCTGACATGATGCCATGTGTTTGGTGTGGAGAAAATATCCTTTTTAATGAAAGTTTATCTCAAGATGAGCCCCTTGTTTTGTCCTATAATATATTTCTAGGCATATATACTACCATATGAGTTCCTTAACTTTTCCACACAGATCCTAGGCCCTACTTGTCTACCCCCACATGTAGACAGTCGTTGCTCTTTTTCCATGATGCCAATTTTCATTGTGCCGGCATATAAATGTCCTTACTGCAAATCTCTTGCTCACAAGCAAATTGAAAATGAGGAGGACATCATGATATGTCAGTTTTGTGACATATACATGCAAAGGGTACACTTGAAAGACAAAGGCTTGGAAGAAAAGTATCTCAAGTACAACGTGGAGGAGGTGGAAGAGTTCAAGTCTGACTGCTTTGAAGATTGCCTGGCAGAGAATATTGACTTGGTTGATATTGAAGAAAATGAGACTCAGTATGTGGTGTTTAGCGATAGTGATGATGATGAGGAGGAACAGAATAAAAGTATGAAGGAGCTGTATGAGAAATTCTCGAAAACCAGTTTGGCAGAGTTATTACAGAAATGAAGATCACAGGGTATTACAAAATGTTCAATCTTTCACAGATGTGTTAAGTTTCCATAAATTTCACTGGCTTAAAAAACATTGCAGAGGAAGAAAAAATTGATCTTTCAAACTTGATTACTTACATTATGCTTACATTTAAAACTGAGTGGTGTATTTATATAATCAAATCACAATGATGTAATCAAAACAATTTTTTGAGTCAGTGAAATTAGTGCAAATTTTTATCTTCTCTCTACACATCCTCAACACGTCTGTAAAATATAATGCTAGAGTTTAATAACACCTCATTGGTGGTCAGATTTAATGAATAATATTCCTAAAATTAGTGGCCATCAAAATCTTAATATTCCAACGACTTTCTATAAGATTTCAGAAAAATCAAAGACATATATGTGGAAGTAAAAAATCTGGTTATAATGAGGAATTATTTATCTGAAAGTTTGTGAGTCACTGGTTCTCTTATTAGTATACTGATTGGTATACAGTATGATGCAAATGTATGAAATACATTCATTATTTGAAAAACATACCACATTTGAAAAAAAAACTAAGACACGTTTTTCAAGAGCCATTACCCGTTATATAATCATCATGACTTCGATGAGACACCAATCAGTCTCATCGAAGTCATGTCAACACTGATGACGTAATGTCGATTACATGATTTTCACTTCAATTTCTGAGAATTGCTAGGCTTTTATTCATATTATAAATCTGAACACCCATAAGATCTCAGAGACTGAAAATATATGGTGCAGCCATTTTCTTGAAAAAATTACCAGTTTTTCATTATTATTTTTCTGGTACTGTGATAAACACATGTATATATGTATATGTTCATTTATAAATATTTTTATGGTTAATATGAATATTTGAATACTTACTTTTTCAAAGCAAGTTTGTCACACCCTTTGAAGATGAAGAATATTGTTCAATCCTCGTAAATACTATACTTATGACTCAGTTTAAAAAAATACGTAGAATAATGTCAACGAATTTTTTGGTAAAAATGGATTATCATGGGATCTATTTTTTTATGAAAATTTTTATTTGGATGACGCACGTATTTTGACTTCAGAAATTCTATTCCGACAATGAAAACGTGAACAAATAAATACTTTTTATATTGGTTTTCCCTAATTTTTGTATCTTCAGAGAGATAGATATCAGTAAAAGAACTTTGGCATGGATTATCTCGAAAAGTATGGTTACTGAAAAGTAGAGAACACATGAAATCCTTCCTTATTTTGAAACACCACACGCAATATTTATCAATTACCCAAAATCTATTCACTAAATTTGAATAATAATATATATTTTTGGAGTTTGTAGTGGTAATAATTTAATAAAAATCTAAACTAAGCTTACATTGAAGCATATATTGAAGCATAATATATTATTACAATATATCACAATAAAAAATTCAATAAGCATTTCTCAGAGCTCAACACCACAGCATACGAAACTCAACACTACGAAAATCTTCAGCTTTCAATCAAGCGAGTAACATTATTTCTCCTCGCATGCCCGACAACCTTATTGTCATACCGCCTCATATGATCCCTCAAAATTTTCACATTCCTCTCCAAAACGCCTACTCGACGTCTCAGCGACGCCGCCTGTTTCTTTCCGCGCGCCGCGGCGCGTACCTCTTTCCGGTCCAGTTGTCTTCGAATCCGGGCGCCGTTCTCGCAGGCGTCGCGACGCTCGGTCGGGCAGTCGGAGAAGCACTCGTACCACGAACTCAGATCGACCCGAGGCACGGCGTCGCAGTTCGCGTAGCCGCCCTGCAACTCAGGTAGCCTGGAACAGTGGCGGAAAACAATCGATAGTTTTGGCACAAAATAATAGGTTGGTTTTGGGCAAGGTGGATATAGGATGGTGAAACAGCTCTTCAATTGTTTCTGCGAAAAACTTGTAGACCGTTTGAGAAGGTACTAATATTTCCACGACTTGAATGAAGATGGCGGTAAGATCGATTATCGAAGAAGATTTCTGTTGCTCATGTATTTCTGTGGTTCGCATCTGACAGACATGAGTTGAAATGACATCAAAACACAATATTTTCAGTGAGTCTGGAATAATAATTACACTGAACTCAAACAAGAGTTCAGTGAATAATTATCGATATTTTGACTCTTCTCAGTCATTTTTCATCTAGAACAGATGAAACTGATAAAAAGGTGACAGATGCACAGATTCTGTTTTACCGACACAAGGTATGTCGCCATCTCTGATAAATTCGGAAAATATTACTACGGTATGAAATCAAGTAGGCAAAGGTCTACAGTTTATTCTAGTGCTTGTTAATAGGAAGCTGTTTCACCATACTATATCCACCTTGGTTTTGGGTATCGAAAACTATCGAAATATCATTTATTATAGTTGACGGATAACTACTCAAATTCAATTTTCTTGTGAAAATATCGAACCTAATAAACAATAGTAGCACATAATATATAATATCAATTTTTTCGTACAAAATTTGATATGAATGTGATATTTTCGTACGAATGATATTTTGTGCAGAAAAATGATAGGTTAGTAGAATAGACACAAAGACCTACTAACCTTTTGTGTACCGAGTACACTGAAAGACCAGAAATAATGAAATAATACATACATAACCAGACTTTTCATTTCGTACGAAAAAGAGACGTTTCGTATGTATGAAAACATAGCTTATCATATTAATTCCAATCGAGCTTTGTGAGCGCGTATCAAGGTTATAAAGTCGATTATGATCAGACTTCTTGCCCAGAAAATCTCTGCCAGAACAGAGATAAGTTACACACTTCCAGAAAAAACTCCGAAATTCAGGGTTTTTATTTTTCGGGAACTTAAAATCACCCGACACGCGGTGACGTCAGTTGACAGGATTAAAGTACTGGCCCAAGGTTAATAGAATAACCTTGCTACTGGCCAATCAAAGCATGCCGATGCATCATGTAACTATTTTTTTCCTTCTATACCAATCTACTAGCAACAAGTGCGGTCGGTAATAGCACCTACCGATTTTATTCTAAATATGCTCAGCAGGGTGAAAAAAATAAACCTATATATTTCGATTGATAAACAGAAGATTAGTGGTGATAAACTATCGACTCTATCATCGATAGCACATGACAGCCATCGATATAATGTTCGATATGGTGTGACTATCGATAGGATAGTGTGACTGTCGATAGATCTATGATCGACAGCCATCGATTTTTATATTTCTCCATGACTGACCTGAAAACGTCCTTTGATATCTTGGTGATGTTGTCGCCGTTGTCACACAGCACCCTCGTTAGCGTGTACCGTTTTATCTGCGCAAGTTGCTCCGGTTCGAAAACTGTGGGGCTCTCGTAGAAGAATCTGTCACCGTCCCGGAGCCGTTTGAATTGTTCGATGAGGAGGCACTGGAAGAGAGGGCCCGTCTTGGCGCCGTCCTTTTGATCTTCCAGTATACCTGCACATCAAGAAACAATAAATATATTTTTTTTGTTCGCTAAATTCATTAGTTTCAGGTGATCATAAGGCGAGGATCAAAGATATTTGGACCAATTTTAGACATTTATTTAGTACATGTTGGGGAAATTTCGATGCATATATCTAATAATAACCATATAGGTAACATGGATACCAGAGCTGAAGCCGAAAAATAAAACAAATGACAGTCTGCGGGACCAATCGCGAAAATGCGCATGCGCAAGTTTGAATTAAGAATCGACATTCGTTTTCATCATGGAGGAGAGTAGCTTTCTAGTGAGCGACAAACGTATGATAATTATTAAAAATCAATCAAATGTGTCAGATAACCTTCAATTCGATGTTTTTATTTCATCATGACATATATTTTTCAAGTATTCAATAATTGGTGGATTGTTTGACGATATTGAATGATAGTTGATGATAGATGCAGAAATGGATGTGATCTACAAAGCGATACTTGCGATTTGCATAGAAACCTGTGACGATATAAAGTCATCGGAACAAGATTCGTGGGCTAGTTTTTGATCAATCACTGTTATCACTCACTCATCACTTTTGTAAACAATCAGTAAGTACATTAATAACTATATTAACGCTCTTTTACATAGTTTGGGTTAACAAACATACCTAACCTATGAAATTCTGAAAACGTCAGTGGATTTCAACTCGTCAAAAACCGCGCATGCGCACAATTCATCATTAGCAAGCCAGACAGTCTTTTGTTTTTCCAAAACTTTCGCGTAAAGGGAAGAATAGGTGTTATCCATATAGTTGATATTATGTATATGTTTCGATGTTTGTATATGGTAACTCGGTATGGAGGTCTTGTTCTCGATCTCTTTTTTCGGGACAAATTCCCTGGTTTAAACAAAAATTTGCTGTCGTCTTTTGTCAACGGGTTATAAAGAAAAGATCGATTTCTCGACTTTTAGACACATCTGAATATCATGGTTGTTTGTGAAGTTACGAGATTAAAACTATCACATTATCATCAGGGCACTTTTTCCTGTATAATCCAAAAGTGACGTCGAGAAAATTTAAAAAAATATGTAATTTCAAGTTGTGGCCTACTAAAGTTGTATTGTTTCAAATTAAGAATGTCACAAATCTTCCGCATCAGATTATTGCTCACCTCCAACGAAAACATCCACATTTCCCGGATGCCCGTACAACTTCTGCATCTTCCTCCTAACATTCCCATCGCTGATGTCCCCCTTGAGATCCTCGAAGCTGTGCACCTCCGACATGTTACAGAACCTCCTGAACTCCAGGTACCCCGGAATGGCGTGGTCGCGCCCTCTATGAACGTTCATCGCAGCCAGATCCAAGGCCACGGCGTGCGCAGTCCGAAACAGGGTCTCCGTCAGCTCCGAGTTCAAGTTCTCCTCGGGTCTCTTCACCTTGGCCGCGGCTGTGTACAACCCCCTGATCAGGGGATCGATCCCGCCCTCTTCGACCACCCTCCACGGGGAGAAGAAGGCCTTGGAGAGGGGCAGGTGGCCCTCCCTGATGGGCTTGAAGTCCCAGTCGAGCCGCTCGAGGGTGGGGTTGATGAGGGTGTGGCCGAAACGTAGCGCTGCAGTGGCGAAAACGTTGGAGATGGCCGCATTGATCTCGAGGTTGTAGCCTTGGTAGGTGCCAAGGGTTTTCATGCCCTTCGGACCTGGAAGTTTTGGTTAGAATTTACGAATCTCACGGACGGAAATGAGTTGAGTGAAAAGTTGTATGGCAGCTTTTGACAGCTGGCACTTATATGTTTTATGCTCTGTGATGTACTTTTCAAATGGCGGACAGCCGGAAATCCTGATAAACCTACATAAAGAAGGTATTTTATATATTGCAAATATTTTGTGATAAAATATTCCAGTGCATTAATATTATTTTTTTTTAATTTGAGCAAACATTATTTGTCAAGAACATAATTATGTTCATTCTGATTTGAATGTTGTCAAAAATATGTGGAAGAAAGAAGAATACTTGATGAAGGAAAATGATAATTTGGAGAAAAATGCTCCTTTTGAAGAACAATACAAGTTCAATTATTGATATCAACAGGACATTGAACAATAGTATGCTGTTGAGATTTTATATTGGTTTCAGTTCTACTGGTATCTTCCAGTGTTTTCACAGAAATTTTGGAAAGGTGCAAATTATTACATTCAATGAAAAGAAAGAATAATAATGAATTGGTAATCCTTCAAAATGTATTTCGAGAATCAAAAATAGTCATGGAATATTTATGAGACTAGGAAAATTAATATGGATTAAAATTCCCGCAATAGAATGACAGCTGTTCGCCATTTAGAGTATATAACGGAGCATAAAACACAAGAATAAGTGACAGCTGTCAAAGGCCGCCATTAAACTTTTCAGCAAACTTTTTGACGTGGGATTGCCCTATAAAAGGATTAGTTCTGTTTGTTCTCACCCAAAATGATTGGTAGCCAATGCTGGAACGTGATGTGTTGCATAGCAGCGCCGACAATTTTCCGAGACTCCTGGTACAGCCTGTCCGTGTCCCAATGGGGGTTCAACGATTTCAGTTCCTTTGCGATTCTGTTGTGCTCCCTCATCCAGATGGTGTGCATGGCTAGCAGCCCCACTTGCTCGTTGGCTCGAATATCGCCGGCCACGAAACAGTTTAAAGTGCTCTCGGTGAGGTTTCTTCTGCAGTCCACGCCTTGTTGGTCTGCATAGGGAAGGAGCGCTTTTCTTTCTGAAAGTACAATATTGTATGAGAGCCTGTTCTCGGCCTTCGGCCGACAGTTTTAGGTGCGTGATGTTTGCTAGAATATTAGCACGAATTCGAGAAAGTTCTCTGGAAACTTTGGATTCCACATTTATAAAGGACGTTGAGGCGATATAGAGAGCGATACAGCAAGCGAAGGTAATTTCTTGTCAAATTCGTTCTTCACTTCCGCGTATTCCGTTTATTTCAATCTCTTGTTACCTGGGAATATTGGGCCTTCTCTTAGTCTTCCTGCATTGGTGTTGAGGTCTCTCAGATTCCTCGCTAATTCATCGGAATAACCGTACACTTGCGAAGCATCAATGTATGAGGTCAACTGGTTTATTTGTTCTCTGGGTTGTATGGCTTCAAAAAACACCGAAGTGGTCCCAGACCCACATATCGATGAAGTTCTTATAAAGTCAATACATCTGTGGAGGGACATAAAGCATATTTATTCAAGATATAAGATATTTCTTCATCGCACATTCACCAAAACCAACTCAAATATTGTGAATTATAGTTGCACAACAAGCAGAAAACAACCAATAATGCCTTTCCCAATGAAAGCACAGCTATGCGTATTTAATAGCATGGATGCGCCGTCCGATAGCGACTTGTAAACAGCGACACCATGCGGCGAAAGAAAGAAATAACTCAAAATGAAATTCCCACGTCAATACGATTCATTTTTCTATCAAACTTTCCCTCTGCTGTGTAAATTCTACATTTCCATTGGTTTAGTTTATAATTTCCAGTGAAAGTTTACCTCCTGTTCTTGACTCTAGGATCATTGGGGGGAACGTCCATTGGATAGCAAGGAGCTGCATAGTCGCATGATTTTTTGCAGTCGATCCCCTCCCAACTCTCTGATGTAACGGAAGGGAGAGAGTGATCCAAGTCGTGATCCAGAAACTGGCCCCATTGCATCACCTAATAACGTTCATTTTCAACAAAAGATGGTAAAAAATGTTTCCTCCACACGTAATTTCTCACCATGTGTGTGATTTCTGGATCATGCGTGATCTTCTTGGTAGTTATCAGGGTGAGGGACACCAATCTGGAGCTGGGTTTCGGGTACCCGAAGTACTTTCTATCTTTGATCCATCCGATTGGCTTGGTGAGTCCGTCTTCGTACTGGGGCTTGAGGATGCGTCTGAAGCCCGTATAGGAAGCCCCCCACATGGGGTGCTGCAGGTTGTTGCAAGTACCGTCGATGGAGCGGTATCTGGAGTGGTAGCACATATCCGAGCAGTTCTTCTTCAGTCTATAAGTAGTGCAACCTGAAGAAGATTTGAGTGTTCGGATGGTATATTTGGTTAGTATTACTTCGAAATCTTTTGAAAATCTCAATAAAATATAGACAATATCAGTATATTTTCTGTTATGAAATTTCTTGGACATTTCAATAAAATAGCCTACCTGATAATTTCTCAATGAGTTCAAGGTGTTCTTCTGACAAAATTTCTTTGTAATCAAAATCTCTGGCATTATTTATCGTCATATTTCCTCTCTCCACATATTTCCTAATGTTTGTTAAAGTTCTTTCATAGACCTCAGCTGCTCTGGCCAATTCTCTTGCAGGAGCATCAGGATATCGAACGAATCTAAAAAATCGGGATCTCTAGCTTGGTTCGGTTGCCTTTCAACCTCTTTGTCGAAGAAAAATGTAGGGAAACCAAGGATTTAAATCTAGATACAAACCTGAATATATCTCGTGGGTTGTGCGGCTTGTTGTTGATGAGATTATCGATTGTTCTGTTGATAGCTCTATCAACTTCTTCAGTTGCTTCTTCGAATGCAATCCTCACGTATTGGTCATCGATAGTGACATCTAAAGAAAAAAGAAGGAAGATAATGAAATATCCTCTAGTAGGGAATATGTGTCAATGAGTGGTTGATGGAACTTTTGAAGTGTATGCATATACATTTATTCTCGAAATTTTTGCCTTATATACCAACAAACCTGTAGGCTTTTGAAGATTTTTTACAGTGATGTATCCCGTTGCCGAATCTCTTCCGTAATCATTTATAGCAATGCATTCATATCTTCCTTGATCTTCTGGCGCCACTTTGTAGATATACAAGTTTCCGGCAAGGGAGACTTTAAATCTGCCGGTCCTTTGCATGCTGGAACCATCTTTCTGCCATGTGATGCCCGGTTTTGGATCCCCTTTGGCTCTGCATGGCATCTCAATCGTACTTCCTGTGTGATATCCATTTGCAATTTGGCTCATGGAGATTATACATTGTGAAATACTTATATATGATAGAATTATTTGAATTTGGTATATCCTAATGGATCGCATCAACTCTATACCCTGTATAACATACCCAAGCTGCTTATTGTCAAAATCAAAGTACGATCGATCGTGTTTTTCCGGCACTACCCATTTTGACATTTAAATATGACTCTGACAGTTTCGAAATTACGGCTCAAAACATATACTTATCAGAAAAAATATCGAAAGGTACTATATTTGGAAAGGGTTGTTAAGAATTACATTTCACAGCTATATATACACGTTTTGGAAACAACCTAAGATAAAATAAAATAAAATATTATTTTCGCCTCAAGAAAATTCTATTCTGAAATCATATTAATGCAAAAAAATCGTAATTAATTTCAAGTATATGTATATACAGTCACTTTAATGGGGATTAGTTCACTTTACGCATTTGAGATTTGAGAAACACTTGAACGGAATGTGCATGCCTTCGCAGATGATTTGATGATATATGCGCTAAAAACCAAAAGGAATTACGGAAAAACTGGAAAAAATGTCGCAAAAAAAATGAAAACCCAATGATGATGAAGTTATTGTACAGACAGACATCAGTTTCAAGTACCTACCAAGGGGTTACAATTAGTAAGGACTGCAATAACGAAGCAGAAATAAACAAAATAATGCAACTCCTCGAATAAGACTCTGATAAAATAAGGAGAAGAGAGGTATCGAAAAAATGAAGTTAAATGTTTAAAAAACAATTATATTTCAACCAATTTTGATGTATGGTTGCTCTCATAAATACCAGAAAAGCAATCTACAAACAGACGAATTTCTGGGGGAGTATAAATAAAGGTGTAACAAGAAATTAAATAATTTGAAACGAAGTAGTAAAGAACGAACTAAGAGAAGACCAAGAGGCAGACCAAGAAAACATGGGATGATGTAATGTGATAATAACCTGAAGGAAAAGAACAAGAACTGGAAAGCAGTAAAATAATCAGCGGCAGATAAGAAATAGGGCCAAATTAATGACTATATAGATATATATTAACCTTGACACCTATACGGGTGAAATTAGTTTTACGATGAGAAAAAAACGCGCCAACTTATTCTCGGTTGATTTAGATATACACTGCTGTATTGTTGGTTGCGTGACCTACTGGCGACAATAACAGATAAAAGGTGACATAACTCTATTCATATTCGTGCAGACATGTTGGTTTGAAATATCAATGAATTTATTTGTGCAAATGAGGAAAATTACAATTATTACCCAAAATAAAGAAATATACAGTGATATCGAATCCAAACCACCTGAAATTATAGAGGACGCTCAAAGTTTCAAATTTGAAATGCCTTTTTGTGAAATGAAAAAATGTTAAAGGTCGCAGGAAAAATGTAACTCGTTGGAAAGTGCATTTCCTATGGGTGGGCGATAATGATTTTTTGTTAATATCGATTATCGATAACCAGAATTTATCGATATTTTCGGAAATATCGATGTTGTCGATAGTTTTTTAAGAGTATTACTCAAGTTTTCGATAAATCCATGTTTTTCCAATCCTTCACAAGCTAGTGAGATCAAAAATTCGAATATTCTCTTGTGTTCGTGAAAATGGAAAAACTATTGATGCAGGATTCATAAAATCAGGGGTGGGCGATAACGATTTGGAAATATCGCGATTTTTTCGATAATATCGGAATTATCGCATGTAATACAACAAGTGTATTGATGATTATCGAAACACAAATTCCTTCGATTTTGAGAAACAAATCATGTTGCTTGGAAACTACACGAGCGCACAGCACGAGTGTGGTTTCCCAAAGCAACATGATTTGTTTCGAAAAAGAGGAGAAATTTTCGATAATCATCAATAACACAAGTTGTATTTGTTCAGATTATTTCATGAATAAAATCAAAGCCATTTCGATGATTTCCCATTTTAAATTTTTTTATATTTTGATTATGCATTGTAGTTCGACACAAAAAGATTCGTTATGCAACCAACAATACATGTATGCCATTGTATGATGTAGGCAAGATTACCTATGCACTAGGTACTACTGAGCTAAATTCATTTTGATTGTTGTCAGAATTTGTGTGGTTAGGTTACATTAGAATAATTCTATGCTGAAATTGTCTAAAATGTGTGGAAAATGAAGTGGATACATATTCATAGTGTGTGTTTACCGTGGTTCAGACGAAAATTTGGTGTAGTGGCATTCATTTATTTATCAGGAAATCGGAAAATAATATGACAGATTGCAACTGGTAAGTCGTTGTTTAATTAACATACCTACTGCCTACGAATCAGAAAGCGAAATACAGAAACGAAAACACAGCATGTAGGTATCCAATAGCCAATCAGGAGCCGAAATACAAAATCGAAAACATGGTGTTATTGATTATCAACACAATCATTTCAACCAATAAAAAACGAGTATTTTAGCATGAATGAAATAATCGATATTATCAATAATATTGAAAATTATCGATATTATCGATAATTTATTTTTTGTGAAATCATCGTGCGAATCATGTCACTTTCCACACATGCGATGTAAATAAACTATCTCGCGCCCATTCCCTCGACAACAATCGCCCAACTTCGCTCACCCACTACCGCCTCGATGTTGTACGGCTTGTAGACCAGCCGGGCGTGCTCGTACGCCCTCTCCCGCACGCCCACGTCCGCGCCCACCTCCCGCATGCCCACCTCGTTGCTGGCCTCGCAGACGTACAGCCCGGCGTCTGCCGCCGCGACGCCCTTTATCAGCACCAGCGTGCCGTCCTCGCTGACCTCGGTGCGCCCCTCGGTGATGACCTCCACGTCGTCCTTGAACCACGTGATGGTGGGCGTGGGCGTGCCCGAGGCGACGCACTCCAGGCGGACGGTGCCGCCCACTTGGGCGTGGACGCTCTCCGGCTGCACGGTGAATGTGGGCGGAGCTAGGGGGTGAGGGGATTTTTTTATATGCAGGGTGAGTCGGTTTAAAGGGTGGAACAAATTCGTTGAAAGCTTGATATAGACATTGGCAAAAAATTAAAGATTTGATAGGATGTTTGCATGTGTCGATGTTACTCAAAAAATTTGTTTGTTCAACATTTTTGAGTTTTTATCTCGTAGTTTGGTCATTCGAAACCTTTTCTGGAATAATTTTTCACGAATTTTTCGGATCTTTGCTCACTTTTTTCCTATATAAGAAAATTCTGGGTTGCTCAGAAATTTTATGTTTTTTTCAAATGTGATGATATATTTTTCTATCCTTAATTCGATAGAACCCGTCAATATGAATTCAAAAATATAGGTATATATATCAGTCTTATCATTATAGAATAAAAGCTAGGAAAAAACCGCATAACATACCTAGAAAAAAATTCTTGAGCCGCCTTCTATAATTCACAAGTTCAGCCAGCGTTGAGAGAGAAAAAATATATGTCTGCCCTACAGTGACTCTATTGCCCTATTGTTGTCTTTGACATCAAAATTGCAACTCGAAATAATGAAAATGCTATGATTAGGACTAAAAAAGCAGAAGACTCATAAAACCTGAAAATGTATATAATTGGTTTATTTTTTTTGTAGTATTTTCGTTATTCCGATTATTTCGAAAATTTTGTGAGCATTGTAAGCTTACAATCTTTGTTGAATAATTCCAAACACATTATAATTGTGATATCAGTCTTCTACTCTTTTTTACGTCCCAATCATAACATTTTCACCATTTTAAGTTGCAATCTTTATGACAATAAAGACAACACTATAGGACAGACATATTTTTTTCTCTCTCAACGCTGGCTGAACTTATCACTTGGTTGATGATACTGAGAAAAAGTGAGCTCAGATTAAAAAAATTCGTGAAAAAATATTGCAGAATAGTTTTGGTAGGACGAAAATATGTTGAGAATAAAGGGGGGTTGACACCTTTAAGTGGGACACCGTACAGACAGATTTAGAAACATGATTCTAATATGTTTACGCCGCGTTTTCAATTTTCCCTAAATTCTTGTTATATTTATTACTTCAAATGACACACCCTATATATGTTTAAAAAACATGAATCAATCGTCAACTGGTTCATTGCATCAGAGGTGGATAGATAGACTGGTGAATTCACTTCCTATTCTGTGACTGCTCCCAAATCTCTTTTGAATTCGCCTACTTTGATAAAACTTGTCTAACGTGACATTGCGTGGGTGAATCTCGCTAAGTGAAGCCGCGATTTCAACCAAATTTACAGGTTACTGCAGGTGTCGATACGAAAGTATGAATATTTAATTCTGAATGACTTCTAATCGTTTCTTACAATTTCATGGAGCCATTTTCCAATGAGTTTGATGCGAATATGTATCGAACATGGTTGAAAGAAAATTCTTCAAATAACTTTCGACAGTATCGCCATCTATTGTTGTACATGAGAACCCCACGTAATGAGCTGAAATTCAATTGTTTCAAATCAAGGATTTGTCTGCTGAAACAATTGAAGAGTAGCGCCACCAGGTCTTATTTCCATCATTATATTGCATCTAATGACGTTTGGCAAGCGAAAACAGCGAAAACGTCTGTTGACGATATATTCAAGAACATTTTTAATGGTTCCTCTTATTTCTAAGATTATGTTTCGGGAACTTTATTGCCTGAAAGGTTGTGAAATTTTATTCACGAACCATAAAAATCCTATAAACCTAATTATAAGATCAATGTCGAGAAGTTTAAAATAAAGATATATATCGTTCTTTATTCATGTTGAATTTTGTTCATGAAATTTTTGCGCGCTGTATGTTCACTTTTAGCATTCGGCTACACATTCAGTGAAATATCAAAGATTTCTATAGGCGAGATCACTAATTTCTGAAAAATCTACCACAATATCCAGAACGATTTCTGTTTGACCCCTGTGAAAACTGTCATGAGATATGTGACTTAAAAGTCCTCAACCAAAGTCAGCTAGGAAAAAATCTAGTCTTCCGTGCACTATAACGGAAGACTAGATTTTTTCCATTTAGCTGACTTTGCCTCATATTATCACCGAGCGTGTTAGACAATGATCGTTTACAGCGTGTTATTTCAAATAATTCTTTACAATATGAGTTGACCAAAAAACTGATGACGTCGTAATAGTAATACTCTCTACACATACATGTCAGTCAATATCAACTAAATAGAAATAGACAGCTATCTAACAAGAAGTTGCCATTTCAAGATGATAAATGCTGAATTGGTTTGTTTTATTCATGGGATGAAATTGAATAACATTTCCCCAGAAGTTCCGAGAAAAATTGAAACTGGCAACACAGGACTATACCTCCATCAGAGGACTTGTGACGTCACAAGAAGCGGTCATGATGCTGTTGTTTGAATGTCTCGCTGAATTGGAGGGTTTTAGAGCGGCGTTTATTGGAACTTCAACTACACAATTTCAACTATATACTTACAAGCCCGTTTGAACCATATTTACGCGTTTCTGTGTAAGTATAGGTTGAAAACAATAAGTCTGGAAGGCACGAAAAACTGCGAGACTTCCTTCCGGTCAAATCAGTGTGGCGCTGTTTTCATTTATAGATATGCCACATATTCACCTTTCACTATTATGTTAGCTTCAGCCGTTATCCTTCCATTCGTGTTGACAGCTTCACATTGATAGTTTCCGTGGTCGGTAGGATCGAGGTCTCTTATAGTCAAAGATCCATCTGCGTCGTAAATATATTTTTCGGATGGCGGAATACGCACGCCATTTTTGGCCCATGTGATAGCAGGAGGAGGGTTGCCGGCTGATTGGCAATGCAGAGTGACTTCCAGTTGTCCTGGATCAACGAATGCATTCTCCGGAATAACAGTGAATCGTGGACCTTCTGCGACAAAAATAAACAGGTTCCAAAATATATTTCACGTTGAGTTAGGTTTGGTTAGGTTTAGGTTAACCTAATTAGTCTCACAAGTCTCTAGTGTCTTCTCAAGTGTCTAGTTTCAAGTGTCTAGTCTCAAGTGTCTAGTCTCTAGTGTCTAGTCTCTAGTGTCTAGTGTCTAGTGTCTAGTGTCTAGTGTCTAGTGTCTAGTGTCTAGTGTCTAGTGTCTAGTGTCTAGTCTCTAGTCTCTAGTCTCTAGTCTCTAGTCTCTAGTGTCTAGTCTCTAGTGTCTAGTCTCTAGTGTCTAGTCTCTAGTGTCTAGTCTCTAGTGTCTAGACTCTAGTGTCTAGTCTCTAGTGTCTAGTCTCTAGTGTCTAGACTCTAGTGTCTAGTCTCTAGTGTCTAGTCTCTAGTGTCTAGACTCTAGTGTCTAGTCTCTAGTGTCTAGACTCTAGTGTCTAGTCTCTAGTGTCTAGTGTCTAGTGTCTAGTGTCTAGTGTCTAGTGTCTAGTGTCTAGTGTCTAGTGTCTAGTGTCTAGTGTCTAGTGTCTAGTGTCTAGTGTCTAGTGTCTAGTGTCTAGTGTCTAGTGTCTAGTGTCTAGTGTCTAGTGTCTAGTGTCTAGTGTCTAGTGTCTAGTGTCTAGTGTCTAGTGTCTAGTGTCTAGTGTCTAGTGTCTAGTGTCTAGTCTCTAGTCTCTAGTCTCTAGTCTCTAGTCTCTAGTCTCTAGTCTCTAGTCTCTAGTGTCTAGTCTCTAGTGTCTAGTCTCTAGTGTCTAGTGTCTAGTGTCTAGTGTCTAGTGTCTAGTGTCTAGTGTCTAGTGTCTAGTGTCTAGTGTCTAGTGTCTAGTGTCTAGTGTCTAGTGTCTAGTCTCTAGTCTCTAGTCTCTAGTCTCTAGTCTCTAGTCTCTAGTCTCTAGTCTCTAGTGTCTAGTCTCTAGTGTCTAGTCTCTAGTGTCTAGTCTCTAGTGTCTAGACTCTAGTGTCTAGTCTCTAGTGTCTAGTCTCTAGTGTCTAGACTCTAGTGTCTAGTCTCTAGTGTCTAGTCTCTAGTGTCTAGTCTCTAGTGTCTAGACTCTAGTGTCTAGTCTCTAGTGTCTAGACTCTAGTGTCTAGTCTCTAGTGTCTAGTCTCTAGTGTCTAGTGTCTAGTGTCTAGTGTCTAGTGTCTAGTGTCTAGTGTCTAGTCTCAAGTGTCTAGTCTCTAGTGTCTAGTCTCTAGTGTCTAGTGTCTAGTGTCTAGTGTCTAGTGTCTAGTGTCTAGTGTCTAGTGTCTAGTGTCTAGTGTCTAGTGTCTAGTCTCTAGTCTCTAGTCTCTAGTCTCTAGTGTCTAGTCTCTAGTGTCTAGTCTCTAGTGTCTAGTCTCTAGTGTCTAGTCTCTAGTGTCTAGACTCTAGTGTCTAGTCTCTAGTGTCTAGACTCTAGTGTCTAGTCTCTAGTGTCTATAGTCTCTAGTGTCTAGTGTCTAGTCTCTAGCGTCTAGTCTCAAGTGTCTAGTCTCAAGTGTCTAGTCTCAAGTGTCTAGTCTCAAGTGTCTAGTCTCAAGAGTCGAGCCTCAAGTCTCTAGTCTAGGTCAGGTCAGGTCAGGTCAGAACGAAATATTGCTAACATTTCATTAGCTTCTCGTTAGCGGCATATTCTTAGCAGAATCTACGACCCGCAGCAGAGTTGTTTCTGGTGTTTCAATTGCCTTTGATGCAACAGAGCTATACCTACCGTGAACGATATTTGAAGCTTCTGGTTCCAACACTGTCATTTTAGCTGGTTTGGACTTGGCAACTTCTCCGTCTAGATTTCTCGCAATGCATTCGTAGTATCCTCCATCACGTTCTTCTGTGTTATGTATCATAAGTGAACCGTTTTCGATTATCTTGTATTTGTTGTCATCAGGAGTCAACTCTCGGTTTTCTTTCATCCAGTGTATGGATGCCTCTGAACCTTGGACTTTGCATGCGAAGGAGGCATTTTGACCCCATGGGACTTGGATGTCTTGTGGATCCTCCATGATCTCCAAATGACCTATTGAGTAATCCAATATTTTGTGCGATAGCTTGTATAATATTACAGAAACTTGAAAAATTTTAGGAAAAAAATAACTTTCTTGCTAATTTCAATAAAACTTGGCATGTTCATTTGTGGTACCAATAGATTTGACGTTACTGGCGTAATCTCGGATTGGTTTTTTTCGTAAAAATTTATTGTACGCCACTGCCTTCTTGCAACTTAAATTTCATTTTCAGATTGATCATTTGAAAATATTTTTTTGTTTCATCCATTTTTTCGTGTCTTATTGCCTCATCGAGACAAACATTAAAAACAATTCTAATGCGTAATATATACCTACGTCAACAAAAATTGAAAATTGGATAACCACATTCTTATTTATAACAGGAAAAAATTAATTGAGACATGGCATTGAAAAAAAATCAAAATATTAACATCATCATTCAATATTAGAAAATTAGTTTTTTCGTTACAAAAAACGTGGATATCGATCTTTTGGTTTGTTTCAACTTAGGTAGTACCTACACTCTTTCGTGAATTCGGAATTTATTTTTTAAGGGGTCCATGCATATGGTTTTTACCTATTTTTTTTTGTAGAAAACGAGTTTTTGATTGCTCTATCCGAGGCTCTATCCAAAAATCGAACTGAATTTGCAAAAAACAAAGGCTTACAATAATTTTGAACATAAATTATGTTACAGTCTGGGAGCCACTGGACTCGTTGATTTTATTCTATAATTTCATCAAAAATACTCTATTGGCACCGCAAATAATCATGCCCAGTTTTATCAAGAGCAGCGAAAAGGTTTTTGAGTGATCAAATTTTCTGAAAACTTTGTATTCCGAAAAAGAATCAATATATTTATTAGATTTGACATATGTTTATGAGAAAAAAAATCATATTTTCACCTGATAAATTGACTGAATGCTCAGAGGATTAAACTTGACTCACACCTATACGTAAAATCATCAAATAATATAGAAGAATCCTTTAAATTCGGGTATGCAGTAGAGTTCCTGATGAAGAGCCATTAAATATTCGAAAGCTTCAATAGAAAAAACAGTTCACTTATTTTTCCATACTCTTGTTGAGACTGGTGCATACCCGAATTTTAACTTAGACAGTCGTCTAACCTTCACAACTTCTTGAATAATATATGTATTATCAAAACCCAGTTACCACATAATGGTGTAGGGTAAAATCATTAAATAATAATTATTATAACTCACTACAATGAAAATCTGTCGAGCTCAGTCCCTTCAAGGATTTTCCCAACATTTCGGTAGGATATTTGCAACTAGCTGATCCCTCTAGATCGCTTCCTCTCAACATTTCAGCTAGCCATAAAATCTGACAATCGCAAACCAAAGAATTGTGATCTAGGCGCAAACTTACTAAATTTGGCAAATTGTCGAACGCCCCTTGAGGAATGCGTTTCAGTCTGTTGTGGTAGAGGTACCTAGAATATAACCGGAACTTATCACCCGGTATATATGATCTACTTTGAAAACAAAGTGTTTCTATTTTGGTTCTATAATGAAGTCATTATGAAACGCAAATGCGTATCGAAATCGTCTCTATTTCGATACGCATTTTTTATTATTCGGAGATTGGTACAATCGAACTGTCAAATGAAAGTCAGAAGAGTTAGGCCCAGTAATTTGTGTTACTTACAATCTATTCAGAGAAGGGAGGTTGGAAAATGTTCCTTGCTCGAATTCTTCCAGGTGATTTTTTTGTAAATATCTGAAAATGTTCATTCAAATTCAGATATATATGAGGAAGAGATCAAAATTAACAAGTAAATGTTGAAAATAGTCAGTGTTGATACTCACAATCTCTCTAGTCGAGTCATATTTTGGAAAACTCTAGGATCAATGTATTCTATCCTGTTGTCATATAGATAAATATTTTGCACGTGAAGCAGTCCCTCGAAAGTGCCGTATTTCAAGGAATGCAACAAGTTATTGTTAAGTAATAGGGATATTATATGTATGTTTTTCTTGAAAGTTCCAGGTTTGACTTGTTTTATTTTATTGAATCGAAGATCTCTGAAACAAAAACAATTAGAAGTTTTAAGAAATATAGAGACGTTGAAGAATTTTACAAGAATTGTTTTTTAAAAGATGGATCGGAAATCGTAGCCAGAGGGTTTCGTGCTAAGGGATCACCAGGTCTTCATAATAGATACCCTGGGTTAAGTTCTTGCATAATCAATTGTGACACCAAACAAAACTCTTTTCCCTCGGCAGCTGGTTGAATTTTTTCGATGTCTCAGATGACTTTGCGGAGATTATATTTTTTTTGATTTTGTCGATGGTTGCCTTTAAAAGAAAGTGTTACTCATTCCCGATTGATGATCGCAAAGAATGGGATGAGGTCACACGGAACTAATTGAATAAACTCATTTGTTTCAAATGTTGATTTGAACAATAGAGCGGGATGTTCTGATAAAGACATGTTGCTATATAATTTTTGAGAAAAACATCAGCAACGCTGCACTGTTAAAAATATTATCAAAGAATTGAGCATACTCCGTGAAGTACTGAATTTGTTTTGTTCATCTTGGTATAATGCTTGTAAATTGTCTACCAATATATGCGCTGTAACCACTCAATCCAAATTTATTAGTGTACGCTGATGAATCTGAAAATAACGTACTCTTTGTATTATTTATAGACTTCCTTTTGAAATCAAACGATTAGTAATGCAAATTGAATTAGAAGACCACATATCATTGATGGGTTTGTAGCTTGGCTCCAGATGGTCTAATGAATGACTGGGGAATTCGTTTTCCAATTTTTGAAAATTCCGATACATATCCCTCTGTCAGTTCTGTGTGCTGCTTTTTTGTATGAAATAAATAGAGGTACAATTAATGTCTTTTCAATTTACGCTCTATCCATTCCACAATCGTATGTAGTCCATACGTAGGTGGGATTTCTATGTCTTTCCTGCTTCATATCTGGACCAAGGCAAACAAATTGTTGGCGATAAATCGTATGTATGATTGAAGATTGAAGTTCCAAGCACAATTTTGATAAGATATCTAGTCGGCTGAATGTTTCATATGAGCGTTATTTTCAAAAATTCCGTTGATCTATCTGGTTATCGATTATCCTAGCCGTGCCTAGCCCTATATAGGTAGAATTTTCTGAGTATTTGATTCAATTTGCCTCAAAATTTTCAACGAAAACGAAGACATTCGAACACGTATTCATCCCTTGGTGTGCTTTTATTTCGAACATGAACAGTAAATGCCATTGAACAGATGTAGATAATTAGGTATTATTTTATATTTCTCATCCGTTTATACATATATATGTTCACTACAGACGAATGTGTGGACATTTGTGTTAATGCTGAATAACAAAAAATGAAGCAGCTGTGATGCTGAATATTAAATAACGAATTCCTTGAAATTAATTGCCATTTGATATGCAAAAAAATGATGTGTATCATGTTTCTCAAAATAAATGAGGTTTTCGAATGAGGTTGAATTATCACTGAGAATTATAGCTATTAATGTAAGGAGATTATTATATGCGATTTATAATAGTCGAGAACATTGCTAGGTTACGAGGCGTCAGCCGAGTCAACCGCAATGTCCGAGATGGTGTTAAATCGCTAATAATCGAGTTGCATTCAAAGATTTATCGTACCTATCATTGACAACGGCGATGTTGAAATAAATGAATATTATTTGATATCTAACATATTATGCTCTCGTAACTGACATAAATTATGGTCCCTAACTAATGTATATAAGTAACGAATTAGTTCTGGTACGTTTATGACAATATTCAATCATACGCCGATGAAGTAATTAAAGTTCATCAGTTAAACATCAATTGATATGTTACATTTCCACGACGAATTACTGATGTATACCAATAATATTTCGATTAAACATTGTCAGCTTCATCAAACCTTGAGACGAATGCATGAGGATATAACATAAAGCTCTCGTGCCACCGTAAAAAAATTCGAATCAATCATTATTCAAGGGTCGTTTATACTTTTTCTAAAAATCACACCGACAAACTACAACCACCATACCCTTAAAAAACTATATTTTCATTTTCAAAATATTTTACGGTCGAATTTTTTTGCCCTATTCAGTTCAAAATTGCGAAGTGAAGTGACAACAATTCAACTTACAAAGCAGTTGTTTGCACCGGGGTCTTCGGTACTTCAGTCAGATCCTGCCTCATGCATCTCACTGTGCTCTTCAAACAAGTGCATTTGGACGGGCATCTAGAAAAATCTGAACCATGCCTTGGATGCTCTTCATTCAGCCTATTCGCATTTCCATAAACGAAAAGTAACAAGAAAAGCAAGAAATATGAACTCTGCATTGTCACTCACTCTGTGAATCAACTAAGAAATTGTTCTATTCGAACATCATGAGATGCCGCGCGAGTGGAGACTGAAAGGACTGAAAATTCAGACACCAGATAACTTCAGAGGTCTGTCGTCAGTGATCTGCATGAACAAAAACGCGGTTCTCGAGCAGATGCTGACTGGCCGAAAAAAACTATGTATCTATCTATAAATAAGCAGACAGGCGTCTGTTATACAAGAATAATAATTGACAGTATACCGGGTGTTTCTCAAAAGCGGCTCAACGTCTATTTTTTTCAAGTGAAATTCGGATTTTTGTGTGTGCATGGGTTCAATTTTTGACGTATTCGTATCATCATAAAATTTTCCTTTTACAAAATCGTGATTATTATTACATCGATTATGTGGTACCAAAATGTTCACATGGAGATGCCCTTTTTACTTTTCAGATATCGTAATGAGCCACCATTGTTCCTTTTGAAAAAATTGAGTAAACATAATGTATTTTACGATTTTGTAAACTTTAAACAACAAATGAACCTAAAGTGATACAAAAGAATTGAATTCTTTGAAAAATGCATGTTTATGTACCATACTCAAGATGGATATTCCACCTTTACAAATTTCACTTGCTTATCTGCGGTAGAGAATCACCCTGTAGATATTTGTTGATAGCAGTAGATCTCAGATTTTGGCGGAGGAACAATGATGGATCCGCCAAAAAGATCTAAAAGTGCCGTGGAGAGGCAACATGAGACAAAAGAACAGAAGAAGACAGACAGATTTGTTTGAGTGATTGAGGTTATGTTATGTTTCGGTTAATCAAAAAAAGTTAACAATTTTTTAAAATACAAAATGATAGATTTCATATCATTAAAATGAGATTATATACAGCTGTACAACTATGTATTTTAATATCCATTGCTTTATTGATTTTTTACCTCTACAGTATTAGATTATTGAATAACAGTGAAAACTACATTGAAGAATTTCAAGAAATTAGGGAAGTCACCACAGAAAGAATAACTTTCAAGAAGTAATAATAATTAATATGTATATTTAGATTCGAAGAAATTTTTTTTGAAATGTTATAATTCCAGAAATGAAATTGTTGTTGCTGTTGTTGCCTGTGGGGACAGGCTACAAGAAACCCTCAACATGCTAAAGTCTGCATTGATGTTCAGTAAGCAGAAACTTAATTTCATTGTTGTAGCTGAAGATAGACTCATAGAAAGCTTCAAGGAAAAGGTATCAAGGCAATTTTACTCTTATTAAAAGATGATACTCATCTGCTGAAATATTTATTATATATTTTTTAGTTGGGAGAATGGAGAGCCTTTTTGAACAATGGATTCACATTCAGAATTTTGCCTTTAACATTTCCATCAGATAACCCCTTGGAATGGAAAAAACTTTTCAAACCCTGTGCTGCCCAAAGACTATTCTTGCCAGTAAGTTATAGTAATAAAACATTACTCTATTGTGATCTTGCCCATTAACTTTTTTCTTTTCATAATCCTGTGAAGAAAGTGTGGAGTTCAAATACATGTATTGCCTATTTTTATGGATATTGTTTCAGGATCTCAATGATTCATTCACTTTTTGATTCATTCCAATTAAAATATCTCAACATAGATGTTTACTATTCATTCATCTAAAAACTGAAAAACCTTGTATCAATATGTGTCCTCTATTTTTTAGAATTTATTAGAGAATGTAGACTCCATTTTATACATGGATACAGATACTTTATTTCTGACTCCTGTGGAGACAGTCTGGGAACATTTCAATGCATTCAATTCTAGTCAGATGGCTGCTTTGGCCCCAGAACATGAAGATCCAAATGTTGGATGGTATAACAGATTTGCTAAACATCCTTATTATGGAAAATTAGGTAAGTGAGACCTTGCCAATTTACCACTTTCACCAATTTCAGAGGGTTGGCAAGATCTTCATTAATTGTTGTTCATCAGAATATTCATGTTTTCAGTTTTAATTGAAAACAATAGATGTTATGAAAATGTGTCTTTGATTTCAGGTGTTAATTCAGGTGTGATGTTAATGAATCTAACTAGGATGAGAACATTCAAATGGAAAGAATATGTTGTGCCAATTTACAGAAAATTCAAACATCAAATCACCTGGGGAGATCAGGATATAATAAATATTATATTTCATTATCACCCTGGTGAGTATTAACCATTGAAGATTGAATGAAATGGTTCAGTGTTGCATTTGAAAATACTTAGTATACCTAATAAATTCACTCATGCATTGTTACATTATTTCTTGTGAATATCCTTTTGTTTCAGATAAGTTATATGTCTATTCATGCAGATTCAATTATCGGCCAGATCATTGCATGTATACCAGTGTATGTAGACCTGCAGAAGCACAAGGTGTTGCTGTTATCCATGGTTCCAGGGGATTTTTCCATTCAGAAAAGCAGCCCATTTTTCAAGCTGTTTACAAAGCATTCGATGAAGTATGTCAGTTTGAAAATTAATGAACACTTATAATATGTAAACATTTTCAGTTTTCCTTGGGTGGTGACATTTATAGGGAGTTCTACCAACCTTTGGAGGTTTATTTAGAAGAAGCCCAAAACAACAACTGTGGGAATGTGAAAGATATTTTTTTAAGAAATTTAAGGAAGTATATGGACCTTGAATTTGATAATACATGAATCATGAATATTTTTCTCAAGAATTGTTAATGAGATGTTTTTGTGAAAGAGCATTTTGCTTTAAAATTGTGATAGTTGATAATAGTGTATTAATTCTCATATTATTTTTTTGTACCTGTGAAGTTATTTGAAGAAGTGTTTTTTAGAAATACTTCATATGATCTGAAAGAAAAATCGAATTTCAACAATATTTTTTATTTCACATAATCAAAAACATGTTGAGATACTGAATTACTGGTGATATTTTCGACTAACCATGTATTATAAGTCTAAAATTTATTTCATTGGTGCAATATTTTGGTCAAGTAGAATGATAAATGTATGGATATTTTTGTAATCTTAGTCTCAGTTACTAAAGTAATGAATTTTGATGTAATATATTTGTTTCATTTAGAGTCTGGTAATCTCATAGCATACCTATGTGAAATATTTGTATAAACGGTTGTAAAAATAAATGTTCTATAATCAAAAAAGGTTTTATGGGAGACAAAGACCAAAAAATATCTCATAATTTAATATGTAATAATAAACATACAAAATTTAAATAGTCAAACAAAACTTTGACCAACTAAACACATATATTTGGAAGATACTCAAATGAATATATCTCAGATTATCAAACATCACTTTTGTCAACATTTATAAAAAGTTGCTTTTACTTAAAAAATACACAAAACTAAGTAATGTTTGTTGTAGTAACTAATAAACTAATATATAAGAACTACTCATTTCATATCTTTGGGAATACCCAAACTATTTCATAAAAATACATCTCTGAAGAAAACCTATAAATAATGAAGATTTCATCACTACACCTTACTTTTCTCAACAACCTGATCTAATGGTCTTAGGATTATCTGCACTATATTCATTTCCAACAAATATTCAAGCAGAAGACATAATCATACAGTTAACAGACTGCTGGTTTTAACTTTTGTAATCATTTTGTTCCGAGTGCCCAGCATTGGCAAATGCCTCAATATGACTTTTCCAACCAAAACATAATGGTCTCATTAATCTTAAGCACTTTCAAATATAAAGCAGAGAACGTGATGTAATTTCTAATATTTTTGTTCCTCATCATGATGATTTTATATTACTTCTTATGCATTTATTTTTCAACTTGGGCAATATTTAACTTGGCATACATATGCCTTTTTTTTGGAAATATCAGTTGATCAGCTTACATCTACATTTTCAAATGATATCAAAATGCATGATTAGATCTTTGCTTGCATTGCCAGAAGAAATGGAATTTTTTTTCAAATCTTGTTATCCTTTCAGTCAATTTGGATTTTTAATACTCAGTAGACAATACAGACTACACAATAATTTGATTCTTGATTGAAACTTATTAATGAAACCTATTTTTATGAAACAGAATACAAATGACACCTCACATGATTGCACACCAACTTTTTTCTCCTGCATTTCTATCAGTAGCTATTCCTTCTTCATACTGCATGCCACTCCTGTTGTCCTTGTAACCCAATAATTTAGGGGTACTTGATGGCAATTCTGACTTAAACTTATTCCTGAAATTACTGAAGGGGCTTGAAAACAACCCAGACACGTCGCCCTTGAATTTTTTCGTTTCTTCTGGGGTGACGCTACGATCTTTCCGTTTCACACCGGTCCTAACATTTTCAATGGAATCGTGATTCTGCATGTTCAAGTCAGATCTTTCATGAGCATTCTGGAAGACTAATCTTCTGTAGTCGTTTCTTATGGGTCGTCTTGAGGACAAGCCGCGCAGAGTTTCAGTCATAGATCGTTCCCTGACCACATTCAAGTAGCTGGAATCCTCTGGTACAGAATTGTTTTTTTCCATGTAGTCAAGACGGGTGCAATCACCGCCCACCTCGGCTTTAGTTGAAGAATATGTCGTGTCGATGACGTCACTGCTATTTGTTTCGACCTTGGGAGCTTCTAACTTGGGTTCTTCTGTGGTTTCATTTTCCAATTGCTGATCTGGTTCTGCAAGTTTGGGAGTTTTTGGTGTGGGAATATTCCTTGTCTGAGATCTGCGAGTGTTGCACCTGGAGATAACTGGTGAACCTTTTCCGGATTCAAGGTCTGAGTTTTCGTCAAATTGTAACTCTGGGTCAGGTTCGTCACTTATGACTAGGGGTTCCATCTCAACAGAATCCTGTGGGTCCACCACCTGATCCACTGGCTGTTTTGACGTTTTGCCTTTTTTGGTACTGGCAGCTTTCTTTGGACTGACAACCTTCTCTGGAGATTCTTTTTCTGATGCAACTCCTTTTTCTTCTTGCACCTCTACTTCCTCATCTATGACTATTGTTTCTACATCAATGTCATTCTTGTCCTGTCTTGACGTTTTGCCTTTTTTGGTACTGGCTGCTTTCTTTGGACTGACAACCTTCTCTGGAGATTCTTTTTCTGATGCAACTCCTTTTTCTTCTTGTACCTCTACTTCCTCATCTATGACTATAGTTTCTACATCGATGTCATTCTTGTCCTCATCTTCAAAGACTTTGTTTTCAATTGAAGATTCTTTGGAACCATTTTCTTTAGGATTTCCATTCTCATGAATAGCTTCTGTGACAGTAAACTCTTCATCCAATTTTGTGAGTGTTATTTGCAAAGTTTTAGAATCATCTGCCTTTGTTTGGGGGGTTTGGGATCGGCTTCTCCTTCTTTTGGACCTTGTTTGTATTTTCTGTTCATTTTTAGGCGAGTTGCTATTTTCCTTAGTGGAAACTATTGGGCTTGTTTCCTGCTTCTCGGCAAGATTTTCTTGAGGCAATTGAGAATCCATGTGGCTCATGTCTGAAAGAGCATATTAATATAATCATCAAATATTGAGCCTATAAAATTCAAGTCTGATTTACTGTTTAGAGCGAGAGGTTTAGAGTGATTGGTAACAGCAAGTGAGATCATTAGATATCTTCGAAATTCACTATGCAATTTCAATTGATTTGGAAATATAGCTCTGAAATAATGTGAACTCATGTGAAGTTGGCGCAGGCTTTTTTAGAAAACAATTATTTTTTTGGAGTTCTGTGTAGATTTCATATAGTTCTAGAGTTCCCGACTGAAATTTTTAATAGTTCCGGCAAATTATGGATTTAGATCAAAAAAATAAAATTTGGGCGCCAACTTCACGCAGCGCCGTTTTTTTTTCGAAAAATGAGTTCTGATTAGTTTTTGTTGTGTATTTGGGAGAGTTCTAGAGTTCTTGATTGTTTTCAATAATAAATAAAAAATACACTTTTGAACAGAGTTCTGAGTAGCGCTCGACGAGTTCTACAAAATAGTTCAATTGCATTTTCGTGAAAAAGTTATACTTTTCAAGTTATCGGCCATAATATGGTGCAACTTTCGAATTTGATTTGCGATGGAATAAAGAAAAATAAAAGAATTGTAACAGTTCTGAGAAGAGTTCTGAGTATCGCTCGACGATTTCTACAAAATATCCCAACTGTTCAAATTTTTCCCTTGTGTTTTCGGTATTTTATCAAAAGTGAAGTTGGAAAACCTTATTTAGTCGATAAATCGAAAAGTATCAGTTTTTCACAAAAATGCAGTTGGGATATTTTGTAGAACTCGTCGAGCGCTACTCAGAACTCCTCTCAGAACTGTTCAAATTTGTCCCTTGTGTTTTCGGTATTTTATCAAAAGTGAAGTTGGAAAACCTTATTTAGTCGATCAATCGAAAAGTATCAGTTTTTCACAAAAATGCTGTTGGGATATTTTGTAGAACTCGTCGAGCGCTACTCAGAACTCTGTTCAAAAGTGTATTTTTTTTTTTTCGAAATTTTTGCAGAAACAATTTTTTTCATTAACTCATCCAATTCACCAGAACTATTATTGAAAACAATCAAGAACTCCCGAACTCCCCCAAATACACAACAAAAACTAATCAGAACTCAATTTTCGAAAAAAAAAACGGCGCTGCGTGAAGTTGGCGCCCAAATTTTATTTTTTTGATCTAAATTCATAATTTGCCGGAACTATTAAAAATTTCAGTCAGGAACTCTAGAACTATATGAAATCTACACAGAACTCCAAAAAAATAATTGTTTTCTAAAAAAGTCGGCGCCAACTTCACATGAGTGTAATGTGATCTCAAAAAATATTAGTTTGAAAAGTGCTTTTAGACAGGGTGTTTAGATCTCTTGAATTTTGCTAGATATTTTGCCGATTTAAACAGAGGGTAACTTCTCAGTGGAGATCATATACAAATTGCATACTTTTTATTTCTGAAAAAAAAAATTCAGAAGAGATACAACGAAAATAACAATACAAAATTGTCTCGAAAATTGTGAAGCAAAACATTTCATTTCATTCAAAAATATCTGTATAATTTAGGTATACATATCACATTTTTTTTCATTCAGTGTCCGATATTCTTGTATGGCTCACTGTATATAGGGTGGTCCAAAATCGATGGCCTATTAGACATTTCTGGAGATAGAGTTCGACTCTTTTGATAACCAATTCTGCTCAATAGATCTATATTTTCAGCACTGCGATGTTGCCGTTTATATTAAAAAATTACAGCAGCTTTGATATTTCAAATAGGACACCCCTCCTTGCATACTTGGGGTCTATATGAAATGATTACATAGATATAGGGTGTGAAAAATCGAAATATTTCAACTTTAGGAAATTTTTATGTCAATACTACTCATTATTCATCTCAAGTTTTTCTTTACTACCTACTGACATTTAATTGAAACAAATACAGGGTGGTCCAAATTGGAACTTCAGATAGGAAACACATTTTTTTTTAAGTAAGAGAAAAAAATAATCGACATATTAGGAGCTGTTTTTTTGCGAAATAAAATGCCGTAAACCCTCGCGAAAACCGCACGTCGATATCTTGATCCATTCAAAAGAAACATTTTTTTGATTTGGCACATTTTTTATCCACCCCCATAACTCATTTACTTATGACAATATATCTTCTTACTTAACAACCAATTAGTGGATTTCAAATTTTGAAATTCAGCCAACCAGAAGGGTGAATTTTGTGTTTTTAATAGCAGAAATTTGGGATGTCAAATATAGTACATTTTTTAGACAAATCTCCGAAAATACTTGAGACCGCCGCGTTTTGACTTCATTTTCGTGATCAGAAGGTCAAAATATGTATGTTCCACCAACAATTTTTTTCGAATTCATTGGAGTGCGATAAACGAAGATTTGCCGAAAAAACATAAATCTGATAAGACACAATTTTTTGGGACATATTGTGTATTTTGAAATAATTTTAAAATTTTTCCTTCATCAATACACATGCTACTAAAGTGACAATAACGAGTGTGGATAATTTGCTGACCAAAAAATAATCCTGCCAATCCGAACCTTGGAAGATATATAACCAAGTGAAACTCCAAATCTGAGTTGTGTTTGATGAGGTGTTCGTGCCACCGTAAGAAAATATCGAATCAACCCCCTCGCAAGGGTAGATTATACTTGTAATTTTTCTTAAAACTTTGCTGACCGGGGGTATCCAGTGAAGATATTTCATTGAAACAGTAGATTATGACTGCTGAAAACATACTCTTCATGCCACCATAGTGAAAATCCGAATCAACCCCCTCGCAAGGGTAGTTTATACCTGTGATTTTCCTTAAAACCTTGCTGACAGGGGGTTTATAGTGTGAATAGTGCAGTGAAACAGTAGACTATGATTGCTCAAATCATACCCTCCATGCCACCATAGTGAAAATCCGAATCAACCCCCTCGCAAGGGTAGTTTATACTTGTGATTTTCCTTGAAACTTTGCTGACTGGGGGTTTCTAGTGGAGATATCGCAGTGAAACAGTAGATTGTAATTGCTCAAACCACAATCTTCAAGCCACCATAGTAAAAATTTGAATCAACCCCCTCGCAAGGGTAGTTTATACGTGTGATTTTCCTTAAAACCTTGCTGACAGGGGGTTTATAGTGTGAATATTGCAGTGAAACAATAGATTACGATTGCTCAAACCATACTCTTCATGCCACCATAGTGAAAATCCGAATCAACCCCTTCTCAAGGGTAGTTTATACCTGTAATTTTTCATAAAACTTTGCTGACCGGGGGTATCCTGTGAAGATATTTCATTGAAACAGTAGATTATGATTGCTTAATACATACTCTTTATGCCACCATAGTGGAAATCTGAATCAACCCCCTCGCAAGGGTAGTTTATATCTGTGATTTTCCTCAAAACCTTGCTGACAGGGGGTTTCTAGTGTGAATATTGCAGTGAAACAATAGATTACGATTGCTCAAACCATACTCTTTATGCCACCATAGTGAAAATCCGAATCAACCCCCTCGCAAGGGTAGTTTATATCTGTGATTTTCCTCAAAACCTTGCTGACAGGGGGTATCCAGTGAAGATATTTCATTGAAACAGTAGATTATGATTGCTAAAAACATACTCTTCATGCCACCATAGTATAAGTTTGGATCAACCCCCTCGCAAGGGTAGTTTATACGTGTGATTTTTCTGAAAACCTTGCTGACAGGGGGTTTCTAGTGTGAATATTGCAGTGAAACAATAGATTATGATTGCTCAAACCATACTCTTCATGCCACCATAGTGAAAATCCGAATCAACCCCCTCGCAAGGGTAGTTCATACCTGTGATTTTCCTTAAAACTTTGCTGACCGGGGGTATCCTGTGAAGATATTTCACACTAGAAACATTTCACACTAGAAACCCCCTGTCGGCAAGATTTTAAGGAAAATCACACGTATAAACTACCCTTGCGAGGGGGTTGATTCATATTTTCACTATGGTGGCATGAAGAGTATGGTTTGAGCAATCATAATCTATTATTTCACTGCAATATTTACAGTGGAAACCCCCTTTCAGCAAGGTTTTAAGGAAAATCACACGTATAAACTACCCTTGCGAGGGGGTATGGTTTGATAGCAATCACAATCTACTGTTTCACTGCGATATCTGCACTAGAAACTCCCAGCCAGCAGTTTCAAGGAAAATCACAAGTATAAACTACCCTTGCGAGGGGGTTGATTCATATTTTCACTATGGTGGCATGAAGAGTATGTATTTGCAATAATAATCTACTGTTTCAATGGAATATATTCAGTGGATACCCCCGGTCAGCCAAATTTTAAGAAAAATCACAGGTATGAACTACCCTTGCGAGGGGGTTGATTCGGATTTTCATTATGGTGGCATGAAGAACATGGTTCGAGCAATGATAATCTTTAGTTTCACTGCAATATTCACACTATCAACCCCCCTGTCAGCAGGGTTTTAAGGAAAATCACAGGTATAAACTACCCTTGCGAGGGGGTTAATTCGGATTTTCACTATGTTGGCATGAAGAGTATGGTTTGAGCAATCACAATCTACTGTTTCACTGCAATATCTGCACTAGAAACCCCAGTCAGCATAGTTTTAAGGAAAATCACAAGTATAAACTACCCTTGTGAGGGGGTTGATTCAGATTTTTTTATGGTGGCACGAAGTATCCGCATCGAACAACCATAATATGATGTTTCAGTGGAATATTTCAACTGGAAACCCTCGGTCAGCAATGTTTTTAGAAAAATCACAAGTATAAACTACCCCCGTATGGGGGTGTATTCAAATTTTTGTTATGGTGGCAAGATGGTATTTCTTCATAGATATCTGTTTTGTATTATGAGCCCGATATTCGCAGTAGAAGTTTGAAATCTAATGGAATATTCTATTCTGGTCAGCAAAATACTTTTTCCCGACAATAACTTCAAAAGTTAAATCTCCGTCGCGCTAGTCCTGAGCCACCCTGTATCAAAGAATATCTACGCTTATACGACCTGTATATACATATATATTTTTTATTTATTTTTACCCTAGGAAGGGTACATCTAGAGCTTCTTCTCTAATTAGCTGAGAGCTGAGATATATTAGAACTTCTGGTAGTCCTCATTCTATTTAAAGATCTAAACTAGATTGTATACATTCTTGGGACTCCAGATAAAGCTGGTTACCTACTTCATCTTCACAGTAGAATCGCAGAGAAGTAAAATCGAGTACACTTGAAGTAATTTCCACATGAGAAGGAACCACTTTTCGAATACAATTGACCAAAGCCAAATTATTATACGGGAGGGAAGCTAATAAGGAGTGTCACGTTGTTTATGTTTGATGAAGCACAACGGTAATTTCAAAGGAAGAAGCAATGAATGGCTTTTCGGAATGACAATGAAATACATATTAACGGATCTTTATTATTATTTATATTACAATATGGATTTCACGGAAGAAAATATCGAAACAAGTTTATTTCCCGGTTTAATGAATTTTAGAAGCCTTGATGGCTTGCAATAAGATAAGCGTGATGTGATATCAGTAGACCACATATAATTCAAATCACTTACCGTTGAACAGCTTCAAGAACTAATATAAACCAGTATTAGATTATAGACGAACATTCCCTGTCAAAATAGTTTTGAAACAAAATTTTGCATAAATTTTCGGTAAACAAAACACAGACAGTCAACAAGCAAGCAAACAGCACAACGACAACGCAGAACCACTCGGACTCGCAGACGCACTGTGCGCACAATGTCAATTTCTTGAAGTGCTCACTACTGTCAGTGTCACTCATATGTTACACTCTGAAAAGTTACTGCAGACTGTGCAGAGTGCAGTACAGTGCCCATGCCTCAAAGATTCTTGCCAGAAATGTCAGATATCCCAAAGAACCACGTAGACGTAGAACCTTGCGTAGAATCGTATGGGTTTGATTGGGTCTTGTCTCATGTGGTGAAAGTACCATAAGCACGTAAATTCGTAAAATCCATGTAAAATTACAAGTATAATAATTTTTATAGGTTATTCCTATGAAAAAGAGAAATTGTGAAATTCTGAAATTGTAAAAATTCTATTTGTATTTCGAGATTTGGAGTGATTTCGATATGGGAACGTGTAGTGAGTACATAAAAAGAATTTTTCCAACCATAGATGATGATCTGAAGCAATACGTCGAAGGTACATTAATTCTGAGTTTCTGCAAGTGCTTGTAATTATAATGAACAAAAATTCACAGGTGTATTGGAGAACGGTGCTGATGACTTCGAAGACACTGATGAAGTATATGAAGCTGTCGGAGAAGTTTTACAAGAAGTTTCAGCTGATAAAAGTGAGGAAGATATACGGTGAGTATAGTCAATTCCTATCAAAAGGGGTACAGAGAAAATAAGTTAAATTTTCCATATGTGAACAACAATTTGGGCATGAATCTACCAGAAAAAATATTTTTAGGCTCATATGTGGGAAATTGCTAGAATTAATGAAACCCAATCAGACCAGAACTAACAATGGCCATATGAAAATATTGAATGCTCCTGTACATTTAGGTTCAATGGTTGACAACAGTGATACTATTGAAGAAATAAAAAGTATTTGGGTGGTCCAAAGAGATGATTCTCTTGTGAGTATGCAAATATGTTCTTAACATCATCAGGCATTGAATTTCAATTGATTATATGTTTCATCTTAACCAAAAATTGCAATTTTCAGAAAGTGGATTCAAGAAAACTAGAAAAAGCTCAAGCTAAACTGCAAGAAAAACAGGATAAAAGGACTAAAGAAGTGAAGTATGTTGCTCCTCCAAAGTTGCAAACTGCTTCAGCCTCTCAAGTTACCAGCAAAAAGGAAAGCAAACTGGAAGCTAAAGGAAATAATAGAACTCAGGATATTAGAATAGAGAATTTTGATGTTGCTTATGGAGACAGGTTAGTTCTTGATTTATCCATTTCTTCAGTATAAGTACTTTGTAATATATATATATACTTTCAACAAAAATGTATGAAACTCATTGTGAAAAAAATAGCACTAAATATCTTGTTATAGAAGTTGTCATTTCCATTACTACTTGCTTTATTTTCTATTGCTGATTTGTTTCTTCAGGGTTCTTCTTCAAGGGGCAGATATGACATTAGCTTGTGGAAGAAGATATGGTTTAGTGGGGAGAAATGGTTTAGGAAAAAGTACCATGTTGAGAATGATATCTGGTGGTCAATTGAGAATACCTTCACACATATCTATCCTTCATGTTGAACAAGAAGTGAGTTTAATATTTTTTCAGCATTACATGCAGAAAAAGTTATCAAATATCAATAAGAATGAATGCTTTAATGATACAATTTTACAACTTCTTCATTGAAACAGGTAGTATTTGAAATTGAAAAAGGTTATTTTAACTTGCAGTGAAAATGAATTTTCTCAATTTCAACATCAACCTAAGCTTGATTGGTCTGAAAATTCCTTGTGACTTTTTTTCATAATTATATCCTGTAGGTTGTTGGGGATGAAACACTAGCTTTAGACAGTGTTCTAGAATGTGACCTTGTCAGAGAAGAACTATTGAAAAAAGAGAAAGAAATTAGTGCCTCTATTAATGCTGGGTAAGTTCAGGTTTATTGAATTTATTTGAGAAGGAAACAAAGTAGTATTTATATACATTGAAGTGTTAGAAGCTGGTGAGTAATATAATTTTTAGGAGAAGAATTCAGAATATTGTAGACTACAGGAATCAAATTATGGTCCTGAATTATGAAATCTGTAATATTTTCAAGAAATGAAGATATGAGTGGGTAAAAAATTGCTATTGGAAGATTTTTTTTTGCGAATGATGATCCCTCTTATGAGTCCATGTACCATCTTAAAGACTCACTAGAGATCAAAATAATACATGGACATATCTAAAGATATGTACTACTAATTTTTTGTATATGATTGTATATGATAATTTCAGATCTGCAGATCCTGATTTGAACAGCCAACTCACAGAGGTATATACGCAACTGCAGAACATTGAAGCAGATAAGGCTCCTGCAAAGGCATCCATCATACTGTATGGTTTAGGATTCAGCCCTGATATGCAACAGAGAGCAACAAAAACCTTCTCTGGTGGCTGGAGAATGAGACTTGCATTAGCTCGAGCTCTATTTTCAAGGTATTTTGATCAATTAATTGACCTATTTATCCCTATTTCACTAGTTTACAATTGATTTCATCAAAAATCTTTTAGGCCAGATCTTTTGTTGCTTGATGAACCCACTAACATGTTGGACATCAAAGCAATCATATGGCTGGAAAACTATCTACAAAATTGGCCTACCACTCTGCTGGTAGTTTCTCATGACAGGAATTTCTTGGATGCAGTGCCGACTGACATTTTACATCTTCATTCCCAAAGGATAGACTCCTATAGGTGAGTAAGAAATTAATACACTTCAAATTCCAAAACAGCTTTCAACTAAATCATTAGTATATCTACTACGAATACGAATACTAGGAATAATTGCAGAACAGGTGAATAAATGAATAGAAACCCCAAAAAAGCCGAAGGGAGCTTGACTATGGGTAATTCTTCATTTTTTAAACTTGCAAGCCTGCTTCAAGGCATGTAGGTACTGCAATTCCAAAAACAAATATGCATGGTATACTATAACTATAATTAGAATTCACTTAAAATACAGATGAAGAGCAAATAATAATAACAGATTAAAAATAAATACCTATACGTTAAAATTGAAATTAAAATCTTTATAAGTATAAATTTAATGTATGAATGATTTTCGATAGACTTTGTCATTCATGGATCAACTATTTCTTGGAATAGTTGTCTATCGTTTGATAAAACCCATTTTTTAATTTATTTTAAAGACATTAATTGAGTTTATATTTCTCAGCTCCATCGGCAAGAAGTTTCTCAGTTTAGTACCAATAAAAACAAAGTATCGTTGACCAATTGCTTTCCAGGCTCTAGGTAGTGCGTTATTCGCCTTTATTTTAGAACGAGTATTATAATCATGATTGATTGGGCTCATGTAGTTTGACTTGTATAAAAATAAATATACAGTTCGGCAGTATAATTGTCTGATATCCATTATACTTCCTTCTTTATACAGCAAGTCCGAGGAATACATAAACGGTTTCCTAAAGATAATTCTCAGGAATCTCTTTTGAATTACTTCTATGCAATTCATTACTGATTTTCTGAGTCCTCCCCAGCCTATGATACCGTATTGTATGATTGATTCGACCAACGACTTACTGATAAAACTGTTTTCAGTTGGTGAAACTTGAATACAACTTTCCTCAACTTCTTAACAATCTCTTGTGCATGAACATCCCACTTGAGAAATGAATCTATATCGATTCCTAGATATCGAACTATTTCAAATATACCGATATTGAAATTGTTTACTTTGATATTATTATAATCTGGTAAATATTTTTCGTATGAGGTGACAGGTAAAATTTTGTTTTTTTTAACGTTTACCGTTAGTTTATTCTTACGTAGTTCGTATTTCCTGTTACTTTGGTTGAGAAAGACTTCAACACTTTCTGAAAAATAGTGCTATGAAAAATTTTAAAAATACTGAATTAATCACCTATATCAATAATTTGTTTAGGGGAAATTATGAACAGTTTGAGAGAACAAAAACGGAAAAACTGAAAAATCAACAAAGAGAATATGAAGCACAAATGCAACAGAGGCAGCATGTACAAGAGTTCATTGACCGCTTCAGGTTCAATGCGAATAGGGCAGCGCTGGTGCAGTCCAAAATAAAAATGTTGGAGAAACTGTGAGTATAGATTAACAAACTGAAATTGACAAGCAAAAATCCTGAACCATAATATTCAGATTGTCTAAATCCAGAATTGTTTCAGACCTGAATTGAAGCCTATTATTAAAGAAGTTGAGGTTGTACTGAAATTACCAGATACAGAGCCTCTGTCACCTCCTATTCTACAAATCAATGAGGTTATGTTTAGGTACAATGATGAACGTGTGATATTTAGTAATGTGAATCTTGGTGCTACTATGGATTCGAGAATATGTATTGTAAGTTGATTTTTTTTAAATGTCTACAGTGGAAGGGATCTTTACATTTTATTCATTTTTCCATTATTTTTTCTCGTTCAGTACATTGAAAAGTTGGGAATTTGAATTATTGATTGAATTAGATGATCACAATGTTCACCAAATGTCGTTAAGAATTTAAAGTCCACATAGTAGGTACTTATAACTTTTTTGGGGTAAAAATTATTCAAAGAGACAACAGATTTGGATCAATATAAAATTTTTAGGTTGGTGATAATGGTGCTGGTAAAACCACATTGTTGAAAATTATTATGGGCATCTTATATCCCACATCAGGTATGAGAAACGTCCATAGGAATTTGAAATTCGGATATTTCAGTCAGCACCATGTAGATCAACTAGATATGAATGTCAATTCTGTGGAACTACTGCAGCAAGAATACCCTGGTAAGTAGGATTTAGAATCATGAGAGGAATCAAAAAATCATGTGATATACCAAGTGTCCCATCGCAAATAACAAAGATGACGCCACTTCCGGAAAAAACGGTTTAGTTCTATCACAGATTAGAGAACCTTGTTCTATATAAATACAAACTGCTTCAACACATGAAAACCTTAGATCAGGAACAAACATTAACAGACAGTACAAAATATTGGAACAATATTCTGTGGTGTGAACGTAGTTTTTCACTTGTTGCGTCACCATAATGCTGGAGGAGCCATAATTAGTTTTTTTTTTCTGGAGTCAAATGTGACCGCACAAAGTGATGAAAAAATGTGATAATTTTTAACTATGAGGAAATAAAAATTTCAATATTTGAAACTTTCTCATTGAAGTGTTACATATTACACACTCAAATTTGGGTATTTTTTTCCTTTCTCAAAATATTAATTGTCAGATAAATTCCTCTATATTTCTTGCTACCTCACTACTCACATCTAGGTATTTTATTTAGTTTGTCACACACCACTAGTTAATGTTGATATCCAGGCTTTCATCACAATTGACAAGTTCAGCCAGCTTTGAGAGAGAAAAAATAATTAAAATATGTCTGCCCTAGTGTTGTCTTTGTCGTCAAGATTGCAACTTTAAATATTGAAAATGTTATGATTGGGACGTAAAAAAGAAGACTTATATAACTTGCATTTAATTTGGTTTCTTTTTCTTGTAGTTTGTTTTCGTTATTCCGATTATTTAGAATGTTTTGTTAACATTGTTAGCTTATTATTCTTGAATGATTCCAAACACATTATAAATGTGTTTTTAGATTTATTCTCTTTTACGTGGCAATCATAACATTTTTGTTATTTTAAGTTGCAATCTTGATGACAAAGACAACACTAGGGCAGACATATGTGTTTTCTCTCGAAGCTGGCTGAACTTGTCAATTTTGTTCATAAAGTAACCAATTTTCCAATTCTGACTTTGTTGCGCCTTCAAGGAAAACCCACGGAAGAATACCGAAGGCAGTTGGGTAGCTTTGGCGTATCGGGAGATCTGGCTCTGCAGACAGTCTCCAGCCTGTCAGGAGGTCAAAAATCCAGGGTAGCATTCGCCAGAATGTGCATGGGAAGGCCCAACTTCCTTGTACTCGATGAACCCACCAATCACTTGGACATTGAAACAATAGAAGCTCTGGGGAAGGCGATACAAAAGTTCACGGTAAATTAATTCGATTTTAGTCCTTTTGAACAGAAAATTCAAGTGTGTGAGGTTTCAGGGAGGTGTTATATTGGTTTCCCACGACGAGAGGCTTATAAGAATGGTGTGCAACGAATTGTGGGTGTGTGGCAATGGGTCAGTAGCCAGCATAGAAGGAGGTTTCGACGAATACAGGAAGATCGTGGAGCAGGAACTAGAAGCGGCAGCAGCTGCTAAATAACATTAACTAATTCGGAATAAATTGAAATTCTAAACTCTGGGATCAATGACCAGTGTTTCATCGATCGATAAGGAATGTTCATTACTTATTGTATGAATGTGCCTGTTTTAGATGACTTGTACTATTTATGAATGTTCTGTTGAATTTATAATATATTCATATTTATAACTCGAGAATTCTCACCTGATAGTCAACCATGAGAGAACCTAGCTGAATCATTTTTAAGTGGATTATAAATGGTAATTATTAACAAATTTTGATAATTTTTCTCAGTCCTGTAAACATTGAATAAATATTTCAGGAATATGATGTCATTTTCATGACTGAGGATCCTAATATCCTATTATACATTGTATTTGGAGGGGCTATCTGTAACTAATGAAGATTTATAAGAATTTGGTTGGAAGTTTGAAATAATTCAAAAGAAAATATTTATTTTCCCTCAAATGTTCTTCATTGTCCAACAAATTCTTTCAAATACTATTTATCATTCAAAACTTGCATTAAGAAATGGAAGAAATACAACCTAGAAAACATGTTTTAGAGAGTACTTTTAATAGAAGACCATAAAAAATTGTATTCCAGTCTCTGAAATGAATAAAAAAATCTCCATGACACAAAACACTTTAAATAACAATGCATATCAAGAACATATTGTAAAACAGGACTTTGTTATCCTAAACCTGTCTTGCCAACCACTTCTTCAATCCTTCAATATCAACCATTCCATTCTTGTGAAATGCATAACTCTCTGCAATATCCACATTCAGAGGCAATGCTGAAAAATCAAAATCTCCATTGGAGTCACCCAAAACAGTAACATGCTTAGTCTTGGGATCCACTGATTCCAACTGGCTTGATTTAGTTATGCGCAGAGTGTTCCTGAAAGATTCACAACAATATAAATGCACAATATTGCCTTCAACAATGTTGAAAAAATAACGAAAAATATTGCTTTTTCAAAATAGTTTTGTTGATTATATGATATACTTACAATTCTTTTTCAAGAATAGATTTGATAGCAGATGCCCCTTTGGCAAAGGTCTGGTCTTGCTTGTTGCACAAAATAAGCAAATTAGGGCGATTTCTCTGAATGACAGGGTCAGTCAATATGTTGTACAAGAACTCTGCTGCATCCCTTACATCCTGTGTCAGAGTTGAGGAATCCACAACATAAACAATACCTTTAGTGAATTCCTTATGCTGGTCAAAGAACTTATTTCTCAATCTTTCATGTCCTGGGATATCAACAACTTTCAATGCTTCCTTGTTGGGGCTTATGTAGTTGGCAATATTTTCTTTAATTGATGTATGAGTCTGTATATTCTTTTCGTGGATAAGCTGTGAGAAAATCAAGGTTTTTCCGCTGTCACACAGGCCAGTTAGAAGAATACCTCGTCTAGAACTCTTGCTGCGTTTATAAAGAGCGATAACAACTGAAAAAGTAATGATAGCTGTATTTTGTTACTTCCTAACATATGGAGATTCAAGCTCACCCAACGTTATTACGATTACAAAAATGGCAATGAATATTTGTGTGAAATCAGTGCCTTCCATTATAACTGGAACTCTTTCATCCACCATTAAAAATGAAAATTTTCGAAATATTTTTATTTCGAAGAATTATTTTCAAAATAGGCTAATGTCTTTTTTGGTTCTCATTTTTAGGCCAACAGACATGACAACCCACAAGCATTGACAATTTTGACATCTCTACCATTCTTTTTCTTCTTATTTTTTAATGACCATTAAACAGAGCGATTCAATGCATAAATACAGGGTGATTTTTAAAGTACGATGCGCGTAAGTTTAAATTATTTAATATGATGGCGAATCCCATTTGTAAAACTAGTTGTTCTGTTCGTACGTGCACAAAGTGCCTTTTACGCACGCAAAAATTTGTTCTCATTTTCAAGTTGGAATGTTGAACTGTATAACATTTTTGAATCAGCCACAACTCAATATTCTACAGTAGCTTAGTAATATTTGTAACTATTTTTGTCTCTAATATAAGGAAATTATAACAGTGCAAAATATAATTTGATCATTTATTATTATATATTATAATCAGATATAAATTAAGTAACAATTTTTTTACAGTCATGACCATTGGTTATACCATATGGTTTTCACAAAGAAAGCAAGACACCATGTTTTTCACCTGATTCTGATATTTTCAATTATCATTAAATTTTACATTGTATTTTTGAAAAAAATTTATGAGCCAAAAGAAAAAAATATATATTCACTCTATATATCTCAGTGGAACCTCAACATTTCAATTTGCAGACATGGAGGCAAAGAGAGAAACATGCTTTTTGCTTTCTTCATGAAAGTGTTCTGGCATAGGCCGGTTTATACAAAACAATTTTATAATTTCATGCCTCGAGCAATTTCCATAACTTCAACCTTTGAATTTGAAACCAGGCGAGCTGCCATAGGAAAATTTGTGTAGCTGTGACTTAGAATTTGGGGTACTTGAGAGCTCATGATTGTAGAGAAAATCATCCACTTCAGCAGCTTCCTCTTCAACTGTATCATCAAAACTCTCCTCTACAATTTCCTCATAATCTCTATAATAGGGGTGGATTTTTTTCCCAGACCTACAATGAATTGAAATATTCAGAGAAGTGTTAAATTGTTATGGCTCTGGGTGAATATTACCTTTCCAGAAGATATGGATCAAATGGGTAAAACACATCCAAAACATTATTAGATATAACAACTGCTCCTCTTACATCTTGATATATTATAGGCATAACATTTCTTGAATTATGTTCCATCACAGTGTAGCAATATGCTAACTGATAATTCCTTGTTATTGCTGCAAAGTTTTGGACTACAGCTGGCTGGCACACTCTCAAAGGATTCAGTCTACTTGTTACCATTTTTGCCATGTTCAAGCTTTCCAGAAACACAATGTCTGAAATAAAAAAATCACTTTTTTGATAAATTATGTTTTATAAATGACTGAAAATTTACTTTTCTTAGACTTAACAAGGTCCTTATGCCGGAATGATACTATATAGAACAAAGCCTGGCATACACTGTAGAAAACCTGGTGAATCCTGACATCAGAATTCAAACATTCTATCTCCTCCTGGGTAGACATGTATGAATGTATCCAGTTTGCTAATTGTTGCAAGGTTCCTTTCAACATCCTAAAAATGAAAATACAAAGTTTTGAATTTCTTCCAAAGTATTACTGCATAAAAATCTGATCAATCCTCAAAATTTCTTGTGTGGGTACCTTCAAATATTGAAATATTAATCAATGAAAAAACAACTGAAACTGCATTGAATACTTACGATAGAGGTAAAAAGTTTGCTCTAGCCACCAGACTTGCCATGTAATTCACAGATGCCTGCCTCAAAACAGGTGCTACATTGGGGTCACAGACTTTTTTCCACAAGAAATTCAAAAATGCCTCTGCAATAGTGGCCTTGAAGTAGCACATCAAAAACATGATGTACTGGACATGATGAGTATTATAAGTGGGTAGGACAATGTTTTCAAATACTGGTAACAAATGTTGATAGAGAGTTTTTGTTTTCTCCCAGTTCACATTTCCTATACCATCATAATGACATTCTGAGATGATATAGTTGAATATCTTATCAAGACAGACATCTAAGGTGTGTGCTAAGCAATGCCTATTGACTTGAGTAAATGCTGTAGTTGAAGTTTTAACTGATTTGACATCATCATCCACAGTGAACATTTCTTCATCAGCATTGAGGTACCTTTCTATTTCTTCTCTAGGAGCATTCACATCCATCACTATTAGCCTAGGGAACAAATCAATATAAACACCTTAATGAATACTGTAAAAGGGTTTAAGAAAAACTTACTTAGAGAAAAGTAACCTCAGAATATCAGGACGAATTTTAGGCTGATACTCCAAGATCCATAGCACATTGTGGATATAATATTCATGTATATGTGTAGATTTGTTATAGTAAGGAAACTGACTGGTCAATGAGGATATCAACAATTCTGTACACCTAGAATAATAAAAATCAAAATTCATGTACTGAAAAGTTTCCTAATCAAATAATTCACTTACATAGGGACTACTGTTAATAATAAATTGATCAATGAATGAATATTGTCAAATTTGATTGAGTCCTTTTCAGTTGGAATACCTTCAGGCCATTCAGGTTCACTAGGATCTGTAATAATAAAAACCAATGTAAGCACCAAAGTGTATCAAGAAATATAGTGAACATTGACTTTTCTTATTCAAACCTTATTACTTTCAATATTATAGCTCAGCACTAAACTTTTTTTCATCATGGATTTCCTTTCACTGGCAAATAATAAATAGAAATTTGGTAGCACAAAATTAGAAGTTTTCAATTGTTATATTTTGTATTCTAGGAGTTTTACTGATGGACTTGCATCCCCAGTTTAAAAAAACTATCAGTTCAGGAAATAAAATGCATGTGGAGCCCCTAATTCAACTAGTTTCAGTACAAAGGGAAACATATGTCTACCTCAAATATGCTCATAGATATACCTTCTGTGAAGTAATGTATATATCAGACACCCTATAAATATCTGTTAAAAACATTCAACTTACCTGGTAAGAATAGTTTCACTGTTTTGTCTATTACCATCTTAGCATGGTAGTTATGAGCTGATAACAAACTCACTATAAAAGATTGATATTCTGACACCACAGTGGTACTTTTATTAGTCCAATTTATAGAGAGCAGGGCTTCTACAAATAACCTCAAATTTTGATTGAGAATGGAAATACATTCTGTAGCTTCCACCAGCAGAGAAGATATATCTTCATCAATGAGATGTGCATCTCTTATTAAACAAACCAGATTTTCGTATTCTCTGGAGGAGTTGGTTTCAATATACTGTCGCAGAATTGACCGTACTTTTTGTGAATGTGGCAAAACAAATTTCACTTTAGATGGAGTTTGTCGAATTTCACTAATTCTGCTCTTGAGACTTCTCGGTTTTTTGAGAATTGGTGAGGGGGTTGGAGAACCCTTAGTTCTTTGCGAAAACACTGACATATCTACGGCATAAGGTACCTAATTTGTTCTAATCTGACATTTTTTATTTTTTCACTATTCAATGCTCCAACTCGAACTCACTTTCCACAATTTTTATAATGTTCAGTATGTGAAATTTTTAAAACCCTGAAAAACACGTGTGCACTATGAATCTAAGCAAGAAAATCAAGAAATATGGAAATGACAGGATCAAGTTCGTACAAGTTGATGTTGAATAATAAAACGTCATGAGTCATTTGTCAGTTGATGATCTGCTTCTTATTTTATATTACATAAATTCAATCACACCATCACATTATGAACATACAGAAATCTCAGTAGCAAATTAACGAAAATATGTGTCCGCGTTGATCCTGAGGTGATATAGGAAACAGAACTCAGATGAATTTAGGAGACCACAGAGTTCACTAATCTTTGCAGTAACACAATAAAAGAAGTTTTAGATGATTTACGATTTGTCCATTTGGCATTTTGTCTACTCGGTCAACTCGTTGATATATCGCGGAAAAGAAAGAGTAGAATCTGAATTTGACGTTTTTAGGCCGCTTTGACATTACTGACATTGGGACGTCAACGTCACTGATGTTCGAGGATTTTTGAGGAAGGGCTCAAGAGGAAAAGTATTGTAGTTTTGTGAAAGGAAAATTAGAGGTATTATCTTATGATAAATCGACCGGATAGTTCATTCAAGAATAATGTCACATCAAACTGGAATCAGAGGTAAGTTTAATATTTGGTAAATATTCGCAAATATTGACCACAACATTTTGCAGCTAATGATAAACTGAAAAGATTTTTTGCAAATTGCAAAGAAGGAAAAATCAGATTCGTCAAAGTGTCTATCAGTGAAGGTAAGAAATATTGTCCAATCTCTATAAATCCAGAGTACTATCAATTTAATGACAATTTTCCAGAACAGCTAGTATTAGATGAATATAAAGATGTGAAAAATAATTGGGAGAAGGATTTTGATAAATACATAACACCCTCCATAGAAGATAATCAACCATGTTATCTATTATTTCGGTAATATAAAATATTATTATCTATCCACTTATTTATATTTCATAATTTCCAGATTAGATACAAAAAATTCTTCAGGATATGAATGGTTGCTCTTTAGTTGGTCTCCAGATACTGCACCAATAAGGCAAAAAATGTTATATGCTTCTACTAAAGCTACTTTGAAACAGGAATTTGGTTCATCACATATAAAGGAAGATATACATGCAACTATAAGTGTAAGATTGTTTACTTGATCTACCCACACTTATTGTGTTATAAAATATCCAGAACTGTCATATAAATTTTCCACATATAAGAGTACTATTCAGGGTACAGAATTTGATTTGAATGAAAATGTGAAACCATTCAGCAATGAAAAGCTTTTGCTGAAAATTGTTGCTAATAGCAAGAGAAAAAAAGTTAAAAACACAGCAGGACTCAAATGTTGGGTTTTCCACCTTTATGATTGCAGAAGTTATACATTCAAATTCAGATGATTAGAAAAACTATTAATGTATTTAAAATCTTTTTCAGACTGAAGTTACCCTTAATGGTTACCTCAAATACAAAAAGTCAGCTGCTGCTCCTGCCCCATTATCAATGAGAGAAGAAGAACTACAGGAAATAAAAAGAACTGAAGTTCACACTGATATAAGTGTAACTACTAAACACCAAACTCTGAGTGGGGTAGCATTTCCAATAACTAAAGTAGCTGAACAGGCTATCTTGGATATGGCAAGGGGATCATATGATTATATACAATTCAAAATAGGTATTGATATTTCTTTTACAAATATTCCTCAACTATTTTAATTTTTTTTATACTTAATCAGATATTGATCAAGAAGAAATTCACCTGGTGGGTGCTGAAAATATATCTATTGAGAAGCTTCCTTCAAAAGTTCCTAGTGATAGTGGAAGGTATCATTTGTATAAATTCAAACATACCCATGAAGGTGATTATACTGAAAGTACTGGTAAGGAACTGTTAATATAGCAGAAGTAGGTACTCTATATATTTAGTATATTTTTTTTCAGTGTTTATTTATTCAATGCCTGGATACAACTGTCCCATCAGGGAGAGAATGTTATATTCAAGTTGCAAAAACCCTTTGACGGATACTATTGCAAAATTAGGTTTGGAAATTGTGAAAAAAGTTGGTATAGTTAAATCTTGATTTTACCCTAATTTAAGAAAATGATGAAAAAATTAGTAGGTAGTCTTATTTATTTTGACAGTATACAGAAAATAATCCAAATGTTTTTAATTTTCTAGAGTTTTTATATGGTTTGATATATTCAAAGCTTCTAGATTAACAGCTGAATTGAAAGAAATACATTATTTATTTGAATACTCTGTATTTTCTATTTAATAATTTCAATTAGTTTTTATAGTATGGTTTTCATAGCTACCGACAATGCCAAAAAAATGAAACCAACATTCTCAATTACATGGAATATTTGTTTTTAGCTTGAAATCGATTCTGGTGAAGAATTAACTGAGAAATTCCTGTACGATGAACTTCATCCTACCAACAGCCTCCATCGCCCAAAATTTGAGAAACCAAAAGGTCCTCCCAATAGGGGGCCAAAACGCATGACCAGGCATCAGTAGAACGTTTTATTCATTGTCTTATCCTGTAGCAACATTATCTATGCCCTTTTTGTTCCTTTTTAAGCAAAATCGACTATTGCTCAATATAATTCTGATGGTGCGCAAATCAATGATAGATCCTTATAGACAATATTTCAATACACGAACAAATGTTAGTCCGTCGAACAATGAGTAAGATACTACGATACTGTTTTATATGTGGTGATTCAAGAAGTTGGCTGGTATGTCAAATTTGTACATGAAAAAAGCAGAGGAGTTTGAAATATGATTATGTGCTTGATAACATTCAACTCTCATCTGAAGGATAACATTTCTCTTATCCTTGGTTTTTATAATTTTCATCATATAAATGAAAATTACCTCACACTATATATATACTCCTCCAGTTGATAAAAACCTCAATATTTTGTTACATACTAAACTGAAATAAATATATTTTTTGAAAAGGGTCTATTTGTATATTGATTGAAAGAGGCACAACCGGGCAAATATTGTAAATTTATCCATTTTGTTCATGTTTGATTATATTCACACAAAAAATAATTTGGTATGTTTTCTCAATCAATTTTATCATTGCATTGTGAAATACAAAATTTTGAATCTTAACACCAACTTTTTGAAAATATGTATTTTTCCTGATACCAATCAGCTGAAAATTTTAATGTCTTCCTGGAATAATCTATCTAATCATGGGTTTTGTTCAACCAGCCAGTATTGTGTAAATTTGAGTATTTTTTCTTGAATAGGTGGATATGTATTTTGCCACTATTTTTATGTTTCCTGAATATTTTAAAAATTGTATATTATACCTTGCCTGTGCAATCCATTATTATTCAAATTGATGAATTATGCCTAGTGTATAGCTTATATTTTTATATGATACAGCTCATTTGAAGAAAAAATATTGACATGTCTAGATTGTCAGTTATAATAAAGTAAATTATTTATTGAAAGGTCATTCAATTATGAAATCCCTTTATATTCTGTTGATATTTTCTCACATCTATATTTCTCAATATAATAACCCATGAAGATCTATATTCTCAGTACCTCAAAGCATCAAATTTTGGTAAGATTATTAAAAAATTTGCTGTGAAAATAGTCAGATAACATTTTCAAACCAGGATCAATCTTTTATCTGTGCTAGGATGAACCATCAGGATATCCTAGCAGCAAAATTAGTAATTTTAATTATCGCTGCAAATTTATTGAATATTTTGCATTCATTATAGAAAACACTCCATTATTCAATAATTTATTTAACACTTTTTACATTTTTGTTGTCATCTACATCTAGATTATTTATATCTTTACCAGCTTCACCTACTTGATCATTATGTAGCTTTATAACAGCAAAATCTTCTTTTTCAAAATAATCTGCCATACCTTTGCGTAAATATTCGTTTCGGCGGTCTTTCCATTGATACTGCCAGTATCGGGCTTCTTCTATTGAGATACCACCCAATTTCAAAAGGCCTACTGTGGCTCCCCCACAGATGAGTCCCAGAACAGAACCTTGAAATATTGGGCAATTATTACAATTGACAGTTTTGAATTGTTTATCCTGTTATTATTTCATTTATGAAAAGTTATCAATACAACAATGTAAATCAATAAACTTTACTCAAATCTCACTCCTTTGGGAGTCAGATTCAAAAGTTAAAATGTAAATAAATATATATTTTTACCTAAACCACCACCAACAATCCATCCTCGTGGCCCCATATTAAATTTATAAAGGGCTCCTGTCATACCTCCTGCAGCCACATATTCCATTATTCCATATTTTCCTCTATAGACCTGCAGTGTTGTTGCTATACCTCTTAAAACATTAAAAAAATGTTATATTGGATAATTTAATTGAAGTAATTTCAATAAATGATATTATAGATAATGGGTAATCAATAACAAAAGAGGTACTCACACAAAAGATGTACAAAAGAGTGTTAGTCTCCAACCCCATTTGAAAGCTCCTTTACCAAAACTAATTGTAACTTTATCTTGTAATTTTTGCTGAAAAAATGCATATCTAAGCTGACATTCAGAGAAAAAACAAGGTATGTCATACCATCTCAATCATACCTTGGCTTCTAAATGATTATTGAAAGTTGTGGCTTCATTGTTTTTCATGAATTCCAAATAAGCAGCTCTGCTGTTAATTACTCCTCCATACAGTGCTCCAACAAATGAACTCATTGCTGCTACATGCAAGATTGAACTCACTTCTCCTGAAACACCACCGAACTCACTGAAAGTGAAAAATTAGATTCCTCATTATTTTGTGTCTTGTGAGAAATAGACCTACTCCAGTGAAAACATTCGTTTCAATCTATCAGAACCAGTTTCACCCACAGTTTTTTCTGCTTTTAGTTCAGTTTCAGTTAGATTATCGAGTTTATCAGACCCGAATAAGCTGGCAAATGGAAATAAACCATATCTAATACCAGTTTTCACAATATTGTGATTCATTTTGATTTAAATTGTTCAATTTTTAATTAAATGTACAATTATTGATATCTTTACATAATTCTGTAAATTCTAACCTAACATGTCAAAATTAAGCAACGAACAGAAGGCCAGAGGCTCCAAGCTTCACAGTCCACTGGCTGACTGGCTCCAGTCTCCAGCCACGCTCTAGCCAGATTGGTCTCGAGCTGCCGCAGGAAATAATTTACCGCCGGCAGCTGGATTATTCAAAATTATTTTTCTTTAGCAATGATGCTGTGACTAGAACAGGGTAGGTACATAAGATCATTTGAATCGTATTCCTTGGTTCAACTTCTTTAAAACTTTTCTTACCATTAACCCCTTTCAACGTTAAGATTATTTTGTGAACAGCCAGAGAAATTAAGATCACGCTAGAGCTATCTAGCGTTGAAGATATGGACACAACGATCCGATCTGGAATTTCAAATTTGAATCGTTGATTGAGAAATAGATTTGAACTTCATAAGCGTATTTATATACACCTGCTTCTACATGGACACGATTTAATCTATGGTACCGTTTTTTAGTACCTGTGCTTTGATATCAAGAGACTCAGGGACAATACGATAATATCATCTCTATGGACAAGACAATGATTAGTCTCACGAAATAAAAGAGGGGATAAATTAATAATAAATTTTCGGAAGAGTAAACATTCACTGCATGATCATCCTGTAAATACCGAATCAACCCGAATCAAAACCAAATCAAAACAACCCGCTCTTGATTTTCCATCGCCTACTGTATCGGGTCTCGGGAAAACCGCGACCGCATGCGCCATTTCCACAGCCCACTGTTCCAGAGACGCCAGTCCAGTTGCCGACTCGGTTTGTAGTTCGTTAGATAGTCCGGGCTCCGGGCGCCTTATCCACACATTGGAGAGCGTTTTTTCTATGATGGAGAATCGTCACATGGACAACGGTAAGAAAAGGAACGTAGGCAATGATATTCGAGAGACCCATGGCAGTTGAAGGTAGTTTTCAAATGGGACTGAGATGCGTTACCATTGAATATGTGAAAAACATGTCAAACAAAACAAATGATAAATTATAGTATTGATTTCTCGAAATCCGCTTTCTTCCTAAGTCAACAATAAAGTTTATTGCAGGCAAAAATGACGATATAGGATATTGCAATGAACAAAAATTGCTCAAAATAACGATGTAGTTTGGAGTCTCGAACATATCATTCTGATCTCTTTTTTTACTAGTATAGTTTCACATATTTTGATTTTGAATTTGTTGGAATCGAAGATTATTATTATTAGTTTGTTTTTAACAAGGTTTTTATCAAAGACGTGTAACACCTTGCTTTTCAGGATATAATAGGTACACGGTGATCATTTATAATGTCCCCCTCTCAACTTTGTTATTTTCCACATTAGACAAAAGTGATAAGACAGAAAGTTGTGCAAGATGAGGCAAGCTATCTGCAGAACATATTTTAATTTATACGGACGTTTCAGAAATACGTGACAAGTGAAAGTTATGATTTTTCAAATGGAACACCCTGTATATTGTCAAATTTTTAGAATTTTCGTTCCCGTTCTTGTGTCTGTGAATTAGCCATCTCCAATGCGAATGATTTTTTTTCCTCAACGTGTTACTGTCACTACTGTCAGTAATAAAAAAAGTTTTTATTTTTTCGTGACCGACTAATTCACCTCCACCTAGAACTGAAATCTATAGAATATTTTTTAGAATATAGCCGCCGCTTAATGGAAATGCGAATATTTCGATAACATTTAGGTATAGGACATATTATACAAAAAATGTTCAGAATTGTTTTAGAATTCTAGCAAATTAACAATATACAGGGTGTTGCATTTGGAAGAACGATATAATGTAACAATATGTTCTGCAAATAGCTTGCATCATCTTGTAAAACTTTTTCATTTATAATTTTTGTGGAAGTTGAGTGGGGGGACATTATAAATGATCACCGTGTACCTATCATGATATATCTCGACTATCGTATTTTAGACAAACTCACCTAATAAAAATATTCCTTACATTACAAATTCCAATAATTGATGAAGACTAATAAAAATACCTCTGATAAAGCATCAATAATTCTTGATGATATATATATAGCCGCCATGACTATTGATAATAACATCATTGTTTACGAATAACTTCAATATAATTTTCATTGTCCGGCTGTTCTTGATGTATATATCAACTATTACACCTTACTACAGGGTGACCAAGATAAGAATAAGCAGCATGGGTATACAGGGTGTTCCGGTGATCATGTTACAAACTTCTAGGGTAGATAAAACACACGAAAATAAGAAAAAAAGTTCATGTGAACATGGGTCTGGAAACGCTTCTTCATCAGGGAGCTAGGGCCCTTCGAAGATGACCTTCAAAAACTACTCTTCGTCTTATAGCTTCAGTACTATTGCAGCTATCGCCAACAATTTTGGGACATGAAATCTAGTTGGTAGGTTGATCAATTTGGGCCTTCCGGATTTTGTCACCTTCAACCAGGGGCGTACAAACCAGGGGGGTATTTGGGTAAATTTGACCCTTCTCCTCTAAGGCGTCAATTTCTGGCCATTTTTATATCTGATTATGATTCTCCAATGCCTTTTACATAAAAAAGGTACTCTTAATAATAGTCGCTATCTGTCACCGTTTCCTCGGAAAATGGCTATATCCAATCGATAATAAATTATTGGTCTTGAACAAATTATTACGTTGAAATATGAAAATGAGGTTCAGTACAGATATAGTGAGCATTAAAAGTTAGTCAAATCTTCTTCTTTAATGAAAATAAATTAGATTATAGAGATTTATTGCCTTTTCGAAATTGGGGGTATAAGAAGTAAAAGGGAACGTATACAAAATATTCAAAAAAAAACAATTAAACCTACACAATCAAAACTAATAATAAATTTGCAATACATCATTCAAAATAACAATTGCTGTAAATGCCTGCCACCACGTTCAATACATTTATTGCACCTACGTAGCATATTTAAATTGACGTCAGTGAAAACATCAGACATGGTTTGGATCATTTCAGCCGCAACAGAAATCCTAGCCACCAAATCTTCCTCCGAATGAACTGGAGTTTCATATACAAGGCTTTTCATATGTCCCCAAAGAAAGAAATCCAGAGAAGTTAAATCTGGGGACCGGGCTGGCCAGTTGACATCGCTTCCACGTCCAATCCAACGTCCTCTAAAACGATCATCGAGGTGCTTACGTACGACATGTGAAAAATGAGCGGGTGCTCCATCATGCTGGAACCACAGATTCCGACGTATGTCGAGGGGCAGCTCATCCAATAACTCAGGTAAGGTGTATCTTAAAAAATTGAGGTACACCGTCCCAGTTAGTCGAGGAGGCAACATGATTGGTCCAATTAGACGTTCCAGCCCACATGTTCACCGAGAATCGATGTTGGTACCCTCTTATTTGAAGAGCATGAGGGTTTTCCTCCGCCCACACATGGCTATTCCGTGAATTAAAAATACCTTCTCTCGTAAAAACAGCCTCATCAGAGAAAAGCACAAATTTCGGAAATTGGGGGTCTTGCGTACACTGTTGAAGAAACCACTCGCAAAACTCTACGCGGGGTGCATAATCATCTGGTCCCAATTCCTGTACTTTTTGGCGATGGTAAGGATGAAGAAGTTGTTCGTTAACAATCTCCCATACACGTACATGACTTACATTCATGGGTTCTGCAACAGCTCGGGTACTAACACCAGGATTTTCCTCGAATTGTCGAAGTACCTCTTCCTCAAATGACTTAGTGGCGGTTTCCGAGGAAATGGTGACAGATAGCGACTATTACTAAGAGTACCTTTTTTAAGTAAAAGGCATTGGAGAATCATAATCAGATATAAAAATGGCCAGAAATTGACGCCTTAGAGGAGAAGGGTCAAATTTACCTAAATACCCCCCTGGTTTGTACGCCCCTGGTTAAAGGTGATAAAATCCGGAAGGCTCAAATTGATCAACCTACCAACTAGATTTTATGTCCCAAAATTGGTGGCGATAGCTGCAATAGTACTGAAGCTATAAAACGAAGAATAGTTTTTGAAGGTTATCTTCGAAGGGCCCTAGCTCCCTGAAGAAGCGTTTCCGGACCCATGTTCACATGAACTTTTTTCTTATTCACCGGATCACCGGAACACCCTGTATATTGGAGACGGTATAGGAGATACAGATTTGGCAAGAGACAAGTTGTGCAATAAATGATCTGCTTTTTCTCGGATCTTGCAGAAACTGCTTATATTCTCTCGCTTTCGAGATATTAGAGAGAACCAGATTACTCAATTTCCGTTTTCAATAATTTCGAGAGATGTTGTATTTTAGTATACACTGAGATGTCTATCATGGCTGGGGATCTCGACAACCATAACAGATACGAGCGTTTTCAAGTCTAAGTTTTAAATTTTCTATTGGTTCCTAACATATGCCTAAACCAACGAAATTTGTCTATTTCGTTTTTATTTTTTTTTTGACGTTATTTAAAGAAATACCTATAGCTCTACAAAACAGCGTTGAGAGATTTTCCGAACAAAGATTCGCGTAATCCCAGATCCCTATGATAGACATCCTCATCTTGGACACATTGTATAATTTATCGAAAAATAATATCTGTAAATATATCTACTTTCGCATTGCAACTTTTTGATCTCTTGATCTGTATTACGAGATATTTTTCATAACGGCGATTGAGATTTCCTTATTTTTTCAAATTGTACATATGTCATGCTGAAGAAATAAAGCTGAGAAACTTTAAGATACCTCTATATATCCAGTTCATTCTTATATCGGTCACCCTGTAAATTTGAATTCAGTAAATTTCAATTATATCCTTCAAGTGAATATTATATCTTGGATAAGTCTACTCACTAACAGGTTTTTCATTGCGTGATTTCTTTGATATCAACTTACCTTATGTGTACTCTATCTATATAATTAGTATCATTGTTATTTCGATCCTTAATAAATGAATTATGTAAGAAAATCAACATGTTGCATATACATTTCATACCAGATACTTCACAAAAATGATAAATGCAATGAAAGAGGGGTGGCTTTTGCTAAAAGATTTGATCAGTTCAAAATATATATACTGCCAGATATTAACACTGAATGAAACGAAATCATTAGGTACTAGAAATTTAGCAGTGGCGTGTCAAAAACTGATTGGTTCAACGCCCTGTACACTCACCTTAGTTAAGAAACTGAGAAGTCTGAAAAGTCATCTACATATGAATAGATTCACGAAGTGTGCGGATATGTATGAGATGGAAAACATTATTGTCTGCCTTCTGGATATCCATTTGAGCCCTTAAATTTTAACAGCTTCAGAATCCTTTCCATTTTTAGTAAAAAAATGAACATCATGAATCACGAAGGATATAAATAGCTTAAGATTCAATTTTCATAAAAAAATATTGGACTCAAATAAGAGATACCGTGCAATAATAGTTGATACCAATCACTCAATTACCAATGTTTGAGTGATCGTAATCAAACGTTTCATTCCCAATCATGGCTTGGATTGACAACATTTCCTGGGAAAGCAACTGATTTGATTTGATTGAAACCAAATATTATATATATTGATATATTATATATGGCATAAAGCGCAGTCACAGGATTTCTCACAAATTAACAGAATGTCGTTGGCTTGATATGTTAAACCGCCGGAAATTACATTTTGCGAGCTTCTGCTTCAAATTATTAAAATTCAAGTGTCCTCCTTACCTACACGAAAAATTGAGATATCGTACCGATGTTCACAATTTAAATATCAGACGCCAAAATATTCTCACCATAGCCTCTCACCATAAAGAAGTATTCAAGAGATCTTTTTCCTACAAAAGCGCTCTAGTCGTAAATGGACTGACTAAACTTATTTTTTTTCATTTAAATATGACTCCAAATGTTTTCAAACACAAATTTAAGCAATTTCTACTTGATACACAGAATGAAAATAATTCTATTACCTAAGGTTGGTTTACTTTCTCTTATTTTTTGTTCTCTCTTCATCTCTCTCCTCTCTCTCTCTCTCTCTCTCTATCTCTCTCTCTCTTTCTCTCTCTCCCTCACTCTCTCTCCCTCACTCTCTCTTCCTTTCATTTTCTAATTTTGATTATGATGTGAATGTATATTGAGTTCGGTGCTCATCACCTTAATATTATCATTGGAATTCGATGGCTTTGGTGGAAGAACAGACTCAGAGGTTTATCCTCTGGCATCTGAACCATACTGCCATTTATATACCTACCATCATGATTCTATTTATTTATTGTTTCACTATGTATTTGTTTTTTATTATTTTTTGTAATCATAGGTATGTGGGTATATAATAAATGTATTTATTATTATTATTATTATTATTATTATTATTATTATTATTATTATTATTATTATATACACACCATTATCAAAGAATGATTCCTTTGAAGTTTCAACATCTTTGCATTGAAATAAATAAACTTCATCAGTAAGTTTTGTGCAGCAATTCTGAGGCAGTATCAACCGAATTAGAGGGGTTCAAGACTTTTCCAATTTATTTTTCTCTGGGATCATCTTGATGATCCTAGATTCAGTAGATTCATCAAAATTATATTAACAACGTTCTGAAGAGGGCTTCCTGCGATACAAGCTGTACCTATTGGATGTATATCCCCCTTCTCTGTCACTTTAGATTGGGTTGATGATGTGAAAAGTCGATAGCAGATGCAAAGGCAAACTTGAAAATCCCACTTGAATGGATTGGAGTTCTCATTTATACCACTCTATATTCGCAAGGTCTTAAATAGGTCGACAAGTAAATATTAGTTTGAGAAAAGAGAGAAAATTTTATTTTTGTTTTATGATTATTCGGAATGTCTGGCTTACAATAAAGAATACCAAACCTTATATCCAGGTTCTACCACTTTGATATCTGATAATGAAGTATGTATCTATATGTACTGACTATTTTGTATAATTACTCACATTCTCAAATTCAATTTCTATGGTAATTTCACCTTGAGACATTTTCATTCATTTTCAGTGAATTTTCGAAATTTTTTCGGTCATCATCGGTGATGTCTAACATTGTTTCAATCACTAAAAACACATTTTCAATGGATGAATATCTCTTACAAATTAAACAATTTTGCTAATCAGTAATTTCACAATGAAAACGCAGGTAAAAACATGATGCGGATGATGAGTACACATTTAGTGCCTTAGAGTGTTTGTTGGAAATATATCCCTGCTTTGGCTATGTATGGCATATATGGCATGGTTTGAATTGAAAAATATTTTGTTCATATTTATTGGCTTTCACTTTATACTGTACAGAATTACTACAGTTTAGATCAAGACATATTATTGATAAAACTTGAGATTCTACAATGATGAATATTTTCTACTATTACTTCATAACCCTTTTCGCTTAATCCCGACCTACGTCACTGCCTGGAGCAGAGACTCAGCTGGCGCCAACTATTTTTGATCAATAACCGACCCAAATTCAAAGAGAATCCCTTCAGAGCTTAACGTAATACTTTAAGGGATATCTCCTTGAATTTGTGGTTCAACAGGAGTAACAGGACTCCAACGGGATGATGCATGAGCCAATTTTTAGCGTCTGGCGGTCTGCAGAATTTTCAGACAACTGGAGAATTTTCAAAAAATGTTACGGAATTTCAATAAGCTGTCATTTTTTTTCCGCCCCACTCGAAGTGTTAATAGAAAATAGCTGAAGATCACGATGAGTTTATTGAAGTTGAATATCATAATTTTTCGATCACAGTATTTTGAGACTGAGAAATTAAGAATAACTCCTCATTGTTACTTTTTCAGCTCAATAAAATTGCGTTAAAAGATTTAGAGTCTTCGAGAAATCATCATCATCTATGATTCCTCTTATGGGTAATAGTAATTTACGTAACAAGTCCGGAAAATACTGTTTTTTTGGATGAGTGGACAAAATTCTAGGACGAGCGTAGCGAGTCCTGGAAGTCTGCGAGTCCAAAAAAACTGTTTTCGGGCGTGTTGCGTACACAATTTTTTCGGCAACCGTGTAGAATAACAAATCAAAGAAACACATTTCTTCATTAGAACAAAATTTCGAACATTTCAATTCTTATTTATATTAATATTTATATTAAAATTAGAACAATTGTTAATATTGAATGGATTCAATTTGTTTGAAATGCTTGGTATATTTAAGGCTGGGAAAGGCCAGACACTTTGTCCAAATCCGGGACAGGGGGGGTTTGGAGGAAACAGCAGTGGGCGGTTACCAAATCGTCATAAATCAACGGTTATCCTTGTTCAACGAACGATCTTCTCATCTAGTACGGGTGATATCGCGACTGACGTTTTTATTCGCATTGCTCGATAATCTAATATGCGAGTAATACTGGGATGCTGTCTCTCAGTTTTCGAGAAAACAAAACTGGCGTAGATTCAAATCAGACTTGCTGCGGATCTTCAACTTGATGATTGTGTATACCAAATCACTTTTTACGACATTTTCTCTAGGCCAAGAACTTTTTTATTCTGAAAAAAACACAAAAAGTACGATTTTTCTGTAGAACACGTTTTTTATCGTTCCTACCGTTATATTTCTGGAAATAATTGAGCGATCGGACTGATTTTTTTTTCAAATTGAAGTATACATGATAGCGCTTCTTGCCATATACAATATTGGTGAAAAATTCATGTTCATCAATTTCTAGAACTGTAGCAAATTTCAACTTGTTATTTTCGGAATGACAATTTTCAGTAATCGAGAAAAAATTTTATTTATGAAAATTTTTGTATACATGCTGCGAACAAAATTGAGCCAATAGATGAAATAAGTTTCCAGAATGAAAATTTTTCATGTAGCAGATATCTACATGTACTTATTTAATGAGACAATACTACATTATCGCGCACTCGGCGCTCGGCTCTCTCCTCACACAGTCAGCCAACTGGTATTTGTGTTCATAATGTGTAGTCGAGCTTTCATCAGTATATCAAATGAGAGGAAAATATACATTATTGGTATGAATAAAGTATTTACCTATTTAATGAGTTGGTATTAAATAACTCCATTCATTTTTTTATGTTGACAAAATAATAGTTAAACACATTGCTGCCTCATGATGGCATATTATGCCTTCTTCCAGTCCAATTCTGGCATCGTATAGGTTAGATAATTCTCCTTCGGTTAGGTATGCCATCATGTGAAATCTGTATAACTTCATAAAACATTGTGTATACTAAACGTTTGTGGTATACTTATCCGATTTATCATGAAAGTTTCATGGTATAATATAATGGAAATTGCATTGTAATTAAAAAATCAGACAAATGTTCATTGAAAAGAAAAAAACACGTAAGTTGCGATATGAAATTTTAAAGAATCAAGCATTGTCTTATATCACTCACTGAATATCGAATTTTTTCGTAAAACTGACAGATGCCACTCGGTAAACATTCAGAGGACAACTACTATGCTTCCGTGGAACAAACAAATCTCTCCGAAATATTCGACGAAAGTAGAAAAATGGCGTCTATACCTATTTGGAACTATGTCTAGTTGGGCAGTATCCCCTACCATCATTTTTTCAAAAAGTTCAAAAGGAGGTACCCATTAAAAATGAACTTATGAATTTCGTGATTTTATTTTCAATTTCTGAAAATTGAGATTCTGAAAATATTTTCCTGACTCTTTAGGTTGGATTTCAAAAATGACATTGTTTAGATTTCGGGAATTCAATAATATTCCATTTCTGGTATTACCGAAGTTTACACGAAACGGAAATTATTATGGTTGAAACGAGCAATTTGGAAAATCCATGTTAACGAGTTTTCAAAAAATACACGTTCAATGTATTACTGACACCCCTTCAATTGTTTATATTTTCAAACCATTTGTCGTCATTTAAATGCTACAAAGGATATTCAACAATTTATTTTTAATAAGCATTTTGCATGTTTGAAAAAAACCTGTGACTCCACACAGTCCCAAACAATGAGTGAGAGTAGATGCGATACATTCGCCTGCATGTGTGCGGAACGAGGATCGAACACTTTATCTGATAATCGACGGTATATTCACCAGTAGGTAGGTACCTATGATGAATATTTGTATTCTATAAACATTATGAAAAACCAGGGTTGCGACGTTTTGAATCGAATAATGAAAATATAAGTAATTGATTTGTGCATTATTTCCATATTTGAAAAATTATGAAAAATCAATATGAATAGTAAAAATCAATCTTTAAATCGAAAAAATCTTATTTTGTTGATTTGAAAAAAATCATGATGCTTCGCAACTCTTACAAAATTTGGATAATTCTGTATCTATTTATATGAACAGCTTTTCAAGAGTCATATAAATTACGAGGTATAACATTAAAATAGCCATACGGAGTGATTGGGAGATTGAGAGCTACTTTCAATAACGTTGATAAGTTATATTCTCGGTTATTATCAAAGACATTCAAATACAGGTTATTATGAATATTATTTATTTACGAATAATAATGAATAATGACTATATTTTCCTAAGGCCTTCATTCTTCTACTTTTTATTTCTTTGATTTTTGAGGACTGCTTTCACTACATATTTTGTATTTTGGATATTCATCTCCCGTTGGTCCAAATATATGTACCATTTTCAGAATCATATACATTCCACATGAGAATACAATATCATTTTCTTCTCCATTTGGGTTTTTAGATCTCATTACACCTTTGAATTTCAAAATTTCAAGCTTTTCCTATGCAAATCCGCAAATTCATCATTAGTTGCACCAATAATTTCATAATACTTATTATGGTTCCAATCTATGATATTGTGTTGACTGACTCGTTTTTTCATCTTCATATTTTGGAGTATCACCAGAGGGCGCAAATATCATCGGACAATTCGCGCTCTGGACTTCTTGTGAAAACACCAGTCCATATTTCGATGTGATTTTTTTTCTGTAGGAAGATAGGGATTCAAACTAGGTCGATACTATTTGAAAAGTGTTTTTTTTATTATTCGCCAAATTCGATATGTTCAGGAATATTTGTATACCTTTTGTATTTCATATTTTTGAAAATAAAATAGTATTTCCATTAGCTGGATCACCTATCTACTTGATGAAGTCAATAAGTCATGAAAATATTGATTACTTTACTTTATGACAAGTCTATAGAGAAAGAGTGCTATTCGTTATTGCTCACTTCTTCAGCACCCTCTACTTCAAAATTTAGACCTTTAGGATATTACATACAGTATGGTGGAAATGTATGGAATAAATTCATTATCTCTAACGTTTATGAATTTTAAGGAAAATCCCGAGACAGGTCGATTTTTATTTTCAAATTGACATCTCTTGATATACATACGGAGTATGTGACGTCATCCGCGTAGTTGTGGTGACGTCATCGATTATTTTTTTAAATTAGAACATACCCCGTCCATTTTTTTTTCGGAAGGTATATTCATTATCTATCTGACGGTATACTAATATTAGGAAAATAAAGTAATACAGGGTGAGAAAAAATTATTTTATTTAATATTTACAACGGAAATCGTTACAATAAATAATCAAATTCGTGACGTTCTGCAAGAATACAATGTGATAGACAGAGAACAAATCATTCTCGAACTTTGCTATCGTTTCTGAATATATTTGTGAAATATTCACTCGTATTCGTTCTTTCAAATTATCTGATCTTTCCGGCTTCTTACATAAACTTTTCTCTTCAAATAACCTCTGAGGAAAAAATCGAGAGGAGTTGAATCAGGAGATCTAGTTGGCCATTCGATTTACCCTCTCCGACCTATTTAGGTAACTGTGTACATTGATAGCATAATTATTAGCTTGTAAATATAAAATAATTTTTTCTTACCCTGTATCACTTTATTTTCCTAATATTCGTATATGGTCAGATAGACAATGGAAACACCTTCCAGAAAAAAAATTGAACAGGGTGTCTTCCTATTTAAAAAATAATCGATGACGTCACCACAACTACGCGGATGACGTCACAAACTCCGTATGTATATCAAGAGATGTCAATTTGAAAATGAAAATCGACCTGTCTCAGGATTTCCCTTAAAATTCATATGCGTTAGAGATAATGAATTTATTCCATACATTTCCACCATACTGTATATATTTTTTTGAATAGATTTAACCCTTTCATTACGGGCATTGTTTTCGCTTAGTGGTCTCTCAGAACGGGGGTCCCGAAGCCTCGCGCACGCGTGTGTCTCCCGTCAAGGGCACTTGCGCATTCTTGCGTTTCCCGACTTTGAGGCTACACGAAAGAATGCGTTTTCCGTGCTTAAAGCTTTTACTGGATGTCACTTTGAAAACTTTGGACTGTCAAATTGAGGTATCACTTGATGGGGAGTTGTTATTCATAATTTTTCATCTATATAAAGGAAATATATAAGGAATGGAGAATTCCATTTTGATCAAAAAATGTCATTATTGACACGAAATGAGGTCCAACAAATCTGAAATAAATGAAAGAAAATAATGAATGAAATAATAACCTCTTATTAGGTAAAAAATATTCAGAATCTCTTCGGATGCTGACAGTTCTAACGCCAGTATTCATTCTTTTTATGATAATTCTGGAAGCACGGAATGATAATCAAAATCGACGATGTTGATAATCGTCATCTTCATTCAACAGTTTTTCTAGTTATTCGCCAGTCAGATATTTACGACTCATTTCATTACTAACAAACAAACAAATTATATGTGAACTCCTCCAAAACTTACAATGAAATTACGTGAATATAACCTAAACAGCCATTTGCGCTATACCAGATTGTCGCAAAAACGCGCGCTATTGTATGGCCAAATCAACTGTAGAGGAAGTCAAAGGAATGGGAAACACGTGTGTATGGTCGCACGCGGGCAAATCCCGTATTGAAAGCTATCCCAAGCTCATTGTAAATATGCGTCTTCCGCCTATACGTCAGTCAACAATTAGCGCGTTTTTGCGGCTCCCGTAATGAAAGGGTTAAGAATTCCTATATTAAAATGCCATTAGGTAGCATCCTGTATATATAGTGTCAATACCCGATTGCAAATTATCATTCAGTTATACAATGTTAAATACAACACGGTTTCATATTTATACTGTTCCCTCTCTACTTTTACGTATTGAGATCTGTAAAACATTCAAATCATCGCAATGATAAATCCTAAATCGATCCCCGGTAAATAGAAGCGACCTTTGTCGATAGGTTTCTATTCATTCATATTGTATACCTTCTGGGTGTATATATAAATATTCTTATTTGAATATCATACATACCTATTCCTCATTATGTATGAGAATTTTTTCATTGTGAACAATTCAGAATATTTTTATTTTCCACGCAATGTATAATTATTTTATACATATAATATACCATATTTACTAGCAAACCTAGCAAACTGATTCATATAAATTTCTATTTCCTATTTTAATTTCATAATATCACCCGTACTATCGATTGTATCGTGTTTATAATCTACTTCGTTGAGTTTCACCAGGGGGCGCAAATATCATCGGATAAATCGTGCGTATTTCTGACGTTGTAGAGCCTCGGCTCTTGACTTCCTGTGACGATACTAATCCATATTTTGATCTGATTTTTTTTGTGTAGAAAGATGAAGGTTCGACCGAGGGAGGATGCTATCTCAAAATTGATTATTTGATGTAGAAATATTTTTTTTTGATTCGCCAAATTGGCTAAAAATTTGCTATGTTCAGATATATTTTTATATCTTTTCTTTTCGAAATTTCGAAAAAAGAGATAGTATCCTCCCTAGCTTGATCCTTTATCTACATGATGGGATCAAAAAATCATGAAAATATTGATTGGTGTTCAAATGAGAAGTCAAGAGCGGGAGTGCTGCATTCGGTATTCTGCGCGTCCCATTGCCCACTCTTAAGTGCCTTTTGTTGAAGTCAGAACAAGAAGGTCAAGTTTCCGTTTCACATTGATTGTTTTCATCTGATAATTTTTGAATGTTAGCTAATTTTATGTCAGATAGCTGTCAGTCGTTATTTTGCTGCTATGGTAATGATCAACTGCATTTATCAAAACCATACTACCAAGATTTTCATATTTACAATGACAACAACGATGTGATTCTTCCCGGCCTAGTCCGGGAAGTACGTACTTCCCGGACTAGGCCGGAAAAATGCCATTTTCTCAAAAAAAATCGTCTGGAAAGTACGTACTTTCCGGACGGTTGCCGAAAAAAACTTTTCCATATGACTTTTGAGATGTACCTACCACAAAGTATATGATGTCAGGAAGACCATAATAGTAGGCCAAAATAATCATATTTTTAATGCTACCAAAGCTCAAAAACATTACTTTCCAACAGATTGATGATCATTTGGTGCAAATTAAAGTCCATTAATAAATCTTCTGCGATGAATTTCATCACAAAAACACCTACCGTGGCGATTCTAAATCTCCACAATTCTTTTAATTCACAGGTACAATGAAACGAACGAAACGACACAAGTACTTCCAGATATCGGTTCTCTTCCTGATCTACTCCATCTTACATGTAGCCTCGAGCTTAGAGACAAACGCCGAAAAGTCGAATGTAGAACAGAGGGATAAGATCCCAAGACAATCAGAAAGTAATGACCAGAAAGTACATGAGCATAATATTCTCAAACATCTAGATGCCCAATTGAATTCCCCACCGAGGGACAAGAACCCCTCTGAAATCCCTGCCCAGAAGGACAAAAGTCCAGCTCCAGAAGGTCACCAGGTCCTCAACGAACAGAAGCAAACACCTGTACATGAGCACATTCTCAAACATCTAGATATCCACCTGAATTCCCCACCGAGGGATAAGAACCCCTCTGAAATCCTTGCCCAGAAGGACAAGAGTACAGCTGCAGAAGGTCACCAGGTCCTCGGCACCTCAGAGAAACATGATAATTCCACAACAAGCCCACCAGCAGCACCGAGCGAGATTTCGAAAGTGAAAAATTCCACAGATTCCCATCACGATGTGGCCAAGATAGTTGATGGAACTGTTTCACACGCATCTGGGGGCAACAAGAACGTCAAGCAAGCTCCCAACATCACTGGGCACCAGGTTGTGGGGACCACTGTCGATAAGCAGTTGGCAGCAGCAGCTGGTGGAGGCAATGGACCAGCCAATAAGACTGTCGAGGAGGAATGTACTCCGCCAGCAATACGACAAGTGAGTTAAAACTAGGAGTGTGCAAAGATATCGATATTTATCGATATATATCGACCTATTAGATCTTTTGTGCATAACCCTTGATCTATTCGAGGCCCGGGTTTTCGAGGCTTCTTGCGAAGTTTATTAGTTTCCTGGGAGCTAGGTTCCTGACATCCGGAGGGCTCTAAGAAGGCCCCTTCCAGGAACTTGAGCCTCTTGCAGAAGAGTGCTGGGCATTCGCAAAGCAAATGTTCAGCAGTTTCAGCAAAGCCCTCGCAGTAGCGGCAACTATCACTCTCTGTTTTACCCATCTTTTTGAGGTGATACCTCAGAGGGCAGTGTCCAGTGAGGAGGCCCGTTACCAGTTTCACTTCTATTTTGTCCAACTCGAGAAGCTGTTGAGCTTTCTTTGGGGAGAGGCTCACTAGCCTTTTCGCTTGTCTTTGTCCTGGCACTTTATTCCAGTGAGATTTCATTTCATCCGTTTCCCAACGTGGAACCTATATTCTCTCAAGTGGGCCTTGGAGAGTCCACAGAAGGGTTCTGGGCCGAGAAAGAAATTGTGTATTTGCCCCTTTTTTGCCTTCAACTCCCTTATCAAAGTGACCCACATCAAAGTGACCTAGTTGTTCGCTGCCAGTTGTCTCAGGGATTGTTTACAGTCCCAAGGCAGCTTAGCCTCACAAGCGTATGACTTCAGAGCTTTTAGTGCTGCTTGGCTATCTGATAGAATATATACCCAGGCAGCAAGCGTACGTAATAATGACGTACCTTATAGGTCATGTCAGACGTCTTGTTAACCCCGAAGTTGACGTCATTAGGACGTCTAAATGACGGTCAAATGTCAGCGTCATTATGACGTCAGTATTTGGCGTCATTATGACGTCAGTATTTGGCGTCATTTTGCCCTTCGAGTGTCCCTTTCGAGGCACTCCTGATGGGTACATATCTCTATAGCATGTACTTCTGCTTGAAAGATGGTTGGGGTGTCACCAAGGAGTTTTGAGACCCTGAAATTTGGTCCTGTTACTCCCACTCCAGCCCTTACATCAATCTTGGATCCATCAGTATACCATACTGATGCATCCCTTTCCAGTTGGGGTCGATACATGATATATTGATACATAATCGATGATTATTCGATGATTATTGGTAATTATCGATATTCATCGACACATATCGATACATATAAATATATCGAAAACATATTGTTACGGATTGTGCTGTGTTCCGAGAATACCGGAAGTCATTATCTCAGCGGCTCGCGTCTAGGCTGTGATTTATGGCCTCGCGATAACATCGGTCGCTGAGGTACCTAATTAGAGGACAATTAGAGTTTTTTTTGTCCCTAAATAAAAGGAGCGCAGTGTCGCGGACAGTCGGTTGGAGTTCAGAAAGAGTTTAGTTTAAAAAGAAAGCTAGTATTGTGAACATTGAGATTTGTTTAGCGAATATCGTAGTGATTTAACTAAGTATTTATTTAGTTGTATTTCGAGTGTTTAGTAGAATAAATTATTCAGTTTTGTACTGAGTATTTGAAATTGACGAACTCAAGAGGAAATATCGTAACAGCCTCGCCAGAAGCAGCAGATGGACATTTCGATTGCTGGAAGTATTCGATTCATGAAAAATCATTCGAATTCACTCAGTTTTTATTGATATGTCTCGATATATCGATACATATTGATACATATCAATATATCGAATACGATAAATGTCGATGAATATCGATGAATATCGATAAATATCGAGATATCGATTTTGAAATGAATATTTTGATATCACACACCCCTAGTTAGAACTGTTAATTACCATCTGCGGATATGTCCTTTTCTGTTTGTTTGCTTGCAACTTCTATTGGTAGCAATGCGGCCTCTGGATAATGTTTAATCTAAACATTGGCTTGCAGTTTCCACACCCCTTGATGAGCCCTACGGTTAGACGACATGGCGGTCTAATAATACACATCATCGTGGCCGTGTACATGTTCCTGGGTTTAGCCATCGTGTGTGATGAATATTTTGTAGCTTCGCTGGACAGGATATGCGAAGGTGAGAACACTATAGCTAGGCGTGCACGTGCGATTTCTGAATAATCGCAGTCGCCGGAAAAGTAATTTGAGAATAGTGCGGCAAATCTATCGCAAATACATTCGCTAGCAAGAAACCATCACTGTTGACCCCAGTTGACACCACATTGTGGGCATTTCTTGAGATCATTCGAGGTGTTCGAGAGTCTGGCTAATTTTGACTGTTTCCAGAATTGAAAATGGCCCCTGATGTAGCTGGTGCCACTTTCATGGCAGCTGGCAGTTCGGCTCCAGAATTGGCGACTGTGATAATAGGAGTATTTTTCGCTAAAGATGACATAGGTGAGTGGTTTTTGAAAAGCGATCATTTAGGTACATACTCGAGTCAAAATTAATGATTTTTCTTCACGTAAGAAAGAAGGATAGTATATTTGGCATGAATATCTCGTAAGCCTCCTTTGGCTTTTTTTTGAGGCTTTTAGATGATTCTGAAAAGGTCTTTCTATATCTAATAATTGCCTTCCGTGTGCCAACCTACTTGTTTCCTTCGCAATCAAAATGTAACTATACTAATTGGAAATTATCGGACACAGAAATAACTTCCACAACCACCTTTGTCACTGATTGGTTTTGGCTTCAAGCACTAATGGAATTGAATGAAACATGGGGAACGATATACAATGACAGCATTATATAGGTTCATTTCATCGTTATATCCGTATACACAATCCTACTTATTGCTTTGATATCCGATAGCAAACAGATGTCCAAAGGAAAATTATCTTATTTTGATACGACAAAGAAACTTATTACGGTATTGACTGGTGTTGATTTGATATCCCTATTTATAGGTATTTCAGGTGTTATTGGTTCGGCTGTGTTCAACATAATGTTCGTCATTGCTTGTTGTGGCTTGTGTTCAACGACAGCTGTTTACCTCAACTGGTGGCCATTAGTTAGAGATTGTTTTTTTTATGCCATATCCATACTGGTTATGCTGGGAGTCATATACAACAAGACGATATCATGGTGAGTGACAATTGACAATTTCCTCAACAGCGCCAACTGTTCTCCTCCACTTGGTGTCATAACGAATAGAAAGTGGATTTGGGCCAGATTAGAACCCTGGGGAACAACTCATAATCCAAATTCACTCGATTTCCACAACAGCACATGGTGAAGCGTGTCAAATATCTCAAGAATATCGGTGTTAACCTTCGATCATAAAACAGACTAGATGGATAACGCTAAATCTACCACAGTAGTTGTTTGAAGCCAACATGTGAATCAGTAACTAGGGTTACCTCATTCTTAAACAAGGATAGCAACAACAAATCCCCAGTACCAGTGTCTTGCTATCTTGGAATGGTCTGAATTTGAATAAATTTACCTACTAACAAAATTATCATATCCATTCTTCCTAAGACTGAATTAAAACAACGTAATATCAAACTTTTCTAACAATATACATCTTTGATTTATTACCCGAATGATAATAGATTTTAATTCACTGTCACAACTATATTGTTTATTTTCTGGCAATATAAAGTTTCAAAGTATCGAACTTGAGGAATATAAAATCAAACATGTTGTTATTACTTTTCAATTCCACTATATATAGGCTTATCTACTACTGTGATAATTTTCTTAACACCAGTGGAATGATGTGATCTGGTCACCACTTTTAAATCGTTTCTTACACATTTAACAGCGTTTCACCATTCTTTAAATTCGATTCGAACAGAATAAGCAAGATTTTTGAGTGAAATCCTTTTCAAATTTTCAAATAAAACTGGAAATATGCCGTTAAATGAACCATCGAACAAAATTTGATTCGAAAACGAGACGTTTTGCGCTGTTATCGGTTGAACGAAATTAGCGGCATTGGCGCATTCACCAAAAATGTCACAATCTCCAGAAAAAGAGTGCTATCTATAAACCACCTATATATGAATGAGGCCCTGTAGTATATAACGAACATTGAATACATATCTTTTGATACACTCATATGGCTCAGTAAGTACTAACAGAAGGATATATATTTGGGAACATTGAAAAAATGTGGTCTTGGGATGATTATCACTTTCAAATATTACGATGTCGCAACCTCTGTGGAAAAAAAAAACACAAATGAATATGAATTTCATGTTGGCTTCAAGCAATTTGGAATGTTACTATTCTAGTTGGTTTGTTGTTAGGAGGTGTTAACAGATTGTATTCATTACACAGTGCTTCTTATTGTTTTTAAGGATCGAATCTTTGATAATGCTGATCACGTATATCATCTACTGCATTGTACTACACTTCAACACCCCTTTGGAGAAATGGGCCCAAACGTGGCCTGTGCCCTTCAAAAAAATTGTGCCCTCAGAACAGTCTGGCTTGGTTAGCTACAAGACCTTAGAAGAAGACGGGAAGTATCAGAACTATGGCATGGAGTGGACCCCTGATAAGCCTCAAGACGAGGGTGAGTTTAGCATCAATAATTTTCAGGTAAATCGCAATCAGGTACAATGTAGGTGTTTAAATAATATCGGAGAGGATGTAGGTAGTAGGTCTTGGAGCTAATTCATATTTTTCATTGTAAACAAACGAAAAACGATAAGATTTTCACGATAAATATATTTATATATATTTTTCACAACATGTTTCGCTAACACTGTAGCTTCATCAGGTATAAGTACACTAAACTAACTACTACGATAACAACCATATTTATACCTAATTACACAGTTATAACAGATTTGAATTCTTGATTAATAGATTCAACAAAGGAGAATTATTCAAATCTAATTGGTCATTAAGCAAAAGATTTGAATTCTTGAATCTATTAATCAAGAATTCAAATCTTTTGCTTAATGACCAATTAGATTTGAATAATTCTCCTTTGTTGAATTTGTTTTCCTAAAAATAGCTCAATTAGATAGTCATCTTATTTTTTGTTATTTACCGCAATAAAAAGAGGATAAATAAACATTCTTTAATCCCTACAGGTACCGTAATTTGAGGTGAATTCGGACAGTAGGGGTTAACCCGGACAAAGACGCATATGTGCAAATTTCAGCCAAGGTCATTAAATCGCTTCGTTAAACATATGCAGTTCTTGTTGTTTCTTGTTCAGTTGCCATTTGTGTCGCACGGGGGACGTTTGTGCCAATAATTAGAAGCCTCAGTCAATGTGCAGGTACGCATTTTGTTATTCTTCGGTTTTTATGTTTTGAAGAACCCTCAAAAAGAAACTCTTGCACACAAAAGACTGTTAGGTTAATGAAATTGAAATTGCCAAAAGTCATTTGGTGTTTTATTGGCAATAAGTGTGCATAACCAGATTTCTTGAATTTTGTTTACTTTTTTTTAAATAAAATAGTTGACAAAAAATTGTCTACAGTTGGGGTGGATCCGGACAGAATGGTGCGACAATATAAGAAGAAAGTTGGAGTTAGATTTATGAATTATAAGGAAGAAAATTTACAGAAAGCAGTTGAAGACGTGCAAAACAAAAGAAAAACTTTAAGGCAAGCATCTGAATGCTACGAAATCCCAAAGTCTACTATTTTTGACCGAATAAAAGGTAAATCTCTTCAAAAACAAGGTGGGCAATGTGCCATTTCCTCGGAAGAAGAAAAACTACTTGCTCATGGCATTTTAAAATTTAGTGAATGGGGGTTTCCCATAACACGTATAATGATATAAGATTATTAGTCAAAAATCAACCGTCAAACAATTTAAAGGAAATATACCAGGCATAGAGTGGTTCTACAATTTTCTTCGAAGAAATAACGTTTTAACAGAACGTATGGCTCAAAATATAAAACGATCAAGAGCAAATATCACCAAGGAGACAGTACTAGACTATTTTAATAACTTGAAAGACTGTCTGGAAAACGTACCTCCATCAAACATTGTGAATTACGATGAGACCAACATGACATACGATCCTGGCAGAATAAAAGTTGTATGCCGCCGAGGTTCCAAAAGAATGGAAAGAATCATTGACACTAGCAAAAGCAGTACGTCTGTTATGATGTCCATCAGTGCATCGGGAGTACTTTTACCGCCATACGTAGTCTATAAAGCTGTACATTTATATCCCACGTGGATAGAAGGTGGACCAGCCAGAACAGTCTACAATCGAACGAAGTCCGGCTGGTTCAATATGGCCACGTTTGAAGACTGGTTTGAGAAAATCCTTTTTCCTTATTTTAAAAACTCACCACCAGGAAAAAAAGTGTTGATAGGGGATAACCTGGCAAGCCACATTTCTATCCGTGTTCTTGAAGCTTGCGAACAAAATGATATTAACTTTGTGTTGCTACCACCCAATGCTACACATTTGCTACAGCCTTTAGACGTTGCTTTCTTTGCTCCCTTTAAGAAGTCTTGGAGAAAGGTTCTGACGAATTGGCAGAGTAAAAACAAAGGATGTATTCCCAAATCTGCATATAGATACTGTTTGTTACAGAAAAAAACAATTTTTGCTGCTTAAAAAATTTTTTTTAATAATTTTTGTCCGGATTCACTTCAATAGATGGGCTAACATAAATTTTAACGGAAAATAAAGGTGTGTCCATATTCACCCCACACATAGGGGTGAATCCGGACAGTATGTAAAAAAATATATATATGAAGCAATTAGAAATTTATTATTTTGGTTATTAAAGTACATTCCTGAGATATTGAAGCATTTATATTATTTTTTTGAAATTTTTTGTAAACTGCATTTAAAATTTATCAACAAAAAACTACGAAAACTGTCCGACTTCACCCCATATTAAATATTGTTATAACTGTGTAATTAAGTATAAATATGGTTGTTATCGTAGTAGTTAGTTAGTGTACTTATACCTGATGAAGCTGAGAAATATATATAAATATATTTATCGCGAAAATCTTATCGTTTTTCGTTTGTTTACAATAAGTATGGATTTTCATCGAGTAACGGCCAAGTCAATTGAAAAAAAAAAACATATTTTTCAGTTTCAGCATTTGAAAAAACTAGACAATTGAGCAGATTACTACTTTTGTTCATATTTCCAAAGTTTCTGCCAGATTTATGTTTCTCAATCGTTGGTCAAAACTGTTTGTGTCGAATCGAATATTTTTCTGACAAAAATTGCAAGAGATTTAATATAAGACACGTATGAGCTTCTGATCTTTTGTTATTGCCTGAGAAGTACATGAAAGTAGGTTTAATTTATGTTGCAGATTTGAAGAATTTTGGAATGGAATGGTCTCCAGAAAAACATCAACAAGAAGGTAAATATTTACGAATAGTAGATGTCAACGCCTTGTCCATCAGTTTCTCAGTTAATTTCTAGAACTCCCAGAGAACATTTCGAGTTTCTGTGAACAGATTATTAACGAAAAAATCGAATCCTCTCAATTTCTCTGATCTATTTATAATGTGAAAAATATGACAGTTTGACACCTTTTCCACTTGTATTTCAGAAAGCGTCAAGTTAATTTCGAAATAGTCACTTGTATTTCAGAAAGTATCAATTTTATTTCAGAATAGTGAGTTGAATTTCAGAAAGCGTCAAATGTATTTCAGAATAGCGAGTTCGATTTCAGAAAGCATCAATTGTATTTCAGAATTGTGAGTTTAATTTCAGAAAGCGTCAATTGTATTTCAGGAAAATCAACTGAATTTCAGAATATATCAATTGTATACAAATGACGAATTCTGAAATTCAATTGACTATTCTTAAATACATTTGACGCTTTCTGATATTGAACTGACTATTCTGAAATACATTTGACGCTTTCTGAAATTCAATTGACTATTCTGAAATTCAATTGACGCTTTCTGAAATAAACTTGATGGTTTCTGAAATACAACTGGAAAAGGTGTAGTCTTAGCTAATTTTAGGCATCTTTCCCTTCCATAATATCCTGAAGTGATTTTTTATTGCATATTTTAGGATTATTGGCTAACCAATTAAGTGGGCCTGCTTTGAATCAAGCCACGATTGATGCATCTCCAGTGCCCAATCAGCCTGCTCGGCCAATACAGCAGGACTATTACAAACCCAAGGAGTACGATCCTGCTGCACAAATAAATCCACTCATCAAACCAGGTACGTACGAGAGCGTAAAGGGCCATCGAGTTATTTTTTTTAAATTTTTCGACTTCAAATTCGGAATTTCCGACTTTGCACTCGGAATTATTATGTTCCGATTTCAAAGTTGGAAATTACGAGTTTGAAGTCGGAAATTCCGTGTTTGAAGTCGGAAAATAATAATTCCAACTCAAAAGTTGGAAATTACGAGTTTAAAGTAGGCATTTCCGAGTTTTTAGTCGGAAAAAAATTATTCCTAGTTCTAAGTCGTAAATTCCGAGTTCAAAGTCGGGAATTCCGAATTTGAAGTCGGAACAAAGTAATTTCGAGTTCAAAGTCGGAAATCCCGACTTTGAAGTCGGAAAATAATAATTCCGATTTCAAAGTTGGAAATTACGAGCTTTTAGTCGAAAAATAATATTCCGAGTTCAAAATCGAAAATCCCGAGTTTGAAGTCGGAGAATAATAATTCCGATTCCAAAGTTTAAAACTACGAGTTCAAAGACGGAATTTCAGAATTTTTAGTCAAAAAATAATAATTCCGAGTTCAAAGTCTTAAATTCCGAGTTGAAAGTCGTAAATTCCGAGTTTGAAGTCGGAAAATAATAATTCCGATTTCAAAGTTGGAAATTACGAGTTTAAAGACGGAATTTCAGAGTTTTTCGTCGAAAAAAAATTATTCCGAGTTCAAAGTCGTAAATTCCGAGTTAAAAGTCGTAAATTCCGAGTTTGAAGTCGGAAAATAATAATTCCGATTTCAAAGTTGAAAATTACGAGTTTAAAGACGGAATTTCAGAGTTTTTAGTCGAAAAAAAATTATTCCGAGTTCAAAGTCGTAAATTCCGAGTTGAAAGTCGTAAATTCCGAGTTTGAAGTCGGAAAATAATAATTCCGATTCCAAAGTTTAAAACTACGAGTTCAAAGACGGAATTTCAGAATTTTTAGTCAAAAAATAATAATTCCGAGTTCAAAGTCTTAAATTCCGAGTTGAAAGTCGTAAATTCCGAGTTTGAAGTCGGAAAATAATAATTCCGATTTCAAAGTTGGAAATTACGAGTTTAAAGACGGAATTTCAGAGTTTTTCGTCGAAAAAAAATTATTCCGAGTTCAAAGTCGTAAATTCCGAGTTAAAAGTCGTAAATTCCGAGTTTGAAGTCGGAAAATAATAATTCCGATTTCAAAGTTGAAAATTACGAGTTTAAAGACGGAATTTCAGAGTTTTTAGTCGAAAAAAAATTATTCCGAGTTCAAAGTCGTAAATTCCGAGTTGAAAGTCGTAAATTCCGAGTTTGAAGTCGGAAAATAATAATTCCGATTCCAAAGTTTAAAACTACGAGTTCAAAGACGGAATTTCAGAATTTTTAGTCAAAAAATAATAATTCCGAGTTCAAAGTCTTAAATTCCGAGTTGAAAGTCGTAAATTCCGAGTTTGAAGTCGGAAAATAATAATTCCGATTTCAAAGTTGGAAATTACGAGTTTAAAGACGGAATTTCAGAGTTTTTCGTCGAAAAAAAATTATTCCGAGTTCAAAGTCGTAAATTCCGAGTTAAAAGTCGTAAATTCCGAGTTTGAAGTCGGAAAATAATAATTCCGATTTCAAAGTTGGAAATTACGAGCTTTTAGTCGAAAAATAATATTCCGAGTTCAAAATCGAAAATCCCGAGTTTGAAGTCGGAGAATAATAATTCCGATTCCAAAGTTTAAAACTACGAGTTCAAAGACGGAATTTCAGAATTTTTAGTCAAAAAATAATAATTCCGAGTTCAAAGTCTTAAATTCCGAGTTGAAAGTCGTAAATTCCGAGTTTGAAGTCGGAAAATAATAATTCCGATTTCAAAGTTGGAAATTACGAGTTTAAAGACGGAATTTCAGAGTTTTTCGTCGAAAAAAAATTATTCCGAGTTCAAAGTCGTAAATTCCGAGTTAAAAGTCGTAAATTCCGAGTTTGAAGTCGGAAAATAATAATTCCGATTTCAAAGTTGAAAATTACGAGTTTAAAGACGGAATTTCAGAGTTTTTAGTCGAAAAAAAATTATTCCGAGTTCAAAGTCGTAAATTCCGAGTTGAAAGTCGTAAATTCCGAGTTTGAAGTCGGAAAATAATAATTCCGATTCCAAAGTTTAAAACTACGAGTTCAAAGACGGAATTTCAGAATTTTTAGTCAAAAAATAATAATTCCGAGTTCAAAGTCTTAAATTCCGAGTTGAAAGTCGTAAATTCCGAGTTTGAAGTCGGAAAATAATAATTCCGATTTCAAAGTTGGAAATTACGAGTTTAAAGACGGAATTTCAGAGTTTTTCGTCGAAAAAAAATTATTCCGAGTTCAAAGTCGTAAATTCCGAGTTAAAAGTCGTAAATTCCGAGTTTGAAGTCGGAAAATAATAATTCCGATTTCAAAGTTGAAAATTACGAGTTTAAAGACGGAATTTCAGAGTTTTTAGTCGAAAAAAAATTATTCCGAGTTCAAAGTCGTAAATTCCGAGTTGAAAGTCGTAAATTCCGAGTTTGAAGTCGGAAAATAATAATTCCGATTCCAAAGTTTAAAACTACGAGTTCAAAGACGGAATTTCAGAATTTTTAGTCAAAAAATAATAATTCCGAGTTCAAAGTCTTAAATTCCGAGTTGAAAGTCGTAAATTCCGAGTTTGAAGTCGGAAAATAATAATTCCGATTTCAAAGTTGGAAATTACGAGTTTAAAGACGGAATTTCAGAGTTTTTCGTCGAAAAAAAATTATTCCGAGTTCAAAGTCGTAAATTCCGAGTTAAAAGTCGTAAATTCCGAGTTTGAAGTCGGAAAATAATAATTCCGATTTCAAAGTTGAAAATTACGAGTTTAAAGACGGAATTTCAGAGTTTTTAGTCGAAAAAAAATTATTCCGAGTTCAAAGTCGTAAATTCCGAGTTGAAAGTCGTAAATTCCGAGTTTAATGTCGGAAATTCCGAGTTGAAAGTCGTAAATTCCGAGTTTAATGTCGGAAATTCCGAGTTTGAAGTCGCAAAAAAATAATTCTGAGTTCAAAGTCGGAAATTCCGAATTTGAAGTCGGAAGAAAATATTTTCGATTTCAAAGTGGGATATTACCAGTTCAAAGTCGTAAATTACGAGTTGAAAGTCGTCAATTCCGAGTTCAAAGTCGGGAATTCCAAATTTGAAGTCGGAACAAAATAATTTCGAGTTCAAAGTCGGAAATACCGAGTATGAAGTCGGAAAATAATAATTCCGATTTCAAAGTTGAAAATTACGAGTTTAAAGACGGAATTTCAGAGTTTTTAGTCGAAAAAAATATATTATTCCGAGTTCAAAGTCGTAAATTCCGAGTTGAAAGTCGTAAATTCCGAGTTTAATGTCGGAAATTTCGAGTTTGAAGTCGCAAAAAAATAATTCTGAGTTCAAAGTCGGAAATTCCGAATTTGAAGTCGGAAGAAAATATTTTCGATTTCAAAGTGGAATATTACCAGTTCAAAGTCGTAAATTACGAGTTGAAAGTCGTCAATTCCGAGTTCAAAGTCGGGAATTCCAAATTTGAAGTCGGAACAAAATAATTTCGAGTTCAAAGTCGGAAATCCCGAGTATGAAGTCGGAAAATAATAATTCCGATTTCAAAGTTGAAAATTACGAGTTTAAAGACGGAATTTCAGAGTTTTTAGTCGAAAAAAAATTATTCCGAGTTCAAAGTCGTAAATTCCGAGTTGAAAGTCGTAAATTCCGAGTTTAATGCCGGAAATTCCGAGTTTGAAGTCGCAAAAAAAAATAATTCTGAGTTCAAAGTCGGAAATTCCGAATTGGAAGTCGGAAGAAAATATTTTCGATTTCAAAGTGGGATATTACCAGTTCAAAGTCGTAAATTACGAGTTGAAAGTCGTCAATTCCGAGTTCAAAGTCGGGAATTCCAAATTTGAAGTCGGAACAAAATAATTTCGAGTTCAAAGTCGGAAATACCGAGTATGAAGTCGGAAAATAATAATTCCGATTTCAAAGTTGAAAATTACGAGTTTAAAGACGGAATTTCAGAGTTTTTAGTCGAAAAAAAATTATTCCGAGTTCAAAGTCGTAAATTCCGAGTTGAAAGTCGTAAATTCCGAGTTTAATGCCGGAAATTCCGAGTTTGAAGTCGCAAAAAAATAATTCTGAGTTCAAAGTCGGAAATTCCGAATTTGAAGTCGGAAGAAAATATTTTCGATTTCAAAGTGGGATATTACCAGTTCAAAGTCGTAAATTACGAGTTGAAAGTCGTCAATTCCGAGTTCAAAGTCGGGAATTCCAAATTTGAAGTCGGAACAAAATAATTTCGAGTTCAAAGTCGGAAATACCGAGTATGAAGTCGGAAAATAATAATTCTGATTTCAAAGTTGAAAATTACGAGTTTAAAGACGGAATTTCAGAGTTTTTAGTCGAAAAAAAAAATTATTCCGAGTTCAAAGTCGTAAATTCCGAGTTGAAAGTCGTAAATTCCGAGTTTAATGTCGGAAATTTCGAGTTTGAAGTCGCAAAAAAATAATTCTGAGTTCAAAGTCGGAAATTCCGAATTTGAAGTCGGAAGAAAATATTTTCGATTTCAAAGTGGAATATTACCAGTTCAAAGTCGTAAATTACGAGTTGAAAGTCGTCAATTCCGAGTTCAAAGTCGGGAATTCCAAATTTGAAGTCGGAACAAAATAATTTCGAGTTCAAAGTCGGAAATCCCGAGTATGAAGTCGGAAAATAATAATTCCGATTTCAAAGTTGAAAATTACGAGTTTAAAGACGGAATTTCAGAGTTTTTAGTCGAAAAAAAAAATTATTCCGAGTTCAAAGTCGTAAATTCCGAGTTGAAAGTCGTAAATTCCGAGTTTAATGTCGGAAATTTCGAGTTTGAAGTCGCAAAAAAATAATTCTGAGTTCAAAGTCGGAAATTCCGAATTTGAAGTCGGAAGAAAATATTTTCGATTTCAAAGTGGAATATTACCAGTTCAAAGTCGTAAATTACGAGTTGAAAGTCGTCAATTCCGAGTTCAAAGTCGGGAATTCCAAATTTGAAGTCGGAACAAAATAATTTCGAGTTCAAAGTCGGAAATCCCGAGTATGAAGTCGGAAAATAATAATTCCGATTTCAAAGTTGAAAATTACGAGTTTAAAGACGGAATTTCAGAGTTTTTAGTCGAAAAAAAATTATTCCGAGTTCAAAGTCGTAAATTCCGAGTTGAAAGTCGTAAATTCCGAGTTTAATGTCGGAAATTCCGAGTTTGAAGTCGCAAAAAAATAATTCTGAGTTCAAAGTCGGAAATTCCGAATTTGAAGTCGGAAGAAAATATTTTCGATTTCAAAGTGGGATATTACCAGTTCAAAGTCGTAAATTACGAGTTGAAAGTCGTCAATTCCGAGTTCAAAGTCGGGAATTCCAAATTTGAAGTCGGAACAAAATAATTTCGAGTTCAAAGTCGGAAATCCAGAGTTTGAAGTCGGAAAATAATAATTCCGATTTCAAAGTTGGAAATTACGAGTTTTTAGTCGGAAAAGAATATTCCGAGTTCAGAGTCATAAATTCCGAGTTCAAAGTCGTAAATTCCGAGTTCAAAGTCGTAAATTTCGAGTTTGAAGTTGGAGCAAATTAAAAAAAAAATTGGTGGCCCTTATACGCCTTCGTAGGTACGTGTGTCTACCCAATCTGATTGTTTTTTGCACGAATATCCACAGAAAACCAGAAACATGAGATTGAATAAAAAAACTGATTTAACTAAACTGTTTTATCTGATTGTTGTAGAGGGTGGTCTTTATGTCACTGGAGTATGGATGTTAGTATTTCCTATTCACTGGTTATGCCGAAAAACCATGCCAGATTGCAGAAGTGAAAAGTACAGGAATTGGTACCCATTTACTTTCTTTGTATCGATGGTTTGGATCTCTTTCTACTCATACTTTATGGTTTGGATGATCACTATCATTGGTAAGGAATTTTTCATTACTAAACAGTATGGAACAACTATATATATGAGCGGAACATCGAGGATTAATCCTTATTTTATTATTTTCAAAAAAAAGGCTTTTAGACTATTACATGATTGATGTAGATCTTAGAAATAAGGAAAACCAATGAATTCTTTTGATTTTTAGTTTCTTACCTTGCTGAAGCTTTCTAGATCATGAAGTTTGATTTTTAGGGTACACTCTGGGTATTCCTGATACAGTGATGGGACTTACTTTTGTTGCTGCTGGTGTTTCGGTGCCAGATGCTTTGTCGAGTATAGCCGTCATCAAAGAAGGGTAAATAATTCATCCAATCATATTCTTCTTATTCCTATTCTAAAATCCCCATGAATGAATATCAGATGAGCGGCATCCATTTTGCTGTATGTACGTACATTCTCAAAGTATCTAACTAACTTTGCAATTGCAGACAGTAGACAAGAGCGAGGTGGTAAACGGTAGGGCAATAGTATATTACACAACAAGTGTGGAAAGTGACATATTTCACACGAATAGTCGTTTAGCACGAGCCGCGTAGCGGTGAGTGCGGAAACGTAACGAGTGAAGGAAATGCACTTTCCAACGAGTTTTGTACACTATTTTTCCTACGACTCCGAATACTTTCATTTCGCGGGAGGTCTTGTCAAAAATGTAACTTGAGCGGTCTCTAGAATTTCAGGTGGTTTTGATTCAACATCAAGTACTGTTTATTTCCATATTCAAGATGATATTTGAATACTTCTCCGACAATTCCTCATTATGTGAATTACTGATTGATTGAGTTAGTTTAGTTTGGACAAATTTTATTGATATTGACACCAGCGTACATAAACAACCGTGACACCATACGCCTGCTAGCGCCAGTAATCACGCAACCAGGAATACAGAACCATAGAAGTACGTAGTTCGCAAGCGCTTACGAGTTACTCGAGTTAGTGCGTCCTTGACTCCTCGCAAACATCTGTGATACCAAGAAATCTTCTTTTTGGTGATATTGTGATATCAAACTGATGCAGCAAGCCGCGCATAAAACTGTAGCCGTACTCTTTTGAATGATCTCACCCGCTGTCATCAATATCGAAATAGTTCCAGCAAAGAGTATAGGTTCCATTTTTAAAGTGAATTCAGAGGTTATGTATCAGGACAAATTGAAATTAATAGATAAAAAATTCTCGGTATAATTCAAAACGAGACAGAAATTTCAATAAATAATATGAATTTGATTTGAGAACGCTTATTTTGACAGTGAGTACCTTCACAATATACCTAATTATTTCTATATCAATTCAGGCGACCGTTGTGATATATTTCATATCAACACTAGTGCTTTTTTTCTTTCAAATAAACAATACCATGGTGATATGAGCTACTTTCTGAATAACAAAACAGTGTGATTATTGACGTTTTCATACGTGGTCGTAGGAAAACAATATTATCGTTATGCTCAAATGAAACTTTCCCAATTTTGATATGATTTAGTATACATAAATATATTTGGGGCTACGTGCTACTTTTATTTCTGTGGATTTCTGAATTTTATCCCGAACAATAAAAAAATCTCGTGTGATATATATGTATTGATGAACATTCAACGTTTCACAGGTATGGCGACATGGCAGTATCGAATGCCGTAGGCTCCAACGTTTTCGATATCCTGATATGTCTAGGTCTTCCCTGGTTCATCAAAACTGCTATTATTCGACCGGGATCAACAGTCAGGGTAATAAGCAAAGGTAAATTTCCATTTTCCCACACAGGTTTCAAAATATTCCTCAATTGAATAAAAACTGTCCACATCATGATAATCTTTCGAATGATCCCCTATACACAGATATATATATATATATATGCAGAACCCAGATCTTATTGAGTAACTCAACCAATTTTAATTTCTTCATATACGAACATTATTCTTTCTATCATGCGTTTATTCCAATCAACTTCCTTATTTATATGATATCTTGAATAAATTTAATTCAACTATAATGGTATCTTCCTTGCATTTCCAAATTGCACGCTTGTAGTTGAGTAGAAAGAAACCTTATCGAAAGATATGGACCTCATTTACACAATCACTCTTCTCTGTTTCATCCATGTATATATGCTCCTAATTCGTTCTTCGAAACACTATCCAATTTCCAGAAGAAAAAATTCGACGAAACCAATCCGAAGAAAAAATGTTGTGCTTGAGACCAAGTCCTTGCGTCCAGTTTTGTTACCCATTTACATTTTTTCCTGTTGATTAATTTTGCATACCCGAAAATACAGATCACTACACCTTTTCCAGTTGTATTTCAGAAAGCGTCAATTGAATTTCAGAATAGTTACTTGTATTTCAGAAAGTATCAATTGTATTTCAGAATAGTGAGTTGAATTTCAGAAAGCGTCAAATGTATTTCAGAATAGCGAGTTCGATTTCAGAAAGCGTCAATTGTATTTCAGAATTGTGAGTTTAATTTCCGAAAGGGTCAATTGTATTTCAGAATAGTCAACTGAATTTCAGAATTCGTCATTTGAATTTCAGAATATGTCATTTGTATAAAAATTACGAATTCTGAAATTCAATTGACTATTCTGAAATACATTTGACGCTTTCTGAAATTCAATTGACTATTCTGAAATACATTTGACGCTTTCTGAAATTAAACTCGCTATTCTGAAATACAATTGATACTTTCTGAAATACAAGTGACTATTCTGAAATTCTATTGACGCTTTCTGAAATAAACTTGATGGTTTCTGAAATACAACTGGAAAAGGTGTAGTTTCTGGAAAATAATACCACAACCTCCGAATCGATGAGAAGTGGTGTGATTTTTTTTATTTTCTCGCAGTGGTTTTTCCATAACGTATTCTCGAAGAAAATTTTATGGTTGGATTCTCAAGATTAACTAAATAAACAGCTATCAAACACGAAGTCTCTTTTTCAATGTGATGAATGCTGAAACCTCAGATCATAAAGGCTTACGCTAGATACGGCATCCAGGTTATATATTTGGTAGGTCTGGGGGGTCTATCCATATATCTTTTAACTACAATATTGACTATACGCCATAGAAGACAATGTTAGCAAAGTGAAGCCGAATTTCATATATCTATCATTTTATAATTGGCAACGTTGATTGCGGGCGCATGCGCGAAATCAGGCGCGAAATTCAAATCATGAAATGTCTAGTATTCGTCATTCTCATATTCATAGGAAAAATTCACTTTATATGTAAATAAATATTGTCATTTTGAACATATCCGATGATGGTAGAATACATGAAGTATACTTAGCTTTGACAGAGAGTATAATCAAATATCTTCAGCGAAACACTCCTTTCATATTTCAAAGAATATAAAGCAATCAAGATCAAAACAATGATAGGCATATAAATTATATTGAACTCTTTCAATATTTTATTACTTAGACATTGATGGTACAGGCACTTCCATTGTGTCTTGATTTCTGGAATAGTGGAAGATAACCTGGAGGCTGTACACGACCTGGACACCGACACTGGACATATTTACGAAAGTGTTTAAATTAAATTACGAACAGTTATCACCTGAACAACTATGAATTAATGAAACACAAACACTCAACACGCAATCGAAAAACAATAACGAGACACGAGGAAAGTCACATCAACAAAACACAGATATAACCAGCTTGTTTGAAAAAAATCGCAAAAGTGATACCCGACATACGATCATCGAAATTTCTGACTTTGAACTCGGAATTTCTGACTTTGAACTCGGAATTGCCGACTTTGAACTCGGAATTTACGACTTTGAACTCGGAATATTTTTTTTCCTACTAAAACCTCGGAAATTCAGACTTTAAACTCGGCGGAATTTCCGACTTTAAACTCAGGATTTCCGACTTTGAATTCGGAATTTACGACTTTGAACTCGGAATTATTTTTTTCCGACTAAAAACTCGGAAATTCCGACTTAAAACTCGGAATTTTCCACTTTGAATTCGGAATTATTTTGTTCCGACAACACTAAGAGAGTAGCTCTTGACTGTCATCATCTACTTTTATTTTGGCGCATGCGCATAAATTTATCGTTGCCAGCGATGCTCTTTTGTTTCGGCTTCAGATAGGTTGTCCTTATTATCAATATTCGTAGTTAATAGATTCATATGCATGTGTGTACCAAAGTGGTATCATAGTACTTTCTTGCACACCCGTCTAATACCAAACAAATACTACATGATACCGGATCTAGCGTAAGCCTTTATGATCTATAAGGCTGAAACAATTTGTTCTATTCATGGGATAAAATTGAGTGAAATCTTCGCAGAAGTTCCAAAGAATTCTGAAACTGGCAACATAGCAATACGCCTATCAGAGGACTTGTAACGTCACAAGAAGCAGCAGTCTTTTGAATATTTCGCTGAATTGGATGGTTTTAGAGCACTAGATAATATCTTCTAAGGGAAAAAACTTCTGTTTCCCCTCAGGTCTGACCTATTCAACCCTCTCCCTGCTATCGACCGTGGTGTTCTTGGTGGTAGCTACCCACATGAACGGCTGGAAGCTGGACAGGAGGTACGGCGTGGTGCTGATGATCTGGTACCTAATCTTCATCACCTTCGCCAGCATGTACGAGCTGAACGTTTTCGGCTATCTTAACCCGCCCGAATGCAAGACCGACTGGTAAATTCACAGGGCGTTGTTGTTTTCGTCGTTGTTACTGTACCTAATAAGTATTGTCTCGGGATATTTAGCGATAAGGCAGTTGGTCTCGCAAGGCCCAAAGTTGTTTATGTAGAGTTCTATGCAAGGACTGTCAGTATCCTGATGCAGACATATGGAAATCGTTAGCTGAGTTATGAAACATCTCCCTCAGCATTCTGAGACTACACCTTTTCCAGTTGTATTTCAGAAACCATCAAGTTTATTTCAGAAAGCGTCAATTGAATTTCAGAATAGTCACTTGTATTTCAGAAAGTATCAATTGTATTTCAGAATAGCGAGTTTAATTTCAGAAAGCGTCAAATGTATTTCAAATACAATTGACGCTTTCTGAAATTGAACTCACAATTCTGAAATACAATTGACGCTTTCTGAAATCGAACTCGCTATTCTGAAATACATTTGACGCTTTCTGAAATTCAACTCACTATTCTGAAATACAATTGATACTTTCTGAAATACAAGTGACTATTCTGAAATTAACTCGACGCTTTCTGAAATACAAGTGGAAAAGGTGTAGTTGAAATATGATGATTTATGCTCTTCTTCCTTCACCTAAATGTAGGCTGAATGTAGAAATTGTTTAGCAGATCGGTGTTACTTACTAGTACAGTAATGTTTTTTAAAGAGTGTTTCTTTGTTTTTTTTTAGTTTTTCACGACTTCACTAGGGTACATTGACTGTTATCGATATTCTCCATGACCGTTTTGCACAAATGTGGCTAAATTTCGTTGAAATAATGCTTAATTTTTCCTGACTTCAAAATATCCCAAAGAAAATAATCAAATGTCAGTTGTCACCGCATCAGATTAAACGTGCTGTCACGCTGTAATTTTTTTCGTTGGCAACACTTTATCGTGCAAATGGCGCAAAATTCAAATCTTGTGGGAATGTTGGACACCCGTTATCATTATAAGCTGTCAAACTGTGATTCGAATACCTAACTAATGATTGAATCCTTATCGAATCAATTTGGGAGGTTTTGCTCTTTCTCAGAATCTAGCGACTTCAATTTCAGCATCGTGATGTTTCCATAATAAATGATTATTTTCCCATTTTTTCGATGTATGACATAATTAGCGCATTCAATTTAGAAGCTAATGATAAGAATATTGATATCACATTTGATGCATTTTACATAGGTAAAATCGGGTCTGAATATTGAACAACCCCATTTCTACTGATGGTAATAAAAAAACATGATTTTCATTTATAATGGTTATATACGGGTATTATTGTATTTTGTTGCTTCCAATTTATAAAATCCAATAAATACCTTTAGAATTCAGATTTATCACTATAAGTCAAATTTGGAATTTGACATTCTTGAAACTATTAGCTCCATTGAAATAAAATTAAACGATGTATTTGTGAAATTTTTAATAATCAGTATAGATTATTCAGGTTCCCAATTGGCGTTCTCAGATTTTTCTATATATTAATAAAAACTTGTGAAAAGCATTTTTGAAGAGCTTTCCAACCATGTATTTAGGCTTTTCCTGGTATTTTTTTCATATCAGAGATATTTCACTGGTAACTTAAAAATGTTACTTTTTTATATAACAGTAAGCACATAATTTTTTGATCAGTATTGACGAGAATAGAACACGCTCAGAGAGTTTGAGATCAGAACTGCCTACTGCCATGTTTACAATAAAATGTCTGCTGACTGAAAGCCTCTGCAGTAGGGTAATATACTCTTGTATGTATTTTAAAAATGAAAAATCGATTGGGTATTCTTCAATGTTATCCGTTTATGGCGGTAGATGTTATAGATACTAGATATTGTCGTACAAATTATAGTGCTATAACCCTGTAATATATATGTGATACGCACCAATTTCCATGCCGCAACAACATGTTTAGACTATATAGATATTTAAGATGACAAGAATAATTTTTTTCCATTATAGAACACGAATGATGACATTATTTTGTTGAAACTAACCGTTTGTTTCTTATGTATGATATCATTATTTGTTCATCCCTAATGAACTGTAATACGAGTTATACTCGAAATATTTTCCAATATAACTTACTTTCCATGATATTTGCAATATAATATTGAAATGATTCATGAATTGAATAGTAGTCATGAAAGTATTTTGAGTATTTCAATTTTGTTTTATCTACGACAACAAAGATGTATTTGTCAATGAAAACCTATAGCAATTATAATAATAAGTACTTACCTAAATAAATGTATATTATTAGATGTGATATAGATTTTGCATTGCTAGATGTTAAGAACCCAAAAAGCTTTATTTTGTTGAATATTATAAAAAAATATAAATTATTTTGCAAAATACAGAAAAAAAAAAGACTTGAATGTAACATCGAATAACCTACTAAGTTTTCAATGTAAATACTGAGACTGCTATAGAATAGATTATTTTATTATTATCGAAAAACAGTTATTATTCGCATTTCCATAAATATATTTTTGAATCTAATATAGACGGTATTCCATAAGTGGGTTTACGTACAAGACTCAGAATTGAGTAGTACAGGAGGAGATACTAAAAATGGTATCAATAAATGAACTCATTATTTTATCAAAAACCATTATTCAAAATTTTGTATTTTCATCCTGAACAATATATTCAGTCTGGTACTGGTAACGCGGCTACGTATACTTACTACTCAATTCTTAGTTTCGGCCATATTCCTATATAAAGAAATACCAAGATATTGTTGGTTCGATTGTATTAATTGTTGATTAACCTTATCATTTGCAGACTGGTGTATGAATCTAGTTTCACATCAGTTTGAAGCATTCTAATACAATTAATGCCCAAGAGTTGCATAAAATATTAATATTACTGCTTGACAGAATGAAATAAAATATTTGTGGCAAATTTTTCAGTCGAGTGTATAGTTCTTGAATTATTTTGGATTTCCAAGCTGAATTGAGCATAATTCAGTTCGCTGTACAACTTTTTCCTATTTCCACTCTCCCCCAAAAATATTGATTATGTAAAACACCCACTACTCAAAAAACGAAATACACCGGCGTTATAGATGTGCATCGAAAATCCCTTCGAGTAATTTATGTATCTAGTAAAGTAAATATACATAATATATGGTGTACTTTATACAGTATGTCCTTGTTTATTGTTCAGTATTGGTAGTTTTTCACGTTAAACTATACCTAATTGTTATACATAAAAAATCAGTGTTGGTCAATTTACGGTGTGTTACATAATTTAATTTGTGAGCTCATGAAACTTTTGACAATAATTAATCCCGCCTTAGGTCTGTCTATTCTAGCGATTATAGTTTCCATTCATCTGACAACTGAATTTGTTTCGTCGTATATATCTAAAGCTTGTAAAAAAATTTCAAATTTAATGAATACATTGCTGATGGATAAATCATTTTGATAAATTTAATCTAGAATTTAATCGATGAAGACAAACCTTGATGGAAGTAGAATTAGCTGTCATAATTGAGGAAAGACTATGAATAAAAATATTGATGAGGAGCAAATATTTGGTAGCAACTGAAATAATATTTCATCATAAATAAAATTATTAAGTTGTTAGTCAATATTTCATTTAGACCAGTTCTATGATGCGTGCAAATACAAACTATACACTGTGTCCAAGATAAGGATGTCTATCATAGGGATCTCGGAAACCATAAGAGATATATAGAGATAAATTAGAGAAAAGTTGCGCATTTCCAAGCCTAACAATATGCCGTAGAAAGTTTCAAAATTCTGAGTAGTTCCGGAGATATGCCTAAAAAACAGAAATTTGCCGATTTAGTTTTTATTTTTTTCTGACGTTATTGAAAGAAATATAGAAAAACAGAAGATACTTTCCCATTGCCACTTAATTCTTGCAATATCCCAAGAGAAAAAAAAATCGAGCGGAGTTATATCCGGCGAACGAGGGGGCCACGAAACTGTTGAATGTGTACCTATCCATTTTCCCGGAAATCTATTCGATAGATACTCGCGCACGATTAGGCATTGAGCGCGGGTGCACCATCCTGCTGAAACCAATAGTTTCTAACTTTTATTTTGACATTTTCTCAGCGCAATCATTTCACCGCATACTACACCAAAACGTTCGAACTTTAATAAAAAAAAATCTGATTCGAATATTGCCGAATCATTTTGTCATCGTTGTATTCGTAATTGGTAATTAATACATGGTATTATTTTATTTTATTTTACGGGCCATATAAAAAAATAAAGTTGATGATGGTTTCTCCGAAACGAAACGTCGAACGGAAAATATCTTGACGTTGTTTTGTAGAGCTTAAAAAGTGGCAACGAGAAAGTGTCTTCTGTTTTCCTATATTTCTTTGAATAACGTCGGAAAAAAATGAAGTCGAAATCGGCAAATTTCGGTTTTTTATGCATATCTACGGAACTACTCGGAATTTTGAAACTTTCTAAACGGCATATTGTTGGGCTTAGAGATGCGCAACTTTTCTGTGATTCAACCAAATTCGAATCTCTTATGGTTTCCGAGATCTTCATGATAGACATCCTTATCTTGGACACAGTGTATATGTGCATCAACTGCCTATACTTATTGCCTATTTTTTAGTTTCGAATATGGGTATTCACCTATTTTCCATTCCTCGTTATAGATGAAAACTAGCATATAGATAGGGAATCCTATTTCGAAATACCCGAGCTCCAAAAAATATCATGATAACCTTAGAATTTCCAATTAAAGCTTTGGTATGGAGATATGATGGTTGAGGTACGAATATTTTTACTAAAATGTAGGTTGTTCAATAAAATATGAAAAAATACGTTTTTTCGAATAGGAGTTGTGACCTTAAGTTGAAATGTAAGAAATTCTTTAGAGACTATCATGATCCGTATTGATTGAAATAATCACTCAGTTCTCAGGAGGTACATACATGAGGAATTTTCGAACTATTTAGAAAATAACATATTTATGCATCTTTATGTTGGGCATCCCACATGGGAATTCTTAAGTGAACCCATTTCTTGACTTGTGTGTTTTATCGAAACTAGAAGCATTGATCATCAAGGTAAAACTAATTTGTATACATCAAACTTCGATGTTAATAACCCGCCTAGCATATTTATTAGTGGAATATTGCTGGAAATAATAATAAAATGATTGTAAAATATGATGTTTGACGTCTATCCTAATTAAATGAAATGAGAATTATGTGAAGCACTACTTTCTCTGTTCTATGCACTAAAGATGTCTAAAAATGTAATGGTGAAAAGGGCTATAAATAAACGTAGCAATTTGAAAGTCTTTCATTTCATTACAACTGTAAATTTTCAGGCAAAAATGGCGAAGTAGCAAGCAAGTCAGTTGTCATTGTATATGATGTCCATTAATAAAATCATTGCTTATGCTCATCTTATGGTGTTGCTACAGATACTGTTTATTTTTGATACATGACCATTAATGACATATCTCAGGGTAAATTTTTGACATTCCAGTAGAAATGTAATAAAAACTAAAAACTTGCGATGCGCCGTGAATGCTCTTGAGTAGATATTCAGTTTCCATTTATTAGTAGTGGTGGTAGGGTAGAATATTGCCCATTCGAAATAATCTTCAGTAAGAAAGGTAAGTTTGTTTGTTTTGGAAGACCTCATGAACTATAACCTACAGCATTATACAATTTAAAATTTTAGACTTCCCTGCATCTTACAGCTTGATTTTCAAACTAGGCATCTTGTGTGTGTAATAATCAGATCAATTAATATCTATTGATACACAAAAAACAAACGAAACAATTTCAATCGCAACAATAACACAAACGTTGTACTTGATTCATCAATTAGTTTGTTCTCATATTATAATCAAACCAATAAAAAAGTATAATTCACGAAATCTTAGATCATATAATGCTTACGCTAGATCCGTTATCATGTAGTATTTGTTCAATGATTGAATTAATCACAATTTTTGTAATCCAATTAATAATTAATAGGTATTTCCATTTTTTTACTAAGTCTAGTGTTTAACTTTGTATTTCTTTCTCTCCAGATGTACTCTTTATATTAGCTGATGATGAGGGATTAATCCCTCGAAACATGTCCTTATGTAAGTCTGTTGACTTTATTAAACTACATTTTGGTGGAGTTAGACTGTAAGTTCTATCCTTCTGGTCCTTCAATCACCTCATATAATCAATCCTATTATAATCTACCTATGTGGTGTTCTTATCATGCCTATACCTACAGCTACCAATCATCTCATTGTTTTTTTAGCTCAAGATCAGATGAAGTAGTGTGACGCAAGCGACGAAAGAAAATGGCTAAGTCGTCAAAAATGGATAGTTCTTCGAAAACGGATAATCCTTCGAAAATTAGGCTGTCGTTCTTCAATGTCTTGCCAGAAAATTCGGGGACAGGAAAATTAAGCACCATTTCCAATATCAGACTCTCAACCCATTTCAGCCTACTACCGAAATCCGAGGAATCAAAAAGGTACTCAGGCTATACCGATTCCAGGATTCCCAGCGGCATGAAAAGTTGGGCAGGCATGAGAAGAACCAAAAGAAAATTAAAAACGTTTTGTACTGGAAGCAAATATATTGGAGAGTGGAATGATCTTGGGATTTCTGGAGAGGGAGTATATAGATATCCACATGGTATGGGCGAAAAATAGTATATTACACACCTAGGGTCTGAAGTGGTATTTTATATTCCCAGACAAAATGTTCATAGCCCGACCATCCACTTTGTCGCCCGCTGTACAATAAATTATTAATTATTCGCATCCTCAGCTGCTTTACTGATTTCTGGTGGAGTACAATTCACAAATAATATTCAATGGAACAATTACTTCCTTACAGAAAGTAAACACTTTATATGTTTTTAAGGTGTTGTCTATGATGGTGAATTCAACCATGATGGATTATTCCATGGAATTGGCACGCTGACATATCCCAGTGGACAGAAAATTCAAGGAATTTGGAAAAATGGGGCGTTGACTGAGGATTCTACATTTATTTTTGCATGTGGTGAAATATTAGATGAAGACAACAAATATTGTCAAAAACCAGACAGGAGGTAAGAAACCCTTGATCAAGCATAGATTTCAAGGTAATAAAAGCAATTTTACTCTATAAGTCATGCAGAATCATGTGCAGAATAATATAATATCATATCTTATAGGAAAATCATCTGATCAGGTGAATTCGCATCTATTTCGAAACTTTTACATTTAATTTTTCCATAAAATATAGGTTTTATCTCCTATTTGAGCCCTCCAAATTTCGTTGCGATATACAAGGTGTTTGAAATAATAGTAGGGGGGGGGGGGGAACGGACATTAAATGCGCACTGTATATTAGATTTATTCACATCAGGTCATTGAAAATGAACCAAGGTATACATCAGATTTCTCTATACCTTATACCAGCACATAGGAATCTGTAAAAAATCACCTATTATTGTAATTGCCTTAGTGCATAAATTCAATGTGTATCTCATTGACAATGTGTGTCAGTTGAAGAATATTTGGAAAATACTCGTTGAGTTTTTGTAACATTTTCTGCATATTTACATTATTGTATTTATTATTTTATGGTAAATGTTCTAGTTTTAGCTAGAGTTCTTAAATTTCAATTTGTTCATATTTGACCTGTCTTATGTCACGATTTGAAATTGTGAGGTTAATAAATTCTATTTTATATTCTTGATTGTTTTTAAGGTTTCATATTGAAATACAAAAGGATTTCAATCCAGCAGGTCAAGAATATCTGACGAACGATCAACCAACTAAAAAACTACCGGAAGACTGTTATGATGTTGTAGAGGGATTGTTCGATCCAAAAACTGGCTGCATTACGACTTTTCCGAAAAATTCCTCAGGAAGCATCGATTCCTTCAAGTGAGTACTCAACTACTTAGTGAAAGGTTGAACTATTGGCTCTTCTGGAGATTACTATTAACAAAGATTATTATTTAATTTTCCACGAATAATGAATGCATAAAAGATTTTCATTTTCAGAAAATCTAATGACTTTGATGAATTTTTCGACGACCTGGACAGCCATGATGAAGAAAAAGATTTAAAGTAAGTTACTTCATTTTGTTATTTTGTTTTTGGCGAAACTGACAATAACTGTAACTCACTACTATATACTTAGTAGTTTAGGTACTATATAGTAATGTGAATATATCGAATATATTTTTTTTTCAGAGTAATTTTCAGCAAAAGTTATGTTATAGCTGAAACAATGATGATATCTACAAGGTTAGTGAATTTATCAACATAATTAAATTTCAAATTGAAAGTGTTAATCAATGAATTCAGTGAATGAGTTCAGTTCATGCAATTGTGATCTTTCATTAATTCTTTAGATTTTTGAAACTGGTAAAACAATTTTGTTCCTTGTCAGATACGAGTTCATCTTAAACTCGGTCCAGCCCTGTATATAATTTTGGGTGTTTCGCAAATTTTATATCAATTTTGATATTTTTGATTTCAGTTTGATAAACAAAGAAGATCTCTATGAGGTTGATGGTCGAAAATTTTTGGAGTAAGTATCACAACAATGATGTTATGGTATATATATTTATTAATATACCGGGTGTCAACGAATCTATTAGGTGTATCAAAATGAGATTTGGTATAGGTAAATGGCACGTGAAGAGGAAAGTTTATTTTTCACTTTCCGGTCACTTCCGGTTCCACCGGAAATGGCTCCGGTTTTGAATTTTTAAATGGAAACCCTGTATATTGTAAAAAAAAATTATTCCTGAGACAATTCTGGATTAGAATGTGTCATTTTAATAAGATTTTAAGCCTACTTCATTTTTTTAGAGTATATTTTAATATTGCATCTAGGTGGTCATGATCGGACGTAAACTAATCTGAGAACCTCAGAGGTGATGTCAGAAAATTACAATGGAAAAGTTTTAGTGACTAGTATGATAGATAGGAATAAGACAAGTTGGCAAAATTACTTTTTCATGTCTATTATTTTTCAAATGGCAACCATTTTTTGACAGGCACTTTCCGAAAAAAGGATTTTTTGACGAATCTAACGATACTAATTTATTTGCGATTGGATTAAAAATAAGCACATAAATTGAATATTACTAAGAAAAATACTGGATAATAATTCATTTACTTTTGTCAAGTGTTCCATGAATCATAATTTATTTACTTTCATTGTAGTGAGAATTGTCTCAGAAATCAAAAAAATTACAATATACAGGGTGTTTAAAAATTCAAAACCGGTGCCATTTCCGGTGAAACCAGAAGTGACCGGAAAGTGAAAAATATGCGAAAACTCTCATTTTGATACACCTAATATTCTAGAAGTTATGACTTGTCTAATAGATTCGTTGACACCTGGTATATGGTTCAGATATTGAAAAAATAATAGTGACGCTTTCTCCCAAACGCCAACGTTTCTTCCAGAATCCCATGTGCATCAAAGGTGGAATGGATAAAGAAAAATTGCCGCAAAGCTTGGGATGAAAACACAGGATATCACCCAGAGTTATATGAGAAATGGATGACGGGTCGCAGACATGAATATTTCTTGCAAGTTGATGACACCAACATGGATGATGCACAACCAAAATGGATCAGCAGTGGAGAAAGAGCAATAGCAGGAACCTCACAATCTACGAATTTCATCAGGTTTGTTCCAAAGAAGAATAAAAAGGATAGATTGAAGAACAGCAAAACCACCCCACCAAAACATGACAATAGGCAGAAATATTTTGATAGGAATCGAAATCTGGGAAATATTTATATAGCTAATTGAGATTATATTGCATGAATTATTGAAGATGATAATAAAAGCCAAATTGAAAAACTTTTATCAGCCTAATTTTCATGTATATTTTGCATTCTTGCAACTTTTCTGCATTTGACTTCATAAATTTCAAAAATTGATGTTTGTGAATTTTGAACAGGAAAACTAGGCAATAGTTGAATGAATAGTAAGCACTAGAATTCCACTAGATACTATAAAGTGTCCACCTACTACAATGAAAAATGTATGCCTGTTTTGTTCATAACCATAGATATTGATCCTATAATGTTCATATAGCATATTTAATAAACAACCACTCTTCAAAAATCTAATTTGCTCATGCTAGTTTTTATCAGGAAACTATTAGTTTTCAAAACAAAGAATGCTCTTAATAGAATCATTGTATGTATGATAGATAGTTAGGTACTTATAAATTGAAAATATAATGAATTTTATTCCAAAAGTATTACCAAACATAATAATTCTTTCACTAGCAGCATTCTGCATCTCATACAAATAATCAGGATTTGAAATCAATGAAATTTCATCTCCACATATATAAATAAACAATTATGATGTTATACAATATTTACTTGTAAAATAACTTAATATTACAATCACATGAATCAACAAGCTATATTCGATCTAAGGCTTCAAGCATCACAATACTGTTGCCTCTGATAACCTAAAACGTCCAGAGTATCAATAATACTGTTTTATTATGAGTTCTAGGTACTTACCACCATTCCTATGTTGTTTTTTGATCCATCTCTGCATTCTTCAATTGACTCATCAACCACCAGGTTCATAAACGGATCAAACCCTCGCAAAATTCCGGTAACTTGCCTTCCTCCATTCAGTTTCAAACAAAGCTTTTTGTCCATAAACCTGAAGAGATCACAAATTATTCAATGTCTTTTTTAGTTTATAGGTACTTACTTTTTTAATTCTGGTGGATGTGCTTTCGACATTTTTTGAAATGAGTTTACAAGAAAGAATCGCAGTTGAAGCAAATCAAAGGTAATCAAACGATCATACGAAATAACCTCAATGAAGTAAAGAAGATTCCAACCATATATTCCAACTTCCAAGCTAAACATAGAACGATAAGACGTGGATTATATAATACAAGAGCACAAAACACAAAATCCACTTTATTTCAACCACAGAACGAAACACTTCTGCACGACATGCTTGAGTTCTGTATTTTTCTGAAGGGGGCAGTATCGTTCCATATTATATATATATATTCATTCTATCAAAATTCTATCTATTCGAAAATATCAAATATCCATTTCTCCAACCAGTTAAGAATAATTTCATCTGTAGAAATTGTTTCGATTCGAAGTATTCTGGACGGACCAAGGTTTAATGAATAGTAAAAGTAAACATTTTCTGAGACAGGTATATTTTCATTTCTGCTGAATCAAAATCTACATTAATGTGCCAAAAGCAAATTAATAAAATATCAGATGAGATATCTACACTATTTAATGCTATCTGATTTACTACTCTTATCAGCAGAGTCTCCTAAATCACCCCAATCTGAGAGATCATACTTGGAAAGATCCCCATCATCATCATCTTCCTCATCCTCTTCCTCAACTTCAGATTCTTTTCCTCTACTTCGGTTTTGTTCTCTCTCAATAGTACTCCTTACACGTTTCTTTTTCCTCCTTCCAAATTCATCATATTCGTCATCATCTGATTCACTTCTCTCCTTGTATTCAACCACTCCTCGATCATTATACCCTCCACCAAATCCAGTTCTCTCTTCAACATCACCAAACTTTGGAGCATTACAAACATTGCAAGTTTGTCTTCTTGCCCAGTTGACATTACCACACTTGTTACACTGCCAGTCATCAGCACTGAAGAGTCCCTTGCTCTTTTCAGCTGCAGCTTTGCCAATTTCTGTTCCCAGCTTGCGTTTGTTACTAGAAGTAACAGCATTCACCCTGCCTTTATTGCAGCGGTTGCAGTTAGTTCTACGAGCGAAGTTAACATTGTCACAATCATCACAGGTCCAATCACCTTCATTGGAGCCATCTTTAGAGCTATGAGTTTTCAAACTAGGAGGTGGTGGTGCTACTAGGTCTTCTTCATCGGACATGACTCAAGAGGCCTGAAGCAAGAAAATATATAGTATAGTAATGAGTACTATTACATGTATAATAATTTTTAGGAGTAGGAATGTTTGATAGAGTATGAAAATAGTGAGTGATTGATTTTATATATCATTAATTTAATGACTGTATTGCATTGTAAAGATTGCTACGCCCCTGAAGTACCATATACCTTTACAAACACTAATTTGTATAATAAAAGTGTGCAAAAATGTTTTCTTCACTTGGGCACCTACAACTTGGCCATTTGATTTGACGCTTCACTGCACTTCATTTTCATTAGTTTTTGACACATCAATTCACAGAATCAAAGACCACTTGTCAGTCTCACCACAGTTGTCATTTGTCAGAGAGAGAGAGAGAGAGCGGGCTGCCCACAGAACCAAAACGGGCTCACAACGGGCTGCCTAAATCACTGAACTCGCCTAAATTCCACTGAACTCAAAAAATTCACGCCTAAAGGTGAGTTCCCAATGCAGCGTTTTTACTTCTCGCGTCGCGCGTCATGCACTCTGATTGGTGAAGCGGAATTCAAAATTGCTGTGCTGCCTCTGTTTATTCTGATTTATTAGTTTATTTCCTAGGAAAACGTAGAAGACAGGGTGAAATACGTTCATGCTGCCATCTCTGATACAGCCTAATTCACAATAATACTGCAATTATTTGATAAACCTCAGTAATATGATTCAGGATAACAGCAATCATTTTACTCACTCTCAAGATGCCAGCAGCGATCAGCGACGCAAGAAAGTTGAAAATATTAAACTTTTTCGCTTCAATATTATCCGAATTCCGCTTCACCAATCAGAGTGCATGACGTGCGACGTGAGAAGCAAAAACGCTGCATTGGGAACTAACCTTAAATTTCCGAATGTTTTCGATAGGCCAGTGGCGCGCAAAAGACTGTGACTGTAATAGCACAAAGCAGTTGACCTAGTACTGCGACTAGTGCGAGTAGCCAGTAGCTATTTGAACATGGTTACACCTTCACAGAATGTCTAGAACAAGTAAAACCGAGCTGTGAAGGAATAACACCTTTTAGAACATATTTTTTTAGTCACTTCTGAAAAAAACTGCAGACACTACGTCTGAAAGATAGCTTTTCAAATAATCGAGCTACGAAAAAATAATTCCTCCAGAAATACGAAAACAAAAACGAAATTTTTCTTTTCGGCCCTTTTGCACAAGAACAAATTAAGTAGTCTTCTTCTTCCAACTTTATTGGCCTTTGCTTCCGTAGCGGCGCATTTGGCCAAATTCAGTAGTGGTAAGCGTACAATGAATAATTTGGATAGTTTGATACCAAATATTATTTTAAATTTTTAAACGTAAAACAACGAAATACAAGTGACTATTCTGAACTTCAATTGACGCTTTCTGAAATACAACTGGACAAGGTGTAGAAATATAAATAATTATCATTGAATGTCGAATTAATTGATTCCTCGCTCGCAATAAGTGTAATAATAATGTATCGATACTCGAGTATCGATACATTATTATTATTACACTTATCGATTCCATCAGTTATTCAAATATATCTTTCGAGATCCCTATTTCAAGATTTCGTGTAATAAAAATATTGATCGGAATTCGTTGTACTTCGTCCAATGCACTCTTATATGGGAATTTTCAAACGTGAATGAAAATAATCGACGCGTGATTACAAATTGAACGGCAAAGCAAATAAGCGCCAGCTGAGCACCCGACGGCGTCAGTAGAAGCGTCGCGATGCCAATTCTAAAATTAAAATTTGCTTTCAGGGAAGGGAGACGGTTTGTCCATAGACTCGGGTCATGAATGTCTGGATTTTTCAGTTTTGGTGATACCGTCTGGTACCATCTCGCGGTTTCAGAATAACGAAAAATTTACGGTAATTTTTTTTTTGGGTTCGTTGTTTCAATACCGTGTTTGTGTGGCTGTGCGATGATGGTGGAATAACCGATTTGGATGTTGTTGTTCCACTTACTGATGTGCATGTGTAGTGGATACAGGATGTCCATTTTTCGAGTGCCACTATTGGGGCAAAGTAGCGCATTTTTGCGCTGTATAATAATCTGAAAAGGAATTTGGAATATATTCAATGGTTTTGAGTAGGGGTGGGCGGTAATGATTCGAAAATATCGATTATCGATAATTATATCAATATAATAACTATAATTCCGATAATATCGATAAAATCGATAATATCGATAATATTGATAATAGTTGATATATCGATATTATCGATAATTTTTCAACTGATTTACCAATGCCATTGTTTTTTCAATCGTTCACAAGCTATTGAGACAAAAAATTTGAATAATTTCTTGTATTGTGTACGTGGAAATGTAAAAACGATTGATACAGGAATTAGAAACTCAGTGGTGGGCGATAACGATTTGGAAATATCGATTATCGATATTTAGAAATTATCGATATTATCGGTTTATCGATATCATGGATATTATCGATATTATGATAATATCGATAATTCATTTCTTCAAAAAATATAAATATTTTCGATATATTGATAAATTCGCCCACCCCTAGTTTTGAGAATATCACAAAAAATATAGTTGGCATGTGTTTCTTCGCCATGTTTGAAGTTATTAAAAAAACGATGTCATAATATTTCGAATTATTCATAAAAAAGTATTTCAGTAATGTTTTGGTTAGATTTAGTTAATCGTGATATCGTAAAAAAATAAATAAGAAAATCATGAATTTTCGTTTTTTTTGCAATATTTTCAAAATTGCTGAAGATATTACAATTTCATTCAGTTCATTTTCCAGCACAAAAATACGCAACTGCAGTACCCAAATTCAACCAACTTTAGTTTCTCTGGAGATAAGCAGCTAGATCCCCGTAGCTAGGTATAGTGGCACTCAAAAAATTGACATCCTGTATTTATATATATCCCTATGCCCTATATAAGATATCAATGATTGTTTCACGAGTGTTTCACGACTATTACTTTCTTCTGAGATTTTTTCAAATTATTTGATTATTATCTACAAAAAATGTCTTGAAAAATTGGCTGTCAGTAATTGACATTTTCGACAAAATCACATTCAAAAATGTGAAAAATTAGGTGATCTCCCACTGACTGAAAACAACTACACCTTTTCCTGTTGTATTTCAGAAATTATCAAGTTAATTTCAGAAAGCGTCAATTGAATTTCAGAATAATCACTTGTATTTCAGAAAGTATCAATTGTATTTCAGAATAGTAAGTTGAATTTCAGAAAGCGTCAAATGTATTTCAGATTAGTTAATTTAATTTCAGAAAGCATCAATTGTATTTCAGAATAGTCAGTTCAATATCAGAAAGCTTCAAAATAATTTGAGAAAAGTCAATTGAATTTCAGAATTCGTCATTTGTCAGAAAGAGTCATTTGTATTTCAGAAACAGGGTCGGTCTTCTTCTACGAAGGAATCAATGAATAATGTAAAATAAATGATCCTGTGCAGAAATGAAAAAAAATCGGCCTGTAAACGCGATTTTTAACGCAAATCTTGGAATATTTCGAATACAGTTACACTTGGGTATAGGACATTATGCATGAAATATATCAATATATCATATATATAGAGGGTCCCATTCAACATAACGAAATGGCGTTCCATTTCTGGTACAATCGGAAGTGCTAAACTTCGCCTATACATTCTTGAGAATATAATAAATGGATAGTCCCCATAAACATTAATTTACTACCAAATTTTCTGATTCCTCCCACTTTATACATAGTTCATCATGGTAACAACATAGGAACAATGACTACATAGTTTCTCAGAGAGAAATGGAAAATAAGAACATAAAACATGGAGTGTTCACAATAAACCTCTGTTTTCTGAAATACAAGTGACTATTCTGAAATTAACTTGACGTTTTCTAAAATACAACTGGAAAAGGTGTAGAGGTATTTGGGCGAAAACGCTGATGATGCGGAATATTCAGTCATTTCAGGAGCACTATGGAAAATCATGCTTACTAAAAGAATGTCACTTTTATAGTTTAACTGGAAGTTTAAATTCTAATATTTTTGAGTTCATACATATTATAATTATTGAGATAGTCGAAATAATGAAGAATATGTTAGTTAATAAAAAAATAAAAAATGTATAATCAGTTTTAGAGTTCAAAAATTACAATGTCGCTCATGTTGATAAATTATTAGAATTATAATGAGGAAAAAGTCAAAAAACTATGAGATAATAGAAACGAAATGATACTAATAGTCTAATATGCGATTATAAGTATTCGGCCTAGTCTTGGGATCTTATCTCAGACTATTAAAGAGGATTTTGATAATATTTGAGATGAAGACGAACGGCTACGAATATATCAAAACAATATTTATTGAATGTGCCCTTTCAATGACTCTGTTGACGTGTTATAGCGTTATTTGTGAGTCTCTTCGCCGAATTAAATGTATCTGTTCCAGAAGGAGAATAATATAGGATAAATATATCAATGACTTTACTACAGAGATATTGGGCGGCGAGTATTTTGGTGTAGGTAACAGCTTCTGAACCCTCTAAAAATAGTCGGAATAATGTTTCAAAATATTTTTTGCAAGGCAGTAGGCGGTGAATGAGAGATCTTCGCAATGGTCCAATTAATGTATTTTTATATCACATCATGCATGATATCAACTTAGATACTTATCATTACTCACGCATACTAAAAGCTTCTAGAAAGGATGAGGTTTTTGGGGAAAATAAATTACACGTTAAAAAATATTTTCGAAAACAAGGTTTCATGCAAATGCACTCAAAACAATTTCTCCAGCTCTTTGATCTAGGCGGATACGAAATAGGTTATTTTGCGAGAAAAGCTCTTGAATCTGTTACTCAAAGAATAACCTATACAAGGTGTCCCAGAACAACGTACCATAAATTCTACAGGGTGAAGAAGAGACCAAAATAAGCCGATTGGAATCATTTTACCGTCAATATATGCATAAAAAGCATATCATACCAATTTAATCGATATACAGGGAGTTATGTAATTGATTTGATTAGATCAGTTAATCGATTTCTTTTTTAAATACCATCGGTGGCGTACTCAAAAAAAAAAAAGTTATGTCGACAATAAAAGTTCGATTTTACTACTTTTAGTTACATGTGAATATCATGGTTACGAGATGATGAAAGTTATTATATCGTAACTATACAAACGAAAATCGAAAAATCGGTTTTTTTTCAAAACTCGATATTATCGATAATTTATTCGTTGTAAAATTATTGATCACCCATAAAATGGAACACCCCTTTAAATTTTTTGTTTTTGAAAATATAATAAAATCTTAGGAAAAAAAAATTAATGAAATAACATGAGAAAAGTCAACCGTCATAGCAGAATATCGAATTATATCTACTTGCAGTATTATTCGTATCCACATGATGATATGAAAAACCAAAGTTGGTGTTGATTTTGGGAAAATTAAAGACACTGTATATCAAAGAAAATCTGTAAATCAAAATTCAAGTAATTTCATATATATTTTTTAAGTTATTTTGCACTTATCTACCATTGCGATCTATATTTTGATGAACATTTTTGTTGGTATTAACCTATTTTGACCTGAAAACACGAATTTCATGATATTATCGTAAACGTATATATCTCTAGTTTTCGAGATAATCGACGCCAAAGTTAGAAATCTATCTTTATTCGCTCAAGATTCGTAAAGAGGTTTTCAAAATGGCCGTTATTCATGACAAAAATCGTAATAAACAATGACAAATGCATGTACCAAATATGTCCTGGGATCTAAGATGATATATAATACTAGTCCAAAACTTGCCATACAAAGAAGGTGAAATTTTGAAATTTGGCATGGATTATCTCGAAATGTAGAGGTATGTTCACGATTTCATTATCAAATTCGGATTCCTGAGGTCAAAATATATGGGAATATGGGAGAGTTGGGTAATCGTACGCAGTGGGTAATCGTGAGTTATCCAGTGTTGCCCTCTACTACTTGGTGACTGAATTCATGGAGCAACATGATCGTTGTAAAATCAGTTCGAATTGCTTACCCATTTTTAATGATTTTGGGCAGCAGAAAATAAGTCACTGAGTTCACAATTTCCATCGAATCATTCTGATTGAGGAATATTCTTAAAATCTGATATTCTGTGAACGTTTCAGTATGTTTGATCGAAATCTAGATAAATAGTAATAAGTACTCTTTATTTAAAAAGTACAATAAGTCCAAAGGAAATGTTGCGAAGAGCAATGTCCAAAAATCTCTACAAGTACAACTATCAGAGAGGAATTATCAGTCAAAAATAAAAGTGAGAGAAGAAAACTTAAACAACCAGAAGAAAGAGAAATCAATGAAAAAGAATACTGTTCGAAGATTCAAGATTCGAATTATAACATTTTCGATGTTAACTGTCGGCAATTTTTTTTCATAACAATAAGTATTGTCTTTTTTTCAGTTTAGATTCAATGCGCACCATTTTCCAACCCACTCGCCCGGTGGGGTGCGGAATGGTGCGCAAATGCACTTTTTTACTTTTTGCGTAATAGTACTTTTACACTTGATTTTCTTGGTAAAATTATTCTTCATATTGAAAGTAGAATAACTAGTGCTAATTATAACGTTTCTGAATCCGTGTTAGCTGTAAAACATTCATCACTAGCACGATTCCCAACATTATTCACTCACTGAAAAATAGATCGCATGATAAGTGCAAAATAACCAACTTTTTTATTTACCATTTTTTCTTATCTTCGAAAACAAAAGAGTTAATTCCATTTCAAATACACAATATAAATAACCCGTCCATTTTCCAGACTCGATGGCAGGACCGGCGATGCCTTCACCCCGCGCCCTCTAACCAACCCCCGCGACCGCGATGTCCGCCGGCACGCCACCAGGGGGCGGCGCCCGCCCTAACGGCCACGGGCCACCCTTCCATCCGCCCTCCCCCTACGGCGCCTCGCCGCCCCCGCTGGTGGGGCGACCAGCGTTCGGCGGGCGGCCGCCGTTCGGCATGGCCTGCCCGAGGCCACGCTGGCCCGCCCCCATGTCGCCGCCGCCCGGGCCGAGGCCGTTCAGGAGGCCCATGCACCCGGTAAGCATTTGTTTTTCTGCTCGTGTAAAGGCATTTCTTTGCGACGAAACAGTTTCAAAGACCGTTTCAAAACAGTTTATACCTCTACGACATCATTATATGAGCCGAAAAAATGCAACGTTTCAAAACGTCACGTTTCATAGTTATTAAAACCTCAGATGACAGTTCGCCATATTGAAACATTATTGAAACGGTCCAGAAGACGCTTTCAAAACGTTTTGAACCAGAATCAAGTGTGACGTCACAAATGGTTCATTTCAAAACTGTTTCAAATAGTTTAAAAACTGTTTCTCACAAAAAAATGCCTTAACTCACTGAAATATAATCAATAACTGGAACGCTAATGTAGGTAAATGCGCGGGGAACTTATGATCCCAACTGCGAACTGAGATTTCAGATTATGCGCCGACGCAGTAAAAGTAAAGGTACGAAAATCATGTCTTTGATCACTACAACTATATACATTTGATGACGTACGTCTGTGATGAGATGAACTAAATCAGACGCGGCTTGGCACTTTTTGTTTCGTGTTAATTCTCACTGGTCAAGTGGTAAATGGTCATTCGCCAAATCCAAATCAAAGAGAAGTTGTTCCATATCGTCAATTTGCCCTGTTTGATAGTTTGATAACATATTTCCATAAACAAAAAAGGTTGAAGGTGCATAGCTGCAATGCAAAAACTGCAGTACTAATTCTAGTTTAACCTTTTTTTGGTGAGTTGAGATTGATACTTATACTTGAACTGTATTATTTTATCTTAAAATCATCCATTTTCAGTTTAACTAAGAATAGACATTGCTCATGAATGAAAGCTAGATATTGGTAGATATCCAAATATCGAGACTTTGAGCTATGGAAATGTGATTTGTGATGAACATAATATCATCATTGATGACATCATATAACTTCTGGTGATGAAAAACGACTGAAACGTGATTCATCAGTTCCCAGGCTGAATCTTGGTCCTCAAAAGCCTCTGTCAACTATCCAGTGGACAGTGTGAACAGAATTAAAATTGTTCTAAGCAGAGAAAAGTTATTCAGATTTCAACAGGGGCAACATTTCGGGGTGCGACGTGATTAGTGCTGTGTAGTTTAGAATAAATACATATATTATAATATAGTGTTCTTTATTCTATATGGAAATTGTTTTTTTTGACTGTTTACTTACCATATTGTGTCACAGGAACTAAAATTATTATTACAAAGATTGGTTGATCCCAAACTTATTTACTGTAGGACAAGGATTATAGAATATAATTTATTCGTCGCTGAAGAATTTTACATACACATAAAACGATACATACATGTAGAAACTTGGAATAGTTAAAGAATGTCAAGAAATATACAATCAAGACAATAAATCCAAAAAAATTACAAACATTTGATTGATTAAAATTAAGAAAAAATCCTACCACCAGTTTCGATTTAATTCGGTTGTGTAATGATTTCCATAATTCGCTCGAAAAACTTTTGTTTCACCCTGGAACTGCTAATTTAGATAATCCTGGTTACAGTAATAGTGCGCATGCTCCCGGCCTGATTTATTTTCAGTCTGCGCGAGATTCAAAAGGGTCTATGCTTGAGAAGTTTCTTTGGCATTCCAGTTATTGGTTATATTTCAGTGGTGTAACTCCGAAAGTGAAACCGAGGCCTTCGTTGTGTTCCAAGAAATGATGGGAGGCTTGGCAACATCGCGCGGGATCCGTCAGTTGTGTCAACTGTCAATCGATAAGAGCCTTTTCCAATTGATTTGAATAATAACAAGGAAATAGAATTGAAGGCTACAATGCATCTCAATAAAATCGTTGTCTTACCAAAAACAGTTTTTCACAAATAATTCACTTGTAAAATAACAAAAATCATCCTTCTTTCTTGCATGAAAAACATTAACAATTTTGACACTTCAACGATTTTCATTTTCTCACTAAATCAATACCAACCTTACATATAATGCCGATTCTTAATTCAAACTTGCGCATGCTCATATTCGCGATTTGTCCCGCATACTGTCATTTGTTTTATTAAAACAATTCACCGCCTACTTCAACATTTTTTCAAATAATTTATCTACACTCTAACATTGAAATCAAAGACATTTAAACACTAATTGAAATAAAGGATGAAAAAATAATTTTTTAATGCAAGAAAAAATAAGGATGATTTTTTGTTATTTTACAAGTGAATAATTTGTGAAAATGTGTTGGAATTGTTCAATTAGAGTGTTTAGATTGTGCTGATACATGACTGAATTCTATAATCAATAAAAGAACTCATGAAAATGGAAAAGTGGTTTATGAACATCGGTCCGCAAATGCGAAATATCTCAAATATCTGAAATACCTATCCCTTCGTTTTGGGCATTTCTGAACTATACACCCGTCTAATTCAATCTTTATGTTATTGAGATGAGTACCTACTTTTATATATAGATAATAGTAGTCACGAAGTTCTGAAAAATGTGTCCATCATGATGTAGAAAAAATCAACCGCACGAATTCAATAACAGTTGGGTAACTATGTGTGATTATGAATTTTGTATCGAGTACGTTTCAACATCAGTATCCTGACAAACAAATGAAAACATCCGCTGTGTTTCGTCAAACAAACAAGTAGCGTTAAAAATTCAACAAGAACAGCGGGTCTAAAAACAGCAACCAATGACGAAAATAAGTTTAATGTGTCACTGTGATCAGTAGAGATGAAAATCCCCAAGCGAGTATAGCCCAGAAAACCTCAAACTTAAATCAAGCCATATGAAATTGGGTATACCCAAGTATTACTCGAGCAATGATGGAAAAAATCAAAATGCAACCAAAATTGGCGATAAATCAACGTTGCATTTTAACGAACACGTTAAACGAAAAAACTGTAGATTCTGGACCAAAAGTAACCCACACTGGATGAAAGAGCTTCACACCCATCAGCATTTTCAGAAATTGAAAGTGGTTGCCATATCATTACCCATTCATTCATCATCGATGGCAACTAATGGTATATTTCATCGCCTTTTCGATGTCAAGATGTTTTTTGCACTAAATTGGATAAATCTAAAAAAATCATTACTGTAGTACTTCCTAACAGCGAGTTTCAAGAAAGGTATAAGATTACGGCTCGAATAACAGAAATCAAAATTGATTTGGAAATCGGTACATATTGCTGAATCATATTTTGTCGTATACGTTATGTGTGCATGTGTTTAATAATATTTTATAGTCAGCTTTCACATCAAAGAGGCAGTTATTATTGGATATTCAATAGATCAGCCTATTGGATCGAATAAAAAGAGGTCACTGATTTTCTGAAATTCTAACTTCTCAGTATATTATTAGCTGCATGGGTCAAAACTCATGATTACAGTGCTTGTCTCATATTTCACACCATTTTTCTTCACTAACACAAACCGTTTTTTCCCTCACAGCTTTGTAAATTTTCGAGATAATTTTCAATAAAACCACTCACATTGGGAGTTTATAGTTCTTTATTATTCATTTAGGCCACCGTTTGGATCTGTCACTGGAATATAGGTATTCAGACTGATGAATATTTCAGCACCTAGGTTGTCAACTTCAACATTTCTTTCAGTGGAATATACAAATGCTAGGTGGATTTCAATCACCTACTAGAGACGCACATTATCACGGATGACCATGGTGTTTTTTGAGTTGATTTGAAATAAAAATTGTTAGTTGGATTTCTAGTATTTGATAGAATTCTCATGACATAATTATTTCCTTAATATAAACCTAGGAATAGATCAATAAGTATCAACATCTGCAAGAATTCGCATCGAGAGTAAAATGTTCGATGTCCATTATTTTTGATTTGATTCGATTTGATCAGGTCTCGAGGTATTCCAAATGAAGAACTCCTTCTCTGCCTAATTTCTTCTTTCAATCGATCTGAAAATAAGATTGTGAGAGTTAATGTTGATAAACTGGTGAACCCCAGAAACTTACCACCAAAAGTTGGTGAGAATTCCTCCAATATATTCTTTATTACTAGGGGAATATCATACAATACTGTGCATTGAGTAAGTTTTTCGGATTTTGGGCCTGTAAGATAATTATAATAAAAACCTGATGAATGGTTTCAAAATGAATTGGACAACATACATAGACTCCGATATCACAAATTTTATCAAACTCTCACATCACATTTGGCTTGATTTGGCAAATAATAGGACCATTTAAGGACAGATAAAAGAACGATTCAATTCAAAGAAACATACCTTTGGCATACACAGGCACCACTGATGGTACATTATTCTCAAGGTGACCATTCCTAGAATCTTCTTTGATAACAACGATATCATCATTTCCCTTTTTAGTGTCACAAGGGCAAGCACCAGTGGCAACAATCAACGTAGATGATGGATCAGTGACTTCTGTTACGTGCTTGAATTATAACATGTGTAAATATCAAAGATGAATAAATGGAACCAGTCATCAGACGAAGTTTTAACAAATATTGAGATTTTTGCTAGATGACGACTACTTGGATTTTGAAAGTTAATGCACGTTTTGGGTTTTCAATATAAAAAAATGAAAATTATTCGATTGACTTATCATTGCCCCATCTACCTTTAAAGTTTGAACTAAGGGACTGTGCTTATCACATATTTCGGATAGGTGCCCCCCAAAAACCACCATGAGAAATGCTTCTCCAGGTGTCTCTTGAAGTGTTGCCAAAGTTGATTTAACTGTCTCAAACAATCCAGGATCTTGCTTTTTATGACCGAGAAGAGTAGATAATAATCCGTCATCATCTTTAGAAAGTTTCTTCTTTTTCTCTGGAAACAGTTTTTTTTTTCTGAAAATTCCTCAGATCAACTGGACTCATATTGATAAAATCTGGTCAACATATTGATGTTTATTGAAACGCTTCATATCAGGAACCAGTGAATTAAAAATATGGTAAATATTTACGCCATAATAGATGCGATAAATAAAAACTGATAACCAACACTAACGCCTAGGAGTGAGACATATATGGGTTGATGCAAGGTGGATATAGGATGGTGAAACAGATCTTCAATTGTTTCTGCGAAAAACTTGTAGACCGTTTGAGAAGGTAGTAATATTTCAGCTACTTGAATGAAGATGGCGGTAAGATCGATTATCGAAGAAGATTTCTATTGGTTACGTATTACTGTGGTTCGCATCTGACAGACGTGACTCGAAACGACATTTAACAATATATTTTCTATAAATCTGGAATGAATGTTGATATTTCGACTCTTCTCAGTCATTTTTCATCTAGAACAGATGAAACTGATAAAAAGATGACAGAAGCATAGTTTCTGTTTTACCGACACAAGGTATGTCGCCATCTCTGATAACTTCAGGAAATATTACTACGGTATGAAATCAAGTAGACAAAGGTCTACAGTTTATTCTAGTGCTTGTTAATAGGAAGCTGTTTCACCATCCTATATCCACCTTGGCTTGATGATAGATGAAATTTAAATGTCACAGACTGAAGTTTGCATCACCCATTTTGGAAAATCCTACCGTCATCGAACAAACTCCCAAAAAAGGAGAACCTCACGTGAGACATCACGTCCAATACATCCCAAGGTGGTTTTATTCGTCCAGCGTTCAAGGAGAAATCGGGTATTGCCCCAACTTTTCTATCATTTAAGCTGGCCCCATCTCGTTTCACACGTATTTTGAACACTTCCTTATGCTCAGGACCAGTCATGATCTCCTTCATTCTAGTTCTTCTCACTTTGATGGGGACTTGACTGTATTTTTGGCGAGTTTGACGTTGCTGAGTTGAAGATGGGGAGTCGTAGGTGTTGATATCATTGGTGATTGCTTGAGATGACACTGAGACGATTGCTGAAATAAACAATAGGACGCTTCGAGATATTCGATTGGACTGTCTACTGATGACGAATGTCCAAATACTTCCTTTTGACTGGGTTGGCTTCAAACTGATGATTTTTTCGGAAAGGAATCAATTGCATGTTGGTTTCATTAGGAGTTTGACCCTATAACTGGCTCAAAAGAATACCTGTTTTCATTCCCAGTGCATTCTGGCAGAAATGTTTCAATGAATCTAAAGCGTCCCTCAAGATCTCTTTGCAATTTGGAGCATTCCTCTTTGCTACATATGGATGTATATCATTTGGTACTGGAATATTGTGCTGCAAGAAACATCAACCTCTACGTTATTGAGATTCGATGATACGAATACAAAAACCTACTACCTACTTTTACTCTTGCCATCTCACACATGTCCAAGAATTTCATTCCTGCAGAAGAACTGGGAACTTCGCTACTCCCCGTGAAAAATAAGACCACACTCAGTTGTCGACAAGTTTCTTTAGCAATAGCTCCGTCTGGAATGATATATCGAATCAATTGATATTTCGAACAATGTCCGACATTCGCTGGTTCAACTCACTAGGTCCACATATAACAATAAAAATAAACACAAAACGTACAAAAATAAATTCTAGTGCAGTCATGCTTCAACGTCGTAACAGTTGATTTGACGCTGTCAAGATTTTTCTCTTGCAGTCTGATCTGGAGAATTGTATAATTATATATTCAGAAATTGACTGTTTCCGTTGGGGTTTAGGAGTTATTAATAGGATATGGAATAATATTTTGGAAGTCAATACCGTAAAGTCATGGAGTAAACATGAATCTTATTCATTTTACGAGTTCGTGTAATACCACATGTCGAAATGCATGGGTTAACAAATCATAATGATGTAATAAATCGATGATGTTCAAAGAATAGCTTCGTCGAGGCATGTAGCATGAGGCTGCTCCATGAAGTTTATAGGTTGCTTGTTATTGACAATCGAAAAAAATTCAATGGTTATGTAAATAACTAATACAACTGATTTTTTGCTATTGGACTCAGTAAAAGTACGGGAACATGAAAAGGAATAAGAAATAATCCGGAATTCCCATTATTTCATCGAACAGATCTCTCTACTCGAGGGACTTTTGTCAAATTTTTGAAACAATATCTCTTTCCGTTCCTTTCACTAGACGGTCAAAACATGATGTACTGTACACCTCACTAGTTGATATGATGTTTAATTATTTTTGAATAGGCCGAGCGGATTTGTCCTATATGGTAAGCTACACATGTTATTAGGGTAAGATTTTACAGACGGATGAATAACAACGGCATTGAATAACTTAATATAAACATGAAGTATTTATTCAACAAATGACTATGGTGGTCTACTGAAATATAGGAATTATATCAAGATTTATATTTACTCCTGAAAGAACCATATTAATTTACATGAAAGAATACAAAATATGGTTTACAGGTACTCAATTATCCCATCAAGTTCAATACACAAAGCTTTTTTTAGTCACATTTTGTAATCAGAAAATCCTATGTCAATTACTTTAATATTTGCAAATACAACCCTGGCTTCTATCCGACAAACGACACCCTCTGATATGAATGGTATATTTCCCTACCTTGTGCCTTTCAAATTACTCGGGGTCAATGATATGAAATCTTTTTCTACGGGCATTCATAGACTGGTTTGGGCAACTTACATATTTTGAATCTGGTTCACTTATCACTTCGTATGCAATACTTGAAATTCGCGACACTTGCAATTTGACTGGTTTGAACTGAGAAAACATTCAACTGTACAGGTTACTTTTACAAACACTGTTGAGCTCCACTTTCAGCAAGACTAACTATTGCAATGTCTATCGACTACTTGCAAAATGGACAAAGTATGTTCTGATGTCTGTCGACAAAGAATCCGCTACTTAAAAGTCCGTTAGCTTCAAAACCGTGTGATCAAGGTATCACTGAAACCTAGCTCTTCCGAGCTATGTTTGTGACTGCTTTCGATTGACTCTTGGTCATCATTTTTATATCAAAATCTAACCTTTTATTTCTCTCAAAGCGGCAATTCACCCGGGCCTCAAATTAATGGCTTCGTTTTTCTCGTTGATATCAGTGATATGCCTCTAATTTCTTTTGGTCGGCCCTTTTTTGGGTTCATTTGTTTGTGAATTCTTGGATTAATCATTCTTAATCACGAAGTTGACCAGTAACTTATATTTTCGGCGCTTTTAAGATTGATCTGTCCAGCACAATGAGAGCTGCCAAGTAAACCAACATTTCCTTTTTGTTTCAGCCCTCCCCTGCACCCACACGCTGCTCCTCCCCCTCGGACAACCCCTACTTCAAGGGCGTCCAGCCCTACTCGCCCGAACACTTCCGCGCAGTCCACGCCTACTCCCCTGACCACTTCCGCGCTGTCCGCCCCCACTCCCCCGACCGCTTCCGCACGGTCCACCCTAACCCCCACTCTCCCGACAGGGGCGTGGCCCGCTCGCCACGCCCCCATGACCTTGGCGCAGGCCACGCCTTCTCTCCCCCCTCCTTCGGCCCGCCGTGTCGCGACTTCGAGTATGTGGGCGTGCCGCTGGAACCGCCCCCGCTTCCCCCCCACTACGAGCCGGAGGACGAGGAGGCGGGGCCATCGACTGCGGAGATCATCGCTAACCAGTCGCAGGACTACATAGACGAGAAGCTGGCTGAATACCAGGCCACCATTTACTTGCTGCAAGGTAAGGGATGAGAGGCGTTTTTTAATGTGCTCTATGTGATGTTTTCGTGATAGAATATGGAATTTTCGTACTCCATGTTCATGTTGAGGAACAGATAAGAAAACCTTACAAACGAGACAATCCGCCCGTTTTCATTGACCTCGGACCTTTAAATTTTGCCATTTCAGTAATGCATAATCAACATCGATATAAAAGTTACCTACTTCTGAGTGATTTATTATGAATAAGTAAGAAATTAGTTTAACGATGAAATTCGAATATTTCGTTATCAGGAAAAATTAATCACGATTGAATTATCTAATAAACGATCACTCTTAATTCCTCAACTTGAAATGTGATATGGCAGTATAGGTATAGCAAAAATGTTGATATTCTCATCAAATGGAAAAGTTTGATAACAGTCAGTAATATCACTGATCAATATAAGAATATTCACAGTTTCTCGTCCTTTGAGAAACAATGTAATTTGATATTCTCCGATTGACTTGAGGATGATTTGCAATCTTATTTAAACAGTAATGATTGCCAATAAACATATTATTGTACCTGATTCACATTCCAGATAATGAAGGTATCACAGCCTGGGCGGCACACTGACGTCATTTGGACGACACTTTTTGGTCTTCTTCTTCTTCTTCTTCTTCTTTATTGGCCTCTTGTCCCATAAGGACATCCAGCCAAGTTTTGTTTCTCCTTTCTTTTTTTTTTTGTTTTTGAAGAGCGCACCGGTGGTGCATCTGGGATCTAGCCCATGCCCTTCAAGTTTTTTGGGGGGGAAATAGGTTATACAAAGGTTAATTTAAGACTCTTCTCGTTCTGTGGCGTATCCAGAACTTTCACAGGGGGTTGCGCCGGGTGTGAAGGATTTGGTAGGGTTTCTGAAAGAGACGTTTGTTGATTTTAATTATATAATTCATTAAAACCTGTAAAAGCATAGAAGCAAGCATTGCTGATTATTGGCGGTCTATGTCATGCTAAGCCATGCATTCAAATTTTCATATTGTTTTCTGCTAGGTGATTTACTATAATTCTACTTAATTCAGTTGTGGGTTTCCTAAGGACATCATTCATGTTTATTGGACCTTTTATAATTTTCACTAATTTCTTGTATAGTTCATTATTTTCTCGTTCTTTTCTAGTGCATCCAAGAATTAAATGATTAAGGTCTCCAAATTCTCCGCACTCACAGTTAGGGTTGTCTTTTATTTTGATTTTGTACAAATGTTGGGGTGTTAAACAGTGACCCGTTCTCATTCTACACATTGTGGTTATTTGTCCCCTTGTCTTATATTTTATATTGTGAAACCATGGTGTTTTTGTCGGTTCTTCTAAAATTTCAAGATAATTCCTTCCTTTTATTGTCCCCATATGTCTGTAGATATTTTTCCATTGTTTCCAACAGTCGTCTTTAATTTGATTTAATATATCTGTGAAATGTAATCTATTCATGTTGCAGTTCTGCATATTTCTTCCTTCTGTTGCCGCTTCATCTGCTATTTCATTTCCTTTTATTCCCGAATGGCTTGGTACCCACATCAGTATTATTTCTATGTTTAGGTCCTTTGCTTGATGAAGGCTCTCTTTGGTTTTAAGGACACTTTCTGAACATTTTGGGTCAATCCCTGGTTTTGCTATTTTTTGTAAGGCACTTTTTGAATCCGATATAATTATCGTTGGTTTTCCTTCTTCCACTGCCAAATTCACTGCTCTGTGAATGGCTAGAATTTCTGCAGTACAAATTCCTGTGTTTTTCCTTAATTTACATTTTATGATAATTCCCCTTGTTTCATGGTATATCCCCATTCCACAGTTTCCGTTAATTGGGTCTAGTGAAGCGTCAGTGAATATTTTGCTATGATTTGGATATTTGCTATGGTAAAATTCCTGAAATTGTTCTTCACAGTTCTTCCCGAATTTTTCAATTCTTGTATCAGTCCAGTCTATGTTCCTGATCTGTGCTTCAAATTTGTAATTGTAACATGGTGCGTTCCTTGTTATGCCTAGGGAGTCCGTGTATTGTAGTGCAGTGTCTATTCCTTCCATGATTGTAGGTGCTATTGTATTTCTCCAGTAGGGTAAATCCTCATTGTATATCCCATAGAAATTTATTATCATAGATGACATGCTTTCATTTTGTGCTACCCATTTCAGTGTTTGTTTTGCACTTAACCACTGTCTCCGTATTTCCAAAGTGGTTTCTGCAGTTTCTCCCATTAGTGCATTCGTTGGTGTGGATCTCATACAACCTGTTATTATCCGTAATGCCTGGTACTGTATCCTATCTAATTTTCCCCAGTTGGCTTTGGATGTTTTGAATATGCAGAGTATTCCATACTCTAGATGTGTGCGCACCATAGCCTTATAAATGTTGTGTAATATTTTCGGGTCTGAGCCCCACCATGTTCTCGTTATAGATTTCATCACGTTTATTGATCTTTCTGCTTTGTTGCACATGTGTTCTATTTGTTTTGTCCAACGCATATGGCTGTCGAATATTACCCCTAGGTATTTGAAGTTATTGCACCATTCTATATTGTGGTCATCTATATGTATTTCTGGTAGTGGTGTCCTGAGTATGCCTCTGCTGAATGATATCGCTTTAGTTTTATTTGTTGAGACTGTGAGGCCATGTTCACTTAGCCATTCTTGTATATTGCTTAATGCCCCTTCTATTTGGTTGATGCACATATTCAGATTCTGATGGGAACTCACTACTGCTATGTCATCAGCATACTGTATTATTTCAACATCCCCTCCAGTTGTTGCTGCTAGTGATGCTGTGTATATATTGAAGAGTAATGGGCTTAATGGTGATCCTTGTAAGAGTCCTCTGTTGGTCCATTGTGGTCCTTTTAATGTCCCTGTGTTTGGTGATCTTATATATATTTTTCTTTGCTCTAGCAGGTTTTTAATGAGTGATATGATATTTGCTGCAATTCCTGTTCTGTTCAAGATTTCAGTTAATTTGGGGATGATTACATTATCGTATGCTGCCGATATATCTAGAAAAACCACTATTGTTTTATTGTTTATAGTTAAATTTTTATATATAACTGTGGACAACCATGTTGTGCATTCTGTGACTCCTGTGCCCTTTCTGAAGCCATTTTGCATTTTATGAAAATATTTATTTTTTTCCAGTATGTAGTCAAGTCTTGTTTTAACCATATTTTCAAGCAGTTTACACATGCAAGATGATAATACTAGGGCTCTGTAACTTTCATGTTGATTTGGGTCTTTTCCTTGTTTCAACGTTGGTACTATTATTTGTGTTTTCCATTCCGTTGGTATTCTACATTCTCCTTTCAATATTTTATTGTATATCTTCAGAAGTTTAATTTTCATTACTGGTGGCATATTTTGTATCATGCTGTACGTTATGTTGTCCATTCCTGGTGCTGTGTCCTTTCTGTTCTCCAAGGCTAAATTTAATTCATCCAAGCTGAATGGTTTCTCCTCTGTGATGTTATTGTATTCAATTTCTGCATCCCACGGGATATAAGGTGGTGCTATCTGGTCTAACATATTTCCTACCCATTCTTCGTTTTCTGTTACATGGTTCCTGTTATTAGTTGCTCCATTAGAGAAAGCTCTTATAACTTTCCATACTTTTGCTATTGGTGTATTTCTATCAATTGATTCTGTAAATTCTCTGAAGTTTTCTTTTTTCCTTTGTTTGAGTATTCTTCTGGATTTTGCTGTTATTCTTTTGTAATTAATGTAATTTTCTTCACTGCAGTTGTTTTTATATTCTTTCAATGCCCTGCTTCTCTCTTTAGATATATTTTCACAGTTATCATTCCACCACTGAGGTTTCCTTATAATTTTCCTACCTCCTATACTAATTTTTGTCTTTGGGATACTCTGTTCTGCAACTCTGTTGATCTCTGTCATAAGTTCTTCATAATTATCATAATGTTGTTCTGTATCATACCTAAGGAAGTATTGTTTCCAGTCTGCTTTCTTTGTATTCCATCTTGATATTGGTTTATGTTTATGTTGTATTGACCCTTTTCCATAACTAATCCGACATTGTATTGGTACATGGTCACTTGTACCTGTATCTTCTACTGTGTTCCATGTGCTTGCTAATGCTACATCTGGTGTACAAACTGTTAGGTCTGGACAACTTTTGTTTTGGTGTGGTGGTGTTATTCGTGTTCTGGTGCCGTCATTTAGAAATACCAAGTTGTTTGTTCGGATAGACTCTATCATATTATTGCCTTTTTCATTACTTGTCCCAGATCCCCATACTGGGTGTTGGGCATTTATGTCCCCCATGATAATGAATGGTTGTTCCAGTTCTTCAAATAATCTATTTATGTTTCTTGTGGAAAGGTATATATCAGGTGGGCAGTACACAGTGGCTATAGTCAGATCCTTTATTTTTATTGCCATTACTTGGCATCTTGCTGGTATGTTGAGTTGTATGTCAACTTTTTTATAAGGTATTGCTTTGTTAATTAATATGGCTATTCCTCCCCATCCATCTCTGCGGTCTTGTCTTATTATTGTGTGAAATTTTATATTGATGTCTTTTTCTGGTTTCAAAAGTGTTTCGTTCAGTAGTATTACATCTGGTTTTATACTACATAAAATATTTATTAGTTCATTGTATTTATTATTCAAACTGCAAATGTTCCATTGTATTATGTTCAATTCTTCCTTAGAAGAAGTCCTCATTTGTGTTTGAGTTTGGAGATCCATAATTGTTTGGTTCATTTTGATATATTTGTGCCACGCCGGTTGCCTGTGAGTTATCATCTTGTGTGATTTTTCTGATTTGTTTAAGTATTTCTTTTTTATGGTTTTCTGGTATTCTTATCTGACTTATTATGTTTCTCATTAACTCCATTATGTTTATTACCTCTATTGTGTCCTCTTCCATTTGTCCTTCAGTTTCATCTCTCCTCAGTCTCATACTTGGTGGTCCTGGTATTGATACTCTACAAGGTGAGGGAGTAAGACATGCTTTGTGTGCCTCTTGGTCATATGGAAGTGGTGATGAAGGTCCCCTCTTCTTTTTTTTCACTATCTGTGAGTATTTAGTTTGTGTCCTTGGTATACTAGAATTTGCCTGTCTTTCTGCAATTGTGATAATATCATTTTGGTTGCCTGATGTTCTCATTTTCGGATAATCTCTTGGGTCTGCTCTGTACTCTACCTCCTTGGTGTTGTCATGTTCTGCTGGAAATTTTTTCCTTGCTTCATAATATGATAGGTTCTCAAATACCATGGTTTCTTTGATGTTTTTTTGTCTTTCTGCTTCTGGGCATTTTTTCCTATCTGTTGTTTCATGTTGGCCCTTACAGTATAAACATTTTGGCTCACTGTTACATTCTTCTTCTTTATGCTCTTCTGCACATTTACTGCATCTTTTTTTGCTTCTACATTGTTTTTGATTGTGCCCATAACGTAAGCAATGTGTGCATTGCATAACTGGCCCTACATAGACTTGTACTCTAGCATCATACCAGTTTAATTCTATTGATGATGGTATCTGTGTACCTTCAAATGTTATTACAACAGATTCTGTTGGTTCATAGCTGATGTTTCCATCTCTTGATACTACTCTTCTGTTTATTCTTCTTGCTTCTAGTATCTTTACTGCTGCTTTCCCTTCCTTGATAATCTCTTCCACTGTAGCTGCTATATCTATGCCCCTTGCCACCCCTTTACAGGTGACTAGGTTTGATGGTATATAGGCTTCATAGTTCGCATCTTGATGTATTTTATGGTTCAGAAAATCATTGGCGTTTTTCGATGTTATAAATTCAATACCTACTCTATTCTTACCTTTCTTGGTGATTTTGTAGACGCCCTCAACTTTATTTGTCCTCAGGAGCCTTCCAAAAGCCATCGGATGGAAATTGCCAAGTTGTTGACTTTTACTTTCAACAATGACTATGTAGGGTTTTTTGTCTGTATACTTATATGTATAAGCTTTGCGTTTATCTGGGGGTTTATCTGGGGGCCCATTTCGGCCCCCAGTTTCGTCATCCATGCTGTTTTAAACTCTAGGGTTAGGTGTTGGGATTAGCTATGTTTAAAGCAAGGATAGGGCAGGATAAGCTAGATTTACTAATCTGTTCCTACTTACAGTTGATGTACGGTGTTTTGTTCACTTTCTACTCAAATTATTGCTCAAATTCTCAATTTTTCCACGTGCTTCACACTTTTTGGTAATTTGTGACGTATTGCGACGGTTGAGATGACGTGACTGTACGTTAAAATGACCGGTAAATGTCACAAACGAAGACGTCATGTTTAACGCCTTTCCGACGTCATTTGTATCGTCGTCATGACGTCACATTTTTCGTTCTTGTGAGGTCGATTTGACGGCATTTTTTGGTTGTACTGTGACTTTGAAGATGACGTGACTCTAATGTTGAAATGGCGGGTAAATGTCAGCCCGAAGACGTATTTTTTTTCGTCTTTGTGGCGTTTTTTTATCATTCAAATTATGTGGTGTAATGAAACACTCGAATCATTATTTCAAACTTTATATTTCAAAATACGAGAGGTTCCTCCGAAATACATCAAAATCACGTCTCCCTGATGACAGTACAGATACGTTCAAGATATGACGTTATGGCAACGTCAGCTTGTGCTCTTAAAATATGACAACCTTCAAAATACGCAATAATGACGTATCCCTGATGACGTCAAACTGACCTTAGCAATATGACCTTATAACAACGTCAGCTATTCGTTAGGTGACTTTGCTGAACAAAAATGACCTGAAAAATGCTGTCAAAATGGCGGCAGTATGCCGCCTGGGAGGTTGTTTAATCTGTGCTGTGATAATCCTCAAAACCCTTATTACTTCTCTTTTTGAATTATAATTCATGGAAAAATGTTATACATTGTTGAGAACATAAACCAATCCGAAATACTGGATCGTGAATCGTGTAAAACGAAAACATTCGTAACATAACCAAATGATGACGACGATGTTAACAAAACCCGATCAATGTTTTAGCGCCTGAGCTTGTCTATGACTGGACCTCTAAATTTGGCGCTCTAAACAGAACACTATGGGTCATCAGAAATATAGGTTATTTTTGCGCATGCGCCAAAATAAAAGCAGAAGATAACGGTCAAGAGCGACTCTCTCTTTAAACTGATTAGATTAATCTATAATTTTGGGTGTGGACGTAACTCGTTTTATGAGTGTATGTGCACATGGGCCACCCTCAAGCTTCTCTAGAACACACTGTATATATGGACCATCAAAATATGACCGAACTAAAATTAGAGATGATCGTTGAGCTATCGATCGTTAAATTGGATGCGTTGGCCTTGTATTTTTAGATTTTTCTCTCAGTTGAACAAACAATTATATAGTGGGTAACCATATATCCTTCGTTCACTATATCATTCCAAAAATATATACGACTCTTATTGTCAATTTATGAGGATTCGCGAGAAATAACTGATAAACTTTCCAGATCCAGTCTCAAATGATTTGGAAGCATTTGTTCATTGTTCTTAACTTTTGAATTACTTATAAAGGATGTTTTACTATGAGATTCTATAAGTATCATCAGACCATTGTCTGGAATACGGCTGATAATGATGATGATGATCCTCATCTGTTCCAGTTTTTCAACTGTCAGTTAATATATTGAAGGTTTAAGTTTCGTCTTCATATTTGATATTTATCAAAGAGTGAGGTGAGCATCGCTTTGTTCCCTTCAGAAATCTGTATTTATATTTCATCTGTAAAGGAAATTATGAAAGGAACAATTGAGTTTCTTAATTCTTCTTACGGAAAAGTGCTCCCACCCGATACTTTTCCATAATGCACTAACTTCCAACAATTTTAATATCCCCATATAATATGTTCGATGCTTTGACAATTATAGAAAAAAGTTAGGTCATTTTTCGAATGGACAGACCTCGGGAGATACAATAGCCTTTGCCGACTAGATTTCTAATTGAATCGGCAATGCTTACATCGCAACAAAACACGCATAAATTTCCCATCATCCCCATATCCTTATCATACATTACATTATCGACTTTGGTGTTCATTTAGTCAGGATATCTTGGTCGCCAGCCGCCACTTCCTGGAAAATGTACCTACATTCTCGCTTCTTTCAATTCACTATCCGAAGAAATTCATCATTTGTCATCATAAAAATGTGAATGAAACTCCCTTAACAAATCCTATTTCAGTCCCGAGATATCACGAATCGTACAATAAACTTGTAGACAGTACTTAACACTGTTGCAATGTCACCAAAAGTAACTGTTTTTAATGTCAGGTTTGCTATTAACCTAAAATTTATAGTCTCAACAATTCATAGCGCAGCATATCATTCCGCAAAAATAATTAGTTTCCCATGTGTTTGAAAGGAGTCTGACCAGAATTATTTATTTTATGAAAGTAAGATAAAATAGGAGGATTTAAAGTCATCCAATCATCAAATAACAAGCTGGTTTATTAGGAAAATCTTTCAGGAGCCAAGTCACACAACACAGTTTATTTTTGTTCATAATTTTCTTAAGCCAAATCGCCAAGAGTGTCGTCAATATCCAAACAATTACACTTGATCAACTATAAAAATAGTTCTGCTTTCCCTCGCTAGTAAACTTGCATGATGCTGATATTTGATATATTTAGATTTCCCTTGCCATATCAATATACCGCAAAATTGAACTCTCAATAGCTAAAATATTCCATATTTTACGTTTTTTTGTTCGTGATGTCTGTAAGTTCGAAGACGGTGGGAGAAAATAGCTTTGAAATATTCGTATTGAATTTTGTACACCTTGTAAAACGACCAAATAAATAGATACCATACCAGCGCACATGGAATTATTTTTGACCAGTTTTATATAAAATCGTACACTAGTTAACGAAATTTTAAATTTAGACCGCGACCTGTGCCAAAATTTGACTGCCTGGGTTAATAACCTGCATTTGTAATTGAAACAAGGATGTAGTAAGTATTAGGGTTCAACGAACAATTCAGGTTATTTCCAGAAGTATGCGTGTATGAATGATTTCACTATAGAATTTCTGTTCGAGTGGAAGGAATTCATGGGCCACTGCGTATAGAAAATATAAGCATGTATTGGTATTCTATAGTAGAGACAAACGAAATAAAACTACAAACTTCCTAGATATGTGTTTCAGAGAATTCAGCTAGCTGGATTCGAAATAAGCACTGTTGAATTCGACTATTTTCGTCTAAAATTGAAGGTATTCAATCAAGAATGATTATTCACTAAACTTTAGTAACCATAGATTAACGACGAATCAAAAAAATCTCAAATTTTAATTGAGTTCTTCGGCAGTTTACAAAATATGAACTTCCATTTAAACAATTTTCTTACATTATTATCTACATAAGTTTACATTAGAATTAAACCACACAATATTGAATTGAGTATCTGGATTATATCAGGTATACTTTATTCCATTTTGTCATACATAATCGAATACTTATTTATTTATATTCTTCGACTCTGAAACCTCAAGTGGTGGCTTCTTATCCACCACTATCGACTCATTTCCTTTTGGTTCTTCGATAATAGTGTCTGTCACATCAAAAATGTTGGTTTCAACTGCGTCCACCTTTATTTTAGGTATATCCATATCTTGTAGCTCTAATACATCCACTAGATCATCAGTTTCTCCACTAATTGTTTCATCTTTCATGACATCATTATCAATGTCTTCGATTATATCATCCTGCCTTTTGCTAAGTTCAGACTCAACTAAAACACCTATCTGATCTTTTTCCTCGGCTGTTAATATCATCAATGCTTCACCCACCCAAGTTTCTTTCATCTCATCATCAATTTCGATTACGAATTCTTTGATGTCATTGAGTGCTTGTATCGACCGAATTTGAACATTGACTATCGGATCATCAAAAAGTTTGACCAGGATATGCAAATATTCTTTGATTATCAGAGCCAACAATCCATCTAAATACAAATGCTGATCGAGTATCGTTCGATTCTCGATGCCAAAAATATTACAATCACAATTCGTTTGAAGAGTCACTATACATTCATCGGCATAAAGTGCGATTTTTTCGTTGTTGCAAACGTCGATGCTTTTGATAAGCGACAAGATATCTTTGATGGTTTCCTCTTCGAGTTTGAACTTCAAAGTATCGACCATTTTGGAGATTCTCGTCAGAGCCTCAGCTACCTTCTTTTTGACTGCACCATCTTCACTAATGAATAGTTGCTTCAAATCGTTCAGGTACACTTCTTTTTTGCCTTGCCTAACGGAAGGGTTGACAAGTTCGTTTATCCCAAACAGGGGAATGTATCTATACAAATACCTACAGTCTTTGGTGAACATACGGAAAAACGGTATAAGGTTCTCGGTAGCCCATTCTATACCATATCGCTTGGCCAAAAGAGGCAAAATTACAGGAGCCGTTTTTCTCACAGCAAACACAGGATCACCCAACAAAGTAGCATAAAGTATCTTCAAGTTTTCCGAAAAATACTCCCTGGAAGCAGTCCTTGCGATGTGCATGAAAGCCACCAGCAGACTCCTCCTAGTCCTCCAATTAGCCTGGGAATCCATGATCAGTTTCCTCACTACCATCCTGATGGATAGCAGGGATTCTGTAAGATCTACGTAGCTAGGGAGGCTGTACAAACTCTGTAGCATATTCTCCTGTATCGCCATGCAGGATTCTTGTTCTAGAATGTGTTCAATTATGGGCATGATGTTGCTCTTGAAGCAGTCTTCCCCTATTATCGAGCTGATGGTGGGGATGTTAGAAGACAAGGATCTTCTCACGTTGTCATCGGGATCTCTCGCGAGGCGTTTCAGATGAGGCACGAGACTTTGCTGGAAAACAGCTTCGAAATTGTTACCCGTATCCTTTGCCTCGTAAGATTTTTTCAGGTTTCGGCAGTAGTTGGACAGATTTTCGACTGCTTTGATCCTCACTTCTTCCTGCATATCATCGATCAGTTTCTGATACATCTCCAGAATTTTGCCCCTCATTTTTCCAAATGGGATATTTTCTTGGACCTCTCCTATGTACTGTGCCAACATGTGGCGAATTTTCCATGATGAATCATCTGGAAGATAATATAGAAATAAAATCTTTAGAGGTACAATAACTGCCAGTTCTACTAAAGAACTGAAGTTCGTTTTTCTAGTTAGGTATGTTTGCCTGATGGAAATATTTGAAAGGGGGTTTGATTCATGAACAATTTTGCGATATCTGTTCTACTCCTCGTTAGAAGTGAATCAATGCATCTTCTTGATTCATAACCAGGATAGTAAAGAATATATCACTACACAAGAACCAGAATGGTATCACAAGGCTTCAGCAGATGGACAAGGTTCCGTAGTAATGATCTTCTACGTTCAAGGTTTTCACACCACCAACCATATTGACCAATTAATATTGAAATCAACTCACCAACACAAGACTGTATTGTTCCAAAAACGAATTCTTCAATCTCATTTTCTGTTAGGTGTTTGCATAGGGCGATAGCTACCTTCATCAACATAGTTCTCACAGAATCCTGCAATGAAAATGGTGTTGAGGTATTGCATGATTCATTGATAATTTCATTAGTTGTACTCACCATGGGATCTTTGAGAATGTCGTGGAAAACAGGGATGAATTCTTTCAGAAGACAGTCCTTTTCCAATACGGGAATCAGCTCGACCAAGGATATAGCTGCTTCTCTTCTAACGATAGGTGATTCATCTTGGACCAGGACTCGAAATCCATGACGGAGATCAACACGGGTTTCTTCTTTGACTCTGGGATAAATTGTCTGAAAAAGATAATTCTGGATGAGTTCTAATCTAACGGAAAAATGTCTCATAGCAAGGTCTCTGTGCTCGTAGATGTTGAATTGGCCTGTCACTGTCTTATCTCATCTTCAAGCTCTTCAAATATGACTCACTGGGATCAAGGCGGCTGCTGAACATTTACTAGTGAACCAATCCTCGTTGGCCAAAGCATCCAGAATGGGCATGAACAGTTTCTCTGCCAGCTCTCCATTCAATTCAACCGCTATCGCTTTCATGGTTTCCACTGTCTTGTGCCTGACGATGGTTTCATCTACGTTGCACAGTTTCCGCAGCAGCTCCAGAACGGGCTGCGAATGCTCGTAGCCCCCCATGAGGGGCACAAGTTGGGCTAGCTGTTCGCCCAGATTGAACAGGATTTCGTCGTGGAAATCTATGTTTTCTAGGATGAAGGGGACCAACTCGGTTCTGGTGATATCTTCGCCCAAGTGCTTGGCTAGGGTGCTCAGTTGTTTTGTCATCCTGATTTGCTCCTGAAAAACGAGAATTCTATACTTCACGACAGAGAATATTCAAGGATTTAATGGACACGTCTATATTATTTGCCATTTGGTCATAACACTTCACCTCTAAAAGTGTGTCAACTTCTCAGCTAACACTTAGATATCTCAGCACAAACACGTTTTGATACTCCAATATAGATTTCTATTAGATTTTGCAATGAAATATCAATAAGCTACCCATTAGGCAAGGTGGATATAGGATGGTGAAACAGTTTCCTATTAACAAGCAGTAGAATAAACTGTAGACCTTTCCCTACTTGATTTCATACCGTAGTAATATTTCCTGAAGTTATCAGAGATGGCGACATACCTTGTGTCGGTAAAACAGAAACTCTGCAACTGTCATACTTTTATCAGTTTCATCAGTTCTAGATGAAAAATGATTGAGAAGAGTCAAAATATCAATATTCAATCCAGATTTATCGAAAATATATTGTTTTAATGTCGTTTCAAGTCACGTCTGTCAGATGTGAACCACAGAAATACGTAAGCGACAGAAATCGTCTTCGATAATCGATCTTACCGCTTTCAAGTCGTGGAAATATTAGTACCTTCTCAAACGGTCTACAAGTTTTTCGCAGAAACAATTGAAGAGCTGTTTCACCATCCTATATCCACCTTGCCATTAGGTTATGCAATGGTACCCTGAATCTGAAAAATTAGGGTACCTATTCAGAAATAAATTTAAATCTCAATATTTCACCTTGAGTGATTCAAAAGATAAATCGCTTGCATTTTTTGTACAGACTTCTGAATTTCCAATATGATATTATATTCATTCAACAGAAATTTTTCGTATGGAGAAAATTGAAAATACAATTAGGAAACCTTGGACCAAAGGTGTAATCACCTCCGATAATTTATGGAATTTCAAGTTGAACTAATGAAGTGAATGGAAATTTGAGTGGAACAGTGTTTCAATAGAGTGCGTACCTACTTAATCGATTTTAAAATATGCATTCATGTGCCAAGAAACTTGGACTCAAGAAGGCAATTGTGTCTATAGTGATGAAAATAAATAACTGTTCGAGAAGATCCAGACACATAAATCGGTTATAAGGATTATTTTGCACGGACTCATTTCTTAATTATAGTTATATTCAGTTATATTAATCTATTCACAGTTATTTATTTACCAAATAATTAGACATTTCCATAATATTGGTAGTGGAAATGTTCATCACAAGTATTTTAGCGCAGGATGGAAAATGGGTTAGTTCGATATACAGGTTGGCCAAATTTGATAAAATGAGAGAAAACCTTTTACATGACTATTACAAGGCTATTACAGAAATTGCATATCTATTTTGTTTTTCAGATATTAAGTAATATAAGTACATATTCTCAACGTTCATATAAACGTAAACAAATTTCAATCCTATTATTTATTTTGATCCTCCTAAATAGGATCAATAGGATGAATTTTGCCATAAAAAGATAAGTTTCAGATAACCAACAGTATCAATACACTCCACGATATTTAACTAAAAATTCCATTCTTCACTTTATTAAGTAATCGAAATAGCTGAACTTGATCCACGCAAGATATATTTATTTTTCATGCGATTGAAAGATGTAAAGCATCAATTGGAGCATCGTTTACCAAACCAACAATCAGAAGTTTTTGTAATCATCAATTGAGACCCGAAATACAACCAAGAGGCAAGGCTTTACAGAAAATATGTACAAAGCAGTTGTCAAAACTCTCGAAACATTTTCAAATTCATTACGAGTAGTGACAAATCAATCCAAATCGAGGTACTTGTTGCATATATTTAATAATAACTATATAGGTAACATGGATACCAGAGCTGAAGCCGAGAAATAAAACAAATGACAGTCTGCGGGACAAATCGCGAATATGCGCATGCGCAAGTTTGAATCAAGAATCGACATTCGTTTTCATCATGGAGGAGAGTAGCTTTCTAGTGAGCGACAAACGTATGATAATTTTTAAACATCAATCAAATGTGTCACGTAACCTTCAATTCGATGATTTTATTTTATCATGACATATATTTTTCAAATATTCATTTATCGTTGGATTGTTGGACGATTTTGGATAATAGTTCATGATAGATGCAGAAATGGATGTGAACTACAAAGCGATACTTGCGATTTGCATAGAAACCTGTGATGATAAAGTCATCGGAACAAGATTCGTGGGCTAATTTTTGATCAATCACTGTTATCACTCACTAATCACTTCTGTAAATAATCAGTAAGTAGAGTAACAACTATATTAACGCTCTTTCACATAATTTGGGTTAACAAATATACCTAACCTATGAAATTCTTTAAACGTCAGTGGATTTCAACTCGTCAAAACCCGCGCATGCGCACAATTCATCATTGGCAAGCCAGACAGTCTTTTGTTTTTCCAAAACTAGCTTCACTTTCGCTTGAAGATAAGAATAGGTGTTATCCATATAGTTGTTATTATATATATGACTTGTTGTCACCTATTCTATCAGTCAGCTGATTTCTTACAATCAACGGTAATTGGCAAGTAAGAAAAATACTTATTCTTATGAAGTAATTCGTGGGAGAGCCAACATTTTGGGATCTATATTGACAAGTTTCCATCAACGACAATGGTTGAACTAACCTCATTCCACCTGTATTGTTGACACGAGTTTGATTAGATTAGGATATGCAAGAAACATAGATAAATAATTAGGTATATGAACTTACCTCCAAATCTTCAGCCCTGATTATAGCGTCTTTGAACACCTCTAACTCATTCGCGGCAGTCTCATTTTCATCCATTTTTGAAAGAAAATATTCGATCGAGAAGGTGCGAACACTATTATGATGACACTATTTTAAGTGCAGAGTACCTGTATCTTATCTTTGATGATATCAAAGCCCGTGATGATGATGTTTCTCATAAATGAAAACTCCATGAAAACAATTGTTTGATTGGGTATATAAGATGAACGAAATCGATTTTCGTTGTTAGATTTGCCTAATACTGTATAATATAGAAAACAGTCGCCTCGAAACATGAGCAGTTTCGTTACTAATTTCTCGTATTTTTATCGCAGTAGGTACCCATTTAAATTATTTCGATATCTATGTAGATAGGTATAGGTATAGCGAATCTCGAATTGGAAAGAACACAAATCAGAAATTCATATTTGGTTGTCGCATTTTCGAAAGTCGTCCACCAGTCGAAATTTCGTGAGATAAAGTCACTTATTTAAGAAAGAATTATCATTAACATCGATCGAATGTTGTTAAACTTCATTCGAATTTCGGATTTTCACCTAGCGAATTACTAGAAGTTATGAATTGGACCAAAAATTCAAAAGAGAAAATATTCTATCCAATTAAAATATCAAACACAGTTTGAAATTGAATGTCTGGTAGACCACGAGCAGATAACAACTACTTTCCTGGCAAATACCATGACTATTTTCTCTTTTGAAATGTTTGTCTAATTCATGACTTTTCCATTTTTTTCATTTATTAGCATAGTCGAGCTATCAGCCACTTCCATGTTCTGTAACTTGGGAGATCTGTTTCTGGAGTGTTTCTTTCTTCTGCCGCATGGTGTCGCCACTTCCAACTATCTCTTGGAACGCGGCTCAGTGCGGTCAAATAGACGCGACGAAAATGCATTGGGAACGCTTCAAGTGGAGATCACACGGTCTCAACTCGAATAACTACCCTGCACTGATGAGGACCAATAAGCCCGAAACTGGTCTGTAGGTTGCTAAGCGTGCCTGTCTCGATGTGAATTTGTCACGTCTTAGAAAAAAGAAACATTTGCGATCTTCATTCACAGTGTGAATCGTTGCATGATGGACACGAGCATTATGTAATTCAATTTTCTGCGTGGTATTTGCCAGGAAAGTAGTTGTTTTCTGATCGACAAAGAAACAAGCACACCGAGAATCATCCTGTACATGATTCTTCTGATTGGAATCAACTCTCTCGTTATTTCTACCGTGTTTCATTTATTTTAAGGTATGTATGTGGGAATCAGAAAACTCAATTCATGTCAAATCTATTTATTTGCTAGAAGTACGCATATACAGGGTAATGCAAATTTCATGGTACACTAATTGTCAAATCGGGAACGGATAGATATACGAACTAGGTTAAATTACGAAAAATGGCCATTTCGGCTATCAAAAGGAATCGAAGATATCTTACGTAGTTCCTGAAATATCCTGAAAATACTGAAAATTGTCGATTCTTATAGTCATCGATAACTTTTCAACGATTGGGGCTAGGATTTATGCCATTTTTCGATTTGAAAATAGTTTACCATGAAATTTGCCATGAAATGATGTATGGAAGTAGGTACTCGAATTGGGTGTGGCTACTAGAACTTAGTGCCGAGATATTATGGAAGTTTCCAAAATAAAATAGTGCATATATATAAATCATATTGTAACGAAATTTTCACTTTTCGCGTGAGAGTAGGATATTATATTGAACGTGTTGAATTTAACACCTTTTCATATTCCATTTGCCGCATTCCGTTAAATTGAATTCGCTCAATATCATTCACTTTCCACTCGCTTTTATGGAAATATAGGAAATTCTGTGGTGATTTCGCATAAAGTAGGTACTTTCAAGAATCTCATTCAATTTATCAACGTCAGTAAAATCACGTAGAAAAATAATTAATACTCGCTAGATTTATTGTGACTTTTGGTAGGTACCTACGTAATTCCAAGTTAACAATGTTTTGAGCAAATAATCCGTGAAGTCATCTTTATTTTTATTTAATTACACAATCAACTCACATTCACGGATATCACCGCTACTTTGGCGCCTACACAGAATTGTCGTAAAAATAATTGGCATCGAACGATTTTTTTTTCACTTTTTCAATGCTCGATATTGACTGCATAACTCATTGAATGCTGATGAATAATGAAGATAATCCAATATTGATGCTTTGGGTGGACTAGCTAAACAAACATTGTTGGTTTTAAATTTACTAACAAATTTTTTTCACCAAGGTGCGAAACATTCTGTGCCTGAAAAGTTATCCGTTGATTAGAGCAATTTCATGCAATTCCAGACACTAGACACGACCATAAAAATCTATACAAACAGAAAACATCCATGTCAAGGTCAGTTTACGGACTGATGAACAACATTCATAGCTCTGAATTATCCATTATGCAACAAAAGAACTTCAAGCAAGGTGTGGGAAATGTTCATGCCAAACATTGTTGTATTTTTGAATCAACCAATCGGATATTCCATATGGTATTTCAACTAAATTTTTGATGTCCTTGTCGGCAAACGAATAATTATATAGTTTTATTTCTGACAGTGACATTATAAGCTTTTATCGTCATAGTTACGATATCTATGATGAGGGTCATAACTCCCTTGGGATATTAAGGTTCAAAAACTCCCTCTTACCTTTTACAGGTGAAAATGATACAAGAAATGCTTATAAACGTTTATATGTAATGAAAACTAAGACATATTTTCCTTATTCACGTCATTACAAATAATAAATGTACAATTTTCAAATGTTCCCTGAAAATTACTTCCGCCGCTGGAAACAATTTCTTCTTTTTTATGGGTGGTGCTGTTGCTGTTCACTACAGTCGAGGTGCCTGCCTCTTCTGATGGCAAAGTAGACAGCATACGCGCCGTTTTATTTCTCAATTCAATACTGTCCTCCAGATACCCCTCTGCCACCGTGGAACTTCTCCAACCTCCGTGTCTTTTTAAGTTTGTCATATTTGCTCCTGCATTGGCTAGGGCAGTAGCAGAAGTGCGACGAAGGCAATGTCTCGTATAGGTTAGTGGGTTTGGCAATCCTAAATACATTGCGATTTTGCTGGGAATTTTGCCAAACATATTCTTTCCAATTAGCTGAGTTGTACATTTATTTTGTCGGAAGCTCAAAAAAAATCGTTTTGTACCTTCAGGACGCAAGGACATATAAAGTCTCAATAAAGGCAAAGCAGAGAACTCTTTTTCATCCACAACTGTAAATTTCTTCGATACACCAGTTTTACTTTCCGGTACGTTCACTACCATAACAGTATCCCGGTCCTCTATATCTGCTATACTCATATTTAGAAGTTCCTGAGTTCTGCATCCTCCAAAATAACCCATAATTAGAACAACCTATAACAAATAAAACGAAATAAACAAACTAAAAAGAAAATTATGAGAAAAAAATTACCTTATGCAATAAATGAATTTCATTAGGGGCGTCCTTTAGAAATTTGATGACATCTTTAGGAGATAAGACAGCAGACTTACTTTTCCGTTTCAAAAAAGCCTCTAGTTCGGTGAACTTGGTGATATCTCTTTTCTCATATATGGTCACCATCGATTTGAGCATTGACCATTTAGTCCATAACGAATTTGGGCTAAACGTTTCTGACTGCAACGAATAAATACAATTATTACCAAATCTACCAGAAAATACTGAAAATACTTTACCAGTTCTTGAAAATATGCCAGAAAGACAGTTTCGTTGGCATCTTTTGACATAACATTTCTCTGTGTCAGCCACTTCAGATATAAGTTGTATTCTTTTTGATATAGGGCTTCACTTTTCGATGGAAGTAATGATTGTCTTGCTTTTTCCGCTTTTTTTATAATATCCTCCATTATATCAGAAAAAGATCGTCGATTTGTGGTAAAAAATAAACACGTTTTTAACGGAAAAACATTGATTGATAAAGAAAGTTTGCTTATAAACATGTAACATAGCGACAACCTAGCAACAACCAACAATGCTACAATCAACGCTACCTAATTCAAATATACCAGAAAGGTTATGAATTTAAACATTTATTGCGTTCTAAATATGGACATATTGTTATGAAAATCGGTCAAAAATAAAATTATCTATGTACCACGGGAATTATAGAGCCTTAATAACCTCTGGCAATTGCTGTCCCTCGGGCCAGAGGCCCTCGGGACGCAAACTTTGCCATCGGTAATTAAGGCCCTCATAATTCCCTTAATACATAAATAACTATTTATTTCTCGAGAGTCAACGTGTTATAAGAGTTACTGATGATTTCAGAAAAGATATCTTTATCGGAAATATAAAATATCATTAAAAATATAGTATCAGTAGTTGAATTTGAAAAAAAAAACAGTGGCTTCTTGTTGCACATGCGATCGAGGGGTGATTTCATATTCATTTCATTTCATTTCATCAAAATATAAACCCATAAGTACTATTTTAGTTGATAGTAGAACCACACCCATGTCCCGGAATTCATATTGAATTTCTACCCTTCCAAAGGAAACCATTCATTCACGCAACGCTAAGTATATAAAATTTCATGAAGACTCGACTGGTGACTATAAGGAGAAACTAGTTTTATCCAGTTCAGACGAATGTGGAATGAAGGAAAGAGAAGAGTCTACCCAATTCAAATGAACTAGACACCAGACTGACCAGTTATATATTATTATTATTATCATAATCCGCATATTTCATGGAACAAGCATGATTAGTGCATCTGAAGGCACGTAATATGGAAATGGAAGTTCCCAGAAATCGATGAAAAATCCGTACAAATATAGGTAAAGCGAATATCCATGAACTAGATTCACGTACTAGCTATAAAAAACTGTAATTTATTACAATGATTATAGCGAACAGGCTTCTATTTATAAAACTGTTCTCAGTGTGTTTTCACTTTTGTTCAGTTTTATATTACGCAACCGCTTGAACGGCTTCGTAAAATTGATTAAATTCAGGGACTGACCACTGGTGAAAATCAACTTAGCTAATCAGGAGCTATTTCATATTTGTTCAGCTAATCCAATAATATCTCTAAATAACCAACTTCAAATCAAGTTATTTCGCACTAGTGCGAAATCTCCACGCTCTGCGATTGGTGCGATTACCTAATATAGTTAACTTTACTCTGATTTTTACTCATAGGTAGCTGTGACAATGACATATCTACAAACGAATTCATAACAATATAGTGTCAATGTGATTTACCAATAGATAGGTACCGAATCGTATAATTTGTTCAGTTTTCTTTGCTGCAATGTCATCCGACGATGAAATGGTAGATTCTACTCCCCCAGAAGTAGGTATGCAATTTAGGTTTGATAGAAGAAAATTATAGTATTCCGTTAGTACTGAACAATAATTGTTCAAATCTTACCATCAATAATTATTTTTGCAATATTTCATAGATACAGACCAGAATGTATCAAAATATTTTTGTTAAATGTTCAATAAAATTTGTTCTCTTTGTGTGATACATCTTTCTCATATGCTTCTTCAGGCAATTGAATTGGTTTCCTGTAAAAATGATTTGTAAGTAGATACAGTCATGCGAAATTAAAATCCGACATAGGTACTTATGTTTTTCAAGTAGGTCGTCGGAAAACTATAGTTTACAACTCGTGAGAAATTGGATATTTCATACTACTTGCACAATATACTATATAATAAGTAACCACAACAAATTTTCCTTGGTCTTATAGTAATCTTATAATACTCATTCAACATCTAAATAATTGTACTAACTTTTAACAATAACTATAGGTATAGCAAGAACAGTCGTATTTTTAAGCGAATACCTAACTAAAATAATGCAATTTTCGATATTTTTGGTGAAAGAAAATGAAAAACGATCATAAATGGGATGAGATGAAAAGATGATGAGAATGTAAAATATGCTCGTTCAATATTTTTTTTATGTATATACCTGTTCGCTACATGACATCCGAATCTTCATCATCTTCATTTCTGGTAGTGAAGAACAGTTTTCAATTGACTATATTAGCGCCATTTGACCAGGCTAGTTATCTATACTGATATTTTGTTATATTATCGTTTGGCTGGTTAATAAAGGGGATTGATTATTCATTATTATAATTATCATATGTTTCTGATCATGAGAGCTTCGATGAAAGAGTCCTCTCCTTTGAATCTTGAATTTTATACCATCAGATTCCCTGAACATTTTTGTACCAAGAACAGTTTCTATCGATTAATCTAGAGCAAAGTCAGCAGAATGGAGGGGAATCTAGTCATCCGAAAAATAGGTCTCAGTTGATGAGATTCGTTCCATTCAGCTGATTTTGAGAAGATGAGCAACAAAAAAGCTTTGCATCAACGCCCTGTCAAGGTCCAAACAACACCAGTATAGTAATTTTCTGAATGTAAAGTAGGAATAATAGGAAACTCTCAGTGATTTCTGTATGATGATTGAGACAGTAGAAATTCCACATATACTTCTACTGCTCACTTCAAATCGATATATGTGGCGCTACTCTTTCGAGTTTTGGATGACATATATCTATGCCGTCTCGTCGCCAAAATATATACTTGGTCGTTTCATTTTATGGTGGGTCACTTCCAAGAACTATAAAACAGACTTTATGAACGACACGTCTCATTCTAACAGTCATCATCGAGTCGAGGTCATCGTCCATGGAGTAGATATCAGAATAATTAGCTTTAATCGCGATGAATATGATCTCTCTGAATTACCCAACGAATGGATTTCATCACTGCAGTAGAAGTAAACAGATATCTACATCCCTACGAAACAGTCGGAAATGTTATGTTCCTGTTTATCGGCACAAGTTCGGAGGTAATGGAGATGTTTACAAGATTGCTGAATTTTTTTTTCAGAACCAGAAATTAGAATATCTTTATTAAACAAAAAATAATACCTACAATTCAATTTAAAAAATTGAAATTGTTTTTATGGATTCAATAGTATTCAAAAAACACAAATATAATGGTATACATGTAGAAGATTGGTTTTAGGAATCAAAATTCATTAATTCTGTAGAACCTTTTTTATAATCCAAAAATTCACTTATCCTATATGGAGCAATCAATACCAAGTAATGGAATACATTTTTTGTGAATATTTTCTGCGTCCTTAGTTCTTTCAAATTGTTAGGTAGACTATTTAAGAATTTTAAACAGGCCTCTGTAAGACTAAGCCTATGTATTGGGAAATTTGGATTTCGTTTTCTTGTATGGTGTTCATGTTGGGGCAAATATTTAGCGAAATAGTGAAAATGTTTATGCATGAATTTTAGGCACTCAAAAACATAAATTCCTGGTAGAGTGAGTAGGTTTGATCTCATAAAAAGTCCCCTACAAGATTTCTTGCTATTTTGGTCTAGGATGTGTCTTAGTATGCACTTTTGCAGAATAAAGGGATCTCCATAAGCTCCAGATTTACCCCAAAACAGTAAACCATTAGCACAGATTAACCACCTATTGGTTAATCTGTGACCATAGCGCAGTGCTGAGTAGGAGGTAGCATATTAAACTGATAGCATAGCATTTTGGTCCAGGTACTGTTTCAGTACTCGGAAACTGTAGCATGTACCGCTGAGTCTGGCTGAAAGGTCGTTGATATGAATATTCCATTGTAGGTTGTGATCTATGAATAGGCCAAGAAATTTTACTGAGGATTGTAATTCGACGTTTTGAGATATGGTTTTTAAAGTTGTTGGTTGTGAATTTGATGACTGTATAGTATGAAAGTTTAGAAAAACAGATTTGCCTGTGTTTAAAAGGAGAAAGTTGTTTTTAAACCACTCTTGAGCTTTACCAAGAAAAGAATTTGTTCTTTGTTCTTCATAGTTGTTTGCTGTTATATACAAGGATATATTATCATCATCTGCGAAATTCAATACAAATTATCAGCGATCAATATCGTCGCGATATCCGAGGATTCCGAGGAATGTTAGATGATCATTTTAGGAAATATGGACGAACTTCTTGAGTATTTGCAAAATGAGTTTAACTTTCCTTGGCCTTTTCTCTTGGCCTTGGAGAATCCACAGAGGCAGTCTTCTTCCTTGTTACCTCTCTCATTTTCATAAAGTAAAGTGAAATACTATTAGCATATATGCTATCAGTTCAATTAACAGTTTCTCGAGGTGATAAAATGTTCTACATACAACATGTAACTATATATCTAACTACGAGTCTAACTATATCGATAGGCCGATAGATGATGAATACCATCATATGTCTATAAATACAAATAAAGGCAAACCGTATCAATTTTATGTCACTATTCGCCCTACTTTCGAATTCTGATGGCGGAGTAAATAAAGAAGTTCTAGAGTTATTATCTATACTTGAACTTTATGTATATGCATAGTTCCATGGCGAGCAGCCATAATGGGAAAATTTATGTTATTTTCTCGATATGATATACGATTATTGCCAATCTGTGGCAAATAGCAGTAATGCTTATTAATGAGGAGTAATTTTTGTGTCAAACACCGTTTGACTGTAAAGATTGATGAGGAAAGGAATCGTATGATTCCTTTGATAATTATTTTCACTGTTCACAACCGCGTTCAATTGCTTCATACAGCTCAAATATTCCTACTTATATTTGTTTTATCTGATATAATGTCACCTTTACGTTTTCAAAATGATTTGAACGCTCAATTTTTGTTATTCAGCAAAGGCTATAGATGGCACTTTTGTCTAGATGGAATTAGATGAAATAGTAAATGTTTACATTTTTATTCATGGATCTGATTTGAAATAGAGATACTTTATTCAGTATCAACTAAGATAATGAAGAGGAGAAAAGTGCAAATATATTTGAATAACAAACACGTATATATTTACTGGGAAAATGCTATTTCACTTGGAATTTTCAATTCGTTTCGATTTTAGAATCCCATTGTTTACCTACAGATTTGAGTGTATTTTGACTATTCCTATACAATGTCCTGTTGTCTACTGGAAAATAAAGATCTTATCTTATCTTAAATAACAATTAATAAATGATAGTAATGACAGAACAGGTAAGTCCTAAGGAATTTGGTGAGAAAGATAAGAGAGAATGTTTGGAGAAATTTTCGAATATGAAGTCACTTTTGTTCTTATTATTTCATGAAAATGAAAAATCGAACTGGAAGTAGCCGTCAAACTGGCGCAATCCAATCATTCAGTTTAGGAATCCAGCCTCAACAACAACAAGTTGCATTCACACCGGTAAAAAAGTTACCACCTCTATAGACTCTATACCGGTATACAGTGTGTCCCAGATTGGTGCTGCACGTATTGCTATCTGTTTTTAAGAACTAGAACAAAATCGGTTGAAAGGCAATTTTTTTCAATCACCATTTCATTTGGCGTGAAATTAAAAAATATGATCGATTGATCATATTTGGAAGGTCCCATTCAAAATAAAGAATAGGGTCCATTTCTGGTACAACAGAAAGTCATATATAGCCTCTATAAATATTGGTTTTCTACAAAATTTTCTGATTCGGCTCACTTTATACATAGTTTATTATGGGAATAACATAGGAACAATTATGTGACCAGCTAACTCATCTGAATCTCGTCAGCAACTAGATAATTTCGACGTTTTTTGAATACAAATTCACTATTCTGGAATACAACTGATATTTTCTGAAATAGGAGTGACTATTCTGAAATTAACTTGAACCTTTCTGAAACAGGGCCGGATTAACCCTTCACCGTTATCTTACTTTTCAAAATATATTTTTTCTATTACAAAACTCGAGTCGATCAGATCAGATCCTGCTTTTTGCTTTCATTGAATGAAATGATTTTGATCACAAAAATATTTCCACAACCAAAGAAAATATTTTTGTAAAGTAGGTACAATATAAGTTTAAATAGCAATTCTTGTAACTTTTCAGATCGTTAAAATCATCTTGAAAGTAGACCTTTTTCAACACATCATTTTCAATCGCCATTATCGACAATGAATTTATACGGTTCTGTGATACTGTTTAACGAGGACGGTTTCTTATTAATTTCATTTTGTAAAATTTCGTTCACCTGTGGCGTTTGATATCATCAGACTTCTATATATTTGCAATGCTAATCATTATATTCGGAAAAGTTGATTGTACCATATTATCAAAAATCAATCCAAACGATGTTATCTGACCCCGCATCCATCATTTTTTCTATGGTGATATTATCAGATGTAAATAATCGGAAATATCCTGAATGAAACCAAATGAAACGTTTATTTCTCAGTGCGTTCAACATCAATTATGCCCCCGTGGGCCCCTAGTCGGTGCGGGGCCCCTAGGCAGTTGCCTAATCCGCCTTATGGATAATCCGGCCCTGGTGAAGCATATTGGCTTCCGTAAGAAAAAGAAACTGAAAGCTATATTCTCCCCCGTTTCATTTATCCAAGGTGGATATTGGATGGTGAAACAGCTTCCTATTAAAAAGCACTAGAATAAACTGTAGACCTTTGCCTACTTGATTTCATACCGTAGTAATATTTCCTGAAGTGAAGTTATCAGAGATGGCGACATACCTTGTGTCGGTAAAACAGAATCTGTGCATCTGTCACCTTTTTATCAGTTTCATCTAATCTAGATGAAAAATGACTGAGAAGAGTCAAAATATCGATAACTATTCCAGATTCACTGAAAATATTGTGTTTTGATGTCATTTCAACTTAAGTTCTGTAATGCGAACCACAGAAATACATAAGCAACAGAAATCTTCTTCGATAATCGATCTCACCGCCATCTTCATTCAAGTCGTGGACATATTAGTACCTTCTCAAACGGTCTACAAGTTTTTCGCAGAAACAATTGAAGAGCTGTTTCACCATCCTATATCCACGTTGCATTTATCATTGCAAAAACCTTGAAAAAGTGTCCATAGAATATGTTCAATATGAAATACCGTATGTTCGCAATACACGCAGCACCAAACTGGGACTGGGTGGCAAGAATTCAAATCCACATGAATACAAGCATAATAGCTATTAAAATCCACCAATCAGAACTATTATTGTTGCGCCTGCGCGTTACGAAGGATTTGAGACAACTGTCCGATGAAAGACGAAGCTAGTAAGATTCAAATACATATGAGCATGATGGACGGAGAGTAGAATGCGCCTGGGGTTCATTTCCCATTAAATCTTTTTTTTTTTAGTCAAGTCTCAAATATCTCTGACCGGGCACCCAGTCAAAGAGTGTAGGTTTAGTAGAACCTATACTTTGTGACCCAGTAGTTGAGCACTTTTTTTAATCATATTTTCTTCCTTCAAAGGTCCCGACAAATTGTGATCTATACAGGGTGTTTCATAGTGGATGGAACATTAGAAGTATCTGGAGAACAGAAAGACAGATCATTTCGAAAATTTGTGGGCGTGGGTAATCAAACTTGCTCTATCCGTCTAAAATATTTTCATCAATACAGTGTTGCCGCTTGTATCAGAAAGTAGTAGCTACTTTGTTATTTCAAATGGAACACCCTGTATTTTGTTAGATTTTTGAATTCTCCCTGAAGAGCTGATTTCGTCGATCTATCATACTTGGGGTATAGCGAGAAAGATTACAGAGATATGGGGTGTGAAAAATCGAGATTTTCCAACTTTAGGAATTTTTTGTGTCGAAACTAATCATTTCTGCTCAAAACGGCTTACATGTCTCTATCTTTACTTTCTATTTACTATCTTGATATTTGATTGGAACGAATACAGGATGGTTCAGAATTTTGAGTTTTGCATCACCCTCTATTTGTTTCTGTTAAATGTCAGTAGATAGTAAATGAAAAGTTAAGATAGAGACATGTGAGCCGTTTTGAGCTGAAATGAATAGTTTTGACACAAAATATTCGTAAAGTTGAACCTATATCTCTGTTATCATTCACCCTAGACCACAAGTATGAGGCATTGACGAAATCAGCTCTTCAGGGAGAACTCAAAAATCTAACAAAATACAGGGTGTTCCATTCGAAATAAGAAAGTTGTTGCTACTTTTCGATGGAAGCGGCAACACTGTATTGATGCAAATATTTTAGACGGATAGAGCAAGTTTGATTATCCACGTCCACATATTTTCGAAAAGGTTTGTCTTTCTGTTCTCCAGATACTTCTAATGTTCCATCCACTGTGAAACACCCGGTAGTGATAGGTTAGTACGTTCAGAACGGTTCAGGTCAGGTAAGTCTCATTGAATTAATATAGCGCGATAGCGCGTTCAAATTCACCTTTCTTATTCAATCAAATTTTTCTTCTTCAAAAATTCACTAATAGTAATGATCCCTGCCTTCACTGATGTCAATAAACCTTCGTCAATACCGCCTTTATCGATACCAACCATTTCGAACCTACCGCCAAAACGTAAATGGTTGTTATTGGTGGATTTTAATAGCTATGCTTGTATTCATGTGGATTTGAATTCTTGCGACTGGGTGTAAACAGAAGGAGCAAAAGCCGGCAAAAGCGCATCGCGCCACTGCTTTCACCTAAAAACGTCGTCGCGAGTCGATCGAGATCCCCCCGATGTGGCCTTGATGCTTCCACGACATCGCCCAACAAGGCAGGCAACCACTTGCCGACCTCCAGTCGGTATCGAACCGCCAAAACCGCCGAACGAACGCGCCGCGATGACACCGCCATGAGCGCGCCCCCCCAGGACCCGGGGGAGGGCCCCCCGAGCCCCCAAAGCCCCGCCAGCCGCAAGCTGCGCGACAGGGTGAGCTTCTTCGAAAGGGTGTGGACGGGTGTCGACGCGAGGCCCGCAGGCGCCGGCGTCGACGTCGACGTGCAGGAGTTGGAGCGGCGTCTTGAGGAAGAGCGCCAAAGGCACCTGGAGCAGGCCAGGGTGGAGCACGTGACGTTGCGGCACGTGACAGCACCGAGGGATGGCAGCAGCGTACAGGCAGGGGTCTTTGGAGATGTGATCGGTTTCGCGGTGGAGGTGGTTTTGATGAGGAAAAAAGGGGTGGTGCAGAAATGTCAAACAGTTGGTGGAGGATAGGATTTTTTCGTATCAGGTAGCCCAAAGCCGGTGCGGGGATGATAAATATACCAATCCGCATGCTTCATTAAGAACTACTTTTTGGAAAACTGCGTCAAAATGAAATCTTCACGGAACACTCTGAAATTAACTACCCTTCCCCACATTTTTATATACTGTAGCTCAATTATATCCTGAATCTACTGGATTCGGTCCAGAAAAGGGTAATTCGTCTCGTCGGTGATGCCTCGCTTAAAAACTCGCTTACTTCTCTTGAACACCGTAAAAAAGTTGGCGATTTACCTCTATTTTATAGATATTTTCATGGGCGATGCTCTTCTGAAATATCAACAATCGTCCCTCCATTAGCAGTCTCTTCGAGATTAACCCGTCAAGTTCAGTCTTCACAACCCTTCGTGGTCACTTTAGAGACCAGCAGAACGTCCCTTTCCAAAGACTCGTTCATCCAGCGAACATCGAGACTTTGTAACTCATTGCCTAGGGAGGTGTTCCCCGAGGCATAGGATCTTCAGAAATTTAAGAAGAACACCAACTCTTACCTTTTTTCCCTTGGTTCTCACGATGTTATCTGAACATTAAAGGATATCCATTTTCGTGAGAACCAGAACATAAAAAAAATTGTCGCAATTATTGCAACGTCAAATGTCAAGTGTCACACGTCACTGTCAAAAATAGAGAACGTAGAAAGCAGCCTTGCCAAGTTTTGAAAATACTCTCGTGTATTCAACTCATCATATTATGATCCGTCTGACCTACCATTGATATTGATAATCTTCAACGGCAGTCCAATCATAAAGAGATCACATGTTTCACTCGAGCCTACATCATTCGAGCCTATTTTTGAAGTGAGGTGCAAGAGCAACCACTGAAGACAACTGGAGATCTAGCCAGAATTTTTTAGATTAGAATATTGGTACTACCATCAATTCCCTTTCATGGGATGAGCATTCAATTCTTACACTTCGTCCAATTCATGGCTTTTTCATTTTACATTTATCAGCTTGTACGAGCTATAAGCCACTGCCGTGTTTTATGACACGGGAACTTTGTTTCTGGAGTGTTTCTTTTTATCACCGCATGATGTCGCTAATTCCAAGTGTCTGTTTGAACGCGGCTCTCTGCGGGAGATTGCATTGGGACAGGCACCGCTTCGAGTGGAGATCTCAGGGTTTCTACTCGGTGTCTACCCAATACCCTGCACTGATGAGGGCCAATAAGCCCGAAACCGTGAAAGTTTGTCATATCTTAGGAAGAAAAGAATATTCGCGATTTGCATTCACTGTGTGAATCTTTGCCATTGATCAAGAGCAGATATGATCAATTGTTCTACGTGGTATTTGCCAATAAAGTAGTTGTTTTCTGCTCGTGTTCTACCAGTCATTCATATTCGATCAACAGCTTCTCATGATCTACAAAGCAGATATTCGACCTTTCATGGACTTTTCACATTTTTGGGGTTCAGCTCCTAAATATACGTTGGGGCTTCTGCACTCACGAACTCATTGACCTCTCTATAACATCACAGAAATTGGGCGATCTCTCCATTTTCTATAGAAATTTGTATGGTCGAATCTCATCATTCCATCAGAAAAGATTCCGAGCGGGCAGACCAGACAGGAACATACTTAAATCTATCTGGATTCTTTTTTTATCGAACTTTGGAGTTGTGGAACTAATTATTCTCCTGATAAAACCCCCTAATTTTCCAGAAAAAAAACAAGAGTACTATCTGGGATGGGGAAGGGTATAGTTAGTATTAATCAATACTTTATACTGTATTTCTTTTAGTTCATGAATACCAAGCTGAGGAGAAATCCTTGTACTATGGTTATGCTAGCCTAGTTGACCTGTATGGATCTCCTAGAAGGTCATGTTTATGACATCTTTTCTGAGGTTTTCCCCGGTTTGCCTATTTATTCTGATAGATTAACTTTTTCAGTGGTTTCACTCTTTCTTGAGCTATACGGTATGGAATTTTGAATGAATAGGTATGCAAATGTCTACACCACAATTATCTTCTTCTTCTTTTCTTCTTCACTTCAATTTGAATGGCCTTAGTTACCAGGACTATCCGGCCAAGTACTCGCACTCTTAGACTCAATCAACTCAATGAAATTTAAACAACAACCGTTAAAAATACAACAGTTCAACTCTTCAATAATCCAACATATACAAAGCAACGCCACTCAATAGAACAAAGCTGTAGCCACTGAAAGTCCACTGTTTTAGTTTTTCTCCACTATAATTTCAATCCAGAATTACTCAAAAACTGTGAAATGAGTTCACATTTATCAGCACTCAAATTTTCAAATAGCATATTGTGAATCAATAATTGATATCAAATATTTATATTGTGCTTGTTATTATAACAAGTAAAGAAGATAATATTTTCTAGGTTCTGTAATTTTCCACATTCACATGCTGGAGAATCTTTAACATTAATTCTATACAGATGACTATTCGAAAGGCAATTACCACTTCTCATTCGGCATATTGTAGTTATGGTACTTCTTGATATGTTAGGGAAAGATTTGAACCAAGGTAATTTCAAGGGGGTGTTCACCGAGGTAGTGTATTTTCTATCTTTACATCTACCGAGTTCACGATACGTGTTTTTCCACATAATCCATGCTTGCTGTTTCAATAAAATTTGTAAATCCTGATACCAAACTCAAACATCATTTATATCACAGCCTGCTTTTTGCCAATGAGTCTGCTTTTTCATTTCCCTGAATGCCATTATGACTTGGAATCCATACCAATTCCAGTTATTTCCCAGAAGCAATCTACCACAATTATTGAGAGCAAGGGTTAATAGAAACTTCTTCTCTCGTTTTATAGCAATCATGTATGGCAATCCGAAGTTCGCAACAATGAATAATTATATGAGAATAATCATCATTATAATTATACTTCAACAATTGTGCCACTGATTTGTCCCCAAACTATACTGTTTATTAATACCGACAGATAAAAAGGTTAAATTCTATCCGACTATATCTTAATGGAATAACAAGAAAATTGACTAATTTGATGAGAGATATGTATGTTATGACTTCATGTGTATTTCAAAAAAACCCAGATTTGCATGGAATACAAATCTATTTTTTTAATATCACATTGATAAATGCACACAGCTGATTAAATCTTTCACTTCATATATAAGTGTTTGTCCAATGCTCTTCCAAACTCAATATTATACACACATCAATTATTCATAATCATCACGAAGTTCAATTTCGGTTTTTTTATCAGTTTTTCAAATTGTTAAAGATCTTCTAAATATTCTAAATATAGTGATCTAAAAACTCATACACAGCGTCCGCCATGAAGTTGGCTACATATGGAAAAAAAATCGTTATTGATATTTCTGAAAAACTAATGGCATGTTTGACAACTAAAAATTCCGTTACGACTTATATCACGTGACCTCAGATTTGACGGGAATTTGAAAAAAGTTATATGAGATGGCAAAAAATATCAAATTCAGCAAGGATAAATAATGCATTATTATAAGTTGATTACAAATATTAGTTGGTTCGAATCATATTAACGAGTTGAGAATATTAAATAAGCTCATGTGCATCAAAATACAGGGTATGACTACACCTAGTGACATGAATAAATTGTGTTTTCATAATTAACCTCCCGCAAAATATCTATTTCATAAATTTTTGATCACTATTTACCCAACCTTATGTGTTTCATGTTAGTGGAGCTGTTTTCAGTAAAAACAAATATGTACAATGTTTCTCAGTATAGGTACCTAGAGGAATAAAAATTGAATTATTGATTTTTTTTCAATCTGATGGTTCAAAATTGATATATGGGGTCCTCGTTTGATTCCAAGCACATCTTACCGATAATTTTTTGATATCTTGTCAATTTGACCCATTTTTTGACACTACTGACAACTTTTTTTCAAATCCTCGCCAAATTTGAGGTCACGTGATATAAGTCGTGACGGATATATTACTTGTTTAATATCCAAATTTCATTAAACAATGTGCAAAAAAATAATTTATCGAATGCCATGAATCAACAAAAATTGAGTTCAAGTTTAGAACTGTTTCAAGTTTAGGGTTATTTTGCATTTGTTTTTTGGTACCCACGTATTTTGACCTGAAATACACGAATTTCATAATATTATCGTGAACATATATCTAGTTTTCGAGATAATCGATGTGAAAGTTCGAAATTTCACCTTCTTTGTATGGAAACCTTTGGGCAAGTATTGCTATTTATGATTTTTATGCAAGAAAAACATCATAAATATGTAATTTATCCGTAATTTTCCTATTATTTCTTCAAATTAGGCTACATAAACAACGGCCATTTTGAAAACCTTAGTGCGAATCTTGAGTGAATAAAGATGAATTCATAGCTGCCTTATAGCAAAACGAGTCAGTGATATGTGTTTTCTCTCTTCAATACATGTCAAGAAGAACGATCAGTAAAATTTCGAACTTTGGCATCGATTATCTCGAAAACATATTTTCAGGTCAAAATACGTATGTACCAAAATATGATCTATATTTTGAGGAACATTTTTATGATAAGTGCAAAATTATCAAGTTCAGTAGTGTCACAAATTTTGCATTTAATGATATACCTATATTATTTGACTCATATTTGAATATAATATTCAACTTCTTTTTTGACTTGAAAAACGCGGATTCTGAAACACCCTGTAAATAATAAATGTTCTGACGTATCTTGTTCTAGAGAAATGTTTTCGGAAAGGCATTTTATTTAACTACGGTACTCAATTCACAACAACTGGCACGTCTGCAGAAACCACTGAAACCAGTCGTTGCACATACTTATACACCTACATGGTCTCGTAACCGGTACATACACTCCGTGAAGAAAAGTTGAAGATCATTGAACGATACGAAGAGAAATGCATAAGCAAGAACCCACTACCAGACGGGTCAAATGAATCATCGAACACCATGAACTTAATTTTTTTCAAAAACGGTCCAGACTCGAAGTCGAATTTCAGCGCTTATTTTTATCATGAATCCATGTATGTGATACCATGTCGTATTGAGATTCTTTCAAGTTTGACGTCTTTTATTTTTTCAAATACTGAGAATTTTAAAACTATATATCAGAATCAACAAAAAATGTACCTACTACACCTTTTCCAGTTGTATTTCAGAAACCATCAAGTTTATTTCAGAAAGCTTCAATTGAATTTCAGAATAGTCACTTGTATTTCAGAAAGTATAATTTATATTTCAGAAAAGTAAGTTGAATTTCAGAAAGCGTCAAATGTATTTCAGAATAGCGAGTTTAATTTCAGAAAGCATCAACATTGTATTTCTGAATAGTCAGTTCAATATCAAAAAGCGTCAAATGTATTTCAGAATAGTCAATTGAATTTCAGAATTCGTCTTTTGTATACAAATGATATATTCTGAAATTCAAATGACGAATTCTGAAATTCAGTTGACTTTTCTGAAATACAATTGACGCTTTCTGAAATTAAACTTACAATTCTGAAATACAATTGATGCTTTCTGAAATTGAATTAACTAATCTGAAATACATTTGACGCTTTCTGAAATTCAACTCACTATTCTGAAATACAAATTGATACTTTCTGAAATACAAGTGACTATTCTGAAATTAACTTGTCGCTCTCTGAAATACAACTGGAAAAGGTGTAGTCAATAAGGTCAGAATAAATAAAATAGGCTTATTTTGTGATCATATATCATCAAAACCACCTACATCTTTTGTATTCGAAAATTTTCATTGATGCGATAATATTGAGGAAAAAATGTAAAAAGGATGATTTCAAAAGAAAACACTGAATCACAATATAATTCTGAAGGTGATGAAATATGTTTATGTGTTTAAGATATTGAAGTAGATATACGCCTAAACTATATAAGAACGTCTTATGAATGTTGCAATGATTAGACAGGTAAACATTGCAAAACTCATTGAATAAATAGTTAAGTCACGTCGAGTGATTTTGAATGAATTTCGATGAAAGGATTATTTCACAAGAATTCTACAAAAGTATTAATCAAGGTCATTGACTTCGTTTTTTCATCAATGATATATATAATATAATCGAGAATATGATATAATCATATTTATTTGAGGCAATAAAAAAACTTTTACTGCAATTAATTGAAAGAATTTCTTGAATAAAATACTTGTGGTAGTATACTGGTAGTCATGTATCATGGACTTTTTTTTACCTCAGTGAACCATATTCATTATTTTGTCAGTCGTTCAAGGTTTTGATTGTGAGTTATTCTTTTTATCCCTCTTTTGAATAATCAACTGCCATAATTTCTTCACTTCACATATCACAATAGGAAGTCAACAGACAATACCACCTACCTGTAGTAGGCATAGCTATTAGTTTTAATTAACTCAAATTGCTTACCATCACACTGAGCTCGCGTACAATGTATGTTCAACCAATTCTATTTGTTCATGTTTTTCAACTCATTACGAAATAAGTGTTGTCGCTCTAATGCGTGGTGAATACTTACTTATTTTTAGTTTAATGACTCATCCCTGAGGAGAGAAAACATCAATAATATTTGCAATGGACATGAAGCAGACTGGAATACTTTTCGTCAATAAACTTGCCAAAGATATACGTGACATGATAAAATCGACACTGCATTAAATATTCAATATAAGTATAGGGGTACCTATACCAAAGTTTAAAGAAAATACTAAAGATTCTGTAAATTATTCCTATACTTACTTTAGAACTGTTATTTGCTTCTTCAGTTTTGTTGTTTTGATCTCCTCTGAAATGATAACAAGTACTTGCCATCATTAATAATTCTTGAAATAATAATATACGTGATTGTCCAAGTTTATTATCCTATTGAAATCTAGTTCAATTTATATAGGTAGGTACTAAAATTAATTGAATATAAATTTTATAGATACAAATTTGAAGTCAGGCAAAGCAGAGGATAATACATAATATAAGTTAGGTAAAAATATCGATATTGCGAAACTATTAAAAACAACATAACTAATTGAGATTTTGAGACGGTAAATTCGTCTTCTATGATGATGCGAGATCGCAATGTTAAGAAAAATACGCACCAGTACTTTTTGGCGAGTGCCCCTCACCTATCGCCAATAATAAGTCGCCAAAATATCGCAATGAATATTTATTTCACTCATTTGATTCCGCGCTGCAGAAGATATCTTATATTTCTGATTTTGAGGTGTTTTAGAAGAGCAAGAGAATAGGTGTTCAGAAGTACTAACTGCTACAAATTCTATTTATAAATAATTTCCGTTAAAGGAAATACAGCGAAATTGTGAAAGTGAAGATTTTGAAGTATTTTGGTTGGGCACTTATCTCGAAGAATTACTCTACAGTCTGCATTTCTCATAGGGTCGGTTGCATAATCGTATATTATGAGTTTTATAGGACGCTATATATTTTGCCGCACGCTCCAAGTGAACAAGTACGACAACGTGTCTTATAAAACGTGTGTCATATGCAATCTTTTTCTATTCTGCATTAATTTGAAGTCTTTCATTTATAAAAGATGATTTGATATCGATAAATAATAGAAACATCTTCGATTGGTAACAATGATGACATTGAAATATTTAAAAATCTGACACACAAGCGTAAAGTCCAGTTTACAGTTGAGCGATTTTGATTTTTGCGATACCAGCGGTGAAAAATTCAATGTTGTTTTTGTTTTTATTGGTCAATTTAAATCAAATTACACTCTGAATTGAAATTTACCAATTAAAACATTGAGTTTTTCACTGCTAATATCACCAAATCCAAATCGCTCAGAAGTAAGCTGGGCCTAACTCTTCTGACTTTCATTTGACAGTTCAATTGTACCAACCTCCGAAGAATAAAAAACGCGTATTAAAACAGAGACTATTACGGTACGTATTTGCGTTTCATAATGACTTCATTACAGAACCAAAATAGACAACGCATGCCTTAGCTCGCGAGTTAGCAGAGTTAATCTCACGTTAAGATGACAGAGGGCTTGATGAACTCTTATGCAACCTGGCATTAGCCCCCATACAATAATAATAATAATAATATTTTTTCAAGATTATATACAGGATGATATAAGATATGTCTGGAGAGCAGCGACTGTGCCCAACATAATTCAGTCAGAAGTAACCATACCATTGAAGTCATCCATTTCGATGCTTGGTTTTCTGTTTCGAGCCAAGAGCTATTTCACTCCCAGTCAGCTGCTTATGATTCATAAGGCACAGATCCGACCTGCCCTGGAATATTGTTCCCATATTTGGAGTGCGGCACCTAAACATATCCTGAAACTATTGGATTCTGTCCAAAAAAGGGCAATTCGTCTCGTCGGTGATGCTTCGCTCACAAACGCGCTCATTTCTCTGGAACACCGTAGAAAAGTTGGCGATTTATCTTTATTTTATAGATACATATTTTCATGGGCGATGTTCTTCTGAAATATCAAAAATCGTTCCTACATTAGCAGTCTCTTCGAGATTACCCCGTCAAGTTCTGTCTTCACACCCCCTCTTGGTCACTTTAGATACCAGCAGAACGTCCCTTTTCAAAGACTCGTTCATCCAACGAACATCAAGACTTTGGAACTCATTCCCTATGGAGGTGTTCCCCGAGGCATACCATCCCCAGAAATTTACCTTCTTTCCCTTGGTTCTCACGATGTTTTTTGAACATTGCAGGATATCCCTCTTCGTGAGAACCAGAACATAAATATATATATATATATATCTACATCACCGATTTTCAATAACGCTTAACAAAAATATAAAATAAAATACAATATGATTGAATTGACACGGTTTGGAAAAAGATGTCTGTCTGGGGGACTATATACCATCTGATATTTGTTTTTGGTGACTTCTTGAACCGAAATCATTCATTTCTGCACCACTCTTCCCCTCTCGAATCGGCCGAACGTCGCAAATCGAACAACCCCGCGCCTCCAACCACCAAAATCCGAATTTTAGGAAACCTACACCTCGACCACCGAGCAAGAATACCCGACGACGGGCGCCAAATCCGTCTCATTCGAAACAGTGACAGTCCGCAAAACCGCCCGCCACCTAGCGTCGAGTAGCCGAACCCCCTCGGAGGAGCTGGCCGACTCGGCCTACTTGACGCACTCCGGCCACTGCGCCTCGGCCTCCAAGACCTCCAGTGCTGAATCTCTGAGGTCTCCCTCGAGGGACGAGTGGGACGGGGAGAGCAACAGCTCGAGGGTGAGCTCGAGCTCAGAGTGGTACAGCGAGTACAGGACTCAGAGTTTCCACCAGAGTGGGTCGAGCAGATTGGACTATTTTAGGAGCAAGTCGCAGTACGACGAGCATATCCACCAGATCAGAGGTAATTTGGAGAAGTTATTTCTGTGGTGGTGGGTTATACTGATGGTGATGGGGGAGCTAATAAATTTACTTCGCGGTTGCCTCGAAAACTCAAACAAGTCCTAGACCTATACGAGGGCTGCTTTGCAACTAAGTTGGCGGTTGAAATAGTATATTACACAACAAGTGTGGAAAGTGACATATTTCACACGAGTAGCCGTTTAGCACGAGCCGCGTAGCGGTGAGTGCGGAAACGTAACGAGTGAAGGAAATGCACTTTCCTACGAGTTTTGTACACTATTTTTCCTACGACTCCGAATACTTTCATTTCGCGGGAGGTCTTGTCAAAAATGTAACTTGAGCGGTCTCTAGAATTTCAGGTGGTTTTGATTCAATATCAAGTACTGTTTATTTCCATATTCAAGATGATATTTGAATACTTCTCCGACAATTCCTCATTATGTGAATTACTGATTGATTGAGTTAGTTTAGTTTGGACAAATTTTATTGATATTGACACCAGCGTACATAAACAAACTTGACACCATACGCCTGCTAGCGCCAGTAATCACGCAACCAGGAATACAGAACCATAGAAGTATGTAGTTCGCAAGCGCGTATGAGTTACTCGAGTTAGTGCGTCCTTGACTCTTTGCAAACATCTGTGATACCAAAGAATCTTCTCGATGGTGAAACTGTGATATTAAACTGATGCAAGCAGCAAGCCGCGCATTAAACTGTAGCCGTACTCTTTTGAATGATCTAACCCTCTGTCATCAACATCGAAATAGTTCCAGTAAAGAGTATAGGTTCCAGTTCAACTCCAAGTGCAAGCAATTTATAAGCTTCATGAAACATCTAAACAAACCTGAAACCTAACCTAACCTATATTATCTGTTTGTGAATTGTTAAGATTTTATAAAAATCGTTTTTAATAATGAATCTGCCAATTCTCAAAAAATGCGTCAACAAATGCGCAGCAATATCAAAAAATTTTGTCTACATTTAGAAAGCTTAAAATTGGCCAACTTGTTAGTTCAAGTGTAGTTTGGATTTCTCTGCGATAATCTAACAAGAGGCAGGGCCGGATCAACCATATCGGGGACCCTAGGCGATGCAGTTCTCGGGGCCCCTTTCCTTCACCGTTATCTTACTTTTCAAAAAATATTTTTTCTATTACAAAAGTCGAGTCGATCAGTTCGACTCCTGCTTTTTACTTTCATTGAATGAAATGATTTCGAACACAAAAATATTTTCATAACCATAGAAAATATTTTCGTGAAGCAGGTACAATAATAAGATAACAAATTAAATAGCAATTCTTGTAACTTTTTAGATACAAAATCGTTAAAATCATCTTGGAAGTTGACCTTTTTCAACACATCATTTCCAATCGCCATTATCGACAATGAATTTATACGGTTCTGTGATACTGTTTAACGAGGACAGTTTCTTATTAATTTTATTTTGAAAAATTTCGTACGTACGGCCCAATCAAATGGTCGCCAAGAATACCTGCCCAAACATTAACACCAACCTTCTGCTGATATCCTCTGATGTGCGTAGCATGGGGATTTTGTTCGCTCCACTCGTGCTTATTACGAGGATTCAATGTCCCCTCGCTAGAGATCGTGGATTTTCAATACTCGATGGACAGTATTTTTGCTGCAATCAAGTTGCGACGCAATCAGACGAGTGCTAGTGTTGGGCTCATTCTGAATGCGTGCCATGACTTCATCCTCAACGGCATCTCTGATCGGAAACTGCCTTGCAAATTCTCGAATAGGCTGCAAAGATAACAAAGCCTCTTAGATTGGCTGTAAAACAGAAACGCGCAAGAAAAAAAACACAGAAAATTGCCATTTCTGCAATACTTACCACGAATGAGCCGGTCTCCCGTAGATTTTGATGAATTTTGATAAAAATCTTATGGTTTGGCAATTCACGATTTGGGAACCGCTGCCCGTAAAACCGTTGTGCTAACAAAGAATTACCCCGCGCTTCCCCATACAAGAGATGCATATCTGCAAGCTCGGCTAATTCAAACCGATTCATTTTTGCAAATTAGTGTAACGTTTGAAGATAATTAAGTACTTAGAAACTGACACTTTTACTAAAGTTTGACATGTTTATGTGTTACCATGACAACATTGTTTTGTTTTAGATTTTCAGATAATGAACCTTTCAATAAAGTTTTTAATAAAAAATTTTTCTCGAAAACAGAGAGAGATACGAAAAAATATCAGGTGACAAAAAAGATGTATTTTTAACTGAGCTTTCTAAAAAATATATAAAATTTTTAAAAAAATCAGCAGCGTACATTTTTTGTCATTTTTATTCGTGACACTGTCCCCCGGGGCGCCACTGGAAGTCATAATTAACATTTAATTAGTGCTAACTGAGCGTCTTATTAAAGCTTACATCACTAGCAAATTTCAAGAAAATCGGTTAACGTGTCTTTGAAATATTAATAAAAAAAAGTTTTTTGAAAAAAACTTTGACACCCTGTATTTTGAAAACCATGCACTTCCGGACATCAGTCTCTTATCTCAAACTGCTTGTCAATGGTTCCTCAATATGCCCCAGAAGTTTTTTCCAATTGAGAGGGGACACCCTGTATATTTGCAATGCTATCATTACAATCGGAAAATTTGTTTGACCATATTATCAAAAATCAATCCAAACAAATGTTATCTGTCCCCGCATCCATCATTTTTTCTGATATTACCGGATGTTAATAATCGGGAATGTCACAAATGAAACCGAATGAAACGTTTTTTTCTTGGTGCGTTTAACATCAATTATGCCTCCGTGGGCCTAATCCGACTTATGGATAATCCGGCTCTGGAAATTCCGAACTCGAATGATATATATGTCATCTTCATCAGTTTGCGATGTTATCTGACATTGACAGTTCCGAAGTCCACGGCAATCCACGATGTTTAGTTCGATTATGATAGAATACCCACTTTCTGTAACTCGTTTTAGAATAAAAATACGTGCAAAACACACAAGGAGCGAGTATTTTTTTCACTAAAAAGTGAAAATGTTCACATTCGACTATTAAAAAAAGATTTCGGAATTTTTACATTCAGTACCTACTGATCGTGAAGAAATAATTTATCACTTTGAAGAAATCCTCTTTAGATACTATATATGTATAAAAACTTGATTATTGCATGAGAGTTGTGATCTCACCATGATATACCCTGTATATTATCTAATATCAACTGGGAGCGTCACATGTTCTCAATTCATTATTATGCAGACATTTAATGATATATTTATAGCTTTCGCCGGAATTGTTTTTGAATATTGGGCAAGATAATCACATAATTATTATAATGCATGACCTTATCCATATATATCTGACTTATATATAGCTCGTGAATGTATATAGCAAGATGTTTATGGAATTAGTGAGAAGTATATTCCGAAGATGTAATTGTTCTTAGATATTTTATTTTTATACACATTCATTACCGCCAGGAGTTGAATATTATGTTGAAAAAAAAAATTAACGAAATGATTGGGCAATTCGGTCTCCAATGAATTTCCTCTTATCACGAAACATGTGAACATATTTTAGTCATATATGTTTGCTGTCATCATAACTGATTCATTGTTCAGATGTTATTTTGAATGTCTGCTTCCTTAATCATGGTCTTATTCACATTTGGTGCAAATTTTTCAAGAGATGTAAAAAAGTACATTGTATTTCAGAATTAGAACAAGACCGAGTAATTTATCTGAAATTGAAAAACAGAATTCTGTGATTTTTGTTCATTTCTACGCCTTTTATCTTATATCCGAGATGTATATTCATTGAAAAAATAGTGAAATCTTGCACCAATGTCATCAATAATTGTTTGTGGATACTGAAAGAAAACAGGATCATATCAAATACCTCGTCAAACACATTGATCAGTCAATTATAGCATATTGGGATCCGAATCTTGATAGATAATAGAAATGGTTAGTCAATTAAATAATGCTGATTGGGAATCTGTGGTTATAGATCATGAAAATAACTGATATTTCTGGCAAATACAAATGATCGAGTTTTTTTGCTAAGATCTTAGAAACTCTCAGAAATAAATATTGTATTTAGCTACATCTGAAAAATACTTTTGCAACATTCAACTTTCATAAGAATATTTTCTATTTGCCTCATGCATGCTGAAGTAGGTATATTTGCCTCAAAATGCCTCAGATATTATCTAGAATGTTGGGTACCTACTGATCTTCCAAATATTATTTGTCTCTCTTGTTCATTGAGATAATGAGATTGACTGCTGTAAGAGCTTCGTATCTATAGAGATCTATAATATAGAAAAAAATGATATTCTGAGAACTACTAAATTTTCAATCACGAAAGGTTATCCACAAATCCAGAGCTTCATATTTGACACTTCTAGATTATACTTTTTGTGAGGGCACCCATTTGAAAAAATAAACAAATTCAGTCTGACTGGTCTGGGGCGTTGAAATCATCGTTTCCATTACTTCATTGAAGCACTGTATTAAAATAATTTTGTTACCAAGCATTCAATCCGTAAAAAATCATCTTCACACGACTATTTAGGATTTTAATGCACCAGTCAGCACCATGAATCGTATAAATCGATATGAGCGTCGTAGTCTGGTAGCACGGTGACTGCTATTCTTCCCTCCTAACCACTAATACGCATTCCCCAAGCGGATTTATGTTTATAGCCTGTTTGAACTATCCCGAGAACTCAAGTATGTGTTGAATCAACATTGTTATCTAATTTGCTCACAACGTGAGTATGTTAAAATCAACACATAAGTGGAAAATTAATTCCTCATTAAGATATGACTTCTTGAAAACTTACTTCGACGCAACAAACTAATTCAAGACTGTGGAAGACAGAAAGAGTTGGCACTGGAGATATATCATTGTAATTTTCTCTTGGGGCATGAGACATATATCTAGTCTCAAGATCTGAGGGTGGTTGATGAATGCCAGAGAATGCATAAAAAATTTTATTGCAGTTAAAGGTCGACCTGTGCATAACTTAGTTCAGTTGAACTAGGAAGGAGAAGGCCACGACAATGTCCCGTTTCACCTTTGACCTATAATAACATGCAAGCTTCAGCTTACTGGGAGTTCTCTTGCTTCTGCTCATCAAATTTACTTTGAATATAAACTATGCAAGTACCAATTACCGAAGATTTCATGACTGCGATATCTACAAATGTAATAGAGAATTCATACCCCTTGTTAAATATGAATAATTGGAACATCGTAGTTGCCGTTGAAATATTCTTTGGCTGGTTTCTGCCGATTATGTTCTTGACATGTTTGAAGATTTTCAACAATTTCGGTGTGGGCGTGGGTCTTCCTGATGTAGATTTCTGTTTCTTCACTGACTCTTTAGTCGATATACGTCGTCAGATATACTACTTTTCAAGAAATACCGATCACAATACAATTGTATTTTCGACCTTAAAATGATAAACAATGGATATGAATAAAATTAGTATAAATGAAAGCAACATTGTGATTTATATTCAATTGACTGAGAAGTGAAATGTTTGCCAGAAAAACCTTCGGAAAAACTCAATTCCATATTATTTTTCCCAACCGAATACTAACTCTAAAACGTCATTGAAACCTAATCTATTGAATGTTGATAATGAATATTACAATTTTGTTGAAAATATCCATATCAAATATTGCTTATCAAAGTTTTTGACAATTCATCGAGCAATTCAATAGAAAAGTAAGACATTTTTCAATTTCCATGTAGGATGTAGGATTTATTTACATGTTCAGATAACATTGATGATCAACGGAAAATCTACATCGTGTTGTCGGACATTGCTTTGTTTGGTTTACCGCACCTTTTGATGGGATTCAATCAAATTCTCATAATTGCCACACTATGAAAGCAAAATCGATATGTATTGTGATAGACAATGGAATCACTTCAACATTTGAATAATACTCCAAAGAATTTATTATATTGATCAATTTTTTAATTTCCAATGATTGGATTCATCCATCTTCCGTTAAGAAGTGGGATTTTTATTTTTTATTCAATCCGAAACGATTTGATCAGGACAAGATGAACCTGCACTATGGTTTCCAAATAATAACTATTCTTATATTCGTTATAAACTTTCAATCTGGAAGCAAAAGGCATGAGGATTTGCGTGCAAGGCACCGAAAAATTCCTGAATGCGTGCACCAAAGTCAATAATGATCTTGGTTATATTTATGACTTTGATGTTTCCCTTCAGATTATTTATGACTTCTGCAATTTTGTATCGTGAAATCCTCCCCTGGATTTTAAGCCTAATTTCTAAATCTATACAGTCACGAACCAGAACTAGGATCGGATCAATATTGAATAAAGATATACCTATCAAATAATTGATAATATAATCTTCGAATACAAGAAGTAACATATATTTGTTTCAATTCTACCGAGGAGAATAAAATTGATAATTTGATTTAAACTTTTTTCATCCAACTATTTTGGATACGTGATCTCTCTGGTTCTGGTATTGTGAATGGATCGACTTAGGGCTATTGTTGTTTATCACGCAAACCGAGTTGAAACTATCTAAAAATAGAAATCATGCAAGAAATATCCCATAATTAGATGTCAATATTCCTACAGAAAAACATGTTGCGGAAGTATACATAATATATTCTGAAATATTTCTGGGTTGCAGAACATCTTTTTCGAAATACCGGTAGATCCTTCATAGTATATAAATAACAATCCTTAATTATATGGTTCTGTGACAATTTTTCCACATAGAGCTCTTTAGAATTAAACGTCACACCGTACTCATAAATTTTTGTTTACATCAATAGGTATATTATTATTACTATTATCATGGTGATATGATATCCCGTATCGATTGAAGAAACCTCTGGAAAGGAACGTAGTTAAGGTAACTCAATCTGATTCAGTCTTGTGCATTCTTAACTCGAATCTAGTAGAATATCAGTTGAGATATCTACTAGAATTGTATAAATTTTGTTCTTCTATTGGTTTACATCCAAATGATATCAAATGCGAGAACTACGAACATTGGGGAAACCTTCAAAAAGTGTACGTGTTTTTGGACTTACGTGAATATGTTCTTCAAATCATCCGTGGCAGGTATGAATGAACCAATAATACGCTAGGGCAGGGCTTCCCAAACTTTTTTTCACTGTGGCGCCCTTTGGAATTTGCCATTTTTTCGCGACTTCCCCTCCCTCTCTGATTAAAAATTACCTACCAATTGTAGTTATAGCCTAGTAACAAGATAAACTTATATTTTTTATCCAGAAATAAGAATAAAAACAAAATATAAGAATGAAAGTTTAGATATTTATTTAACTCTGTTGAATTGCTACTAATGAGATGAAAGTGCTTGTATTTCTGATAATAGGTTCTCAAAACGAGGCTCAACTTTGGAATTTGCTACTCTCTTTCTCTACATTCATTTTCGATCTGTCCCTACTTGCTCTTTATTACTGCAACTTCAGAAAATCGGTTTCGACGATTTCTACCGATTTTTTTAGGCGAATGCCTTGTAAAGCCGGGAAGCAGTCAGTAGTTAATTCATCTTATATTTCTCTCTTCCATAAGAGCAACTTTTTCTGAAACCAACTAATTTTCCCTGTCAGTTGCAGTATGATGAGTATTGTTTTCCTGCAGAGTCTATTTTTGTGGTTGATTTTTTACGCATTGCAATATTCAAAGTATCAATTCATCATCCTAGGATTATTCATTCTGAAGCATATAGTTTGTTGATGGAACAGGTGATTCTTTTTGTTATTGCGACATTGGCAATATGCTCATTCACAGCTCAATCTGTGATACACACAAGTACCTTTGACATTTCTCCTTGACCAAGTAAGTATGATGGCCATTTGATGACACGATGTAGGTAAATCGCCATGAAAAAATATCGTATTTTGACATTGGAACACACGATGATGGCTGGATGAATAATTCATAGGAATCTTTAATCATCTGAAACTAATAAAATATCCCACCTACGTGACTCGAGAACAGTCTCCATCAATAATTCTCAAACCAGTTTACCAATATTTCCTTGATATGGTGTATTATGATCTTCAATTTAGTTTCTTGGAACTCAACCTATCAGCTCCACTATTTCAGACCCACTTATTCCATTATCGCTCCGTACACAACACATGAAAAAGTGTCAACTGTCTATTATAACATCAAAACAGTTCGATGATGGTCTTTGAGCTGAAAGCGACCCATTCGTTGAATCTTACAATTTATGATAACTTTCACAGTATCTATTTTGCTAGCGTTCCGCTTGGAAAAAACGATCACCAAGAAGAAAACCCAAAGTAAAAAAGCAATCAACATTCGGTCTAAAAACGTAAAACCAATTCAAATAGTAGATGCTACCCCAGAAATTGTTTTCGATGCTACCAACTTGAAGAAAGCAGCTCACATCCAATACGAATTGATACCAAACAAACTGAAATTCGATCTAGACGTGATATGTTGGGGCCCAATTGCGAAAATTATATCCACTGATGAAATACTCGTAGTGAAAACCATATCTGACGATGAGATCTCATGGGTTCCCATTTGTGTAGATCACTATCTGGATAATTTAGCTATAGCCGATATCAAAACTTTACACGAACATATCATCGAGTTCAAAATACAAGATGTCACATCAAAAGCTGGTATAATGGTGAAACCTGACAAATTTGTGTTCAGTGCCGAAGAAATTGGTAGTTCCAATGTATTTCTGAACATCAGTGATCTGAACAGTACTGGGGATGAGTCTGAAGTATCTGTGAGGAATTTCATTAAAAATCTAATAATGAAATGTGCCAATATTCCTATCAAGGATGAAATTGTTTCTTCGCTTCATATCCCCGATGATTACAATATTTTTTACGAAACCATTCAGACAATTTCGACAGGCCAAGAAGTTGTACGCAAAGATTTTGTTTTACCCATCATCCAAACTACACAACGGCGGAGTATAAAAATAAATTCCGAATTTACCAACAGTTCGAAGAACACGACTGCGAAACAGAGTAAGATGAAGTCAACTAAGACAACTACGAAGTCAAGAGAAAAGGCAACCGATACAACAGCTATACAAGTGACAGTGCCTGCAGAAGTTTTTTTCACTGACCCTTACTTGTCTACCTATGGTGAACAGAACATGGCTGGTCCGGTGAAACATGTTTTTATATTTTTATCATCTAGTCATCTCCTGACGAGGGCACAAAAGCTGATTCTCAATCCTCTTGTCATCAAAATCAAGAAACTAAGGAATCTGCCTGTGGATAGCTTGAAGCGTTTGGGAATAGACTCCATTTATGCTTCTTATACCATCCCACACTTCGCAGAATGCAAATCTGTTCTCAAACCAATACAGTCCAAAGTCATTTTCAACGAATCACATGTGGTGTTCACAGAATCTATACCAAAAATGAAACTGATTGAGTTTATGCAAACACAAAAGTTCTTCGTTGAGATACACGGGGAGATCCAGGATATCAGCAGAGAAACACCCAAATACAGTCTATTTGGTCAGGAACCAGACGATAAGTATATCAGTAGGATTGGTTCGAATTTCCAGCATTTCGATCCAACTGAAGGTAAATATGTTTCTCCGGTGCTTCTAGCAGTTGCCAGTTACGACATCAGTTCTCTGATAGAAAACATCTGGGATTTCAGAGAGATTGGGCAGTGCCACGAACCGAACGCCACCATTTCCAAGAAACCTTGCTCGTACTACAACATTGACACCGCAGACTTGCTGACTGTGTGCGATATAAATTCGAAAACGACCAAGCCGAGCCTACTCAGAGAAGCGGAACTGCTAGAGCTGGGAACCACTCTGGAAGTCGAGGTGTACCTCATGGCCCCGCAAGCTGCTACTCTGATCCTCCACCAGGTTCCGCACACCTACAAGAGGCTATTCATGATTCTGAACTCCATGGAACTCGCTCAGAGCATTTACGATGACATAATGAGGCACAACAGGGACAGCTTCGAGATCGAAGTGAAGTCCGAGGCGGATATTCTGACTGGCTTCGTCTTGGACAATGGTGGCAACTTCTTTTTTTACCTGGAAGGCTCCTCCATCGGGTTCATATTGACCATCTGGCATTTGGTGGACGATGCACAATCCCAAATCGGGAAGATATTCTTCAACACTGACAACGCCTTCGAGCAAAGACTCTACGACAACTTCGTGGACCGAGGAATTTTGACCATCACTTTGAAAGTGCCCTTGCAGGATATTCTTTCGAAAACGCTGATCTATTGTAAGAAGAGAACGCCTGCTCCATGCATGGAGGCGCTGAAGAAGATATGTTTGCTCTTGAATTCTTCTCACTATAAATGTATTCTGCAACAGAATTTGTTACCAACCACTGAGGAACTGTTGAGTTTAGATTTGGAGTGGGGAGTACCTTTGAGGTGGAAGGTGAAGACAGATGAACAAGCATAACTGTCAGTGTGGTGCACCTCCTTCATTTTGTCTCTGTTATCATTGAAATATACTGAGTAACCAATATGTGTGCATATTTTAGTCTTCCGCGTGGATAAATCTTACTTCTCAACCAATTGATAATTCAAACACAGTTGTACTGACTGTAAGACAACGAGTAGGAAACTAATAATTTCCAGGCTAATACAACGCAGAACATTGTATTGTTACGAACCTTGCTGGCATTTCTGAGAACACCGGAAGTCATTATCTCGGCGACTTATCGCGTCTGGCTGATTTATGGCTTCGCGATAACATCGGTCGCCGACATACGTAATTAGAGGACAATAACGGACGACTCATAACCATCGTAGATTCTCGAAAATGAACGGTATTTGAAGATTTTGCTAGAATGAGTATTTTGTCTATATAAAAGGAGCGCAGTGGTGCGTACAGTCAGTTTTATTTTGGAAAGAGTTTAGTTTAGAAAGAAAGCTAGTATTGTGAACACTAACACTTGTAATTTGTGATTCAACTAAGTGTTTATTGAGTTGTATCTCGAGTCTTTAGTGAAATAAATTGTTCAGTTCTGTACAGAGGGTCGTGGTCCATGCAATTAACATGGTGAATGCAGATTTCACATGTTTTATTCTACTTAATACGTGAAAAAGATCACATAGGGACAAGTACGCCTAACCGATTGCAATCTGCAAATCGGTTTCGGGGTTATTGGTTCTCATCAGGGTAGTCACCGAGTAGATACCCTGATATCTCCACTCGAAGCGGTGCCTGGTTCTTTGACTTCTGTGGTTGATATTTCATAGCTTTGGCTAGCGTTCCAAGAGATACTTGGAATTAGCGACTCCATGCGGCAGAAGAAAGGAAGGCAAGAATTGGAGAGTATCAATAAATGCCAAAAAATGTACATGTCACGTATCAGACAATTCATAATACAAGCACAGGTGTGAGGAGAGGTTTAAATACAAAACTACTTTCCGAAAGATAAGCTTCGTATTTTTTCATGTTCCAAGAAAATGAATTACCTACCTTAACATCAAGACGTAATTTATACACCAGTTCACAATTAAACAATTGTTGAATAAGATATATGGATATACGCTCGCCTTTCGTTCTAATTGACTACGAGAGATCAATTTCAGATATCTTTTTACCTCGTGCTTCAAACTTCGGTTGGTACAGAGATTATATTTCATATTGTTTTATTTTTGTTACAGATGAACAAGAACGAGTTCAGAAGAAGACCTTTGTTAACTGGATCAACTCTTATCTAACTAAGGTGAGTTCAACAGTCCGTGTGATTCAACAATCATCGTCTATGATGGTGCAATAATTCAATGTTGAATGGTCTATTTTTGAATTAAATATAAACTTTATGAAACTTTATACAAGGTGTTGCTGAATGTTATGTACATTTCGAAGGGGGTAGAATGCAGTTTCCATATGCATATTCGTTAAAAAATATTTTTATTTCGGAAAGTATCTCATCACCATTGTATCCTAATTCGAACTGAAAAGCACACGTGTTGAAATTTGAAATAGAAGCGCACGCTCTGCCTCTTTCTGGATTATGAGAATTCGTTACTGATTTCATTGTGTCAATGAGACATAACCTACATAAAAAATTGCTGAAATTTGGTTTTCATTTTTTCGTGTTCACTATATTTCGACCTGTTGCTCCAGTAATTCTATCGATTCTAAAAACGTGTATCACTTTGTGCCTGAACGATTTCATCGGAAATAGTTCCGAACCACGATGAAGGATAATCTGATAATCACCCAGAAAGGCACTTAACTTTCGCAACTAATGAATGAGCACGTATAAATTTTGATCTGATTCGTACACCGAGATTGGTACGAAGTAGCGCTACGTGAACCCAAAACCGCTTTCATGGTGAATGATTCGCAACAACCACTCCGGCAAATGTCACGAGAGTTCAGTGGTCACGTGACATACCATCTTGCTTGGCGTTTATGCGATACAAAGCATTTCTTCCTGGATGATAGCAAAATAAAGCCAAAACGTCCCGAAATCTCGAAAGATTTCAGCTGCAGATTCTATTAATAAAAATATTAAAAAAAGTTTATATCAACATGGGTACATGTTAAAGTTGAATATTTTCGAAACCCTTTGAGATAAAATAACCAAATTTTGTCCATATGGGTGCCCATATGGGTTCTTAACTTTGTATGCCCAATTAAAAAATTATGAGGATATTTCTAAATTTTGTTCAGTTCAGAAGCGTGAGAAAAGGAAGGTGTTAGAGGTATACTTTTTCTTAATGCGTTTTCGGCTGTTTCATCAGAAAATACCTCCTCTTTTAACACCATGTTTTGATTTGATATTCGGGGGAGCAATAAAAAAACATAAATAGTTCTATTTTTATGTGAAAATGTTGAGATTTTTATATTTTACCCAGCACCTCCCGTTTCCCACGCCCCTGAAAAAAATGTTATAACATTCTGAAATTTTTTTAATCGGGCATGAAAAGATGGGTTATTTTATCTTATATTTGCAAAAAACTTTCATCTCGGGCTTATTTTTGAATGGCTATAACTCCTCAGGGGGGCATTTCTGGACACATGTTCATATAAACTTTTTTTTACTATTTTTGTTCCTAGAATCTGCAGCTGAAATGTTTTGATGTAATTTCGAGGCACCCTGTATATTTCTCTGTTTTTATGTTCAAATTTTCATTTCTATTTCCACTTCTGATTTCATAATCGTTTGACATATTTCATGTCCTCTTCTCGATCAGTTTGTTTTACTTGTTTCGTATTCGTATCTAGTATCGATCTTTCAAATCGCAATAAAGAAATTTTACAGTGGAAGGAAAAATATTACAACTTTTTTACGACAAAATAATCATTATTATGAAAATAGGATCTATTACCAATAAATTGCTCTTGAATTTACTTTTCTAAGCGTGAAAAAATGTTTTCTACATATAAAACGAATCGCCATAACTTCCGAACGGACGGACTTGATTTTTTACTTCAGATAGGTATATCATGTTGCTTGATTTCTCGCATAGAATATATTTCTCCAAAAATCGAAGTCGTGAAAAAAGGGGTTAGGTACCCTTTGGACTTTTTTCCGAATTCTTCAAGTCGCCATAACTTCCGAACGGATGGACAGATTTTCAACTTAGGGTATATTATTTTGCCCTTTTTTTCTCGAAGAATCCTCCAATAAAAAAAACCGGAATCGTGAATTAACATGTCAAATTTATTTATGAATTGTTTTATTTTCAGCGAGTTCCACCGCTTAAGATAGATGATTTGATCGAGGATTTGAAGGATGGTACGAAACTTTTAGCACTCTTAGAAGTATTGTCTGGAGAGAAACTGGTAAGATATAAATATCTCGTTGCCTACGCAAAATTTATCCCACACAACTTTCACCAGATTTTGTAGTATCTTTACGAAAATATACTCCATATAATCGCTTTGATTACCTACTACTAGAAGAAAAAATAGGCTTTAGAGAAACAATAATCGAAGTAGGATAAAACTGTTATTTCGTTGGATTTCGAATAAACACTTGGATCGACATAGTTATTAGGTATATCCTGAAAAATGCGGAGAGTGTCTAAATAGTTTTCAAAAAATTATGTTACAGTATATAACCAAAGCTTCAAACAGATGTTCTTGTTGTTTTTACTAAATAGTATGCAGTGAAAATTCATTAATATTCTTGAAAAAGAATAATGTCTCGTAATAATTTCGAAAACATAATTTTTCCTCATATGTTTTCGTTGGGTGCACAGTCTAGAACTGAAATTTAATGATTCGCAATTATATCAACAAAGTGACGAGACTGCAAGCATTTTTTATTCATATTCTGTAATAAGAAATTGTCATTACCTTGTTCACCTCTGCATTGTGATGAAAAACGTTTTTTCAACCTCAACCACATTCCTCTTATTTCAGCCTATGGAGAGAGGTAGGGTTCTCAGAAGACCACACTTCTTGAGCAATGCTAACACAGCCCTACAATTTCTGACTTCGAAAAGGATAAAACTGGTCAACATAAATGCTAGTGACTTGGTGGACGGGAGACCACCAGTAGTCCTGGGACTTATTTGGACGATCATTTTATACTTCCAGGTAGGTCAAATCGCAATTCTGAACAACTGCTTAACATTGTCAAGGCTGAAGATGATCCAAAACGAAAAGTTCTCATCCATTCAGTTTTGATTCAAATCAGATGTATAGAATTCGATCCGTAGACTTTAAAAGCTTCTGCTAGTTCTACCACAAGAGTGAATTCGTACAAGATTGGTCAGTGAGGATAGACCGAAATAGTATAGTGGAATAACATTCAGATACTTTTGATCTAGCCGATACATTTTCTTGTAGATTTCGGTAATTGGAGTAAAGAAAATAACTGACATTTTTACCGCCGTAGGCTACACTACATCAATTGTCTTAGAATTTCTACTATTTATTGTGAATTGATGGAAAAATGAATGATGGATTTCAGTAGTCCCTTGGAAAGGTATCATTAAATGTTTCGCACCTTACTAGACAATCATACACTGGATTAGACGACTAGACGGGGAAAGTACAACTTTCATAAGTGGAATCATAATCAAATCTAATAGATCACAAATAAATTCTACATTTTTTCTTTCACTTTATTAGCCCTGACTCACGTTTCACAATTGCTCATGCGTGCTGTAGTATTGGTGGTGTCATTAACTTGATTTATGTTCAAGATTTGGATCAATTTTGTGAGCTGAATTAGAACAGCAGGAAGTAGATCGATGGTGAATATTTCCAGCAAATATTTACCGAGAAACAGTGTCGGTTGTGCTTCTGTATGCTTTGACCATGCTGGATAATCTTTCGTTGATGATATTACTGCAATTCATATAATGCCTATCTACCTAATCTGAGTTTTACTGTGAAAATAAACAATTCTGATTGTTTTTCGAGTCATAAGTCGATTGCCACAACAGAAATGCATAAAGATCTTCTGATGCAACTATTTTTTTAATTTTCCTCAACGACTGATTTTGTATGATGAGTAGGTAGTTTGGCAATGCACTATATAATTCTTGATTTTGGTTCTTGAAAGCTTCGTAATAAGGACTTTGAGTATTACCTGCAAATAGTGAGTATTTCAAAAAGACACACCTACGCTTAAAAAACACTCTACTCACACCAGAAGGAATATTTTTTTGTAAATTTTATGAGAGGATATCGTAGCCAAGAGCTTTTTTCACTCACATATATGTTATGAATGGCATCAATTATTCAAATTAGATATATATAGGATATTCATACAGGGTGAATCAATTGTGTTCCATAGCTCGATCTGTTTCTCCGGAATCAACTTGAAACCAAAAATCACGTGATGTTATTCGGATGAATAACCAATGAAAACTCAATTCATAATTTCAACTCTTTTTCACGAAAATCCTGAAAAAGTGTGGTATAATTTCTTTTGGAGCACCCAATGTTCAGAAAATGATGTTGATCATCAGCTATGGTATATTTATTTATAGGGCTACGTTACATAACATGAGTTAAATTCAATATAAGTCCCAAGCCCTGTTTTCATTTCGAATATTCCTTCTCATCATATGAATCAAACATTCTTTCATTAAATTGCTTAGCAATTCTGATTGCGAACCATTTATTGACTCTGTCAAGATATGGTTGCTATTAGTGATCATACAATTCATTACCGTATCATATCGATTTTCCACAGATCGAAGAAAACAGAAGACAACTAGAATACCTTACCCAATACGGAAGTACAAGCAGCCTGGAGAGTGCTGGCACTTCCTCCTCAAAAGACAGATGGAAGCAGGGAGCAAGAAAAACCCTCTTGCAGTGGGTGTCCAACGCCCTTCCAAGCGATTCCGACATAGAAATAAGAGACTTTGGCGCCAGCTGGCGCGACGGCGTCGCTTTCCTAGCCCTCATAGACGCCATCAAGAAAAACCTGGTCAACATCGCAGAAATGAAGAGAGCTTCCAACAAAGCTCGACTGGAGACGGCTTTCGACGTAGCCGAAACGGAGCTTGGTATCTCCAGGCTGCTCGATCCAGAAGACGTCGATGTACCCAAACCAGACGAAAAATCCATCATGACTTACGTAGCCCAGTTCCTACATAAGTTCCCCGAGCCTAAGAGCACTGGTCCAGATGCAATTGTTGCGATCCAGGAGGAATACAGCGAGCTGCATTCTTGGTTGTTGAAGAAAACCCAACACCTGGAACACCTACAACAAACACACTCTCTGCCACTGAGCTTCCAAGAGTACCTGGCGTTCAAGTCCGAGGTAGACGACAAAGAGAACCTGTACATCAAGCTGAGACACCTCATAGAGTCACAAAGCATAATTTCCATAGCGGAAGAAAGCTGGTTCGACATCAGCAGACTGTGGAAGAAGCTGCAACACCAACTGTTAGCTTGGCTGTGGCTGCTGGATTCCAACCTCCCTGGTGACTTCAAGTTTGTGGGAGAGTGGCTAGCGAGAGCAGAAAAACTGATCTACTTTGACGAGATTCCTACGGCCATGACAGAAGAGACCGCCACCATCATCAGCCGGAAGCTTGAGGAGCACAAAGTGTTCTTCGCCGATTTGCCGACTGTTCAAGAAAAATTCGCCCAGGCTTGTCAGAGTCCGTTGGCGAGAGAAGTGCCTTCAGGACAGTTGACTGATATGGGCATCAGGATGAACGAGATAGGGCCCAAAGCTGTCCAACGAAGAGTAAGACTTAAGTTCTTGGAACATAAGGTGAGATATTGAGGATAATTTCAGTTCAGTGCTCGTATTGTTGTGGATTGTTTGTCCTTTGAAATCACATAGAGGACCATTTGGTTACTAATGTTGTTTTTATTTATTTTCACAGTGTTGCCTTATTGCGTTCTTACAACTGACCGAGATGAAATCAAAGACCTGGACTGCAAAATATGGACGTGCAGATAGAGTTACCCAACTACTAGATCAGTATAGGAATTTCGTTTCCAAGAACCATATATTCCAAGAATTCAACAAAGCCTTCATCGATATGCAAGCTGTCATCGAAGAATACAAAAGAGACGGTAATATTGACAGAAAAGAGATTTCCGACATCGATAGATTCATGAGGGACATCGCCGACCGTTGGAAGACCGTCTCCATGGAGTTGAGGTGCGTCGAAAGTATGTTGGAAGAAGTGATCACCTACTGGAATCGTTGGGACACCCTAGTTCCAGAATTCGAAAACTGGCTCACTCTAGCGGAGCAATCCATGAACCTGCCAGAAGAAAGCAAAATGGAGTTTTTCCAAGACATCAGCGTGTGGCGAGATAACTACCAGTTGCTCGGAGACAGTGCTACCTTCCTTATAGCAACCTGCGAGGAATCGATTGCCAGAGAGTTGAAAGACCAGTACCAGAGATTAACAGAACGTTGGGACAGAATATATCCCCAAGTCAACAAATACAGCCATGCTGGTGATATCCTGAGGAACCGTAAAGACTTCAGAGCTGGGGTTGAGGTGATGTCGAATTGGTTGAGGAAGGCAGAAACCATCCTCAATGCACCAAGTCTCGGTTCCATGGAAAAGATCAAACAACACACAGAAAAACTGCTGCAGCTCCAAAAAGAAGTTGAGGAAATCGAGAATCTCTTTAAAAATATCAGCAAAGCTTTCCAGACTTTGATTCAAGACTTATCCAGGGAAGAGGTAGATCAGATGATGAATACGCTCAAACAAGAAAAAGAAGCTCTAGTGAGAGTCAGATCACTCATACCTTCACAAATACATTTGTTCAACCAACTGCTGGTACAGCAGGAATCTCTGGAAGCAGGACAAAAAGAGATTAACCACTGGCTGGATACTGCAGAGACACTCCTGAGCAGCTTGAATTTAGAGTGCGACAAGGAAGAGCTGAAGGAGCAAATAGACAGACTCAAACAGTTCTTCACAAGAACTCTGTACTATCGGTCTATGCTAGATAGTAAAAATAAAGTGATGAATAACATCATCAAATCTGTTGATCAGACGAAGAACACTGATGTTGCCGAGATGACTGCAAAGATGGAGCAGCTGAATGACAGATTCGATTATGTCACACAGAACGCACAGCTCTGGGACCAGAAGCTGCAGGAGACAGTACGTTGCTGGTACAACTTCTCCGATTGCGAACGTATCATCTCGGATTGGTTGAACCAGGCCGAGAAGATGATCTTAGAGAAGAGAATTGATAATAAAGAGATTGTCGAGAGGCATAAAATCTTTTTCCAATCAGTCAACGAAAGATGGATCCATGACTTGGTGCAGAGTGCTCAAGATTTGTGTACTTGTCTGCCGAAGGATCAGCATCAGCCAATCTCATCATCTGTCAGTCGCTTGCAGAACAAATGGAAAGAGGTGTTGTCTTTCGCACCCTTGCATCTCATGAGGCTAGAATTCAGATTGGATGAGAGTACCTTCAATTACTACATCAAGGAAATAGAGAAGGAAATCACAAGCGAACAGATGTCGTTCAGTAGACAAGAAAATGTCGAATCGATCTTGAAGAGAAACAAGGAATTTTTCTCTGTAAGGGGACCTTTGTCAGAAGCACAGAGAAGCTTGGACAATTTGAATAAACTAGCCAGTGTTTATACGAGAGATAACCCTGAAGATAAAAGCTTACAAAATGCTAATGAGAAAGCAGAGCAACAATGGAAGAATGTCAACTTGAAGGTTGAGAAAATCAAGCAGCAGCTTGAGAAGATTCCTGAGAAATGGCAGGATTATCACAAGAAATTCAATGAATTGACATTGTGGATGGATGGAGTGGATAATGCCTTGAAGAATATTCTGAAAGATGTGAACTCCATGGAAGAGTTTGAACGTGAAAAAGCTACCTTCCAGGTGAGTAAGACATTTTTTCTTTCAAAATATTTATTTAATTATATTTTTGATTTGTGCATTCCGATGGATTAGTTGAGGAAGCTGACGGTAATTCTAAAAATTTTCTATTCAGATATAACTAGATAATATTAATTCGATGCAGCTTTTAGAGAAATTCAATCAACTGGACATGAGTGAAAATAATTCTGTTTCTACATTAGAATCTTTTGTATATCCAAATGTTTCACTTGTTATTTATCACCCTATAAGGTACCTATATACTCCACAGTGATAACTTCCTTCCAAAAATCTCAAAATAATATTCATTAGAGGTTTTACGTTCACTAATAAGTATGTCTTGAGAACACATAAACCAACGACTCTGCTAAGTGACTTATTCTATTAATTTGATGTTCGTCAGGAATTCATCAGAAAACGAATTATTTTTCTATTAATTACACAGATGTTTCGTTTCTGACCATCAATGAAGTTATAGATCTCATCTGCAAACAGACCCCATAACTCATTGAGAACTGTCAGTCACTATAAAGAGATTTCAAATGAATGAGTTTAGCTCAATCCATAAAACTATACATTTAATTATATCAGATTGAATGTGAGTATTCGCACATAGATTTAGTCGAATATATTTACCTTACTAAATCTGGAAATCCTTTGTTTGTCACATACATACTCCAATCAAATCTGACTTAATATCTGGGGAAAATGTTGAAAACTGTTTGTGTATAGTTAGATCAATTCCGAACATCATTAGCAATGATAAAAAAAGCTTCATTGATACATTTTTCACGGATGTGATTTTTTGACAGACCATTTGCAAAGAAGCCGATTCGAAAAGAGAAGATATGAAATGGTTAGTTCAAACTCTCGATTCCCTCACCACTCATTGTCCTGAAACCGAAGCCATAAACGAGCAGAAAGCCCTCGAAGCTCTCATAGTTCGATATAAAAACCTGATTCCCTCACTCGAGATCACTATGGTCAGAACAGATACGATATCGAAGTGCTACACCTACCGTCGCGAAGTCAGAGAGATATGTCAGCTTCTCCAGCAAGTGAGAGAGCTATCTAGAAAAGAAAGTCAACCACAATCCCTCGACACCGTAGACCAATCGATTCACCAACAACAGGTTTCCATCTCCAAATTGGACGTGCAGAGACCAAACATCATGTCATTGCTACAAAGAGGCAGGGAACTGAGCAAAGACGATAACGCGCCCAGCTTCATCAAAGACGAAGTGAAAAGTCTCGAGACTGGATGGACAGAGACTTACGATGAGACTGTACAAACTCTTCACAAGCTGCTCAGTTCCCAACAGCTCTGGAGCAGCTACAGTGAGCAGAAGCAAGAAATAACCGATCTCTTGCACAAAGCCGAACATGATTCGAAACAGTTGACGCCAAGTGCCGGTAACAGATCTTCTGACTTGATGGCAAATCAAGAAATGACTGTACATTTGAAAGAAGCAACCGGTGATAAGCTTGGAAGATTGAGAGATCTCTCTGCCAAACTTGGCCAGCAGGTTCCTAGCCAGAAATCCACTCTGGATAGAGAAGTACAGCTGATCGAACACAGACTGAACACCACTCTAACCAACGTTACAGAAAAAGTAGTAATGCTGCGACAGTACAGCACCCAGTTGAATACAGTTCAAAGCGCGATCGACCAGATGCATAAATGGACTGTAAACGAGGCACCCCAACTCATATCTACAGTAGAAGAATATGGTTTGACTCCGAATGAAAGGGTCGAAAAAGTGAATAAATTAAGGTCTGAGGTACAACAAAAACTGAATCAATTGGATTCGTTAAATAACGACACTCAACAAATCTTGACAGAAGACGGTCCAGAAGCACAAAGAGTTAAAGCAGAAATGGTGGCTATACAAGATCGAGTGGTAGCCCTCAACAAAACCGTTGAAAACCATTCCGCAGTGATTTCAAGAGACGTGAAGAACTGGGAAGCATATCGTGCTGGTATCGACGAAATAACACCTTGGATCGAGGATGCAGAGGTGAAAACACAAATCGGGTTACCAAAACCAGCTACATTAGAAGAAGCCGTGCTGGTACAGAATCAGAATAGACAATTCGGAAGAGAAGTGGCGCTGAAGAAACAGAAGTTGCAAGATGTGGCGCTCACATCACAAAAGCTTACAATGAAAACGAGCTCCCCAGATGAAGTAGACTCAATCCAGATGAGATGGTCCGCTATACATGATGCCACGAATCAGTGGGGTCATAAATTGGACAAACTTGTCGCGAAATGGTTGGAGTTTGACAGGAACTTGCAGCATTTAGAACACTGGGTCGTTGACAGTGAAGATACTTTGGCATCGCATTCGATCAACACCAACATGAAAAGTGTTCAGATCCATGATTTAGAGAAAGAGCTGACTAGGCTCAAAGCGTTCAATAATGAAATATCGGAGCAGCAAGCAAAACTGATCGTGCTGACCCAAAGCTCTGATAGCATAAGCTACAACATCAGCCCTGAGGGAGCAGCTTGTATGAAAGAGCAGACTCAAGCATTGAAATCGAAGATAACACACCTGGCGGAAGGAGTGCGAGCTAAAATCAATGAGGTTTCTGATGCTATACTGGTCAGACAAGATTTCCAAGCTAAGATAGCAGATTATTCGACTTGGCTGGAAGGAATGAGGGCAAATGTGAGTCATATTGATGAAGTACCAGTCAGCCAAGTGGAAACAACCTTATCGACAATTCATAATTTGCTGCAAGAACACTCTGAGAGACAACCTATATTCGATGCTATTCGTACTGAAATAAAGGATGGAACATCTTCGAAACCGTTGGGTGAAGAACATTCAGATTTGATTGAACAGAACCAAGAAATTGTACACAATCTACAGGATAAAAAAACTCAACTGCAAAGGTGGCATGAGTTACTGAACTGGCACGTAGATACTTCCAATCAGCTATCTCATATCAAGTATCAATGTGAAGCAGAAAAGAGTCCTGAGAGCTTGCAGGATCTCATCAGTGAAACTGATGCAATTATTGATAAGGTCTTCACATGGAAAACTGCTGCTCAAGATATAGACAATCGCCCTAATGTGACGATAATAGATGAAAAAACAGGATTGATCCGAACAGCCGAGAATGTTGTGAGAGAAATTGAAGTGAATGCCATTAATCTGAAAGGAAAACTGTCCAGTCAAGTGAAGGGACTCGAGAACTTGAAGTTGGAATGGAACAAATTCAATGAACTCAAACAAAATATTATTTCCGATCTAGAAAACATTAGTTCACAATTTCAAGCTATCCAATGCGAAGTTAAACATTCAAGCGATTTGCCTAAAGCAGTTGAAGAGCTGAATAAGCTTATGCAACTTAATTCGGAGAAGTACCCAGTCAAAGAAGAATTACATAGTCAAGCGACACAACTTATGAAGCATGATATACAGAACGTTTCGTCAATACAAAATTCTCTAACTGATATTGAGGGTAGATGGAAAAAAATAAACGATGATATAAGAGATGAACATTTGAAATTATCGGACATTATTTTCGCGTGGAATGAGTTCCAAGAAGCTAAAGATCGTACTGTTAAAGACATAGGAAAAATTGACAAGAGTATTGAGAATTTGGAAATGCCAAATGATATAATACAGGCTAATGTGAACCTTGAAAAAGCCAAGAAAGCAATGGAGGCTATGAAGAAATCCAGATCTGCACTAGAAAAGGCTGATTCTAAAGGCCAAACTGTCATCAGGAAATCAGAAAATATTACTGGTATTGAAACTGAAGTGAGGAGAGACTTGCAGATCGTCAACGAAGTTTGGTCGAAGTTATACGAGAAACTTCTGAAATCAGTGCAAAAAACGGAGTCACAAGCTGCGATCTGGAAACACATTGAAGATGCCAGAACCACCTTACTGCAATGGATCAGTGAACAAAACGATATTCTTATCAAAGCTTCAGAACGACCCAATGAAATCAGAGCTGCTGCTTCGAAATTATCGAAATACCGAGAAGAATTACCAGCTCAACAAAGGCTCCACCAGAGTATACCTCACAAATATTCACAGCTGATCAAGTTAACTGATGAAAAGGAAATACCAACTGTACAATCACTCATCAACCTACTTGACGATGGATTTTCTGAACTAGAAACCAATGCCAATAAATTAGAATCTTTGAGTTCCACATTCGGTGAAGAAGAAAAAGCAATCAGGGAAAATATGAAATCAGTTGGCACCAAGGTATCTGAACTTAGAGAAGAGGTGATAAAATGCGAAGATCTCTCAGGCGATAATGATAAAATTGCTGAGAGACTCTTGAAAGTACGAGAGTTGATCCAAAACTTAGAAAACTGCAAGCCTGAAATCAGCAAACTTGATCAGGATATACAAAAGATGAAGCAGAGCTATCCTGGATTTGGTGATTCAATTTCCAAGGAACAGCAGCTTTTGAAGAAACGCCATGATGGAATTATTTCACATGCTGCTAAAATAGAAAATTCCTTGTCCTCATTCCTCAAGAAATTCCATAAGGAGAAATATGGTGCCCTACAAAGGATTATATCTTCTCAAAGAGAAAAGGTGCACTGGTGCTCACCTGAACCTTCAAGTGATAAGTATAACTTGCAAGTTAAATTGAATGCTCTGGAAGTTATACCAGCAGCACTGTCAGATTGTGAAAAGCGTAAAGAAGAACTCGTCAAGTCCATTGAACTATTGAAGCAAATCGAAACAACGGATTCCTTGAAACTCATTGAAGCTGAAAAAGACCATCTTATGTTAGATTTTGAGAATCTTCACAAAGAATATGTGGACACTAAAGATACTCTCGATAGAAACATCGCCTTACATGATCGTTACGAAACTTTATCAGAAAGTATTTCAGACTGGTTGAAAAGTACAGAGAATAAGGTGAAGACTGAGAGTAATTTGCAAATGGATTTGAATAACCTCGACAAAAAAATTGATGATACCACTAAACTTTCTCAAATGGTCAAAGATTACGAAGGCGAAATCCAAAAATTGAACCCACTTAGTGAAGAATTGATTAAACAAATGCCTGAAACTAGAATATCTCAGTATGTGCAACATTTGAATAATCGTTATAATGCTGTCAATAAATTCCTAGTACACTATCTTGAGAAACTTAATGAGCTCAAAAATTACAAGACTGTCTATAGACAGTGCGTTCAGGATGTGGAAAATTGGTTAGTTCAGGCTGAAGGCGAAGTGAACTCGTTCTCAAAAATTGCCCAGAAGCCTAACAGATCAACATTGGAGGCTCTCAAAAACTTTGCCCAGGAAAAAGATAGAGGTCAGACTCTTCTAACAAGAGCAGTGGAACATGGCGATGCCTTATTCCCAGGTGTCACACCAGAAAACAGAGATAATATCAGGTCTGAACTGAGAAATCTCAGAGATAAATCCGAAATTTTGATCGACAAAGTCAATGCAATATACAAAAAAGTCGAAGCCACTCTAATGCAACGCCATTCATTCGATGACAGCTTACACCAAGTCAAGTTGTGGATAGATGAAGCTGAACTGAAGCTGGGAGATGATATTGAACTTGATGCAACTCTTCTAGATAAAAAGCAGACCCTTCATAATCACAAGGTCTTGTCGCAAGATGTCAATCTCCACAAAAATATTCTGAAACAGTTACAAGATAAAATCGGCAACTTGGGCGATGCAGATGCTGAATCTAAGCTGAATGATAATCTTCAAAAATACAACATGCTTACTGAGAAAGTTCAGAATAGAATAGAAGCCTCGGAAGAATTTATAACCAACCACGAGGCATATAACCAAGCCATTGAGAAATGTCATGACTGGTTGAGCGCTTTGACTTCTGAAGCAGCTTTGCTGGTTGACGAAACATCATCTGATGTTCCCGAAACAAAATTGGCAATAGTTGAAAATTTATTGTCTCAAAAAGATGAAGGAGATAAAATTATAGATTCCTGTAGAGAACAGATGAAAGCAGTATTGACTCAGACTGCACCGAACGGTCATCCTGCACTGATAAATAGTTTCGAGGAGCAAGAAAAGGCTTGGAGAATGTTTTTGGAATTGTGTCAAAACGCACAGGAAAAACTCAATGAAATTCATACCAAACACACTGAGGTAACTAGAATTATGGATGCTCTAGAGAATTGGTTGAAGTCCAAAGAAAACGCAGTGAAAGATCAGAGTTTGAAGAATACTGTGGAATCGAAAAAATCTCATTTGGATAAACTGAAAGCTGTGGAAAACGAAATACTAACCAAAGAACCAGAAATAAACGAATTCGTTGTGATGATGAAAAATTTGAAGACAGATGCAAGGCTGTCTCAACTGACTACAAGGTATCAAACTTTGAGAAATAGTGTGAGAGAAGCCATCAATAGATACGAAAATTTTGTGCTAGAACACCAAGAATTCAACCATGCTTACAACCAATTACTCGCTTGGCTATCAAAGAAAGAAGACGACCTCCAGAATTTGTGCCAAATAGTCGGAGATCTTAGCGTTCTCCAAACTAGACAGGAAGAAATCAAAGAATTAGCTGAAGAAAGAACTCAAAAACAAGATGAATTTGATAGTCTGATCGATAAAGGTGAGAAGTTGTATGCGCACACCTCCCCAGATGGTCGGGAAATAATACGACAACAGCTGAGGAATCTGAGAATAATATGGGATACGTTTGGAGAAGATCTAAATAATGCCACCAATAAACTTGAACAGTGTTTGACGCAATTCTCTGATTTCTCAGCCACTCAAGAACAACTAACAAAGTGGCTGAAAGATGTTGAGAAAGCGATGCACCAGCACACAGAGTTGAAGTCAACGTTACAAGAGAAGAGAGCACAGCTTCAGAACCACAAGATCATGCATCAGGAAATCATGGCGCACCATCAGTTGGTGGAATCTGTATGTGATAAGGCTCAGCATCTGGTGGATCAGACTCAGGACAAGTCCTTGAATATCTACCTGAAATCTATCAAGCAGCTGTTCATCAATATTGTCGGAAAGTCTGAGGAGTTATTGAAAAACTTGGAAGACTGTGTGGAGAAACATGTGAATCACAATAAGATTGTCTCAACTTTCAAAGAATGGATTGACGAACAAAACGAACAGATTCGTGAATATAACGATATCAGCGGTGAAAAATCCGAGAATAATAAAAGGATATCCAATTTGAACTCCATCAAGAAGAACAGTGGAGAGAACGGAGCCAAACTTTTGAAAGGTGCAAGGGAACATTCGATAATGGTAGCTAAGACTACAGCTGCTAAAGGAGTCGAAGACTTGGACAAAGAATTACAGGAGTTGGAAAGTAATTACAACCAATACCTGAATGAAATCGAAAAGTGCATTGCGAAACAAAGTGAATCCGTTACACAATGGCAAGCATTCGAAACAGACCTGGAAGAGCTCAATCGGTGGTTCAAAATATCAGAAACCCAATTGCGAGATCAACCTTTACAAGCTACCATGCAAGAAAAGCAGTATAAGCTGGAATCGTTGCAAAAACAACGTGAAGAAGTCACAGCTAAAGAAAAAGATATTGACGCATTCATCGACAAGAGTCACACACTCTTGCAAAACAGCAGATCTCAAAGGATCAAACCAATTACAACCCAGTTAAGTAATAAGTACCATAGTCTGCTTGCGATCGCAAAAGACGTTATCAATAGGTGGCAAAATATCGTGGATGATCACAGAAAGTACGACTCCAAAGTTGATGAACTGTTTCAATGGATGGAACCTTTGGAGGAATGTCTGAGATCGGTGAAAGATGGTGAATTATCGAACAATACGGAAGCCAAAAATAAACTACAAATACTTTCATCTGAGAAAGAGCAGGGAGAGCATAAAATAAATTCGTTGACCATACTGAGTGAGAGGATTCTACCTGACACAGCAACAGAAGGAAGAGATCTCGTGAGGAATCAAGTCAAAAGTATAAGGGAGAGATGGGATAAATTACTTGAAGGTATGTATACGAGGAGTTTTTGAAAATCAGGAAACTTATTCACTCATTTATTATGCTAATAATATGTTACTCCTTATTTCTGAACAGGTGCAAAAGAACAGCAGAAATTGTTGGATATCCAGAGCCTGCAACTTTCAAATTATCAGGATACTTTGCAACAAGCATTAGCGTGGCTGAGTTCTATCGAGAAACAAGTCAAAGCCGATCCATCTTCATGGACATCCATTCAAGAAGTTCGAGGTAAACTACTGAAGCACAAGACAACTTACCAAGAGATCCAAGCTCATAAGAGGTTCATTGAAGGTGAGAGTTTTTTTCGAAGTTGAATCGTTCAAAGGTGATTATAATCGTTTTTGAGACTATCACATCGCTGGGTTGAAAACTCAACTCTGAATTCTGATAATTTGGTTGCTTTCAGGTGTGACCGAGAGAGGTCAAGGTTTGTCCCAAATAACCATTAATGAAGACAAAAAGCAGGAAATTGAAGACAACGTGAAATCTGTCAACAATCGTTACCAACAAGTGGTAGCAGTTGCACAAAAAAACATAAAACAGTTGGAGGACTGCTTAGAGACTTACCAACATTTCTACGATCTGCACAAATCACAGCAAGACGATCAGAAGCAGCTTTGGGACAAGCTGAATAACTATATCGACTATAGTGGGAACAGACAGATGATCGAGAAGAGACTCAATACCATAGTCAATATACAAGAAAAATTACCAGAAAACACTATAAGACTTCGGGAGTTGCAGCAGTACGTTGACCAAAAAATCTCTTCTTTACCAAACAGATCCCAAGAGCAGATGCGTAAAGATGTTGACGGACTCAAATTCGACCAAGAAAAGTTTATAAATACTTTGATGGATATCAAATCGACCTTGGAAAATAAATTGCAACAGTGGGATGACTATGAGACGACTCTGGATAAGCTATTGTCTTGGCTAACTGAAGCTGAGATATCATTGACGAACTATACACTGAAGCCCAATATTGAGGAGAAACAGGAACAGTTAGAAAAATACCAGGTGAGTTTTAAAGATATATTTTGATTCCAAATACAAAACATATCACATATTTTTCTTGAAGAACTCTGAATTCATTCAGATTCACATAAATGAGTCTTATTTATGGTTTATTTTACAATTATTTTGTTGGTGTGTAGGAACTAGCTAGAGTGATTGAGTCGCAAAAAATTGACATGAAGGAGTTCGTTTCTATTACAGATCATTTGGAGCAAGTAAGGAAGAAACTTATAAGTATTTTCTATGTTTCACACATCTGTTTTTCTTTTCACGCTGTCTTCTTGTCTTCTTCGTCTAGTAGTCGGCTTTCTTCTTAGTAGGTGGTGGCTCTCTCTTGTTGACATCAGTTTCCTTTCTCATAATTTCCTTCAATTCAGTACCTATAAATGTTGAAATTCAGTAAGAAGTATGACAAGTATGTGTGAATATAATATTCCTTCAGATGTTGATGATATGGCCTTTGAATTATTAGGCAACCATAAAAAAATCACATATAGGTTAACCCAACACCAAAGAAGTGACGATAAAGATCAATATATATATATATACTTGTCATATTTCTCCTTCGATACATAAATTCTAATTATCATCTGGTAATATCCTAATAACACAATTTTAGGCTCTCATAATGAATTTGCGTCAGAGTGAAGTCGAATTCGATGAGATGTCTGACGAATCAGCCGAATTGATTCAAAGTAGCGGAGATACCAGAATTTCAATGAATGTTCAACAGATGTTATCCAGATTCCAGTCTGTGCAAGCAACTGCAAGAGAAATTCTGAAGAAATGTGAGCAAACGGTGGCAGAACATAAAATATTCAACGATAAGTACAGACAATGTTCTGATTGGATAGCAGCCGCTCAGGCCAGGTAATAATTAAAATTTGCACGATAATATCCCTATTCTTATTGTTTTACCATCTGCAGATTCGATGACTGCAAGAGAAACATCGAGAAAGGAGCGCGCAATGATCTAATAGAACAAGCCGGAATCCTTGAAGAACTATCCACTCAACAACCTCTAGCTACCTCAATGCTGCACTCGACGCTGGAAGCTGGGGAAAAAATCCTTCCTTCTACCTCTGCGGAAGGCAAAGACATAATCAACAACCGATCACAAGAACTTCGCGACGCCATGGAACAGTTGTTCGATGACATTCACGGAGCTGACAGAGACTTAAAGTTGAAACAAGCCAAATGGTCAGGATTCGACGAGTGCCTGAGTAAAGTTGTTGGTTGGATCAAGGACGTTGAAGTGAAGCTACCACAAGATATCGAATTGAAAGCTTCTTCAGATGAGAAAGCAGCCCAGCTTCAAGTCTACAAAGACCTGTTACAGGACGTTTCATCTCACCAACAAGATATAGTCGACCTGAAATATAGGTTGGAAAGTTTGCCTGGAAGGAATGATGAGATTGTCAACCAATTGACGGGTGTATTCATGCAATATGATAAGTTACTCAAGAGAGCTCAATACTTCGTTGAAAGATATGAAACTATAGTCAGCGATCATCAACAATATTCTAAAGCTGTGCTGGAAGGACATGAATGGATAGATGCAACTGTTAATACAGTATCCATGCTCAGCGAAGCTGATTTAGAAAGGACAAGTCTTCGATCCAACGTGGAAAGACTGAAGGTTCTCAAAGCAGCTCTGCCTGATGAAGAATCTCGAATCATGTCCATAAAGATTCTAGGCGATAAAGTGATACCAGGCACAATTGAGTACGGCCAAGCAAATATCCGTTCTCAGATTGAAACCTCCCAACAAGAATGGGCTGGACTAGAATCGGCAATGGAAAATGCGATCAAACTCCTGGAGAGCAAATTGACTCATTGGAATGAATATGACACAATCAAAGAAGACTGCCTCAGGTGGATCCAAGATACAGACAACAAACTCCATTCGATTGATCTCAAAGCGACTGCCGCTGAGAAGAAAGATCAATCGGAATTCCTCAAATCGCTTCAAGGCGAGATCAGAGCCAAGGAATTCGAAATAGATCAAGTCACAGAAAGAGCTCAACAACTGAACAAAGGGCTGACTGGTCGACCATCTCAGATATCAGAGCTCGGAGTGAAGTATCAACTGATCTCCCAGAAGATCAAGGATCTCAGCTCAAGGTGGCAGCAATATGTCACAAGCCACGATGAATTCGACTCTCGAGTTGAACAGTGTCAACAATGGGTGGCTGAGATAAAAGAGAAGCTAGCTTACTGCACGGAAATCAACGGTGCATCGCAAACTGAACTCGAACACAAGCTTGAGACCATACAGGAGTTACTCTTGAAGAAGGAAGAGGGTTTCTCTAAGATGCAGGCACTAGTAGAGCTTGCCCAGAATGTTTTGGCCAACACAGCTACACATGGACATGAAGCAATCAATCAGACTTTGTCCAGATTGCAAGAGGATTGGTCTGTCATAGCATCTTCCATGATCGAGACCAAGAACTTGCTAGATGATGCTATAACGAAATGGGCTCATTTACTAGAAGAGATCAAATCTTTGGAGAAAAGCATTGAGTCGATGGAAACTCAATATGGAGATCTCTCAGAGTTCCAGACTTCGCTTTCTGAAAAGAAAATACAACTCGGCAAAATCAAAACTCTTGAAGAAAGGGTTCGCTGTGAAAAGATCGAAGTTGATAATCTGAGGAGTCAAGCAGCAGAAATCTTGCACAGCAAGAGAGGGGGTAGTGCCGCTGTTAATGCTCAGAAAATGCTGGAAAGGTTTGATCTGATGGCCCAAAATATATTTGTAAGTATCACGTTCCCAAATGAATATCAGAAAATATTACACCTTTATTTTTTCAGAAATTACTGCAAGAAAGAGAAGCACAATACAGAGATCATAAGTCATACAAAGAAGCATACGACGAAGTTCAAGCTTGGATGACCAGAGCCCAAGAGAAAGTCCCTCAACTGCAGAAACCTATGAGTGATAAGTTGACAATTGACATGCTTGCTGGGCCGCTAGATCATTTATTGAACAAAAAGGCACAGGGAGAAATCATGTTGGAAAATTTGGAACATTGCGCTCAAGTGGTGTTGCCGAACACCAGTTCTAAAGGACAAGAATCCATCAATAATGACATAAGAGCTTTGAAGGAATCATTCGAGAGATTGTTCAAAGATTTGAAGCAACAACGTGAACAACTTGAAGCTGTTCTTGCTAACTGGCGAGAATATAAAGAAGAATACGAAAAAGTATCCGACTGGCTGCAACAAATCACGATTCTTACTAAGAATCAAAAGATCGCTTTGATGTCTACAGTAGAAGAGAAGGAGAAACAAGTGAAAGATGTTCAAGATATACTAGACCGTTTGGTACAAGGTAAGAGCCAGATAGATTATCTCCATAGTAAGGCGAGCCTCCTACTGAAATCACCTCTAGAAACTCACGTAAATAATCAGCTTCAACAGTTGAATTCGAGATATCAAGTTGAAATGAACCTAGCCAAAGATGTACTCAATAAAGTTGAGACTAACTTTGAACAGCATAAAGAGTACACAGGAAACTTGGAGAAAACAAGAGCTTGGATAGATGATGCTCGTGAGCTGATCAGAAGCTGTGCAGATGCATCATCTAACAGCAGCAAAGACACTCTGCAGTCACATCTCAATCAAATACAACAACTGATAGAAAGACGAGAAGAAGGTCAGAACTTGGTTCACGCAACTGTGAATTGTGGTGAGAAAGTTCTGAGAAATACAAGATCAGATGGTAAAGAAGCAATCAATGACGAACTCAAGGAGATACAAGGTGACTGGGAGAGAGTCACGAAGAAAATGTCCACTGCTAAAGTCAACTTGGAGACAGCACTTCTTCAGTGGGCTGACTACGATAGTTCATACATACAACTGCAACAATGGATAACAGAGCGTGAAGCCAAACTTCAACAAGTAACGGAACCAAAGTTAACCAAGACCAAGAAAGGTGGACTCGGTAGCTTACCAATTGGAGAAAGAAAAGCAACACTTCGTGAAACTGGAAGCATTGTCCAAGATATAGTATCGTTCGAGCCCATGATACAGTCTGTGACATCCAAAGCAGAGGACTTGAAACAAGCTGCACCAGCTTCGGAAATATCAGCCAAGTATGAAATACTCTCCAAGCAAGCTCAAGAATTATACGCCAAACAAAAGGAAGCTGTTGAGAAACATCAAGCGTTTGTCGACGCTGCCAACGATTTTGTCCAATGGATCAGAACAGCAAAGGAGCGATTGGGTAAATGTTCCGAACCAACTGGAGATAAAGAAAGCCTTGCCAGTAAATCATCGCAACTCAAAGTACTGATGAATGAAGTGCCTGATGGTCAGAAAAAGCTTGATACTGCTATCGATCAAGCTGATAAAGCTCTTTCACTCGCAGATGATATGGACAAGGAAATTATAGAAGAAGAAGTGGGTCTGTTACAAGAGGATTTCGATACTTACGTCGAGAATCTCAACCATACGAAGAATCTATTGGAAGTTGGAATAGTCAAATGGACAGAGTATGAAGAACAGTATCGAGATGCCCTAGAGTGGCTGGGTCAAACTGAGATATCAGTTCAGTCATGTAATAAGCTTCAAGACAGTTTGGAAGAAAAACGAACAGTGTTGGAACAATTCCAACTCCATTTGCAAAGCCTCTTCGACTGGCAATCAGAACTTGATAAGCTGAACAGGAAAGCTCAAGTTTTATTAGAAACTTGCGCTGATACTAGAGTGAGCAATGCAATCACACAAATTTCAACCAAGTACAATGCCATTTTATCTTTGGCTAAAGAAGTTATGAGAAGATTGGAGCTGCATTATCAAGAACACCAGCAGCATAGCACTCTGTATCAGGAATGTCAAGATTGGATAGATAGAACTAGGGATAAACTTCTCGGTTCGATGGATATGAATAACTCCTTGTCAGAAATAAACAATAAGTTGCAGACCGTGAAAAATATACGGTCATCATTGGAGCAAGGTCAGAATAAGTTACGTTACATTCAAGAACTCAAAGAACGAGTTATCATGAATACCGAACAAACCGGTGCAACCAAGATCAAAGAAGATACCGAAAATCTGAGATTAGATATGGACAGGTTATTGAATGAAGTAACCGATGCTAGGAATAAATTGCAAGTGAGATTCAATCAGCTGGAAGACATTGACAAAATCTACAAACAGTTGATAGAATGGCTGCAAGAACAAGAAAGCCAAGTACAGTTTGATGATGGTTATCTCAACGAATTGGGGGAAAAGAAAGCAAGGCTTGAGAAATACAGGACAATCTTCAGGGAAGTTGAAACTCATAATGATTTGGTGGAGAAACTCAAGGTGAAGTTGGCAGAAGATGAATCATTGACAACGAAGGAATATGAGAGTGCGATGCAAAGATATGATGATTTGAAACAGAAGTTGTTATTGTCTATTTCCCAACTTGAATCGCACGTTACTGATCATGAACAGTACAAGGTTTCCTATGATAAAGCATATGAATGGATCAGGGAATCGCAAGTTCGAATACAAAATTGTTCGAATCTGCATGACGAGTTGGAAAAAATTCTTGAAAAAGAGATGACTATTTCTGAAATCACTGATTCAGTGAAAAAATGTGATGATTTGATTCATAGCACTATAGAGCTTAGCATAGCTGTAATGAAAACAACTGGAGAAGATGGCGTAGATAATATTCGTCATGAAATAGATCAGTTGAATATCGACTGGGAAGGGCTACAATTCATTTGTGCAGACACGCAAAAGTCGCTGATCAATTGTAAGGAAGCTTGGAAAGAATACACTTCCAAGTACGACGAGATGAAAAAATGTATAGCGAGATACCAACAACTACTGATTGAAAGACAAGCTTCTGAAAATAATACTCCTGGAGATTTGGAAATTTGTCGCAACCTTTTAGAAGAAATCATTAGTTTGAAACCTCAAATGGAAACCCTCACTGACAACTGCGAAACTCTCATCGAACTAACTGCTATTGGATGGATCAGAGATAAAACTGTCAAATTACAAACTGAATACACAAGCATCCTAACTAATGCACAAAGCTTGGTTTCTAAGGTTGAGAAGAACTTGTCTGATCAGACAGAGTACTTGGAAATAAAATCGGAATTGGAAGCTTGGTTACATGCAGCCCATACATCGATACAAGCATGTTTAGGAGAAAGTGATGAAAATACTATCAGAGCGAACCTCCAGGTTATACGAAACGTTTCTTCCAAAATGGGAGAAGGCCAAGAACTTTTATCGAAATTACAAGAAGCCTTCAATAAAGCGATCAACACTGCTCCAGCTGATAAACAAAATGAACTGAGAGAAGACATGACCAGTCTCAGGAATAGTTGGGACCAAATAAATATGGACATTAAAACTATTCAAGCACAACTCAAAGCTAGTCTCGGTAGATGGGAAGAATTCAATAGTAACAAAGATAAGTTTTCTTTGTGGATCAAGGCGATGGAAAAGAGCATAGGAGATAGACCCTCCACCAAAGGAGAGTTGGGAGAAATAAAGACTCTCCTAGAACGGTACAAAAATTTGCAAGTAGAAATCGAAAACAAAAAAACTGATTTGTCTGCGTTACAAACCGAATCAGAAGAATTGAGTGCTTGGTCTGAAAACCCCGCGGTTCTAGCAGAAGTAAGAGAATTAGAAGCCAAGCATGCGAAACTCGTAGGAACATGTGAAACATTAAGGCTGTCAGTTGAGGAAGAACTGAGGGAATACAACTATTACCACCAGAAGCTTCAAGACACAGAGAAATGGTTGCTTCAAATTTCTTTCCATCTCATGGCTCACAACTCCTTGTACATTAACAATAGGGAACAAACTGAAGAACAGCTTGCCCAACATGACATTCTTCTGAATGAGATACAGAAGTACCAGTCCACTTTGGATGACTTGAAAGCTAGTGGTGTCGGGCAAATAGAGAAATATGTGGATAATGCTCCCTCTATAAAAGATACAATAGAAAAACAATTGACCAATGTTCAAGATAGCTACAACTCTTTGTTGCAAACAGCTTTACAAATCAAAAACAGACTCGAAGATTCCCTGTCCAAGTTCAAAGAATATGAAGACACCCTCGAGAGTATCATGAAGAATCTCGATGAATACGAGCCGACAGTGTCTGAGGAAATCGAGAAGCCGATAGAAAATTTGGAAACAGCCCGGGTTCAAATAGAAACAGCCAAGGTGAGATATTTCAAACACTGCCTGCGGCGTACTTCATCCAATTTTTGTTTTCATTCTTCAGATGCTGCATAACAAGCTACAGAACGAAAAATCCAGATTGGCTTTGGCAGTACAAGCTTGTGAAGCAGCAACATCTTCTATTAGTCGGCCGAGCAGTCCAAGAGATGCTCAACCCCCACCAATACCAGCCAAAGAGCTTGAATGTAGGGCCCGACTTGAAGATCTTATCGATCAGGTATGTGAGAAAAGTTTGATGTTTAATCTATATTCAGTTATGGTGTTTGAGGGAGTAGATGTATGGTGTTGTTTTTTGAACCATAGAATTTGCCTGGCATTACCAATAGGATACATATACAGGGTGCGGCACCGAAAACGAAACAGATCGAATATCTTATAGACACATGTGTTGTGAAAAAAATGCAAAAACACGTCGATTTGTAAACCAAGGGGGACATCTTTCTACCATAACCTCAACTGTCATACCTCTCTCTCCTCCCCTTGGTCACTATCACCCATACAATTTAAATAGGGAAAGTACTAAGTGTGACACATCACTGAAAAGGTAATTTGAAAAGGAATTCAGCCATGTGAGTGTTCGCTTCGTAACTTTTCATTTTGGCGCCCTCTTGCGGAAAAAAAAATGTATTCAAAGGTACGAATGTCGTCAAATAACTCCAGAAATGCTCCAAATCCTCAGACGTTTCGAGACTAACTTATACTCATGTATGGCAGTTAATGGAGAACACTTTGAGCAGCTATTGTGAATTATTGTAGTTTGGAATGATTGGAGTAAAATTTATGCAAGCCTTTCCAATTTTTAAGTTCATACACTGTTCATACACTGTCATTTGAGGTTATGGTAGAAAGATGTCCCCCTTGGTTTACAAATCGACGTGTTTTTGCATTTTTTTCACAACACATGTGTCTATAAGATATTCGATCTGTTTCGTTTTCGGTGCCGCACCCTGTATAATATGATCCATGTTATCCTTGAACTTGCAATTTTTCTTTATTCATTATAAATTATGAGATTCTCCAGTCGACGTCATTGTGATGTGATTGTAAAGGTTGACGAACATTTGTTGAAAAAAAAATAGTTGATTACATAACATATGACGTCTCCCAAGGAATAATTGTCAACTTTGAAGCAAGAAATGGATTAGCCATAATTGGACACAACATTTTTTGAAAGAGAAAATAGTCTATCCAATTAAAAATATCAATCATAGTTTGAAATAAATGTCTGATAGACTACGAGCAGAAAACAACTACTTTCCTGGTAAATACCACGCAGAACATTGAATTATATCTGCTCGTAGTCCATGCAACGATTCACACTGTGAATGCAGATCGCAAAATGTTTCTTTCTTCCTAAGACGTGACAAATTCACATCGGGACAGAAACGCCTAACAACCTGCAGACCTGTTAGGCGTCGCCACTTCCAATTGTCTGTTGGAACGCGGCTCTGTGCGGTCAAATAGACGCGACGAAAATGCATTGGGACAGGCAACGCTTCGAGTGGAGATCTTACGGTCTCTACTCGGATAACTACCCTGCACTGATGAGGGCCAATAAGCCCGAAACCGGTATGTAGGTTGTTAGGCGTGCCTGTCCCGATGTGAATTTGTCACGTCTTAGGGAGAAAGAAACATTTGCGATCTGCATTCACAGTGTGAATCGTTGCATGGACTACGAGTAGATATAATTCAATGTTCTGCGTGGTATTTACCAGGAAAGTAGTTGTTTTCTGCTCGTAGTCTATCAGACATGTATTTCAAACTATGTTTGATATTTTTAATTGGATAGACTATTTTCTCTTTCAAAAAACTTTGAAGCAACAAATCGTTTTTGACGATTATATTGTTCACTATTTCATGGATCATATGGCACAAAATTCGCACTAATTGTTTTCTATAGTTTCGATGATTTATTTATGCACATTTTTGTTGGATTTTGGATGTGAACTTGTTGTTGTATATATTTTGTTTTTTTTTTTTCTTCTTCGTTTTTATCGCATTTTGCATGTTTCTGCTTTGCACTTAGACCAAAATGGAGTCGGCAACTTCAGAACAGAATAAACTGAAATTGCTTCTGGACCAACTAATGGCGCGTGGTTTTGTTGACAAACTAAATGTACAGATCGATAAGGTAAGTTTCCACGATTACTTATAGATATTTTCGTCACTGGAATTCTCAATTCGATCTGAGGTAAAGGTAGCGAAAACGGTAACCTCACGGATTTTCACGAAATTTGCACAGATGATTAAAAACGTGATAAAACCACTTTAGCAAGCGAAATTTTTGGAAAACCTGCAGCAAAGGGAACTCGCACCGATTCCGATGAAATTTTCACAGAAGCTTCCTAACATGAATATAAAACCATACAAATTTTTCTGCGGAAACACTTCAAACTATTTCTTTTTTGGAAAAGTTTAGAACATTTTATCACTTTTCAGTCCTAAGAATGTGCTTGAAATTTCAGTTACATTGTCAGTGGGGAATATGGAAGTTATACCTAAACATTAATATTGAGTCCCGAAATGGATTTTACAGGAAATTTCATGATGAAAAACTTCAAAAACTGTTATTTTCGCATTTTTATTCAAGCATAAATATGCAAAAATATCAATTCGCAATATAAATTGTCAAGTCACAAATGGAGAAAGCAACGTTGCCACGTTTAAAAAAAACTTATGCGCTCATTTCCTGATGAGTGCAACTCGTGTTTATGAGACTACTAACCTGAACGTACTAACCTATCAGTGACGGCCTAGATCACTATTTTCAGTAAATATTTGAAGAAGGAAAATTTTTTGAAAAAAAAAGGATGCTGAACGGGAAATTTCAACGCGTTGTATTTATTTGTTGAGACTACTTACCTGAACGTACTAACCTGTCAGTGACGGCCTAGATCACTATTTCAGTAAAATTTAGAAGAAGGAAAATTTGTTGAGAAAAAAAAAGTATGCTGAACGGAAAATTTCAACACGTTGTATTTATTTATTGAGACTACTAACCTGAACGTACTAACCTATCATTGACGGCCTAGATCACTATTTTCAGAAAATTTTTGAAGAAGGAAAATTTGTTGAGAAAAAAGAAATGTCTGCTGAGGGGGAAATTTGAAGGCGCAATCACGCTATATTAATTAAATTAAACCTTACCTTACCTGGCCTCAACATACTAACCTATCAATTGAGGGCAGATAACTATTTCCGTTGCTTTTTTAAACATTACATTTAAAAATCGGAAAACAATTAAAAAATTGTAGAATCTGTGAATTTTTCAAAACTTGGCAGCGTTGTCCCCTATATGTCATGACGTGAGTACCGTGACATTTGACATTGCACATCATCTGATACTTGGAATATGGAATATAATGAATAAAAATTCGAAAATAATTCATTTTGAAGCTTTTACTGGTAATGTTTTTATTGAAATTGTTTTTTGAGACTCGATTTTAACGTTTTGGTATAACTAACATATCCCCCACTGACAATGTAAGTACATGAATCAAGCACATTCATAGGACTGAAAAGTGATAAAATTTTCTAAACTTTTCCAAAAAAGAAATAGTTTGGAGTGTTTCCGAGGAAAAATTTTCATTTTTATGGTTTTATATTCATGTTAGGAAGCTTCTGTGAAAATTTCATCGAAATCGGTGCGAGTTCCCTTTGCTGCAGGTTTACCAAATTTTTATGCGGAAATCATACCTTTGGAAGATAATGCCCTCTTTAGTTCCAGAAAAAGGGTTATTGGGAAATGTCACTATATTAATCTGCAGGGATTTGTTTGATAACTACTACTGCCTCTTCTCATCCAACACATCAGCTACAGATTCATTCCATTATTTACAGCTTTTTTTTCCAATTTACATTGTATAATATCGAAGAATTTCGAATATTTATGATATCCTCATTGTATATATAATATTTCAAACAAACGTCAAATACGTCCTTCAAACTTCACTACTCACACAGTGTTGCCGGATGAATTATTTATGCAAAAAATATAAATTTACAAAAGATGAGGAGGAATACTCCGACTTGGAAGAAGGATTTTGATTTTTAATGTAACAAAAACCCGAAACTTTGAGGGTAAAAGGGTTCAAGATTATATATATATGTAACAAAAACGGCACTTTTCAGAGCCACCAATTTTTTAGAAACAATTCGTTTAGTAACATAAATCATGACAATAACTTTTAATTTCACAATCTATGGTGTAAACAACTGTTTTTACATATATTTGAAAGTAATTGACAAGCGCGCGCTCGCGTATTATGTTATATATAACTTTATTGAAGAATAGAAAATCGCGGTTTTTGGAAATAATTGAGATTAATTGACAAAGTAGAGAAAGGGAAGCAAGCACTCGGCCTACATTTCGCAAATTCGCGATTATTTCCTATATACTGGCATTGGATGGGTATTTAAAAGCAGTTAAATAGTGCTTGTTTTCGTGTACTTGCACCTACCACCGTTGAAAATTTTTTTTCGAAAAAAAGTGACTTCCGGGCAGTTCCGCAGAAAATTTTCAGGTTGTATATCGTTTTTAGTGTGTTTTTGATCATCTGTGCAAATTTCGTGAAAATCCGTGAGGTTACCGTTTTCGCTACTTTTTCCCGATCTGATATAACACAAAAATTGTATAAAGAATAATTTCTCTCAATGTGACGAAATGTACTCTTGAGGTGTTGGTAGCAATAAAATACATGTCACTATTATCATCACTATACTGATGAATATTGTATAATCAGTTTAATAATGTTTCTACCTAACTAGTTTCAAGTTTTTTTTCATATTACTTCAATGATTTTCCTGATATATTTTCTATCACTTCAAAATTCAAATGAACCCACATTATTCAATAGTTGCTCATAAATTAGAGTTCAGACTGAGGAAATAAACCCATAGGAAATCAAAGACATAATCGATAATTTTTTTTTAATCATAAATATATTTAAAATATCCTCATCATATTTTCTTCATCAGGTACAATCTCATCTCAGCGACTTAACCACTTCAGTCGCCGAGTTTGAGGCAAAAGAAAAACAAAGATTCGAACTCCGCAAATGGATACAAGCCCAAGAATCTCTCACCAACGAATGGAAAAAACGCCCTGTGAAATTCAGACCAGACGCTGCGAAGCAAGAACTCAACAATATGAACGATCTTCTGGGGTCCATCGGACAACGCAGGGGCCATCTCCACGCAGAATTAACGGCCTCTGGAGATGAAAACGTGGAGCTCGAGAAGATGCTGGATCATCTCGAGAATAATCTCACTAGTCTCATAGTCCTCAAACAGTCTCAAATCGAAACGATCGATGAGTATAGGCAACATGTGCAAGTCATCACCAATTGGTTTGATAATCTCGGCAAAAGGATAGATGCAATCGATAAAGGATCTGGAATGAACTGTGAGCAGAAACAGTTGGCAGTCAGCGATCTGGAGGCAGAATTCGAAGACCAAGGACCAAAACGGTTGGACGAAATCAAAAGATTGGCCAATTTGGTCGTCGACTTGGTGAACAATTTAGACTCGCAACAAATCGAGGAGCAAACCAAATCGATTGAAAGAAGGTACAATGATATCTCTAAAAGATTACAAAGGAAGCGGCAGGTTCTTGATACGACTAGGAAAGGCATCGAAGATTCTCGCACAGAAATCGAAAATGCCAGAGATTGGATCAAAGAGAAGCTCGTAGGTCTGCAGAAGCCGAATATGCTTGGATTCGAGAGCAGAAAGGCGGATGATAAGATCAGTTCCTTGAATGATCTTCTGAAAGAAGCTGGTAACAAATTGGTCCTCAAAGATACCATGTTCAAACGCATCGGTAATATGACTAACGAACTAGAACCGTCTGAGTACAATCAACTTGAGAACGCTCTGAAGAATTTAGGTAACGAACAAGAACAGTTGGTTGAGAAGATAAAATCAGAAATTGAGAGAGTTACAGCAGCCTCTAACACCAGGAGGAATCTTGAATCGAACTTGGAGAAAGCAAAGGCTTGGCTGAAAACGAAGAACTCGGAAGTTCACAAACTCTCGGGATACTTGCCACTGTCAGCGAATCAAGTAGAGAGAGAAATAGATATTTACACTAAACATGATGCTGATATCAAGGAGTTCAACGATGGGGACTTGAATGATTTGGTCAAACTTGGAAACAGTGTGCTCAAAGAATGTGATCAGGAAGATAAAGAACGTCTGCAATGCTTACTGAACGAAGTAAAAGAAGAGTACGATAATCTGAGGCAAGAAGCAGATCAGAAAATCCTAGCTCTGAGAGACCTTCTTCAAGGTAGAAAACAATTTGAAGGTGATATTGAAGAATGTGTCAATTGGCTGAAACAAGCTGAAGTTGCTACTTCTTCAGATGTACGTACTGCTAGTCTAGGAATCCTTGAAGAGCAACTTGCCAAGTACGAACAACTGGAAATCGATGCCAAGAGAGTACAAGCTGATATTGAAAGAATCTCTGAGCAAAGCAAATCCATAATACCGACTATTAGTGAATCAGACAAGATAACCCTGAATGATACGTTGAGTAGTTTGCGTGATCGTCATACCAGAATATCAGCGATCATACAAGACAGAACAAGCGCTTTGAAACAAAACATAGCAGCAATCAGAGACGCGAATGCTAGGATCCAAGAGAGTAAACAAGTGATACAAGACATTCAGAGTCAACTGCAAGAACTCAATAAGCCCCTAGGACCGAAAGTTGAGGATGTACAGCATGTACTATCTACCTACGAAAGAATCCTAAGGGAGCTCAAGGATAATAAAACCAAGCTTGGTAATATCCCAGCAGCCCATGCAACTGAACTTCAGAGCGTTGTAAACGTACAAGACGAGTTAATCAAGTCGATAGAAGACCAAATAGCCAAGCTTCGCCAACTGTTGTTACTCCGAGAGCAATACCTGGCTCTCATCACTGAGATAATGACTTTCATAACGAAATTCACCGAGATCATACGTGACATTGAAAGATCAGGTGGCACTGTTGAAGAGAAAATCAAGAAATACGACGATGTCATCATGAAAATACAAGAATGCGAAGCACTCCTGGCTTCAGCTGCCGATAAAGGCCAGCAAATCGCAGCCGATGGATCTGCGCAGGACAGAAACACGATCACTGAACAGATACAATCGCTCAAGCAGTCGTTGCAGAATCTCAGAAGAGCTGTTGAGAAACAGAGGCAAGAACACGAGCACACCGCAGCTGAGCATAAGAAGATAGCTGCAGAGCTAGAAGAAATATTGGATTGGCTACATGATAACGAGGCTGTCGTGCGGTCAAGGCCTTTGCTAAGCACAGATGTTGAAAGTGTTGATAAAGAGTTGATAATCCACCAAGAATTAACGCAAAAAGTCAACACTTACTTGGATAAAATAAAGACTATTCAAGAAACCACCAGACTGGATGACAGCTTACCAGGGTCTTTGCGAGAGCATCTACAAGAAGCGAACTCCTTGGTGACCTCTTTACCAAGAGAACTCGATGAGCGTCAAAAATACCTGGAATCCAACAGGACTCTGAGGGAAGACTATGCTAGTTTGAAGCAAAAGCTGCATGACTGGGTGAACGAAGCTGAGATACGCTTGGCAACTAATAAGGACGGAGTCGACTACGAGAACATTCTTCAAGATTTAGAAGAGCATAAGATTTTCTTCAGCTCTGAGAGTGCCATGAAAGAATTGGTCTCGCAGACAATACAACACGCTGCTGATAAAATCTACCCGAGTTTGACTCCATTTTCACAAGAAGAGTTGAGTAGAGAACAACAACAACATACTCAGACTCTGAAGAATACTCTGAATTCGGCGAAATCACAGAAAGCCCAGCTGGAGCAGAATGCTGAGTTGTGGAAGGATTATTGCCAGACTCTGGATAAGGTCAGGGCTGTAATCGCAAGAACTAAGTTTACTGATGAACCCGTTTCAACATTAGCTGGATTACACTTCAATATCCAGAAGATTTCTCACGCACTCAATGACATTCAGGTGAGTTTTATTGATGTTTTGAATTAATATATGTAAAATTATGTAGCGCGTCGTTGACCTATCGTTGTTAATCATGAAAATAGAATGTAATGATTATCCTCAACCTTGACCATACTTTATGGAGTAGGTAATTTGAATTTGTTCGTGAATGGTTTTTTTATTCTTCATATTTGAAATCATAATGATTCATGGTTTTGCCTTAACAATCTCAGTACAGTTTTCAGATAGTTATCATTTATTAGTTGAGTACCTACTAAGACATTTTCTCCCCTACTCTGATTGTAAAAGGACTATAAGTATTAAAAGTCGATAAAGATGAACCTTGCCTGAATGTGGACAACCCAAACAGCAAAGGTAAACAACTTGGATTAGATGGTGATGTGATTCTATTTTTAAAACTCTGATATCACAATCTGACATCATTGATATGGCTTTCATTTTCATATGCAATACGCATCAAGTTATGACCGGCATCACAAGGACGTAGTAGGCTTTGGCGAAAATTGTCAGTCATTTGTTGGTTATGTGAAACATTTTTGATATTAGTTTTTGTGTAACGTGATGTGAAGTTGTTGAACTCATTGAATTTGTTATTGAAATAATGGTGGATATCGACAATGATCAGTTCCAACATTGATGAAGAGGTATAGGTATAAAGATATATTGATCGTTGATTCGTTACCTACTTACCGGTTTCTTGAATGTAGGCTTTGAAATTAAGAAGAAGAAAAGGGAGTCATGTCATGTGTGCTAATTGCTATAGTATCTTGGCAGCAAATATGTATACCAAAAAATTGGTAACTGTTCCATACCAGATATTAGATTTCTGTGAAATTCATTACTCAGAGGGGGATTTTAATCTCGTTTTGAAAGTTTGTTCCATTGAAACTATTCTCGATAATATCAATAGAACTCCAGATTGTATGTAGTCAATCATTTCATTATACTTATTGTGTAATCTCTGATTCCTGGGAATCATAATTGTTTATCAAAATGAATGTCAGAAATATCCGGTAGGTACTTATTATGATAAACCTGTCATTTGAAATTTTGTGAATTAACGTGTAGTACCTAACTCCACCTCCACCACAGATTAGAAAACCTTATCGCTAATCCGTGCCTCCACCTAAATATTTTTATCATTACCTTAAGATGAGAGCAAAGTCAGATTTGTTAATGTTATTGTTATGGAATTAAAAATGAAAGGACCATTCGATCCGAGTTTACAACATGAGGTTTTACTGAAAAAAAAGTTATTGTTCTGAATTCAAAAAACCGGAAAGAACCAATACGTTATCAAGGCAGAAATTAATTGCGATTATATTCCAACCCCCAACTCAGAGTTATGGCCTAAAAATGTAGTTTTTCGAATGGGAATCACAGTTTTGGGTATGGTTTGATTGAAACTGATTTTTTCCCTTTCTAACCTAAGTGTTTCATATTTTTTGAAAGCGCAAAGCATGTGAGTGTTTCAAATAGTGAAAAATATTCATCTTGAAATCTGACTACGCTACTGGATTCTACGTGGAGAGCTGTATAACCACTATTCTGTAAACTTTGGTATAACTTTTACTTTTTATATGAAATTAAAGATACAGCCGGGGCGTTCCCGAAATGCAAATTTTTAATTTCGCCCTGTATCTTGAAAACGAAACGGGATATGAAAGTTTTGTTTGCGAGTTTCACAAAAAAGTAGACTGAAAATTTCTATCTTCATAAATAAGCGATATATCCCGTATAAGGACAGCCTGTACCTTGTACAAGTTTGAATTCGTGATGAATTTTTCCGTTCATTATATTAGACGAATATTGTTACTTATAATGAATAAAATATATTTGTGTATTTAGACTGCAGAGTTTCTAGACAAGAAAAATCGATACTTCATTGAACTAATTCACATTTCATAATATTCTTCATCAAAAAATCATTAATTTAATGTATTATTTACTATTATATTTGAATAATTTATACATCTAACTGAAAAGAAGGGAAAATTACTCATAGATTGAAAAGAATTGTCCTGCTCAGGAATCGAGCCTGGGCTGGCTTGAGAAGTCGATCCGTTGGCTATTGAGGCTATTTGAAAACGTATGTCCATCCCACAGTTATAATACGTAATAAATAAAATGAATTCAATCCAGTTTTTCAGAACTGATACGGTAATGTTTTGTGAACACTTCCTTTCTTTACATATTTTCATATTCCTTTCTGTTTATTGTATCAGATTATGACTATAATTTGTTGATAAGAACTTCTATATTTGTACAACTATTCAACAACAATACCAATGATGTTGATTTGCAAATTGAAATTGCAATAAGGTTTTCTGCTAATCACCCTGTACGTACCCTGTCCACTAGTAGGAAGTTATGCGATCTATATTTTGATGAAAATTTTTGTTGGTACTTACGTATTTTGACCTGAAAAACACGAATTTTATAATATTATGGTGAACATATCTCTAGTTTTCGAAATAATAGATGCCAAAGTTAGAAATTTCACCTTTGTATGGCAAGTTTTAGGCAAGTATTGTATTTTCTCAGTTCACAGGACATGATTAATTATGATTTTTGTATAAGAAAAACATCATGAGTATGTAGTTTTTCCGTAATTATTCTATTATTTCACCAACTAGGCTACATAAACAACGGCCATTTTGAAAACCACCGTGCGAATCTTGAGCGAATAAAAGTGGATTCATAGCTGCCTTATAACAATACGAGTGATATTTGTTCTCTCTCTTCAATACATGTCAAAAAAAAAGATAGGTATCAGTATAAGAAGGTGGAATTTCGAACTTTGGCGTCGATTATCTCGAAAACTAGAGATATGTTCACGATAATATTATGAAATTCGTGTTTTTCAGGTCAAAATACGTACCTAAGTACCAAAAAAATTTCACCAAAATATAGATCGCATGATATAAGTACACAATTACCGGAAAATTTATTATGAAGGTTACTATACAAAAACTACCAGAATACCAGATTCTACCGTAGTCCGTAAACAATATCTAAATAAAATAAACAAATAATTCCTTACCTACACCACAGCCTACACTTTACGTGACGTAGCACATCCGGCACTCTCGATGATATTCCCCTTCTTACCCGTTCCCCTAAGGCCTAAGCAATGACGGCTAAATGAAAAATCTAGCCAGCTTCTGAGAACGTGGCAAGCTGGCAAGGCATAAGCTGTGGCATGGCAACCTGTCTATTCCAGTCATGGGCGTACTAACTGATGGCAGGGCCCTGGGTTATTGTACAATTTTGAACACTATCCATTTCATCAGATTTTTGAGTTCCTAGGTCGAATTAAGAAAATATACATCTCATAATTAATATTATAAAGAAATATTTTATTTTTCTATTCTGTAAACAAAAATTAAACGGAAATTAAAAATAATTACAAAATTCAACGACACATGATTTTTTCCTCTATTGATGTTCAATGTTCAATGTTTACCCTATTGCCGAATTCTTTGCATTTTTTTACGTAAAATCGTGGATTCTGCTGCTCAACTTGAAGCTGGCGAAACCAGATCTGATATTACACCATAATTCTGAGACTACCACTTTAACCTATTGCTTTATCTCTATATAAAAACCTAATAATACCACAATTGAAGATCATTTCAAACTTTCATTCCAGAGCGATACGCCGTTTATTTTTGCGTTTTTTAATTTCGCCGTTGCATTGGGCTGAAATAAGCATATTTAGATTTAGATTTGTCTTTTATGTTCAATGTATTTATCACAAAAACTCGCATGCTTAAAAGATCCGTATTTTTTCCTAAAACATTAAGGCTAAAATGAGAGCCTTCATTCAGCCTGGATTCAGATTTTTCATAATTCTCCTCTTTCATTTTAAGTTTTATTGGCTCGAGTGAACTTGATTGATTTCTACTAAATTCAGATTCAAAAAAAAACGAAGAGCGATAATTTGACAATAGAGTCATAACCTAACCTGTCATAAAATTAACCTTGAATTATGTTTCAATTAGACTTGAATCAGCCTTGAATTATGACCAAAGAATAATTCTAGAAATCCAAAGTGATTCTGCTAGCTCAATGTTATGCTTATTCCTCGAGTTATACCTACTAAAAGAAGCCTTCCGGGATTTGCTAAAATTAAATGACTACTATGTTCTGATAAAAAATACAAATTATAATTGTGTAGAAATATGATCCTCAATTTATAATAAACAATAACGAGAAAATAATGTTCTGTGTAAATATTTCACTGACCTCTTATGAAGCAGCTGGATACATGGCAAATTCACAGATTTCAAATTTTCTCCGGATAAAATAGAAATAGAAATAGCTTGCTCATCAATACAAAATATTATTCAAAATATCACTGTTGGCTTTACTCGTAAGTTTCAGTGTTGAAAATGTAATTTTTCCAAATTAATTTTTAATAGCAAAAAATTTATTTTTATTTTTTTATCTCAGATTCATTTCAAATCTTGTACATAGCTATAAAATGTTGTTCTGAACAACTTTTCTAAATAACGAAATTCGATATTTTGTCCAAATAAGGGGTGTTTTGGGACATGATTTTTGAATCTTTCAAATTACCCCTCAACACGAAATGACGAACGGCACTGTACAACGTCTTTTGAGGTTTCTTTTGATGCAGAAGCGAATGTACAGAGGCGTAGGAGGGCCACAAGCAATTTTTTTTTGAATCTCGAGTTCAAAGTCGGAATCCCGAGTTCAAAGTCGGAATCCCGAGTTTAAAGTCTGGATCCCGAGTTTAAAGTCGGGATCCCGAGTTTAAAGTCGGTATCACGAGTTTAAAGTCGGGATCCCAAGTTTAAAGTCGGGATACCGTGTTCAAAGTCGGAATCCTGAGTTCAAAGTCGGAATCCCGTGTTTAAAGTCGAGATCCCGAGTTTAAAGGCGGGATCTCGAGTTCAAAGTCGGGATCCCAAGTTTAAAGTCGGGATCATGAGTTTAAAGTCGGGATCCCGAGTTTAAAGTCGGTATCACGAGTTTAAACTTGGGATCCCAAGTTTAAAGTCGGGATCCCAAGTTCAAAGTCGGGATACCGTGTTCAAAGTCGGAATCCCGAGTTCAAAGTCGGAATCCCGAGTTCAAAGTCGGGATCCCGAGTTCAAAGTCGGGATCCCAAGTTTAAAGTCGGGATCCCAAGTTTAAAGTCGGGATCATGAGTTTAAAGTCGGGATCATGAGTTTAAAGTCGGGATCCCGAGTTTAAAGTCGGTATCACGAGTTTAAAGTCGGGATCCCAAGTTTAAAGTCGGGATCCCAAGTTCAAAGTCGGGATACCGTGTTCAAAGTCGGGATCCCAAGTTCAAAGGCGGGATCTCGAGTTCAAAGTCGGGATCCCAAGTTTAAAGTCGGGATCATGAGTTCAAAGTCGGGATCATGAGTTTAGAGTCGGGATCCCGAGTTTAAAGTCGGTATCACGAGTTTAAAGTCGGGATCCCAAGTTTAAAGTCGGGATCCCAAGTTCAAAGTCGGGATACCGTGTTCAAAGTCGGAATCCTGCCGTGTTTAAAGTCGGAATCCCGAGTTCAAAGTCGGGATTCCAAAAAAAATTGCTTGTGGCCCTTCTACGCCTTCGTAAATGCCCGTATCGATATTTATCAGAATTCATTAATAAAAAAATGTACCATACGATGCGTACTTTCTGGCGGTCACTGTATATTAAACATTCCTGTATCACGTGATCCCCCTGCTGCAGAACCAGCATCTCGAGCTGGACCTTCTGGCTGAGCGCGTCTCCGAGACGTCCAAGCGCGCCGACGGCCATAACCGACGCTCCATCATCTCCGACGGCGACGCCACCGCCGCCGAGTGGGCGGCGCTGGAGTCGGGCCTGGGCGGGCGTCGCGACGCCCTCTCAGAAGCGGCGCGCGCCTGGGAGGCGCTCGACGCCCGCCGCGGCGAGTTCGAGGGCGTGCTGATGGGCGTGGAGGGGCGCGCCCACCAGGTGGACACGGCGGCGAGGAGTTTGGAGCATGCGCGGGCGACTAAAGTGGCTGTTGAGGTGGGTTTTTTTGTAAACGGTTTTAAAGGCCGTTTCAAAACAGTTTATTATACCTTTACGTTATGATTTTATGAGCCGAAAAAATGCATTGTTTCATAACGTCACGTCACAGATTAGAAAATATTACAGATGAGACAGCCGGACAGAGCGGATGAAATTAGAAAGATATGACGAAAGCGCAAAATTCAAAGGTCCAGTCATAGATATGAGCAGGCGCTAAAATATTGATCGAGTTCTGTTAACATCGTTATCATTTTGTTGGTTATGTTGCAAATGTTTTCGTTTTACACGATTCACGATCCAGTATTGCGGATTGGTTTACGTTCTTATCACAATGCATAATATATTTCCCATAAACTATAATTCAAAAGGAAAGTAATTAAGGTTTTTGGGATTATCACAGCACAGGTTAAACAACTTGTGATCATAAGTATATACCTTCATTATCTGGAATGTGAATCAGGTACAATAATATGTGCTTTTTTTCAATTGACTTGGCCGTTACTTGATGAAAATCCATAGTTATTGTAAACAAACGAAAAACGATTAGATTTTCACGATAAATATATTTATATATATTTCTCACAACATGTTTCGCTAACACTGTAGCTTCATCAGGTATAAGTACACCTGATGAAGCTACAGTGTTAGCGAAACATGTTGTGAGAAATATATTTAAAATATATTTATCGTGAAAATCTTATCGTTTTTCGTTTGTTTACAATAGTAATATGTGCATTGGCAATCACTACTGTGTATATAGAGTTACTGTAACTAGATATCAATTGTTGAGTTCTGAAATTCCCAACCAGTTCTGTCCATTACTGTAGAACGTTCTGAAATTTACGAAATTGCTGACTTTCATCAGTAAATTCAGTAATATCGGAACCCGACTAATATCGATAATTCAGTTCTCTATTAACATCCGTATTCTATGATGGTTTCGTGTTCAAGTGACAGTGACAGATCATTCATAATTGTGGTTTTGGCTTGAAATATAAATGTTGTTCGATTATTCAACCATGATATTGATTGAACAAATCACACAAAATCAAAATGACTGTGAAATTGTGAAAATTAATATTCATCATGCAGAATCAGCAGACGTGGCGCCATCCATATGAAGTCGTGGAAGTATTGCTGGTGTTTGAAACTATGATTGAAATTCAACAAAATCAAGTAGGCAGAAGTCTACATATATTTCTAGTGCCTTTTAATGGGACTCGTTCCACCATATCTATATCCACCTTGGTATTAAGTATCAGCATGGCGAAGGAGCCTATACTACATTTTTGGGAAGAAAGACAAATTTGATCGCACGAGAATTATAGAAATACGTATTAGATGAATTTTTACAAACGCAAATTTTTAATTATAATCCCATAGAAAATGAACGAAGTGCAACGAAATAGGAATTTTTTTCACTAAATCAATATCTCATAGATAGTTTTATTTCTCCAAAAATCTTAGCATTTAAAAAAACTAGCACTTTTTCGGCTCATCGTGAGAATTCCATCAAACTCTCGATATTTTATACCTCTGAAACTACGTACTTTTTGTTACAGGAACTGCAATCTGAAGCCGAATCATTGAGAGCGAATCAGAAGGAAGTGAACAGATTATCTGGCACAGTGTTGATGTTCCTCAGGGAATGCTCCGAGACATCAGCAAATGCATTAGCAGAAAAATTGGAGAAACTCAACCAGACGTACGAAAGGTGAGCGATAATATAGATTTCGATTAATTTTATTGGGATGAAAGCTTTGGAGAATCAGAAATGAGTCGTGAGTTGCTGATGGGTGACGAAATCAAGATAGAACAGTAGAGCAAAAAAAGTTCGTCAGAATTTGGTGAAGGCATGTTTTATTCACAGCATTCATTGAATACAATTCTAGTATTTCAAATTCGAAAATTACTGGTAGAATATCTGATAATATTGCGTAATATATTATTTATCTTTGAATATACACTATTGCTAGATAATTTCCAGTGAATATCTTCAAAACGGAAAGTTCTCATGTATGGAATTTTGCATAATTTGTGGAACAGAAAATGATTCGCATGAATCAGAAAACAATCCTAATATGACACGTTTTGAATTCTTGACACATGCGATTTTGTAGTTATTGATGTGTATATATCAGGTTCAACTAGAGATACCCAACTTTTTTTCGAGGTTAGATATTATTTTCTTATTTTTACAAATATTCGCTCTTGTATCAGTATGTAAGAATTCGAAAATACATACAAATCTGCAAGAATATACCATTGAAAAATATAGAGTTGAGAGTATATATGGTTAAACCAAAAGTATATTAGATGCATTAGATGCATTATACGGAAATTCGATAATTTTTTTTTCAATTTTCAATAATTTTTTGTTCCATAAATAATGCATAATCCCATCTATGGATTTTTTTCATCTGGGGATCTAAGGAATTCTATATTTTTTCCACGAAATTAAAAAAATATTTCTGGTAACTGATATTTCAATATGATTTCGTTCATCCCACTGAAATCAATCATCAAAAGATGGTGAAAAATATAATCCCCGAACTGTCTTGCGAGAAATTTTAAAGGTCGATGACATTAAAATGAATGAAAAAAAATGGTAATGAAAATAATTCATCTTGATTATTCGTGAGAATAAATGGTATAAAATTAATTCACGTGATCTCCTAAACTGTATGAAGAACATGCAACAGTTATTTGTTTGATTAGGACAAAACATTTTTTCAGTGCCAATAAGTTGAATGCCAATATTTGTTCTAGTTGTTTCATGTCATATTATATATTCCTTTCTTCCCAAGAGATCACTAAACGGTTCATTGACCTACTTGACTTACAAGACCCCCTCCCAACCCCGAAAGAAAAAATTCTGGGTGTATCAGTGCATATTATTTTTGTTTTATCTGTTACGTGTGACTGGAATTTTGCCAAGAGCTACAATATTTTGCCTGCTTTGCCTCTAAGATTTATACACCCGTCTACTCTCAAAAATATATTTTTAGTTCAGTGGTCCATTTTATAAATATCAATGATGGTTGAACATTCTTTCTTGTAATATATATCACTGCAGCATGAATAAGTTCATCGAATAGACAGTCAAAAGAGATGGAGGTTATTTCCATATATTTATGGGTTCTGAATGGATATTTTTCGAATATGTAGGTACTTGAACACTATAACATGATCAGGAACAGTGGAAAAATCGCGAATAAAAATGTGTGTTCAAGTAAAATGTAAATCAACCAGTCTCCTGTTTCAACTCCATCGTATCAGTGATGGAAAAAATAATGTGGTATATTGAATTTGACTTCTATCTGCTTGAAATCATCATTATGCATGTATTATGTTGTGTGTGTTTTATTTATTGCTCAACCAAATTTCAAGATCAAACCAGACCAGTATTTCACATATCTGCGTTAAAAATAGATGCTATAATACAATTACATCATCGGAGAAAATGAAGGCGGTCTCAATTCGATCATTGACCAGTTTAGAATATTTTACCTCCTGATGTAATTTCTGTTTTGATATACTATTCGTTTCTTCTCATGTGGAATGCGGGATATTGGGAGAATGCAGTCAAAAAATCATGCACATATTTAGGGAGGTTATTTTTGAGTCAATTTGGTGAAAATAAAGTACATGAACATATTATGAACTTTTGAACTACATGGTGCTACAGTTCTAATGATAACTTTGGTTTGACCAGCAGTATGCATCTTCTATGAATCTATGCATTACAAGATGCATTTTCTGCTGTACAACACATTCTTTCTCATCTTTGTCAGTTGAATTTTGCGGGATTTGCATGGATCCATATTATCGAAGAGGAAGATACGTCACTTCTTTTCCTTAATTGAAAAACATTACTTTCCGACCAAATCTGTTCTGATTTTTTCGTTTGACGTAGGTACGGTTTTCGCATGAAAAAATAATATTCATTAATTTGCATCTTGCTAGACCCCTTACGAGAACAAATATAATCATATAAAGTTTTTAACTCAAAATGGACTTGAATATCAGCATAACATAAAAAAATACCTCGTATAGTGTTCTCCAAACAGTTCATTAGTTTTTTTTTAATTTTTGAAATTAGATAAACAAAGTTATTACTGCTGGCATATATACAAGTAGATAGGCTATACGGATTCTAGCTCAAAGTCCCATTTATCGCGCTAATGGTTTCTGGTTGGTTTTTAGTTGGTTTTATTTGGTTTCTAGTTGGTTTTTAGTTGGTTTTATTTGTTTTTAGTTAATTTTAGTTGGTTTTGAAAACCAACTAGTGGTTTTTTAGTTGTTTTTAGTTGATTTCTAGTTGTTTTCAGTAGTTTTTTTAGTTGTTTTCCAGTTTGTTTTCATAACCAACTGAAATTAACTTAAAACAAATAAAACCAACTAAAAACCAACTAGAAACCAAATAAAACTCACTCAAAAATGTTCAATTTTGAATCAAATGAACCTCCATAAGAAAAAACATGGGATTTTGAGCTAGAACCCGTATAGCCTATCTATTTATACAGGCTGTCCATTCTTCTGATGTTACTATGCGTATTTTCATGCGGACAAATGAACTGAAAATAAATATGGAATATCTTACAACAGTTTTGAAAATATCGCAAAAAAAAACTTGAACTTCTGAGTTTCGTTTTTGGAATCAAAAACTTTTTTACGGAGAATTCGAATGTGGCATCGATTTTTAATTAGTTTTAAACATGGCGTAGAAATAGCTGTCAACTTTATTTTTTTCTTATGATCGCAATTTTAGATATCTTGGTAAAAATTTACTAGTACCTATTATTATTTTTTTGCGATATTCTCAATCCTTTGAGATATTCCGATTTTTTTTTCAAATTATTATTCAGAACGAAAATGCGCAATTTTGGCCTATTGGCATACGCAAAATGGAAAGCCTGTATGTGAAAGCAGAAAATAAATCATTTCTATTTATTTCAAAAAAGAAAAGCATTGCTCAAATGATCGATAAAATAAAGTGTTTCATCAGAAAAAAATGACTTGTAAAAATTTCACCTCTGGAATAATTTCGCATATTCAACAAAAAAATCCGGCAATTCGTGACAACTTCCCAAACAACCCCACGGTGGGGCGCGAAACCCCCCGCACATTATTCCGCGCCCACCCTGTACGCGCCAGCCGGCGCCCGTGCGCATCGCCGTCGCGGCGCCGTAACCTCGCCTCGACGCCGACGTCGCGACGGCAAATCTGAACTGCATTTCGACCACGCTGGATGGCTGGATAGCGAACAGGGGCGAACCACCACCTGGCACCGACATTATTTACACTCCCTCGACAGTACGAAGTACCCGCAAACGGTGGTGAAACAGTGCCTTCGATTTGATTTTCCACGGTGCGAAAGATCGATCGGAAAGTCGGAAAGTTTCGAGTGTGCGACAGTGAGCCGATAAAATAAGGTGAATCGTTGGAAATGTGATCCGGGAAAATGCAGAAATTGCATATATAGCGAGAATGTCGGTTTCAATATTGAAGGTTTATTATGCATTTTACGGGGTATTCCTCTTTGGTCGACGATTGAACGGAGTATGGGGGTGGATGAGGTCATCTCCCAATCGAATCAGCCTTGTACAGGGTGTCCACGACAACAGCTTTCTATCGCATTCTACGGAGCGTCAAAATATGTGGTTGATTTGTTGAAACGTTTTCGCGATACTGTCGGAACGCGTATCACAAATTCCTTACATTTTCGAATTGAATTTGATGCGAAAAATATCTGGAATAGCTAGATTTTGCCGCATTGTCTTTTCCTATTCGTGAGTTTTCAAAAATATTGGAATTCATTACATCAATTCTGCTGGATATTCTTTCTCAAAAGCAGGGAAATCATAGAATTTATTCACACAAGTGATATATAAGGTTATATTATTTATGTTTCACATTTTCAATCAGGAATTTTCATGCAGGGTGTACAGTGTATTTCGAGGTGTTAGTAAATAATTCAACAGGGACACACCACTTTTTTAATTATATCTCAATTTTCTCATTACTCTTAATAACATGTTGAAACGTAGTGTTCTATTCAACTATTCATGCGTTCAGATTAAGATGAAAGCTTCATATAACTGAAAAATAAAAGTCATAATGTTATTTCAGGCGCCATCCTTGAATTAATTCCTTTTTCATTGATCGTGGTTTGGATCATGTATTATTGATTTTTTCAATTGACTTGGCCGTTACTTGATGAAAATCCATAGTTATTGTAAACAAACGAAAAGCGATAAGATTTTCACGATAAATATATTTATATATATTTTTCACAACATGTTTCGCTAACACTGTAGCTTCATCAGGTATAAGTAGAGTGTACTTATACCTGATGAAGCTACAGTGAAAATCTTATCGTTTTTTGTTTGTTTAAAATATATTATTGAAATATGAATGAATCTTCATTATCCAAAATTTTCATTATATCGGAACTCATGCATAAAGGTGTCAAAATCCTTGAGGAAACATAAACACATCAGCTAATGATTAACGAAAAAGTGGTGAACATAAATACGCTCCACAGATATTTCCTCTCGAGACGTATTTGGGTTACTTAAAGGTCATTATTTCAAACAGGATGGACACAAATGTTAAAAAATTAACGCAATTAAAAATTTCAACGTAGGGAAGTTTTATCATAGCTTTTTCCAAAGGTATATGTTCATAAATGTATGTCACTAAGTGTACTATGGTTCCTATCGGGAAAGATTAAGATTGCCGGAAATCCTGACGAATGAAATTTTGTGATTTGTTGATTTTTCAGAATCACAAGCACATAAACATTTATGTTATTACAACTTTTGAGGTTACGGAAAATATTTCTTCTTATGTCGTACACCTAATCAAAGTTTACATTGACCTAATGAACTCTTCTATTAGTATAACATTATTTCGATAACTTGGAAAATATCCTTTTTCATCACCTCTGCTCGTTTGACAGTCGACTCAGGGTAATACTTTGTAGACAGTAAAATATTCCTTATGGGCTGAAAATTACCTACACACAACTTTTCCATAATCAGTCAAAGTGAATGAATCTATATTTCACCTTTTGGACTTTGAAATCAGTATGTTATATATTTCAGAGATAATAAATCAGCACCTACGGTTGAAATCTGTGACTGACATTCAAACTATTAATTAGTACGAGACTAAATTTGTTCACCAATGTATCAGTACAAAATCAAAAGAAATGAACTGAACTATTTCTTTTTGAAGTTGTCAAGACAACTTGCAATCATCTCTAGAGGAATAAAACATATTGAGCATTTACTAAATAAGTTTCAGAACTCAGCACATGAACTAACGAAGTATTTTAGTATTCTATTTATCACATTCGCACAGATCGAGATTAACCAGTAGGTACTAACTTCTGAATTAATTGCCTACAATACATATGATTTATGAAAGTCAAGAATAGATGCATATATAAAGAATCTACATAAATATTCCACGAATTCAATATTATTTTATTACAAATATTTATTTATAGCATACCCATATAATCTACCACGAACAACATAATATAATCTGAATCACATATGTGAATAAGAATACCAAGGAAATGATCTCATTCGTTTTCCATTTGTCCAGATTTATCATTCAGCAGCAGGTCATGAAAAAACATAATACTACACGACGTGACATTTCTAGGATACCTCGCATCTCTTTTCCCCTCAGAGTCTGACTCAAATTCGCCGTTAAAATAAAATATGCGTTCTGGTGGCCCTGCACGGTATATTTTGGCAGCAACCGTGTTGCCCAGACTAAAAATAGCCCAACCGAATTTCACTCCGCAATGAAAATTCACACATAGTAGCATCGTACCGAAAAACACAGGCCACGTTGTTTATCCAACCATTATTCTGTTTTCCAGGCTCTTGAAAAACCTGAAGGAAAAACACGACAACATCGTCAAGGAACTGCAAGACATTGAGCAAGCCTTGTCGGACACCGCTCAAAGAAGATCCGACCTGCTCACCCTCAAACAAAAAGTGATAAGCTTCTACGTTTTTGACGAAAACCTCCAAAAAACAGAAGAACACCTGAGGAACCTCCAAGGCGAAGTCACCAGCGCCACCCACGAGGTCAAAACCTTGTCTTCGACCCTCACCACCAAGTACACCACCTCCCAAGCCGCCCTTCCCTCTGACATTGCTCAGGAGCTGAACCACCTGGAGCTTCTGACCGAGGCGATAGCTGCAGCGATGGAGGAGAAAGACAGGGAGTTCAAGAAGGCCAGGACCACCAGGACAGACTTCCAGCAGGACGTGGCGGAGCTGCGAGTTTGGCTGAAAGACGCCGAGCTGAAGGTGCAAGACCGCTCGCTGGAACCGCAGCTGCTGCACGAGCACCTGCAGCAGATCCAGGCTGAGATGGCAGGAAATGCAGACAGGCTGGACAGGCTGACGCGCAATGGCAAAGTCATCGTCGAGAAGACGATGGACGAGGAGGAGAAGGTGACGGTCCAGTCGACCATTGACAACTTGAGGGAGCAGCTGGGGCTGGTTAGGTCTTGGCTGGAAGAGAAGAGGCAGCAAGTTGGGGAGATCCTGGACGCTTGGGCGAGGTTCCTGGGCTTGTACCAAGCCATATTGGGGTGGGTGCAGGAGAAGAGGGAGTTCCTCAAGGAGCCGTTGAGGCTGAGTACCTTACAGGAGGCCAAGTTGAAGTTACATGAGTATTCAGTGAGTAAAGTTGTTGGAAGAAAGTCTCCCATGAACGGCATCTGAATTTTATTTTCATAGTGATTTACAGTGGCTTGATTTGATGGTTTTGAATCGTCCAATTGAGATATTGATAGTTTTTCAGTGATCAAGTGCAATTTTGAATACTGAAATTTCGTTGAATAACATGATGTTTGATTTTCTTTGTTATTATTCAATTCATCTTATGTTGTTTTCAATACCGACAAAAAAGCTGATGATGATCATTTTTGATAATTATAATTGGAATATCGCATTGCAAACTCTTGAACCTCTAGATGGTTTCTCTTGTTTAGAATGCCGTCAAGAGCTGCAAGACAGCTACCAAGAACTTGAGCGATATGGCTAAGGAACTAGAACACATCGGAAGTGTCACAAGTGTAGGTGACCTTCCTCATAAGATGGAAGAAGCAGAAGACATGAAGACCGAAGTTGAAGCTATCATTTTAGAAAGAGTAAGAACATATTCCAGCATCCAATATTTATCACGTTTATTATAATTTTCAACATTTCAGAACGCATTGTTGCAAGAAACATCCGAAGAATGGGAACAATGCGAGAGGAAAATCAAAGATGTGAGGAGCTGGATTGAAAAGACGAAGACAGCTCTGGAATCGCAACAGAACAAGAAGAAACCACTGAGGGACCAGCACGGTTTGAGAGAAAAGATGCTCGCCGATATCCAAATCCAAAAGACGAAGATCTCATTGTCTGTTGAAAAACTGCAGGTATATATCAAATAGATATGTTGAACTTGTAGTAACAATTTTATAACTCTGCAACAAGATATCTATTCACCATCTTTTAACGTCAGATATTTAATCAAAATGATCAACCAACCAACTGGGATGGTGGCCGAGTGCTCTGAGGCGCTGGTTATTGGAAATTTCATTTATTTCTGTAGCATCGTTTATCGGGAGGAGATAGGTGACCAACCGAACATTTTTGGTACCTAGATTTCAATCCTTCGGACTCTCAACGATAACCAGCCGAGTAGTGCTTCGGATGACACAAAAGCTAAGGTCCCCGTCTCCCTTACTGATACAAGTCTCAATGAGACTTCGAGGGTTGCTTTGCAACTAAGTTGACGGTCAAAAACACTTTTTTTCAATATCAATTCACGAAGTTGTCTGATCTGATATTTATTAATAAAATCAAGAATGAACTTTTTGCATATAACCTGAATGTAATTATAACACTGTCACTGGCGGTAGCGAATGATTTCTGAAAATATAAATAACTATAACTCGTAACACAAGGTGAAATGGTCCGAATATCTTTCGTCGCTGAAAGCATTCAACAATATTCAAAGCATCTTCCTCATCGTCGGTTATAGAAGACGTTTGCTGAAATTAATGCAAAAAAATCAAATTGAGATAAGTACGCTCAATTGTTGACAGAAGAACTGTCAAAATCTATCATTTCCTCATCATTTTTCAGAAAGTTAGCTCAAAATGATACCCCTTTCACTCGATAAAGTTTTGATTTCGAAGTTACATAATTTCACAAGTTGCGACTTCTAGTTAAATTTCAAAAGAGTTTCATAAGACCCACCCTGAGACTGTAGAACACTTTACAGAACTTGAGGATCTTGAAGAACGCAAAAAACTAAACTCTGATCCTGAGTCAAGCAACAGCTCAAATGAACCATTATTTCAGAATAATCATCAACAGAATAATAATAATAAGAGTGATGATAAAGTTTATTCATTATAAATAATATTAATTTTCTATAATATAGAAGTTGGCTACATATGAGCAAAAAAATTTAAATTCCTGAAAGAACTCTAACGACGATTCGTTTTTGCATGTCTGAAAACTGAAGTTATTGAACATGCAGAAACGAACCGTCATTAGGAATTTTCAGAAATTTGGCAACAAAGTTTTTCATAAACAATGTCATGAATAAATGGAAAAATTCCTCTTGAAGTCAAACTTGTAGTAAGATAATAGCTTTGTTCTGGTTTTCCTCAGAATCGTTCTGTAACTGTAATAGAACCATTCTGATCATGCGCATTTTCTTCAAGTGAACCATTTCAAGACAATGCGCATGATTAGTATCGTTTCAGAATGGTTCTGAGAAAAAAAAAAAAAAAAAAAAAAAAAAAACTGAAACTTGATGTGTCATCTCTGCGAGTACCACCATCAAACTTTCCTCCCACAGCTGCACTTCCGCTCCGGCATCGAGAGCGACACCGAGGTGACCCAGCCGGCGTCTGAGGTCCTCCAGGACCTGGGGGACGTCGAGGCGACCGTGAGGGCGTCCGCGGCGCATCTGGAGGCGGCCATCGCGCAGGTCGATCAGTACCAGCTGGAGGTGCAGCAGCTGCGCCAGCAGGTCGTGCAGGTGGAGCAGCAGCTGCGCGCAGCCGGCGCGCCTGCGCACGCCGACAGGGGGCAGGCCGGCAGAGAGCAACAGGTAGGGGGCGTGGCGTGTGTGCCGTTTGTCGATTGTCTAACCGTTTGGAGGGTGCGCCGACGGGGGTCTGGTGTGTGGTGTTTTCGGGTAGGATCGGGGGTTGTTTTTTTTTTTCGTTAGTTTTCTCCGTCAAGACCTGAACCATTGGTCAACACATACTTTTACATTTCAACTGATTTCAAGAAATTATATAATTATCGAATATTTTTATATATATATTTTATATGTCATAGAATACTGCGAATCCTCTTATATAATTTCAATATTCTGCCGGGATTAATCATTTTTTGACTATTGTTGATGGGTAATAGTTTGTTATATTCGGAAAAGTACATCGAGTTGACAAGTTCAGCCAGCGTTGAGAGAGAGGAAATATGTCTGCCATATTGTTGTCTTTGTCATCAAGATTGCAACTTGAAATAATGAAAATGCTATGATTGGGACTGAAGAAGAAGAAGAGTTATATAACCTGTGTATAATTGGTTTGTTTTTCTTGTAGTTTTTTCGTTATTCCGATTATTTTGAATATTTGTTGAGCATTGTAAGCTTAAAATAATTGTTGAATAATTCCAAACACATTATAATTGTGATATTAGTCTTCTTCTCTTTTTTTACGTCCCAATCATAACATTTTCATCATTTAAAATTGCAATCTTGATGACAAAGATGACACTAGGGCAGACATATTTTTTTTCTCTCAAAGCTGGCTGAACTTGTTAATTTAAAGCGGAAAACTTGGTGTTTTGTTTTATCTAATGAGTTTTACATCGAATCATGATAACTCATTGAGTAATTCATCTTTTTTGAAATCTACATTCAATCTAATGGATGTCAAGAGAAAGAAAAGTACGCTTTATACTTGGAATTTCTCCGGAAAAAATATAGTTATTTTTTTCAAAATAGAACTAAACAAAGATTTCTTTCGTCCAGACGTTCTAATTTTGTATATATATCTAGAGAACAATATTCAATGTCAATTTCAAACGAATTAATATTATCGGAATCATTGAAAAAAGTCGTTTCCAACATTGAATACTTATGAATCTAAAACAATACATTTTCGAATGAAAATAGTTGGAATTTCAATAGAAATCGAGTAAAATATTTCAGGTATAGGACATATTACATAGTTTGACGCAAAAAATCGTGCATATTTTTTGGGAAGAATGATTTATGAATAGAAAGGTACTTTGTTTTCTGCAAATTTATTTCTTCACCCACACCAGATCTTCTTTTACAAACCCATTATCCGATTAACTATCGTTGTTTAGAATAGATGGGAGTGGCATGGACTGTTGTGCCGTTTTGGTAGCGCAGTTCCAAAATTATCTGAAAATATCAAAAGCTACTCTACCTAATTACTTATATTTCGAGAACTCATAATCAGCTCTGAGAATACTCTACAAACAAACAATTTTTCTTAGTGTATATATTCAAATATATAAATATGTATACTCTTCTGATGAATATGTTGTTTCAATGAAGAACAGGTAAGCTTCATTCTTCACTATTGACGATAATCCACATACATCAATGTGAATTCATATCATCTTAACCGAAAATCATAATCTTCCTTTCACATTATTCCAGTAGATGTTACTTATCTGTAGTTTGATGATTTTACTATTTGGGCGGTAGAATAAAAAAAATCATGCCACTTCCATCATTCACTGATGCGCACTGCAGCTGTAGTGAAGCAGAAATTAGTAAAAAATCAGAAAAAGAAAAACAGTCAACGAATTCTGATATGTCACCGAAACCGACAAAATTCATTCGAATTTCGAATAATCACAAAGTTATATTGACCTTCGCAATTTTCGAGTGGTGGCAATTCAGTTTTTCGAAAGTTAACATTGGAAAACTGATTCATTAGTGTATGATTTACTGTGGCAATATGAAATTAATAGTGATGAGCAACGCCAATATCTACAACTGTGAAAGACAAATCAATTGTTGATTTTGGCTGGCAAGAAAAAACGGTCACATTCTCATGTACAATTTTCGAAAAATGATAATTAGCCACCACCGACGAAAAAGGTCAATTGGAAACATTTTGATGATATTCTTTGGGAGCTGCAAGAGGACGTGATTGACGTGGCTGATAATGTACGTTCATCAAGGTGTTTCCATTCTGCCCCCTCCCTTCCTGGCAGCCTGGATGAGAAAATTATCGAGTGCAAAGCATTTAGAAATGATGAAATGGTGAATATGGTACTCCAAAAAAATTTTGTTTTTTTTTATAATGTATCAATGAGATGTTAGCACTTCATTGTTTATGGACATCAATTACCATACTGATCATTTCATCTTTCTAAAAACTTCTTGTTCGCTAATTTTCTCTTCTAGCGGGGATTGTGTTTGTTTTTGGTTTCGGGCTCTCTACTGATTTACTATTTGCTTCATTCACTGCTTTTACGCTTCTTTACCCCTCCCCCACTACCACATTTTTGCTTGCTTAGCCATATATTCTGCCTGTGTTCACCACATATATCACTTGGTTTGTGTTCACTCTCTATCTCATTCACTTAAACACATTATTACACTTTAGTAGTAGGGTGATCAAAATATAACTTTTCTAGATTCATCTGGATAAGGTTTTCTAAAATGGTAATTTCGAAAAATTAAGTAGAACAAATTATTTGTTTTATCAACGAGGCTTCACATATTCAGATAATGAAGATTCTGGTCCAGAATGAGATCAGACTCAAAGTGGACATCTAGGTCGGAACGTAAAAAAAATTAGAAGCGGTGCTCAGTCATGTATTTGGTAAGTAGAGAAAACTAGACTCTGTTAAGATTAAAGAATCGCAGAGCTTAGTTTTCTCATCAGTATCGCACACATTGCATTTTGCTTCTATTTCGAAAATACGTTCTCTCCTAGATATCCTCAGTCCAAACCCATCCAGAGAAGTTATTGATTAGTAGATCAATACATGAGATTTCGGTCCAGAACCTCCATCGCTGATATAATGACGCTGAAATCTAGACACCACTCCAAGAAGTCGATATTATAATTTGTTTATGATCACCCTTAATATGCATCCACCAAACACCACACTGTATCATGCTTACAGTTCGTTCAATTTTGGGTGAGCCAGGAAGCGAACACAATCGGTTTTATGTTTGCCCATTGTTTGATTATTTCTCACGAAGCGTTTTGTTCTTTTCGTACGTTTTGCTGCACTCCTTCCACCTCGTCCCTCGTGCAGGTGTTCAAGGATCGCCTCCGTGTCTTGCAAGGCAAACTGGCATCGCGCAATGAGCGGATGAAACTCATCTCGCAACGGGGCGCGCCAGACCCAGATCCCCTTGGCACCTAGCACCTCCCACCACCCCCGAAACTTTCCCACCCGATTATGACACACCCACCACCACATGAACACCTATGTGAAACGCGTTACAGCCACTAAATCACGCGTCTATCCCTTATTGTTATGCGCGTTTACTGATTCATTGCATTGTTACTGCGGAACAGGAGGCAATCAGGCAGAAGATCTCGTCTATCAGCTCCATCATCAAACAGCTGGACCCGTATTCCGTTCAACCCGAACCCGAACACGCTCTCCTCGGGATTTCCTACGCAGACATCGCCGCTGGTAGATCGAAATCCCAGGAACGAAGAAGCGCTTCGCCTGCCTGCCAAAAATACGAGACGAATGTGGAGAGAGCGAATGTAGTGCTTCACCCTGAGACAAAACCGACCCAACCTGCGGTGGCGGTACCCTTGATTCTCGAACCCGCGACAGAAACTCATGAGATGGAGGAACCGGTACCACCTCGAAGGACCAAATCTCCTAGGCGCAGTAGATCACCTCGCAGGCGGCATCAGAAACATGCAGCTCAACAATACGAACTGTCGATAGCTGTGCTGCAACCCTGTGAGGAAAATGTTACGCTAGAAGCCAGAGAGAGGTCGCCCAGTCCTAACGCTCCACCATCACAAGACATGTTGGGTGTGAAACCGAGGACCCGAGGCAGGTCACCAAGCCCCATGTGGCTCCCAGGGCAAACATCCTATGCTGAAATTTTGATGGGCCAGCGAAGAGACTCTTCAGAAAGAGAAATACCCACACCGGTCACCACGAGCGATAAGCCTAACCAAGTGGTTGAGCGAGAGGTAGAGGTGCTGGAAACTCCAGTTAGCTACGGTCCCAACGAGGCGGTGGAGACGAAGGATCATCAGGTCGAATACAGTGCACCAGAACAAACGGGTTATGATCCACCATCGCAATCTTCCAACTGGGACCAGTACACCCCGGCAGTACACCAGTATGCTGCGGGGGGTTCCCAGAACTACTACCCGCCAAATGTAACCCATCATATTCATCCGAATGTCATAGCATACAACCAACAATTGCCTGATATGGTGAACTTCATAGCCTCGGGTCAGCAGCTCATGAGTTCCGGTTTGGGTACATACCAAAGTCCGCCAATTGCTACGCAAGAATACCACGTGATCGATGATTCAAGTCCAGTCGAGACAGTTATCGAGCAAGAACTTCCGGTGGTAGCAGAAATGGTTCAAGAGCCACCAACACAAACGATCCCCTCTGATGTTGCTGGCCCGCATTTCTCCTACGCCCGCATTTTGTCTCAGGGTCTGAGCCCGAAGTCTCTTCAGCCATCCAGTTCAGTGACAGTGCAAACTACGACAATTCGAGATGCTCCCAGACTGAAATCTCCAGTGCGTGGAAGTGCCACGCATAGGGAAGAAACGGAGTCTCAACCGAAGGAGTACGAAACGCGCATGCGCAAAGATAAGGTGGATGTTATCCCCGATGTTGTGCCGAAACAACATAAAAAGTCAAGAAAAGATGAACGAAACCCCCGCAACGAATATGGAAAGGGTCGATTGGCCGGTAACCGTGGAGAGCCTAGTCAACTAGGAGGTTATGAGGCGAATGGAACTATCCAAGTCCCAGTTATAGAAAGAGATAGCTTCCCGATTACGGATACATTAGTTGATAAAAAATATAAGTCTAAGAAACCAGAGCATTTAGAAAATGAGTCACATGTAAAACAAATAACTGTTGTTAAAACGACAACGGAGACTAAGATTAATCCTACCGTAAATGATGGAAAATCACCGTGCAAAGTGATCATCAGTGAAACAAGAACTGAAACTATAGAAAAGTTACCGAAGTATACTCCAGACCAATCCAGGGTCGAACTAAAAGATTCCGAGAAATCACACGCTCTGGATAGCTCAGAAGTGATCACGAAAGACAAGAAGAAGAAAAAGAAGAAGAATGGAAAACATCCTAAAGAAGACGCTGCTAAGCCAGCTTTTATAATAGAAGAAGTAATAAGACGTATTCCCGATAAAGAGGAAACAAATCGAACTGAGATAAAAGTAGAAAGTCGTCCCAAGAAAAATAAGAAATCCAGAATTATCCATGACCAAGAGCAAACCGCCAATCTTATAGAGAATGAAAAAGTCGAAGCCACGAGGGCGCAAGCTGAGATGACCGAAATCATTGAAACCAAAACTGTAATCGATGATTGCGATGAACTTTCCGAGACTACTCAAGAAATGCAGGATACTGCAGTTGTCCCAGGCCACCTGGAGTCTGAAAAAGTTGCATCTGACGTATCTATTAGAATCACTGGGCCAATCTCAGTGGATCATCAACATAGCGTGAACGTTACAGATATGACGAATAAATCTAAAAAGAAGAATAAAAAACCTTCTGAAAATCAGGCAAATGAAGAACTAGGGGTGAACAGAGAAACGGTGCATGAATTTGAAATTAATCATTCACCAGTACCACAGGAAAATAACATACCTACTCAAGAACCATCAGAGCCTCCGAAGAAGCCGAAGAAGAAGAAATCCAAAAATAAGCAACTCATTATGTCTGAACAAAGCCTAACAGAAACTATTTCTTCGGAAGAAACTGTTCATGAAACTGGTACTACTAATAATGAAACTATATCTCCTCCTTCCGAAGATATAGAATCCTCGCTACAAATGGAAATTCCAGAAGCTCCCAAGAAACCTAAGAAGAAGAAATCAAAACATAAGGCACAAAAAGAAGAGGAGTCACATGAATCGATATCTAGTGAACCTATCGAAGATCGGAATATATCTCCTCAGGACGGTGAAATTAGTCGAATCGTTGAATCTGCTTCTGTTTCTTCAACTAAATCATTCATCGAATCAGAAGTACGGGAATTGTCTTCAGCAAATACTATTCCAGAACCACAACAGCGAGAGGATGAGAGTAGGAGTGATGAAACACTACTTGACTCAAAAGTTTCACAATCTCCTACACAAGGTGAACCAACAGTGGCTCCCAAGAAATCTAAGAAGAAGAAACATAAGAATAAGCCACAAAAAGACGAAGCAGAAGTAGAAGCTGTGTCTTCTGGAACTGCCGTTGCCCGAAAGATGTCTCATCAAAACGAAAATATGCAAATCGAGAAAAATACTCCTCTTTCCACAACTGAATCTTTCATCGATACCGAGGTGAATCAATTGTCTGGGGTAAATGCTGTTTTGAAAGAACTACAACCAATAGTTGAAAAACAAACATCTCTAGAAATCATCTCTACTTTTGACAATTCCGTAGAGCATATTAACCAAGAAAACATCCAGATTACTTTTATATCCAATGTGCGTGATTCTCTTATATCTGAAACAAGTGAGACTCAAATAAATCCTCTGAATAAAATCACATATGCATCAATTCCACAATCTCTTTCTCAAGATGAAACTTCAAAAGCTTCCAAGAAATCTGTGGAGAAGGAATCCAAGAATGGGTCAGGAAAAGATGAAACATTCCTGGAATCTGTATCCTCTGAACCTACCAACGCCCAAAATATAGAAAATAAATCCAACCAAATTAATGATAATTCACTTATTTCATCCACTGAATCATCAACCGAAATAGAAGTCCAACAATTATCTGCGGCCAATACTGTTCCAGAACTTTCACAACCAATAGTTGATAAACAAATATCTTCCGATACTCCACCGATATGTGAAAATCCCACAGAACCAGTTAAAAATACTGCAGAAAAAATTGTGCACGAATCTGTTTCACCGCTTGAACTTCCAGAAGTCCCAAAGAAATCTAAGAAAAAGAAACCTAAGAATAAGCTTCCAAGAGACGAAACAGAAGTGAAGTCTCTTCTTCCTGAAACCACAGATGCTCGAAAGATGCCTCTTCAAACCGACGATATCCAAATCACTAAACACGCTGTTGTTCCATCAACTAAATCTTTCATCGATACAGAGATATTTGAATCTAGTAAGACTCAAAACAATTCTGCTAGAGAAACCATTCTTCCACAATCTCTTTTGCAAGAAGAATCTTCGAAGTCTTCCAATAAAAGTAAGAATAAGTCACAAGACGACAAAACATTCCTGGAAGCTATATCAAGTCAACCTACCAAAACTCAACATTTATCTCCTCAAGACGATAAATCTAACCAAATTGATAGGTCTGTTTTTTCAACTGAATCAATGGTCTCAGATAAGGAAATATCTCTCGAAACTCTTCCTACTTGTAAAAATCAAACAGAAAATATGAAAGGAACTCCTAAAGCCATATCTGTAGAAGTAGTGCACGATTCTAGTGTGTCTAGTGAGACACAAACATATCCTTCAAAAGAAACTTTCCCCACATCTGAAACTCCACCATCTCCTTCACAAGATGAACCTTCAGAAATGCCCAAGAAATCTAAGAAGAAGAAACCTAAAACTAAGTTACAAAAAGATGTCCCATCCCTAGAATCTATATCTTTTGAACGTACTGAAGTTCAACATATATCTCCTCAAGACGATAATTTCCAAACTCTTCGTTCAACAACTAACTCTTTCATCGACACAGAAGTATTGTCTGGCACCAATGTGTCAGAAACATTCAAACAAATAGTTGAGAAACAAACATTTATTGACACTGTCTTGTCTTGTGAAAATACCAATCAATCTTTGAAAGATGCTGGTCAAGCAACTAGCAATTTTACTCAAATAATCTCTTCGAAGGAAACTGTTCACGAAGGTAGTCAAGAACAACCTTCCACTACACCAAAGGACGATGAACTTCTCGCATCTCTGGAAACTACCAAAGCTCAAAAGATGCCACACCAAGACAAAAATATTATTCAAACTCTCGGAGGCATTCCTGATTCAACAACTAAAGTATTTATAGAAGCTGAAATACAAGAATCATCTACGTTCAATATTCTCTCAGAACCACAACAACCAGTGCTCGAGTCGGTTTCAACCAAAAATGTTGATCCGAAACTAAAAGATATCCAACCTAACCAAGATAATGTTTCCAGAACCTTCATCGAAACAGAAATATCTGCTACCAATGATATTGTGACAGTACAGAAAATAGTTGAAGAACATCTCCAACCAAAAGAAATCGATGTAGATGTATCTGTTGGCCAAGAACAAGGCGAAGATTTATCTCCAATAATCACGGAGCCTGTTTCGAAAGATGGGATTTTCAAAGCAAAAGATCAAGAAGTCGAACTGGTTGAACCTGAAATAACAAAAACCTCAACAGATTCATGCCGAGATGAAAACGTTGCACAAGAATCGCAACAACAACAGATAACTGTTATTAGGCAATCGAAAATCCAAACATCATCCCAATTGATATCCAATGAAGATAGAGATACTGAAGATGTACTAATTGATGAACGCAACAGTGCATCAACGATTAACGGAATAAACAAAATAATCCTAATTACTCATGAGGAAGTTAGGATGAAGCCAGTGGTATCTCTCAAGATGGAATTTCCTGAAGTTTCTGTTGACGAAATTGATTACATTGAAAAGGGTATATCAGAACCGCGCGATGAAATTGATAAACAAGTTAGTACTGAAGTATCTCATATTGTCACAGAAAATAAGCGGATAACTGATATCAGCCACAGTTTCATCCACGAAGAAAGACATTTTCATGATGAAGTGATTGAAAAGCGAATGCTCGATGCATATGAATCGAATAATAAGACGATTACTGATACAGAAATTGAGGCAAATGAAAGAAGTTCATCAGAAATGTTTGAACTTGGATTAGAACAAGTTATTTTTGGATCCGTTAAAGAAAGGCCTAAACGAATTGTTGAGCGGATCGAGAAATCAGAACGTACCGATGCACATGACAAGGTTTCTAAAGAAAAGAATGCTGAGAAGAGTAGAAAACGTCAAGGTATGTCTTCTGTTGACTTTGACACAACGTCAGAATCGACGATATTGTCAAGAAATGATTCCATAATTGACACTGAAATCAATTCTGTTGAAGATATTATGAATGTTCTGGAATCCAAGAAATCCAAAGAAATTGAGAGTTATGAGGAGACAGTGATATTAAGAACGACAAATTCGAGTTCAAACGATGAAGTAGACAACGATAAACAAGGTATGTCTGTAACTAGAAATATCCTTGAAATATCCGAAGAACCTTTCGTTATTTCAGACGAAGAATTAGTTGAAGACAAAATAGAAAGTGTAGAGTTGCCAGAAAATGAGCCAACATTGGAAGATTTAACCATTTTGAAAAATTTGGAAAAGGAAGCAGATGAAATTCCGAAACCAATAGAACAAAATGATAGTGGTGTGTTATCATTGCTCAAAGAGGCGACTTTATCCAAATATCAACCAGATCTGAGTATCATACCAGACTCGGAACCTAAATCTGTTCCTGTATGGCTTCAACCAAAAACTATCGTCAGGGATGAAATTACGGATAAATTTATTGAGAGTATTGTTTATCATAACGCGAATACAACATTCATTGAAGCAGAAAAAAACGAAACAATTAATAATTCTCACGAGCAGCAAATTCCAGTTGATTCAAATATTCCAGTGGAAAAGTCGATATCTGTAGTTTCTGAAGAGGACTCCATGTCCAAAGAAGTCATGAAAGACCCAAGTGTAGAAGAGAAAAAGTTTATTCATGATGACCATGATAATCTTCCTGAAATACCGATGTCTCCTGTGAAGCCTTTACCTGAAATTGAATATCTGCAACCAACGAAAAGTGCTTCGGAGGAAGTTAAAACAAGAGTAGAAACAAAAATTTGTACTGAAACTGTCGAAAATGTGCTTCTTGAATTGAAAGAAAAAACTCTACTGAAGTATCAAGATCAGTACATAGAAAATAAAACGCCGCTTGAAACAACTGAAAACAAACTTGTGAGAAAACATGAATCAATCTGCCTTGAAGGAGATCAATCGTCAATACCCAAAAAAACTGAATTCAAAATCACACCTGTGAGAGAAATTGGGGATTCCAAAGAACAAACCGAACCAAAGAAGAAGAGAAAGAAGAGTAAAAAGAGGAAATCAGTCACCTTTCAAGAGACCCCACATATTATAGACTTCAAGGAAGATGTATCCCCATCTAAAGAATTGTCTGAAGAAGATACTGAAACTTCTGAAGAATTTATATTCATTTCGAATATATCGAAGAATATTGAAAGAGAATTGGACACAGTAAGCGAGAATGTAACAATTTCAGAAATCGATGATAGTTGTCAATGGGTAGATATTAAAGAAGAATCTTTCAAGGAACCACCACAAGCTGCAATACAAGAAAATGAAGATAGTATCAACTTCGATGATGAAGATTTAGTGAAAGTTGATATTGAAGGCAACTTGCTAAAAACTGAATCAGAAAGTTCTTCAATTAGTCCTCAAATTGCAGAGAAAAATGAGAGATCGAACGAAAAGAATATAAATGTGGTAGAAAAATCACCTGAAGAGAAAGTTGAATATGAAGAGTTGTCAGTAGATAAAACTGTTGGTCCACAAGATAAAGAGGATAATGAAATCATGAAATCAGATAAACACTTCATTGACAGCGAGACTACCAATCCTGCGGTTGATGCAGATAATGTGACAGAGCATACAGAAGACATATTGAGTAAATCTTGGGTGGAAGTAGTGAAAACGGGAGAAGTGAAGGCAGATGAGATAATTAGCATTTCAGAACGATCAAAGGTAACTCCGGATGACATTACAAAATTAGCTGAAGAAAATGAAAAGAAAACCATATCAAAAAAACAAAAAAATAAGAAGAATGTGAAATCATCACAAGAAATTTCGGAAGGAAACCAAAAACATCTCGAGTTTATTTCAAGAGAAAGAGAACAAGCTTTACCTACGGATATTCGGGAGAGAAATGAGAATAGCCAAGATAGCAGTGAGTTCAAAGTTACGCCAGAGTCTGCCACGAAACACTCAGATATTATTGATACTGAATTCAGTACTCATGAATTATCTACATCCTGGGCTGAAATAGTTACCAACAAATCTGCACAAGCACAGAACCCTGTGTCAACTGATCCGAAAGATGTTGATATCGAAGGGAAAAAAGAAGATAGTGAATGCATAGATGATTCACTTAACAAAGTCAACGAAACAGACAGCGTGAAGTTGAAGAGAAAGAAGAACAAGAAAAAACAGAAGAAAGAAGAGGAAACCAGTATTGAAATTGTTGGTACATCACTGAATATTGAAACAGCAACTTCTGATAATTCTCTTATGCCTGAACCACTTGGTGCAGACAAAAAAGATATCAATTTTGAGTTCATTCAAGTAGAAAGAACTACGCTGCCATTCAGACAAACTTACGATGATATTTATGATACAACAATTAACAAACTCGGGGGGAAGGCAAAGAAACCTGCTCCTGATGAATCTCTTAAAACAGAAGTCGTTGTAGAAGACAATACTGAAGAAAATAATCTACAGGAAGATACACTACAAACTGAGGTTATTGATAATAAAGATAAAAAGTCAAAAAAGAAGAAGCACAAGAAAAAGAAGGTGCAAGATGAAGGAAGTATTCTCCCGCAAAAGATGAATGAGATTGAACATGAAGCACAGGAGACTCTTATTGAAGATCCAATTCCTGATATCGTCAGTGAATCAGCTGTGAAGATTGATAGCGGTGAACATAGATTAGATGAAAATCATGGAACGAAGACAGTTATGATTGAATCTGAAATTGATATTCGTGATAAATTAGCAGAAAACTTATTAGAAAACGTTGAAGTTAAGAAATCGAAGAAAAAGAAACATAAAAAGAAAACTCAACTATCGGTTGACTCAGCTGAAGATGCTACTGAAGTTGTGGAAATTAGTCAAGAACAGAACGATATCATTGAAAGAAGCATAAATAATGTTGAAGACAAAGAGTCACTGTCTGTTTCTCAATCAACTGGTGATAAAGACGGAGTTATAACAAAGACAATTTCGGAAGATCACAAGACGTCTTGGGCAGATATTGTTGGTTCAAATTTGGACCGGAAACCGATTTTGGTTCAGCCAGTAGCGCCAAAACCTATTGAACAAAAACCGTCAGTAGTTCGTCCATCGAAGACTGTAGAACTGATTTTGAGTGAGCCAGAGGAAGTTAGTGATAAAAAAGCTAAAAAGAAGAAAAATAAGAAAAAACAACATGTTGTTGAACAGACAAACAAACCTGCTTTTATAGTTACAGAGGAAATAAGACATATAGAATCTGACGATGAAATTGATGATCATGTTATAACATCTATGCCGAGAACGAAAAAACAAAAAATGCATAAGAAAACTACTAAAACCGAGAAAAAGGATGCAGATGATTTGGAAACTGGAAATAATCTGCCCGTAGAGGAGTATGTTGAGACGGTCATTGACAATACAACTGATGACGAAAAAATAAGTGCTCGATTATCTCATACTGATCAAAATGATTCTGGTTCTGGAGTAAACATAGTTGATTCCAACTCAGAAACCATCGAGGCCCAAAATACAATAATGGAACAACCTGAAATAACTGACTCAGCTAATATCGAAGAGAAACAAGAAACTAATGAGAAAGAAGTGAAGGTGAAAAAATCGAAGAAAAAGAAAAAGTCCAACAAACAGCAATCAGACCTGGAGGTTGACGAACCGTTTGTGGTAGTAACAGAACAAGTTCCAAATAAGAACCTAGAAAGTATCGCATCTCATGTTGATGTAATTGACTTCATTAAGAATGAACAATCGGTACAAATGAAGGATTCAGACGGAATCGATAAGGAAATGGATGGACATCTAACAAAAATAACAAGTGCAAAAGAGGAGGTACTTTCTAAAACTCCTGAAGAAGAGGCATCAAAACCAAAGAAAGTTGACTACAAAGGTCTTCCAATAGATAAATCAACTGATTTGTTCCTCGATATATTGGATGATGAATCAATGGTATTCTCTGATGAAGAAGACAAACCAATACAGGACCTAACAGACGTTGCTGGTGGACAAAAAGATAAGAAGATTGGGGTTGAGATAACGGTTCAAAAAGACGTAAAGAAGGGAGAAAAAGTTGTCCAAGAAACTACATTAGATTTCAAAGATGTAACTCTGAAGTTGATAGAATCTGAGCAGCAAGTTTTTGATGTAATAACAAAGCCTGGAGAATTGGTTACTCAAAGAAATACAATAGTGCAGCTAACTGATGATTCAGTTGTAGGTCCAACAAAGACTAAAGTTGATTATAAAGGCCTCCCGATAGATGAATCTACTGACCTATTTATTGATATGCTTGATGAACCGATGATCTTCTCTGACGAGGAGGAAGAAAAAACAACAGAAGACATTACACAAGCTGGCGCAGCATTAGGGATAGAAGGAGTTCAAGAAACTGTTTCAGGCTCAGCTGAAGAACCAACAAAAATAAAAGTGGAATATAAAAGTCTTCCGATAGATGAATCTACTGAATCTTTCATTGACATCCTCGATGAGCCGATACAGTTCTCTGACGAAGATGAAGAACATACCACAGAATTGTCTACGAAAGATGTCATGGTTTCAGAGGTGGTAGAAAAGGCTTCGGAAATTATATCAGATATAAAAGAAGATTTGGAAACGAAATCAGAACAAGTTGAGAAAGACGTGAACACTCATAATCAAATAACATCGATTCCGATAGATAACAAGGTTGTCCTAATAAATGAGCCTACCGATTCTACTCTTGATGATGCTGATAAAGCTGACACGAGAGTGGATTTTCCGACTTCTGATGTACAAGAATCAATGAAATCAGAAGATACAATCGTAAAAAAAGTTGAAATAGTGATAGCTGATGATTCAACAAAGACTAAAGTTGAATACAAAGGTCTCCCTATAGATGAATCTACTGACCTATTTATCGATATACTTGATGAACCAATGATATTTTCTGATGAAGATGAAACACAAACAACAGAACACACAACACAAGATGCTGAAACACTGAAGGTGGATAATATCGAAGAACCTGTACTGAATATGGAAGAGAAAATCAATGAGTCTGTTAAGGAGCCTACAATAACAAAAGTGGAATATAAAGGTCTGCCAATAAATAAATCAACTGAACTGTTTATTGATATTCTTGATGATCCTATATCATTCTCTGACGAAGATGAAAAACCAACCACAGATTCTATCACACTAGCCGTTGGTTCACCAGTCGATGAAACAGAAGTTAGTGATTCAATTAAAACCAGAGAAAAAGAAGAGGCAGTGGAAAGTACTGAAAACTTAGAATTGCTTCTTTCAGTTAATCAGAAAGACAAAGTTTATAGCACATTTGATGTAGAAGCTGGTCCCAAATTCGATGTAGCAGAAATGTTAAGGGCCGAAAGAGAATGGTTTGAAGGAAAGGCTTCAGAAGAGAAAAAAATAGTTGAGAAAAAATTGGTAGAATCGGATTCATCCAAACCAGCTCTAGCAACTATAGAGTTTCTTTCCCAAGAAATCGATAATGTGAAAGCAGATATTGAAACACTAGAAGAAGACATCAAAATCGTTACAGATCTGAGTGACAAGCAGTCATCTTCAATAGAAAGTCTTTCAGATTCAGTGGAAGAACAGCGGAATCAGATGGATTCGTTAGAAATTGACTTGATGAATAGTTTTGATGATGATATGCAAACAATGATAGATACAACAATCGAGGAAATTCCCAAATATGATATGCCATATCTTTTGAGAGCAGAAATAGATTGGTATGAACAAAAAGCAAAGAATCAATATATCGTAGCTGACACAACAGAACAAGTTCAAGAAGAACCTTCAGGGAATATTCCTGAGCATCAAGATGAATCTCAGTGGTCTGAGAAGAAGGAGCTCAGAGAAAATCAGATAAATACAGAAAGTAACGAAATACAACGTGTTGACTATGTTATAACTGATACTGAAGTCTCAGAAAGAAATGTGGAAATTGAAATGAATATATCAACCGGAGTAAATGAAAAATATGTGACAAAATCAGATTCACATGAGAACGAGCCAGTCGATGACGCTAAAGATATAACAACAAGCATAAAAGACACTTCAGATGGTAGTACAACGCCCCTTGAAGATCCAGAAAGAGGAAGTTCTAATGTCGAAACTAATTCGACTAATACCGAAAAAGATATAAATATTCCACTTTCTGGAATAACATCTGCCGACGATAATGAACAGGTTAATGAAATCTCAACAGATACTATCGATCAAACTTCAAATGAAGAAAAACCTTCTGAACTGGAGAAATATCTAGAGAAATCTATTGAGTTCGTTCCGAAATCTAATGTTCAAGCAAAATCTGATCTATCCACTGATGCCACTGAGTTTATTCCGAAATCTCAGTTGAATCCTAACGCCGCAGAGTTTGTTCCGATTGGATCTGAAGCAAATGTTCCTTATGTTGAATTCACTAAAGTATATGAGACTCCACAAGAACAGTATGATCCTACCGCTTGGGAATACAGTAAAACTATTTATACTCAAGAAAATTATTCATCAGACTACGAAATACCTCCCGAACATGCTAGCAACATATGGGTGGATGAAATTCTTCATGAACCGAATGATGATTTCAACCAGATACCAGAATCTAAGCAGTCTCCTCCACTACAAAGTGTTTCGAATATCGATGAAATCGCCGAGAAACAGTTGGAAGAGAGTTTGCTTCCTAAAGACGTGTTTTCCGAACTGACTACTAGTGGTGTGCATGTGGGTACTTCTGTACCATGGATAGAAACAGTTAAATCTAAAGAATACGCCGTTGAGCCCAAGCAACAGACAAAGCCTACAACATCAACAACTTTGAAAAAAACTGAAACTCCTGTACCACAACCACAACTTATTCCGAAATCAGAACAACAGTTAGTAGAAGTAACCATTCCTGCAGAAGTTAAATCTGTGAATGTATGGGATGCCCTGAAATCAGGTGATAAAACGTATGCTGATATAGTAGCCAGTAACGTTCAAGAATCGTCTAAAATCGACATAACTGAACAAAAGAGGCTTGAAACACCCAAGAAAAACCGTTCAAAGTCATCTGCCATACAAATTAAAGTAGTCGAAACTGATACCATACAACATCAACAGGCACATGATATTGTTGATGAAGATGGTTTCATCGAAGTGCATGGAAGAGATAAGAGAATGCGTTCAAGGTCACGTTCAAAACATACGGAATCAGAAAAGCCATCCCAGCCTTCCTTCGAAAAGAAAGATGAAGACCAACCTAAGAAATCGAAGAGGAAATCGAGGAAGGGTGATGAAGTACCAACTAACATCGAAAATCATAGTCGACAACAAATTGTTTCTTCATCACCTACAGATACTTTAGTAGAGCAGACAGATACTGCTACGTATCAAGTACAAAGTGAATCGAAACCTGAGGCTGAGACTTCAATGAATGAAGATTTCATCAAGAATGAAATAATTTCATACGCTGGAGTTCTTGGTACAAAAACCAAAATCGAGTCCTCTCATCGAGAAGTGTTGACAGAACCTCTTAAAAAGACAGTGGAAGGAGCGGTCGAAGAAATCGATACCTCAGAACCACGTTTGAAACAAATGGATCTAAAGAAACCAATCCTTGAAGATGAACAATCTAAAAAATCCAAAAAGAAGACAAGGAAGTGTAATAAAATGTCAAATGATGACACCAAAAATGGACAAGATATAGTCAATTCTGCATCCACTGACTCCACTCAGCAACAAGACACTATCCAAACAAAATCTGAAACGACTACTGATGATCAAGATGTCACAATCACTGTATCCAAATCACAAGTAGTACCCATCAAGGAGAAACATAGTACAACGATACAGCAATTCATCAACAATGAAAGTACTTCTTACGCTAATGTTCTTGGAACCAGAACTAAATCTGAGTCCCCTCATCGAGAATCAATGACTGAATCTCAAGCACCAGAAGTGGCATGCGCCACAAAAGATCTTGACGTAGTAGAGAAACAAAATAAACACTCCAAATCACCTCTGATTGAACACTCAACTACTGAAACTTCCGGAGAACAAGATGAATCTAGTGAAAAAGTTGAGAATGAGCCACTTGAAAAGAAATATACTATTGACGATGTTGATGAATTCAGACCAACTGACGTTACTGTCGAGGTAGAAGAGGGTACCATAATCAACATTGAAGGTACTTCTTATGCTAATATTCTTGGAACCAAAACAACAGTTGAGTCTCCTCAAAAAGAACAACAAGTAGTTGAAGATGCAAAACATCTTGATATATCGAAGAAAGATTCAAAAAAGAAGAGAAAACGATCTAAATCTAAACAAAATAATGAAATAAATATCCAAAAAATTGTTGATATTTCAACACCTGGCTCGAATAGTGATCAACACTTGGATAGTTCTGAAAAATTAGTTGAAACTGTTTCAGAAACCAAATTGAGTGATAAGCAATTGGTACCTGAAAAGCATGATCATTTTTTGACATATGCAGATATAGCTCGTACTGGAAGGAGTAGAGAATCTTCTCCCCATCCTAATGTGGTGAATACTGAACGAAAAACCTCGCGAAAAACTATGGAGGAATCAGAAAAAAGAAAACAACCAGAGCAGAAAGTCGAATCAGAAACTTCTCCGAAATTAACTGAAATCGAATTCAGAGATACAGAAGAGAACAACAAAAAATATCAAGAAGGTAAAATTGTTAGAGATAAAAAAGTGGTACCAGACGAAATCGACGACAATAATAAATTACACGTTGATGCTGAAATTGAAGGCGATGAATTGAAACCCATCTCTGAAATTTTGATGAAAGATGGAGCACCATGTTCAAGGGAAGATAATGTTTCTCATGAATTTATCCGGCAAGAAATTGTATCATCTACACAAGGTCAACATCCTTCTCAAAAATCATACGCTTCTATATTGTCACAAAATGAGCAGCAATCTAAAAAACAAAGGAAACAATCAATATCACCTGAGTTGACGAAATCTACGTCACCTAAAAATGTAGAGATAAGGGTTCAACTTGTTGAAGCAGACAAGATCAAACATGAAGTAGAAGTAGATTCTGAAGGTTTCATTTCCACTAGGAAATCTAGAAATCGTTCTAGATCGAGATCAAGATCGAGGCCGCAAGAAATAGAACAATTTTCAGTGGAAGAAGTTGTAGATATCTCACCTACAACCTCAACCAAACTTGAAGAAGTGATTGTGGAAAATAAACATAAAACCCAGGAAGTTAAGCTAGATGATGCTAGCTCATCAAAATCTTGGGCGTCAGTTGTTAAGTCTAATGTTGAAGTAGAAAAACCGTTACAAGAAGAATCTGAATCAATAAATGTATCATCTCAACAACATATAACAATTGAACCGGATATTGTAAAAAGTGTCAAACCTTCTGTAGATGGAGATGGAAAAGAGAGTATTTCGAGTAGAGGCTTACTTGTTCAAAGTGAGAAAACGAAAAGGAAGAAACACAAGAAGAAGAGTCACGAGCATGGTGAACCTGTCTCGAATCAAGAAGAGAGTGGTTTGTCTGATATATCTGATAAAAAATCTAAAACCCCACCAATAACTGATGAAGTAGAAACACAAAATGAAATTCATTCCAATAGTCAGAACGTCATCAGTTCGAAAAAAGAAAGAAGAACTAAGAAATCGAGAAAGCTTGATTCTGAAGAAATCAAAGATCAAATGGGAGAAATTGAGACCAGCCAAAAACAATCCATAGAAGAGATGGTGATGGAAGAAGAAGAAGATCCCTCCGTAATAAAACATGTAGATGACCCTTCTGAGAACTCAAAATATCCAGTTGTTGGAGTAAACGAACCTGTTGATAGTTTACAGATCAATGAAGATATGAGTGTTCAAATTTCAAGTGAAATAAAACCAGTTCATCATAATGTGAAAATCAAAGAATTGACACCAGCCGAAGAATCTCAGATGTTTATTTCGGAAAACATTACCATAAAAGAGTCTTCAGAACCAGTAAAAAATATTGAGGACGAAGAAAATTCTCCCAAAGAAAATATATTGGAAACACAATCTTTACCGTCCATGCCAACTGAATTTGAAACGTTGATTGAGGAAACTGAACATCAAACACAAATTGTGAAATCAGATGATTCTAGTTCGTCAAAATCTTGGGCATCAGTTGTGAAATCTAATGATGAAGTTATCCACCCCATACAAGCGGAAACCGAAACAATAATTATATCATCTCAACAAAAACTGATCCCCGAGAGTTCAAATGTAAAAGACAGATCAGAGAGTGTAGTTAGTATTGAATCTTCACTTGCTCATGATGAGAATGCTGTTTCTGCTAAGACATACGAGAACGAAGATCAAGAAGAACATGAAAAAGTTGTTCATTTGGGTGAGAAAAAGAAAGGGCGGAAACATAAGAAGAAAAGTCATGTATATGGTGATACAGTTTCAGATCCAGAAGAGATTAATCAACAAGTAGTTGAGCATGAAGTCTCTGAGAAAGGATTGCATATTGAAGAAAGGTCAGATAATGAGTCGATAGAACTAGATTCACAACAACCAATGAAAGAGATAATCATGGAAAGTGATCCTCAAGAAAGTGCCGAAAGCAAATCTGCGAAGGAAAAGAATCCAGCTAAGGATAAGATAATCGCACTCCAAGTAGTGGAAGCTGCATTGTCAACTGTTTCTCCAGATGGGGTGATGAAGTTCAACGAAAAAATCAAAACTCCCCAAAAATGCCAGCAGTTAAACGAAACTAGATATTTCCTGGAAGAAACTAAACAGTTCGAAGAAATGACTATACCCCAGGTAGAATTCACTGAAAATGAATCTGAAATATCGTCAGTGGAAATTTTGGTTAAAAACATGACTTTGGATGAATCATTCTGGGTTAGCAAATGTATTTACGATGAAGCAGAACGAACTTTTTACCAAGAATACTATGAAAACACTATTCCACCAACACCTCAAGAGAAACAACAGGAAATTATTTCTGTGAAAAAAGAAATTTCTTCGGAGGACAAGGAAATTGCACCTCAAGTAGAAAAACAATTAGAGACAAACATTCCTGGAAAACATATTGAACCTAGTGATATGATGAAGCCTGATAATGAAGTCAAACTTTCTCAAAACACTCAACAAACCGTTGGAGACTTCCTCGAAGAAACCAGACAGTTCGAAGAAATGACAAGACCTCAAATAGTAGAATCAGATGAAATAGTATTAACAAATGAAAATAATAAATCTGGAAGTTCTTCACTGGAGCTTCTGGTCAAAAACATCACGTTGGATGAATCATTCTGGGTTAACAAATGCATCAACGACGAAAGAGAATGCAATTATTATCAAGAAAAGTGTGGAAAAGCCACCCCTCAAGAACAACCAGCAGACTCTTTCATTGAGGAAACAGTAGATCAAGATAACAGCTTGGAAATCCTATCCTATAATTTGTCCTTGGAGGACAACATTTGGCTCACCAAACCCATATACGATGAAGCCGAAATGCTTTGGTTTGAAGATCTGGCACAGCATGCCAAGCACCGAGGTGCCGGAGACACCATAAGATCCTCAAGAGAGTCCCCAGACAGGGACTTCGACTCTGACGGCTCCAGTGAAAGAGGTTCACCAAGAAACCAACCTGGAGGTGAATCAGCCAGAAGCATGCCCACATCTGAAATTGTGATGTATAGCTTGCCTGGCGGCATAGCTGGCTGGAAGGAAGAGAGCACTTATTTGGCACCAGAGGAACACGCGACTGCTAGCAATTCTCTTTCAATTACCGAGGACCCTTTTACTGATTCGGGTATTGCGAGAACAGTCGACGAACATTTATCCGCGGCTAAAATTCTATCCGAAAGTATGGCTGAAGATGTGATCAATGACGAGACACCTCCCACCCCTTCCTCCTCCTTAGGGCCCCCAATGCAGCAACCGGTTCTCACAGGTTCGGCGGGGAAGAAATCCGGAGGCCACAAGTTCAAGAAGGTGAAATTTCATTGTGTGATTTGTTTGGGGTTTCAGTCGTTATGCATGTGCTGTTTTAACATTGCTTTGATTGCGGTACTTAATGCTTTCTGGATGCTGGTTTTGTTATTTCATTTTATGATTTTTTGATGTGTTTTGGGTGAGATTATATTTTCTGCATTTCTGGGCTTTGTTATTATTTTGGTGAGTAGTTCATTAGCATGGTATGATAAGAACTTTTTCATTTATCTCCACTTTTCTATCAACGAATGATGAAAATGAGTAATATTAATTTTGTCCATTTTCCTTGTTGAAAATGATCAGAGCAGAAATGTAAAATTTGAAACAAGAATAAATGCCCTGAAGACAATAAATGTTTATTCCGTACTATGAAGATAATGGAATAATTAGTATTGGCTCTGAACTCGGTGAGGGAGTTGCATCCTTCATAATCAATGTGTGATCTCTGAATTATGTACAATACGATTTTACATGACGTCGAATAGACGTGACTAGAATCATCTTCATCAATGATATAACCTAACAATAAATTAAAAATGTGAAATAATGATACAATCAGGGCCAAACGAGTATCTATTCCATAAAAGACTGCACTTGACCTAGTGAACAGTGCGATATTAGTCTGCAGTAACTGTTATTCTCTGAAAGAATAAATGACCGTTCCAAGCACGGAGTGGTCATTTTCGTAATTGGTAATCAAACCGTTTCAGAGATTTCTTCCATAATGGGTAAAAGTACTTTATGCTTGTTTTTGTCCGTATATTTCCCATTGTCGTGTTTTATACAGAGATAAATCTTATAGTATTTATGGTATTATTATCTTCGACAAATACAAAAAACGAGTATCGAATATATTGATTCTAATGAACTAGAAATTAAATGTTAACTTTCTATATGTCTTTATACCGGAGAAAACAGGATGCTGTATATTTCACAAAGTCGAAAACCTTCAAGTCTATTCCTCACAATACATCATAAGCTTCGAATTTGATTGATTGGCAGAATAATCTAAAAAAAATGTTCTCGACGGAAATGAAACTTAGAATATTGTGATGTTAATCGTTGAATCGCATTATAGTATTCACTGCTTTGCATGGAAAATGCTTTATTAATTAGCATTCGCTTATTCTTCTGAGTTTTCTTATGTAATTCTCATCATTTTCATCTCGATGTGGGATGAAATTTCTGCGTCTGTCTGAAACAGGAAGAATTTTCAGATATGTGTCTGATTAAGACTAGGGCCATCCTTATATCACATTCAGTGTTAACCGCAGGAAACTGAAGAGTGAAGAATGTTGTATAATTTTTTATGAAGATAGTGAGGTTACATTAAAAAATTGATTTGATGGGCAATATATTCTCAATAAATACATATTTGAAGATTGTCGTACGTAATTAATTTGATTGGGAAATTCGTCAGATACCCCTTATGGATGGTTAATTCATGGCGAATTCGTGTAATTCATAGAAGATGGTTCTAATTGGATATATCCGTTGTTAATTTTTCAAAATTTTCATTAATCAAGGGTAGGCCCCGAATCGATAAACCCTATCTTGTCCCATCGAAATCAATTCATGAAATAATGAGATACAAGAATGACTCTGATTTTACCGTCCCCCGCTATGAATACAAAAAAAATACAAGTCTTCAAATTCATTATACAGGGTGTATCTAAATAACACCGAAAAAATTAAAGGGGTGATTCTGTGATGAAAATTAATGTGAGTGTTTGGTATAAAATTTTTTGAAAAAACCCTCCCCGGAAAAGTTACACCCCTTCGAAAATTAAAAAAAAATTGTTTTTCTTTTTTATTTTCCCTGTATATCAAGCTAAATACACGAAACTTGGTAAACATTATCTGTCAATAAGAGTATATCTTTTGGAAATTATTTCAACCCTGAAGTATGCTAAGAAGGGGTTGATTATTTCAACCCCTAAAATATTTTTTCTTACAACTTTTTTTTTGTGAAAATTTTTTCTTTAATAAAGTATGACTGAAAAGCCCAATTCATTGACTAACTTTTTTAACTCTACAAGTTTTTTTCGAAAACTTAAGCATTTATGAGAAAAAAATAAATAAGCTCATGTAAAACAGCCAACCAAATTATGATTATGATTATGAGACTTCTACAACTAAAAACAAAAGTGAACAAACAATGAACAAAAACCTGTCGAATATCGACAATACAATTATAATAAATGTTGAAAATGACCGCCTCCAGCTTCAATACAAGTTTCGTGTCTTTAGCTTGATATACAGGGAAAATAAACAAAGAAAAACCATTTTTTTTTAATTTTCGAAGGGGTGTAACTTTTCCGGGGAGGGTTTTTTCAAAAAATTTTATACCAAACACTCACATTAATTTTCATCACAGAATCACCCCTTTAATTTTTTCGGTGTTATTTAGATTTAGATTATAATAATAATTTTTCTAGGGCTTGTGTTTCAGTAGGTACAATGTAGGTACCAAAATTTCAAATAATTTTCTCGAACGATCGATGAGTTTCAAAGCGTATCTGTTCGTTTTTTCTGTTTGATATGAAGACTCCTAAATTTCCTTTTGGAAAGAGAATAACATATCGATGATTTTGAAATCTTTGACATCATAATCAATATGATTCAACTGTGGAATAACAACGAAATTCGTACCTATAGGATATCACTGAGGATGTCAGGAGTCTACAGGAATCATTGAATTCTACAGAAGGAAGCATTGAGTATCTCCCAAAAGAAGGCTTCGATCAGATGATAGAAGCATTGGAGGTGAGTTTTTTTAGTATTCTCTCTTGCATACGAATAATTTATGGAAGTTGAAAAAGAGAATCAAAAATTGCTCTGAATCTCCGATTTGGATATCGTAGAAAATTCTTCATACCTGAAAAAAAAATTGATTTTCTTTTCCTAATGACATTTTGTAGGTACACTTCTTGAAATCATTTATTATGCTGAATAACGTACTTCTGTTTGTATATCCCCATATATTTTTGGAAATTAACTAAATAAAAAAGAAATCTAATGCATAGATGTAGATATTATCCCGGCGATTTTATTATAAAATATATAAACTTTATTGGATCTCTGAAATATTAAGGTCATAACGGCCCATCTCAACTAGATCATTATGATAATAGAATATATTATCACATGACATTATATCACCACTGTTTTTAAATTGAATTAACACAACGATGAGCTCATCCTCGAATTATTTTGATGACCTTTATGTCATATATTTGGCAAACATCTAATAGCTGATAATGCATAATGTCTATTTATAAACACATCAATATAAAACATGAATTTTAATGTATCAGTTTGTTCGATTGATCAAAAAATATAATTGCGATATTTGTGAATAAATGATTTTATTTTTCGTTAATCTCATCCTCATATGTATTGGTAGCAATGAGATGAGTCATATCCGAGAACGATAATTGAACACTCATAAAAGTTTGATCAAGAGAGAGAAATAAACTTCATGAACTTGAAGAACTTGAACATAAAGAAGTTCATAAAATTGTGGGAATAAAAAGATTGCCAATGATTCTCAGATATAAGTTCTTCCCACAGCAAATATGAGAAATATAAATTTCACAGTTATGCCCAATAATCCACTCGTGATATATTTGAGTTATTTTGCATTCTGACTGCAGGGGAGAAATTTGAGAAAACAGGTTCGTAAAGGTTATTTGAAAAGGATTACTACTGTTTTTAGTTCATCCAAACACCGGTCATGATAGTCTGAAAAATATTGAAACGTTGCAATGTGCTGCAATTTTTGAAATGTTTGAAATGACAGCAAAACACCGCAAATGCAAACTATACTCTAAAAATGACAAAAACTAGCATCTGTAAAAGAAAATCGAGAACTCCTCAGTATTTATTGAGCTGCCTTCTATTTCTTACAAAATTAGTAGGCAATTGTTTATTTTCATTGCCAGTTTTACAACAACACAATTTTTCGTATTTTGAGCGGTCAATATTCCTTCGAATTATTTTTCAACCCCTCATATTTCCTGGATCGACCACTGCATCACTTTGACTTGGCCCAAGTCTTGCTTGCGATCTGGCGTTTTCCCAACCCATTCAACATTTTCTTACAGTCGCTGCAGCGGCAGCTTTCAGTTCTCGATCGACCGCGCGCAAAGCTCACTACGATTATCTGCGATCTAGCCGGCTGAAACGATTCGCGTTTTGTTTTTGTTCTTGGTGAGAGACTGTGCAGATTTCCAGATCCTCATTTTTGGTGTTCTGTTCAAAGAAGGTATATATAGATGAAGGAAATAAGCACACTAGACTGGTGTTTTTTCACATATTGTGTACAAATTATGAGTAATGATTAGGAAGATCGATTCAAATGGTTATGAAAATTTTATACTTTCAAGTTCTGATTACATCATTGAATATTTTTTAGAGTATTTTCGGTACAGGTTTGACGAAATTCGATGGGATTCAATGATAGTTTAGAATATGTTTGAATTACATTCATTGAGCTAATTTATAGCTCAATTTGATATTGTTAGTCATTTCTTCATGCGAAGGTTATCGATATTTCTATTGTGGACAACTCAAAACATGAATGATTTCAACCATTCCCAACAAATTCAGATTACTTATTGAAAAAAATCAATAATAAATAATACAACAAGCGACACTTTGAAATGCAACTTTTAGAATCTTTGAACCAAGCGAAGTTGGTTTTCAACTTTGAATTAGCGATCATAAAAAAGAACTAAATTTAAAAACTTGAATTGTTGAATGTGGGATGTGAAGAACATCAATATTGATTATAATATGGAAACAAAATTTCATGAAAAACCAGTACCAGGACTTTCCTCTTCTTCGAGTATAAAGTTTTCATAATTACCTATTTATCAGGTTATTCATCAGATATCGAAACGCTTTATCAATAAGCAAAACATTTATTTTAGATCTTCTATTCTATACTCGATTCTATACCACTGGGTTCTTCTGAAAAAGGATGATGTCATGTTTGCATTAAATGTTTAGTCACGAATTCAAAACAAGAATAATCATTGAAGAATAACAACTTTGCTGGATCTCTTACTCATCATAAATCGAAATAGGTGATTATAAAAAAACTTGCTTAGAATTAAATATTCGAATGGCCAAGAAAACATCAGCGACTTTCACGTTATTTAAAATATTCTACCAACAATTCGATCCTTCAACATCCTTCAACTACTCTATTGAATGATGCTATATACAGGGTGGGTCACGGTCGATGGTACCTACGGATACGGGAAATAGGATCATTCTGAAAATTTGATTTCTCAAGGAGTTGCTCTTGATCTATCGATCTAAAATATTTTCAGCGATACAGTGTTGCCGCTTCTATCGAAAAGTAGCAACAACTTTGTTATTTCAAAGAAAACACCCTGTATTTCATTTCATTTTTAGATTCTTCCTGAAGAGCTGATTTCGGTGATATATCATACTTGGGGTATAGCGAGAAAGATTACAGAGATATAGGGTGTGAAAAATCAAGATTTTTCAACTTTAGAAATTTTTTGTGTCGAAAGTAGTCATTTCTGCTCAAAACGGCTCACATATCCCTATCTTAACTTTCCATTTACTATCTACTGACATTTAATAGAAACAAATTGAGGATGATGCAAAACTCAAAATTCTGAACCACCCGTATTTGTTTCAATTAAATATCATCGATCGTGACCCACGCTGTATATTCTTGCGAGAGAGCTAATTTATTCAATTCATTAAAGTACATCTCATAGTCGGCAGTTTCTTTCTATTACTCAACGAACTTAGATAAAATGTGTTCCATACAAAGACAATACGATGGAATTGATAGCAACCCACCTATAAACTTATCACGATATTGATAATAAAACAAAAATAAACCTGACCATGAAAATTTCCTTGCGGAATGCTTGCAGTTAGAGATTCATCAGCAAATACAACTATACAAGTCATCTTCTTTATTACCATAAATCATTACAGGTGACCTTTTAATTTTTTTGCAGAACATTACGAGTGATCTCAAGAAACAAGCAGCCGAAGCCATCCGTCTTGAAGGTCAAATAAATTTATTGACCTCTGACCATGAAAGTCAATCATTAGCGGCCCATTTAGCTGGTATACGAACAAGAATTGCCACTCTACTTTCCCAAGCTGAAAACGGAAGAATCATTGTGAAGGTATGTGCGTGTATAGGGGATAGAGTGGGGATTATTTATTGATTCCTTTCCCCATCATCTTCGAATGTTTATGGAGTTTCATTTTCATGAGTATTTTTTGGAACTGAATGCAAAAGAAACAATTGTAACTCATCCTGCAAGTTAATTATATGCAAAAAAAGAAGGCGCCTAATATTATTCAGAATTGAACAACAAAATGATCTTCCTATTCGAAATTGTATATTTTAGTACCCAATGGATCATTTTGTCCCCTGTCAGTTTATCACTATTATTGTCGGGTTCAAGCGGTCAAACTTATTTTGGTGTTGACCTATCTATTAGTCACTCTAGGAACTGGCAATTACAAACACCAGCTAAATTTAGAACTGCATTGCGTTACACGAGTAGAATGATCAAATACATTTTCTATTTCAGAACGCACAGCAAGTGCAAATCAAGAAACAGGAAGAGTTGGTGCAATACCAAAAAGTTCTTGCGGAGATAGAAGTTTGGCTTCAAACTGTTAGAACTACAATCCAAAGCTACGTCGCGACAACAGAAGAGAGGCAAATCGAAAGTTACATCGAAGACTGTGAAAGCCTGAAAAGGGAATTTGCAGAAAGAGAGGAGAAGCTCAAAGAATTGACTAAAATCTGCCGAGAGTTCGAAAAATACCCTGATCTACAAGTGTTGGTAGCAACTCTGCTGGAACAGTTCAGAGTACTGAGAGAAACCCTCCACCAACAAGAAATCATCATCATCACGAGAATAACAACATTGAAACAACAATTGATTGATATCAAACAACAGCGCGCGAAATCTCCTTCCCCGGATTCTTCCTTGGAAAATACTTTGGACTCGACCTCCATGCCAATAGAGGAAATACTAGTACATGCTGACGTGAAACCCATCGTAGAACAGTCTCTAATCAAGGAAACAGCAACCAAACCAAGTGCTACCATCGAAACACAGACTGGCAGAAGCTTATCTTCACCTGTCGAAGAACCCAACACCAAAGACTTCACAGTTACCTACAACGAGCCCGTAGATGTCCAAATACAAACTCAGATGTCTCAGCCTACGAGCGAAGCTGCACAAACGTCCCACAAAGAATCAATAACAATCTCCAAACGCACCAGCGGTGGTCAGGAAACCATCCACATCGCCACCAAACCCATGGCTTCAGAGCCGGTGCCCATCGTGGAGGAACCCGACGATGTGCTGGTCGAAGCCAACTACAGAAAGCGGCCGCAGTCTGAAACCGAGCTGGCAGAGCTCAACATCACCAATGTGGGAAGCAACCAGCCATTCGAGACCGTTTTCGTCGAACCAGACGAAACTACCACCGAAGTCATCGTCGATGCCGACGGTACGAAGAGAATCATCGTCAAGAAGCTTCACAGGACGGTCGTGAGGCACCAGCAGTCCTCCCAGCAGCAACAGTTCTCTACGTTGCGGACCTTGACTGAAGGAGATGTCCCAGTTAGTCAGTCGTTCTCGCAAATCACCTTGCAAGGCCAGCGGAGCGCCACGACTGTCGCCAAAGGCGATGGCAGCCAAGCTACCCTCACCAGTCAGCAATATGGAGGCAAGGTGGTTTCCGGAGTACCCGGTGGGGGAGTGGACATCCACGAGTATCAAACCGACCCAGAAACGCATTTTTCTGCTACTGGTGCGACCATAAGACCTGAAGAGGTTGAAGTGCAAGGAATGAGATTGCATGAAGGAGATATCACCTTCATAAATGATCAGAATAACCAACTGATGCCTGCTGAACAGTCACACGTCACAGTCGAAGGGAACGAAATTCACACTTCTAGTTCCAGTGTTAGGGCAGTTGTCCAACAAGTGACCAGAAGGGTCATAAGAAAAACTAGGAGGATCATACGCAGGACTGTGATTATAGACGGTAAAGAACACGTCACCGAAGAAGTAGTCGAAGAACCTGAGGAGATTGAAGTGACCGAAGAAGGAATACCGAGAGTAAGCATCAATGTCACTCGAACCGAGAACGGTCATGTTGTATCGAACCAACAATTTGGAGAAACACCAACCTTCGAGCAGCCAGGAGTAACTGTGACTCATAATGTTACAACTGTAGTACTAGATGCCAATGGTAAACCCATGGAAAAATTACCGGAAAATGTGACATTAGTTGGCCATCCTGAGGAAAGGTATGTTATCGAAGAACCAACCGCACCTAAGCCTGCATATGCACCCGAATCTGTTGAAATAATCACTGAACAAAGTTCAAGGCCTGAATCTTCCAAAACCATCACCAGTTTCATAGAAAATGAGAGGCTTGCTCATAGTACAGTTGAATGTAGAGTTGAAGATACACCTAGTATGATTGCAACACCTGATGAGTATTTAGAAGAGAACATTCCAAGAGACGAATCTATTGGAAAACAATTCAGTACTGAAAATATTTCTATCCGTACAGACGAACTCCATCCTACTGAAGCTGAACCAGTAGAAGCCATCACTGTACCTATAACTGCACCACAAACTATCATAGAGACTACCGCTTCCGATGTGACAGTTGATGATTCTAGCATTGTGGAAGCTGTTTCTGAAGTATCTCCTCAATATTCTCTAGATACCACTACATATACTGTTGATAAACATGCTGATGAAACAAATGCAATGAATGTACCATCTCAAATAGGTGGATTTGCACAAAAAGAAATGAATGGCGATCTTGTGGATTCTACACTGGAACATGACGCCTCCACAATATCCAGTCCAATTGTTTCAGATAAATCTGGGGTACTAAAAGTAAGCGTCACTTCTGAAGAATTAGTTTCGCCAGACCATCCAGAAATACAACCAGATCATTTCATCCAAGCTGAAAAGTTTGCTGACATTGATTTTTCTGCTAGCCCACCCATAGCAGGAGTTATTGAAACTACCCAAGTATTGAAAAATCCTTCGCATTCAGACACAGCGCCATCTGCAGCGGGTGAAATCGTGAAAACGGAAAAATGTCAATCATCTCCTGAGCAGATTGATGCTAATTCGAGGAAAACTCCACTTTCAATTTCGCACGAAATCATCACGTCTCAACACGTCTCAGCAAAACCAAAAACAAGAGAAAAACTCTCGAAATCTGAGATTGTTTCTGAAATTTCTGAAAGTAAAACTCCAGAAACCTTCCACAAAGATCAATCTGGCGACAATTTCACTAGTCCATCAGAATACACAGAGACAGTTCAAAATACTGAAGTTGCTAACAAGGAGGGCGTTACCGAAGTGGATAACCTCAGTCTCGAACATCGGGAGGAAATCGTATCCAGCTTCGAAAATGGTAAAACACCGCCATTTGATGAAATGAAAATTTTAGAATCTCAGCAAGTTACGTCGAAAACTATATTCCCTTCAGGAAACATTGAAATGTCATTGTCAATAGAAGAAGTAGAACCTGAAATTGCTATTCGACAATCAACACGAAAAAGTAACCTAGCAGAATTTTTGGAGAATGAGAGAGAATCTTCACATTCATCTCAGAAACAGAAAGCTGGACTTGAAATTATAGAACAACAAAGCGAAATATCACCAGAACCAGTCGTGGAAGAGATACCGGTTTCTAGAATCATTGTCGAACCCATAGTGCCAAAAGAGCCATCTGAAGAGGTAGAGATCACATTAACTTTGGAGGAAAAACAGGAAGACTCTAAAGTTTCCACTCCAAAAGTATACGTTTCAATGAAGATCGAAGAAGACAAAAATATCGGAGTTCCCTCCGAAGTGCTTCAAAAAGACATCCATATCCACTTGCCATCATACAAAACTGAAACAATTCAGCAAGCCGCTAGTGTTCCCAAACTAGAAGATGGTTATGACAAAACCCCAACACCGAGCGATATAGACCATGGAGGTCGAAGAAGTAAACGTAAAAAGAAACACAAAACACCAACTCCCGAAACAGAACAAAAAGAAGAAAGTGAAAATGAAAAACCAGAGTCCGTTATTACTTCCTTAGCTGAATCTATAGATATATCGATTATCGAGGGTACATTGGACTCTGAAGAAAGTCCAAAGCCAACCCTGAAAGTTTTCGAATCAGTCACAGATACTGATGAAGAGGAGAAGGGCAAAGATACTGGTTATGAAGCTGATAAAACTACAGTTGATGAAAGCCTGGCTGATGACGATGAACAGAATAAAAAGATTCGCAGGAAGAAGAAGAAGAAGCAAAAGGTGAAAGTTAAAGAAATAGATGAGTCCAATGAACCAAGATCTCCTCATGAGTCATCACCTGCAGGTGACTCTGTTCCTCTAACTGATGATGAACCTGCGAAAGCTCCAGTGGTCAAGGCAGAAGAAATCAAGAAGACCAAAAAACGAAAGAAGGGCAAGAGAAAGCAGTCCGAAAGTGAACCGGAAGTTGAATCGGAAAATACTCTATTGGAAGCACACGATGAGGAATTACTATCCCAAAATGATTCTTATCATACAATTTCGACACCTTCGGAACCAGGAACAGTGAAAATCATTGAAGAAAAGGTTTTGACCCCACCAGTTGATGAAGCTCTACAACAAATTACATCAAAGATAGTGACGACAGTGCCAGTATTAGAGGCAGTAGTGATGCGAGAAACGGTCGCTCAAACTTCACCAATGCGAGATCTTACAGCCGAATTCTTGAAACAAGAAACGTTGCCGATAAGGGTTTCAAAGGAACAAATATCGTTACAAACTACTCCCGAACCTATCAAGGAAACTTCCGACATGTCTATGCAAACAATTGAAGAATTGCAAAAAATTGAGGCTATTCCACCCGAAGTGCAGGAGAGCTCAACACAAATGGATATTTTTACATCTGATATAATTACTCAAACGTCTCCAGCGCTTGTACCGCCTGTGGAAAAAGCTGTTACTGAGACTGCAGAATCATCTATGCAAACCATATCCCCCATTAAAATACAAGTAACCGAAGGATATGTACAGACTGCTACACCGGAGGTGACAGACAGGACATCAGAACAAATAATCACTGATACAACTGAAGCGTCTATGCAAACTAGTTCGCCAGTGAAACCAGAGATCATGGAAGGATATGCACAGACAGTTACTCCTGAGCCTGTTATCATACCAAGAACTGATTCAGCTATGCAAGTAACAGTTGCGAGCCACGAAGAATCCGTGCAAACGGTTTCCCCTGAACAAATCGATACAACAGAGGTCGCTTCACAAATCCAACCAGATTTGGTGGAATTCGCACTGCAAACCTCACCAGAACCTTCAGCTCCACCTCAAGAATGCCCAGTAACCACTCATCAATTTACGAATAAAGTACAGACTGATGAGACCGTTACTCAAACTAGCCCCGTCATCATCAAAGAACTTGGTGGATTGTTTACTCCAAGCCCCAGCCCACCCCAAAGTTTGCCTTCATCAGAAACATACGAGATTCACGTTAAAGCAAGCATATTAGTGCCATCAGATCTTTCAGTTAGTGAAGAGTCAATGGCCGCCAAGCAGAAAGAGATGACTCCACTTGAATCAGAAAAGAGTATTGACACCTCTACAGTTTCAACTCCAGTCGTATTAGAAGGTGGACATGTCCCGAAAGGGTCCTTTGAGTCTGATGCATCAACTGACGAGTACGAAGTACAAGTTGCGATTGATGGAAAATCTGCAGATAAACATTCAGTTGTAGCCACTTTCTTAGATGCTGAAAGAAGTGAAGATGTTTCTAGGAAGTCCAAACGAAAATATCGAAAAAGAAAGCAACAGTCTGAAGGTGATTCCAGAATTGGTGATGTAAGTTTCTTCGACCAATTCCACAGGCAAAATACTATCGATGATACTTTGGACCCCAAAGATTTATATTCAGAGGTTGCTAAGAGATCTAGGTCACCTTCTCCAGCATATCGGGAACAGAATATCATCGAGCGAAAGCAGTCAGATGTTCTTCCACAACAAAATATTTCCGAGGAGACTCCACCCAAAATATCACAGACCATAGATTCCAAACAACCTTTAGTCCAAACTAGTACAGAAGTTGGTTTCCAGCAAACTGAAGTTCCTGGATTGAAACCAGATGAACACGATAGTGAAGTCGTTTCAAAGGTTCTTACAGATTTAGATGAGCAGAAAGTAAAGGATATCAAGACAACTATGAAAAAAGAAAAGAAACCTAGTACCAGTGAACAAACGGAAGTTAATATTTCTCTAGTCATTCCTCATGATTCGGAATATAGTCCAATTCAAATCGATACCAGAGATACCTTGACAATTGGCGAGCAATCAACTCCAAGCACCACGTTCACCGTTGAGTCTATTTTAACTGAAACTGAACTGAAACCTCAAGAATCACTAGCTGATTCTTCTACAGTACATACAGAAAAGGTCACAAAATCCTTACTGGTGAAATCGGATGTGAAAACTGGACCAAAGGGGAACCTAACCTCAACAGTAGACTTTTTAGAATCGGAAAAAAATCATCCCAGTCTAACTGAAGATACAGTTTTCATCAATGATGCACCAGTTCAACTATCACCAGCGGAAGCGATCCAGCCGATCAAAGAAGTTGTAACGCAGCAGATTGTGGTGAAACCAACAGATGACATGTCAATACATCTTGTTGAAGAACAAAAACAGAGGCAGCATGTACCGACAAAATCTAAGTCGAAGAGTAAACATATATCTTCAGTAACCATTGAAGAAGTCCAGTCACCTGCAGTTATTGCTGATACTCCCCTCACTCCTACTTCGGATATGGGACCCATGTCTCCTCCAGACTACTCATCAGCGGTTTGGCAAAAACCACCACCAAACATTATAACACACTCCTTCATCATGAGTGAAAGTCAACAAAGCCCAGTAATCCTCAAAGACGTTAATGTCAGATGGAATCAAGCTCAAGCTCTCGAGAGATTCAAAAACTTGCAGAATGCCAACAAAACCACACACTTGAGTGACGTACTCTACTTGGCCACCTTGAACGAAATTGTTACAGACGAAACAATCGAACAGCGCAACTTCAATGTGCAACAACACTTGGTCACATTGCAGCAGGCAGTCGAAAGAAAAGATGTTATCGTTATCCAACAAACCATCATCATCACAGTCGAAACTATTACGACTTGGCTAGAAACGATAGAGTATAGGATCTATGTCAATAGGCAGCAAACTTCAGAAGGGCCGACCAAGGAAAGGGTACAGGAGTTCAATGAACTCAAGCTTGAAATCTCCAACATAGAAGACAAAGTGGAACAACTACAATCTGTCATGCGCAACACCGATGACATTTACAACGAAGATGACAGGCAACGCATGAAGAGTTACATTGAATCCCTACAGCAACAAGTGAGGGTTATTGAAGAGGTCACTGAAGAGAATGAACAGCTAGCAGCTAGTGATCTCAAAAGATGGAATGAGTTCTTAGATGGGGTCTCTAATACAACTAGGCTAGTGAGGGGCATCAAGAGGCAACTGAGTGAGTTGAAAGATTCAGATGCCTCACCACAGTCTAAGTTGAATGAGCTTGAGCAAATCGAGAAAACTAATAGATGCCAAATGGTGAAAGTTGCATTATTGATAGCATCTGCGAAGAGCTTGATGAGAGACTTCCCCAGCAAAGAAATACCTAGAGACGTTTACGTGAATAATGAACTCACCAAACACATTGAACAGCAGATATCGATCGAAAGAGAAAAAGCTCTTCAGTACCTGTCACTTGCTGATGAATACGAGCAAACTCTCAAAGAGTTCAGCCAGATCATACTCATAGCTGAAGCTTTAGTGGAAGCTCCGATTTCAGTGCGCAACTTGGAACATCTGGAAGATGAGATGCAGAACCACAGAAAGTTCTTTGTGAATCTCAGTCATTGTAGAGCAATTTTAGAGTCTCTCGAGGAGAATCTAGATTCCGAAACTAGAACTATCCACACCGATCTCCACCAGAATTTGTATGAAAGAGCCAGAATTATTCTCGATAAATCGACGGGAAGGTTTCAGTCGATGTCACTCGCAGCATCCAGATGGACTGTGCTAGAACAAAGTACTAGGGAGGAAATGAGATGGCTTCAAGTAGCCCAACAGAGAGTACCAGACTTGAATAACGTCACATCTTCAGACTACGAGAGATTTATAGATCTCTATAACTCATTAGCTTCAGATATCGATTACCATCATGCCAAGTTAACGCATCTGAATTGTGTGGCCCAAAAACTTCTAGACCTAGTATTCTGTTCTGGTTTAGAGCAAGCCTACAGTGAGTCACTAGAAATAATCCAGAAATTACAAGAAGATGTGAGAAATAACCTAGAGCGCTTGCTGGCATTCAGAGGCACCTGGGTATCTTATAGTATCCTCAGCGATAAAGTAGAGTACTGGCTGAGAGAAGCTGAAGCTGAGTTGAAGAAACTCGAGGTGCCATCGGGACCTAGAGGTCATCTGCGATGTTTCTGGGAACTCAAAGCTCAACACGAAGTCCTCAACTCAGCCAGACTCAACGCTGGTAACGCATTAGAGAAATCCATGCAAATCGTGCCAATAACCGACGAAATGTATCAGAGGAGATGCAATTCTGAGCTCAACGTGCAGTGGCAGCAAGTCTCGAAGAGAATAAGCGATATCGAAGCATCGATACTGGAAACCATCTCGGCCACTGATGTTCCTGTCAATGAGAAATTGATTTTCTTGGAACAAGAGTTGGTAGAGTTGAGCCAGGATGTGGATAACCTGAAGGGAATCATGAAGACTGAAGAGGAATTGAGCTTGTACGTAGAAAGACTGCAGATAATGTCCACTAGGTTGGAGACGATACAAAACGAACTGAGCAGACTAGGTTTGTTATCAGCCAATGAATCCGACAAGGTCGGATCTCTCCTCGGCATGTCCAAGAGGCTCGAGATCATCATAGTGGAGGAACTGGAAAACGGCAACCTGGTGAAAGCCCAGCTGCAAGCGATACAAAAAGGTTGTGACCGAGTGAGTAGGAAGCATTCTGAGCTCGGCAGAACTCTGGATGCTTGCGAGAGCGCCGAGAAACTCGGAAGCGACTCAGTGGAGAAAGCCGTCAACGAGTGTTACGAGGTGGGTGAGGAACTGGTGACCCTTTGGCAAGACCTTTTGGGCATCCGCCAGCTGTTGCACACCCTGCCCATGAGGCTGAAGGTCACCGTGTCTCCGGTTGCCTTGGAGAAGACGATCTCCAAGCTGCAGGACGATCATGCGGACTTGGAGAAGAAGTGTCGGAATATTTTGGGGCTGCTAAGGAGCAGGTTGGTGCTGTGGCAGAGGTTCGAACGGCAGCTGGAGTTGGTGCAGCAGAGCGTGCAAGAAGCAGACTTTATGGTGGAGTTGCTGACCGTGCAAGGAACTGTGGATTATGAGAGGTTGAGGAAGGCCACTGAAAGATTAGAGGTGAGTCGTTCGTGATTGTAAACATATTTGATTGAATAAATTCTGATGTCACATAAAATAAGTGATTTCACATTGTGTAAAGAAGCAAAACCTAAAACCTGTGGATTAAAAACAAAAGAAAATGTTGTAATATATATTATATGATATTTTTAACTATCCTTTTGGATCTTGGAGGTTGGAACACTTTCGTTTTTGATTGTTTATATCGCGTCTAACGCTTCAATAAGAATAACTAAAATGATATAATCAAAGTAATCATTTACGGCTGATATCCAACAGTGGTATCAATCAGATTTCACTCATCATTACAATAATTATGTTATTAGCAAGCTAATCATTTTCTAGGATTAGGTTCTCTATAAAACAATAATTTTGCTGATGCAGCTCGTGATGCAGTCACTATGATTCTTATATGACAAAATCATATTTTCTGAACAATGTAAACAATATATAATTAAACTCTATATTACATTATCAGTATGATAAAATACTGAAGATACTAATAAGGAAACCCTTCTTGAGAAAGTAAAAGTTGCATCTGTAATTTCGAAGATTAACTTTTGGCAAATTCAACAAAAAATTTCACATGTTCCACTACAAAACTGTCAGAATATATTGAAGAGCTGCTATGCGTTAATAGGATAACTGTTTTTTTTTTCTTATGTAAGATCTTTCAATCGAATACTCGTTCGATCCAAAAGCATCTGCAGTCGTTCATGTTCAAAATAACACAAGACGCGATCAATCTCTGGCGTCACTTTTAATGCATCTGTTGGAAGAAGAGGAGCAATTTATAGAAATGCATTTTTGCTTTTATATACCCCTATAAATAGGTTGTTAACGATAATTTCAGAATTTGAAATTGAAATATTTAGAAAAAATCTGTACCTATAGGAGAGCACATTCTTGTAGAAATTATTCGAATGTAAACATAAGATAAACATGCGGGTCAGACTTTTTTTTAAGGGGAAAATCTGATGTGAACTCGGTTTATTATTGATTGGTTCCTTGATCTTTGATTCTTCCTTTCCACAATTTTTTTTTATATCCTGTGTTTCCTCTATGACGCTTCTCAGATAAAAAAATCTGTTACTAATTCGAACTAGTAGATGATATCAGAAATATTCCATCTATAAGAATTGAATCAATATCTTATTAACGATAATGCTTTTTTTGCGCGGACTGTTTTTTTTTATTTGAAAATGGCTACCGCCTGACCTCGGCACTGGATTTGAAAAACCTGCCGATTAGGAAGTTCCGTGATAACGCAAATCCTGACCTGATGCTCAGTTGTTCGCTGCTTGTTCTGCGGTTCGCGTCGCGATATTCAACTGTTTAATTTATTCACGAAACGCGAATTCATCGGACTAGAACGAAACAAAAGGGAAACGGTTAGCGAATTTTCTCAGTTTTGTGGCGGAACAAAATTTCAAACTCATGAAATATTTCTACTTCTGAATTAGAGTGTCATTGTTAGTTTTTGAATTTACTAGTGCCTTGATTATTACCTATCGAATGAATTGACAATCAAGGATTAAAAAGTCTGGGTTTTAATTTTTATTTCAGAAGGTATGTTACATAAATTACTCATTTCCATATTAGAATTTGAAGTAGATGATGACTTATTCAATTTTCATTCTGATGATGCTAATAAGAGTATCAAAATTTTCAAATAACAAACAACAGCCTTTTATTGTTGTCCAGAAAACAATATTCAGATTATTTACAAAATAGTAGGTACCTAGGTCAGTGTTGAAAGAACACAAATAAAATTTAGATGGCTTTTTGATTTGTTTAAATTAGTTTTGTTAAATGAAGAATTGTAAATGATACTCGTTTCTAATTTTCAACTATTCCGTATTTGATTGTGAAGGATCATTCAACGAAAACAAAAACAAAATGTTAACGTTTCCTCACATGATATAGGTATTGAAAAAAAATGAAATTCTGATTCAGAAAAAAATTGTTTAGGTATAAAGAGTAGACATGATTCACAAATTTGTTCTGAAAAATTGGGAATATACGTGTCGTTAGCAAATGAGTAAAACATAATATTTATGAAACATAGATTGAAACGCTTAGTTTTTCTAACACCATTAATGGTTTACAACAGATATAATAATATACAGTTCATGTTATCAGCATACGTATCGCTGAATTAAAGTCAACAATTACATCATGGACTAGTTTTATTTTTAATAATATGATTCAAATGCAAAACTTATTCACCCACAATTAAACGAGAGCGAAAATGTATGAATATAACTCCAATGTTTCTCCTATTCCAATCAAATACTTCAGAAAGCATCAAAATTAATATGGTCAAATAAAAGTTCAGCAGCATCGCTACAGCTTTGGAATCAATCTTATTCCTTCTAAATAGGAAGTCAGTATTATCAAGTTATTCCACTGATTAAAATGAACTCAGGATGTGGGATATTTCTCGGATATTCCGTATACCAGAAATAGATTCTAGAAATTTTTACATTCAACAACAATCATCCAACTGACTGATTTATTATACCCAGTATTATTCTTTCAATTCTGTGTACATATCGATCAAAAAATAGACTATTTATACGTAAGTATACGTTAACGCTTATGGTGAATTTATAAACTCAACTAAACTAAGAATTCAATTTACAAATAAAAATTAACAACTACATCAACTAAGAAGGTGTTTATAAACATCGTTCAAGAATTAGGTTTGTTTATTGTTCCGTGCCTGAATTTCAGAGGGAAGAAAATGTTCTGTGTTCAAATATGCCTTATGCGCATGCGTTGAATTCATAATTGTTAATTCTTAGTTGGAAAGATGAAAGATGACCATCTTCTTAGTTGTTAATTATTAATTTGAATGACAGATGAATGTTTATGAAACCTCAATGGGATTTTCCTGTATTCATCTTTCTTAATTCTTGGTTGTTAATTTAATTCTTAGTTTAGTTGAGTTTATAAATCCACCATTATGGAAGGCGACTGCATTAATTGTTAAATTGTAGTCAAACTATGAATAATAATCATAGCTAGGCTATGTCATTAGCCTCATTATCATACAAAGGATTACTCGGTGAAATATAAATAGATTAAAAATGTTGCTAGGAACATTTTGTGAAATAATTGGATCCAATGATAAATTTCAAACTGAGCACAGATCGTTCAAGACTCCTTCTGGAAATTCAATATTTTCAATATCGAACTTATCTAAAGAGCTGGAATGCCACCTATTGATGTCGGAAATGGTCTAGTTTAATGAATATAAGTGTAGCGGAATCGCTAGTTGTGGAATGATTATCAATTATTACGAGAGTTATTATGTTCGCATAGAAACATTTTTTTTTGTGTGAAAGTATCTACGTCAAACGAAAAAAAAATCGAAAGACCAGATTTGCTTAGGAAGAAACGTGAAGAAAAAAGATTTCAAAAATAGTTGTTACTTCGTAACCAAGAAAAGTCAGTGGCGTATGCCTTTTAATGCGTATTACGTTCCACAAAAATATCTAGGGTCATAACCATAACAGAAAAACTTGAGTAACATAATATGTAGTGCAATAGATGTGGTAATCAATTGTTGTTAGTTTTATTGCTGCTGTTCACAGCTTTTTCGACATTTGACAGCTATCAGTAAACATTTGGTTTTTGTTTGAACGCCCCGTCGTCCAAAGCCTACTTGTTCAAAGTGCGCGATTCAAATTCTACATGAAAAAACCTGAATGTTGTGAATTTCAAAGGTGACTCCAGCAAAACATCAAGTGTGCTACATTGTTAATTTTGAGTTATATCGAAATATACAGGTTGTCTCATTCAAAAAAAAATTTCATTAATAACTATTGATATATGATTTGGAGAAATACATTATTACTTGGACCATTGAATTCTACGTAAAAAAGTGCTTCGGACAACAACAAAGAATTTTTAACATGGAAAAAGTTATTCGAGAATGCACATTTTCGAAAAACATGCAGTAACTCAGAAACGATAATACATCGATATGCCGTTTTCACCATAGAGTTTTCCATATAAAAATGTACCCCCAGACACAGCCGTCAGTTTTCATATATCTGGTTTGAATAGATGAATCAAATTAAAATCGAAATTGTAAAAATAAAAGTAATAAAAAATGATAAAAAAATAATAAAAAAATATAAAAAATAAAAAATATTGAAACAATTAAAAATAATGAAAAATAATGCATAATAATAAAAAGAAATAAAAAATAATGAGAAATATTAAAAAAAAAAATAATAAATTATAAAGAATAATGAAAAATAATGAAAAATAATAAAATGATAATAAAAAATAATGAAATGATAAAAAATCATGAAGAATTATAAAAAATTATAAAAAAATATAAAAAATTATAAAAAATTATAAAAAATCATAAAAAATTAAAAATGATTATAAAAAATTATGAAAAATTATAAAAAATTATAAAAAAATAATTAAAAAATAATAAAAAAATAAATAATGATAAAAAGTAATAAATAATAATGAAAAATAGTAAAAAATAATGAAAAATGATGAGAAAAATTAAAAAATAATGAAAAATAATGGAAGAATAAAAATTTATTGAAATAGAATAAATAAAATAATGAAAAAATAATAAAAAATAATGAAATATTAATAAAAAAATTATGAGAAATAATAAAAAAGTATAAAAGTATAATATATTTAAAAATAATTTGAATAAATAAAAATAATTAAAAATAATGAAAATAAAAAAGTAATAATAAATGAAGAATAATAAAAAATAATGAAAAATATTATGAAGAATGATAATAATAAAAAAAATTAAAAAATAGAAAAAAAAACTAAAAAAAAAGTTTAGAAATTTTCTCTCCCCTCGTTATTAGAGCGTGTCCGGCGACCTGGTGTCGCGCGAGTCCCTGGTGGCGGAGCTGCGCACGGCCGCCCGTCCGCTGGCCGACACGTGCGCGCCCGAGGTGTGCGCCCGCATCGAGGCGGCCGTGCAGGAGGCGGTGACCGCCTACGAGGCGACGTGCGCCAACGTGCACCAGCTGTGCACCAGGTACCAGCAGGCGGCCGACCTGTGGAGGCGGTACAAGGAGGCGTCACAGCTGGTGCGGGAGTGGGCGGACAACCCCTTGGAGGTGGTGGAGGACATGGAGCCGGAGGAGACCATCGAGAAAGTCAAGGTGGGTGCGTGGTTGGTTTTGGGTTGGTGCTGCTGGATATATTCACTACACGGTAATATGCGGATGATTTTGAGGTTAATCTTCGTTTATCGTATTCCTATTATATATCTAATAATAACTATATAGGTAACACGGATACCAGAGCTGAAGCCGAAAAATAAAACAAATGACAGTCTGCGGGACAAATCGCGAATATGCGCATGCGCAAGTTTGAATCAAGAATCGACATTCGTTTTCATCATGGAGGAGAGTAGCTTTCTAGTGACCGACAAACGTATGATGATTATTAAAAATCAATCAAATGTGTCACGTAACCTTCAATTCGATGTTTTTATTTCATCATGACATATATTTTTCAAATATTCATTTATCGATGGATTGAAGGACGATTTTGGATAATAGTTGATGATAGATGCAGAAATGGATGTGTTCTACAAAGCGATACTTGCGATTTGCATAGAAACCTGTGACGATAAAGTCATCGGAACAAGATTCGTGGGTTAATTTATGATCATTCACTGTTATCACTGACTAATCACTTCTGTGAACAATCAGTAAGTACATTAATAACTATATTAACGCTCTTTTACATAATTTGGGTTAACAAATATACCTAACCTATGAAATTCTAAAAACGTCAGTGGATTTCAACTCGTCGAAACCAGCGCATGCGCACATTTCATCATTAGCAAGCCAGACAGTCTTTTGTTTTTCCAAAACTGGCTTCACTTTCGCGTGAAGAGAAGAATAGGTGTTATCCATATAGTTGTTATTATATATATGATTCCTATGGGTTGAGAAAAATTGTTTTGGTGGTACTCAAGTATTTTGGCCTCCTGATCACGAATCTGAAGTCAAAACGTGGTGGTTTCAAGTATTTTCGGAGATGTGGCCCTATTTTGTTCCAAAAATACACCTTTTGACATCACATGTCTACTAAAAACACACAAAATCAATTCTTCTTTTAACTGACACACACGCTTGCATTTCCTTGTTTTCAATTTATTCATCTCCATTCATTTTTTTATTTTAACAATTAAATTGCAAAAAGTACAAGGAAATTGTGAATACGTCGGAGTGTCAAGTTAAAAAACAGAAAAAGTATCATATCACAAACAGAAACATTGAAACTATAAAATAATATTATCGTCATCCCCGTCAAAATTTAATTTCACTTAAGAATTCTTCCATAGTGTAGCAGTTTTTCAGTAATTAATATATCAGACGATGTTTAAACATTTTTAAATAATAATAACATGAATTTAAGTGCATACATTCTTTTCTGAGTTCTCAAAAAGCACAAACTGGCGGTGATTTCGACCATTTGCACTGAACATTACTAATTTGTCTTCGACTTATTAATCATAAGATGATTTTTATCTGACTAAGTTGTCGCAATAGCGTAAGTATTTTCAGCAAATGACTTTAAAGCTAATAAATCTTTTTCTGCGATTGCGCATAACATATTGTAGCAATTTCATTGTGTTGATTCAAATATCTTATGGTTATAACTCGGGTTATGAGGTTATTGGCAAATACCAAAAATAGAAATGGACCCAAAATATTAATCCTTGAGGAACACCTTGAATAATATCTGAAGGCCCATCGCAAACTTCTTATTATCAAGTAATTGAATTAGTTTCTCGCTTGATTTGGTTTGCATTCTGAAAAAAAGTGAAATTTTTATGAAATACAAGTTTTCCCGCTCAAATTTGTTGAAAACCAAAATATTTACCGATTATGATTCGTGGCATGTGATTCCACGATTGTTCTTCCTGCTGAAATAATTAAATATCTAAACATGTTCAGCTTATTGTGCTGGCCAAATGAATCGGAGTTGATTCTTGATGGAAATCTTCCACGATGGTCAATAAAAATATCACGATTCATTGAACTTTGACATTTCATTGTTGGCATTTGTGATTTATCGATGATGATACAATTACTATTATTATTGTTTATTATCACATATGAACCTAAAAGGAGCTTTTATTTCTTCATTCTCCTTTGTCATGACTTATTAAGGCATTATATGAGTTCTCGAAATCAAGATTGATGTTTTTTTCTTTTTTCAATTTCTCTAAAAAAAATAGGAACTGTGGATGGATCCCTAAATTTGTTAAATAAATTGTTATTCCGTTTACCTGGTAAGTAAGTAGCTACTTACGTACCCATTATCGAATCATTAGTCCTTCTTGCATCTCTTATCAGGTAATAGAGATTGTTTTGAAACTGTAGATAGTTTTTTGATATATTCAAATAGTGTGCAAATAGGTGCGATAAGGATGGATTTAGTTTGGCAATCGGAAAATAATTAGGAGGGTAGTCTTCAAATTATTACCACATAATACAGACAACAGAGTAACTTTGTACATTATGTTGTTATTATTTTATTGCTGCCAACTTCAGAGGCGTATCGGTGAAATTTCACCAAATGTGAAAGTTAAAATAAACAAGTTGATCAATTCAGTTGAGTTTAATAAACTACGTATTATATAATATTCATTTCATTAATTTCATTATTATATTTTATGAAAACCTTTTCCGTTTTCAATATTTTTGTATTAATAAAAAATATCAGTTTTTTGCTAAGGAAACTTGAATTACGACATTGTGACATATTGAAACATTTCAAGAGCCAATATAAACGTACCTACTGTATAGGATTTGAAACAAGAATTTATCTTCGAAATGGTTTTTGAAAAAAAAAATTTAACTCTTAGGCGATTTCATAGTTTTTGAGTTCCTGAATCGAAATTTCGAATTATTCTGGAAGTACATCAAAAAATCAACTCACTACACACGTATCGCTTGAAGAAAGTATCCATTATGATTTCAAATATAAGCAGTTATTTGAAAATGCTTTCAAAACTCAATTTCTGAATAAAAAAATAGGAATATAATAAAAATCAGAACATTTTATGAAAATAAATTCTCGCACGTTTATCGCAGTAAAACACACGTGGAATCCAAAAATTTGGGGGGTGCCTCCCCTCACCTCCATGTCACGGCGCCCATGATAATCCCCTTTTCATTGCTTGACATTTCAAAAGGGCTCAGCCTCCCTGCAGGAGATACGATCCCCTAAGGCCTTGTATCGATTCCAATTTCGAACAGTCGACAGTCGGCGTTCTAACCTAACCTCACAGCACACTGGATCACCCTTAAGCCATCAGTGTGGTTTCGCTTATTTTAGATTTTAGTCTCTTCCCGGCCTTTGTGATAAAAGGAAGTCGGGGATATTTATAGAAATTAATAACGTGGTGTCTCCATTCTCCAACGCGCGAATTTTATAAATAAATCGTGTTTTTCGTGATTTTTGTGAGGCCGAGGTTCAATGTGGCAAAAATAGAGGTGATCGGGAACCTGAATAATGTTTCAGTGGAACGTTCCAGTGTGAATAATATCATATTTGACCCATAAACATCCCGAAAGATTTTGCATATTCATGGTTTTTACGATTTTTTATAAATGTGTACCCCTGAAGAATTGAAGGTGAGTATAAAGGGTATACAATGTATTTAACCCAGTTTCTCGACTCCCACATATACTCACCTATATACAGGGTGATTTGCGTTTTATGCCATTAATAAAAACTTGAAATTTTAGATTGCTGTCATTACCTACCTGAAATATTTTTTCCTCCAGATATACAGTCTGTCAAGATTTTGGGACCAACTTTCTTATTTCGAAATGAAATGAATGAATATGCATTATGCTTGAGTTTTAGGATATTTTCGAAAATGATGTTCATTAAGATCAATACCACAAATTTTGGTAATTCCGAAAATCACTTAGTTTTTTCAAAACTAGTACCTAGTTGTACAAATCGATTTTTTTCAATTCCAGTAGGTACGTGTGTGAGATTCTAACGGTGGATTTATGCAGAGGTCTTAAGTCGTTAGTTTTAAGTCTTAAGTTTTAAGTCGTAAGGAAAAATGGACCATTTATGCAAGAAGTTTTAAGGACTGTCAATAGTGTCAATCCTGTTGTTTTGTGTGCTTATTTTTCTCATTTCCTTCGATTCAATCCAAATTTCCAGCCTCAATGCTATTTTTATTTATGTCTATTTGCTTTACATGCATTCAACTCCTTCTGTTTGTTACAAAATCCTTTTGCAAAATCAGACGCATGCGCAAATCGATCGAGTTTTAAGTCGTAAGTCGTAAGAGATAAATGTTGGCCAACTTTTCTTAGGACTAAAAACTTATGACAGCTCTATATATGGTAACATTAACAACCAATGGATGAACTTCTTATGACTTATTACTTGAAACTTGAGACTTAAAACTTACGACTCAAAACTTCTGCATAAATCCACCGTAACTATTTTACTCTGAGCATTCAGGACTCAACTTGAATTATTTGAATTATAAAGACTGTTTGAGATTTCTATTATTATTATTAATATCATCTAAGGTGGTATACCCCGTATGAATTTCTTGCATTTCAGTAGGTACATTAAAAATTATGCCAACCACAATGATCCTCATATTCACTTCTTTGAAGATTATCCGCATGAACAGTAGGTATAATTATTGTCATTCTAATTGTACACGCAAACGCTTTGTTGTTTTATTTCGGAATGGAAATTTGCAGTTTGTGAGGAATTTAAATTTATGCAGATGTCAGGATCTCTTTTTTGTTATGACATTTTACTCAGCGATCAATAGGGTCATAAACCTCTAAAGCTTTAGCAGAATTGATTGTCGTTTTCTGATACCTTACTAAACTACTACCGATATGCCATCAAAATTAAATCGGAATATTCTTTTATGCTCGAGAAAATAGAAATCAAAAATAATTATTTGACAGCACCATATTTCTGCTGACGTCACCTGGTAGATCGGGATGGTATCGTAAAAATATCGAAAATAATAGGGAAGAAGAATTTTTTGACATAAGTGATGGCAGATAAGTCAGATGACAATATGTCAATTTTTAATTCAAATTTTTTTCGATTACGAAACTAATTCAAAATATTCAAAAGAGCGCATTAATTAATTGTTTATCATCTATATAACGCAAATCAGGGGTAAAGGTAGGGAATATGGGTCCAAGCCCGATTTCGACGAAACTTTCACAGATGCTTCATAACATGATAAAAATACTATATCCATCAAAATTTTTCCGCGGAAAGACCTTTTTCCATATTTTTATGACAAATTTATGTCGTGGTACTCACTATCAAAACTCAAATACAATCTATATTGGACGGAGTAATAAATGCATCCATACGATTGAAACACACTTTGTTGAACGGCTACTACTTTTATCAACACATTTAAAGTAATTTATGAGTACTAATAATTCTCAAAACGTTTGAAATAGGAATAAACTGATTGAATTATTCAATAGACATATTATGTTTACATTTATTTGGCAAATGACAGCTCCCTTCAAACTCCAAACAGCGAAACTGCTATTGCGATGTTGCCGTTTCGATTTCAAAAACATTCGATTTAGGTAAAATAAATAAAATATTTCGGAGCAGAGAGGACCAGAATTTCAAAATTTCAGAAGCAAGGATAAATGAATTTTTATTGGATGATCATTTTGGTAACGAATTAATGTTTCAAATTGAAAACAAACACATCACATTCAATCTGAGAATTCTATAGAAAAATGGTTATGGTCCTGAGAAATACCGTTGAATTTTAAGCATTATCCTTTCAACAATAAATAGCATTCGGATCTTTAGTAACTTAAATTTAAACAAAGTTAGGTTAGGTTGTTTTTTCTTCTTTTCTGTTTCCAATTTCCATTCATGAGAGTTCCTACAGGAAGTAGAGAAAAATGAACAACGTGGTGATAGGCATGCGCGCGCTCGGTCGACATTTCGCAAATTCGCGCGCGCGGATTTGCGAAATGTCGACCGAGCAAGCTCGCTTCGCTCGCGTGTATGTATTATTGATATTTGTCAAGCAATGAGGGATTAGAGTTTAAAAAATGGAGAATATAGTAATAAATTTCAACAAAGTTAGGTTAAGTGGTTTTTCCTTCTTTCATCTTGGGTTATCAGAGGCACCATGTTCTCAAATTATCAATTAAAAGGTGCATATTTTCACAAATCTGATGTAGACGGAATATTCGTTATCGATTCGATGAATGACATTCATACTGATTAATTTTTTTCCATGAAAAATGTGATTTCATTTCAGGAAGGAATAAGGGAATAACTTTCATGTGGAAGTAATACCATTTTCAAAAAATTCATCAATTATTTAAAAAATTCTATTTGATTAGAATTGAATAGAATGTTTCTGAAATCAAACCGGCAACGTTGCAAAAATATCTGCTTAACAAGCTGTCATTAGTGTCATTCACCAATCAAAATGTTTTTGTATTCAAACTTCATTGATAACAAGTTTTCAACTTTTTTTAATTCTTGTTATTACTTTCAAAGAATCAGTTAATTTATATAGATTGTGCATGTAATTATTGTTGGCTCAACACAGTGCCTACCAATCTAAAAGATACATTGGACACTCCTTACAACGAATTGTGTGCGTATTTTGAAAGCCAGTGGGGGAATGTATGTTTTTCAAAAAAAAACATGGAAAAAGGTCTTTCCGCGGAAAAATTTTGATGGGTATAGTATTTTTATCATGTTTTAAAGCATCTGTGAAAGTTTCGTCGAAATCGGGCTTGGACCCATATTCCCTAATTTTTCCGAATTTTAACTTAGATCAAAATTATCTTCACAACAGTAATTACTTGCAGATGTTGCTGATGATATCTGTTGTCCTACTGCAAAACACCAAGTTTGTCTCATATCTCATATTAACACTTGGAGTAGGAACAAATATGTCTTTCGAGAATCCACATTTGTGTTGCTACATATATATGATGCACAAGTCTTTGAATGCTTAAATTTTCTGAAAATAGTGGACAGTGAAGAGTATAATGAACGCTGAACAATGAAATGAAACTCAATAGTAACTTACCTTGAATCATCCGAATATATTTTCGCAGGAAGAATAAAAAACGCCCAGTAATTTTTTACCGCCAACTGTCAAAGATGACAGATATTGTCAATTCTTCTTCCACTTCAATTAATGGAACAGAACCTAAACCAATCTACCAGGTGACGTCACATTTTTAGAAAAGGATCGAGAATTTTCGATTTTTGAATGCCGATTTTCGAAAAACCCTTGAAAATAAAAATTTCAAAAAAATATCGACGTATTCTCTGGAGGCCCGCGTTTCACATATATAATTTTCGAAAAAAAGTGTACAACCCTATTATACACAGTATAGGAACCTCAGTAGGAACATAACTTTTTGAATCAACAAAATATTTAGTGCATTGTTGTTGTAAATAGCGAAAGTTCTTGTGGATCAATTTTTGAATGGTATAATTTATGATAAACTCTGTGCAACTAAAGTTCATTATATGGGGTTCGAACTTATCAAAAAATAATAATAATAGTGATATACCGGAGTGGTATATCCCACACGCTTTCTTCTAACACTTGTATCGTATAACTCGTATGAGTGGTTATATTGTTTCTTGGAACAACTAAGACGAAACAGCTGGAAACTTAGATGCCAATTTCTCCTCATAACCAACAAATGAAAGTGATTATATATTGCGTGTTCTAGTGTGAAATTACTGCGAATTTCCATTCGAATTTCGATTCCCATCAACTTTAATTGAAAACAACATGTTCCGAATAACGGTCAAGGTTAATGGGCTAAAGTCACAGATTAAGATATTGTTTCATTTGGGGGATTGAATCATTGATCGGTTCTTGATATTCAAAGATAAACACATCACCTCTTCAACTCAAAATTGTACGTGAAGGCAATGATCCTTGCCATCGTTATCTTTCAACAAATTAATCCTTATTAAATGAATATATTATTATCACCAAGAAGTTATTTTCACGTGTATCAATCACATTTCATGAATTCCGAACGAATTTATTGATCAAATATATTCAAGGTTATCATATTTTGACCCCCATCTCAATATTTTGTCATGGGAATAAATCGTACTATACCAAATAAGACCACAGACAACTTTTTAAATTCCCTCTAAAACTGATACGAGTCGCAGCGGATTTTAGAAATTTCAATAACGAATGTTTTCCATATGTACCCATAACTTCATGACCGACGCTGTATATCACATCAAATATCATTGTCATTGCTAGGTTTGTGAAGAAACCCTAGCCGCCCACACCCAACGCCTAGCTGACCTTCAGCAACTCGTATCGGGCATCGCCAGCGCAGTAGGCCTTGACGCCAACGCCCTCTTGGGCGGAGAAGTGCAAGCACTGGGAAAACGCTTGGAAGATGTGAGAGAGTCGCTGACAGCGCTTGCCGACGTTGCCGAGTCCCAAATGAAGACCAAGGACGAGATACGAAAGGCGGCCATGGAGAAGAAGGTCTATTTGAATTCATTGCAACAGGTGAGTCTCCATTTGGTCTCATGTCAAAATGATAGATTCTGGATGTCAATGCTTATTTTTGAAATGACATGTTTCTTGCAGAGCGTTAATAATCTGAGTGACACCGACAACGAAGAGAAACTGTTAACCTTGCGCGAACATCTCTTGGCTTTGAGCAAAGCCGAAGGTCAAATCGAAGAGATCAAAAACAAAACGGTCGAAGTCTCCACGACGAGGACCGAAACATCGGTGATAGAAATCCTGGAACTGTGGCAACACGTCTTCAGGGAAACCTTCCAACAATACCATCGGTTGAGCACTCGACTGGTCAAGAACGAAGATGGCGCAGCAGCGCTGAAGCTCTGGCAGGAATACCTGATCAACGTGCAGCAGTTCCTGCAAGGAACCATTCCCGGCGACTACCACAGTCTCTCGGACCACCAACATCTTTGTCAGATACACCAGAATCTCCTTACCACCCAGCAGAACGTCCTCAGACCGTCAGGCAAGAAGGATAACGAGCTCGCTGGTGATTTGGTTGAGAGAAGCGTCATGGAACAGTTCAACTCTTTGACGAACCTGCACAACGAAACCCTCTCCAGAATCATGGACAGGCACACTGAAGTCCAAAGTCGCTTGAATGCTTGGGACAAGTACAAGAGAGACCAGAACAAGTTACTCAACTGGTTGAAGTCGATAGAAAAAGAACGAGAGCATATGCAGCTGAGGTACATGCACATCAGACGTATACCTAAGCTCCTCTCACGTATACAAAACCTCTTGGACAAAATTCCACAAGGAGAAGAACAAACGGACAGTTTACAAAGGCAGCAGAACCTCTTGCTCCAGTTCTGCGATGACGCTCTAGCGACATCCATTAGGATGGAACACGTCGCCATCAAGCAGAGGGTAACCAATTTGCAGGCCGGTCTGAAAACCTGGAAGGACTTCCTGGAACGCATAACTTCGCTGGTGAAGTCGCACGAAGATCGAGTTACCAAAGTCCAAGCCCTGTTCGATGAAATCCAGGTTGTCATCAATGATTTCAGTGTTCAAACACCGACATCTCACGCTGGTATCAGCAACAGACTTGAGATTCTTCAACGGACAAGAGAACGGTTGTCTGCCTCGTGTAAAGATCTGGAACAACTGGGTCTGACTCAGGAACAGCTCAAAGAGTGTTTGAGTCCATCAGATATGAAAACAGTCAACCAGAAGATGTGGCTACTCAAACACCAATATGACGACCTTGAACACCAGCTGATTTCGCTGTGTCATCAGCTAGAGGAAAAGCTGGGGATAAGGTCTGTTTTCGAAGTCAGGCACGCTAAATTCATAGTGTGGGTCAACGAAATTGAGAACAGGCTTGAACGTGACTACCAAAATAGCCCGACGCCGGTGGATCCGAAGGAACTCCTGAGAAAACTTGAGACTGAACTCCAAGCCGAAATGGCACTGAAAGAACGTGAGTATGCTTGGCTGCTCAGAACTGGTAAAGACATCGTTGAATCTTGCGGTGACGAATACGCCGATGTTACCGCCAGACAAATCATTCAAGCAAGGACTGATGAGGTATTGGAAAGGTGGGATAGGTTGGAAAACATCGGCAAATCAAGATTCAATAAAATACACGACATGATGCAAACGATGCTACAGCTGGAAGAGAGGATAGCGCGAATCAGAGCCTGGCTGACTCAAATAGAATTGCAGTTGGCTAAACCTTTGGTCTTCGAGACTTGTAGCCAGGACGTGATAGATAGGAAACAAGAGGATCAGGATAAACTCAGAAAATCCATTGAGAATGAGAGCAGTAATGTTGGCGATGTACTTAACCTTTGTGAACTAATTCTCAATGACCCGGAAGTGACAAAAGCCCACTTTTCAATTGAAAACATCAGTAATGCTAGCATCAATATTGAAAAGCGCTGGAAATCTGTTTGTGGACAATCTGCAGAACGTAAACGCAGGATCAATTTGGTGTGGAAGCTTTTGCAGGACGTGATCAAGCTCAGCTCCAATCAGGAGAAATGGATTAGCGAGAGTGAACAAAGACTCAAGGAACTTGACAAATCAACGGATAAACTGAGCAGGCATGAACTGCAGCAACTCATTTATGAGATGGAGACTGATATAAGAAATATTGAATCAAGAGTTCCTGCATTCCAAATCCTCGGTCAGACTTACTCGAAGCTAGCTACGACGCCTGGCATAGAACAAGAAAACATCCAGGAACTCACTTCCAAAGCGCGCATCATCATTGTGAGATGGGAAAACTTGTTGCCCAAAGCGACAGGCATTCTACAAAGACTCCAAAACGAACTGGTGCCTTTCAAAGAGTTCTCGCTAGCCCACGAAGACGCTATTATTGCTCTCACCAAACTGGATGCCCAGATTACGGACCTCCAACACTTGTCACCACCTGAAAAAGTGAGTCCTGCAGAGAAGCTGAAGAAACTACAAGCCATAGACAAACAGTTGAAGCTGCAAACGCCCACTTTAGAGACTGCAGACAAGCTAGGCTTGCAGATAATGAAGAAGAGTAGCAGCAAGGAAGTTGAAGAGATCCAGGAAATGATCGATGAGTACCAAATCCTCTGCAGAAACCTGCATGAAAGGATAACGTACATCAAGTCTGATATCAAGAGGGAGAGCTCGGAGCGACAGCCTCAAGAAGTAGACGAGAGTGTGCAAGTGGAGACCCTCAAGTTCGAGCAAGATTCTGCCGTGCAAGTCAACACTTTACCACCTCAACTCCAACGCATGACTTCGATCAGCGCCAAAGATGCCTACTTGGTCGAACTAGAAGCAGCTCTAGTCGAGTGTAGGGTCAACCTAGAGGAACTGGAGACCTCGGTGAAGAAAGACGTTCCCAAGCAGGGTTCGCCAGAGTTGCCGATGAGTAGCAAGAAGATCGCTAGGATATCCGCCAAGTGCCAAGCTAGTGTTGAACTGGTGAAGCATCTCCACGATTTGCTCATCAAAGAGTGCGATGCAACGGAGCTCGAGGCCTGCTCAGAAGAGGTTCTCGATCTGGTTGAGCGGTACACCTTGCTGCTTGTTGGGGCTAAGGAGAAGGAGAAAAAATTGCGAGAGTTGAGGTGAGTTGATTTTTATTCAGCTGTGTATGCATGTAAGAATAATATTGATTCTCAACATACTAACTGGTTTTTGGTTTTTTTCTGCAGAACTACTCTTCCTGAAGCTTATAACCTTTTGTGCACACAGTGAGTATTGCACAATTTTCTGGTAATTCGGTCAATTTTCAATAGATTTAGTATAGTACATCGAATTGGGCTCAATTTTTTCAAGAAATCAATGAGTTGGGATGAAATTCACCTGAAATAATGTATGCATGCATTTTACTCCGCTTGGTTAGGACTTAATCTTCATATTCATCGAATGATAGAAAGCATAATTCATTCAATAATCGTAAAGTCTAAAGATGATTATTTTCTTAATTTTTTTATATTCGTTCAATAGTGAGGCTGGCCGTATACTGTGCCCCTTGTGCAAAAAACGTAACTGGGCACAATTGGATAATGACCTCTGGCGTCTAGAAAAGTGGCTGCAAGTGGCGGAAGGTACACAGAATTCGCTGAAGAGTCCTCCGTCCAATATCGAACTTCTCGAAGATGTCATTCAGGATCATCGGGAGTTCCTTCTGGACTTGGATAGTCACAAAAGCATCGTCAGGTATAGATACATCACGTGTTCATATAAATATTATGTATATGGAAATATTTTTGTGGTTATTCAGAAGCATACTTCATATAGCGACGCAAAATTGGGAAACAATCTTTTTAATTAGAGAATAGGTGACGTCTTCATTGAAAATGTGCTTACAGCCGAGTCTTTCCAAGAAACTTTGTTATCATAAACTATACAGCCAGAGGGCAGGTAGAAAGACCTTTTGACTTGGCCTTAACAACCTTTGTTTGTCTTACTGAACCATTCCCCAAATATCTTTGAGAGAGCATGCTTGTGCATCTTCAATTCCATATAAAATCACTTATCCTTACAAAATCATCCGGTTTTGGAGTTGTAAAAATTGGAAGAATCGCGTGATAATATGAACGCTATTATGTTGGTATTTCCAAACTCATGTCATCATTGTCTCTGCTTTTAAATTATTGTCTAAATACTTATTTTTTACAGATCTCTGAATATTGTTGGTACTCATCTGGCAGACCATACTGAAGATACCTCGAAAGCAGAAGAGCTGAGATCTAGGTTGGAGACTGATAATAAGAGATGGGATGTGATTTGCCGACGTGCTACTGAATGGCAAACGCAGCTACAATGGGCTCTTATGAATGTATGTTGTTTTTGTTTATTCATTATTATCAAATCTTAAGCTGACATTTCTTACGTGAGACTAGATTATTGAGAAATCTAATATATATCAACTAATTATGTTAACTAAATTAGTCAGATTAGTTTTGACTTGAATTGAATATCCAAAAACCATAATAATAAAAATGAAGTTTATTCATTATGAATAACAATAATTGTCTATAATATATACTGGGTGTCCCAAAAATGTCGGTAAGGTACGACCATAAACCAACCGAAAAAATTTTATGGAAAATATTTTCAAGATTTTAACATGATCGCTAGAGATTGAAAAAACGATTTTTCTTGGAAAATTGCCATATTGAGGTATTGTTTCATAACGGAAATAAAAATTGATGAATTATTGCGTCAGCTCATTCTTGAACATTTTTCTTATCTTCAATAATGAGGGTGGGGAAAGCTGTTGAAAAATAAAACATATTTCAAATACCTTTAATCCAAATTTTATCGACTTTGGTTCGTTCGAAATACAATTTCACACTAATTCGAATGCTTTGATGATTGTAAATACCTTACCGACCTTATTGGGACACCCGGTATATATAATGTCATGAATAAACGGGAAAATTTCTCACAAAGTGAAACTAGTAGTGAAGTAATAATTTCAAATAAATATAAAAACATGAAAAAAAACATGAAATTATTGCAATAAATATATTGAGAAAAACAAATTGAATTTATGTATACATATAAAATGCCGATCTTTTTTGAAAATCCAATTTTGTAATTTAATTTCATATGAATAAAATGATCACGTATTTTTGATTGCTTCTGGAAATCTACAAATTTACCCATTATATTCAGTCGATTTTTCATGTTATATTTTTTTATATCTCGTTTGGTATGAATGATTTGTGGAACTTAGTCTATATTTCGTATCGTTACCATAGCAACTAGAACACTTTCCGGAAATTTTTCTCTTTTCCTCTAATGAAGGAGCATGCTGGTATCACACTGGAAATTTTTTGACGTTTATAGGTTAAATGTAATTTACATTTAACTAAGATAACGCAGATATTGATGAGTGGTGATGTAATTTACGCAACAAGTCCGGGAAATACTGATTTTTGGATGAGTAGACAGAATTCTGGAAGTCTGCGAGGCCAAAAAAACTGTTTTCAGACGTGTTGCGTACCTACACTATTATTTCGGCAACCTTGAAGAATTAATCAATGGGAGATATTTTGCCCGCTTTTATCGATACCATACTACCCAAGATCCTTCCCGGACTAGGCCGGAATAATGCTATTTTCTCGACGGTTGCAGAAAATAGTAATTTACGTAACAGGTCCGGAAAATACTGTTTTTTTGGATGAGTGGACAAAATTCTAGGACGAGCGTAGCGAGTCCTGGAAGTCTGCGAGTCCAAAAAAACTGTTTTCGGGCGTGTTGCGTACACAATTTTTTCGGCAACCGTGTAGAATAACAAATCAAAGAAACACATTTATTTCAAAAATTGAAATGTTAGCTAATTTTATGTCAGATAGCTGTCAGTCGTTATTTTGCTGCTATGGTAATGATCAACTGCATTTATCAAAACCATACTACCAAGATTTTCATATTTACAATGACAACAACGATGTGATTCTTCCCGGCCTAGTCCGGGAAGTACGTACTTCCCGGACTAGGCCGGAAAAATGCCACTTTCTCAAAAAAAATCGTCTGGAAAGTACGTACTTTCCGGACGGTTGCCGAAAAAGTATATTTCAACCAACTTTATTAGTGGAATAAAGTTAGTCAAGAATGATGGTTTGATTGAACTACCAGCAGCTACCTCATTATTATTTGGCGTAACTAAGGTCGGTATTTCGTATTTTTCTTAACTTGGTGTGAAATGTTCGTACCCAATACCACTATAGCTTCAATGCAATTCAAACAGGAAAGTATTTCTTGAACACGAATATTTTTTAGAACATTTTCAAAATATTGGTGTTCTCGAAAAAATGTCCAGTAATAACTGAAGCTCTGGTGGTAATAGTGGTATTATAAGCGAAAACCCCCCATCCACCCTGAATTGTCCCGATCACCGACACCTTGCCCATCTTCACAGAACCAACAATTCCACAACATAATCTCGGAACTGTGCGGCTGGCTGGAGGAAAACGAGCGCAAAATCCGCGCATCCGAACCAGTCGACCTGACCGCCTCCTCCGACACCATCGAGTCGAAGTACCAGCGCTTCCTCGAGCTCAAGGCCGAGCTGGAGCGCTGCGAGCCGCGAGTCCTGAGCCTGCAGCAGGCCGCCAACCAGCTGCTCAGGGACGACGCCCCTCAGGGCTCATCCCTGATCTACGCGAGGCTCACCGAGCTGCGGCTCAAGCTGCAGTCGCTCATCAAGCTGACGGGGGTGTACACCCTCAAGCTGGGGGCGGTGTTGGGTAGGGACCCCAGCGAGATGGGGGTGATGGCGGCCTCGTCGGGGGTGCCAATACAATCCCTGAGTTATGATGTAAGTTCGAGCAACCGTTGTACCATATTGTGAGCCCGTAGAGTTGTCTAGATTGATTTGAGTCATGTTACGTAGGGTGGTGAAACAGCTCTTCAGTTGGTTCAACGGGAAATTTGAGAAGGGTGGTGATAATTCCACGACTTGAATGAAGATGAGATCGATTATCGAGGAAGATTTCTGTTGCCCGTGAATTTTTGTGGTTCGCATCTGAATTGACAAGTTCAGCCAGCGTTGACAGAGAAAAAATATGTCTGTCATAGTGTTGTCTTTGTCATCAAGATGAACTTAAAATAATGTTTATGATTGGGACTAAAAGAGAAGAAGACTTATATAACCTGTATAGGAATGGTTTGTTTTTCTTGTAGTATTTTCGTTATTTCGAATATTTTGTGAACATTGGAAGCTTACAATAATTGTTTAATAATTCCAAACACATTATAATTGCGATATTAGTCTTCTTCTATTTTTTACGTCATAATCAAAACATTTTCATCATTTCAAGTTGCAATCTTAATAAGAAAGACAACACTAGGGCAGACTACAGTGGCTCAATAGGTTACAGTGACGCCAATGGGCCAGCGGCCGCCATGTTTAGGGAAATTTTCTGTGGGTATTATAGGAGGAAAACACAAAATTCACGATTTTTGTGGAATTGGACTATAATTTATCGTGATAACATTCTGATCATAATGTACTATTATACTATCTTTATTGTGATTCATTTTTCAATGACTTATACCTTATAAATGAAGTAATATTCAGTTTCGAGAATGCTAATATAACGCGGGTAATTTAAAATTTTGAATTATTCGCGGTAAATACGAATTTCAAACGATACTTTCACACAACGTTAATACATTCCTAAATAAACTTAATTGATCAGAGTTGAACTGGTATTCGAGTTAAACGACGAATTATGTAATATGAGAATGATGAATTGATTATATGTATGTCTTGAAATATTCTTCTACATTCTACTTATTACCTCATTTTAAGGACATGTAAAAGAAATAAATAACAGACCACTTAACAATACATTCATTTTATTTTGAAATGATATATACATATATAAAATAATCGACACTTCATTTATTTTTAAAACACAATAATATAAGTTGGACACATACATTTATTTATTTTTCTCATAGATTTACTGCTATAATTGTTGACTTCATTGACAATCTTTTTTAACTTGCTATCTTCAACCTGAAGTTCAAAAAACGATTTTTTATTTTATTTTCCAAATTATGGCAAGAAGAGTTTGTTCCCACATATCCCTCTCGAAGTGAACATATAGAATATGGAACAATATTGTATAACACACAAATCCACAAAGAACTGAATAGTTTGTTGGTTGCCAGTTATCTCGCATAACTTTGGCCGTCCAACCAAAGTTTTCTTCTAGCTGGGTCTCTGGGAAAAGTTTCCATCAAAAACCCTTTAGCTGCAGAGTTTGTACAGTTGAAAGCTGAACATCCAGGCATTCTTGAGTTTTAATACCTAAAAATTATACCACTTGATAATATGCATATCGAACACTATATTGTAGGTTAGATAAACTTTTTGTGAAATAATTCACAACTTTTATAATATTCATAATATTGATGATTATAATATATATTAACACAGATATAGGAACTATACAACTATCTTAAATGGAGATATTCTCATAATTGTTTGTTGTTTATTTTCATATTATAAACTTGTCTCCAGTTTCACTTTATACCCAACAGAAATACTCGATATTAGATAGGATTGAGGGACTTATCTGGGCAGGTTGAATTCCAAGCGATTATTTATTCAAAAGCCACGAATATACAAGAATTTGATAAAAAGACATGATATTTCCAATGCTCATTCCGTTGTCGTCACTGTAACCTATATTAAGCCACTGTAGGGCAGACATATTTTTTCTCTCTCAACTCTGGCTGAACTTGTCAATTGAAACGTCATCGACACTATTCTCATGTTTCGATGTTGCTGGCCACAGACAGATGACAATAATAAAATAAATTAAAATTGAATGTAATGTTAAGCTCCTGTTTTAGGCTGACTGTCTACAGTGAGAGTTTCAAGAATCAAATTTAGTTTCATCATACTGTTCAGGAATATCGGAACATGAGATATATTTTCAGTAATTCTTGAGTAATCATCGATATTTTGACACTTCTCAGTCTTTTATCTCCTAGAACAGATGACACTGACAAAAATATGACAGTTTCTGTTTTACCAACACAAGGTATGGCGCCATCTCTGATAACTTCAGGAAATATTACTACGGTTTCAAATCAAGTGGGCAAAAGTCAGTTTTTTCTAGTGCTTGTTGATAAAAAGTTGTTCCACCACCCTATATCCACCTTGCCTGTTACTTATTATTATGTCCTTAGTTTCAATAGTAAAGTTAGAGTTGTGCTATTATTAGAATGTAAGGTTCGTTCTTTTGTTTGACATAATGTTCAATCTGTTACGAAGAATAATGAATTGTCCCAGAGTAGTTATAGTATTTTTTTATTTTTAAGTAAGTAGCACTTCTGTTGATATAGAGTAATGATTCGAGAGCACTGTTTCATATTTCCTTTGCGTTTTGGACAGCTTTTGGACCAACCCAGCCAGGAGCTGCCGTCTTCATCTACACCAGACGACGCCTCTCACAAGTAAATATTTATTATTATTATTTCATTTCTTTTCGAGAATACGTTTTTCACACGGCCATTGAGGAATCTCAATCGGCCTTGTGAAATGCGTGTTCTGCTTATTCTAGCATGTCCGAAAAATATCCACTTGTATCACAGTTTAGTTACCACAGTTATGCTCACTTTTTCACTTTATATGGCTTTGTGAAATTTTTGAAATATCGGAATATTACATGAGCGCGAAGTTGCGCAGTTCATCATCATCTTGATGGGTAGTGGAAAATAGATGCTAAAGATATTTCATGAAAGTAAAAACTGTCAAAAAGTCCCAGACTATTCCGCAATAATAAATATTGAAAAAATTTAATTTTCAGCTAAGCCCAAGTTCATCAAATGATACATTCAGTGAATTTGAATACATATCATTTCTATACTAAATAGGAAATGGAAGCCTTGTGAATTATTCAGATTGAAATAACTTAAATTCAATGATTGTAGATTTTTATTCAGTGATAATCAGGATGGTGAACAGAAATACAGGTGGAAGTATATTTTTTTTAGCAATAAGGTATGAGGTGCGGCAATAGAGTAGTTCCATTATTTGCAATATTTTATATCAACTCATAACGAATCCCACTGGTAAAACTTGTGCGTATATCTATCCTTCTTTTTGAGAAGTATTGAAGAGAGAAACATATACCCTGAGTGCGCACTAGTTTTATTAATAGGATTTCCTATAATCTTATTCTTCGTCAGTTTTTTGTCCATCAAATCGGATAGCAATATGTTGATCATTTTGCCTGTCAGCTAAGTCAAACAACATCAAAACTCACAACAACTTACATGTTGAAAGGAAAATCAAGTACCTACCTAGTCTGATATTTGTAGGAAAAATAAGCCGAAATTTTGAAAATATTGTGATCATCAAATTGAGAATTGATATCATCTCATTGCCAAACCTCGTAATAAGATAATTGCCATAATGACTTGAAGCATTTCTTCTATTCGCGATAGAAAATAACACGTAGCGCTACCTGATGGTAACAGCTCGAACTTGTCGAAGTGGTATCGTTTTTGTTTTGTTTTTGTCTTTGTGACATCACATACGATTTCACATGAATTTCACTAGAAGAACTTTCGAAAAACTGCTGGAAATACACCTCTCACATCAAAACCGAACGTAAACAGAACTTAAATTTGTCAGTGGGTTATCCCCCAGAAAGTTCAGTGGTTATCCTACTTTGAGTATTTATACGAGTCACCGCTAGGTATAGCGTATCGCTTAGCACCTATCGCGAATACCGACATAAGTACGCAATTTTCGCAAATATTGGTAATTTCCAATAGACTAAACCAAGACGCTGTCAAATCAAATTCAAGATGGATACCTTGGGGCATACAAACCGTTAGGAGTGCTTAAGAACTCTAGCTATTTGTACCTTGTGATTTTAATTTGAAATTAGTTTTAACTCCAGAACGACTTTAAACATTCATTTGTGAATATTCTGTGTTTAGACTATATTATGATTTGTGAATTTTCTCAAAAAATAGAAGATATAGCTACAAAAACATGCCACATACTTGTTGTGTTGTTAAGTTTTTCAATATACCCAGTATACTCTGGGTATACATTTTACACACAAAACAGAATTGAATGAACTCTCAAAAATCCGAAGAGAAAGATGATTGAAAGCAATCAAAAGGGAAGATCTCACAGAAGTTAAACTAAAGTATGTGCTGAACATTTTTTGAAAGGTAAAAAGTTACATAACTTTTCATGAAGGTATTTGTTGCGAAATGTGGTTTCAAATTTTAGGAAAACCAGCTGCTTTAACTGATCCATCAGAGTGAAAGGATCGATGCCTCAAATTACTCTGATTTTTTCCTTATATCGTAATGCAATGTCTTTTTCTTCAGTCTCTAACGGTAACAGATAATCACTTTTATCATCACAAGCCATTGTATTCACTTTTGAAACCTTCAAAAAGGAAATTCAAACTATAAACACAAAAACACATGTTATCAAATGAACTAAACACTCCGTATATGCCTCAAGGCATCCATTTCTGATCACGTGTTCTGGATAGCCTTATTGTTGGCCCAACATATCATGAGTTTCAACGCGGTAACTGATGATACTTCTTATTTTTCTCATTTTTTATTGTATTATTCGCTAGTCAGTAGCAGAATCTTCTAAATTGAAAATATCTTGTTTATTTTCCAGTGGTTCTGAGGACGAACAAGAAATAAACACTTCTGTCCTGAGGCGAGGTTGCCGCTTCTTGGGTAGGGTGGTGCGGGCCTCACTGCCTATTCAAGCTGTTATGCTTTTGATGTTGGGCGCTGCCTCTTTGGTACCCTTCACAGAAGACGACTATGCTTGCTCTTTAGTCAACACCATAGCAAATAGTCTCACGCCCACATTGCGGTACAATGATGGCCCGCCGCCTATATAGAGTCTTGGGACTAAACGCAAAGTTGACAGATGACTTTTGAAACCATTCCAAGTTCGTTGAATAGTTGAAGACATTTTTTGTTGAAGCAGAAACTATTACTTCTTTTCGTATACCTATGTACTTCGTAATTTTTTATCATAGTTTATGGACGTTATTTTGTAAATACATATGACTCATAATTTCTAGATTAAGAGCAGCTTGATGATTATGAATAATAATCAATCCAATAACTAATGGATATCCTGTATTAAGTTTTATATGATCATGAGATCATTGTTAATTTATCGACTATCTTATCTGTATATTGGGAAGAAGCACAATTTAATGGAAGATGATAATATATATTTTATAATGTTATTTTATAGATTTTAACGTCGGTTGTGAAATTCGAAATTTACGGATCTTAGTAGTGGAACACTTTGGTTCGCAAATTGATTTATTTTACTCTGTGATGACTATCCCGAATTTCGAAAAGAGAATGAAATATCTCTCCCATTTTCATTCTTTTTTCATGTAAGTAGGGCGAATTTTCTCTCCAATTTTGTCCGGATGAGCTTGAAATAAATAAATCTCCCAATTTATTATCAAGCTCACTTTGTTCGCCGCGATTCTTATATTATTTATATCGATATTGCTTCTGCTTGATGATTTGTTATATTGGTTTAGGTGCTATCTATATTTATTTTGTTAACAATTATGATTTGCTTATGACTATGGTTGATTGAAGTATACCTATTTTAAGGAACATCATTTTATGAAGGACAGGAATGTTTTGCGATAAATTTATATATCATATAATTTATATTCGGCTTCTGATGATTGCCTAAATATATGTTTTCATTTATAAAATATATTGAAAAATCATGTTGCATTATTTAATCTGATAAAACCCACTTCGCCCATCCCATATTATCCTTATTTTTTCCTTATGATGAATCCATATCACCAATGAAAATATATCGGGTTTCTAAAAATGATTGAAGCCAAATTGAAGCATACGATTGAGATAATGAAGCATATTGTTAAGAAATTAAATGAACTGTACAAGGTTTGTGGTTTATTTTTATTTAATACAGTATATAACATAATAAATCAAAGAAAGAATCTGTATATAATATAAAAATGTATTGTTTGAATAATAGATTCACAGGTTTTGGTGCATAAATATCTATGTAGATTGAAGAGGAAGCGTTCTAGATTTGAGATTGGCAAAATCGTTGATCACTCACCTTGGAAATCTATATTTTCGGGGCCCCGGCAGGCTGCCTCGACAGATAGAGGGCCTCAACAGGAGGCCCCAGAACGCGGGGCTCTGGGCACGTGCCCAGTGGAAAAGACAGGCCTGCCTCGTCCGGAACTCATGCATGCAAAATGAAAATTCACTCACCTTCAGCAAACAATGTATACTTCAATCCACCCCTGATGCTGAAGTAGTGATTTCCGAAAAAAAACCAACCGGCATTTTTTTCTGGAACTCCATGCCATGATGATGCCGCTCTTTTGGCACGTCACATTTTAGAACACTGCACACTTCAATCAAATAACCCGCGCACTTCACACGGTCATGCTTTGTTAATGAGATATAACATCTTCGACAATAAAGCATATTATTGATTGATTGATTGAACAACCCGCACTTCCCACATTCACGGTAGTAAATTTGGTAACGGAGACCGCACTTCCAGGGATGATATAATACCGTCGCGTCCGTCGATGAAACCGGCGAATTTATCATCAACATCCGAACTCTTCAAGCATCGCGAATAGACTGACTAAATCATTCTAGCTTATCGACATTGTTCAAGAACAATTATTATTATATAAGTTGTGTATGAGTGACCACAAAGAACAATACAAAAAAACTAACCTTTTTACTACTTTTTCTGACTATGGATCAATCATATTCAAGTCGATGAGAGATAAGAGGCGACTATATATTATACTGAGTCTTCGTTGATTTTCAAATTTGCTTAGGATTTTATAAATCATTTGAATTTCCTTAAAATTTCTTTTGTGTTTCGAATATACTTTCTATTTTACTGGAATCATTCAAAATTATTAAACAAAATTCAATAAAGGTTATTGTATTTGAAAAATATTGATTTATTCCAGAATTTAATTGAAATTTCGGGAAATTAATTGGAGTTTTACTTGAAATTCCTTTGTTCCAAACATGATATGATTAATATAATTGATCGACATTGGTTAATTTTGAAATTCCGCTAGGATTTCTTAGAATTATTTTCCTGGTTCGAAAATACTTTTTGTATAGACTTATTTGGGACTGTTCGAATTGCTTTGAGTATAGAATTACTGATTACTGATTTGAGGCATGATGTAAACATTCAGTTTATTCTTGAATATTTCTGAAATTTCTACCATGGACTTGCTTATAAGTTCCATTGATCGTTCTAAATATGATTCAGGACAGTGACCATTAGAATTTTATTTCTCCTTGGAAAGACTTCAGTTCTGAGCAAGCAATAAATAGCGCCTTTTATGGATAAGTTAGGCTTTTGACTTTGGCGAAGGAGATGTAAATGAAATTGAGATATTTTTTTCGGTTGAAACAGCTTCCTAGACCTGAAGCAAGGTGGATATAGGATAGTGAAACAGCTCTTCGATCAATTGTTTCTGCGAAAAACTTGTAGACCGTTTGAGAAAGGTAGTAAAATATTTCCACGACTTAAATGTATGGCGGTAAGATTGAATTTCAAGGAAGATTTCTGTAGCTTATGTATTTCTGTGGTAACTATCTGACAGGTGTGAATTGAAACGAAATTAAAACAGTATATTTTCCTAAGATATTTTCAGTGAAATCAATTATTTTTACTCTTATCGGTATTTTTTCTCCTAGAACAGATGACAGTGACAAAAGCACAGTTTCTGTTTTACCGACACAAGGTATGGGCGGTATGGCGCCATCTTTGATAACTTCAGGAAATATTACTACGGTAAGAAATCAAGACAATCAAGTAGGCACAGGTCCACGAGGTCCAACACGAGGTCCACAGAGTCACTGTAGGTCCACGTAGTCCACAGTTATTTTTAGTGATTTGTTTCACCATCCTATATCCACCTTGACCTGAAGTTATCAGAGATGGCGCCATACCTTTTGTCGGTAAAACAGAAACTGTGTTTTTGTCAGTGTCATCTGTGCCCCTACAGTGGCATGTTCCAACTACAGCGACTCACTGTAGTTGGAACGATGACAGATCTCTGGATGACAGTATAAAATATAACAGTATAAAATATAACAGTATAAAATATAACAGTTTCCTTCAATATCGATAATCTATCAACGTCTAACTAAACACTAAACAGACGGAAGAACGAAAAACCAGTCAAGAGTCAAGTTGTCAAGTAAGCCGTGTTCATTGCCATTTTGTTGATTATTGATATTCTGGTACTCAATTATTCATTGTACTTGAAATATAAAATTTGGAGTGATCTTCAATAACCTATTGTTAATTCGAAACAACTTCCACATAATATCTAGTGTGTCAAAAATTTGGTTATTTCAATGGAATAATCTAATGACTTTTGTGAAATCTAGTGACCTGTGTAGATATTATCTCGAAGACGTATTAATTATTGGAATAGTTCGATGTTAAGATGATAAATGGGAAAGGTGGACAACTCGTTCTTTATTATTTTCAACCAGATTGGCATATATCTGTATTGAACTTTCAACAATGGTAAATACTTTGTCCCGGCCTTCAAAATACTACTATGGCTGCCACTTTTCAGATATCATGTAAACAAAACAACATTTAACAAATGAATGAATATTAATCGCTCACGTGATGGACCCAGTATTACAGAGATTAGGAGATGTTACAATACAGAGACTTGAAAAACCCAAAGATCCCAAAATGGGATCACCACCACAAAATGTTCCTTTGGATAAGCCCCAAGAAAATAAAGAGGGAATCTTCAGTGAAGCCGAGGAAGAGGAAGATGAGGAGAGTGAAGATGAAATTCGCATTCCAGGCTTGAAAAGACCATTCCCTTCCTCACAAATATCTATGAAAAAGTTCAAATACAATTCAGATGATACTACACTGGAAAAGAAAGTTGATGAGATGATTGGGGATCATTTCAGTGAAACTGAGATGTCTGAATATGATAGTGAGTCTGAAATGGAGGAATCTGATGAAGAACATAGTGAAATCAACAACAGCAGAGTTCAATCAAATGAATTGAGTGAGAAACCAGTTCCCAACAAAGAAGCCTCACAACTCCCCAGCAACTCTGAGGATGAGGCAAGTAGCAGTACATCCTTTTTTGATAAATTAGTTGAGCAGGTTGAAGCTCCTGCACCTAGTGTTAGTGAATCCAGTAGTGTACCTAGTACAGCACCTAATGAACCACCTGAGACTCCCCATGAAGAAGACTATGATATAGATATCAAAGAAAAGCTTAAAGAAATGGGGGAGATCAGTTTTGAGACTGTTAAAAAAGGTGAAAAACCAAAGAAGACTGAGGCAGCTGTAGAAAATGAGGTGGTTGTTACACCAGCCAAAAAGTTTGGTAAGAAATTTGCTATGTATTATTATTCACCACTGATTAAATCAGTAAAATGGTCAGTTAGTTGTGGAAATAATATTAGATGTTTTTCCACCACTAATAAATCTAACAATATCAAAGTATTGTTCCATTATGTACCACTAACTATAACCATCTTTTAACTCAAATAAAATGAATATATACTTTAATTCCAACCTTATTTAATACAAAACAAGATAAATAGATTGAAAATATTGCTTGTGTTGAAGAAATTATAATTCACACCATGGTAAAACCTGATGAAATGGTATTCCTTATCATCTTGGGTGTATAAATCATTTGAATATTTATGATGATGGTAGTTCCAAGGAACTGAAATGAATATCTTGCACTTTTTTAAATTGAGCTCAGATGTAGTAATAATTTCTAAAAAATACTCCTCCAGCTCTTTTTAGCAAGGATACAAGTCAATGTATACATTGATTCAAAATTGAAATTCACTTTTATTATCAGTATAAGGTCTGTTCGCTGTGTCTCCATTGACTACACTATTGTACAGAATTGTAGATTGTGTAACACTGATACCGTTCGGTGATTTCTCGTGTACACTTACACTATGTTCGTTGTTAAAATGTTGTAGCACGCAAAAACCAGTTGTTACAATCGATTTAGAGGAGGTGTGATAAGTGTAGTGCAAATGGATATTGGAAAATCTGGGGTTAGATGTATATTATACAATGATATATTTTGAAAAAAAAACTTCTTCGACAAAGTACGTAATGGTTATATTTGTTACCCGGGAATCTTTTGTCCCCATTAACGAAAGCATCAAAAGAATTGACATCAATGCAACTGATTGATCGTCAGATGAACTGTCAACAATTCATCGTCCGAATTCGCAATGATATTCTCTATTATTTCATCATCACCGTGCATTTTTGATACATTCAAAAGATCCACAAGCAACAAATAAATGCAAAATAATCATAAGCATAACCTCCAAATCAAAATCCTAGGATCAGCATAAAGCAGAAAGCACCGAACAGATGTTGAACTGATTACACTCCACTTCACTACACTTATCTACAACGACCAGTGGGTGTAAGAAATTGTAGTGTACAATATAAATTTAATGCATAAACAGCGAACAGACCTATAATCATAGCTGTGGTGAACAGATTGATGACAAATTATTGCCTATTTGAAATTTGTATTTTCTGTTTATCATCTAAGAAGGCAAATGTTACTTCAATCCTTTGTAATTTCCTTTAAGAAATCTCAAAAACTTTGAAATGTGTGTTTATCATAATGGAATAATTATTTACTACTCAATTCCTAATGATTAAAAAAAAGAGTAAATTAATGGTGATATTCAAAATTTAATTGAAGTATACATCAAGTTATACATATACTTTTTCCAACTGAATGGGACTTTTCAAATAAGTATATATTTTGTACTGCTCATAAAGTTGTCTTTTTAATTATAGGAATTTTATTAACTATACAGGGTGTTTCATAGTGGGTGGAACATTAGAAGTACCTGGAGAACAGAAAAACCAATCATTTCGAAAATTTGTGGGCGTGGATAATCAGACGTGCTCTATCTCTCTATCCCTCTAAAATATTTTCATCAATACAGTGTTGCCGCTTGTATCAGAAAGTAGTAGCTACTTTGTTATTTCAAATGGAACACCCTGTATTTTGTTAGATTTTTGAATTCTTCCTGAAAATCTGATTTTGTCGACCTATTATACTTGGGGTATAGCGAAAAAGATTACAGAGATATAGGGTGTGAAAAATCGAGATTTTTCAACAGGAATTTTTTGTGTCGAAACTAATCATTTCTGCTGAAAACGGCTTACATGTCCCTATCTTATCTTTCCATTTACTATCTACTGACATTCAATAGAAACAAATAGAGTGTGATGCAAAACTCAAAATTCTGAACCACCTGTATTCGTTTCAATTAAATATCAATCAACAGTAAATGAAAAGTTGAGATAGGGACATGTGAGCCGTTTTGAGCAGAAATGAATAGTTTCGACACAAAAAATTCCTAAAGTTGAAAAATCACGATTTTTCACACCCTATATCTCTGTTATCATTCACCCTAGACCACAAGTATGAGGCATTGACGAAATCAGCACAAATTTTTGAAATGATCTGTCTTTCTGTTCTCCAGATACTTCTAATGTTCCATCCACTGTGAAACACCCTGTATATACAGGGTGTTTCATAATAAATGCGCAGGACTTCAGGATATGATAGCTCTTTCAAGAATATGAAAAAAAGTTCCTATTGACTTACCCTCTAAAATGCACCATTTTCGACATACAGGGCAGACATTTCCAACACAAATATGAAGTTAACGTTTGGTTTTGTTATTTGTTCTAATGTTTAAATAAATTTTGTATAATTATGAAAAAAAATATTCAAAAAAATTGCCATGTTTTTCAACATGAAAGTTGTTTTTTCTTGAAAACGGTCAACTTTAGAGCTTATGAACAGAAGTACCTTTTTTGTGTAGAAAACATTAGCGGTTTAAATAGGTGGCTCAAAATTGTACTTTTTCCAGTGGCGTAAAAGTTGGAGGAAATAACATCCACTACCCCTTCAAAATCTTCACCAATTATGAATTTAAAAAAATAACAAATCAGCCCAAAACATAGCTTATTATGAGTAGAAAATGCCTACAAAATCAAAATTTCTAAAATTTCTATTTCTATTCTGTGCGTTAAACGGTTCCAGAAGTATTCGCAAAAAACGAATTTTTTTCTTTTAATTCAACACCCTGTATGTAGAAAATTGTGCATTTTAGAGGGTAAGTCAATAGGAACTTTTATTCATATTCTTGAAAGAGCTATCATATCCTGAAGTCCTGCGCATTTATTATGAAACACCCTGTATATCTAGATCATAATCCTTGACTATTCACATGTAATGTTTCTTGTTTTTGATATTTCTCTTGACTTTTTTGAGAATATTCTCGTTTATTTATTGTTCAGAACAACTATTGAAATAATTGTTTATTTCATTTATTTTATATTTTATACATTTACTATAATTTCACTTATGAGATAATCATTACTGGACAAAGCTGGTTTATTATTAGATTGATAATAATAATTATGATGATATGATGGGGTTTCCCATAAAAAAATAATCATATATTTTCAATCATTCAATTGATTATGAAATTGAGTTAAAGAGGTGAAATTTTTTATCATTGCTGTTTTTACACCAAATCTCTATAAACTAAAATAATGTACAGAAGAATCATGTTTCCTTGAATAGTCTAGTGAAAAATTTATGAAATAGGCGTCCATTTCTCAGGCTCTGATGGTGAAGAAATTCCCGGTCTTCCCAAAGGCATCGCCTTGCGTCGCAACATCCGCGAGGTGATGGATGAGACCAAACTGGATGAATCCACATTGGCTGCTCAAAGGCTGGAGGCAGAGAGGCTGAGAAGGGTCCAGGAGCAGCAGAGGCTGCTCAGGGAGTTGCAAAGACAAGCAGCCCAGGAGAGAATGCAGCACAAAGTGATATCAATGTTGCAGGGAAACCAGTTTTCCAAACCAGGTGAGCTCATTGTCCATTGGGAAATTGATACAATAAATCATTTGGGAATTTATATGTCTATCCTCTATTGAAACCACATATTTTTTTTTTTTCAAAAGAATGCTTTATTTTTTTTCCTTCAAATATATAAAAGTAACAATATAAACATTATTCATCTTACTTTGTAGCACAGATTTCAGATTTTTTTTTAGAATATTCAAAATTATTTATACATAAATATTATACCTACACATACATTACATATATTTATATAAAAAACAACAACAAAAAAAAACATTATTATATTAATAAACAATAAATTGAATAATAACAACTATTAAAATGAGAAAATTTGACAACAAAAAAAACAACCTGTTTCCGAATTGATAATGGAGGTTCAAGTCAGTTTTACAATATATGTATAAATAAAAATATATATATATATATATCTTTCAAAGCATGGTTCCAAATCAGCAGTATTTGCTGGTACCGGAACATATCTCTTTTTTTTTTATTATTATTTTTTTTTAATATCATGGCTTTCAACATATCTCATCATTTATAAAATTTGGCAAAGCGTTCAAAGTTTGTATACATTGCAAGAAAGGATTTTTCAGACCATAATTCTAATATCTGAAGTTCATCAAACTGGAATGATATGAATCAGCAAGTGAGTTTGGATAATACTTATAGAGAGGTTGACATAATCTGAGACATAATTACTATTATCTCAATAATCTTCATGAACTTGTTAATTTTACCACAATATATGCAAGAGCAGGAATCTTGACAAGAATATACCTATAACTTTCACCCTTTTATTGCTCCAGAATAAACTACTATTACTTCAATTTAGCTCTTTTCCTAGAGTTATCAATATAAACTATTGATTTGATCAGATATAAATCAATATTTCATTAATTAATGTTTGAATTCATGATGGAATGGATTAACTGAAAGTAACTGTGGGTGTCCAGAAATAAGAAAGATAACTTGAGGAACAGTTTGACAAGTATCTGATTTATATTGACAACAACATAACAACATCAATATAATATAATTATATATGCAGGGTGTTCTTCATTCTAATACCCCCACTAGAACATCATCACGTTGTTGAAATAACAAACCCATGTTTTTTGAACAGAACATATGTTTGTTAGAACTCAATGGTTTGGTCAATACATCCGCCACCATTTCTTCAGTGCCCATGAATTTGACCACAATATCATTGGTGAATATTTTTTCTCGAATATAATGGTGTCGCACATCTATGTGCTTCGTCCTACCATGATACCCTGTCGATTGTGCTAAGTTAGCAGCACTTTGGTTGTCACAGAATATGACAGTGGTGGTTTCATTTTCATTTGACCAGAACTCTTGCATGAATTGTCGTAACCACATAGCTTCCTGGGTTGCAGTAGAAAGTGACATGTACTTCGCCTCTGTTGATGAGAGAGCAATTGTTTGTTGCCTTTTGGATGACCATGAAATTGCACCCCCTTGCATCATAAAAACGTAGCCAGAGCATGAACGTCTTTCGTCGTTATCACTGGCCCAATCAGCATCACAAAAACCTACTATTTCATGAGAGCTGCTTTGCTTGAACTCCATTTTAACATCTATCGTACCCTTGAGATAGCGCATTAGTCTTTTGACTGCAGTCCAGTGGACTCTACCTGGGTTATTATTGTATTTGCTGAGAGTATTCACAGCATAGGCAATATCTGGTCGTGTACCTTGAGAGATATACAAGATACTTCCTATTACTTGTTGATAAGGTACTTTTTGCATATACTCTGCATCTTCTTCATCTTGTGGAGACATTGCCTTCGTCAATTTCTGGTTTAGATCCATCGGTGTACTGATAGGTTTACAATCAGCCATACCATATTTGATCAGTAGCTCATTGATGTGCTTCTTCTGACTCAGAAAAATTTGACCTGTAGTACGATTTCTTGATATTTCCAAACCAACACAACTATTTGTTTCACCCAAATCTTTCATTTTGAAGTTTTTATGTAATTCATTTTTCAAATAGTTCTTCATGAATCCTTACTAGAAAGAAACTCTTTGGGTTGAACCATATAAACTTCCTCACTAAGATCACCTTGTAGAAATGCAGTTACAGCATCCATTTGATCAATATCTAAATCAAATCGTGCAGCTAAAGCAATCAAAAGTCGTATGGATGTGTATCTGACTACTGGAGAAAAAATTTCTTCGTAATCGATCCCTTTCCTTTGAGCGCAGCCTTTGATAACAAGACGGGCTTTGTAGCGTAGAATATTCCCTTCAGAGTCTTTCTTGGTTTTAAATACCCATTTATAATTAATTGGTTTTCGATTCAATGGTAAATCAGTCAAAATCCACGTTTGATTCTCTTGTAAGGAACTGTATTCTTCTGACATCGCTTGTTTCCATAGTTCGGCGTCGTGTCTATTCATTGCCTCTTCAACTGTCAAAGGATCGGCTAAATCTGTTACTTCAGGAATTTTTGCGGAATAAAGTTGATACATCGTCATCGGTTTTGGTTTTGGATTTCTGGAAGATCTTCGTAGGATTTGAACTTCTGATGCAGGCTGGGATGGAGATAATGAACTCTCGTCAGAGCATACATTTTCATTATTTGCCCCCACTTCAGCTACATTTGTTTCATTTCCTATGGAGATTTCTTCGGAAGCTTGGACAGAATGTTCAGAAAATGGAAAGATTTGAGTCGTTGAATCCTTTGTTGAAATACTGTTTTCCTCTGAAATACTGTTTTCGATGAAAATCACATCTCTACTCTTCACAAGTGTTTTTGTTACGGGGCAGATTAGTCGATATGCCTTCGAATCCTGACAGTATCCAACGAAGATCATTTCAGTTGATTTGGAGTCCCATTTCCTTCGTTTTTGCTTCGGAACATGCACCATTGCTTTGCATCCAAATATTCGGAGATGACTCAAATCCGGAGTATCATTGGTCCACAATTCTTCTGGTGTTTTCTCTGATATTCCTTTGGTGGGTGAACGATTTTTTAAATAAACAGCGGTTGAAACAGCTTCGGCCCATAACTCCTTATCTACTCCAGCATACTGAATCAAAGATCTAGCTTTCTCGACGATAGTTCTGTTGGTGCGTTCAGCCAAACCATTTTGTTCTGGAGTATAGGGAGTTGTGGTCTGATGTTGAATCCCGGATTTTCGCAAAAATGATTCAAACTCTTGATTACAGTACTCTGAACCATTATCAGTGCGTAAAATTTTGATTCTCATACCTTTTTGATTTTCAACCATTGTTTTGAAATCATCAAAACATGTCTTCACTTCACTTTTACTTTTCAGAAAATATATGAATGTTTTCCGAGAAAAATCGTCTATCAAAGTAAAGAAATATCGTGCTCCTCCAAGTGAAGCTACTTCCATCGGGCCAGACAGATCACTATGAATAATCTCGAGTAAATTTTCAGCTCTCTTGCCAACATGGTTGAACGGCAATCTGCATTGTTTACCTTTCAGACAAGCTTCACATGTTTCTATCTGTCTTTCTTCAAAGTTAATACCTGATGCCAAACCATTTTTCAATTTTTTTAGATCGGAGAAGTTGATATGAGCAAGCCTACGATGCCACAATAGTGCGTCTGAATTATGAGAAATCATGAAGTTATAATTTTCTTGTGGAGAAATATTCAACTTGTACATGTTTTCCACTAAATTTGCACTGGCTACTACATCATTCCGATTATTGAAAATTTGGCAAAGATCTTCAGAAAAGTCAATTCTAAATCCATTTTTGATGATGCGACTAACAGATAATAAATTAGTCGTTATTCCAGGAACCAGCAGAACATTTTTAATTTGGATAATTTTAACAGATCCATTCAAAATTATTTTCAAGTTGATTGTTCCCATAGCAGTTACTTGGAGCTTCGAATTGTTAGCTACAACTATTTCTTTCACTTCAGAAGATACCTTGTTTTCAAGCCAATCATCACGCATCGTCATGTGCATAGACGCGCCTGAATCGATATACCAGTTCATTATATCGATTTTTCCAGTAGAAAACGCCGCTGATAAACCCTTTGACTTGGTAACGTTCGATTTTTCAGTTTTTTCACTATGCTTCACGTTTTTGTTGCATTCTTGTGCCTTGTGACCGTATTGATTGCATTGAAAACAGCGTGGTCCTTTTTTATGTAAAACCTTCTTATTTTTAGCCTGAGTAAGAAAAGCAGAATCATTATTCGAATGTTTCACGTCTTGAAGCAGCTTTGTCTTAATAGAATCCCCTGTGATCTTCACACCAGAGCTTTCAATGCCCATGATCATGGGTTTGTATTCTTCAGGCAAACCCGCTAACAAAAGACTACCAATCCACTCATCACTGACTATAAAACCAACACCTGATAGTTTGTGAGCGGTTATAATGATTGTATTCACGTATTCCTCCACTGAGTTGCAATTTTCGAGACGTGTGGTTATCAATGTTCTGAGGAGACCAACCCTCCTAGTCAAACCAGAATCTTCGAAAACTTCTCTCAACTTGTCCCATACCTCCTTAGCTGTCTTTGCGCTTTGAACGTGTATGTAATTGATCGGATCGATGAGTAGGATAATCTTAGACTTAGCTTTTGTGATTTTCTTCTCATCCACTTCAATACCAGTTACACAATCCCAGAGCTCTTCATGTTCCAAATATGTTTGAACAGCAAATTGCCATGTATTATAATTTTCACGACCCTTGAGCCTTTCTATCGACAGTGAACTCCCCAATCCACTCGATGAAGTCATTTGTAGAAAAAAACTTGTTTTTTTATTTGAAAATTACCTTCAGACTGACTTGAAAACTTGTCAAAAAAATATTTGGAACTTTTTATGAAATGCTTATTTCACCTACAGTCCGGAAACTTTCATAAACTTATTGTTCAGCACGTTCTGGGCCCATAACCTGATGGAATGGATTAACTGAAAGTAACTGTGGGTGTCCAGAAATAAGAAAGATAACTTGAGGAACAGTTTGACAAGTATCTGATTTATATTGACAACAACATAACAACATCAATATAATATAATTATATATGCAGGGTGTTCTTCATTCTAATAATTCAACCATAATAAAAATTTTAATAAATAAAGGAACAATAAATAGTTGAAAGATCTTATAAATAAATAAAAACCTTAATTCACCATCTAAATGATATGAAATTGATTCTTATTAATATTGGGCTGATTTAATTGAACTGTTTATTGATATATCAGAAACTGAAGTATATATGAATATGCCATCCATTCAATTTTTTTTGTTATTATTTACAAACTCAATTGCCTACAATCATCTTATGGTATTTTGAAGGATGTGATAACTGTTCAGCTTGATATATGATATTTTCCAACTGTCCTAGATTTAAGATGAATCCATGTACAGTTTTCAACTGGTTGACAATTACAAATCAATGAAATGAGATAATTTGCATCACAAATCATTATTTATATTTTTAGAATGAACAATGAATAATAGTATTTTGGCAATGAATTCATTCTACCAATTAATAGGTAGGTAAAATTTAAAATCCTGATTTGCATTTTATGAGTAGGACCACTGGCCTAGTCAATATACTGGGGGAGAGATTTAATAATCCTTTATTGCACAGAAATGCCAAGACCCATAAAAGAAGATCCTTCATTTAATTTAAGACACAATAAATACAAATCAATAGAAAATTGAGGAATTGTTCATCAATTTGTTTTTGAATTCGAAATGTACTTATTATTATCCGTTGAATAAAAAAAAATTATGTACCTGATTGAAAAGGAATTTTCATTTGTTTTGTAAGATACAACCATACCAAGGTTTTTATTTGGGTGTTTTCAGGTCCTTCTTCTCAAACTCGGATTGGTAATACAGTTCTTGTCAAGCTGCCAAATGGACAGACAAAACCAATGACCCGTATTCCAAAAAGGCCGTTTGAACTTGTTCGCATTCCCAAGAATGCTGCTGGTCCCCCGTCAACCATGGGGGCGCCTCCAAGAAATAACAGAAGCCTGTTGGCCGCCAAAAAGGTGATTTTTTCAATCCAACAATGTTCCCTTCAACAAAGGAATAAAAGTAATCTACTGAAGACATTTTGAACACTCCCAAGTTGAATCCAAAACAAACTTGTTTTATACAAAATATTGAGCGAAAAAAATTCACTGATAGATTTCTGGGTTATTTTGAATGTATGAATCACTGACCAAATTTTGACAAAATAAATTATTCTCGGTTTTCAGCCAATTGGAGCTGAACTCACGCCTTCTGTGAGCATTGCTCCTGTTTCAAAAAAAATTATGCACCCCCCAACTGCTCATCGGAGGCATAGTGATAGCGACAGCGAGGATGATAGGAGGATGGGTTATCCACAACCGCACGTTTCAAGACCAAGAGGTAAGGGTCGATTTTTCATAAACAAAACGTCATACATACTGTTTTTTTTTTCATTATTATTATTTATAAATCATCTATAAAAAAGTTGTAGTCCGTTATTTGTGGTTTTAGGATGACATTTATAATCACCATTTATGTTCCGGAAAGAGTTCACAATCAATTGAAATTAAAATATACAAGGTGTACCATTGAGAAGAAAAAATACGATATTCAATTGTTTTCCTGTTAGCAGTACGGTTATCAGTGACAAAAATACTACTTGTTCTATAATTCAACCGACCTCCTATCTTCAATAATAAAGAAGTTAGTTTGATCAGGCGGTTATAGCGCAATAGGCCTTGAAAACAGTTCAGAGTAGCGCTCGACGAGTTATCCTTTTTTTTGTTATCTTATCGAAAGTGAGTTTCAAAAACTGCAACTTATTATAGTCGACGATACATTGAAAAGTATCAGTTCTCTTTACGAAAATGCAGCTGAGCTATTTTGTAGAACTCGTCGAGCGCTACTCTGAACTCAAATAAGAACTATTGATTTTTTTTTCGAAATTTTCACAGAAACATTTTTTCAATTCACCAGAACTATTTTTGAAAAAAAATAAAAGCGCTGCGTGATTGGCGCCCAATTATGATGCAAGTTTTATAAGATTTTATTTTGTCGCACGCGTTTTTCAGAGTACTACGAGCGTTGGCGATAGTGTCTTATAAAACGTGTGCCATATCTAAATTTCTATTTTGCATTAATCTGAAGTTTTTTATTGAAAAAACTGGATTCAATATCGATAAATAACAGAAACATATCCGATTGGTAACAATGATGACATTGAAATATTTGAAATTTGACGGAAGCTGTCATACGACTATACTGATTTTGGCCTTTTGTGATACAAATTATTGTAATTATTGGTCAATTTGAATCAAACCACAATATACATTAAAATTTACCAATAAAAATATTGAGTTTTCTCTGCTAGTATCACCAAATCCAAAATCGATCAAAAAAACTTATTTTCATTTGACAGTTGGATTGTACCAACCTCCGAATAAGAAATAATGCGTATCGAAACAGGCTATTTCGATACTCATTTGCGTTTCATAATGATTTCATTATACAATGTCTGTCATAAAGTTGGCTACACATGGGAAAGAATGTGTTGTAGATATTTCTGAAAAACTCTAATGGCGGTTCGTCCCTGCATGTCTGACAACTAAAAAATCCATTACGACTTATATCACGTGACCTCAGATTTGGCGAGAATTTGATAAAAAAAAAATGTTAGTGATTCCAAAAAATGGGTCAAATTGACGAGACATCAAAAAATTTTCTCGAAAAAATGTGCTTGGAATCCAACGAGTACCCCATATACAGAGTGGCCACTTTTTTAATGGGATTGTATTGGTAACTTTTAAACCATAAGAGTTAGAAGGTCGGTCAAATGGAGAAAAAGTTGCATTTATAGAAGCATTGTCAAGCAGTTCAAACAAATCGAGATTATCAGGGCCGGTTATTGAGATATCATAAGAAAAGTAAATTCTGTCATTTTGATTTTTCTTTTTTTCCCACTTTATTTCGAATATTATCAAAAAATGTCACAGGAGTTTTTTATTCGACAGTAAATTATCCTCATTTTGACATAATCAGATTTTGTATCCAACGTTTCGTACGCTCTGGGCCACCCTCAACCTCATTTTTTTCAATACGGACCTGCATATTTTATGACACTTTTCGAAATAACTTTAAACGCTGAATCCATCGACATATCATAAAATGTAATTCAAAGTTGAATTTCAGGTGATTTTGACCCTTATCCAAATTATCAAAATCACCTGAAAATCAACTTTGAATTACATTTTATGATATGTCGATGGATTCAGCGTTTAAAGTTATTTCGAAAAGTGTCATAAAATATGCAGGTCCGTATTGAAAAAAATGAGGTTGAGGGTGGCCCAGAGCGTACGAAACGTTGGATACAAAATCTGATTATGTCAAAATGAGGATAATTTACTCTCGAATAAAAAACTCCTGTGACATTTTTTGATAATATTCGAAATAAAGTGGGAAAAAAAGAAAAATCAAAATGACAGAATTTACTTTTCTTATGATATCTCAATAACCGGCCCTGATAATCTTGATTTGTTTGAACTGCTTGACAATGCTTCTATGAATGCAACTTTTTCTCCATTTGACCGACCTTCTAACTCTTATGGTTTAAAAGTTACCAATACAATCCCATTAAAAAAGTGGCCACTCTGTATATCAACCAGATTGAAAAAATATCAACATGGGGTTGGGTCAAAACCACTGAACTCAAACAAGAAATGGAACGATAATGCAATTCAGCAGTTTTACGCTAAATTGAATTCGCGCATACCATGTGATCATATAGCAAAATTGAATGTGGATCATGCGCAGAAACCTTTTGCACAGGACCGGCACTACCAAAGATGACAAACTCAATAACACAGCTTTTTAAACAACAGATAATTCAACAAGAACACAAAAACACAATATGAAGCCGAAAACAGCTTGCTGTAAATCTAAATGGACAAGATTCGAGAACAAAGAGCAATAAAATACAATGTAAACAAAACTAATAGGCTGACGCCAACTCTTATTTATGTGGCTGAAATATATAATTTTAGACATATGTTCACATAACACATCAAAAACGTAGTCTCAGACATGCCCAGCTAACCCTGGCACATATTGCGCATGTGCTCGATTCAAGGTTTATGATTCGCCTGTTGGCAGTAAATAATCCTCGCGCATCCTGCTATATTGTCGTTCCATTTCTTGTTTGAGTTCAGTGGTCAAAACTAATCAAATATTTGTAGAATAGACATTTTGCGGGAGGTTAATAATTATGAAAACACGATTTATTCTTGTCACTAGGTTTATCCAACTTTATGGCGGACTCTGTAGAACCAAAATAGAAAATTTATATTTTTCCCATCTGTATCCATAATTTTCGGGAGCTATCAAAAAATGTCAGTCAGTAACGCTCTAGCATTACCCACAACGAATCTAAACAGAACTCCCAAAAAATCATCGATTTCGAAAAATGCCGCACCCTCTAACACGTCTTCCCTTTCCCCCCAGGCAAACCGCCGGTGCAGACCATCGACATCTCCTCCGACGACGACTGCATCGTCGTCTCGGAACCCGACGGCGAAGACGACGCTGACGACGCCGACGACGACCCCACCAATTCGGGCCTGCACACCAACGACCAGTTCAACAGGGCGGACGAGAACGGCCGCGTTCTTGTCAACGTCGGCCATCCCGACGGCGAGCCGGACGTCTTTGTCGCACCGCAGATCGCGCGCATCATCAAGCCCCACCAGATCGGTGGCGTGCGCTTTCTCTACGACAACCTCGTCGAGAGCCTCGACCGGTTCGAGGGCTCGCCGGGATTCGGGTGCATACTGGCGCACTCGATGGGCCTGGGTGAGTTTGGGAGTGTTTTTCTTACGGGCGTGCGCAAAGTGGTACTTTTCTGCATGCATCTGCGTGCGCAAAGTTGAACTTTTACGCACTCGGTGTTTGTTGCGCCGCAAATCGCGAGCTTAATCAAGCCGCACCACTGCATACTGGCGCACTCGATGGATCTGGATGAGTTTGGGGGTAGGGATAGTCTTCAGGCGTGCGCAAAGTAGTACTTTTCTGTATTGATTTGCGTGCGCAAAATTCTACTTTTCCGCTCTCGGTGTTTGTTGCGCCGCAAATCGTGCAAATAATCAAGCCGCACCACTGCATACTGGCGCACTCGATGGACCAAGGTGAGTTTGGGGGTGGAGTTAGTCTGCAGGCGTGCGCAAAGTAGTACTTTTCCCTATGTATATGCGTGCGCAAAGTTACACTTTTCCGCACTCGGTGTTCGTTGCGCCGCAAATCGCGCGCATCATCAAGCCGCACCATTGCATACTGGCGCACTATATGGGCCTGGGTGAGTTTGGGGGTGGAAATAGTCTGCAGGCGTGCGCAAAGTAGTACTTTTCTCTATGTATATGCGTGCGCAAAGTTACACTTTTCCGCACTCGGTGTTCGTTGCGCCTCATATCGCGCGCATAATCAAGCCCCACCACTGCATACTGGCGCACTCGATGGGCCTGGGTGAGTTTGGGGGTGTTTTTCTTACGGGCGTGCGCAAAGTGGTACTTTTCTGCATGCATCTGCGTGCGCAAAAATCCACTTTTCCGCACTCGGTGTTTTTTGCGCCGCAAATCGCGCGCTTAATCAAGCCGCACTACTGCATACTGGCGCACTCGATGGGCCTGGGTGAGTTTGGGGGTAGGGATAGACTACAGGCGTGCGCAAAGTAGTACTTTTCTGTATTGATTTGCGTGCGCAAAATTCTACTTTTCCGCTCTCGGTGTTTGATGCGCCGCAAATCGTGCAAATAATCAAGCCGCACCACTGCATACTGGCGCACTCGATGGGCCTGGGTGAGTTTGGGGGTTTTTTCTTACAGGCGTGCGCAAAGTGGTACTTTTCTGCATGCATCTGCGTGCGCAAAGTTGAACTTTTACGCACTCGATGTTCGTTGAGCCGCAAATCGCGCGCATCATCAAGCCGCACCACTGCATACTGGCGCACACAATAGGCCTGGGTGAGTTTGGGGGTATTTTTCTTACGAGCGTGCGCAAAGTGGTACTTTTCTGTATGCATCTGCGTGCGAAAAGTTACACTTTTCCGCACTCGGTGTTCGTTGCGCCTCATATCGCGCGCATAATCAAGCCGCACCACTGCATACTGGCGCACTCGATGGGTCTGGGTGAGTTTGGGGGTATTTTTCTTACGAGCGTGCGCAAAGTGGTACTTTTCTGTATGCATCTGCGTGCGAAAAGTTACACTTTTCCGCACTCGGTGTTCGTTGCGCCGCAAATCGCGCGCTTAATCAAGCCGCACCACTGCATACTGGCGCACTCGATGGGTCTGGGTGAGTTTGGGAGTGTTTTTCTTACGGGCGTGCGCAAAGTGGTACTTTTCTGCATGCATCTGCGTGCGCAAAGTTACACTTTTCCGCACCCGGTGTTCGTTGCGCCGCATATCGCGCGCATAATCAAGCCCCACCACTGCATACTGGCGCACTCGATGGACCTGGATGAGTTTGGGGGTGGGGATAGTCTACAGGCGTGCGCAAAGTAGTACTTTTCTCTATGTATATGCGTGCGCAAAGTTACACTTTTCCGCACTCGGTGTTCGTTGCGCCACAGATCGCGCGCATCATCATGCCGCACCAGATCTCCTAACTTTACACATGATTTTCACATGGGTACGTCTAAAAGTCGAAAAATCGAACTTTTGTTCATAACTCGAAAACAAAAAATGATAGCAGATTTTTGTTTTCGCCAGTGAATTCATCTCGAAAAAAGAGATCGAGTAGCGACTCCAATTTTTTTGTATCCTATATTTACCCAATGCAAACATCGAAATTTGCGCCCCCTTCACAACACATGCTTCACTTTCCCCTAATCGAAAATCCGCCCGTTCACAGGCAAAACCCTCCAGATCGTCACCTTCTCCGACATCTTCCTGCGGCACACGCCCGCGCGCACCGTCCTCTGCATCATGCCGATCAACACCCTGCAGAACTGGATGGCCGAGTTCAACATGTGGGTGCCGACCGAGGAGAATGCAGCCAGCTGCCCGCTGAACGCCCACGGCGACGTCAGGCCGCGCAACTTCGGGATCCACGTGCTCAATGACAGCCACAAGGTCGGTGCATAATTCACCATATCCAATAGCTATTGGTGGCAGCTTCTTAGCGTTCTGTGGTTGGTATTAATCTGTCATAAATGTCAACTGTCATAAATGTCAACTATCATAAATGTCAACTGTCATTAATGTCAACTGTCATTAATGTCAACTGTCATTAATGGCAACTGTCATTAATGTCAATTGTCATTAATGTCAACTGTCGTTAATGTCAACCGTCATTTAATTAGATTGTTTTCATATCCTGGTTTCATTTAAATTCATTATTAATATGAAATAACTAAACATTTATATGGATAGAAAAATATGAATGACGTGGTGGGCTTATGAATTCATCTGCACAACTGACATTCATGACTATCGACGTTGATGACAGATTCTTGCCAACCTAAGAATGCTCAGAAAGGTGCCACCGAAAACTGTTGGATATGGTCAGTAGCTTCGTTCGCGGGTTCGATTCCGAACCAGTTCGGGACTATTCGCATGCGCAGTCTGAAACACGGCGTTCGCGCTTCAAAATTTTTTTAATTTCTGGTCATGTATCTCTTCATCACCGATTCGGAGTTGGTTCTAGCAGTTCTAAGATTTTTGCTTGCTAGGATAGCTTGACATTAGCGGATGATTTATTGTCGTCGTGGACTATCGAATATCGACGATATTACTTGGAACTTCCTGAGTATTCACGAGAATGAGTGGTTTTGCTAGAATGAAGGTTTTGTACCTCCATTTTTCAGTCGTTTACGAGGTGTGTCGAAAAATATTAATTTGGTCCAACAGTAGAGTAATTTCATTATTGAAAATATTGTAAACTATTTGTTATCACTTATTCCGTTGAAAATTTTAGATTTTGAATTTTTATTTTATTTTCTTCACCAGACGTTGGTGGCAAGGGCCAAAGTAATCCACGAGTGGCGAACAAAAGGAGGAGTCCTAATGATAGGCTACGAGCAGTTTAGACTGTTAAGTCTGAGGAAATTTCCGAAGAGTAGAAAGAAGGGATGCGCTGAGAGCGTAGCGGCTGAAGACGATAAGAATAGACTTCTATTCGACGGTAAGTCAATAAGAAGTTATAACCAATTTTTTCAGGATATTGTCTCATAATCCATTACTATTTGTATTCTTATCGATGAATCACAACCTTCCTTCCAGAGGTCCAAGCTGCCCTGGTAACACCCGGCCCCGACCTGGTCATCTGCGACGAAGGCCACCGAATAAAAAACTCGCACGCCTCGATATCTCAAGCGCTGAAGCAAATGTCAACCAAACGCCGGGTGGTCCTGACCGGCTACCCCCTCCAGAACAACCTCATGGAGTACTGGTGCATGGTCGACTTCGTCAGGCCCAACTACCTCGGCTCAAAAACCGAATTCTGCAACATGTTCGAGCGCCCCATAATGAACGGCCAGTGCATCGACTCCACCGAGGCCGACATCAAACTGATGCGATACCGCGCCCACGTTCTGCATTCTCTTCTTCTCGGCTTCGTGCAGAGGCGGTCCCACACGGTCCTGCACTCGGCCCTGCCGCAGAAGGAGGAGTACGTGCTGATGGTCAGGATGACCGAGTTCCAGCGCACCCTCTACGAAACCTTCATGAACGAGGTAGTGAGGATCCAGGCCGTGCCGAACCCCCTGAAAGCCTTCGCGGTTTGCTGCAAGATATGGAACCACCCGGACGTGCTGTACAACTTCTTAAAGAAGCGCGCCGGCGGCGAAGCCGTCGACATCGACCTGGAGGAGGTGGGAGGCGTGCCCGTCGCCAAAGCCGTCAATGAGAAGCCACCGCCGCGACCGCGTGGCAAGAAGCCCACTAAGGCGCAGAAGGGGAAACCGGCAGCGTCTGTGACCCCCTACAACAGCTCCACTGACCCTCAGGCGCCTGCGGTGAGTGAAAACGCTCCGATCACCACGTTCAGCAACGCCATCTCGCAGCAAGGCAAGGATAGAATGCCGGCCGGCTTCAACCAGTCTCCGACCTCGAATCACCAGGATGGCCCGAAGGTGTTCCAAGAGAACATCCCCCAGCCCTACTACGACCAGGAGTTCGATCAGAACGCCCAGTTCCCGTCGTCCTTTCCCAACACCAGCAATAGTTACCAGTCGTATCCTAGCACGCCTAGCTCCAACTACGGCGAGTCCAACTTCAACCTGTCGGAGAGCAATCAGGGTCAGACTGCGGCGAAGAACTCTTTGTTGAATCTCGATCAGCAGTCCAGCAACAGCTTTGCCAACCTGTCATCCGAGATATCGCTAACACCAGTGGCGAAGCGGAAAGAGCAAAGCAACCCCAACATCAGTTTGACGCCGTTGAAAAGCGCGGGGTCTGCTCTGGGGACTCCCCCTGGCAGTACGAGCGTCAGTTTGACCCCCCTGAGCAGTACGAGTGTCGCCCCATCAACCAGTACGAACAGCAGCCTCAGCCAGTTGAATCACATGACCACCAGTTTGACACTGAAGAGCTCGATGGACGATCCGAACTCTGCGCTGACTCCGCTGGTGCCGACCTCAAGATCCAGCTTGAATTGCAGCAGCGAGCTGCTGGATATCGGGCAGTTCCAGGAGTACCCGCAGGGGTACTGGGGGCAGCACAACGACTTCTTCGGGCCGCCCAACAACCAGTTCAACCCCAACCTCGGCAACAGCGAGTCCAGCCAGGCGTGGTTGAAGAAGGAGGACTCCAACTCGAAGCAGTTCGTGAGCCCGAAGAGCGAGGGTGGTAGCGAGTCCAAGCCGAAGATAAACATAATCAGCGATATTAAGTTGCCGCCGGTGAAAGGCAGTCCGAGTAAGATCAAGATCTTGAGCGATATCAAGATCGAGCCAGTGGTGAAGGAAGAGGGAGCAGATACTTTCGAGAGTAGTCCGGTGAAGAACGAGTTCTCGAAGGAAATCAATGGCGAGGTCAAAGGGGAATTGAAGAGCGAGGTCAAGGCTGAGGTTAAGCTGGAAGAAATGCGACCGCCGCCTCCTCCGGTGCAGCAGGATAATCCGTTTGCCAAGATGAATCCTTTGGCTCTAAGAGAGTCAAAGGAGGATAGCGGAATACCGTATGACTGGGTAAGTAGAGTAATAGTTATTTGAAGAAATTGATCAGCCATAATTGGACAAAAAAAAATTTGAAAGAGAAAATAGTCTATCCAATTAAAAATATCAAACATAGTTTGAAATAAATGTCTGATAGACTACCAGCAGAAAACAACTACTTTCCTGGTAAATACCACGCAGAACATTGAATTATATCTGCTCGTAGTCCATGCAACGATTCACACTGTGAATGCAGATCGCAAATGTTTCTTTCATCCTAAGACGTGACAAATTCACATCGGGACAGGAACGCCTAACAACCTGCAGACCGGTTTCGGGCTTATTGGCCCTCATCAGTGCAGGGTAGTTATCCGAGTAGAGACCGTAAGATCTCCACTCGAAGCGTTGCCTGTCCCAATGCATTTTCGTCGCGTCTATTTGACCGCATAGAGCCGCGTGCCAACAGACAATTGGAAGTGGCGACATCTTGCGGCAGAAGAAAGAAACACTCCAGAAACGAATCTCCCAAGTTACAGAACTTGGAAGTGGCTAAGAGCTCAACTAAGCTAATAAATGAAGAAATGGATTAGCCATAATTGGACAAAAAAAAATTTGATAGAGAAAATGGTCTATCCAATTAAAAATATCAAACATAGTTTGAAATAAATGCCTGATAGACTACGAGCAGAAAACAACTACTTTCCTGGTAAATACCACGCAGAACATTGAATTATATTTGCTCGTAGTCCATGCAACGATTCACACTGTGAATGCAGGTCTCTACTCGGATAACTACCCTGCACTGATGAGGGCCAATAAGCCCGAAACCGGTCTGTAGGTTGTTAGGCGTACATGTCCCGATGTGAATTTGTCACGTCTTAGGGAGAAAGAAACATTTGCCATCTGCATTCACAGTGTGAATCGTTGCATGGACTACGAGCAGATATAATTCAATGTTCTGTGTGGTATTTACCAGGAAAGTAGTTGTTTTCTGCTCGTAGTCTATCAGACATTTATTTCAAACTATGTTTGATATTTTTAATTGGATAGACTATTTTCTCTTTTAAAAATAATAGTTATTTGTTCAACATTTTTCCGTGTATAATACACAACTTTTTTCTGTGGCGGGAAAAATTACCATTTAATATGGAGGAAATATCGATGAGAAATTTGAATTTTTAAACTGCTAGGCTGTTGTACTTATAGCGACAATAATTAGATCTGCATTGCTGAAGAAACCGTCAAAGTAGTAGAATATTTGGTCAATTCAATTCTGTGATTTGATTCAAAAACTGCGTACTTAGTGGTTGTTTATTGCCGTTATTTTGAAAAATAAAAGATTAAAAAATTTACCACATTAAAAAGGATAAGGAAAGCTGGAATTCAGTCTCTGACATAGACAACTAGGTTTACAATTCCATCAAAATCGATCAAAATTGGGCGATAATGTTTTGGACTAACTTGCTACTAAATGAAATTCCACCAAATATTCCCATTATTTTGCAGGCGATCGAACTTCTCAAAGACTACAAACCTGGTTTCATCGAAAATGGTGCTAAAATGGAGATACTCTTCTGCATAATCCGTGAAAGCATAGCATTAGGGGACAGACTGTTAGTTTTTAGCCAATCACTCATAACTCTGGATCTAATTGAACAGTTCCTTCAGAGTAGCCAAGTTCCAGGAGAAACCTTCAATTGGGCCAAAAATGTTAGCTATTACCGTAAGTAAATAAATAGTTCATTAATGCATTGTTGAGAAAACTAGGATATTATTGAAGAATTTTGAATAAATATACTATCGAAACTTATCCACAAATTCAATATTCATCAATTATTTTTGAAATATACAAATTAATTGTGAACTTTTGATCATAGCATGTTGGGATAGGATCATGGAATCTATTTTAACAGAAATAAAGCTTGAAAAAGCGTCTGAAAACAGGCGAGATACGATTACTTTTCAGCCCCATAGAAATGCATGGGAAAATCAGAAGTGGGATTCACAAATGGATCGTAATTCAAAATCCCCTAACCTTACTTATACGCCCTACCAGCCAGAAATTTCGAACGTTCCGATCAGAAAAGCGTTATGCCACTTAGTTTTGGACGGCTCGACGAGCGCTCTGAAGCGTGAGAAGCTCATAAACGAGTTCAACTCGAACCCGAATGCATGGGGAAATCAGAAGTGGGATCGACAGATGGATCGTAATTCAAAATCTCATAAACTTACTAATACAGTCTACTCGAACGCATGGGGAAATCAGAAGTGGGATACACAGAAGGATCGTAACGTAACCCCACTAATACAATCTTTTTCTACCAGACAAAAAATCCAAAATTTCCGATTGAAAAAGCGCAATTCCCCTCAGGTCTGGACGGTTCAACGAGCGCCCTGGAGCGTGAGAAGCTCATAAACGAGTTCAACTCGCACCCGAATGAATGGGGAAATCAGAAGTGGGATCCACAGATGGATCATAATTCAAAATCTCATAAACTTACTAATACAGTCTACTCAAACGCATGGGGAAATCAGAAGTGGGATACACAGAAGGATCGTAACCTAACCCCACTAATACAATATTTTTCTACCAGACAAAAAATCCAAACTTTCCGATTAAAAAAGCGCAATTCCCCTCAGGTCTGGACGGTTCAACGAGCGCCCTGGAGCGCGAGAAGCTCATCAACGAGTTCAACTCGAACCCGAAGATCCACCTGTTCCTCGTGTCGACCAGGGCCGGCTCGCTGGGCATCAACCTGGTGGGCGCCAACCGCGTCGTAGTGCTGGACGCGTCTTGGAACCCCTGCCATGACACGCAGGCCGTTTGCAGGGTCTACCGCTACGGGCAGCGGAAGCCCTGCTTCGTCTACCGACTCGTGGTCGACAACTGCCTCGAGAAGAAGATATATGACAGGCAGATCAACAAGCAAGGTATGCGCGAGAATCGGTATCTCTGATTTTTTTCTCAAAAATTCACCCTACTCTTGAACGTAACCACAACAGAAGACAACTTGATTGTTCGGTTCCCGTCGGGCGCGGTTCTCACTCGGTTTGGTTGAAGTTTGAAAGAAAGGTGAATTTTTTTGAAGATATCAGTTTTTTTGTTTGCTAAAATTTGTTGTAAATTAATAAATTTCAACGTTTGTGATGATTTAGTTGAAGGTATTACGAATTTCGTGTGTTCAACTGATGCAATGGGGAATATTCCTCAATTCGGTTTATTACAGCAAATGCAAGCATGAACTTATTGATTATGAGTTTCATTCATGAATCTTTCGAATTCGTTGCGGAAACTATCTAAATTAATTTTTAAAATATGGAAAATATAGAAGAACAACAACTCACATATGGCCACACTTTCATTATGCACACTTGATGTCAATGTATAATTGAGGAATCAAACTGCTAATATAAAAAAAATCACTCAAAACATAAATTTCGGTCCAACAAAAACACCAATCCATCCACAAGCATATATATTATAACAACTATATTCTCTTAATGCGAAAGTGAAGCCAGTTTTGGAAAAACAAAAGACTGTCTGGCTTGCTAATGATGAATTGTGCACATGCGCGGGTTTTGACGAGTTGAAATCCACTGACGTTTTCAGAATTTCATAGGTTAGGTATATTTGTTAACCCAAATTATGTAAAAGAGCGTTAATATAGTTATTAATGTACTTACTGATTGTTTACAGAAGTGATTAGTGAGTGATAACAGTGATTGATCAAAAATTAGCCCACGAATCTTGTTCCGATGACTTTTATCGTCACAGGTTTCTATGCAAATCGCAAGTATCGCTTTGTAGATCACATCCATTTCTGCATTTATCATCAACTATTATTCAATATCGTCCAACAATCCATCGATTAATGCAAGGTGGATATAGGATGGTGAAACAGCTCTTCAATTGTTTCTGCGAAAAACTTGTAGACCGTTTGAGAAGGTACTAATATTTCCACGACTTGAATGAAGATGGCGGTAAGATCGATTATCGAAGAAGATTTCTGTTGCTTACGTATTTCTGTGGTTCACATATCTGACAGACGTGACTTGAAACGACATTAAACAATATATTTTCTATGAATCTGGAATAAATATCGATATTTTGACACTTCTCGGTCATTTTTCATCTAGAACAGATGAAACTGATAAAAAGGTGACAGATGCACAGATTCTGTTTTACCGACACAAGGTATGTCGCCATCTCTGATAACTTCAGGAAATATTACTACGGTATGAAATCAAGTAGGCAAAGGTCTACAGTTTATTCTAGTGCTTGTTAATAGGAAGCTGTTTCACCATCCTATATCCACCTTGGATTAATGAATATATGAAAAATATATGTCATGATAAAATAAAAACATGGTATTGAAGGTTACGTTTATCGCTCACTGGAAAGCTACTCTCCTCCATGATGAAAACGAATGTCGATTCTTAATTCAAACTTGCGCATGCGCATATCCGCGATTAGTCCCGCAGACTGTCATTTGTTTTATTTTTCGGCTTCAGCTCTGGTATCCATGTACCTATATAGTTATTATTAGATATATGGTTCTAGCTTGATCAAAATATGGCTAACTTTATTAGCTCCTGAAGTTGACGTTTCTCATACTGACACTACAAAATGATTGATATATGAATGTTGCTAGGCAACACTTTTAGTGTATAGGATTTAAAAATGAGAAACCTAATCCTAAGGTAGGTACCTTACTTAATACCTCCTTATTGACTCACCTGTCTCACCTTCAATTAACCGTGCCTTCAGGAGTTGGATAAAATCACTTCATAAAATTTATATCTACTTTAGTATTGATTACAATGTGTGATATTTTTAATAAGCATCATTACCAATCGCACTAGACATATCAGATAAAAACACAGCTTGGTTATTTCAATCGTATTTATTTTTAAACACTGAGGTTATGGTTAAAGGTTATAGTTGTTCTTCTTTTTCCCATTGGCCAAGTTTAGTTAGATTGAGGTGAGCCACAATGGCGGCGAATTCGTCCGTAAACATTAAAATTCTCATGGTTGCAGAAAAACTAGTATGTTTCATTCGGATCAAAAGTAACTTTGTTTGACTTCGCTAATCGCTTTGCCTCGCGTACGAATTTCCCTTGTCACTTTTAATCCTAATAAAACAACGTACTATGTTGTCTTTTATAGTTATGAAATCTGCAGTCGATGTTGCCAAATGATGAAATAGAAACAATGTGCTTTAAGTTTTAAATCCCCCTATTTGTGTGCCTAGTCCAAGGTGGATATAGGATGGTGAAACAGCTCTTCAATTGTTTCTGCGAAAAACTTGTAGACCGTTTGAGAAGGTAGTAATATTTCAGCTACTTGAATGAAGATGGCGGTCAGATCGATTATCGAAGAAGATTTCTGTTGCTTACGTATTTCTGTGGTTCGCATCTGACAGACGTGACTTGAAACGACATTAAACAATATATTTTTTATAAATCTGGAATGAATATTGATATTTTGACTCTTCTCAATCATTTTTCATCTAGAATAGATGAAACTGATAAAAAGATGTTTTACCGACACAAGGTATGTCGCCATCTCTGTTAATTTCAGGAAATATTACTACGGTATGAAATCAAGTAGGCAAAGGTCTACAGTTTATTCTAGTGCTTGTTAATAGGAAGCTGTTTCACCATCCTATATCCACCTTGGCCTAGTCCTTTTGTCTCAACCGCGATAGAGGTGCGGTAAACGAAGATTTATCGATACCTTCCTGCAGGTATGTCGGACAGGGTGGTAGATGAGTGCAACCCCGACGCCCACCTGACCATGAAGGACGTCAGCACGCTGTGCTGGGACGACAAGTGCGACGATGGCGACGCCAAGGACTGGTCGCACACACGCGACAACTACATCGATGTGGTGCTGCAGAAGGTCATCGAGAGGCACGGACGCACCCTCAACAAGGTACGTCAATCTTTCTTAATAGGGTCATAAACCTCTAAAGCTTCAGTAGAATTGATTGTCGTTTTCCGATACCGGTAAAACTTCGTTTGTCGCACTCCTATGAGTTCGGAAAAATTTTTTGGTGGAACTCATGTATTTTGACCTCCTGATCACGACTCTGAAGTCAAAACGCGGCGGTCTCAAGTATTTTCGGAGGCCCCATTTTGTCTCAAAAATGCACCATTTGACATGTCAAATTTCTGCTATTAGGAATACACAAAATTCACCCTTCTTTGAACCAAAACACTATACACGCATATATTTACTTGTTTCCAAACCTTCTCAGCAGAAAAAACTATTATTTTCCAAAAAATTCACCCTTCTTTGAAATGTAAACAAAACAACCTTTTTACACTGATTTTCTGGTAATTTGCATTTATGATGTTGGCAACGTGATTGTTTGGCTCATGGTAAGACGTTGCCAACATCTCAAATAAAAATAAACGTAAATGTAAACAAAACAACCTTTTTACACTGATTTTCTGGTAATTTGTATTTATGATGTTGGCAACTTGATTGTTTGGCTCATGGTAAGACGTTGCCAACATCTCAAATGAAAATAACCAGAAAATCAGTGAAAAAAGATGTTTTGTTTACGTTTTGAAGAAGGGGGAATTTTTGTGAAAACAACAGTTTTTTATGCAAAAAAGTGTTGGAAACTAGTGAATGTGAGAATGTGTGATGTTTTGGCTCAAAGAAGGATTAATTTTGTGTGTCTTTAATATCAGAAAATGGAGATTTGAAATGGTGCATTTTTGAGACAAAATGGGGCCGTATCTCCGAAAATATTTGAGACCGCCGCGTTTTGACTTCAGATTCGTGATCAGGAGGTCAAAATACGTAAGTTCCACCAAAATTTTTTTCCGAACTCATAGGAGTGCGATAAACGAAGTTTTACCCCCGATACCTTACTAAACTACTACCGATATGGCATCAAAATTAAATCGGAATATTCTTTTATTCTCGAGAAAATCGAAATCAAAAATAATTATTTGACAGCACCATATTTCTGCTGACGTCACCTTGTAGATCGGGATGATATCGTAAAAATATCGAAAATAATATGGAAGAAGAATTTTTTGACATAAGTGATGGCAGATAAGTCAGATGACAATATGTCAATTTTTTTCGATTACGAAGTCAGGTATTTTATATGAGTTAATAATATTTTTATAGAATTTTCTATACCACCTCTGCGTAGTCAATGAGACGATTGAACAGACGAGTGAAAGACATATTAAAATAGAGACATAAAAATAAAGATTCAATTAATAACTTTATTGTCGGGGAAAAGTAGGTAAGTGTAGTGGTGCATCTGATAATGTATTCAATAAACAACACAAGTTGATATTATTATTAATTATTCACAATATAATGTTAATAAGAAATCTCATATAAACTCACATCATAGAGTACGGGTACTAAGAATAACTGAGGATTTAAGAAAATGCATTTATTATTTACAGAAGTGCTTTTTCAATAAGAATTCTTATATTCATGACAATAAAGATTTGGTTTATAGCTTATACCTATTACTAAAATACTTTGTGCTCACACTTCAGGTTCTTATGATGTTCATGTACAAAGATTCAAAAAATAAGGATAAGAATTTTAACTTAGATCAAAATTATCTTGACAGCAATTACTTGCAGATGTAGCTGATGATATGTGTTGTCCTACTTCAAAACACCTAGTTTGTCTCATATTAACACTTGGAGTAGGAGCAAATATGTCTTTCGAGAATCCACATTCGTATTGCTACATGAAGCACAAGTCTTTGAATGCTTGAATTTTCTGAAAATAGTGGAAAATGAAGAGTATAATGAACGCTGAACAATGAAATAAAACTCAATAGTAACTTACCTTGAATCGTCCGAATATATTTTCGCAGGAAGAATTAAAATCGCCCAGTAATTTTTTACCGCCATCTGTCAAAGATTACAGAGATTGTCAATTCTTCTTCCACTCCGATTAATGGAACAGAACCTAAACCAATCTACCAGGTGACGTCACATTTTTAGAAAAGGATGGATAATTTTCGATTTTTTAATGCCGATTTTGGAAAAACCATTGAAAATTTAAATGTCAAAAAATATCGACGTATTCTCTGGAGTCCCGGGTTTCACATATATGATTTTTGAAAAAAAGTGTACAACAATCCAAAATCGTATTGAAAGTTGTCACAGAACATAATGATATATAAAAATATACACACTTACTCAAAAAAATACCATGATAGCTATTTGTTTATTTAGAGCGTAAAGTGATAGATTGCAGAGCGGCAAGACACTTTGTGATCGAAATACATACAAGATTTTTTTTACAAACGCAGTTCCTAGACAAGAAACCTCGATAAGTTCATTCAATTAACTTGCATTTCATAATATTATTCATCTAAATCATTAATTATTCACTTTTATATTGAAATGAAATCCAATAATAATTCATATATCAAATAGAAAATAAGGAAAAATGACTCATAGATTGAAATAGAATTTCCCTGCTCAGGGATAGAACCCGTGCTGGCGGCTTGAGAAATCGCGCTTTGAACCCGTTGGCTATTGAGGCTACTCGAAAACTTATGTTTATCCCACAGTTATACAATATGAACCAAAATTATGTAGTCATTTTTGCTTCATATTCGACGGATTGGTGTGTTTTCAGAAATACGACAAGTTTAGGATACTCACTTTTATATTTTTATAGCATTCAATCATTACATGGCTCTATGTCAAGAATCTACCACATCATAATTCATACCTACTTTTCCTCGATTTCTCTGGTAGGAGGTTCTGCTACATCAGGATATGTGCTAAATAATTTACTGTCACTATTAGTTTCCATCATGCAACAGAATGATTAGTTCGTTTACACCAATCAATCAATCAAAATATGCTTTATTGCCAGAAGATTTACATCTCATTGACAAAGTCTAAAAAAGTCGATGTAATTAAAAAAACATAGTAAAAGACATACAATAAAATACAATAAAAATAATGATAAATAAAACAGGGACAGCAAAGATATGATGGATATAAAGTTTAATTCAGTTAATTCAATTAAAGCTTTTTTGAGGTATTCATCAATTTCATAGAATACCTCTTCTAAGAGAATCATCTTAACAGTTCTCCTAAACAACACTGTTGACTCAATGGTTCTGACTCGTTCTGGAAGATGGTTGTATATTTTGCCTGCATTATAAAAGATCGAGTTCTTCGTTAAATTTGAAACTGGAATGGGTAGTCTTATGTTGTTTTTTTGGCGGGTGGATCCAAGGTTGATGTCATATATATGTAGGTTTTTATGAACTAAACATGCCGTTTCAAGTATAAAAAGAGAAGACAGGGTAAGTATTTTCTGCTCTCTGAACAGTTCCTTACAAGAGACCCTAGGCCCAACCTTACAGATATAGCGAACAGCACGCTTTTGTAGGGTAAAAATTATGCTGAAGCACTGCTTGTTGCAGGTTCCCCAGAAGGGGATGCCATATCTAACATGTGATTCAATTAACGTATGGTACGCTATTTTAGCCGTTGCCATACCCAATTCATTCGATACTACACGCAAGGCATAACACCCTGATGACAACTTTTTGCTCAGTGCTTCAACATGGATACGGAAGTTCAGTTTGTTGTCAAGACAAATTCCAAAAAATTGATTGGATTGAGTACACGAGATGATATGTCTTCCTATTGGAATGTCCGGTACAGCACATTGAAATGTCATTAGATGTGTTTTAGATAAATTGACAGTAGCAACATCGAGACCTATTTTGTCATGAAGGTTAAGTGGGTTCTTATCATGCCACAAAATGGTTATATCATCAGCAAACATAGTAAATATACCATCAGTTCTAATATTCCCAAGGTCATTGAAATACAGTAAGAATAGGATAGGCCCAAGAACAGAGCCCTGTGGAACACCATGCCTAACCAACCCGAGGTCAGAGAAGCTGCCCATTTTCACGATTTGTGTTCTTTGATCGAGATAAGATTCAACCCGAAAAATGGAAAAGCCATAAATTGGACAACAATTTTAGAAAGAGAAATTAGTCTATCCAATTAGAATATCAAACATAGTTTGAAATGAATGTCTGGTAGACTACGAGCAGAAAACAACTACTTTCCTGGTAAATACCACGCAGAACATTGAATTATATCTGCTCGTAATCCATGCAACGATTCACACTGTGAATGCAGATCGCAAATGTTTCTTTCTTCCTAAGACGTGACAAATTCACATCGGGACAGGCACGCCTAACAACCTACAGACCGGTTTCGGGCTTATTGGCCCTCATCAGTGCAGGGTAGTTATCCGAGTAGAGACCGTAAGATCTCCACTCGAAGCGTTGCCTGTCCCAATGCACCTTCGTCGCGTTTATTTGACCGCACTGAGCCACGTTCCAACAGACAATTGGAAGTGGCGACACCATGCGGCAGAAGAAAGAAACACTCCAGAACTAAATCTCCCAAATCACAGAACTTGGAAGTGGCTTATAGCTCGACTAAGCTAATAAATGAAAAATGGAAAAGCCATAAATTGGACAACAATTTTAGAAAGAGAAATTAGTCTATCCAATTAGAATATCAAACATAGTTTGAAATGAATGTCTGGTAGACTACGAGCAGAAAACAACTACTTTCCTGGTAAATACCACGCAGAACATTGAATTATATCTGCTCGTAATCCATGCAACGATTCACACTGTGAATGCAGATCGCAAATGTTTCTTTCTTCCTAAGACGTGACAAATTCACATCGGGACAGGCACGCCTAACAACCTACAGACCGGTTTCGGGCTTATTGGCCCTCATCAGTGCAGGGTAGTTATCCGAGTAGAGACCGTAAGATCTCCACTCGAAGCGTTGCCTGTCCCAATGCACCTTCGTCGCGTTTATTTGACCGCACTGAGCCACGTTCCAACAGACAATTGGAAGTGGCGACACCATGCGGCAGAAGAAAGAAACACTCCAGAACTAAATCTCCCAAATCACAGAACTTGGAAGTGGCTTATAGCTCGACTAAGCTAATAAATGAAAAATGGAAAAGCCATAAATTGGACAACAATTTTAGAAAGAGAAATTAGTCTATCCAATTAGAATATCAAACATAGTTTGAAATGAATGTCTGGTAGACTACGAGCAGAAAACAACTACTTTCCTGGTAAATACCACGCAGAACATTGAATTATATCTGCTCGTAATCCATGCAACGATTCACACTGTGAATGCAGATCGCAAATGTTTCTTTCTTCCTAAGACGTGACAAATTCACATCGGGACATTCATTTCAAACTATGTTTGATATTTTAATTGGATAGACTAATTTCTCTTTCTAAAATTGTTGTCCAATTTATGGCTTTTCCATTTTTCATTTATTAGCTTAGTCGAGCTATAAGCCACTTCCAAGTTCTGTGATTTGGGAGATTTAGTTCTGGAGTGTTTCTTTCTTCTGCCGCATGGTGTCGCCACTTCCAATTGTCTGTTGGAACGTGTCTCAGTGCGGTCAAATAAACGCGACGAAGGTGCATTGGGACAGGCAACGCTTCGAGTGGAGATCTTACGGTCTCTACTCGGATAACTACCCTGCACTGATGAGGGCCAATAAGCCCGAAACCGGTCTGTAGGTTGTTAGGCGTGCCTGTCCCGATGTGAATTTGTCACGTCTTAGGAAGAAAGAAACATTTGCGATCTGCATTCACAGTGTGAATCGTTGCATGGATTACGAGCAGATATAATTCAATGTTCTGCGTGGTATTTACCAGGAAAGTAGTTGTTTTCTGCTCGTAGTCTACCAGACATTCATTTCAAACTATGTTTGATATTCTAATTGGATAGACTAATTTCTCTTTCTAAGATTCAACCCAGTTGTAGCTTTGTTCTCTGAACCCGTATTGGTTGAGCTTGCGTAGCAGTATTCCGTGATTGACACAATCAAAAGCTTTTGACAGATCACAAAACACTGCAGCGCTAGTTTCTTTTATGTTTAATTTTGAATAAAGGTTGTTCAGAAAATGTAAGATAGCGTCTCCTGTATTTTTGTTAAATTGAAAACCGAATTGTTGCCGGTGTAGAATGTTGTGGAGAGTTAGGAAGTTCATCAGCCTAATTTTAACCAATTTCTCAATTAATTTACCAAGAGTAGTAGTACCAAATAATTCCAGTTTCTCCAATAACCTTGCGTGATCGACTCACAAAATACTGTAGCGAATCTTTCACCTTGATCTTCTTCTTGGGCGCCCTCGCGGACTCGCTTGACCCGTGATTCGTTCCGCAGGAGCCGTTCCAGCACGAATCTCTGCTGGTCGACAGGAAGGAGAAGCAGCTGTCGTCGCAAGAGAAGCGGCTGGCCAAGAAGGGCTACGAGCGGGAGAAGCAGGCCAGCAGGCAGCCGGCGTACAGCCTGATGGGGTCCTCCAGGGGCCATAGGCCTGTGGCTTCTGTCAGGTGAGAATGAGGAGGTTTTCTTTGAACGGATTCTCATGAAATTATCGTTTGAATAACTAGTCACCAACATGACGTTGGTCCTTCGAGCCGTATGGTTTATTCAACATTCGATGAGGAAGTTTCCTTTGAACGGATTCTCATTAAATTATTGTTCATAACTAGTCACAAACATTACATTGGTCCTTCGAGCCGTATGGTATTTCCATTATTCGCAAATCGATGAGGAAGTTTCCTTCGAACGAATTCTAATGAAATGATCTACAATACGGTAGTGGACAGCGCATTTGCCTCAAAAGCTAGGTGCACCAGATTCAGTTCCCTCAATTGCCATTTTTTTAACTATCAATAAATTATTGTTCTATTGTTTCAACTATCAATCAATTGTTCCTTCTCAAAAGAATCTTATAAATAGTGATCCGGACACTTACTGATTGGTTAGTTTATTAAGTTCAGGCAGTCTCATTGAATACAAATAGGGCGATAGCGCGTTAATTGAGCAGGGATTTCGAAGTGGGCTTTCATTTTTTTTTAATTATCAATCAATTGTGTCATCCTCGAAAATACACCTAGAATAGTGTGTGGTATTGAAAAGAAGGAAAAATCAGAAATCATTGTATGTAACTATTCTGGAATTCAATAAAATAATTGTATGATCTGAGAAATTTTCTGAACTCTAATTAATGTCAGAAATGGCCCACATTCGAGATATTGAACTTATTAATTATTAAAAATATTAACGACCGGGTACAGTTTTACACAATGAATGTCCATCACATGTTTGGCAGGAATATTTTCAGTACGTTCTTCAGGGAATTTGGTGAATGTTTGTTGTTGTTTTTGTCCTGTTGCTGTCATAATGTTTTGGGAAGAATTCTCGTTGTTTTTATGATGAAAGATGCTCATTTCATGTTCTGATTAAGACCGATGCAGCAAAACGAACGGCCATCCCGTTGGATCCCAGCGGAGCACTGGCAACGCCAGGGTATGACGGCTCAAGAGATGACTCTACCCCTGGACGTGGTCATTCCTACCAACCAACCCGAAAAAGGCAACATCGTACTGAAGGCCGGACAGAAAGTGCTGGTCCTGAAGTCTCCCAAAGGTACATATTGGTACATCTTATAATAAAAATGAGGCCTGGTGGTCCCACTCTTTTTGGAACTTCTGATGAAATGTTATTCAATTTCAGCCCATGAATGAAGAAAGTTATTTTATCATTTTTGAAATATTTAGGGCCAAAGTCTCCCAAAGGTACATATTGGTACATCTTATAATGGAAATGAGGCCTGGTGGTCCCACTCTTTTTGGAACTTCTGATGAAATGTTATTCAATTTCAGCCCATGAATGAAGAAAGTTATTTTATAATTTTTGAAATATTTAGGGCCAAAGTCTCCCAAAGGTACATATTGGTACATCTTATAATGGAAATGAGGCCTGGTGGTCCCACTCTTTTTGGAACTTCTGATGAAATGTTATTCAATTTCAGCCCATGAATGAAGAAAGTTATTTTATAATTTTTGAAATATTTAGGGCCAAAGTCTCCCAAAGGTACATATTGGTACATCTTATAATGGAAATGAGGCCTGGTGGTCCCACTCTTTTTGAAACTTCTGATGAAATGTTATTCAATTTCAGCCCATGAATGAAGAAAGTTATTTTATAATTTTTGAAATATTTAGGGCCAAAGTCTCCCAAAGGTACATATTGGTACATCTTATAATGGAAATGAGGCCTGGTGGTCCCACTCTTTTTGGAACTTCTGATGAAATGTTAATCAATTTCAGCCCATGAATGAAGAAAGTTATTTTATAATTTTTGAAATATTTAGGGCCAAAGTCTCCCAAAGGTACATATTGGTACATCTTATAATGGAAATGAGGCCTGGTGGTCCCACTCTTTTTGGAACTTCTGATGAAATGTTATTCAATTTCAGCCCATGAATGAAGAAAGTTATTTTATAATTTTTGAAATATTTAGGGCCAAAGTCTCCCAAAAGTACATATTGGTACATCTTATAATGGAAATGAGGCCTGGTGGTCCCACTCTTTTTGGAACTTCTGATGAAATGTTATTCAATTTCAGCCCATGAATGAAGAAAGTTATTTTATAATTTTTGAAATATTTAGGGCCAAAGTCTCCCAAAGGTACATATTGGTACATCTTATAATGGAAATGAGGCCTGGTGGTCCCACTCTTTTTGGAACTTCTGATGAAATGTTATTCAATTTCAGCCCATGAATGAAGAAAGTTATTTTATAATTTTTGAAATATTTAGGGCCAAAGTCTCCCAAAAGTACATATTGGTACATCTTATAATGGAAATGAGGCCTGGTGGTCCCACTCTTTTTGGAACTTCTGATGAAATGTTATTCAATTTCAGCCCATGAATGAAGAAAGTTATTTTATAATTTTTGAAATATTTAGGGCCAAAGTCTCCCAAAGGTACATATTGGTACATCTTATAATGGAAATGAGGCCTGGTGGTCCCACTCTTTTTGGAACTTCTGATGAAATGTTATTCAATTTCAGCCCATGAATGAAGAAAGTTATTTTATAATTTTTGAAATATTTAGGGCCAAAGTCTCCCAAAGGTACATATTGGTACATCTTATAATCGAAATGAGGCCTGGTGGTCCCACTCTTTTTGAAACTTCTGATGAAATGTTATTCAATTTCAGCCCATGAATGAAGAAAGTTATTTTATAATTTTTGAAATATTTAGGGCCAAAGTCTCCCAAAGGTACATATTGGTACATCTTATAATGGAAATGAGGCCTGGTGGTCCCACTCTTTTTGGAACTTCTGATGAAATGTTATTCAATTTCAGCCCATGAATGAAGAAAGTTATTTTATAATTTTTGAAATACTTAGGGCCAATTCATGCATCATTGTCTTTATCCTAATCTTGTGTCATAGTTTTAACTCAGTCCCAATCATAGTCTCAATCATTTTGGACGTTTATGCATCACAGTCTTGAGACAATTAACAATCCATCGATAGCGATTGATATTTGTTATCAATTATCATATTCGAGATTATATCTATATCTGAATATTATATTTGTTATCAATTATTGCCACAGACATCGATATTGGTGACAAAAACCAAATTTGATGTCCTTTGTATTGACAGGTCGTGGTCGACGCATGCGTGTTTCATATGTGGTCTCAATCATAAGCATAAAAGTTGAAAATTTTTAACTTTCAAGGTCTTGCTTTAATGATTATGATTAAGACTGAGACTAAAAATGTTGCATAAATGCACCCATTGAAATGTATGCTTTCAACTTGTTTATATGATTAGGACAAATACTGTGACTAAGACTAGGATAAAGACAATGATGCATAAATTGGCCCTTAGTGCTATGTCATTAGTTTTTCGGCGTACTCATATTGTGAAGAAATATTATGAATAACGCTCGGCAACGCTCTAAAATACATTATTCTCTAACTCGCCTTCATTTAAAGGATTATCGAACTGTTTTCAAGTAACTGGCTTTCCTCTTTGATATTTGCTATGATTTGCTGTGCTTCAATTTTCGATGCGATGTTTCGTTCTCCGAGGGCCCCCCAATAAATAAAAAAATCACAATCATCAAACCCCCCCCCCTCCTCCCCCTTAGGCGTCTACATGCAGCTGGAGAGCGGCAAGATAGTGGCCATCAAGACGGCCATCAAGGTGAAGGGCAAGACCGACGAGGGCGGCGATCCGCCCGCCAAGCCGCCCGCGCCGCCCAAGGGCAGCCCCTCGCTGTCGGTGGTGCCGCAGAAGCGGCCGCCCGTCAAGCCGTTCACGCCGGGGGCGGCAAAGTTCGGGGTGCAGAGCGTGAGGCAGGCGGTGCCCAACTTGGTGTCGAGGATCAAGAGCATCCAGAAGAAGCTGGAGGCGGGTGAGGGTTTAGGGTTTTTCGTTGTTGTTGATGAGAATGTACCACACCAAATAGAATGGTACTTTATGCTGATGATACAAATATACTCCTAGCCCATAAAAACTTGGAAAATCTGGTAAACTTAGGCAATTATGCATGTGATGAATTCAGTAAATACTGTAGCAACAATGACCTTGTCTGCAATATAAATAAAACCAATTTTATCAATTTCTTACCAAAAAACGGTACCTCTAACCCAGATCTAATGAACAATATCAATATGTGTGGTGAAACCTTGGAATACTGTCAGGTAGCTCGGTTTTTAGGAATAATTCTGGATCAAAAGCTAACGTGGGAGGCACACATTGACAGTTTATGTGTAAAAGTTGGCAGTGCAAACTACGCAATTCGGAATCTGCGAGACACGGTCTCTACAGAAGTTTTAAAACTTATGTATCATGGATTGGTACAATCAAGGCTACAGTATGGATTGATCTTCTGGGGTAACTCTGCATATACTGACCGCATTTTTAAAGTTCAGAAAAGAGTCATTCGCTGTATGGACAAGGCTCGTCCACTCGACTCTTGTAAACCATTATTCAAAAAATATAGCATCTTACCATTGCCGTGCCTCTACATATTACAACTAGTGTTATTTGTTAGACAGAGTAAAATAAAACACGTGCCTCGTTCAGTGTTCAGTACTTAACTATATTATATCTTCCCAAATACAACATATAGTACAACCATATTATAACAGATGGCGCTATCAACAACCTAGTATTTTAATGTTGCTAATATAATTATACCAACACCCCCACTTATTAGCAAAAATTAAAATCTTCAACATTTAATACCCAATAATTTCAACAGTTTATGATGTTTATCACAGCTCAAACTTTTAGTTAATATATCTGCAGGCATAACTTCTGTAGGCAAATACTGTATTTTCAAAACTGAGTTGGAAATCAATTCTCTTACATAATGATGACGTACATCTATATGTTTACTTCTACTATGATAGACTGGATTGACTGACAGACATATAGCACTCTGATTGTCATTAAATAATGTGACACAACTTATATTTTCAGTCAATTCAGTTAACAAACCTTTTAAATATACAGCTTCCTTTGCCGCATCGGATATCGCCATGTATTCAGCTTCAGAGCTTGATAAAGCAACTGTTTTTTGCTTTGAGCTTTGCCAGGAGATAACAGAACCACAAAGTTTGAATGCATATCCTGTGTAAGATTTACGGTCTATAGTATCACTGGCCCAGTCAGCATCCACAAAACCTTGTAACTCCGAATTATCTCCAGAAAATTGCAAACAATAGTTCATGGTTTCTTTCAGGTATCTCAGAACTCTTTTTGCACATTTCCAGTGACTTTCATTATATGTATTATTGAACTGACTTAAAAAACTTATAGCAAAAGAAATATCTGGTCTAGTCAAAACAGATAAGTACATGAGGCTACCTATCAACTTTTGATAAGGAAATTGAGTTCTAGTTTCATCAATACAATGTCCCTTTTTCAAATTTAACTTTACTTCCATAGGTGTTCTGACTCCTTTAGCATCAAACATATTGAATTTCTTCAACAATTGAATGATATAATTTCTTTGACTCAAAGTAATTATTTTATTTTCTGGATCTAAATCTACTTGCATGCCTAAACATTCCTTGATCCTTCCTAAATCTTTAACTCGAAATCTAGAATTCAATTCCTTTTTGAGTTTGTTCATTTCACTTTCATCATTTGAAAAAACAAAAAAATCATCTACATACACAGCAATTATAGTAATCATACTATTTTCCTTTTTTATGTAAATACAAGTTTCAAGCTTGGATCTTAGATAATTCAATTCTCATAAAACATTATTCACACAATCATTCCATGCCTTAGAAGATTGTTTAAGTCCATATATAGCCTTATTCAATCTTAAACATTTATTTTTGTCAGAACAGACAAAACCTTCTGGAATTTCCATATGCACAGTTTCTGATAAATCTCCATTCAAGAAAGCTGTTTTCACATCTAGATGATTAATATCTAGCCCTAATTTTACAGATAGTGAAAAAAGCAATCTTAAACTTGAGTGCCTAATTACAGGAGAAAAAGTTTCAAAATAGTCTATACCAGGTTTCTGTGAAAAACCTCTTGCTACCAACCTAGCACAAAATCTAACTTCACCATCACTACTGATTTTTCTTTTGAACACCCACTTGCTTGTCACTACAGCTCCAGCAGATTTTCTTGGCCAATCCACAACTTCCCAGGCGTTGTTTTCTTCAAAACTACCCAATTCCTCTGATATGGCTTGTTTCCACCTCTCAGCATCTGGTCCATGAAGAGCTTCTTCCATGGTAGTTGGATCTTCTTTGAAGTCTTCTTCATCTGGATTTTCCATGCACATATATGTTACAAAATCATCGCACTGTTTGGGTTTAAGCTGTCTTTGTGACCTTTTTTTAACCTGTGGCATTTCTTTTAGTTTACATATAAATTCTTCATCACTATCATTTTCACTTCCTGAATTTCCTTTTTTTATTTCAGAGTTATGTGAATCATCTTCTATATTTGTAGGTTGCTCAATTTTTGTGATGTCCCCCACTGAATTCATTATTTCTGTACTTGTTCCTATTGGTATTTGTACTTCATTTTCAGTGTCCTCCATTATCACTACATCTCTGTGTATAATCACTTTATTTGTTTCAGGATCATACAACCTGTAGCCTTTGGTGCTTTCACTGTATCCTACCAAAATCATTTTTCTTGATTTCTTATCCCATTTTAAGCACCTTGCTTTTGGATTGTGAACCATCACTTTACTTCCAAAAATTCTCAAGTTGCTCAAGTTTGGTTTTTTATTATACCATACTTCAAATGGGGTTTTATTCTGAAGTGCTGAAACAGTACTTCGGTTGTGCAGATAAACTGCAGTATTGACTGCTTCTGCCCAAAACCTTTTGTCAAGCTTTGCATCAAATAACAAACATCTAGCTCTTTCTACAACAGTTCTGTTGAGACGTTCAGCAGAACCATTCTGTTCAGGTGTATAGGAATTCGATGTTTGATGCAAAATACCTGCCTGTTTCAAAAAAATTTCAAAAACTGTTCCACAGAATTCTCCACCATTATCACTTCTTAGGATTTTTATTTTCTTTTCCTTTTGGTTTTCAACAAAATTTTTGAACTGTTTGAAACTTTCAAACACTTCATCTTTTGTTTGTAGAAAATAAACAAAAACCATTTTACTATAATCATCCTGGAATGTGAGAAAATATTTAGCAAATCCTAGTGATTTTTCTTCCATGGGGCCACATAAATCTGTGTGTATAATTTCTAGTATGCTACTTGCACGAGATCCTTTATCAGGAAATGGTAATCTGGTCTGCTTGCCTTCATTACAAGTCTCACAATTTTGTTTGCTAATGTTTACTTTTCCTTTACACAGCATTCCTTCAACAGCTCCATTGGTCATTTTCTTCAGGTCCTTTTCATTGATATGTCCCAGCCTACGATGCCAAATTTCACCTGACACAGCAGTTCCTGCAGCTAGAAGGCACTGCTCAGCTATCTCTGTGTCCAATTTGTACATATTTTCAACCAAATTTGCAATACCAATTAACTGGCCATTTCTGTTCAAAATTCTACATCCATCATCTTCAAAGATAACACGGTTTCCATTTTTGATGAGTTGGCCTATTGATAATAGATTTGTTGCTGCTTGTGGAACATATAAAACATCTTTGACCAAGACTTGGAATCTTTTATTATTCACAACTGTTATTATGTTTAAATTTCCAGTGCATTCCACTGACATTTTTGATTTGTTAGCAAGAACAATTTCATTCAGTCCTTGTGGATTCATATTGGTTTCTGTTAACCAATTCTTATTAGCGGTTATATGAACACTGGCACCTGAATCCATATACCAGTCTGTTTTGCTAAAAACCTGTCCACCCAAAAATGCCGCACTGAAAACATTCGAATTGTATACAGTCTCTTGGCCTTTTTTGTTCCATCTTGCATTAGTATTAGTAGTGTTAGGACTGTTCGGACAATTAGTTTTAAAATGTCCAATTTGTTTACAACGATAACAACGAATTTCCTTTTTGTTGGTTGACATTGCTGACATTGACATATTCGAAGACTGACTTTGTTGACATCTGTTGTTGACACTGCTGCCACTAGAAAATCTGTTACCACTAAATTTTCTGTTTCCTGTTCCTGCAGCTCTGCCGATAAAAGCAGATCCTGTATTATCGTCCTGCATCTCCAACAACTTTGTTTTTATTGCATCAGAAGTAATTTGTATTCCACTATGTTCTATAGCCATTATCACGGGTGTATATCTTTCCGGTAATCCTGCCAGGAGTAAAGATCCGACCCATTCTTCATCTATCTTGAATCCGGTACCCCTCAGCCTTTGCGCCGTATCAATTACATGGTTTACGTAAGCCGCCATGTTGTCCATGTTTTCCAGCCTAGCCGAGATCAGGGAACGTAACAACGTTATTTTTCTTGAAAAACCTGCATCATCATATAAACTTTTCAATTTTCTCCAAAGTTCTTCAGCCGTTGTGGACTCCTTGATATGAATATATAAGGAACTATCAATCGTCAGGATCAACTTTGCTTTTGCTTCAGTTATTTTTGCTTGATCTGTCTCACTTCCCTCGATGCATTTATTCAATTTATCGAGAATCAGGAAATTTTCAGCTGCAAACGCCCACTCAGTATAATTTTCACGACCTTTGAGTTTAGGTACACTTGCGATAAAACTATTCGACATTTTTTCTACACTGGGTATACTGGGCCCATAACCTGTTAGACAGAGTAAAATAAAACACGTGCCTCGTTCAGTGTTCAGTACTTAACTATATTATATCTTCCCAAATACAACATATAGTACAACCATATTATAACAGATGGCGCTATCAACAACCTAGTATTTTAATGTTGCTAATATAATTATACCAACATTATTCATCTATGATAATAAACACCTATATAAAAAAAACTCTGATATACATAATTACGCTACTCGGGGTGAAGATACTTTATATCACCCCTACTCTCGCTTGAGTGTTAGTCAGAATTCCCCAAAATATTTGGGTATTAAATGCTACAATAAAATAATAACTTTTATAGGGATCAATAAAAGTAGAAATGTAATGAGAAATAAACTATATGGTTTCCTGTTGGATAACTGCTTCTACAATATGGATGAATTTCTTGCTTTCAGTGCCTAAATGACATAGTTTCTTTTATACATGTAGTCTTTTTGAATTTTTGTGTTTTAGCTTTTTTAGCATTATCACTCTTTTGACTAGTCCAATAAGTTTTCTCATGTACTTAATTTTGTAATTGTGTATGTATGAAAATTTTAGTGATGAATAAAACTATTCTATTCTATTCTAATGTTGAATTTCGTCAGCAAGACAGGACAGAGTCTGTGTCGATCTTGTTTATGTTGTTCCTGTCGATTTTTTTAGATTTTCTGGTTGTAACACACTTTTGCTGCTTCAAAATGTATGCATTAAATGGAAACATATTTATCAGATGTACTGAGTGATTCTAATAAAAACATTTTTTGTCATATTTTTTCAAAAATAATCAACATGTGGATAGTAATTCAGAGCACAGATGAGTTAATGTTGTCACAAGCTATTTCAATGGGAGTCAGTTGTCAAAAGTATTTTGCCAAAAAAAGTGCCTTGCAACAAAATCCTTACGTTTTTGTACAAAAATTTTTCTTGAATATTTTCTATGAAAATAAGGAATAATTGACAGTTTTCGATGGTTTTGTCAATCTTCACTTCGCTGATGTTATCTTGAAAAAGGAACGAAGTTTTCAAGTCAATTTTTAATATACGATATTTGTAGTCGATTAAAATAATAAAAAAATATATTGATGTAGAATTTCATTCAAATTATTCTCACTTTCATATGATTTAATGTTTCATGTTATCCGAATTATTCAGTATATCTGAAGGGCTAAGTAGGTTTCAAAACGAGCATATGTTGATGGCGTTTTTTATTTTTCTGAAAAATCACAAATAAAGTCCATTGTTGTGTACTTTTTGAATGTCACTGGCGTCCGTCATAAAGTTATCAACATACGGGAAAACAATTTCTGAAAAACTCTAATGGCGGTTCGATTTTGCAAAACTGGCAACTCAACCATCCGTTGCGACTTGAAAATATAACCAGACATTTTGTGAAATCAATCAATCAATTTTGACCCAGATTGATGAAAAAACTGAAAATACCATTTTATCCCTCTACTTTCATCAAGAAAAATTATACATTCTTGTTTAACCAGTAAACAGCTTTAATAACCTAAATCACATAAGTTTGTGTCGAAACTATTCAAATATTTATGGAATAAACATTTTGCGGGAGATTTATTATGGAAACACGATTTAGTTATATAGATGCACATGAGCTTATTCAATATTATTAACCTGTAAATGAATTTCAAACCAACTTAAATTTGATTTTACATTTTAATAATCCATCATTTATCCTTGCTAAATATTTTTTCGGCACCACAGACATACACATAATCTTCAAATTACTGCTCAATCTGAGATCACATCACAAATTTCACTAGCAAATTTGTTCCCATATGTAGCCAACTTTCAATAAATCAAAAAACAGTTGCAAAAACTATTGTCAACATGCACTTAAATAATCCAACTAATTAAAAATACAACTTTTTTGTGCTATGACCTCTTTGTACCTTGGTCTTCATTCCTTCTATCCACCTAGAATTTTTCTATCTCATAAACATCATCCTTGATTGTCACAAAATGAAATACAATACCGTTTTCATCAACCACAGGAAAAACCAATCCCAAGAAAGTCGGGCTGGAAATCGCCAAATCCCTTACGAAAGAAAGCGAGGGCACAACGATGGGTGGCAGCGAGGAAGAACCGAGCCCAGAAAAGCAAAAACCGGCGACAGAGAGCGCTGACGACATCCAAAGACGAATCTCCCTGCTCAAGAAGAACATATCAATACAGAGGGTGCCCAGTGGGGTACCCAAACCGCCAGGACCACAACAACATTCACAGGTTAGAATTGTATTTTTTTTGTGGTTTCTTGTGTTATTCGGTGATTTTGAAGCTTCATTTATCTTGGTTTCACACCCCATATTTTGAGGAGGTACATATACAGGGTGTCCCACTAAGGTCGGCGAGGTACGATATTATGGTAACCATAATCCTTAGGGCTCCGAGGAAAAAAAATTGAGAACTAAATCGACCAGGGGAAGTCGATAGAAAATATTTTTAAGTTTCTAAAATGACCGCTAGAGGGACAATTACTATGAAATAACTGAAAATTCGATTGTTCTCGGAAAATCACCACATCAATGTACTGTTTTAATGACGGGAATGAAGAGTCCAGCAAAATTTGCGTTAGTTTATTCTCATACTTTTTCTCATATCTCGAAAAATAATGGTAATCATAGAATTTTTTTTTCAACAATAAACTTGATTTTTTCAGGTAGAATTAGTTATTTGCGAATAACTAGAAAACGAATGGAGATATCGAATCGCGGATCTCACCAAAATATGGCTTATTACATTCTCTTCGAATGTAATGATATAAATTTGTAGCATTCCATTTGAATTTTTTGAAGAAATTTTAAAAACCTGAACCTTGGGTGAACAACGCCTTCTAGTAGACGCGGTGTGAACTGGAGATCAACATCGAATGGAGCGTCCGAATGATTGTGAGATTCTCTTTCAAACGAGCCCAATTTGATCGAATTTGGAGCAAGGGTGTAGGAGGATACAGCGATTCCAAAAATATTTTTTTCAACAGTTCCCCCCGCCATTATCTTTCGAGATATGAAAAAAAGTATGAGAACGAACGGACGCGAAGTTTGCTGAACTCTCCATTTCCGTCATTGAAACAGTTCCTTTATATGGTGATTTTTCGAGAAAAATCGAATTTTCAGTTATTTCATAGTAATTGTGCCCTCTAGCGGACATTTTAGGAAGTTGAAAATATTTTCCATCGTTTTCTCTAGGCCGATTTAGTCCTCGATTTTTTTTCCTCGGAGCACTAAGGTTTATGGTTTCCATAATATCGTACCTCGCCGACCTTAGTGGGACACCCTGTACAAACATCAAATGGTGGAGCTGAGTAATGAAAGGTTTTCGAAAATCATCTGAGTAGGTACAAGTGATGAAGTATGATGAACAAACTTTGATCCATTATATTTTCATTACAACTATTCAACTAAATTATAATTTCTTCGGTCAGCCTCCCACGCTGCAAACAAGGCCAGTTCAGAGGCCTCCGACTGAGGAGAACGAAGAGAGCAGCCCGGAAAGTAGTACTGCAATGGAGCAGCTGGAAAGCACGGCAAATTCTATGATGAGTGACAGTGCCGACAGCACCCCGTTCCAGGTGAGTTTGGCGCAAAAAAAAGACAATGACAATGTGGTCTAAATTAACTATGTACAATACATTGATCCTCCCACAATTAAATTATTGTTCTACAATCCTATATCTAATGAATCAAAACGAATGATCCCGACTTCAGAAATTACAGAACAGATCAATGAGGTTAATACTGTCCTGTTCAAGGTACACTCCAATAAAAGTTATGCAACAATGTTTAAGATGGTTGCCAGTAAAGGTATACTTACAATTGCAGGTGTTGGTATTCATTTTCAAGGTGAAATCAGGAGATGCCCCATCCAACTTGAATAGTAAAATAATACTTAATATCCAAATACTTCATTCCACCAAGACATAAAAAAATTGGTCAAAATTCTGTATTTCATAAGGGTTTGATATCATTCAATGTTAACTGCCTAATGATGTGAAAAATTCAACTACAAATGCTGGTTTCAAGGCTAGTCTCAGGGAATATTATCTGAGAGTATGTGATATTAGTTAAGTTGGATTAACGATTAACGTGTGAGAAAATAATGTTATTACTTTTATTTATACTTGTCTTCGTCAACTGTTTGTGTTATACATAAAATAGTTTTAGAATTAGCATTACAAATGTAGATTTCTCTTATTCTTTTCTTTACATGTATAATTTTAATTAGCGACCTGCTAAATAAAGAAATTTATTATTATCTAGATACCCTCGGAATGGCAACACAATTCATATTGAGCACGTATTTATTTATTCACTCTAAAATAATAAAAATGATGGTAGTACGTGATAATAAAATCAATATTAATTTTTTTTTGTATATCATCATATAAGTGGAAAATTGTCTATGATTATGTGAATTGTAAAGTAAAAAAGAAGCTTCAATATACCTACACATAAATCATACTTAAAAAATATATATGCAAATTTATACATATTGATCACATGCAAATTCTTGTACAAATGTTGCTAGAATCTGCACAAGAATTTATTGTCAAGGGTCACACTTCCATCACAGAGAAAAACTAAATGTCTACAAAGTGCACGCATATACACATAAATACTTGCAAGAAAACAACTACAGATTATATTACATAAGAAATCGCAAATGATTATGTGCAAAATAAGATAATAAGCGCGAACGCCCATTCGTTGCACTAAACTTCAATCTCGATGACATTGACAGGACACCTTGGACAGCATCACCAACGCCTACCAAGCCACCAACGACGACAACATGGACGGCTTCGAGGAAGACGACATCTCCGACACCTCGGACACCCAAAAGCACCTGGAGCACTCCGAGGCGAGCGACCAGAGTGACGAGGTGACCTACGTCTCCGACCAATCCCCGGGCAGCTCGCACTACCACCCCCAGCCGCCCCACGCCCCGGACGTCCAACCCAAGCAGGAAAACCCCGACTACAACGGCTACAACAACTACTACAACTACGGCGCGCCCCCGTACCACGCCCCCCAGCCGCCCCAGGGCTACGCCTACCCGCCGCAGCAGCACCCGCCGCCCTACGACCCTATGGGCGGCTACCCACCGCCGCCGCCCGCCCAGCCGCAGTACGGCTACGGCTACCAGGGGTACTACCCGCCGCCGCCGCAGCCTGCCTACGACTACAACAGCCCCGCCCCTGCGGCTGCGGCCGCGCCCCTCTACCCGGCCTACCACCAGCCGTACCCGCAACAGTATCCGCCCCCTCCGCCGCAGCCGCATTACCCCCCACCGCCGGCCGCGGCTGCTGGCCCCGCCTACGGCGATTACCAGCAGTACGCGGCCAATCAGGCGCCGCCGCCCGCTCCCTTCTACCCGAACACCTAGAGGAGTGGGGCGAGATTGGGTCGGGCGAAGCGCGCGGAGGAGCGCATTGCGCGAGATGATCTCGAGGGCGGCGCGACGCGTGGTTTTGATTGAACGCTCGTGATGGGATTTTTTTCTGTAATGTAGTGTTATGCGAGTTGCGTTCAGGAATGGGGTGAGAAATATCTCAACGTCAATTGTGACACCGACTTTGCTCACAGTATGTGCGTGTTTTATTTGATTTCTTGTTCGGACTTCGATGGTGACTTCATAGACAGCCACAAATAGCTGAAAATCTGCTGTTTCTATAGAAAATCACGTCTTCATGTATTGTTGAAATGGAATATTACGGGAGGAGATATTTAATCCTAATTGAGATGTTCACTAGGACGATGGGCTTTCTACTTTGGTTGGAACAATATCCGACAAAGGCTTCTGTGTCACATCCAACGAATAGTTTCACAGAATTCACATTTTCGGGCAAAGAAAAAACAATTTGAAAGTTTCATGACAGTTTGATGCTTATGAAAGCAGAAATTCTGAAATTAAATAATTACATTCATCCAAAATTAGTATTCAACAGAGAAATTGAAGAAGATTTGAGTGGATTAAAGAAAAATTGTCCCATTACCGAAGTAGTACCATTTTAGACTGCCGAGTTGTGCAGAAACGACCTGAATCTCAAATTTGGTAAATCGATAGAATATTCTCCTCCGATATAGATTGAAACATTAGAAATATACAATCTTGAAAATAGAGTTATGAGATTCCAAAAAATCAGCTCAAAATATCCCAACACCACAAAACCTCAAATGTGAAATCACTATTTTTTCAATTTGTTTTTTTTTAGAGAAGTTGCAGATTCAAATTGAGAAGTTTGTATCAAGTTTGTCTTGACTGTTGTTGTCTCCAACTCATCTATATTTTATTTTAAGTTTAATCAACTTCATCAGAAGTTTGCCATTTTCTCAATTGATTTCATTAAATCACTGTGTTTCACAAGATTTTTTAGGGATAAGTGGGATATATCTTCATTGATTTACGTAAATTTGTTTCATTTCAATTGTGAGATGGAAGTCATGATTTTTTTTGTAAGGACTGCAGATCGTTGAATAAATGAATATGTCGTCAAATCTAATTATGTGGATACTTGGATGGTAAATTCAGAAATTCAACCACAGCCGTTTGAAAAACATACTATATTTTATATAAAATTAGGTGATATGTCTCCCCAAAACCATTGAACTCAAATTTTTTATTCAATATCAAAGAACGGACTATTGTCAATGCTCGTAATGTTCAATAGAAAATAATTATCCTGCCTAGTATAAATAGTGATATAGCGTCAAGACTGACGCAAAACACGTGATTTCGGCTACTTTCAATCCAACCCTGTAAGTGTGAAGTTCTCTGTAGAAGTGAGGTGATTTGAAAGAAAATTGGCTGTTTGTACATAATGTATTATATTTTTTCCCTAATTTTTTAGAATTCAGCGACATCAAAATATTTACTCGATCTCGCTATGAATTTTCTCAAAGTTAATATAATATAAATATTTAAATTTCGTTTCTCGATTTTTTGGAAAATTATTGAATTGTTGATTCAGTTAGTACAGAGATCAATGTTTTGGAGTTCAAAATTACAGGAATAATATACCTGAATGAAAAATGAGAATTCCGGATTACAAAACAACAAAATAATTGTTAATCCATTCGTCAAATGATTGTGATTCAAATAATAGCACTTTCCTGATGACTTTGAAGTGCAAGTGTTAGCCTCCTAATTCTATATTGTGCAATCGTATAGAGCAAAAGATCTGTAATTCCTCGTATTTAACCACGTTAAGTTTTAAATCGGTGTTTTGCATGACCTGTTTTGAATAGACGTAGAATGCGGATTCTTTGTGCAGATTTATGTGTTTTAGGACTTCTGGTGGAGTCTTGCAGCTTCTGTTGTAGTTGTGTTTACTTAAAGTAATGGTAATGATGTATCATAGATGTGACTTTTGGGCCCATAGAATGAATTATAGTGAAATTGATGAAAGAACCATCACAGTTGGCATTTTTAGAGAAGTGATATTGAATTATCAACAAACTCGATAGCAATGTCTCTAAAAATGAAGCCAGTAACGGCTATTTTGTTTTGGTTTTCATACCATGTGATAGTGGAAAAATATTTTTTGTACACACAACAGTAAAATGTACTAACCAAAATAAAATGAAAATTTTGATAATTTAGCTAATAATTAAACAGACACTAAGTTGGGCATGAATCCTGAAAGTGCCAAAAACATTGCCATAGTTGTCTCCTCCTTTACTTGATTTTTCAATGTCATTATTTAATCATGCCATATATAAATCCTGATTATATTTACTAAAAGTTCTATTGGCCTACTTTTATGTATCTTGTAACAAGATATTTGACCATTCACTATTTTTATTGCCTCTATATTTTATAGATAATTAACTGATTATTTTGACTATATCGCGCATTTATTGAATAAGGTATATTATGAACTTTTTTGGTTAATTCAAATTCGAGTGAATCATAATGATATAGGTTATTGAATTAATGTATTTATTTCGGAAATTCTATTTTTTTGTAAATATAATTAATCAATGATTGGAAACCCTTACAATAAATTGATAAGTAATATAATATGGTATTTTTTCAACTAATATATGATGTCCTAATAGTATTGTGTCACAATTCAAGTGACTTCTATTAAAATTTTTGCTGTTTCTACTTCTTACTTTTCTGGTATTTGATCAATTTGTTATGCTTGGCTTTCGAGGGGGGATAAAATAAGTGAAAAATTGAAGGAATAAAGTTTGTTCATATAATAATTTTATTTTTGTACACTTTAAAGCCATGACTTCAATTCAATGCTAGAAGGCATTACCATTATACTTGGCATCTGGAATATGATATTGAGTCAAAATATATATCTATTAACAATTCTTCAGAAATATTTACATGCAGTCAGATTCAAAGAGTTGGAAAAACACAAACAAAAAATTCAGGTCCAAAACAATGGTTTTGAACCTGCCAACCGTGCACATTCATAAAGTACATATTATTGCTGTTATAACAGCAGTTTAAAGTTTCTATATTATGATTCACCACTGCTTGGTCCTGGACCAATCAAGTCTTGTTCACGCTTCAGATCCTGTTCAATCTTGTCCTTTGCCAAAATTTCTTTTTCCTTCAGTTGTTGCACTTTCAGTGCCCGTTTTTTGAGTTTTGTACTCCTTTCATGTATATGTTTCATTTGTTTTTTGATATTCAGTAACTTACTGTTGTAAAGTGTCATCTTTTTGAACATATCTTGTATTTCTGTAGAATATTGAACTCTTGCTAGGCTGATGTTTTCTTCGTGAATGCGATGAGTGACATTGTTTTGTTTGAATTGCAACTCAGCTAGTTGTTTTTGCAGGTTTGTCAAAGTAGGCTCATACGTTTTAACTAGTCCTTCTGAAAGATTATCAACTGCAGGTGAATAACAGTTTTCCATCATACTGGGACTACTGGGAGTTTTTTCCATGTCAGTGAACAATAATAAACATGAAATAAAATTCTATAAAACAAGTGTAAATTCCAAAAGCAAAAATAAACAAAACACAGCTGATGGTAACAGAATTTTGAATTTTTTAGACAGTCATTGACAGGTTGACGAGTGACATCGACAAGAAGAAGCTCCAGTGGCGCGCAATCACAGAACTAAAACACAAACTTTCCAGAGCTTTGTTTTTGTAAGGTTAAGATTTATTTCATGGATAATTTGATAAACATTTAATAAGATTATTATTAATTGTTGCTAGCAAATTTCAGTTTGAATAAAACTTTGTGTATTGCATACTTTGTGATTGAATAATTTCTTGCATTTAAAATAGAACTACTGAGGATGTCATACAAAACGACCGAAGATAGACCAATATTAAAAGCCAGGCGCTTAACTAAATTTGAATCAAAATCTGCAGCTGTATCACATAATAATATGTCAATCTCTACCTCTGAAACATTTAAAAGGCAAGGATTCAAAAGACCTTCGAATGAAGTCATACCTGATGCTTCGAAGAAATTTTGCAACGATTTCCAATCATTCACAGGTACTACAAAAAATTTAGCCAACAACAGACTACAAAGGCTGAAACAAACGTTGAAATCAGATATAGAACAGAATTGTGTTTCAAGAGAAGTGCCTGGTGAATCTGGAGTGAATTCATCAAATGTTCTTAAAGTATCTGTATCACAAGCCTCTCCTTCAAAGTTTAATAAACAAATTTCTCATACTTCTTTGCATACAAATGCATTCACATATTCCAACACTGATTCAGAATATAAACATCCAAACCTCCATAATCAGGTGATTCCACATACCACAAATACAATGGAAAATCATTCAAATGAGAGTTGTCTTAAAGTTTCTCAAAGCAAATCCATCATGAAACATTGTGAATCTCACATTTATCAACCTGCTGTAGATATAAATTCAGAGACCAAATCTGAAATGGTGAATCCATCAAGAAGTTTCAAAGTGCCAAATACAGAAGCAACTCTAAAATATAGTGAATCACACAGTTCACAAACACCATTCAATTCAAGTCACTCCAACTCCAAGAATATTTATCAAAATTTAGATAAATGGGCCAGTCCATCTGATAAATATCCTGCAAAAAACCTTGCTAATCAAAGATTGAACAGACTCAAGAAAGTGGTCAGTGATATAAAATCCACTGTAGACTTTCCATCTCCTACCAATGAATTCAAACCTGTACAAACTACACATGTTAATGATAAATCACCTTCTAATAATGAAAAAGCTATTGGCATAAATAATAATCTCCACTGTTCATTAGTAAATAGTAGGTTATCTGGTACAAAAAGGAGCACAGACAACTGCTGCAACAGTGATGTGGAGTGCTCTCCTGCAAAAAAGTCCTCCCCAATCATGCATAAATCACCTCTACTAAGAAATTATCCAGAATCATTCTACATACAATCTTGCACCCAAAATATTGACAGACAGTCAGGAAATAATGTTTCCTCTCCTGAAAGTTCAACAAAACCATCTTCAAACATTTTCAATAGGATAATGAAAATAAAGAAAAACATGGAAACAATTAACAATTCATTCCATAAGCCTGTTAGTAACTCTGAGATCCATGATGTTAGTAATACCCCTAGAAATGATATGAAATCAAGTTTTGAAAGATTGAAACATAATCAAGAAACTGATATATCAGATTCAAGTCAGGTTTGTTTCAAGGAACCTACTGTTGAATCTCAAGAAATGAAATATAATGTGACTATTTTTGACAGTAATACTAATAATTCAAGATATAAAACTACTAAACCAGACTCAAATAATGGAACACCCAAGTCTACTAATATATCCCAAAGAATCAATCTGAATAGGAATGTTCCCATTTATCAAAACATTAGTTATTCTCAAGTTGATAAAACTGATACAAATTTGAAGTCCCATTTGGAATCACCTGAGCAAAAAAATCCTGTCTCCCATTGTGAGACAGAAAATTTTGATAACTACAATGGGAAATTGAAAATGACTGCTGCATGGGTATGGAATCATCAGAATATCAATAGTACACCTGAGACTCCTCAGAGATCTGACATTACAATAAGCTCTGAAATAGCTGTAGAGCCAATTCCTGAAGAGATAGATGAAATTAATGATACAGATGAAATGGAGTGGACAAATGTAAGTTAATTTTCAACAATATTCCTGGGCTTCTATATTTTGATTAACCTCTTATTTTCTTCATGAAGTGTAGGTTGTTTTCCCATTATTCTGAATTTCATCAAATTCCAATTGGAATCATTTTTCATCTCTCTGACATGTTTCATTCCATATTCCCACCAAATTGTTGATTGGTTTATTAGGGCTCTCTGGCTCTCAATTAACAACTTAACTTGTTTTCATTTAACAAATTCTAATTGATAACTGATTTATTTGCAGGCTGAACCAGACAGTGAGATGATAGAAGCTCCACAAAAATTAGAACAGGATATTGTGGAAAAAATAGAATCAAAAGACCCAGTTGAAGTTGAGAAATCAAAAGAATTATGCATTGTTGTAGATACCAATGTTTTCATATCAGGTTTATCTAAAGTTAAAGATATTATGAATTTGAAACTGTCAGGTATGGTCATCATTGTAATAAAAAAAACATTACTTCAGGACACCAATCCAAGAATAGTAATAATTGAATCTCAATAAAAAAATTAATGAAATAGGACACCATTATCAATTCAACATATCTGCAACAGTCTGATAATATCTATTGATATTTTGATGATTCCAAACTGTGTCATTTTTTTTTCAGAACCTATTTTGCCAATTATATATGTTCCTTGGATGGTCATCACAGAATTAGATTACATGAAGCATAATTGTTCAGATGATAGACTCAAACAAAAAGTTACCAGTGCTGTAAAATTCATCAACACAACTTTGGAAAACGAAAATCCAAGATTTTTGGGTAAGAATATTCTGCAGCATTTATCTCTTAGTATTTTGTTGATTGTATTCCTCAGGTCAAACAATAAATGATATGGAGAAACAAAAAACAATTGGCATAAGTCCAGATGACAAAATTGTGTCTTGCTGTATACAAGCAACAGAAAAATACAGTACTGTGGTGAGTTCTCCTGATTCAAACATCAAAAATAGGTTGAAATTTCAAGTGATTCATCATACCCATTACACAAACTGATGTGTGGTGAAGTTCAATTCAATTCATTTATTCACCATATTGGTCTCCTTCACAGGACATTGGGTTTGTCATAAAAAATACTAAAATTAAACAAACATGACACTAAAAGACTACAACACACCAACTACAACTGAATAATGATAGTATTATACCTATCCTAAAAATATATAAAAAAATTATATCTAAAAGGAGTGTCCAAAATATTCCTCAAGCCCATAAAATATGTTTTTTGTGAGAATTCTCTTGAGTACACTTTTGAATTTAGAAATACTGTTAATTTGTCGAGAATATTCATGGGTAAGTGATTATAAATCCTTAGTGGCATGATGTAACAGCTGTTATTAGTCAACGTTAACCTATGCTGAGGAATAACCAGTTTATCAGAGTCTCTCAAAGAGTATTTTTGAATATTGCCTACAATCTGAAAGCTTTCAATTTGTTTTTTGACATAAACTGCACAATGTAATATATAAATTGAAGCCATAGTCAAAAAATGTAGCTCCTGGAACAAGGGCCTACAAGACTGCCGAGGAGGTTTACCAAGCATACTTCTCACAATTTTCACAAATGCATAACTTAAGAGAGAATAAACATATGCATAATAGTATGATATTAGGATATATTTATCGACACAGCTTCTAAGTTTCCAAATGACAAAGTTGTGGTAGCAAAGCTTTTTCAGAATAAAATCGACATGTGTAGACCATGACAACTTCTCATCAATATTGATTCCAAGAAATTTGGTAGTTGAAAGCTGTTTGATTGTATATCCGTGTCCATGAACATATAGGGACTGATCACTGTCTCTTACATTGAAGACCATCATTACTGTTTTCGAAAAATTGAGTACTAAATTATTTTGAGTGCTGTATTCGAATGCCTGTCTAGCACATTCACTCACACTAGACCTAAGGTTGGTTAAACAATCAGAGGTCAATAAGGTGGACATGTCATCAGCAAAGAGGACAGAGGAACCTACAGTGACCTTCTTAAGAATGTCAGCAATGATGGTGATGAAGAGAGAAGGGCCTAATACACCCCCTTGTGGAACACCTCTCATCACTTCACGGGATTCAGAAATATACTTGGCACCTTCTGACTTAAGTATAACTTGTTGAGATCGTCCGGACAAATAGGATGAAAGCCAACAACCAGATATCCCTCTGACACCATAGTTGTATAGCTTGTTAATTAATATATTATGATCGATCAAGTCAAATGCACGACTGTAATCAAAGAATAGGCCTGCTGTGTAATTTTTATCATCCATACTCTGAACAGCCTTCAGAAGAAATGAAATAATAGCATCTTGGTAAAAGTAATCTAAATCTTGCAAATCCTCATTTTCAGATACTACTTTCCAATGATTTGAACCTGAGAAGTAAAGCGCTAATTAACAATATCCCCGCGTCCAGCGCTAACGAAATAATAATGAAAATCTTGTCGAAAACGACGAAAACGGTGAAATCGCAAAAAGTCATGCAAAAGATGGGCATGCTGTGCTCGTCGGTGATATGCGAATGCGCTAAAGATACCTTTGGAGATGCCTGGTCCAAAATGGACCTGCTCTCGAACCCACCATGGTCCCTCAGGGAGTGTCTGAAGCGATTTCGGAAGTACTGGCCCACTGTGTTCCAGGACAAGGTCATGAAGCAGTTCACTATGATTGTTGATCAGTTATTGACCATCTTCCAAAATAACAGATGTGAGTAAAAATATATTTTTCTTCATCTCATAGTTGGCTTGATTAATTTCTATTGTATATTTTTTTAAATCCTTAAATCCCTTCTGATTATTCATCTTCACTATTTGAACATTATAAAATTTCATCTGTGAAACAATTATTTTATAAAGCATCAACAACATATATGAGAATTTAAAAATGATAATCAGGTTGTGTGCATAACAAAGTCGTACAAGGTTTGTATGGTGTAAACCTGCCTGATGTTCCAAATTTCATTAAAAAAATAATTTGTAACTTTTGTGACAAGAATAGTTTGAATTTTGACACTACTTATCAAAGTCGATAAGAAGTTGAATTAAGATTGACAAGCCTGACTCAAAATAGACTATAACTGCTGTTCGACTTTTTTATACACACAACTGTACAATTAAATATGGAACCTATATATGGAAAAAACTAAAGCCATCCTGTTTAGGACTAAACAAACCCGTGTAGATATTCCAGTTGAAATAAGACTAGCAAACACCACTTTACCATTAATGGCAACCACCAAATTGTTAGGTATAGAAATAGATGAATTTCTTGATTGGAGTCCGCATATTAGCTTGCTATGCTCAAAATTGAGTGGGATTAGTTTTGGTATTTGTATTGTATCTAAATACATGAAAATAGAAACACTCAAAATATTATACCATGCAAATTTTGAATCAGTTGCTAGATATGGCATTATTTTTTGGGGTAGCAACACTGATATACAGAAAGTTTTTATCATTCAAAAGAGAATTATCCGTATAATAAACAAAATGAAATTTGATGATTCCTGCAGGGGCACTTTTAAATCACTAAATGTCATGACTATTCCAGCAGTGTACCTTTATGATTGTCTTCTGTTCATATTCAAAAATAAAAATAAATTTCAATGCCAATCTGAACACATTAATAACTATAATACAAGAAATCAAAATGTTTTGTATCCTGTCCACCGCTTAGCATCAACTGAAAAAAGTCCACACTACATGTGTGTAAAGTGCTTCAATAAGTTACCAAATTATATAAAAAATGCCACAAGTATTCGGATTTTCAAAAAGTTGATTAAAAAAGTATTGTTATATTTAGAACCATACAGTGTGAATGAATATCTAAGTTATCACTTTTGAGAGTTTTTGTGTGTATATGAATGTACATAATATGTATATTATGTATTTTTGTTCATTTGTTTTTTTCTTCCTGACGTCATTTCATTTTGTGTATGACATAATTTGAAATAAAGAAAAATTATTATTATTATTATTATAATAAAACTGATGGTTGGATATCAACTGAAAAATGTTCTTCAACTTTGATGCAACGGCATGCCATTTATGTATGTTACAAGATTTACAAACAAATTTCCATGTTCTTTGGTTCTCTGGATTCAAAAATAAAATTAAATATTGGTTGATTTAGAATATAAAAAAAGGTTCCTGATATATTGTTTTATAATTATCCAATGATTTATATTGAATTGAATTTTGACTCTTCTACTATGCAATTCACATGATTATGGACAAATTTTCAAAAAAAGGATATTGATTTGATTATTGTGGACTATCACAATTACAAATATTGATTAGAGGTTTGCAATATTTTTTTGGTATTTCATGAATGGTTTCAGGAATGGTAGTTGCAAATAGCATTATTAATTTCCAAAATAATATTTATTAAATATTTTGTTGTCTGCCATAATCCTGTTTACTTAACAGCCGTCCTAATTATTAATTGTCAAGAGAAAATAATACCAACATCGCAATAACTATTATTTTCTTTGTATCAAGAACAGAAAAAGATTTAAACGTTGTTCTCCAAATTATTCAGAAAAATAACAAACTTTTTTATTTCAGATTTTGCAGATGATTCCAACGATTATGTGAAATTCATGAAACTTTGTATAAATTTGTGTATTTTCATGAAAGACATAAATCAATGTAGGGGATCTGTTGAAAATATACTGAGAGACATAACAAAGATATGATATTCAATCTATTATCTGTTATTTTTGAATGCGTTGATTTTTATTTCCTTATCAGAATTATGTTGTTTGTAAAAAGAAAAATTGAATAAAAGAATAGAATGTATTCTTCTAAATGACGCTTTTGTAATACCTCCTATCTACAACAATATAATAAACAGTTTTGAATTTTTCACGTAGCAATTGCATAATCAAAATTAGCAAACATTGAAGAAATAAGCTAGCTACATGTCGCCCTTTCAAATATTTCACGTCAGATCGTCGTCTGCCGAATCGTCATTTTCCTCTCCATCAGCATCGTTGGGTACTTCTGGTCGTATATTGTTGAGCAGGTCCCTCATGGCATCAACCAAAGAGGCAACGCTGCTTCTCAGGTCGCCACCATCGTTGTTTCCCGCCCCTTCTGGTAACGCTCTCGCCCCATCTTCTTCTCGATTACTGTCAACAAAAATTGAGAGAAATTCAATTGACAAGTTCAGCCAGCGTTGAGAGAAAGAAAAAAATATGTCTGCCCTACAATGGCTTAATAGGTTATAGTGACGACAACGGAATGTCATCTTTTCTATTGGTTGTTTCAAGGTCGACGTAAATCCGCCATGTTCAGGCTACATTTGTGATAGAAGCATTGGAAATATAGTGTTTTTTATTGAATTCTTGTATATTCGTGGATTTTGAATAAATAATCGCTTGGAATTCGACATGCCCAGGTAAGTCCCTCAATCCTATCTAATATCGAGGATTTCTGTTGGGTATAAAGTGAAACTGGAGACAAGTTTATAATATGAAAATAAACAACAAACAATTCTGAGAATACCTCCATTTAAGATAGTTATATAGTTCCTATATCTGTGTTAATATATATTATAATCATCAATATTATGAATATTATGAAAGTTGTGAATTATTTCACAAAAAATGTATCTAACCTACAATATAGTGTTTGATATTCATAGAATAGAATTTAGAATAGAATAGAATTTTATTAACCACGTTATGTATAAATACATTTGTAGCAAGTCAAAAGGAGATACAGGTAATTAGGTGTATTGAAAGCAATATGAAATAAGATAAGCTCTATAAGAGTCTAAAACTGTTATCAACCTAGAATGAAAAATAGCGATAAATAGATATATCAGTGTATAAGTACAATACAACAAAATAAAAATACATGTTATGACATAGTACATTAAGCATTATATATTCAAGACAGACAATGGTCATATAATAAAAGTTCAGATGTCTAGATGAATGGAGTCTCCATATATTCCTGAACTGAGTAAAAAGATTTATCAAGAAGAAATTTCTTGATTGAGTTTTTAAAGCAAAAGTTATTCATATTTTTAATGTGTGGCGGTAGTTTGTTGTATATTTTAACGTCTAAAGTGTTGCGGGTAGAAGTTGTTAGTTTGAGCCTTGGCTGTCTAAGGTCTCCTGCCTTTCTTGTTGGATAGTTGCATGTGGATGCTTGCATGGGTCGCGAATGAGTCAATGTTATTGCGGAAATGTGTCAGGGTATTTAAAATGAGTAGTGAGGGTAAAGTTAAGATTTTGAATTGTTTAAAAAGTGGTTTGCAATGTTCATCATATGTTGCCCCAGCTAGAGTACGAAGTGCTTTTTTCTGCATGCGAAAAGCTCTAATTGAGTGAGTTGAATTACCCCATAGTAAGATTCCGTATGATAAATGTGACTGGAATAGGCTGTGATAGGATGTAATTAATACTTCCAAGCTCAACACCTTTTTCATTTGACGAAGCAAGTAAAGTTGTGTAGCGAGTTTTTTGCACAGCTGATCTATGTGATTTTCCCATCTTAGACCGTCATCGAGAACTATGCCTAGGAGTTTTGTGTGGTGATTTGATGTCAAATTGGAGTTGGTTGAAAACAGGATTTTTTGTGTCTTGTCTTTGTTGAGTTTTAGCATGTTTGCAGAAAACCATTCCTCTGCTTTATCTTCAACTCTTTTAGTAGTTTTCTCGAGTTCTTCAGCACTAGTGCCAGCCCGCAACATTGTTGTGTCATCTGCATAGCATACACAGATGTTAGGTAATAGATAGTTAAAGATATCGTTTATGTATATTACGATTACATATTTTCAAGTGGTATAAAAATAGGTAGTAAAACTCATAGTAGAATGCCTGGATGTTCAGCTTTCAACTGTACAGCTAAAGAGTTTTTGATGAAAACTTTTCCCAGTGACCCAGCTAGAAGAAAACTTTGGACAGCCAAAGTTAGGCGAGATAACTGGCAACCAACAAACTATTCAGTTCTTTGTGGATTTGTGTGTTATACAATATTGTTCCATATTCTATATGTTCACTTCGAGGGGGATATGTGGGAACAAACTCTTCTTGCCATAATTTGGAAAATAAAATAAAAACTCGTTTTTTGAACTTCAGGTTGAAGATAGCAAGTAAAGAAAGATTGTCAATAAAGTCAACAATTATGGCAGTAAATCTATGAGAAAATGAAATAAATGTTTGTGTCCAACTTACATTATTGTATTTTAAAAATAAATGAAGTGTAGATTATTTTATATATGTATTTATCATTTCGAAATAAAATGAATGTATTGTTAAGTGGTCTGTTATTTATTTCTTTTACATTTCCATAAAATGAGGTAAGTAGAATGTAGAAGAATATTTCAAGACATACATATAATCAATTCATCATTCTCATATTATATAATTCGTCGTTTAACTCGAGTACCAGTTCAACTCTGATCAATTAAGTTTATTTAGGAATGTAGTAACGTTGTGTGGAAGTATCGTTTGAAATTCGTATTTACCGCGAATAATTCAAAATTTTGAATTACCCGCGTTATATTCGCATTCTCGAAATTGAATATTACTTCATTTATAAGGTATAAGTCATTGAAAAATTAATCACAATGAAGATAGTATAATAGTACATTATGATAAGAATGTTATCACGATGAATTATAGTCTAATTTGCCTAAAAATGGCGGCCGCTAGCCCATTGGCATGATTGGCGTCACTGTAACCTATTAAGCTCTGCCCTAGTGTTGTCTTTCTCATCAAGAATGCAACTTAAAATAATGAAAATGCTGATTAGGACTAAAAAAGAAGAAGACTTATCTAACCTGTATATAATTGGTTTGTTTTTCTTGTGAGTATTTTCGTTATTCCGATTATTTTGAATATTTTGTGAGCATTGTAAGCTTACAATGATTGTTGAATAATTCTAAACAAATTATAAATGTGATATTAATCTTCTTCTCTTTTTTCACGTCCCAATCATAACATTTTAATCATTTCAAGATGCAATCTTGATGACAAAGACAACTCTAGGGCAGACATATTTTCTCTCTCAACGCTGGCTGAACTTGTCAATTCGCATGAACTCATTCGATTTATTTCCATTTATTATTCAAAGGTATACACAAGATTGGAGCAGAAGGATGGAAAAGTACTTACAGCTCTAAGAAAGCTGGATTGAAAGTGGGCAATAATGAGCGGAAGAACATTCCTAGAGGATTGGAATTGCTGTTGTTTGGTAGTAATGGTCTTTTTGGCCTAGTGTATATGTTTATGGAATCCTTTGGTGGTAGTGGGTCAAAACTCATGACAGGTCCACTGCTTTCCTGAATAATAAAAAGATATATATTATATGTTGAAATTATGTTCAACTTGTATTTCAATATCACTTGCAATTGACAAGTTCAGCCAGCAATGAGGGAGAAAAAATATGTCTGCCCTAGTGTTGTCTTTGTCATCAATATTGCAACTTAAAATGTTATGATTGGGACGTAAAAAAAGATATATTATAATATAATGTGTTTGGAATTATTCAACTATTATTGTAAGCTTACAATGCTCACAAAATATTCGAAATAATCTGAATAACGAAAATTCTACAAGAAAAACAAACCAATTATATACAGGTTATATGTTGCAATCTTGATGAGAACACTAGGACAGACAATTTTTTTTCTCTCTACGCTGGCTGAACTTGTCACTCAAACAAATAGAGAGTCGTCTATCAAAAATACATACATCGGTCACAGCAGTTACTCCTTTAATATCTGACAGCAAAATATGCCTGATGATATTTTGCGGTAAAGGTCCCAGGTACATTTTTATCCTCTTGGCCTCGGTCTCATTGACGAGGGGGTCCTTTTTTTCCACCATGTCCAAAACCTCGTGAACGTTCTTTTCAAGCCAAGGCAAGAGGTCAGCATCCTTCCACACGTGGTAACTTCTGTTGACGTACAGGTTGATCAGCTGGGCGAGAGCTGGAGGCTGTCTGAGAACACCAAAAGCGCTAGATGAAACTTTAAATTGGGGCGGATAAAGGCAGTCGAAGGATCCGAAAACTGCAGGGACCCCCAAAATATGATATAGATGGTTTATTCCAATTGCTAGTGCATTTATATGATGATGGATAAAAAATAATATTGTTATTTATTTTTGTTCTGATTCAGCGTCAAATCTGCTGAATTTATAGAATCTTTGATTCCTACTGCCTAATCAGAAAATGTGTTATTTGATATTCTATCAAAAGTTTTTGATGATATAGGGAGGTTAATAATGACATGGACAGAAAATATTAAAAAAATATATTCTAATTCATATTTAACCTGGGCTCTTTGAATAAGAAAAAAATCGACGTGTCTCACGATCAAATTATTTGATCAAACTATGGAAGTGTGATGTCAGCAATGACGTCACATCAAACAGTAGTTGAAATTAGAACATGTTCTAAATATTTTACCTGTTCGATGAAAAACTAAGGTTAGAGTTGTTTGTGGACACCGAAAATCGAAACGTCAGAACACTAATAGACTTTAGTTTTGGACTGTTGAAAATGTCTGCTGCTTGAAATTGGACCGAGGAGCAAGTAACGTTCCTAATAGATCTTCATAGAAGCAATAAATAACTTTTGTATAACATCAAACAAGAAGATTACCACAAGAGTGATATGATATCAGATGCATTGAATGATATTGCTAGTCATTCTCACGGCCAAACAACTGGTATAGGTGTTCTGAATCACTCTTCATCCTTTCAATTGATAATAAGTACTAATATATTCCATAGAATCAGGAGTTGAGGCGTTGTTCAATGTTTTGCAAACATAGTTCAATAGGGAACTGAGGTAGTTTCGTTTCTACTTCATTAACTCTGAAGGGACGCGCAACTTACCATGAAATAAATGTTTAGAGATTTTTGTGTATTATTTCTATTCATATATATTGTTGAAAAAGCGAGATTCCACCTTGAATGTAGATGTCTCTTTCGTTATGATCAATCAATTTCGAACTGTTTGAACAAACTTCTTCAAATTGTGTGAACAGGATTTCTGCACATTTGAAATATTTGAATCAAATAGACAGAAATGACGTCACGTCAAACAGATTTGATCAAATAGTTTGACCGTGAGACACGGACTTTATTAAGTCAACTGTTTTAATAAAAACTTGTGAACAGATTGAGTAGGTTTCACAAAGAATTGAATAAGGAAAAGGCACTTGATAAATCAAACATCAAAAAGAGAAAAGATACTCAGAACACTCGAAATTAAAAATCATACTGATAAAAGATGAAAATGCGGTCAATATTTTCAATTCATTGCCAACTTCGAAAATTCATTATAATGATAAAAGAGTCAATACTTATAATGAAAAAATTCATTATAAATAGTTAAAAAAGCCTTTAAAATGAGTTTTGAAAGAGTCTTTTCTTCTCGATAACAGAATAAAAAAATGAAATTTTTCATTATTTTAATGATTATAACATGTTTTCTTAATCCGACTACTCAAAATAATCCGATGACGACATGGGTAGCGTTCATACTTATCCTCGAAAGAACGCCACACGGGCCTTTACCAACCTCTTAACATCATCAGCCCCCACGAAGAACCAATGCCCCGCCACCCGCCGGTCCGCCTGCACCCCGCACAACCCCAGCAGCGGCAACAACGCCCCGGGGAACATAAGCAGCGCGCGCCGCAACAAACCGTCCGCCTCCACCCCCTCCCCCAGCTGCCTGCGCGCCAACGCCAGCGAGAACGCCATGTTGGGCAGCTGCGCGAGCTGGCGCCGCCCCCCCCACTCCGCCTCGAAGTCGACCAACCAGCGCGGCTCGCGCGCGCGCAGAGCGTAGAAGTCGGCGGCTAGGGCGACAGCGAGCGGGTCGCCCTCGGGGTCCAGCGAGAGCAGGAGCTTGCAGAACTCGAGGGCGGTGCGGTGGCACGCCTTGCCGCCCACGAAGGTCAGATGCTTGAACAGCGTCAGGTAGAGGGCCCTGTGGGCAACGGCGCGTGATGGTGTCAGGGTGGCAAGTCAAGTTCTACCTCTGGAAAGGTAAAACTTCGTTTGTCGCACTCCTATGAGTTCGGAAAAAATTTTTGGTGGAACTTACGTATTTTGACCTCCTGATCACGAATCTGAAGTCAAAACGCGGCGGTCTCAAGTATTTTCGGAGATACGGCCCCATTTTGTCTCAAAAATGCACCATTTGACATGTCAAATTTCTGCTATTATAGGAATACACAAAATTCGTCCTTTGAACCAAAACACTATTCACGCATATATTTACTTGTTTCCAACACTTCTCAGCAGAAAAAACGATTATTCTTCAAAAAATTCACCCTTCTTTGAAATGTAACCAAAACAACCTTTTTACACTGATTTTCTGGTAATTTGCATTTATGATGTTGGCAATGTGATTGTTTGGCTCATGGTAAGACGTTGCCAACATCTCAAATAAAAATAACCAGAAAATCAGTGAAAAAAGATGTTTCGTTTACGTTTTGAAGAAGGGCGAATTTTTGTGAAAATAACAGTTTTTTAAGCAAAAAAGTGTTGAAAACAAGTGAATGTGAGCATGTGTGATGTTTTGGCCCAAAGAAGGATTAATTTTGTGTGTTTTTATTAGCAGAAATTTGAGATGTCAAATGGTACATTAGATAAAATAGGGCCGTATCTCCGAAAATACTTGAGACCGCCGCGTTTTGACTTCAGATTCGTGATCAGGAGGTCAAAATACGTAAGTTCCACCAACAATTTTTTCCGAACTCATAGGAGTGCGATAAACGAAGTTTTACCTCTGGAAACACATTATTTTCATGAAATATCGATGCCGTTTTCTTTCTTGTCGATTTTTGAATAATTTTGCACTTATCATGCGATCTATATTTTGATGAACATTTTTGTTGGTACATACGTATTTTGACCTCTGAAAAACACGAATTTCATAATATTATCGTGAACATATCTCTGGTTTTCGAGATAATCGATGCCAAAGTTCGAAATTTCACTTTCTTTGTATGGCAAGTTTTGGGCAAGTAATATATATATATCTTCTTAGATCCCAGGACATATTACATGCATTTACCATGGTTGATTATGATTTTTGTCAAACAAAAACATCATAAACATGTAATTTTTCCGTAATTTTACTATTATTTCACCAACAAGGCATATATATAATAACAACTATATGGATAACACCTATTCTTCTCTTCACGGGAAAATGAAGCCAGTTTTGGAAAAACAAAAGACTGTCTGGCTTGATAATGATGAATTGTGCGCATGCGCGGGTTTTGACGAGTTGAAGAGAGTTAATATGTTAATATAGTTAGTAATGTACTTACTGATTGTTTACAGAAGTGATAAGTGAGTGATAACAGTGATTGATCAAAAATTAGCCCACGAATCTTGTTCCGATGACTTTATCGTCACAGGTTTCTCAGCAAATCGCAAGTATCGCTTTGTAGATCACATCCATTTCTGCATTTATCATCAACTATTATTCAATATCGTCCAACAATCCATCAATGAATGAATATTTGAAAATATATGTCATGATGAAATAAAAACATCGAATTGAAGGTTACGTGTGAGATGCTTACAATACCTGGTGTAACTAGTCAATAGAAAAAGCTTCGTCAAAAGTTGTGGATGGATTTGGCTCAACGCCAACTTGATATCCATCATTTTTAATTCGATGGCCATCCTTTTCAAAAGATCCGCCAGGTTGCGAAGTGTTGATAAAATGGCGTCTCGCGAGAAATTATTGTTTACAAATTCAAATAAATGTGAATTGTGAGCGAAGTTTTGAGGTGTTTGTTGCTCTGATGATATTCATAACAGTAATTTACCAGTTATACAATAGGTCAAATAACTATATCGAAGAAATACGATGTATTAATTCCATACGGGGGCTGTATTCAGCCAAGACATCAGAAATAAATTAGAATCTATGATGATTGTGGTCCACAAACAAGTTATCATCCAGGTATATTTCAGTTCCCAATTGTATAAACGAATGGTGAGTACCTCAATTCATGAAATATATATAATCTGGACCTAAGAAACATGACTTTGTAGCCATATAACAGAAGTACATATCACTATTGAATGGAAGAAATAATCGATTGAAGACACTCCGATATTTTGTTGAATTCATGACTAGGTTCTGCCAAAGTATAACCTATACTTTGTGGTTCTGCTATGAGTACCTACCCAAGCACAGCATTGCAGCAAGCTACACAATGGGATTGAAAAACTTATTGGACAGGCATTGAGAACACTATCTATCTCATTATCATTCAATTCATCATGTGAGTATATTTACTATATTTTAAAAACACATACAATAGGTACCTACCTAGATTCCTAGTCAAGTGCACATTTTTGTAACATATTTTGGATGAATGTGGCTATTTTATTATAAGTTATTTTGTAGGCAATTTGCTTTTTTGGCACCAAAAATTCATGAGATGAGATTCAATGAAAAAGTAAAAGTTTCTATATCCTAAATGATTTTCATCTCTCGTATTATATTGATATACCTTTTCCAGTGATCAATCTATATTTGTCTAGCAAATTTCATGCAGAATATTATCTATTTACAGCAACAATATTTGGCTTTATTTTAATTTGAGATGTTATTCAAAAATATGTTTTACTGATTAATGTGTGAATTATGAAAAGTTTCATATTCAATTCTGTGAATCCTAGATTAGTGATATAATGTCCTAGATACTATCATAAAATAAGTGATACTAAGATAACACTTTTTGCTTTTCAGGTTACTGCATAGACATTTGATAATGTGAGGAAAGTCTGAGAACATTCTCAATTCACAACTTCAATCAACTGGATGCACATCACCATTCTTCCAACTCTACTACAGGATATCTCCACATTGGATTCCATATATTGCCCAATCACTAGTGAAAATATCAATTTTTTAATTGAGAGTTTCAATTAATGCAATCCAGAATAATTTTGACCTTCTTTTTATTCATTTTTGTCAGTTATTTTGCATTCATTGGTAGATAACTATGTCTTTACCATTTTTATAAAATGTTTGTGTTCAAAAAGTTCCATTTATGATTTTATGTACTTGAATGTATTTTCTTTTTTATTCACATACACATGATATTATTAGGGAACTAACTAGTTTTCTTGTGTAGTATATAATATTGTTCATCAAATGAGTTATTGAATATAATCTGTGCTGACTTTTTGTAAATGTAGATGAAGAATCCATGAAACAATCAGTAGATGGAGATTTTGTTCAGTATTCCAATAAAATATGTAATAAACAGAACTAGCAGAGTTAATCAATAAGAAGTATGCTGGAGGATATCAGTATCAACCTCAGAATGTATACAAATTGCAAAGTCAAGGTTTTCAAAAATTTTAACAATTGATGAATCAATAAAAAGCCTTGGAAAGTTTTTAATCATTTCAGTTTATTCTTTATAAACATTATCAAATGAAATAATAGATTCATTTGCCATAAATTGAATATAAAAGAATAATGTTTCATGAATAGCTTGCAATAAGGTGAAACTTACCTTGTATAGTGCATCAGATATGATGGGAGTGATAATATATTCTCTCATAAGTCAGAAGTTTTATTCAATTTGCATTAGTCTACATTAATACTCTGAATAAGTGTGTCTGTAACAAGCTTTCTTTCTTATATTAGGCTCAATAGGCTCCCATCGAGGCTCCCATGGAAGAATATCAAATCTTGTACATGGTTTGGTTTTAATTTTGATATTTGGTGTCAAATAATGGAAAGGGAAAAAGATTGTCAACATAACACACCAATTTATAATTTTGAAAAATTTATTCACATAATGGAATTTCCATAGTATGCGCTTTGATCCTCGCTGGACTAGAGGAAAATTTCTGCAACCTGTGCCCACTAAGGATCTCATCAGGATATAGTTTCCATTGAATATATAGTACATTGTCCTACACCAAAGTCATTCAAAAATGTCTTTGCCCTACACAAAGATCAATTGAATAATATAGTAATCTATTTGATGAAATGCATGTGAATATATTATATTTTGACTAGAACTTGTATAAATAAACGAAAGAAGCATCAGATTGTCCACAAAATCACAATGTTCACTATTCAGAATAAACTGAAGCAACTAGAAAACACAATCGTAAAATCTCAAAAACCAGAAACAACCAAAGTCAAATTGAATGAAATGATTGTGAATTAAACACTTATAACACTGCTGGTCCAACTAAAAATACTAATTTCGAATCGAAAAACGAATTTTCAAATAATTTAATCTTGACAAAACTGCACAAGCGAAAAATTTGTGAAAGAACCGATTTGATCGCCATCTACATGTGAAATTTGGTAGTGTGGCCATCAAAAAACTCATCCAGTGATTTTGACGAAAAACAATTGAAGAATGCACACACCAGGTATTGTAAGCATCTCAGTTACGTGACACATTTGATTGATTTTTAATAATTATCATACGTTTGTCGCTCACTAGAAAGCTACTCTCCTCCATGATGAAAACGCATGTCGATTCTTAATTCAAACTTGCGCATGCGCATATTCGCGATTGGTCCCGCAGACTGTCATTTGTTTTATTTTTTGGCTTCAGCTCTGGTATCCATGTTACCTATATAGTTATTATTAGATATATGCAACTAGGCTACATAAACAACGGCCATTTTGAAAACCTCTGTGCGAATCTTGAGCAAATAAAGCCTGGTTCATGCTTATACGAATTTCGCAAAATTGATGCGAATCGGAAAATTATAAATAATTCATTGATATTGCTACTCTACAAAAATATTGATTCTTACATTCTGTATCATGATTCTATAAAAAAATCAGCAAAAAAGTTCAAATATTTCAACTTTATTGCGATATTTCTATTCAGCGGCCATTTTATTCGCATAAATTTTGGGATATTCGTATGAGCATAAACCAAGCTTAAAGGTGGATTCATAGCTGCCTTATAGCAATACGAGTCAATGATATGTGTTTTCCATGTCAAAAAGAAAGATAGATATCAGTAAAATCGATTATCTCGATATGTTCAGGATAATATTATAAAATTCGTGTTTTTCAGGTCAAAATAATACGTAAGTACCAACAAAAAATTTCATCAAAATATAGATCGCATGATAAATGCAAAATTACTGATTTTTGTATCATCCAGAGACCTACAAATCTCCGGAATAATAAAATTTTTGAATATAATTGATTTCGAGGTTATTTCAGTTCCATCATATTGGCTGCCTGTACGATATATGACAGTCATGAAACCTTCATGAAAAATTTTTGTTTTATATTCGTGATCCTGAAATGAAAACATAATGATAGCCTTAAACGTGTAAAACAGCCACAACAAGAGTGTTTCTCTGTGTTACGGTTAGTAGGACATATATCTTGTAGGCAGCCAAAATCATATCAATTTTTTTATTATTTCTGGGATTTGTGAGTCAGGAACTTCCGGGATGATATAAAAATCGATAAAAAAATTGCATCGATGTTTCATGAAAATAATGTGTTTCATAAATATATAAATATCAGTTGTGCAGATGTGAATTCAAAGCCCACCAAGTTATTAATATTTTTCTATTTATATAAATGTTTAGTTATTTCATATTAATTAAATTAAAACAAAACCAGGATGTGAAAACAGTAGAATTAAATGACAATTGACATTGATGATAGTTGACATCAATGACAGTTGACATTTATGACAGATTACTACCAACCCTAGAACCCAAAGAAGCTGCCACCAATTTCAAGAAAATTTGTTGTTTTATTTTTCGTATTATACATGGTGTCCCACTAAGGTCGGCGTATGCAAACCATAAATCTCAGAGCGCCGAAAAAAAAATTGAGGACTAACTCGGCCGAGATAAATTGATAGAAATATTACATAATTCCATATATCAGATATATCGTCAATATCATACAGCTCTACTATCAAATAAGATTCTTATATGACGAAATTTTTTATGTCAAAATACAAATCTCGCCGCACTGTTGTCACTCACCTATTTTCCTGTCTCCTATAATCCAGTCGACAATTACCTTGTGCAACATTGAACAAAGGATGGTAAACATATTCAAGGCAATAGAGGGCTCTCTCAATCAACTCAGCAGCCATTGCTAAATCCTCACTGAGCTTGCACATATCAGAGAGCTGTATCAAAGAATCAATGTGGTACTGATTATCATTGATTATTGAGACAATGTTGTCAGGATTTAGGCTTTCAACTGCATCCAGGAACCTATTCTGTACCTAGAATTGTAGAAAACCCTTTTTTTTTTTTTGAATACAACAGATTCATAAAGGCCGATTCAGATTCATGCATTTCCATGCAGGGTTTTTGAAGCACGTGCGATTTACAGGCACATGCATTTCTGACGCTTGTGCCTGAAAAAGGCATGACATTCCACATATGTGCATTTCCATCGCATTTCTTACCCAATGTCATATTTTATTTAGTTTTTTCACTAGTGAATTGAAAATTTCATCTCGCTCATTTTCTCCAGATTAAAATTACAACAGAGACTTGACTCAGAGAAAGGCGGGAATGTTACAAACTTTACAAAATGATCATCAAATTCAAAATATATCAAATGCCAAACTCAAATACAAGATTGTCAATATTCAGAGGCTCTTAGGGATAATTTGGCAAAAACGCATGCAATACAGTTGAAAATAAGAACTTGTCCTTATTCCATGCATGCCCACCACACATTTTACAAGCACGCCGACAGGCATAGATGTGAACGACGACAGGCATGCATTTTTCATGCAGGGTCAAAAATGCAGAGTGGGCATGCATGAATCTGAATCGGCCCTTATGGGGTAAATACACATTGATTACTATAATGAAAACTGAATATCCATTCCCTGGTTATGGTTATAATATTTGTGAGGTGATGATGAATTCATTACCTGCCTGTAACTTTGGCTGTGCTCATATGAGAAATACAAGAGACCATTTTTATTTTCAATGTAGTTCATGGAGAGACCAGATTTTCCTGGATTTGGATAGTTTTCTTTGTAATGTACCATTGTAGTAGTTTTGGCATGGCCTCTTCCTGCACCCCTATTTTTGCGTTTACTGAAGTAAAACAAAAAGCATCTTGAAATATGCACAAACAAGAAATCAACACTAGCTTGTCATTCACACTAAACAATAACACAAATTTTCACCATTCCAATCCTAGGATATCAGAAACTGTTGATTTGTGAAAGTTTTATGATCACTATATTCTTGTATAAATTGTCTATGGGAAAGGGACTTATTTGAACTAATACTTACTGTTCACTTTGTATTATTTTTGATCCAAATATCCTCTTCAATTCATTATTAGGATTTAGATGTTTATGTTGCACTGATAATGAATTCTTTCTAGTGGTTGACTTATCCTGCTTAACATGTGGTACAGTTGCAGTATTTGGAGCATATGATTCACCAAGGAGCTTGTTGACCTCACGGACTGACCTCTCAACTTCATCAATCTATAAGGATGATTGGTTATTCATGAAAATATAAACAGACAAAAATATAAACAATTATCAATAGCTAACTGTGAAAATAGCAAATTGATAGTGATCCATTCAGCAACTTGATGATGGTTTGGTGAACATATTACTGCAATAATGTATTATTCATACCTCAGCATTGTCTTCACTGCTTCTTTGAGTGTTGCTATGCTTCCCCGACTTTTTCTTCTTTTTCTTCTTCTTTCGCTTGATTTCATGAGGTTCTCCTTCACAAGACTTTGCTGCCTCTGTCTCATTATCATCTTCTTTTACCTCACTTTCAGAGTGTGACTGTTGATTCAACTATGAACATATTGTCAATAAAGAGGTGTACATAACTGATATTGCACTTATTGCAGATAATAATATCTTACCAGATCATAACGATTAACATTGAGTTGCTTCCTTTTGGCACCTCCACTCACTGGGGTGTCTGTTTCAATATCGGACGTTTCATCAGGGAACTCTTTCTCCTTGTCGCCCTGTAATTTTCTTAAAACTCGAGACGACATTACAATAGTGTCGCGTTATTAGGCTGAGGATCACTATATTATTATCAATATTCTATTTATCGGCAAAATACATTTACAAATCACATTACAATATGTTTTGACGTTAAGTGAAAAGGGAGGAAGATTTGATTTGAAGGTTGAAAAGTTTGACAATATCTTGACATAAAACACATGTTTGATAGAGCAATTGAGAACACGTGACCAATTGACCACATGCCATTTAAACGTCAATGAAAATGAGGTTGCATTTGATTTGATAAAAAAAAATTAAGAAAACCCGCTTTTAGGAATACCACGGGAAAATAACAGATTTTCAGCACTTCAAAAAGAGAAAATTCAAATCGCAACAAATTGGTTAGGTCCAGCTCCATTGACAGCATTCTAAAAAAGTCTCCTTGAATCTTCTAGATAATGTTTATTTTTACGAAAAATCGATGATAAGATTGGATAAGATAAATGACTAACCATTCTGCAATGATTGTGAGATGTTTACAAGACAACGCCAAATATAGGATTGTATTTGTTGAAATTGAAGATAGTGAATTTCCTCATCCTTGGCATCCCTAAGGGGTCTCTATACTGTGTCCCAGATTTTTTGAGCAATGAAGATGTGGCGGCGAAAAAAAAGAACAAAAATGAATAGGAATAATGTATCTTCTCCACTCTTAAAGAATGATATATTCAAACCAAAAATATCAGGAGTGGAGGATGGGAAGGATTCAGAACTGCTAGATAATCAGGGAATGGAGGTCAAACCATCCACAAGTGATTTCTCAAGAAATGCAGACACAAGTACTGAAGATAACCAAGTTAGAATCTGTAGACTTTGTCTGGTCTTCATAGATGACATCTATATACCTTTAGAAAAAGTTATTGTCATGCTTCAGATTGTTCTACCAGAAGTGGTATACCTAAATTGAATTTTTGCTGTTTTTTCTTCACATTCAAGTTAATTTTTTCAGGATCCTAAGATCACCAAAGATCCAGTGGTCTGTCAAATGTGTTTTGATTTTCTGGAAAAAGCATCTAGTTTCATGGTGAACAGTTTAAATGTTGAACAAAAAATCAAGAACTACTATGAAGCAAATAAGTCAGACTCAATGCAACAAATCCATTTATTCAATGTATTGGAGTTTGCATTTCCAAAATTTGAGATGGACAATGAAATGAATGAACAATTCAATAATGAAGATGATGACTTTGTTCCAACAGACATGCTAGAGCTAAATCAATCAAGAGAAGATGATGAGAGTACTGTTAGCAAAGAAGACATAAAACCTTTGGTGTGAGTATATTTAGCTAGGTACTAATATTGATGAGTGATTCAAATACTGTTTCTTTGCGTGCTAAATGATAATCTTTCATTCTCATAGCTAGTTGAGATGAAGGTATGTATTATAAGATACCACATGTAAAAATACAAATCTAATGATCAATGAGGAAAAAAAACTTGATCCAGCAGATTTGAGCAAACTTATCTCAGTAAATAAGTAGTTGCTCAGTTGGAGCATAGATGGCCTGCTTGAATTTGGTAAATCCTCAGTTTTTTGACAAAAAAAAAACATTGAAAACATGACTTAAGAAATTGGGATTGCATAACTCATTCATTACAAAAAATGGGGTAGGTAGCTACTATTGATGAGGCTCAATTACTCATTGTTTCCTCAAAATTTGTATTTTATATTTTGGAGTGTAGGTTCCACAAAAAAATTATCAATTATCACAACTCAACAGGAAATGAATAAACAAATGTGGAAAAGGGAGATAGTACTGTCATTTTTTAACAACTCGGATGTTGATTAGGGATTTCAAAGGTTAATGTTTCATCCACAGAAAGCTTCAAGTAAGGGCAGACGCTGATGGGGTAACCTTCTATAATTGCCCCCTATGTACTTTCACCACAAAATACAAATATAGCATAAAGATTCACAAGAAAATGATGCACACTGACCCGGACAATATAATAATGTACTCTTGCGCAATGTGCACATTCCAAACGAAACACAAACGATATCTGGAAACACACATGTTGGTGCACAAAGATCCAAACGAGTGTGAGATGCACGAATGCAAAATCTGTGATTTCAAAACCAAATTCAAGAGCTACCTGAAAACGCACGAATTGATACACAAGAGCCCCGACGAGATCCCCATGCACAAGTGCGACCACTGCAGCTTCAAAACCAAGCGCAAAAAGTACCTGGAGACCCACGTGCTAGTCCACATGAACCCCGATGACATTCCGATGCACCGGTGCGCCGTTTGCGACTTCCAAACAAAGTCGAAATCCTACCTGAAGACCCACCTGCTGACGCACAAGAAGCCCGAAGAGATCACCATGTACAAGTGCTACGAGTGCAGCTTCCAAACCAAGTTCAAATACTACCTCACGCGACACGTGCAGATCCACAAGACCCCCGACGAGGTGACCATGCACCAGTGCGAGCAATGCGAGTTTCGCACGCGCCACAAGAAGTACCTGGAGACGCACAGGATGATCCACAAGAGCCCGGACGAGCTGGTGATGTACTCTTGTGACAGGTGCGTACAATGAAACCTCTTCAACTAATCGTTGTGAGGTCTCGTAGGAATGGAATAAAAAGATTTTTTGTACATTTGATAATATCGAGGTGGGTTTCGTTAAATTGGCTCACGAAGTTGAAAACTCAGGAAACATTGGAATTAATGCAAATTTGAACATATATACGAATTCTACAGACAAATTAAGCCGTCTTAAAAGTCATTTTGAGCGATTTTAGAAGTCAAAATTTTTCAATAAAATGCTAATATCTCGATAACTATAAGAGATACGAAGGAACTGACATCAGATTTGTGATGTCAATGACCTCAACCTTGGGGTCAACTAACTTAACTTCGGAGTCCTCAACCTCGGGGTCAACGATCCCAACCTCGGGGTCAACGACCTTGACCTCGGGGGCACTGACCTCAACCTCGGGGTCAATAACCTCGACCTCAGGGTCAATGACCCCAACCTTGGGGGGTCAATGACCCCAACCTTGGGGGTCAACGTACTTGTCCTCGAGGTCAATGACCTTGACCTCGGGGTCACTGACCTCAACCTCGGGGTCACTGACCTCAACCTCGGGGTCACTGACCTCAACCTCGGGGTCAATGACCTCGACCTCGGAGTCATTGACCTCGACGTCAATGACCTTAACCTCGGGGTCAACGTACTTGTCCTCGGGGTCAACGTACTTGTCCTCGGGGTCAATGACCTCAACCTTAGGGTTAATGACCTCAACCTCTGGGTCAACCAACTTAACTTCGGAGTCAACAATCTCAACCTCGGGGTAAACAACCTTGACATCGGGGTCACTGACCTCAACATCGAGGTCAATGACCTCAACCTCGAGGTCAATGACCTCGACCTCGGGGTCATTGACCTCGACGTCAATGACCTTAACCTCGGGGTCAACGTACTTGTCCTCGAGGTCAATGACCTTGACCTCGGGGTCAATAACCTCAACCTTAGGGTCAATGACCCCAACCTTGGGGTTAATGACCTCAACCTCTGGGTCAACCAACTTAACTTCGGAGTCAACAATCTCAACCTCGGGGTAAACAACCTTGACATCGGGGTCACTGACCTCAAAATCGGGGTCAATGACCTCAACCTCGGGGTCAATGACCTGAACAGCGGGGGCAATGACCTTAACCTCGAGGTCAATGACATCAACCTCGAGTTCAATGACCTTAACCTCGAGGTCAATGACCTTGACCTCGGGGTCAATGACCTCAACCTCGGGGTCAACCAACTTAACTTCGGAGTCAACAACCTCAACCTCGGGGTAAACAACCTTGAACTCGGGGTCACTGACCTCAACCTCGGGGTCAATGAACTCAACATCGGGGTCAATGACCTTGACCTCGGGGTCAATGACCCAACCTCGGGGTCAACGTACTTGTCCTCGGGGTCAACGACTCAACCTCGAGGGGTATTCTGATAGCTTAAAAACTTTGACAAGTTGAGTTACTTATTTATTTATCTATTCATTTTTTCATTTATTTATTCCAATACGGTGGTCAAAATTATATGACATAAAAATAGGTTGCCTTTTTGATAAAAATGATAAAGGTCAAAATAAGGTGAAAAATCAATATTTTGAATCAAAAAAATCACAGTGTGTTTGGGTCATAAAAAAGTGAGTTTTCTCCAAATTTCGTGAACAATTTTTTTTTTAATTTTTCACATAAATTTTGAAGTTATGTGAAAAAAGTGTGAATACAAAAGTTTTATATCTTTTTATTTCCAACAACTTTGTCATCAAACTTTTTTCCATTGGATTTGTAGTTTTGCCGGAAATCGAGAAATACCGTTTTTTACCCTTGAAAATTCACCCCCTACACTTCTTGACCTCAGATCGCCCGTACATTGTTTTTCCCTTAATTTTTGTCATATTCTCTTAATTTTCCAATGGGTTTCATCCTACTATTGTTTTTTTCAATAGTTATCGACCCTGGTCTACATCAAGGAAGTTTATATCGACAAATCTATTTATTTATTGAAAAAAAAATCTTGCCTCAGCTACCACTCAGTTTTCTGAAAAAGAGTATACAGAGCCCCCTTTCCCAACAGGTGCGAGTTCCAGACCAAGTCGAAGGCCTACCTGTTCAAGACCCACATGCAGGTGCACCAAAGCCCCGACCAACTAGTCCTCCACAAATGCGAGCTGTGCGCCTTCAGAACGCGCCACAAGAGCTACCTGGACACGCACCTGCTCACCCACAAGACACCCGAAGAGGTCACCATGCACCAGTGCGGGCAGTGCGACTTCCGCACCAAGTTCAAGCACTACCTCAAGCGCCACTCGCTGGTGCACAGGGCTCCGGGGGAGTGTGAGATGCACCAGTGCTGGCTGTGCTCGTTTGAAACCAAGCACAAGAGCTACCTGGACACGCACGTCTTGTACGTGCACAAGACCAGGGAGGAGGTGCAGATGTACTCGTGCTCGCATTGCGACTTCCAGACGAAGGCCAAGTCATACCTGAAGACGCACATGCTGCTGCACAGGGCTTCCAGCGAGGTCACGATGCACAAGTGCAAGAAGTGCCGGTTCAAGACCAGGCATAAGAGTTACTTGAAGACGCACATGACGCATATGCACAAGAAGTAGAGGGTGCTGACTCGTTATCCTGTGTATGGTCTTTGGGTTTTTTAACCTTTCCAAATATTTCATTGATAAAGACCCAGCTAGTCATTGACGCTGTACATGAAATTTTAAAATCGTTATTTTTATCTATACTCTCCTGTTCTGCTTTAAAATGGAAGGATGGGTAATGTTTCTGATAACTGAGCATGGGTGATTGTTTTATCTTAAATTTACCATTTTATTGCTCATTTATGAGCAACATTTTATTTTTTGCTCCTTTAGTCACTTGTGTTATGCACATCATGTTCAAAGTGAATTCTACCAAATCTGAATGAAATGTAAACCAAAGAATCAATCATTCTTGATAATTAAGTACCTTGACTCAAAAACTTGCTAGAAAATATACAAGTTATGAATGAAGTTGAGTTACATATTGACATTAACACTTTTGCGATTCAAGAGACTTCAGAAAAATCAATTTGTGCCATAGCAACATTTAAAAAAATGTTGGAGAAAAAATGAGTACCTGTGCTGACACTGATATCGAAATAATTGATCATTGTAAGAGTAGTTTGAAATGCAAGTAAATGCTTTCAAATGTATCTTGCCATAGGTTTATTTATAGAACCCATTCAAAATGTTGTAATTATGTTATTTTATGATATTATTATTGTTGTGTTTTTTGTATATTGTGTAATGTTTTTGAGTTTTTGATTTATTTATTGTTCAAATAGGTATCTTATCATTCTTTATAATTAATAACATTATTTGTTGGTCATCATTGAAGTGAGAAGCTTAAATATTTTGGAACTGAATTATGTGCCATTCAACAAATTTTACTACCCGGTAACTCCATTCTTGGTGAAAATAATGGGGTACTTTTTCGTGAAACAATAATAATAAATTCATAGCCTTTTGGTTTTCATATTTTGATGAAAATAAGCTCTGGAATGATATTTGTGAAGAAATCTTCACAAATACCCTGTACATGGAAGGGATAATTAGTTTTGAATATAATACTTTTTATATTTTATAAATGTATTCATAAATAGGATTACATTTCAAAAGTATAATAGTATAGTAATGCTGATTAAACAACATTTATGGTGAAGAAAACAAATAGGGCATCAAAATCATAGCCATCTAGCTCAACTCATTATATATTATTGTTTTTTGTTTTACATGTGAATGTTTTTTTTTGTTATTTGTATTTTAAATATGATGTAATATATCCTTGATCTATACCAACCTGATTTTTGCTTCTATATATCAATACCAACTTTTCCTAGAGATATAATTTATTGTTGCTTTGTATTCGAAATTCATGATACATGGCATGGTACATTTTAAAATATATTTACATTATAAAAAAAGTAGAATTAAGGTAAAATCACATAAAAGAGTTAACATATTCACCCTGTCAAAATAAAAGATGCATTCTATGGTATTTTTTTTTTTCTAGAAATATTTGAAATCAAGACAAGTAGTTACTATTAAAAAGCAGTTATATAAGAAGAAATATAAAAATGTATAAAACATACTCTCAGGCGACAACCGTACTAGATATCAACAAGCATAAAAAGGGGTAAAATTGTGGAATTCAATGCTCACCATTATAGTGAAGGAAAGTCCCCACTCCCCTGGATCTCTTACAGTTTTTGAAATATTTGGAAAACAAATTACACAACATGAAGAAGTGCTTTCAGTTGTATCTGTCTTCAGTAATAAAGCAAGAAAAAAATAATTAAAATGATAATTAAAATATATTTTTTAATAACCTACTTTTTCAACGTAATGGTAATAACAAAAATACTGAGTATTCAACATTAATTTTACAAAGAATATATGATTACTTGAACACCAGAGATTCAATTCATTTTTGTAAGATCTCATAACCTTATTAAGCTGAATATTAGGCGAGGAAAGAGAACAGATATATTGAAAAAATGCATTTAGTCAACTTACATTTAAGAAAAATCAAATATGAATTGATTCAATGGGTTTTCAAAGAAATGGACGGATAGATAACAGATGAATTAATATGAAAATGTTTTGGGTGAATATTTCCATTAAAATTCATCTTCATTTTAATGGACCAACTCTGTTTATTTTTTAGTTGTATGTAGTCATGCATTGTCCAAAATTTTTCGAACAGAATGAAGCATATTTGGTTATATTCTAAATATATTATGATATATTTGAAGCAAATTGTTTCAACAAATTATTCATTATCTGAAATTTCTGTTTATTCATAAAACAATTTTTTTATTTATTCTCTTTAGGAACTCCCTTGATACATTAAAAAAATTTCAATATCAGATTTGATGCTTTATAGATGGGAACTGAAAGCATTGTAGGAGAGATATTTATAGTAAATAATTTTATATTCAGTTATTTCATACTTGAATTCACATATTATAAATAAACATCTGTTATGTTGTCAACAAAAGCTTGTATAGGTACTCTATTTTCATCAAACCATCTTGAATAAATATGAAAATCACTTAACTTGGCAAACAATTATGATAATTATTATAATCAAAATAATAGCACCAATAATGGCAAACATCAATTTCTTTCTTCTCACTTTATTTTTGTAGACACTAGCTTCACGTAGCTGTTGGGCCCCTCTTCCAACAAAATCACTGGTACTCTCAACATTAGCCTCAATACTGTCAATAATTTCACCTTGTTCATGAACCATAGCACCCAATTCTTTGAATATTTGGTTTACATCATTAATATCACTCTAAAAAAATAAAAGTGCATGGATTATTTTATTTTTTATTGAATTTTATTAGTTTCTTACCTCCAATTGTCTGATACCCTGCTCTTGCTCTTCTAACTCTCTCAAATCTGCTTCTTCTTGCAACTGTTCCTGTTGTCTACCCTGACTGTCTTGCAACTCAATCAATTGTTGGTCTTTGGACTTGTACCCAGCTGAAATTTTTTCAGCATTGAATTATAATAACAATTTGAAACACTATTCACATACTTAAATGTTGTTCTCCATAAGCTTGAGCTTTAGCTTTATTTACTTGCTCTTTTTCTTTGTGAGCAGTACTTCTCTGCACTTGCTGGAACATATTCAATGTACTTGTGAATTCATCTTGAAGACGTTCTTTTTGCATTTTCCTCTGTCTCTGCTCAGACTGAGATAGAGATAGTGGTATTGCCCCAAGTTCTTTGATAGAGCCATTTGTGTCTTTAACTAGTTGTTGAGTATAATGCTGAATTGAATGACTGAAATTGAAAACATAAAGTTTATGAAGCTGATAGAAAGATTTAATGGTAGACTCACAGTTGTTTTCTCAATTCTGGAGAATCTTGATGTGTACCAATTTGGTTCACCATACGTTGCATAGATGAAACTAGTGAAAGCAAAAGGTAGAGTAAGTTACATGGAAAAATAGAGTATCATACCATTCTGTGAGATTTTCTGAATAATAGTTCCAATTGTCTGGGCCATTTTTTCGAAATCTGGTTCTTTTGCCTGTCCATTTTGATAAGATGAGTAACTGCTATCCATCCTTTTTATGAAGCCTTATCTAGAAATCCACCTATACTATCACACAAATTCAGATGTGAAAAAAGGATCCTTCCACAACGAGTAGTTAATCAATATTCTACACGTAGACAGATGATTCACTGCTGCTAAAAATATTTATATTTTATAGATAACTTGTCCACTGTCTCTTCAAAATTATCAATTATTTTGTCAATTTGTCACCGCAACTAAACATTCCATTATTTTAATTTCTTTTATATGTCATTGTGACGTTTGTGTAAAAAAACACATTATTCTTCTCTTCTTATTATTATCCTGATCCCAAGGTTCCTCCTACTTGTTCGGCAGTAGCGCCAGTAGCAACTAGCAGTAGCAACTAGCCAGTAGGCACTTAGCCCAGAGCCAGTGCAGTGAGCCGTGGTTGTGGCCCATTTGCCCTTTCCCTTTTGTTTGAGTGGTGAAAAGTTGAAAACTTGACGACTAAACAACTGAAAGCTCAAGCACAGAGGCTCAAGCTCAACCGAAAAATAAAGATTCAGTTCGTTCCATGATGAAGTGATGGCGTCATTGCATTGGCGTCAACCGTCAACGTCAACGCATCTACTCAACTAGCGTCTCAGTATTCTGGTTGAAATTGAGTAAAATTGAGTAAAAGTCAGAGATAAGTAACGTAACTTATCTCTGGTGAAAGCACTGATTTTTATTTGTTATAGAGGCTATTCATTCATTTCATTCAGAGTTTGGTAATGTTCAGTGTTCCTAAAAAAAAAATTGGCTATTCGAATATGGCGATTCTAGCACATCTTCTGAATACCCTTCGAACTAAGACCTTAAATTGGCACCACATTTTTACTAACTTAACCATGGCAACCAGCATCTAGTTGGAACCACTGGAACACCATTCTTCTTGTAAACTTGATTAATTGACATGACACTTGACATGACTCCGCCTATGTCACTAGATCCTATAATGTTTTCAATTTCTATTCTTGTCAAATTTTAATAATTTTGTGATGGAAATGATGGGTGATTTCCGATAAAAAATACAAGATTTGAACATTTTATAGGTGTGGTTTTCTGTTGTAGATTATTGAATATCAAATACTTGAAATTTTGAAATATTCTAAAGCATTTGAAGAATAGACCACAAAGAATTTAAAAAATGGATGGGAAATTACCAGCCTGTGTTATCGATGTGGGAACTGGGTGAGATTCCTATCAGAATTTTGCTATATGCCTCTATACCATTTTTTATTCAGATACACAAAGTTGGGTTTCGCAGCAAATAAAGAGCCTCAGTTCATCATTCCTTCAGCCATTGCTATCAAAGAGACTGCCAAAGTCGGTGACACAACTTCTAGAAGATTGAATAAAGGTGTGGAAGATCTAGATTTCTATATTGGTGATGAAGCATTTGATGCTACTGGATATGCAATAAAAGTTGGTAAACCATTTTAAATTAAAAATAACTATTCATGCCTTCTACAATTAGTATATTTGATGATTCATTTCAGTACCCAGTAAGACATGGTCTTGTAGAAGACTGGGATCTCATGGAAAAATTTCTTGAACAATGTATTTTTAAATATCTACGTGCTGAGCCAGAAGATCACTACTTCCTCCTGACTGAACCCCCACTGAACACCCCAGAGAATAGAGAGTATATTGCAGAAATAATGTTTGAATCTTTCAATGTCCCAGGGCTGTATATAGCTGTGCAAGCAGTACTAGCATTAGCAGCAAGTTGGGCTAGCAGAAGCATAGAAGAAAGAACACTTACAGGGATTGTTATTGATAGTGGAGATGGTGTCACTCATGTTATTCCAGTTGTAAGTATTTTTCATTTATTCACCTTAGCCTTAACATTCTTTTTTCTCATAGTGATTCAGTCACTATTTTTGGTTTCATGAATTTAAATCAAATAATTTGGTTATTTGTCAAAAACAAATGTGAATTTCTTCAGTTAATTGTTGATGTTTTCTACAGGCAGAAGGTTATGTCATAGGTAGTTGCATAAAGCACATCCCAATTGCTGGTAGGAACATAACCTATTTCATCCAGTCCCTCTTGAGAGAACGTGAAATTGGCATTCCCCCTGAACAATCCCTGGAAACAGCCAAAGCCATTAAAGAAAAATACTGCTACATCTGCCCTGATATAGCCAAGGTAGGCATTCCTTGACAAACCTCCATATAAGTGAAAGGTATTGATTCATCTTATTCATCAAGGAATTCGCCAAATATGACACTGATCCAGGAAAGTGGATGAAAAAGTTTGACGGCACAAACTCCGTGACCAAACAGCCGTTCGCCGTCGACGTCGGCTACGAGCGCTTCCTGGGGCCCGAGATATTCTTCCACCCGGAATTTTCCAACCCGGACTTCACCATTCCCCTCTCCCAGATCGTTGATGACGTCATCCAAAACTGCCCGATCGACGTGCGCAGGCCGCTCTACGACAACATCGTGCTCTCGGGGGGCTCCACAATGTTCAAGGACTTCAGCAGGCGGCTGCAGAGGGACATCAAGAGGACGGTGGACGCCAGGCTGAAGCTCAGCGAGACTCTGGGAGGGGGGAGGTTGAAGGTGAGTCTCTAATTGCATTTCAAAACAACATCCCTCCTCCATTTTAGCCTTCCACCTTAGCGTCTCACCGTCGGACCAATCAGAAGTCGCCATGCGCATCATAGCCCCGCCTGAGGGCCACTTTATAAAAAACTTTAAGACTTAAAATTTATCACCTAACATTTAATACTTATCACTTATGACAGATGAATCATCGAAATATTATTGATTATGTTATAAAACCATTTAAGACTTATAATTTTACACCTGAGACTTAGGGTGACTTTATAAAAACTTTCAACATTTAAGATTTATCACCTAACATTTAAGACTTAAGAGCTGATCAGTTCATTCTGTTATAAAAAAACTTAAGATTTAGGAATATTTGACATGGAACAAATAATTTTGACGTTGGCAACTTCTAACCTATATCCAAGGTGGATATAGGATGGTGAAACAGCTTCCTATCAACAAGCACTAGAATAAACTGTAGACCTTTGCCTACTTGATTTCATACCGTAGTAATATTTCCTGAAGTTATCAGAGATGGCGACATACCTTGTGTCGGTAAAACAGAAACTCTGCATCTGTCATATTTTTATCAGTTTCATCTATTCTAGATGAAAAATGACTGAGAAGAGTCAAAATATCGATAATTATTCCAGATCCACTGAAAATATTGTGTTTTGATGTCGTTTCAACTCACGTCTGTCAGATGCGAACCACAGAAATACATGAGCAACAGAAATCTTCTTTGATAATCGATCTCACCGCCATCTTCATTCAAGTCGTGGAAATATTAGTACCTTCTCAAACGGTCCACAATTTTTTCGCAGAAACAATTGAAGAGCTGTTTCACCATCCTATATCCACCTTGCCTATATCTATTATTATTGTTTTTGTTAGAATTTTCTTCAATTTTAATCAAATATTATTTGTGTCATGGACGATATGCTCTAGTAATTCAACAAGTTGAAGAATTCAGGCATATTTATGATAAAAAAGTAGTTATTCTGAAATAAACTCGCCAGGAAAACTGCCTGGAAAAAAATTGGCCAAATATACCTATCTTAGACAACTGCAGGTAGAAATGGAAAATTGAATTACGGAATACATTTCCATCATGATTTGATCCTGGACAGCCTATACATCAATGAAGATGAATTTATGAGATGCATCACAGATAGCCAGATCAATACTATGCTTGAAAGTCTTCTTGTAGGAGAAGTATCCTGTTCCAGCATGTTTTGTATTTTGTATCTGAATATGCTTTCCATCAAGGGCACCAATGCAGTTTGGCATATTCCATTTTTCATAAAATTCCATGGAGATTCCATGCCAATCGATTTTTTCAGTAAATTTTCCACAGTACATCGCTGTTTTCCTCTATGATGACATGTGTACATAGTAGTCAGTCCAACATAAGCAATTTACTGCATAAGAGCATCCCTCTGATCTGACAAATAGCTATAATTTGGAGTTATTATTGATGACATCGATTTCAAAATAGAAAACTATGTCACTTTTATAAAAAAATTGATAAATGCAACCAAATAATTACAGACTATCCACACCAACAAATAATATTCGAAAATATAACCCAAAATTCAAATATCGCGGGAAACAGTATGTCACTTTTCGTTGCTCGAACATGCGCATCTCCTATTTTCATTTATGATCATTTATCATCCATTTCTTAAGTTGGAAGTTGGTCATCTTCTTAAGTCTTAGGTGTAAAATCATAAGTTTTAAATGGTTTTATAACACAACCAATGATATTTCCATGATTCATTTGTCATAAGTGATAAGTATTAAATGTTAGGTGATAAATCTTAGGTCTTAAAGTTTTTTATAAAGTGGCCCTTAATAAGATGACCAACTTCCAACTTAAAAAATGGATGATAAATGATCATAAATGAAAATAGGAGATGCGCATGTTCAAGCAACGAAAAGTGACATACTGTTTCCCGCGATATTTGAATTTTGGGTTATATTTTTGAATAAAACTTGTTGGTGTGGATAGTCTGTAATTATTTGAATGCATTCATCAATTTTTTTATAATAGTGATGAGACCATGGGCATCATTGTAGTTTGCTCATGATTTTTGGGCTTGGTGTTTACTTGAGACGCATGAGAAAGAAAGTTCGGGATTGAAAATACAAAGTTAAACCCATACATAGGAAAAGAAATACCCATTCCAACTCCATTTGTATTTGAACATGATGGATAATATGGATATTGAACAGTTTTTTATTTTGAAATCGATGTCAACAATAATATAACTCCAAATTCTATCTATTTATCAGATCAGAGGGATGCTCTATGCAGCAAATTGCTTACTGACTACTATGTACACATGTCATCATAGAGGAAACCAGCGATGTTCTGTGGAAAATTCACTGAAAAAATCGATTGGCATGGAATCTAAATGGAATTTTATGAAAAATTGAATATGCCAAACTATATTGGTGCCCTTGATGGAAAGCATATTCAGATACAAAATACAAAACATGCTGGAACAGGATACTTCTCCTACAAGAAGACTTTCAAGCATAGTATTGATGGCTATCTGTGATGCATCTCATAAATTCATCTTCATTGGTGTAGGCTGTCCAGGATCAAATCATGATGGAAATGTATTCTGTAATTTAATTTTCCATTTCTACCTTCAGTTTTCTAAGATATGTTTGGCCAATTGTTTTCCAGGCAGTTTTCCTGGCGAGTTTATTTTAGAATAACTACTTTGTTCATCATAAATATGTCTGAATTCTTCAACTTGTTGAATTAATAGAGCATATCGTCCATGACACAAATAATATTTAAATGAAATTAAAGAAAATTCAAACAAAAACAATAATAATAGATATAGGTTAGAACTTGTCAACGTCAAAATTATTTGTTCCGTGTCAAATATTCCTAAATCTTAAGTTTTTTTATAACAGAATCAACTTATCAGCTCTTAAGTTTTAAATGTTAGGTTATAAATCTTAAATGTTAAAAGTTTTTATAAAGTCACCCTGAATTACCAGTTGACAAAGGTGGGCGGGGCTATGATGCGCATGGCGACTTCTGATTGGTCGGACGGTGGGAGGTTTGGTGGATAAAGTGGAGGGGTGGGGGTGGTCTGGGTAGCCGGAGCTCCTACTTAATTCTAGTGTATTATTTTTCAGCCAAAACCCATCGATGTTCAAGTGGTTTCTCATCATATGCAAAGATATGCTGTTTGGTTTGGAGGAAGTATGCTGGCATCAACGGTGATTGATGGTCTAGTTTTCCCATCATTTACAATTATTAATGTGGATTTTTTTTTTCAGCCCGAGTTTTACACTGTCTGTCACACAAAAGAAGATTATGAAGAATATGGTCCAAGCATCTGCAGACACAATCCAGTATTCGGAACAATGACTTAGTTAATTCCTTTGTACATTTTTCTATCAATTACATTATTATCTTTATTATAAAAAGTATGCTAATGAACTAATGCAATCTAGGTGTAAGATTATAAAGAAAAATTCCGATAGATTTCACGTCTATGATTAAAGGAAAATCCTCATCATGTCTTGGAGAACTTTTTTAGTTGAGACTTCATGAATAAAAATTGAGCTGTTTGAAAGCTATATTTTATTCCCGATAAATACACTTAGCTGTTGAACACGATCAAAATTGGTTCAGGAGCGGGCTTAATTCTGCAAAGTTTACACATATATCGTATTCTATACAACACTGATTAAGTTTTTTTTGTGAATTCGCCCCTTAGGTGTGCTCCACACATCTATCATAACATTCTCATCTGTTATATCTATCAAGGGTTATGCTTTCCTATGTGTAAAAATGGATTAACGATTAACCTGTTTGAATTTGGCAGATTGAACAAACAAGAATGTTTTATTCCAATTGGTTGACAGTCAAAGCGTTCTTAACTCACTACCTACGTGGAGACATTTTTTTCTATTATAAGTAGAAAAACCAAGGGAAACGAAAGAAATCGGTAAACGAACAAATTAAAAAGATTTACGAACAGAAGCTAAAACATTTAAATACTTACATTTTTTTGGTATTTACATGTCTCCTAGAAGTAATGAAGTTTAACTTGGGCTTAAGGACAGACAAATAACCAACCTAACAAGTTTCCGGAATTATTCCAAATAAAATTAGATATGTTCAAATATTTAGGGAAGACGGTAATGTCATTCAATACCTCAATAAAAAATGTGAATATTTTGCTATTTAAATAGATTCTCTAAGAAATTTTTCAAATTGTAAAATAAAACAAATAATGAAATTTCGATTGAAAATAAATTTATTGACGAGTATAGCGATTAATTTCAAAAACGTACAATCCTTTAATTTTGCAAAATTGAAACTGTTGGAACGAGAACTTTGTTCAAGAGACAATAGACATATTGTGACCTCTAAATGAATCCAGGGAGCTGGCAAAATTCGAATTAATAAATATATTATGATTTGTACTTTACACATTGAAAACTATGAACAAAATTAAACATTTTACATACCTATTTACAACAGAAACATGACCTTATTAACATCAACTAATGTTTGAACCTAATCCTAAATCACAGATGAACTGCTTTGCAGCATATATAGGGTGAATACCTCTTTGAGAACACAATTTTCTATGAATTGCAAAAATTTCCAACGCACTGTCCCTAACATTAAAACGATCATTCAAATTGAATTCTCGCAGTGTATCCACTCTTAACCAATGAGTCGTAGTCCTTATCTGGCACTTTTATCGTTCTAGATGTTCTCCTCACAGATGGATCTTTTAAAGTGCCTTCGGTGGCCTTCCTGCAAACTGAGTTTTAGTAAAACTAGGATCATTCGCCAAGCTCTATTTGAATAATTATGTCAGATTCAAAATTTGCTTGCTTTCTAAAAAATACCTTAGACATGTTATGACTGTTTTCTCACCTCGTTTTTTTGGAACTGCACTACCTAAAAATAAAAATGAGAATCAGCAGTGCTTTTACAATTGAAACAATGAGATATTTTTGGAGTGTCATGAAATGAAAATTTATACTCTCACTTTCTATTATTTTTTATCAATAGACTCTGTAACTTGAAACTATGATAATTTAGATAAAAAAACGGTCTACAACTCTCGTATCTCCTTTTTGCCAAATTTCGACAAAAATTTTCAAATGTTGATTAATTTCAAAAAAATTTCATCATATTTCATTGAATTGCAAACTATGATTCAATGAAGAATAAAATAATGATGATATTATTATACAAGAGCTGCTTTTAGGGAGAATTTCAATAATTAATTGTTGATCAAATTGGCATAATATACATATATCAAAAAAATAGCAGGAAACAGAACAGAACGCGTGTGTACTCACCTTGCCTTTTCCGTTTGCCATTTTTTTTATCAGTATAGGGAAGGTCACCTTAAACACAGAAAGAACTATTAATTCTTGAACATTAATAATAGAATGTAATTATCACAAAAATAAATAAAGTCTTAAATGAGGAATAAGTTAATAACTCAGTAAAAATAATACTGAATACTCATAACAAAAAATTAAAATTATTAAATTGAAAAATTTGATGAATATGTGATGTCTTCCACGTAGTTAGATTAACACATTATATACAACATGTATAAGAGTACATTAAACATCCAGGTAATTGGGTTGTTATCAAGAAAGTGGCATATTCAGAGGTGAACAATGCTCATAGTTGAACTCCTTCAATATTCTTGAAATAGGAATGTTGTCCTGTGATGCGTCGAAATTCTTCTTTCTTCACTTTTCATTGTCGTCGAAGTTTGGTTCTTCTTTCAACATGGCAACTCGAAATTTTCCAAAAATAAGTATTTAAATTATTGTAAAAAAAAAATCACAGCCTCAGAATTACTAGGAATTTGAATAATATCGAGTAAAATTATTGAAAAGAGTTTTGAATTGGAACTGGTATTATTTGAGAAAAAATATTCGCCCATATAGTGAAAAATTTCACACTTTTTATGATCAAATTTCGAGTTGAATGATTTTTACATTATAAATTAATGAGGATATGTCTACAGATTCTCATAAAAAGCAGATAAACCTTTCGACTTCGGGCATCATTTGAATTTATCAACAATTAATTTATTCCTTCTTCTTCCTCTTGCTCTTCTTCTCTCTTCTCGGACGGCCGATGATCTCTTGCGGTGCTTGCTGTTGGGCTTGCTGAGCATTCATCATATTAACATCGAAAGTAGTCGTACCGTTGACCGGCAGCAAAATAGAAGGAAAATACGGCAAACTGCCACAGGGAAAAAACGGATAGGGCACGTTATTCATGTGGTAATTGATGGTGGGATTATTGTAGGTGTGGTTATTGTACTGCTCGGTGACGATCTTGGGCTGCTCCAACAGACCCTGCGGCGCCGGCGGCATCTCCTTCTTCTCCGCCGGCGTCTTGAACGCCCTCGGCTGCGGCTCCAGCTTCTCCTGTATCTCCGCGATGCTGATGGCCGGCTTCGCCGGATAACTGATATCCTCCCTGTCGGTTTTCTCCGCCCGCGCCCTCTTAATAATCTCCTCGACCAAATCCGGCCCGAGAACTTCGTCTTCCGATTCGTTGCCCTTGGAGTTCGGCACGGACAGCTTGCGCTTCTTCAGCGGCAGCAGCCGCACCGGTTCCTCCGGCGACTTTCTCTCGATGGTGGGGCCCGAGTCGTCCGAGTACTTGAGCGATTCCATCGAGTTCTCTTGGAAGATGTTCTCGCCAGCCGATCGAGAGGTGACACTCTCGGGGAAATTGTTTTCCATGTCGTCTGGGAACAGGGGTAGTTTTTCGAAGGGGCAGCATTCCGAGAGAAACGAGTGGCCGGGGGAGTTGGACTGCGGGCTGAAGCAGTTGATGACCGGACTGGGGGAGAATTTCCTCAAGGTGAGGTTGTTCAGGTCCGAGGGTATCGTGTTCTTGGTCATCTCCTCCATCTTGAGGGTCTTCTCGAAGTCCTCCAGCTTCGGTACGACTGCCGGCAGCCGAACGCCAGTACAATTGGTGCCTAAGTCTAGGTTAGTCATGCAGGGGTTTCGTTCATTGTGAGGGTCTAGGCACGCTTCGACTTTGATTTCAAGAGGGAGTCTAGCAGAGAAGGGGTTGGGTGGGGGGTAGGGGAGATTCGGGCGTCGCTCTGGGACGGTAAGGCCAGCGAGCGCTGTAGCGAGACCATCGCAATCGAAGCACTCGCACTCGCATTGGTCATCGTCGTCGAAACTATCATGAGATTCGGGGGTTGGCCTACCTTCTAGCGGCTCGTCCGCGTCGTCGCACCTCCAGCGTCGCATTGCGTCGAACTCGCTGTTGTACTGGATCCTGTCGTTCTCGTTGAGGGTGAGCGTCGACTTGTCGTAGTCGACGCGGCACACCGACGTCGACAGCATTTCGAATGCCGGCCGGCGTTGCAGCCGCGCCTTGCGCGATATCTCGCTCATCGTCTTCCAGCGTGCAATCTCTTCGGCGCCTATCCGCTCGAGCACGATCTTCGGGTCGCCCTGAAGACAGACGTCGCTCGGATCGACGCCGTAGAGGCGCAACGAACGCATGTTCATACGGCGGCGCGAGATGCGCATCCGCCTGCGGCGCGGCTTCTTCAGGATGCCCTGCAGCACGGAATTGGGGATGGCCTGCGGGGTGTGTCGTCGCACGGCTTCTTCGGCAGTGTCGGCAAAGACAAGCGACTTCTTCTTTTTTCTCGGCTTAACGCTGGGCGCCTTGAACGGATCCGACGCCGGCGGCGGCCCGTTCTGAACATTGTACGTGGTGAGGTAGTTGCCGAAATCGTACATCTCCTCGAAGGGGGGTGACGGCATGCCCGAGCTCGAGGTTTTCGAGGAGTCGTGTGGGGTTGGCGCAATGCGTTCCGGCGGCGGAGGCGTCACGTTGCCGAAGAGGTCGAAGTTCTTGTAGGGGTTGACGCATAGGTTGGCGCCGTTCCTGAGCGGCCCCGAGAGGAAGTTGTCATCCAGGCCGTGGTTGGCGATCAGGGCGTCCCAATGCGAGTGTACACGCCCGCACCTGTCTTCAGTGGCGGCGTTCAACTCCTCCTGGAACTTGTCAAAGTCCCTGCAGCTCCACTTGTCGCTCACGTTGGCGGCTGGTGCTCCGCCTTCAGACCCCTCGTCTGTCTTTGCGTCATTGTCGTGCGAAGTGCTTGAGACGTCCGCAGAGGTCGGAGAGGAGCAGCAATAGTCGGCGCGGTTGCTGGTTGAGATCGAGACGGCGTTGCTGGACGTGGGGGAGGAGTCCGAGGCGACGACGTCAAGCGTCAAGATGGCTGGGTCGGGCGGCACCGGGTCCTGCTCCGGGCCGGCGGGTTCCTCCGGTTCCGCTGCGTTCTGCTCCAGGCTCGCGTCGACCTGGGTGCAGATGGAGGTGCTCGGGAGGATGTTGGCGTAGACGTTGCTCTCGACGAAGTCGATCTCGCGGTCCTCGTGGTGGTGCTCCGACGGAGGCGTGACCAGGCAGGGTCTGAAGATTTCCTCGGCCTCGGCGGGTTGGAAGTCGGTTTGCGTCTCGATGTGATTGAACTTTTTGTGTGGCAGCGTTTCGACCTCCGGCTCTGGCGCGAGTTTTTCTTCCTCGGCTTGTTGGCGTCTCTTCTCGAGGAAGATCTTCCGCCTCTCGATTTTTCTCATCGACAGTTTCTGCGATAGGGGGCGAGGTGCGAAATGTTTTCTCACTCGTTTTCTGGACTGTGGGACTGACGTTTTAGACGTTCTTCTCGGCGGTTTCGGGATGAGGAAATCGGATTTGGGGCCCGACTCCGATGGTGAATCACTGCTTCCTTTCGACGATGGAGGAGTCACTGCGGTGAAGATAATGGGTGAAAGTGGCGGACTCGGTATATCTCGACTCGGGGGATTCGAAATATCGATCGAATCGAGGAAAGATACTGGCACCTCTCGGCTTTTCCTCTTCTCCTTTTTTCTCTCTACAGGAGTCTCCTACAATTAATTTGAATTTTTATAATTTATTTATCGATTGAACAAAACAAAACTAACCTGTTTTGGCTGGAAGAAGATAATATCTTTGATATCATCATCGTCCGATATTTCGCATACCAAATCCGAACTAGACTGGCCGAAATTGATGGTTCCGACGCCGACTATGACGCATTCGTCATCAGTTTCTGAGCTGGCCGGTTGCACATCTGCATTGGTATAAGGAGTGGAGTCGCCAGATATTGTTATGTTGGCCATAGAATCGACATAATCATTGTACACTCTGTGGAAACTCTCATGTTCGCCATCCTCCACCTAATGATATTCAGAAGGGTTTTCAAATGAGACTATCTGTGGATACCAGAGAATCACCCAAAATCATTGAGACTATTTAATGAACAATCACATTGTACAAAGAGCTATTTGTCAGTGAATGAAAACTACCATAATTTCAGAATTTCAAGTTTTTGACAATGCAAATTCGAGTGAAAATGTTTTATGTCATTTGATTTTTATGCTTGGTTTAAGTAATGTACACTATAGCCCCTTTCATTTGTATGCAAAGTGTAGCACTCTCCTACACCTCGTGTATTTTGCACCGCTTTTGAGCATTCGTTTCGCGAGGTGTAGAATGAATAACATAACTGAAAATCAGCTGGTGTAGATTACACGACACCGAAAAGCAGACGAAAGAACCTTATCTTTGTTCTTTTCTTTCTTATATTGAAATATTTAACACGAATGTTGTTGAAACAATATTAATAGTTGTGTTTCTAATTAACAATAAAATTCAATCATCAAAAAATATTTTCTACAATAGGGATAATCAGCTATTGAAGACTATAATAATAAGCCCCTGAGAAACATTTTACTAACCTCCTCAGGTGGTGACCCCTCATCAAGATCTACATTTATCACCTCCAAAGGAACGATCCCATCTTCATGGATGTTTTGGGACCTCATAAACTTAAAATACTCCTCTGACATCATCGTATAATTATTGCTAATGTGAGTGAGGACATTGAGGACAGATTCGTTTTGAGGAAACAAGATTTGTTTCAAAGTTTGGTTAGTTTTCAATGAATCGGGTGACCTGTCGAATCTTTCATACATCACTTTGTCCATTTCTTGCCAAGATTCCGGTTTTTGTATTGTCTTCCATTTTTGATATAAAATGTATGTTCGACAAAAAGCCAAGTCCGACTGGTTTGTTGATTTCTTAGTTAAAAGCTTTCTAAAAAAATAATTAAAAACTATTTTGAATCCATCCATGTAATAATATATTTAATAACAGTTTTCTATTACACAAAATGGTATGTCACTCCCTTTTACCAATTTCACTTTTGCAGGGCTCCCTTGGAATGGAAATTATTTCAATTTTCGCCTGCAAGAATTATTTGGATTCAACAGAAAATGAAGTTTTTGTAGCCGTTCAGAGAGTTGAATCACATTTGTTTCATATAAAAGTGTTGATTGTATTATAGATTTACTTCATTAGTGGATAAGTTCAATGTCATTAACAATTAAGATATTTCTTCCTTTTTAGCAGGAATTTTCTACATTCACTTCATACATTATAGGTTTTCCTCTTGTGCAATCAATAAATAAAAAAAAAGCTGCTTCACTTTTTTATTTCATTAAGAACTCTTTTTAGGTACCTTCTTCATTACATCATACATCAATCTTTTCTTCCAAGTTGAAATATTTTTATTTGATTCAATAATGATATCAAACATAATGTCAAAGTTTCCTTTGAATTTCAAGGATTGATTGAATCAATTTTTAGATATAGTATCTTCTCTTACTGGTCATCATGCATTTATTATAATAATGTTCTCATAATAAACATGATTCCCAAATTATGCTAACAAAGGATTTTCCTATAGAAATTAATGTTTGCAGTTTTCTATTCAGTTATCTGATCAACTCAGAGTTTTCAGTTATTAAATACTGGTATTCATTTAAATATTGTTATCAGTATGACAAAAGAGCAATAGGGATAGAAACAATAAGTGTGTATCATGCCCTGAGATGCAGTGAATCTAGAATTTTTGTTAATGTTCATGGAAATTCATTTAATTGTTCCTACTGGTAGAACTGACATCATCATTGAAAAGTTTCTAAAAAATAGAAAAAAATTGTGCTTTCTTGTTTTGACAGCATAAATAATGAAATGATGTAGTTTCAATTTGGATACAAAATAATCAATCTCCCACAAACAACCCTTCAGTTATGTTAGTTCTCTTATTTAAACATTCCAGTAGTATTGACCTCTTTTGATGGAGAAGGAAACATTCAAATTGTCTGTACTTACCCATAGAGAAAATTAATCAAGCCTGTATTTTCTTCAGAAGTAAGTTTTATTTTCATCAAAACATGATGTACCCTCTCTTCTCTGTACATCAGGAAGGAATTGAACGTAGCAATGAGTTTCCTACCAACTATCTTCAAATTGTTGCCATGATTTACACTTTGCTTTTTTAGGAGAGTTGAAGCTTCAAGATCGAAATAAAGTGCCATTATATCCTCCATATTATCCAAATAGTTGTCCACAAATGGACAGTCCAATTCACTGAATATTATTTTGAAGAACTCAATGTGTTTGAAAACTTCCACCTTCAGAATGGAATAATCATCAATGTTCATAGCTTCTGCCTTCAAGAATCTGTAAACAAACAAGATTTTAATTTTGTGATGTATGTATAATGAAGATCAGATATCTAGAATATTAATTTTATGCAATAAAAATAACATTTATATTTTTCACCCAATACAAAACATACATTCAAGTCACAAAAGTAGTATAATCAATTCAAACATCATAGTGGGTAGACTTTTGATATTACATATATACTCATGATTGTAGATACTCAAATATAAAGATCACAATAAAAATACAAGTTAGTGTTAGTAAATTATCATCTATGAGAAGTGTTTCAAACAATAAATTTGAGCAAAATTTAAAATATTAATTATACTTACTGAATATACCATTTCATCAGTGTATCCAAATTTCTTTCAGTGTCAGCAATGAAGAAGCTCTTGAATTTCAAACGAACTTTTGTGCACCACTCCAATATAATATCCTCAGAAGAAACCTGTTCATCTACAAGTATAGCAATGGTAACAAGTGCATGGAACTCTTATTTTGATGGGTCAAATTATTATTTTTCTTGGAAAATAAGAAAATTTTTCATTAACTAGAAATAACAAATCTACATTTTGAGCCTTCTTTAACAATGTTCAAAAAGTAGAAATGACACAACAATAATCCCTATGACAATGTTCCATTGAAAGATTTATTTGCAAGGGTTATAGAAAAATTAAAATATTTGTGAGACTCCTGTATGAGAATGAAATATTTCCTTGGAAAAATTGACACCCAAGAAGAATTAAAAAATGATGTGTATAAACTTTTTTCTATCCTATTTCAGCATTAAAATGAAGCTTTTGAGAGGTTTAATATTATACCATTAAAGTTTATCTATACAGAAGAAATTCCCATATTTCAAGATTAATTAATATATTTTTCACTCACCTAAGTCAATTATTTCAGGACCACCTAAAGGTTTTTCTTCATATTTAATGAGAATTGGTATGGGTAAGCTTTGATCCATTTTTTCCTATGTGAACATTTTACAAACATAAAGGTGATTATTCTGGAAAGAACATCTATTATATTCATCTGTGAGTAGAGGCTTTGAGTAAACCATTTCATTACTGAATATTTGAAATACAATGGATTCAGAAAATGCTCCTTCACACATATTTTTCAAGTTGGTTTTGAAATTGATAAATCTCAGATCTCCTTAACAAACTTGAGAAGATATGTTCTTTAGTTGTAAAAGATTCGTTGACAAGATTTCTATAACATAAAAGATAGAAAAAAATAACTACTTGGACACTTGTACCTGAATGATCACTTCAGCTTTTTTGTTTTATTTTGTAATTGAGTTTACTCATTTAATGAGTCAAACTCTTGGTTACAAAATTTTCTCAAACCAATACTATATTTAATCACCAATTCATTGCAACTCAAAAAATCAAAATATAAATCGATAAAGATTGTAATTTTTCACACTAATCATAAGGAATAACAAATATGGCGATAGTGGGACTGGTGGGAGCATTCCCTATGGAAAATGTATATCAACGAATTTCACAGTTAACAAAAACACTCACATATAATTTCTACAGTTTTAAATTGTTGATAACTTTCATAATTGAGCACTTGTAACCACTTAGATTTAAAATTATAATACAAATATTCTGGTTCTCGATCAATCTTGACGCATCGAAGATCGACATTTCCATTTTCAGTATTTTTACTTTCACCAATCACAACATAGAACGTGACGTGAGAGATAAAACACAGCTTGACCACAGAGTCAAAGAACCTACACTCTTAGACAGAGTGTTTGAGTTGACAGAGTAAAGCACAGATTAAAGGTGGTTCACTAGCGGCCGTATTCGCCGTATACTTTAAAGCTAGGCTTAGTTTTTAAGCTTGCTTAATAATACGAAATTGTATGATTTTAAAGCGAGCTCAAGTTAAGCTGAGCTTAAAAGTATACGGCGATGGCGAATACGGCCGTAGGTGGTTAATCTGTAGCACAAGGGTAACGATCAACGATGGAATTTATTTTGATTCAACTGCTATGGGTTGAGGATGTATTCTCGATTATGACGTCATTTTCCTCTGACTTCGACCAAACCAAAGTCAGCTTTGACCTAACCATGGAGTAATCCAAATATACCAGAGATATGAAAAATCTAATTATCTGATGAATCAATTTCTCACCAATCTCCCACATGCCTCATGTACTAAACTATAATTAAAGAAATCTTTTGAATAAATCCAGCTGAATCTAGCCTGAGCATTGGAGCTAGTGGTCATCGCATAGCCATATGATAGCCATCCACCCGATATAAGATCACTGAAGATCATCTAATCGGGATGACTATTCCGCACGTTCGCTTACCTGCGTTTACCTGACTTGCATTGCCACGATTACTAACCCAGGGTCGTTTTTCGTTACCCGACTAGTGATCCAGGTAAGTTTCCGAAAAAGCCATTTTTGATTTCTATTCCCAACTCGAATCAATCTTTGGCGCGAACCTTCATACTTCATACAAAGATGCTGCGCGTGCGCAAATCCCATATCCATCAAGATTTCCATCTCCTTTGTTTGCAAAAGCTGGAAAGCTGCCGGTATCGGCAAGTCGTGAATTTTATTTTTGTATTCAAATTCCAATAAAATTCATATTTTCAAGTGATCATATCATTAATGGTGCTGAAGCAGGTATCTCATGGGATATTTATTTTCTTTACAGTAGAAAGACGTGGTAGATCCAAGAAAGAATGTACAGGGGAAGATAATGCAGATAAAAGCAGTGTAAATGAAGATGATTAAAACTAAGTATCCACATCAGTTAACTTGTCTTCTGGGCTAGTATATATTTAGTTCACTGGATGGGTTGTGTAATGGTATTGACTGAATATTGAATAACATTTGATACTTTTATAGAGGTTTTTTGAGGTACAATAAAAACATTCTTGTACATAGTCCAGTTGTTTCATTGAAAATAATTCATTTAGAAATTGGATTATAAATTCTATTCTGATGCTGAAGCTTTTGTACTGACATGGTGGTTTATTATAATTTTTTTTTTGTATTTTCTGAAACATATTCCTAAGATATGGTTTTGATTGAGTTTATAATTTTGAATTAACCATATTTTTACAATACTAATTACCAACTAGTTCCAGTCTACCAGTTTTCCATTTAGAACAACAATGGTTGAAAGAAGTGGAAGAACTGAAAAACAATAAAATAACAATTTAAATGTTTATTTGTAAAAATCAAGTAAAACAGTTATTACTCAAACAGCTTAACATCAAAGGGCTCAGTATGACTATTCTGTAACAGCCATTTGATCTTTAAAATGAGTAGAAACATCTTTGACTCCAGTAACCAAATAAAAAATTTGAGAACTGTAACTAGGACAAGACAATAATAAACCTGTGGAAATATGAATTAAATGGTAAAAATGGATGTCACCATTTAGATTGCCCTATTAGAATTCAATAAGCTCTATTATCAACTATGAAAACATGTTTTCAAAAGTGTAAAAACATTACTTTTGATAAACTTATTGAGTATCTTGATTGTAAATTTATTTCAATCAACAGGTTGAGAAAATCAAGAGATGAGCTCTGATGTTATGAAATGATTCTAAACAGTAATAAGGATAATACTGGGACAAAGTGATGTTTGAACTCTCATTCATTATCAACTAATATACACATTATGTACAAAAATCTTCTCAATCACTCATTGTTCTTTTGATGGCTGGGTAGTGATGCTCCTTTTGAACAGCAAAATATGAGGCTCTGGAAGAATAATTATCAATGAAAACCTATCAACTTTATTACACCATTATAATAGCATATTCATGTAGTTAATTCATCTCATATTGATGACAGAATTTATCAAACATTACTATTGCTATTAGACTATTAGGACATGAGTACCAACTCAAATAAAATAGTACACAATAACCTTTGAATGTGACAATCACATATATTGATAGTTTGAAACATTTCAAGAAAGTTTACCTGGAGCATGTGTCATGTAGTGCACCCATCCTTTGCTTTGCTGAACCCCAATGCGGCGCCACTCATCCTCAGACATCAAGTGTGTTTTTGGAACCAATTTGACCATTTCTTTTGGCAAAACAACATGACTGAAAATGAAAGTTCATGGAATATTCAAATTGCAATGACCAAACGAGTATTTCAACAATATCCACTTTTCACCATTTTGACAAAAGTTTCTTACCGGTACTCATACTCATCGTCGTAGTATTTATCTGAATAGTAAATGTTACGTGTCATCTCTTCTTGGTTCATGTGGAATTAAAGTGTGTTTGATTAGAGCTGAGAAAAACTTCCAAAATATTTTCAAACTTTCACAACGAACGAAACAAGAACGAACAACTGACCTGACAACAAAAAAAATGTCAGACACGCAGGTTTGTCGTTTTTTCAAACAAAATTAAATCTAGTTACTTTTTGATATTCACGTTGTGTACCAACCCAATGGATATTACTCCAAGGATGTGGCTTAAGATCATAAGGTCCTATGATCTAATCGACATATGGCCAGCGTTCTTTCGCATAAGAAAATGTCGATGTCAACTGACGTCACGTGACAAGCCAGTCACCAGGTGGCAAGTTCAAAAATGCTCAAAATATACTTCCAGTTTAAATTCACAATTTTGGAATATTATCGAAGTAGGCAAATTCATTAGATTTGGGCAATGTGCTCGTGTATATTTTCAATAACTTCCTATGCCTCTGTGTGCAATATAAATTTCAAGTTGTTCACACTCCTGCTAGTCCTGCTTCAAACCGAGGGATCTTGAACCAAAGAGAAGAGGTACTCCACCGAATTTCGAGTAGTTTTATGAATCTTTGGTTTTACGCGTCCATCGCTTCCGATATGCTCCGATGCGAGTGCGACGCAAATCCTGAAGAAGAAATCACTGTAAAGTAAGAAATAGATATTCTGTCTGTCCTGAGGTTGAGTCGACCACGAATGTTTCAAGCTGTAGTACCACTAGCACCTGTGTAGCACTAGTAAACTAAACTTAAACCATAGTTAAACAATGGTTTTTATTACATATGGTTTTTATTACATATGGTTTTTATTACATAGGTTTTTTACATACGTTTTTTCGAGCCTTCAAGGTTTTTACCTTCATTATTAAAGTGACATCCGACAATTTTGACATACCTCTGACTGCCTCTGATATGTCACGAAAATGAGTCAATTATGTTCTATCTTATTCTAACGACGATTTTGACAAAGGATAAAGATATGCCGCAGTCCATAAATGCAGAATGCAGTGTATCTCGTATTTGGTGAGAAGTGCATTGTTATTAGTATTGTTACGTGGTGGATGCAACATTATTATTATTTATTTGTTTTGATTCAAGAATGCCCAAGGAACATAGGTGAATATTCTCTTTATTGCATTTATTTGTTTGATTAGAATTAAATTGTGTAAGAAAGCTGCTGAGAGCTGATATTTTTCGACAGCTTCATTGGTTGTATCATTGCCAAGAGTCATTAGAAGAAAAAAATCAAAGAAAACTAGTGATACATTGCTCACAAAAGGATGTGCTATGTCAGAGTTGGTACCTTGCGTCCCATTAGAGAGGCGTGAAATTCCAAATCATGAACATGAATTCAAGAAACTCACATCCTCAAACAACTAGAATAAGTACTACTCCTCAGAGTTTCCAGAAGAATTACACCACGTCCAGTAATCAGGGACCCCCGCCTCCGTATTTTCCACCAAGTGAGAGTATTGCCAGCAAAAGATTCAGAACTGATGATCAAAAACCATCAATAGGACAACCATCATACAACCTTTCACCCCAGCAGCTTCAGCTCCTGCACCACTTCCAGCAAAATGTGAGCACCCTGAATACCACTCAGCTCAATCTAATGCACCACTTGCAGAACCAATATCGGTTAATGCAACAAAATCAGGAAAAACTGAGACAACCAGTCCCATCAAGATCCATTGTGACAACACCCACAACATTCAGCCAACCTATAGGGCAACCTCCAACCTCAACAAACACTGCCAACAGTGAAGTATTGGTGCACCAGCAGATGCAGGAACAGTCAAATGAATTAGATGATAATCTGGAAGATCTGAAAGACCTGTTTGCACATAAAGATCTTGCAACAACTCTGGCTGAAAATTTGTTGAAACATTTTGGTTCAGAAGATATGGATGTTAAAGAACCCACAGGCACTGCCAGTACCACTGCTAATATATTCACGCCTTCAGATAGCCTTGACTCAAAACCGAAGATGCCTATCAAGTTTGAACCTGTAGTGAAATCTCCCCCTCCAGATGAAACCAGTGTCAAATCTCAATCACCATGGAAGTTTGACTCAATCAGCTCAGGAGAAATGATGTCTAAGGTAGAATACAATATTGACATGGATGCCCAAACAATAATACAACTATCTAAGAGTGAGGTTATGAAAGGAAACTTCATAACTGACTGTGGTCCCCCTCCTGTACCACCATTACCACCCTCTGTCAAGCTTAATCACCAACAACTCTTACCCCCCACTCCAAGCGTGTACCTTGACAACAAAAAGCATGCCTTCAGCCCCCAACTACAAGAGTTCTGTTTGAAACACCCCATTGCTGTCATAAGAGGGCTAGCTTCAGCTTTGAAGCTAGATCTTGGGCTATTCTCCACAAAAACTTTGGTTGAGGCCAATCCAGATCACAGTGTAGAGGTGAGAACTCAAATGCAACAACCCTCTGATGAGAATTTTGACCCGCAGACAGGTAGAAAGGTATGGTCCTGCATATCCCACAGATCTCACACCACCATTGCCAGATATGCTCAGTATCAAGCTTGGAGTTTCAAGGAGAGTTTGAGAGAGGAGCGCGAGAAAGCCAGTGGGCTATCAGATTCCGATTCCAAGGAGCCCGCCTGCGGCACCAAAAGAAAAAAGATCGCCATCAATGTCAGTCCCGGCTCTGGCCTGAAGAACGTCAGAGAATACAAGACACTGAAGTTTGGCACCAACGTCGATTTGTCCGACGAACGCAAATGGCGGCTGCAGCTCCAAGAACTGATGAAGCTGCCGGCATTCGCTAGGATCGTTTCGGCGGCGAACATGCTGTCGCACGTAGGTCACGTGATATTGGGCATGAACACGGTGCAGCTGTACATGAAAGTGCCGGGTAGCCGCACTCCGGGGCACCAAGAGAACAACAATTTCTGCTCGATCAACATCAACATCGGTCCCGGCGATTGCGAGTGGTTCGGAGTACCCGACTCGTATTGGGGCGGCATTCAGAGTCTTTGCGAGAAAAACCAAATCAATTATCTGCATGGCTCTTGGTGGCCTGTGCTGGAAGACCTGTACAACGCGAACATACCGGTGTACCGTTTTCTTCAGCGACCCGGTGATCTGGTGTGGGTAAATTCCGGCTGTGTGCATTGGGTGCAAGCGGTGGGTTGGTGCAACAACATAGCTTGGAATGTGGGGCCACTTACTGCTAGACAGTACCAGCTGTCTATCGAGCGCTACGAGTGGAACAAGTTAGAGAGCTTCAAGTCGATAGTGCCCATGTTGCACTTGTCTTGGAACCTCGCCAGGAACATCAAGGTTTCCGACAGGAAATTGTTCGAGTTGATCAAGTCCTGCTTGTTGAAGAGCTTGAGGAAGGTCTGCTTGATCTTGGATTTCGTCAAGGGCAAGGGTATTGAGGTCAAGTTCCACGGCAGAGGGAAAAACGAGGCTTCGCACTACTGTGGGCACTGTGAAATCGAGGTTTTCGACGTGCTTTTCATCAAAGAACAAGAAAAACGTCACGTTGTACATTGCTTGGAGTGTGCTCGGAAGCAGTCGGCTAACTTGGAGGGATTCGTTTGCCTGGAGGAATACAAACTCCAAGATCTTTGTGAAGCTTACAACAATTTCAAGCTTCACAATGAAATCAGTCAGGACCAGTACAGACTTGTATAGTGAAATTTGAGGTTATGTATTTATTAGGTGACCACCGACGTCAGCAATCACTGCCACTTTGTAACTGATGTACAACTTTAATATTTATATAATATTCGCTTTAAGATAGACACTGTATCATGAAATGATTAGTTTCTGTAGATTTCATCATGTGGGGCAGGCAGAAGGTTTTGTTTGTTCTCATGTGACAATTTCATGCTATGTTTTTAATGTGAATGTTTTGTTTTGAGTCCATTCAAATTGGATAGCGAATCCCATTGGTTAAACTGGTGCGCAATCAGTGTATATGTTTCTCTCTTCAATGCAAGTTAAAGAGAGGGATATATATACCTACACTGAGTGCATATAAACTCTACTACCCTGCCCAAAGGGATTCGCTAAGAATCAACTGTGCCATACAACCAAAACTAGCCACCATGCATTGGGGATAATAATGATTTTAGTTGCATACTGCCATTACCTTTCATTGAGTAAATACATGATGATATACTAAGTATAGTTCTTGCAATGTCAATTGAAACACAAAAAAAACTTTTATGGGCTGTCGGTAGATAAATCTTTCAAGGATAACATGCCGGGAACAAGATATTAGCGGCAGTTTTTTCTTTCAAATAAATGATAATAGGAACATTTTGATATTCCTTGAGTATTTGCTGTGGCTAGTTTCAGTTGGATAGTCCATTTAGTGAGTGCATAAAACAAACAGAAACTATTGGTATCAATTGTGATATTCCAAAATATGAATGTTTTGAGATTGTATTTGATCCTTATCAATAATTCCTTAGTATTTCATTTTGAGTACCTATTACATATTCTCTATGACTTGAATCCAATATTCAGTAAGAATTTATAATCTTAATTTCTCACTATTTGTATGTTGGTTTAATCATGCAGTAAAATATATGATTCAATATATGCCTGGCCTGGACATTAAATTACTGCAGGATTTAACAAATGATTCTTACTCTCATTTAACTTTTTTATTGAATTTGAAAAGGTAGAAAAAGTGTCACTTTCCTACGAAAATGACTGTAATACTAAGCCATATCTTTTACATCACAGAGTGGAAATTCCTATTGGAAAATCATTAGAATGCTCAATTCATGTTAAAGCAATAATCATTTTTATATACAAAAAACATTCTTGATATGTGAAAGGAAAGTGGAGAGATACACATTTCTATGTTAGAAATAACGATATATAACACTTTTATGGTTCAAAAAGTAATAGGGAAGAACTTTTTTATTGTCGAAAATTTATATGGACTGAACACTTTTTTATTATCTAATTTTATGAAACATTTGGCCTACGAGGCTGAAAAAGTTGATAAGACCAGAAAAAAAAATAGTAAGACTAATATCAATGCGCATGTTTTATTTTATTTATTTAAATTTCAATGTCAAGTGCCAAGGTTCGGTGACGGCCCAAAGTATGTATATAGGTACCACATGAAAAATTATAAAACAGGGAACACTGGAAAAGTACCACTATTAAATTTAAAACTTATTCAATTTATCAAAAAGTCATGGAAATAACTAAAATCAACCAATTATGGAACATTTCAAGTCTAAAAAGGATAAAGTCAACGTTTCCCGTATATTTGAAGGGCGTTGAACTAATTTGATTCTATAATTATGGAGTTGAGAAATGTTCAGTTTTTTGCCCATCATTAAGAAAAACATTTTTTCTGATATTTTTGTAAAATAGTAGGTTAGTTGAATTGGAGCTCAATAACTATAATAGGCAACCAAAATAATTCAGTAAGGTATTTCCGATTTGAGAATTCGAGACTATTTTAAATATAAATTATTTGTATTATAGTTATAATGTAGGTAGATCTATTGATTAGGTGTTGTTTAACAACAAAATGTTGATCTCAAATTTGTGTTTGGGGGTACCTCAGTAGAGGTCCTATGAATGATTGTATGAAAGTGTGTTGTGTAGTAAAATATGGTAGAAGGAAAAAAGTTTACTCCAGTTTTCTAAGTTAACCTCAGTAACGAATGTCTCCACTTATTGAAACAATACAATTTTCATCTTCTATTTTATAATTTGTAAATTTGTGTAGTACATCAAAACATTTGAATGGGTACAGATATCCATTCATTATTTCATATAATATGTTCATCCAATTCCCGTGATTTTACTCATATTTTACTTCTTGTTACTGCCCTGCATGATATTTTCTGATTGGACTCTTTTATCACAATTGTGTAATTTTTTATTCCTTATTAATTCTTATTAGGTTCTCCGATGGACAATCAATCATTTTGGAAGTTTTGACCAGTTTTTAAGACTGAATTTTACTCTTATTAAATGTTTACAATTCCGCAAATTAAATGGTAACATTCAATATCTTTGAAGATCGTATGTTTAAAATAATTTTATGATTAATCGAATCGAAATTTATTAAATTTATATTTTTGACTCATTGAAAATAAGTATGTGGTTACATACAGTGTGTTCAAACTAAAATTTATAAAAATAAAAAACTTCCAAATGAGTAATGTTCCAAATACATATTTTTTAGCTGAGTTTAATACCTACATGATTATAGTGTTTTTACTTATTGATATAGTGTATCCATGAAGGAACTCCTTTTGAACGGTTCGATACTTTTTTCTGAGCTTTATTTGTTTTAGAGGAATTTCAGTAAACTCTCAAATAAAACATCCTTGTACCGATACCATTTCATACAAACATAATATTCATCATTATGAAAATAACAAATATAATAGAATAGGTATATTTCAGAACATCACATATAACAGACATTTGCACAAAGAAAAGACCAATTCCTTGTGAATATTTGCGTATGTACATCAACTGAAGCCAATAAAGATCAGCTAAAAAATGAGAGAGCCAACTTCTATGGAAACACTCTAATTGAATGACGATAAAGTTGAATTTAATAGACTTTTGGACTTGAAAATATATTAAGTGATACATAAAAAAGTGTTTTCTTATATATTTTCTCAATAGATACCTGCTCCTGAATGAACATTTTTTGTTATATCCAATGCTTCCTATTGAATAAAATTGAAGAGATTGTTTTAGGTCGAAACAATGATCAACTGACATAAAAAACATGAGTGAAACATTACTTCACCCTGAATAATTTCAATAACTTCAATCGTATATATGAAATTGATAAATTAGATTTGAAACTGTGTCCTTTATTTGCAAAGCCATAATTTCGAATTTTTGTATTCGATAAATGGAATTTATTCTCTAATTCATCAAAATTATGCAATGAAGGCATTGACGAAATACCCACGTAAATATCCTTCTAATTTTTGAAAATCAGGCTGATATGAAAAGTAACTGAAAGTTAAGTTTATTATACTCAACAGATAATTTTGTCTTAGCTCACGTTTATCGAAGTATCGTGACGAGTCTAGAGCTAGATCGTCTAGGCACAGATCCTCTTCAAATAGCTCCGGGGTATCCAAAGAAAGAAAATCCAAGGGTAACAAGCGTAATGAGAAAACAAAGTACTCCGATGGAAGTTCAGGAAAACAGAAGTCTAAGAAAAAACATTCGAAGAAAAAATCTAGGGATAGTTCAAGCAGCAGTGAAAGTGATAGTTCGTCTGACAACTCTGTGAAACTACTGGAGAAACTCACCAAAGAAAGGATCAGAATAGCTGAAGAAAGGAAGAAGAAAAAAGAGATGATAAAGGCAACTGAAACACCCGAAGAAAAAAGGTTAGTACAGTACGTTTTCCTAGGATTGCCTCTAGGAATTTTGAAGTACCCTACATGAGGATTTTATGATGTTTATAAGTAGGTTGAAGATGTATTTTAATTAATTTTTAGTCCACGCTGTTTCTGAGTAGAGTTGAATGAAATTGTTATGTATTTATCAAAAATATAAACCACATGCTCAGTACATTTTAGTATTGTAATTTCTAGTAGGATTTTTTGAATTGTATTGGAAGGATTCAAGTGAGATACAGAGTGATGTGTTATGTGTTGATTCCTATGTTTTTGATTAGTCAACAGGTAAGTGATGAGTATTGAGAACTCATTTTTAAAGATGAAATATTGTAGTTGTACCACTTTTTCGAATATTGGGGTCAGAATTTCAAAAAATATGGATTAAAAAATAAATTAGAAATTTCTTTCTCTCTACTTGGAAACAGCAAAGGAATTGTTATAATAAAAATGTTAAATTGTCCATAAACCATGATCATTTAGATTGATTAATTTCAAGTAGTTTTTCATGCATTTATTCAATCGAAAAATGTTACATAGACACCACTGTGATAACATCATATTTACAAACTTATGTTTCACAAATTCAAATCCCAATGTTCGGATTCCTCGATTTTTTTTTATACGAAGAGAAACATTTTTCAATATCTTTCATTGAAGTGGAGAGCGTTATTCCAGATTGCGGCGTTTGATGAAGAAAGAAGCGAAAGAAAGATCGCGCAAAGAGAGAATGGGATGGGACAACGAGTATCTTCACTACACCAACAGTGACAACCCTTTTGGGGATGGAAATCTTCTGTCGACGTTCGTATGGACCAAGAAGATGCTGAAGGAAGGCCTAACGAATGTCAGCCACGAGGAACTGGAAGTCAGGAATCGATTCAAACAGGAGGAGAATAAGAGAGAGCTGGAGAAGGTGAAACATTGATCGTTGCGTTGTATCGCTAGATTTTCATAAAAAAATTTCAGGTGAAGAAAAGAAGGCAGGAAAGGGAGTTGGAACGTCAGAGAAGAGAGGAAGAAACCCAGGGCTTACAGAGAAGCAAGGAGGCAGCTCAGTTCGAAGAGTGGGAAAGACAGGAAGATCAGTTTCATCTGGAACAGGCTAGATTGAGGTCCCACATCAGAATTCAAGATGGCAGAGGTGAGACCTGAGAGAAAAAAGGAACAAAAAATAATATCTGATGAAAAATTCAAATGGCATATTTACATTTTCTCTCTTTTTTTTAAGCGAAACCCATCGATCTTCTTGCGAAATACATAAGTGCCGAAGAGGAAGTAGATGCGGTGGAAATGCACGAACCCTACACCTACCTCAACGGTCTCCACATCAAAGACTTGGAGGATCTGGTGGAAGACATCAAGGTCTATAAGGAACTGGAGAGGGGCAAAAACCTGGATTATTGGAATGACATCACCGTCATAGTCGAAGATGAACTACAAAAGCTGAGAAAGGTGGGCGATTCATTTCTGAAATTTTTTCACATCAAAAAATGTCCTTCAAGATACCCTATCTGTTTATAATAGAGTGGAAGTTCCCGATATTTCAGGTTTAAGTTAGTGAAAATTCATCGAATCCTTATTCTTTATTTTTCTTGTGCGATCAAATTTGACTTGAAAAGAAATTACTAAAAATGTAGTTTCGGCTCCTGCACCATTCTGATGAATTATAGAGAAAAGCTTGAGCGCACGGTTTAAATTCTAGCACTTTTGTGCCTGTACAGGGTGGCTGGAATTCGAGCCTCATCATTGGGATCTCGTAAACCGTAAGAGATACAGGGTCGGTTAAATTATGGCAAAGTTGCGCAATTTGATGCCTAACAAAATGCCGTTCTGAAACTTGGAAAATTCCGATTACTTTCGGAGATATCCGAAAAAAATTGAAATTTCTTAAAACTGTTTTTATTTTTTATTTCATTATTTGAGGAAATCAATCGATATAAATAACACTTCATTATGGCCACTTTTTCTTCTCCATAAGATAGCGTTATCAAGTTTGAAATCCGATGTTTCGTCTTCTAGAAACCATCATCAACTTAATTTTTTTAAATACGGACCTGGATTTTTTATTTCATTTTTTGTTACCTTTCGATAGCCCAAAAACTATGAGCGATCACAAATTCTCAAATGTTTCGATGACAAATATTTATGATGGTTCCTCTATTTTTTCAAATATATAATGCAATTACTCGAATTAAAAAAAACGGAATTGATTTTAGCGATAAAAAGTCACAACCAATCGTCAATGTATGACAGTTCAATGTTTCAAAAAATTTGCGGGATCAAAAATGGTGTTTTCCAATTCAGAAAAACGTGATATGGTCTGAATTTATCATCGTATTTAATAGAAACTCGCAGATGAAACATTACCCAATCAATTGATGTTGGCGGTGAAGACGCATACGAAAATGCCTATAGGTGCAAGGGGGATCATTCGAGCATAGTTTTCATCAACTGACTGTTATGTTTTTTTTTCCAGAAGTTAAATTTCGTAATAATTGGGCAGTGGATGGGTTAGGGGTTTCATTAAAATATTGCCAGTGTTCAGGTGCTGATAAGCGTTCCATAGTTATATTACTAATAAATACATATTTATATTTTAAAAATGGTTTCGGATTGGATACTTGAAGAAATAAAGAAACTGTCAATATTTGTCATCGAAACATTTGACAATCAGAATTTGTAATCGCTAATAGTTTTTGGGCTATCGAAAGGTAACAAAAAATGAAATAAAAAATTCAGGTCCGTATTTAAAAAAATTAAGTTGATGATGGTTTCTTGAAGACGAAACGTCAGATTTCAAATTTGATAACGCTATCTTGTAGAAAAGAAAAAGTGGTCATGATGAAGTGTTATTCATATCGATTGATTTCCTCAAATAACGCCAGAAAAAATTAAAAACGGTTTTAAGAAATTTCGATTTTTTTCTGATATCTCCGAAAGTATTCCGAATTTTCCAAGTTTCAGAACGGCATTTTGTTAGGCATCAAATTGCGCAACTTTGCCATAATTTAACCGACCCTGTATCTCTTACGGTTTACGAGATCCCAATGATGAGGCTCGAATTCCAGCCACCCTGTACACAGTTGCCGGTGACTAGAGTATTCTGCAAGGATCCGTGCTGGTCCCTTACCGTTACTGACATAGCATTTATTCGAACATCCTGATAAAAAATCATTGAATCGAAAAAGCTATTGACCGATCCACCAAAGTTCATATTCAATCATCGTTTGTTTCATCATCATAACTGGGTTGGTGGTTGAGTGCGTTGAGGCGCTGGCATTTCTCTCTCAACTCTCAACGATAGCCAGCCGGGTAGTGCTTCGGATGACACTTGAAAAGCTAAGGTCCCCGTCTTCCTTACTCATACAAGTCTCAATGAGACTTCGAGGGTTGTTTTTCAACTAAGTTGGCGGTCAAAACCACTCTCAAAATTACAGTTGGAGAAGCAGAACGAGAACGACATGGGGCTGAATCGCAGAGAGGGCATCCACCAAGCGGTGGCGCAAGACGTGACGTCAGTCTTCAAGGGGAAAACGGCGGTGCAGCTGGCAGCGCTGCAGAAGCAGATCGAGAGCAAGATAAGCGGCAAAGCCGATGGCATCGACATCGGGTACTGGGAGTCGCTGTATTCACAGCTGAAAGGTAATTAACGAGGCCGAGTCGAATCACACCTTGGATCATATAACAGACTATAGATGAATAACGCACAATCCTTGCCACGGTAGTTGTTTGAAGCCAACATCTGAATCAGTTACTAGGATTACCTCATTCTGAAACAAGGATAGCAACAACATAATCCCCTAGTACCAGTGTCTTGCTATCTTGGAAGGATTAGAATTTGAATAAATTGACTTACTAACCAAATTATCATATCCATTATTCCTGAAAGTTAATAATAATAATAATAATCTTTATTTGTAAAAAAACAACCAAATACAAACCTGAACAACCTGTAAAGGGTGTTTTAAACAAACGGGCGTTGGCAACTTGTTGAAGAATTTCAGAGAAGTATATAAAGCATTTCTTTCTGTCACCGTCAGTCTATGCAATGGATAATCGTAGTTTATGTTTCTGGTATTATAAATCTTTTGGGGTGAATACTCTGAAAAAAACTGTTTATTTTTAGCAAAGAATAAGATGCATTCTTGAACATATACTGCACTAACTGTTAGTATTTTAGCAGAACGGAACCTTCTTCTACACGATTCCCTATACTTCATATTGTATATTATTCTTAACATTCTTTTTTGAATAATGAATAAGTGCTCTACGCAACTACTGCTGCCATAGAATAATATACCATATCTGAAACATGATTCGAAGTTTGCATGGTACACTACTTTGAGACTAAATTGATTTAAGTATTTGGATAGTATTCTTATCGCATAGCTAACTTTACTCAATTTGTTTGCTAATTCGTTAACATGAATATTCCAATTCAGGTAACGGTCTATATTTATCCCTAAAAAATTTGTGCTAGGAGCAATTTCTATACTTTGATCATTCAATGTAATGTAACCAGGCACCTCGTAACCGCAATTTTTAGTTGTGAAAAGAACTACATTCGTTTTTTATTAATTAACGAATTGTTTGTTTTCTGAGAACCAGTTATTTATTTTTTTGAAAACTAAATCAGAATGCAGTAACAAAGATGGTAACTCTTTCTCCTCAATCATGATGTTAGTATCATCAGCATAGTTAACCAATTTACAATCAGAATGGGCTGTCAGGATATCAAACATATCATTCAGATATACTATAAATAAAATAGGGCCAGTAATGCTACCCTGGGGCACACCCATGTTGATTTCAGATAGTTGTGATGTGACAGTTTCTTTGTCTTTTTGAATAGAGACTTTTTGTTTTCTATTGAAAAGATATGATTTGAACCACTCTAAAGGCTTGTCTCTTACTCCATATTCCTCCAGTTTGTCCAGTAAGATTTTATGATCTAGGCAATCATACGCTTTCGAAAGATCTAGAAACAGACCTATTGCTACATTTTTGTTTTCTAAATCATTTAGTATATACTGAACAAATTGGAATACAGCTGTTGTCGTTGATTTTCCTTTTTGATACCCATGCTGGGAATAACTCAATAACTCACTCGTCACTGGGATCACCCTTCTTTTTATAAATTGGTTTCACTACTGCAATTTTCAAATTTTCAGGAAATATGCCATATTGTCACGTCTCAAATCTGGCGCTTCCTCCATATGTCACGACCTGGGGTTGCTATCCCTTTGTCGGACTTTAGTTAAGGGGGTTATGCTTGGCAGCAAGAGGTTAACTGACTACTACTTGTGAAAGAAGACATGAAAATAGTGGATTAAACAGTTTATTGAATATAAAACAAAGTGAATTTAAAATAAAGTGAACAACTTGATAAAAGAACGTGAAAAGTGATTACAGTGAATAAAAACTAGTGATTAAACAACAAGTGACTTTATGTCCAGGAAAACAAGTGGACAATTATCTGGTGAGTTATAAATTGATTATAATTACATTCCTGGATTAGGCATTTATAATTGTGGCCAATCGGCCCAAAAGAAACATGGGGGTAAGCAAGACGACAAACAAATGTACCTTCTTTTCACGACAAATTCTGATCATTTGGTACTTACATTGATATTATTGTGAACAAGGCTCCCCAGGATGAGGAGATGTGTCGGCTAGAAGTGACCATGGCTGGGGTGGCTTCCCTAGTTCTTTCACTCGCGAATAGTTACCGGCTAAAGGGCTGAAGGCCTGAATGAATTCAGTGACGAGATGATAATGACTCGAACGCAGAGATCGTAATAATAATGAATAATCCTAGTGCGATTGATATTTATGGGTAATTCGTGCAAGATTGCAGAATCGGCAACTTCATTGTTCATATAACTCGCACGACGTTGAACTCTATGTTATAGATATTCCGATTCTGCCGATTTTGAGTTTTCAATAAATAGTATGTTTTCAACTTAAACTCGGTTTCCTGTCCATGTAGCCGACATGAACTGTGTAACCTGAGCTAGGGTTGAATTACACATGAATGGTTATATCCTAGAGGTGAATGATTTTTACGATTATCAGAAATATGAATTGACTTGACTTTTAGAATATATGAATACGCACGTGGACTTTATAACCGGATGGTTTTACTATACTGGGCATTTCCATTTGTGACACATCTCCCCTCCTCAGAAAAAGCTGGCCCCCAGCTTAAAAATATATATGTTGTGTACATAGATATGATGAAAGAGAAGAAAAAATTAAAAATATAACATTGAACACGACATTAATGTAAAATTACTCAAAGAAAAATACGACTTGCGATTGTTCATGATGCAAGTGTGACATATAATAATTTCACAAATTAAAAAAAAACGAGCACTAATGAGTTCCACACAAATTATAAGTCCGACCCTGCTCCTGCGTTTTTATGATGTTCAGCTGATGCATCTCGGTTTGGTGACGTCAAAGACCCATGCCTTCCACGGTACAGGTGGATCGGTCTTGGGTTCGTCCCGCTGCGCCGTCATCGGTTTTCGTGAACGTGAGTAATCTTGGTCGGTTGGAATCTGTACTCTGTTATGCTTATGACTTTTGACATATTCGGTTGTTGCAGAAGATATTCTGTGATTTCTGTGTTCTATTGAAATTTGCCTCTACTGGATCTGTGATTCAAATCTCTGCCTCATCTCAATTTCAAAATATGTTGAGTATGCATTTTTGCAACTGCATCTGCATTCTGCTTACTCTTGATGAATATGAGTTATTTCTCGTGATACGAGTATCTTAATGTACATTCTTCTTCCTTCTGGGTGTGGTTTTTCAGATTTTCGGATTTTTGGTGATTGTGTGTGATTTTCCATTCGGACACAAATAGGATTATAGCTGAGAACTGACACCTTTTTCTTCAACCTATGTTTGGTGAGCGCATGTATTTTCTTATGATTTTATTTCAAACCGTTAGCATTGGTTCCTTAGGTTGTCTTCTTGGTTATCTTGGTTGTTCCTCACAACTCTGTAGTACTGCAACAGGTGTCTGGTGTGAGCTTCAGTAATTTTCCTGGCCTTCTGCGATTTTGCGTCTGTTCCTGGTACATAGTCGTATACCTCAGATTTGAACAGCAGGGTATATATAGGTAAGCATATATTTTCCTCATAACAAATATGCTCTTATCATCGTACGAAACTGTGTCTTGATGCACATCTCTGCTCCTAGGCACCCTCATATGTCTCAGTCAGAAGCTTTTCAGAGTTCTCAGACTCCTCCCTATGATGTCTCATCAGCTGGTGATGCCCTCTGGCAGGTGGTAGCAGAGCCTCTCGTCTATGTGTGGTCTCAGGCTCACATGAAATGATAGAACAAAAAATATACAGCAGTAAGTATTCTTTATAAGTATTTTATACAAGTATAATATATGTTCATCGAAAAAACAAATGAAATTAACCCCTCTTGAGGTTTTAAAAAAAAAGTATATATATATATATGAAATATGCCTCATTTATTATAATTATCAACCCATCAAGCATAAATTGACAGTTTGAAGAACTTTGTTGCCCGTAAAAATCGAATCACCAATACTTTCTATTTCATGAATTTGGGTATCTTTTACTAAAGCTTTCACTTATATTTTAGAAATAATATGCATATAGGAAAAAAAATACTCCTACTCTCCATTTCCATCAACTTGAAGTGAATTCGTTTATATCATAAAATTCGACTGGTTTTCAGTGGAATGTCATTATTTGTAATTTTTTCCAGATGACAATGAGTTGACCAAAAAAATTATTTTTCATTGTAGGTATACATTGAGGTTGCCAGATATATCTAATTAGAAAAAAACTAATAATGAGAAAAAACAATTTACAATAAAATACCTCGTTTCAGTTAATTACCCTGAACATTCAACAAAACATAGTACCTTGTTTTCATTCATTCCTCTCAAAAATCATTGATTCATTTCATCTTTGAATCATAACTTCCTTTAACTCTTCTTCAACTCAATATTCATTTCTTACATAACATCTTTTGTGTTATGCCTTGGCCGAGGGGTAAGCGTTCACCAGTGAATTCTGGCATCTTCCACGCTCTCCTAGCCGAAAACTTACTACGTGTAAGCATAAATTCCTTATTTCATTTCAAATTATAACTTCAATAATCTATCTTCAACTCTATATTTATTTCTTACATAACCCTCATCGTTATGCCTTGGCCGAGGGGTAAGCGTTCACCAGTGAATTCTGGCATCTTCCACGCTCTCCTAGCCGAAAACTTACTACTTGTAAGCAATATTACATCATTTCATCTCACATTATAAGTTCATTAATCTTATCTCAACAATATACTCAATTCTCATATAACACATATTTCTCATACACAAGCATACACATCATTTTTCTATCATTCAACTTCAATAATCACTCGTAAGGTACCATTTTCGTTTTATAAAAAAAAAAAATTAAAGTACAAAAAAAACTTCACACTGTTGGTACTTAAAAAGGTGAATCCAGAATAAATTATTTCTTCCTTCATTTTATGCATACCTCTTGAAAAATATGACAAAAAGTTCGTTAAAATCAATTGAAAGAATTACGAAAAATATAAAATTACTATATATTCACTTCAACTAGGAAATATCATCTCAAAATATATATATTTTTAAATGATCAGTTTTATGAAGCAAACAAAAATTGATAATTCATAATTTGATAGGGAGAGTAGGGTTTTGGAATAACCCATTTATATCAAGATTCTTCATCTGAATCTTCACATTTATGTAAAGTACAACTCAAACTTTTTGTAGTTGATAGATTTGATAGTTCAATTCCATCCATTTCTAGAATAAATTTGTTGTTTGATTTCGAAACATGTCTTTGTGTGGGTATTGGTTTGTTCATTTTTTCATTTTCTACAGAGGATTTCCTGTGAAGCAGCCACATAGTTATCCCTTTATAACACAAGTACAACAAGAATATCACTATTGCGGTACATGTAAGCGAAAAGAGGATGTCATGGCCAAGGGGTGCATTTTTGTCAGCTTTCACCGACGGTATAGAAGGAATAATCGCCAAGTTTTGCCGATTTCCGAAGATTATATATGCAACACAAATGGACAAGATGGAGTTCCATATCAAGAATACCGTATCTCCGTGGATTCCGTAAGTATCTGAGTACGAAGATCCAGTCTTTTCTGTGATCGATTCCAAGATATCATGAATATTTTCTTGTGCTGATGTCAGGTTAAGATGAGGAATATTTAGTGTCCAATTTGTGTTCAAACATTCTCCTATCTTACTGAATGTAGGTAGTCCTGACTTCATCTTGGGATTTAGGATAAAGGACTTCAAATTGGACCAGGCTGCAGGAATAATATGATGGATGGTAGCTACGTGGGGTAACTCTTGTACACAGGGATATCTGGGTGGGATAATTTCTTCCCCTTCCATAAGCAATTTACAACCACATGGTATACTGGTTTTGACAGCACCTGGTGTACTATATGCGATGTCTGGCAGTTTGTAAGTGACATTAGGACAATGAATTTCTGTTTGATATTTGGGATGAGTTATTATATAAATTTCATCCTCTATTTCTGAAATCACTGTTGTTGCGGATTTATGACAACTCATAGGGCAATGGTGGTTAATTTCCTCTACAGTTGTTCCTTTGAATAATTTTCTGGCACATGCAGGTCCCTGAAGGGAATCTGCGGAGAATCGTGGCAAATAACATAGTTTATCGTGAAATGGTTTGCAGTGCTGAAGGCCTGTACCAGAAATTTGTCTTATTTGACTATGTTTTGCCCGGCGCCTCCACCATATGTCACGTCTCAAATCTGGCGCTTCCTCCATATGTCACGACCTGGGGTTGCTATCCCTTTGTCGGACTTTAGTTAAGGGGGTTATGCTTGGCAGCAAGAGGTTAACTGACTACTACTTGTGAAAGAAGACATGAAAATAGTGGATTAAACAGTTTATTGAATATAAAACAAAGTGAATTTAAAATAAAGTGAACAACTTGATAAAAGAACGTGAAAAGTGATTACAGTGAATAAAAACTAGTGATTAAACAACAAGTGACTTTATGTCCAGGAAAACAAGTGGACAATTATCTGGTGAGTTATAAATTGATTATAATTACATTCCTGGATTAGGCATTTATAATTGTGGCCAATCGGCCCAAAAGAAACATGGGGGTAAGCAAGACGACAAACAAATGTACCTTCTTTTCACGACAAATTCTGATCATTTGGTACTTACATTGATATTATTGTGAACAAGGCTCCCCAGGATGAGGAGATGTGTCGGCTAGAAGTGACCATGGCTGGGGTGGCTTCCCTAGTTCTTTCACTCGCGAATAGTTACCGGCTAAAGGGCTGAAGGCCTGAATGAATTCAGTGACGAGATGATAATGACTCGAACGCAGAGATCGTAATAATAATGAATAATCCTAGTGCGATTGATATTTATGGGTAATTCGTGCAAGATTGCAGAATCGGCAACTTCATTGTTCATATAACTCGCACGACGTTGAACTCTATGTTATAGATATTCCGATTCTGCCGATTTTGAGTTTTCAATAAATAGTATGTTTTCAACTTAAACTCGGTTTCCTGTCCATGTAGCCGACATGAACTGTGTAACCTGAGCTAGGGTTGAATTACACATGAATGGTTATATCCTAGAGGTGAATGATTTTTACGATTATCAGAAATATGAATTGACTTGACTTTTAGAATATATGAATACGCACGTGGACTTTATAACCGGATGGTTTTACTATACTGGGCATTTCCATTTGTGACAATATTGAAAAGAATTATTTAAAATGTAAGCTAGAATTTTTGATACATATATTATAATTAATTTTATTTGAATGAAAACAATCTAAAATCAAAGAAAATATATATCTTAGATTTATTACTCGAATGATGGTAGATTCCATTCACTGTCAAACTTAATATATTGTTTATTTTCTGCTGATATAAAGTTTCCAAGTTTCAAACTTGAATAATATAACATCGAACATGTTGTTATTACTTTTCAATTCCACTAAATCTAGGCTTATCTACTACTCTGAGTATTTTCTCACCACTTGGGCCAACCATTTAATCATGCGATAATACTCTAGTGTCTCTAGAAATATTTTATTGCCCGATCAAATTTTTCCATATATCCACTAACTTTTCAAATCGGGAAAACCTGAGAATATTTTCAAATTACCACAAATTGTATTGCATGTTAGGATGGGTAAATAATGTTTAAACAACGAATGATTCGACACTGAGTAACTCACCAGTGAAATGTTGTGTTCTGGTCACCACTTCAAAATTGTCTTTTACACATTTCAGAGTAAATTCGAATTAACCATTAATATTTGCTTTGATACGAGACGTTTCGCGCTGTCACTGTCAGCGTTCTGTTGATTGTCGACTGAACGAAATAAGCGGCGTTGGCGCATTCACCAAAATACAGCAATCTCCAGAAACCTTGAAAAATGTAGTTATGGAATGTGTGAAGTGTTACGATGTCGTAACCTCTGTGGGGGAAAACATGAATATGAATCTCATGTTGGCTCGAGACAATTTGCAGCGTTGTTGTTCTAGAGGGTTATTTGTTGTTCGAAGAATCACACCGTGCTCATCTTGAAGAAGATTTAACATCATCGAGATTTTTGCAGCTCATATGGCGAGGGCGCGCCTCAGGGACAGACATCAAGAGAGCCTCAGACGCAAGCTGCAAGTGTTGAAGGCCGAACAAGGGGTCAGCAATGCTGCAGCTGCTGCCGGCGATTCGACATCTAGCGGGAATGAAGCGCCCCCTACGGAGGCAGATCCGAAGCCTGGAACCTCCCAGGAAGAAGATACGGGGAACGTCAGCGAGAATGAAGAGTTAGTAACTTCATACGTCATTTGGGTTCTTGGCTAACATATTGTTACGTTATTCGTGGGTAAAGTGAACGGCGACCGAGTGTTCAACTGTAATCTAATTCATTTGCACAAACACTAACACTTATTGCAGACTAAAGGCGGATTTATGCACACCTTTTTTTTCATTATAATGTCATATCTCCATCACTATCGTTTTCACTAGGGATGTTGGAACTCAGTATTTATATTTCACTGTTTATCTATCATTTTTAAACGACAAATGAAGTAAATATTTGATATGCGCAGGCGCGATTCTGTCAAACGGGTAATGTCTCATTGTTTTTCAGCAAAAACTTGGGAAAATTACATAGAAATACAAGTACCTGCTATATTTTTGTCAATATAAGAATGTGGGAGTCGAACTAGAACCTTCGAGAACTGAATTATCCTAATTTTTTAGCGTCATGGATGAAACGGCTCAAGACATGTTGAATGAGTATTTCAATGCGTACCAGATGGGGGGCTACAGCCCCAAATTTTTGACTGCAGACAAACTGGAGCCAGGGACTATAGTAGTGACGGAGGAGGACGATCTGAAGCGTTTGGAGTTTGCCCGTTTGCAAGTTGTCGGTAGCGGTAAAAAAGTTGAGGTGAGTAAAAATATTCTGCTTATGTACTGCCCGCACATCACCATGTACACTTTTATTTTGCTTCACATTTTGTGCGAGGGTAAGTGAATCAAAACGCATTTAAGGGGAGTATAAGGCGAGATGACTAATTTCTGGAAAAAATACCACAACTTCAGAGCGGTGAGATGAGCGGTAGGCATTTTTTCGCTGATTACAATGTTGAAAACAATTGAGCATCACGTTTATGAGTTATTAATGAAAACAATATTTTTTTTAAAAAAACAGGATTCCATGTATTTATGATATACCGACCCGCACCTATTTTCGAGATATTTAATCAATTTCACTTTGTTATTTTCTTTTGTTTTTTTTTGTTATATAAAATGAAGTTGACAAATTAAACCAGTTGTTCCACCTTTCATATGAAAAATACATATATTTTTTTAATTCATCGGCAAAAATTCTGATAGTTTGTTAACTTTCCTGATGTCATAGTTTCTAAATTATATAATAATCACGATCAATTAATTTGAATAACCGGTTTTGTGGTAATATAAAATTTCAAAGTTTCGAATTCGAAGAAAATTACATCAAACATTTTTTATTACCTTTCAATTTCACTCAATGTATGTTTATTTACTACTCCGAGCAAATTCTCACTACTTGTGCCAACCATTTTATCACTAGTAGTAAAATGATGCGAGAATACTCTAGCGTCTCTAGAAATATTTACTATCCTGATCATATTTTTCCATATATCCACTAAATTTTCATCTCGGGGAAACCCGATAATGTTTTCAGATTGCCACAAATTGTTTTCCATATTAGGATGGGTAAATAATGTTTATACAACGAATGATACGACACTGAGTAACTCGCCAGTGAAATGTTGTGTTCTGGTCACCACTTCTAAATTGTCTTTTACATTTCACATCCTTCAAATTCGAATTGAACAAAATAAACGAAGTTTTTAAGTAAAGTCTTGTTAAAATTTTCACACAAAACTGGAAATATGCCGTTTAATGAACCATCAAACAAAATTCGAGACGTTTTGCGCTGTCACTGTCAGCGTTCGGTTGATTATCATTCACCAAAAATACCGCAATTTCCAGAAATACGTGCTATCTATAAACTACTTATATTTAAATGAGGCACTGTATTATATGACGAAGATTGAATGAATAGCTTCTGATGCACTCATATGACTCATATAAGTAGCAGCAGCAGGATATATATATTTGGGAACCTTAAAAAATGTGGTCTTGGAATGATTCACTTTCAAAAAACATGTGAATCAGAATTTCATGTTGGCTTCAGACGATTTGGGGTGTTACTATTCAAGTGGGTTTGTTTTGATCACACTCAAGAAGGTAATAGATGATACAGGAGAAAAAAAAAGGGATGAGTTGAATTAGAGGGAATAGGGTCATAAACAGCAGAATCCGATACCTTACTAAACTACTACAGATATGCCTTCAAAATTAAATCGGAATATTCTTTTATGCTCGAGAAAATCGAAATCAAAAATAATTATTTGACAGCACCATATTTCTGCTGACGTCACCTGGTAGATCGGGATAGTATCGTTAAAATATCGAAAATAATAGGGAAGAAGAATTTTTTGACATAAGTGATGGCAGATAAGTCAGATGACAATATGTAAATTTTTGCATCAATTTTTTTTCGATAACGAAACTAATTCAAAATATTCAAAAGGGCGCATTAATTGATTGTTTATCATCTATATAACGCAAGTCAGGTATTTTATATGAGTTAATATTTCTATAGGATTTTCAGTATCACCTCAGCGAAGTCAATGAGATGATTGAACTCAAAGACACTATAAAATAGAGAAATAAAAATGAAGAATTAGTTCAATTGATAACTTAATTGTCTGTAAAAAGTAGGTAAGTGTATAGTGGTGCATCTGATAATATATTAAATAAACAACACAAGTTGATATTATAATTACATATTCACAATATAATGTAAAGAAGAAATCTCATATACAAACTCACATCATAGATAGAGTACGTACTAAGAATAACTGAGGATTTAGGAAAATACATTTATTATTTACAGAAGTGCATGACAATAAAGATTTGGTTTATAAGCTTATACCTATTACTAAAATACTTTGTGCTCACACTTCACAGGTTCTCATGATGTTCATGTACAAAGATTCAAAGAATAAGGATAAGTATTTTAACTTAGATCAAAATTATCTTCACAGCAATTACTTGCAGATGTAGCTGATGATGTGTTGTCCTACTGCAAAACACCCAGTTTGTCTCATATTAACACTTGGAGTACAAATATGTCTCGAGAATCCACATTCGTGTTGCTATATGAAGCACAAGTCTTTGAATGCTTAAACTTTCTGAAAATAGTGGTCAGTGAAGGGTATAATGAAAGCTGAACAATGAAATAAAACTCAATAGTAACTTACCTTTAATTATCCGAATATATTTTCCTATCTTTGCGCAGGAAGAATTAAAATCGCCCAGTAATTTTTTACCGCCATCTGTCAAAGATGACAGAGATTGTCAATTCTTCTTCCACTTCGATTAATGGAACAGAACCTAAACCAACCTACCAGGTGACGTCACATTATTAGAAAAGGATGGAGAATTTTCGATTTTTGAATGCCGATTTTGGAAAAACCCTTGAAAATAAAAAATTCAAAAAAATATCTACGTATTCTCTGGAGACCCACGTTTCACATATATAATTTAAAAAAAAAAGTGTACAACCCTATTGTTCAGTAAATATGTGTCTGATGAGTTTTTGAATTTGATTATATTATATTGTTTAAATTCATGTTGCGCGAGGAATACGAGAACAAGGGATCCTTGGAATATGAACCTCGGAGCAGTCCGCATACGATCTGTCTCTCCCTCAGAACGTGACTACGAAGGAGGAGCTGCAGCTGCAGAAGGAGGCCCGCAAGGGCATGGACGGCGATGAGGCGCAGTTCTCTGTCGAGCACTCGCTCGACTGTCAGGTCTACCTGTGGTCGGACAAGTACAGGCCGCGCAAGCCGCGCTACTTCAACCGTGTGCACACCGGCTTCGAATGGAACAAGTACAACCAGACGCACTACGACATGGACAACCCGCCGCCCAAGATCGTGCAGGGCTACAAGTTCAACATCTTCTACCCGGACCTCATCGACAAGGGTGCCACCCCCGAATACTATCTGGTGAGTGGCAAGGACACGAAACGGACGGGTGGCGGAAATTTGATAGAAATAAAAATGATAGATTCACATTTGATCGAAACACAAAGGCTAGAATGAACTTTTTACAGGAAACACGGTAAACCTGCAGCAAAGGGAACTCGCACCGATTTCGATGAAATTTTCACAGAAGCTTCCTAACATGAATATAAAACCATACAAATGAAAATTTTTCCGCGGAAACACTCAAAAATATTTCTTTTTTGGAAAAGTTTAGAAAATTTCATCACTTTTCAGTCCTATGAATGTGCTTGATTCATGTACTTACATTGTCAGTGGGGGATATGTTAGTTATACCAAAACGTTAAAATCGAGTCTCAAAAAACAATTTCAATAAAAACATTACCAGTAAAAGCTTCAAAATGAATTATTTTCGAATTTTTATTCATTATATTCCATATTCCAAGTATCAGATGATGTGCAATGTCAAATGTCACGGTACGCTGCCAAGTTTTGAAAAATTCACAGATTCTACAATTTTTTGATTGTTTTCCGATTTTTGAATGTAATGTTCCTTCTTTAAAAAAGCAACGGAAATAGTTATCTGCCCTCAATTGATAGGTTAGTATGTTGAGGCCAGGTAAGGTAAGGTTTAATTTAATTAATATAGCGTGATTGCGCCTTCAAATTTCCCCCTCAGCAGACATTAATTTTTTCTCAACAAATTCTCCTTCTTCAAAAATTTACTGAAAATAGAGATCTGGGCCGTCACTGATAGGTTAGTACGTTCAGGTTAGTAGTCTCAATAAATAAATACAACGCGTTGAAATTTTCCGTTCAGCATACTTTTTTTCTCAACAAATTTTCCTTCTTCTAAATTTTACTGAAAATAGTGATCTAGGCCGTCACTGACAGGTTAGTACGTTCAGGTAAGTAGTCTCAACAAATAAATACAACGCGTTGAAATTTCCCGTTCAGCATCCTTTTTCTTTCAACAAATTTTCCTTCTTCAAAAATTTACTGAAAATAGTGATCTAGGCCGTCACTGATAGGTTAGTACATTCAGGTTAGTAGTCTCATAAACACGAGTTGCACTCATCAGGAAATGAGCGCATAGTTTTTTTTTTAAACGTGGCAACGTTGCTTTCTCCATTTGTGACTTGACAGTTGATATTTCGAATTGATATTTTTGCATATATATGCTTGAATAAAAATGCGAAAATAACAGTTTTTGAAGTTTTTCATCTTGAAATTTCCTGTAAAATCCATTTCGGGACTCAATATTAATGTTTTGGTATAACTTACATATTCTCCACTGACAATGTAACTGAAATTTCAAGCACATTCTTAGGACTGAAAAGTGATGAAATTTTCTAAACTTTTCCAAAAAAGAAGTAGTTTGAAGTGTTTCCGCAGAAAAATTTTCATTTGTATGGTTTTATATTCATGTTAGGAAGCTTCTGTGAAAATTTCATCGAAATCGTTGCGAGTTCCCTTTGCTGCAGGTTTTCCGAAAACACATTTGATCGAAATTCTTATGATAGACGATACATTGATCGAAACACAAATGATAAAAAAAGCAATTGATAGAAACAGAATTGGATAGGAAACACATTCGATTGAAAATATATTTGATAGAAACAATTCAGGTTGCCAAGGTCTTGATTGTCAACTCTGAAGATCAATTGGCTTTTCAATCTTGTCAGAAATGGAAATAAAAATTTTTGAATTCACTGATACCACGAAAGGAAAGAGAAAGCTTTATCATAATGGATATTTTCACATTAAGGAGAAATCCGATCCTATCAAATCTTACTGGCGGTGTAAGGAATGGCGAAAATCAAAATGTTGTCGTATTGTCGGAGAAGGAGTAAGATTTTTCATGAGAAAGGAACATAATCACGAAGGATCAGCAGTTAAATTCGAGGTATGCAAGTGCATCAACAATATGAAAAAAGAAGCAGGAACGAGCATAAATGCTCCTAGAGCTATAATTTCCAGAAATAGTGCCGGCTTAAGCGATATTGCGTCTTTTGAAATGACGTCACTTTCAAGCCTGGGACGCAGTATTAGGTCTACCAGAGAAAAAGAAAATATTGGTCCAACTGTTCCACTGAAAATTGAAGATTTTGTTTTAACAGAACAATATCAAACAACTGTGAAAGGTGAAAATTTTGTTATTTACCAATCGGAATTTACAGTAGATAAGTTTATTATATTTGGGACGAAACGAAACCTTGAACTTCTTGAAAAATGCACTGCATGGCATATGAATGGTACTTTCTCTATTGTACCCATGGACGTATAAACACAGATGGACACAGCACGCCTATACCTTCATCGCACATTGTTTTGAAGGCTTAGAGTTCGTAGGCAGTCGGGTTGAAGGGAAGAGAGTTGGAAACGATAGACTGTGATTGTTCCCTCCGCTACAGTGGCGTACGTGATTAACGTATCGAGAAGTTTTATTTCGTTGTCAATAAAATTCAATGGACGATTCAAAACTAAATACACATTCAAATATGAGCTTATCATTGAATTAGTAGCTATAGGTATATAGAATGAATAAAAATAAATAATATCAGTTATTTTGACAACCCTTATAATATATCGAACATCTAACGGCAGAAGTATCCTAAGTTGAATAAATAACATGATATTATTAAACCCCTGTGATAATTTTATTGTTCCTTATAGATAGTTAACTCAAAGTTAATGTAGAAAGATAATATGATGTAATAAAACAAAGTTTTATTTTAAGGTAACTTTATTAATTTTGTAGATACAGTGACTGACATAGAATTGCGATTTCTGAAACAGGTCCTCAATGTGACTATTGATTTCTGAACAGAATAGTCTTCGTAAAACACTCCGTAATCTGACAGTTGATGAATCTAATTTATTCATCGTTTCGTGGTGTATTCTTATTTTGAAATATTTATGAAGGATTAGTTCCAAAAATTGTACAGGGTAGCCATCAATATTATCTCCATCATAGGAAGTGATCACCAAAATGTTGATATAATTCTTTCGTAATATTTTGTAATGTTTTACTCACCAAAATATTCATAAGGTGATTAACTCTTTTATTATAAATATTTGTTGTTTTATTAAAAAATCTAAAATATTTCTCAGCCTCTTTACGAATTACAATGACTACTTTAGATGCTTTTGTAAGGTTTTCATACTCTTTCCTTTTCTGTAGCTTGGAAAAAGTTTCCTCATTTTCATCCGTCAATAACTTTTTACAACTGGAGCAAGTGACAATAGAATTCAAACTCCTTGATATGAAACCTGCTATATAACTAACTAATACTATTATGATCATGAAATGATAAATGAACCCATTGTTACGCCTATGTTACTCAGATTCGATAATGTAAACATATAGTATTTACGAATGAAATGTCAGATCTGGGTGTAAAAACTTAGTTTTCCTGCATAACCAGCACTGCTTCACCATTTTTACTGTCTATGTTCAAAGTATTTCACAAAATAACTCGATAAAACACTATTAATCACTCAAACGAAGTTTGGTAAACAAACACTTGCTCCAAGCGAATGTCAAACGAGACTGATTTGAAGCAATGTTGCCAGTTGTACATAACCTCTGCTGACTCTGCTACTTCCGCGGGAGTAATACCACGTAATACTACCTCGATTACGAGCAATTTTCATTCTATTGAGTTGATCCCATTTGTTTCAGGAACTTTCTGAATTTATTACGATAGGATTGGATAATTAAAATATCCCAAATGAACAGAATATGATCTTAGACTAAAATTAGGATTTATCAATGACAAGACGTGACAACATCTACTTCAATGGCAGGTGTACAGAATGTGACCATGTCACTGAATTTCTCGGCTTCACATTATAATGTAAACAACTGAGTCCATCTGTGTTTATACGTCCATGATTGTACCCGAGCTCTTCTATCAGTTATATACAGTACATGGAAGTATAAATGGAAAAACATATCCATTAGTTTATGCATTACTTAACTAAAATACGCAAAATATCTACAATAAGGTATTAGAGCAATTGCGAATGAAAATGGAAACAGTGACAACAATCACAACAGATTTTGACAAAAGCTTGTCAATTACTCTTTCCAATGGCTGCAAATCAGGGATGTTTTTTTCATTTCAAACAATGTTTATATCGACAAATTCAAAGATATGGGCTCAAACAGCAGTATGACTCCGATGCGAACTTTCAATTGGAAATCAAACTTTTAGCAGCAATTGCCATCGTACCATTAGAATTCGTTATCCGAACTTTTGAAGTGATTTCAAAAAATAACGTCATTCGCGAAGACGCTAAGGAATTTTTTAACTACTTTGAGGATACCTGCATAGAAAAATTTGAAAGAAGAGAGAGAAGGCGGCCTTTTTTTGATCATAAACTTTGGAATTTTTACCAAAACTGACAACATCGTTGAAGGGTGCATGATGGAACTAAAACTGCAACAACAAATTTGTGGGGGTGCTGAAGTACGAGAAAGATCGAAAAAGTACTATAAGGAAAAAAATAAAAGACTTGCTGTAGTTGTCAGAAGATTTCAAGAAGAAATCGAAGACAACGATGTTTATTTTTTACAATATTTGAAAGCTGTTGCATCTAACATTTAGTTTCTACTATCTATTTTGTCGTTAATACTTTCGATAAAAAGAGTTCTATCAAATGTGATTCTATCATTTTTATTTCGATCAAATTTCCGCCACCCGAAACGGACTAATGGAAAATAGTGAAACTTCGTTTATTTTTGCATCCTGACCACGAGTCTGAAGTCAAAACGCGGCGGTCTCAGCTCTTTTTGGAGATACGACCCCATTTTATCTCGTAAATGCACCATTTGACATCACTAATATTCTGGTAAATTGTATTCATGATTGTTTGGCTCGTGGTAAGACGTTGCCAACATCTTGAATATAAATTACCAGAAATTCAGTGAAAAAATAAGTTTCGTTTACTTTTTGAAAAAGGGTGGATTTTTGTAAAAATAACAGATTGTTTTGCATAAAAGTGTTGTAAACTAGTGAATGTGCATTTTTGAGACAAAATGGGCCAAAAATATTTGAGACCGCCGCCTTTAAACTCCACATTAATTATCAGCAGGATAATATACATTAGTTCCATAAAAAAAATTAACTTAGTAGTACGATAAACGAACATAAAAAACATATTCTGCGTTCGGTATTAGGGTCATATAAACTCGTGAGAAAATAAACAACAAGTTTGAATATTCTTAATAAAATCAGAATTTTTCGAGCATTCAGGTGGAATAATTCCTGAAATTTTCAAAAGTATCTGACGAACAGTTTTCGAGATTAAAATTAACACGTTATTTTTATGGGATTTTTTGAAAAATTCTTCATAATTTTTCGACAGATTCCATTTGGAATATCATGATGCCATATCAATGTCGTAATAGGACACATGCATGATTTTATTCGTAATTTTTTAACTCAATGTTTGCATAAAATTGTGAAATAATCAGGAAAACTCATAATAATTAGTTGCTTCTTGCAATAACATTTGTAAAAATGGATATCAAGGAACAATTGGCAAGTTCAGCCAGCTTTGAGAAAGAGAAAATGTGTCTGCCCTAGTGTTGTCTTTGTCATCAAGATTGCAACTTGAAATAACGAAAATTATAAGCTAACAATGCAAACAAAATATTCTGAATAATCGGAATAACGAAAACAAACTACAAGAAAAACAAACCAATTATATACAGGTTATATGGGTTTTCTTCTTTTTTACGTCCCAATCATAACATTTTCATCATTTCAAGTTTCAATCTTGATGACAAAGACAACACTAGGGCAGACATATTTTTTCTCTCTCAAAGCTGGCTGAACTTGTCAACTCATACTAGATTTTAGACCTGAAATTGTGTTATTCCTGTAGTGCTGCCTCTGCAGAATGGTGGAGAAGCCGTTACAACATTTTTGGAAATTCCATTAAGTCAAACTTGATCGCACGAGAAAAGTAAAAAATACGTATTTGATGAATTTTCTCACTCTATAACGTGGAATAAAATTATTGCTCATCATTCATTGAATAATGACCAGTTCTTCACTTTCTTTTTTGATTCTTCATGATTATTTCACTCATAAATTATTTTCGGTTCAGTGCGTATCACTCGTGAAAGTTCTGTGGGTAAAACTTCGTTTATCGCACTCCTATGAGTTCGGAAAAAATTTGTGGTGGAACTTACGTATTTTGACCTCCTGATCACGAATCTGAAGTCAAAATGTGGCGGTCTCAAGTATTTTCGGAGATACGGCCCCATTTTGTCTCAAAAATGCACCATTTGACATGTCAAATTTCTGCTATTAGGAATACACAACATTCACCCTTCTTTGAACCAAAACACTAAGCACGCATGTATTTACTTGTTTCCAACACTTCTCAGCAGAAAAAAACTATTATTTTTCAAAAAATTCACCCTTCTTTGAAATGTAAACAAAACAACCTTTTTACACTGATTTTCTGGTAATTTGCATTTATGATGTTGGCAACGTGATTGTTTGGCTCATGGTAAGACGTTGCCAACATCTCAAATAAAAATAACCAGAAAATCAATGAAAAAATATGTTTTGTTCACGTTTTGAAGAAGGGTGAATTTTTGTGAAAATAACAGTTTTTTATGCAAAAAAGTGTTGGAAACAAGTGAATGTGAGCATGTGTGATGTTTTAGCTCAAATAAGGATTAATTTTGTGTGTTTTTATTAGTAGAAATTGAATGTCAAATGGTGCATTTTTGAGACAAAATGGGGCCGTATCTCCGAAAATACTTGAGACCGCCGCGTTTTGACTTCAGATTCGTGATCAGGAGGTCAAAATACGTAAGTTCCACAAAAAATTTTTTTCCGAACTCATAGGAGTGCGATAAATGAAGTTTTACCGTTCTGTGAATTTTTTTATTCGAATCAGACGCCCTGCCCGGAAAACAGAGAATTTGCCGTTCTCCGTTTCCACGCAGGCCCTCCTTACGAAGACATCGCCTTCAAGATCGTCAACAGGGAGTGGGAGTATTCGTACAAGAGAGGCTTCAGATGTCAGTTCCACAACAATATATTCCAATTGTGGTTCCATTTCAAGCGCTACCGATATAGGAGATGAACAGGCGTTGTTTTGTACTTGACAGATCAGTTATCACATCATTTTTGGAGCAACAGAAATGTGTTTTATTCTAGTTTTATTCCTTCTCCACTTTTTAAATGCTAACAGAGGGTATTTCATGCCGTCAATGTTCGGTTCTAATACCCCGAACACTTTTCAAGATGCCTGATGACAGTATTCGTTTGAAAAAGTTGACACCTCAATTTTTGAAATGTAAACGGCAGATATTGATGACTTTTTAACCCGTCCACAAAATATCCTGATGAAAACTTATGTTTAAGACAGCTCATCTCGTTCAATATAGATGCATAAGCAAACCTATTCAATCAGATTTTGAAGAAAAATACGTTAATCTACCTCAATATCAATAATTATTCATTGAATCATTATGTTCGAATGATCAAATTAGCAAACTATTTCATGATTTTTTTTTATGTTCTGGTTCTCACGAAAAATTATATCCTGTAATGTTCAGAGAACATCGTGAGAACCAAGGGAAAGAAGGTAGGAGTTGGTGTTCTTCCTAAATTTCTGGAGATCATATGCCTCAGGGAACACCTCCCTAGGCAATGAGTTCCAAAGTCTCGATGTTCGTTGGATGAACGAGTCTTTGGAAAGGGACGTTCTGGAGCTCTCTAAAGTGACTTCGAAGGGTTGTGAAGACTGAACTTTGCGGGTTAATCTCGAAGAGACTGCTAATGGAGGAACGATTGTTGATATTTCACTAGAGCATCGCCCATGAAAATATCTATTCTTCAACTTTTCTATTCTATTATGATAGAACGACTCCGTATCCACAGGTGAGTGAAAAATTTACCGGTTTCCGCCTACTTCATCAGTCATTTCGAAGTGTAGTAATATTTCTCGAAGTTCTTATGTAGAAGGTGTCTTGGTGTTCCAAACAACAAGAACGTACTCAGAATTTTTGAAGAGGAGGAATCAAAATAAACATTGTCATTAGTAAATCGATTGTACCGCCATCTATACGCAGGTCATGAATTATTATAGTACAGAAAATCGACACATTTTGAAGACAAGTCGTATCACCATCCTTATATCCACCTTGTTGGCATTTAAACCATGGTTGTATCGAATCTGGCACAAAAAAGGAGCCTAAAATTTGAAACTAATTTTATCTTAGATTATGAACGCTTACGCTAGATACGGCATCATGTAGTATTTGTTCTGTGCAAGAAAGTATGATACCACTTAGGTACACATGCATATGATTGTATGGTCAATATTTTAAAACGACCAATCGATTATGCTGGGTTTATAGATTCAACTAAACTAAAAATTAAATTAACAACTAAGAATTAAGAATGTTGAATACACGAGAACGTCTATGAGGGTTTATACATTTACATTTTACATCTGTCAATTAAATTAGTAATTAAGAATTCCGAAGTTGGTTAACTTTCAACTTAACAACTAAGAATTAAGAAATTTTGTGGACAGAACGCGCAAAACGATTATAATCGTTGGAATGCCATCATTTATTGTCATTTTTTTGCTCATTTGATTGATGATATCATTCAATTCAACTCTTTGAAATGACATAAAGCTTTCAATCATGTAACATTAAACATATGATTCCTAATTATTAATTGTTAATTCTTAGTTGAATCTGTAAACCCAGCATCCAGTCTTAGTACATTATACCCCTCCGGACCTACCAAACAAAAACCTGGATGCCGTATCTGGTGTAAGCCTTTATGCTCTAAATTCGCGATAGGTGCTCACTGAACTCAAACAAGAAATGGAACGATAATGCAATTCAGCGCTAAATCATAGAGTATAGGTTATACTAGTATAACCTATTACTTTGTGGCTAAATTGAATTCGCGCATACCACGTGATCATATAGCAAAATTGAATGTGGAACATGCGCAGAAACCTTTTGCACAGGACCGGCACTACCAAAGATGACAAACTCAATAACACAGCTTTTTAAACAACATATAATTCAAGAAGAACACAAAAACACAATATGAAGCCGAAAACAGCTTGCTGTAAATCGAAATGGACAAGATTCGAGAACAAAGAGCAATCAAATACAATGTAAACAAAACTTATAGGCTGACGCCAACTCTTAGTTCTGTGGCTGAAATATATAATTTCAGACATACGTTCACATAACACATCAAAAACGTAATCTCAGACATGCCCAGCTAACCCTGGCACATATTGCGCATGTGCTCGATTCAAGGTTTATGATTCGCCTGTTGGCCGTAAATAATCCTCGCGCATCCTGCCATTTCTTGTTTGAGTTCAGTGTAGGTGCTAAGCGATACGCCACCTAGCGGTGACTCGTGAACCACTCGAATTGGTATAACCACTGAACTCTCTGGATGATAACCTACAGAAAAACTTAACCTCTGTTCTGTTTATGTTCGCTTCTGATCTGATGTGAAAGGTGTACTCCCAGCAGTTTTTCGAGAGATGTTTTGGTGAAATACATGTGAAATCTTATCGTTTTTCTCGTTTCAATTATTGTTTGGTGGCAAGACATCTATGTCACAATGACACAAACTTCAAAAATATGAAAACAAAACAAAAACGATACACACATAAAAAGAATTACTTGATTTGATTTGATATGCTTTGATTCAAGAGTATGGCTTGTTTATATATACTGGAATAAATGTCTGCTCAATTCAAGACTTTTATGTTTCCAACTATATACACTCATACCAATGTTATAGATTTCTTGATTCGTAAATGAATGGAGTTCTTCGTGAGAATAATACAATATTTCAGATTGATAACACAATATATTCAAATCAAGACAATCATAAACTCTCAATGACTCGCATTTTTCTTGAACTAAAAGAATCAGATTTTCAGTTTTAGCTGTAGATTGTTTTGTATCAAGAATTTTATCAAATTAGAGGAATTATATCGATTTCTTGAAATGAGAATCATCCTCAACTTCCGTTCTCTTATTGGGGCTCTCATCAATCACATCATCACTTGCAAACCTTCTTCTTGACAACCTTTCCCCCTATTCGTAGAGATTATTTCTGAACTTGTCCACCAGTTTACCTCGCAATAAAGTTGTATTCCTCTGGTTTCAAACTACTGAAAAATATAAAATATATCATTCACAACTCCATGTAGGTACAATGTGAGAGATAATCTGACTCAACACAATGTGTGGTTATTATATTTCTTCAAATCTGGGTTCACATTCTTACTACTGAATTCATTTTCCTTGGATCGAAATTAGGTAAAAAAATACCTAAGATGTCTAATACAAGTTCAAGAAGCTCTTTTCCACTGTTCAATCAGTGTTTGGACAAATTTAAACGTTCATCCGCACATAGGTACCTAACCCCAATTTTCACTCACTATGACGATCCTGGTTATTCAAGTTTTTCACGAATTATCAGTTTTCAAGATGATATAGCTACGTTAATTGATTGGATACACAATAATACCTACCCAAGAATGAACGTCGATAAGATATAGGCATGTAACTTACCTCAAAAAGTGGTAATTATATCCTCAGATATCTCCTAAGACCATAGTTTTTCTTTCATGGTAAGCCAATATTTCTATGCCAATAAAATAGGTTGAACTGGTTGAACAATGATGGATGCACGACAAGAGCACCGAAACAACACACTCACACCGTTTGGCAACATTTTCGGCTCGAAGGGATCGCAATTATATTCAAGAAAATATTATGGTCAATCCAAAGAAACTTTCTCAGAGATTTACTCATTCAGAGATTAAATGTTGAATGTTATTTTGAAAGAAGACATTCCGTGATATATTTTTCAAGAACTTAATTATTTTTTCTGGATACTTTGAATTTCTTGAATTGAGTACATTTTGTTATACCAAATGAATATTCCAGTGAAATAATTTTCTACAATTGACATATTCAATAAAGTCATTTCAAATAAATTATTTCAGAAGAAGAATGCGCTTTTTCAAAACAAGAATTGGACGTTGAACAAATATATCGTTTTCATTTGAGAATTTGTTTTTATGTGTGTACCACTTCGAGAAGTTCGAGTTGTTACCATGAGATAGTGCTACGTAGTACGTTTCTATCGCGAATAGCCCTATTTTTTCCAGTACATATCGCACCTATCTCCAAAAGTGGTAACTTTTTTAAAACTAATTATTAGATCGTCAAAATTAAGAAGGGGTTAACCTTTACAAACATGTCAGAGTATATTTGCGGTGTAAAGGGGGAAGTAAAAATCCCGAGCGAAAGGGGCGGAGACCAATGTCGAACAAAAAACGCTAAGCGCTGTTGGCATCTCACTCCAACTCGGTGTCGCGTAAAATTCGTAGTAAATTCAGTCTTGCGTCTTGCCTGGTCGCTCGGGATCTGTGGCTCGGGTCTGCGGCCGTCGGCCGTAACAATTCTCAGAATAGGCCTCCGGCTTTTCATCAGTATATTTTGAACTTACTGTGTCTATGAGGATAATTTGATATGATATTGGAAATATAAAAAAAACTTGTCGAAACAGATGAAACCCTTTCGTATATCAAAAACAGTAACACAAAAACGTCTACACGGGCTAAATTGAAACTTATAAATACACAAATTAGAAAATGTCTCTCGGTCGTGGGAGAAATGGGACTTTCGATTGGACAAAAGAGAAAATTTCAAGCAAAAATTAGTGAGCTAAAACGGGTTAGATTTCTCATTAGAAAAATAAATCGGGGGCATGTAGGTTCAGGATTGAGACCCTCTGTTCGGTGGCTAAATGTAGAATCAATTTTCAACTCGAGAATTCAGACAGGGCTCGTTATCAATTTGAATCACGATGAAATTGAATGATTTCTCATTGATGCATCGTATGATGAATATGGACACAGAATAAAAAATACTGTTTATGGAGAAACTATATTGAACATTTTTATACACAACAAAATATATCGAAATATTCTTCTTCGATTGGTATGAATGAATGACATTTTTCAAGGTATTCAGTATCGTTACTGAACTTGAAAACTCGAAAACTCACATGATATATTTGAAAACAAAATTTACAAATAACATCCTATTTGTCTCTTATATTTTGACCCTTACCTACAGCTTCAACTATACGAGGTGGAAAAAACATATAATATATAAAAATTGTAGGGTTTCATCGGTCCTATATTTTGTCACTTCCAAAACGAACAAATGCGAATCGCAATATTTTTTTCAAATGGATCACCCCTGGTCATAGGTTTATAGTCAGAAGTCCACTTGTTTGTTTTATCTTCTGGTTTCCATGGTATATTGTATCCATGCAAGGATCGAATCAAAATTTCATTGGAAATTTTCATTCAATATTGGAATTGAAATAAATGGAAAGCGGCTTGAGGGAAAAAAAAGTATTTCATTATAGTTGAAAAAAAACGGTATTTTTTTCAATTTTGCGATTCGCATTTGTTTGTTTTTGATGTGCCAAAAGATAGTACCGATGAAACACTACAAATTTTATATTAAATGTTTTTTTCCACCTCGAATATAGTTGAGCTCGAAGGTAGTACAGAAATATCTCATCCATCTCTTATTTCCATATTCCTCTCGTATCTACTGGTCAACTATTTCAGGCAGCAAATATTTCATGTAAAAATTTATTTTTTAATTTTTATTCCTTTATTTGTCCATACCGCGAAATAACCTGCACGAAATTTCAAAAAAAAAAAAGTCGATGGCGACCCTCGAATGACGAAACGTCGTATTAAAAATTCTATACTGCTAAGTTATACAGCATAAAATACAGTTTCTAGAAAATGTCTGCTCTTTTCGTATCTATTAAAATAAAGCCAATAAAAAATTAAAATCTAAAATTTGTATTTTTTTTTATTTAAAAAACAAAATGAAATTCAAACTATTTCTTTGCGGCTCATTGTTGCGCACATGAATACACAACTTTTTCTTGATTCAACCGATCCTGTATCTCTAACCGTTACCGAGTTCCCAATGTAGGGCTGCGAATATGGGACATCGATTCCAATTATTTCTTATAAAAACATTCGAAAATATTTACGTACCTTATCAATCTCAATATCTTTTTTTTCGACTGACAATTTTCTCACAGAAAGTCTTTTACGATGTTTATCGGCAGTTCGATAATTTGAACTCGACATGCTTGATCACAATAATAATACTAGTTCACAAACTAACAATAGTATCACCATCTGAATGCAATCGCAAACTAACTAGCTTTCTGTTTGCAGTCTGATACATGCATATCTGGCCGGCCTTTTATTAAGTCTTATTCGAGAATGCAATGAATCCTTTTCGCAACTTCCATTGATATCATCACCTGTGCTAAAATTCTTGGAAAAGCTTCAGTGCTATTTTTGGTTGTTATGAATGAAAATACGATTCATTCATAAATTCATAGTATCCATGTAAAAGTGCTTATTTGGTGCGAGGGCGCTCGAATCAGTCATGAAAAATGCTCCGTAATTGAGTCTGCAGGGGTTCAGCAAAAACCATTTTTCAGCTAGTAATTATTGATGGATCGCGATAATTTTTTTTTTCAATAGAGACAATTGTATGATTGAGGCATCTCTCGGAGTACTTTTTCGAAATACGATATATCTTGTGAGATAAAAAATAGTGAATATGGGCAAAATTTTGCAATTTTTTTAATAGTTTTTTCTTCAAAAAATCAAAAAAGTACTACGAGAGATGCCTAGATCCAACCTTCCTCAAGCAGAAAGTGAAAAAAAAATTCGATTTTTTTCAGCGAGGTCCGAGTAATATGATTTTTGCCATTCCTTGTTTCACAAAGTTTTACCATCAATCCCAAATAAGGTTAACCCCCTCTTAAACCATTCATCAGCGATTCGATTCGAATTTGTACAACCTGTATTTCAGGAAGAAATTTCGACAATGGAAACATAACACATATAATTTTACGGGCTAACATCACTCAGAAGACTGAACTAAGTAGGTCTACTGAAATATATAAGATGAAAATTCGTATTCCCTCTCGACAAACGCCTAATCTTCGAGGTGAATAAAACACTTTGATGATTGCATTTGACACTACAACTTAGAAGAAGAAGCGACATTAGCGGGAAATAGTCATTTACGTAACAAGTCCGGAAAATACTGTTTTTTTGGATGAGTGGACAAAATTCTAGGACGAGCGTAGCGGGTCCTGGAAGTCTGCGAGTCCAAAAAAACTGTTTTCGGGCGTGTTGCATGCACAATTTTTTCGGCAACCGTGTAGAATAACAAATCAAAGAAACACATTTCTTTCAAAAATTGAAATGTTAGCTAATTTTATGTCAGATAGCTGTCAGTCGTTATTTTGCTGCTATGGTAATGATCAACTGCATTTATCAAAACCATACTACCAAGATTTTCATATTTACAATGACAACAACGATGTGATTCTTCCCGGCCTAGTCCGGGAAGTACGTATACGGGGGTAGTTTATACTAGTGATTTTTCTAAAAACATTGCTGACCGAGGGGTTCCAGTTGAAATATTCCACTGAAACATCATATTATGATTGTTCGATGCGGATACTTCGTGCCACCATAAAAAAAATCTGAATCAACCCCCTCACAAGGATAGTTTATACTTGTGATTTTCCCTAAAACTATGCTGACTGGTGTTTCTAGTGCAGATATTGCAGTGAAACAGTAGATTGTGATTGCTCAAACCATACTCTTCATGCCACCATGGTAAAAATTTGGATCAACCCCCTCACAAGGGTAGTTTATACGTGTGATTTACCTTAAAACCTTGCTGACAGGGGGTTTCTAATGTGAATATTGCAGTGAAACAATAGATTATGATTGCCCAAACCATACTCTTCATGCCACCATAGTGAAAATCCGAATCAACCCCCTCGCAAGGGTAGTTTATACCTGTGATTTACCTTAAAACCTTGCTGACAGGGGGTTTCTAATGTGAATATTGCAGTGAAACAATAGATTATGATTGCCCAAACCATACTCTTCATGCCATCATAGTGAAAATATGAATCAACCCTCTCGCAAGGGTAGTTTATACGTGCGATTTTCCTTAAAACCTTGCTGACAGGGGGGTTGCTAGTGTGAATTTTTGAAGATTAACTTGTATAAACTAACCTTGCAGTGGGGTTGATCCAATTTTTCACTATGGTGGCATAAAGAGTATGTATTTAGCTATCATAATCTACTGTTTCATTGGAATATCTTCACTGGATACCCCCAGTCAGCAAAGTTTTAGGAAAAATTACAGGTATAAACTATCCTTGAGAAGGGGTTGATTCGGATTTTCACTATGGTGGCATGAAGAGTATGATTTGAGCAATCGTAATCTATTGTTTCACTGCAATATTCACACTAGAAACCCCCTGTCAGCAAGGTTTTGAGGAAAATCACAGATATAAACTACCCTTGCGAGGGGGTTGATTCAGATTTCCACTATGGTGGCATGAAGAGTATGGTTTGAGCAATCACAATCTACTGTTTCACTGCAATATCTGCACTAGAAACACCAGTCAGCATAGTTTTAGGGAAAATCACAAGTATAAACTATCCTTGTGAGGGGGTTGATTCGGATTTTCACTATGGTGGCATGAAGAGTATGTTTTCAGCAGTCATAATCTACTGTTTCAATGAAATATCCTCACTGGATACCCCCGGTCAGCAAAGTTTTAAGAAAAATTACAAGTATAAACTACCCTTGCGAGGGGGTTGATTCGATATTTTCCTACGGTGGCAAGAACACCTCATCAAACACAACTCAGATTTGGAGTTTCACTTGGTTATATATCTTCCAAGGATCGGAGTGGCAGGATTATTTTTTGGTCAGCAAATTATCCACTCGACATTAGCGTGTCGGGGGGCCAGCGATGCGTGACAAAGAACGTCTTGGCTCGCTCTTTATGTAGTACCCACACTTTCATTCGTGCAGACATTCAAGTTCAACATTTCGCGTTGCGCTTGACATTGCACAAATCCACCGGCTCGGAAAAGAGAAATGCCTTCGTGCGACTCATATTCGCCTTCTGCATGCCTGCTTGTGGTTTATTTGTCCCGATCACAGTTACTATACGATTAGCATCGCTCGGGCAAAGATTGAGAGAAAATAGGCCGCTTTGGCGTTTTACTAGAATAATTATAATATTGTTCTTTATTGATTCATGGACTCTGGGGCGATGCGTGTGAGCTCGCTAGTTCTTCTTTATCTCCGTTTTGATCGTGCGTTTTTGCAGATATTGAATGTGTTTTCAACATATACAGGGGTATTCAAATTCGAGTCTATGCATGGGGATTTCGATAACGGGAAGAGTTAGAGGGTTGGTTGAATGGGGGCAAAGTAGCGTATTTCAGAGGTTAATTATATGGATGAAAAAAATCTGACCTAGCTTATTCAGTTCTGGAGTTATACTGGAAAAATCGAAAATTTCGAAATTCTTCTTTTGCCTATATCTTTTTATTTTACGAAGATTTTTTTTTTTAATTTTGCCACTTTGCCATAGCAACTTTTTGTAGCCTTTCCAAATATCTGAATAAAAATGATATACAGGGTATCGTATAAATTGGGCCACCCTCAACTTTTAATTTTCAAATACGGACCTGTATTTTTTATTGCATTATTTTGAATGGCAAGAGTCATGTTGCATATTGACGTAGTATTTAAATCTGAATTACAGAGTGTTTTGGAAATATTGAACTATTACCAGTAAAATTTCATTTTTTTTTAATTCCAGCTGTAATTAAAAAAAAATATCATAGAATAAGGTATAGAATACATAGGATTTGGAAGAAAATCAACATTATTCGACGAAGATTGTCTTCTTCAAGAATTCATCCACATTTCAGTTCACGCAACCCATGATCAAAACACTCTGTAATTCAGATGAAAATACTACGTCAATATGATACATGACTTTTGGCATTCAAAAAAATGCAATAAAAAATACAAGTCCGTATTTGAAAATTAAAAGTTGAGGGTGGCCCAATTTATACGATACCCTGTATATAATTTTTATTCAGATATTTGGGAAGGCTACAAAAAGTTGCTATGGCAAAGTGGCAACATTTAAAAAAAATCTTCGTAAAATAAAAAGATATAGGCAAAAGAAGAATTTCGAAATTTTCGATTTTTCCTGTATAACTCCAGAACTGAAGAAGCTAGGTCAGATTTTTTTCATCCCTATAATTAACCTCTGAAATACGCTACTTTGCCCCCATTTAACCAACCCTCTATCTCTTACCGTTATCGAAATCCCCATGCATATACTCGAATTTGAATAGCCTTGTATAATACTATATACCTACTTGAAAAATATAATGTATGATAGCTTCTTAGAACAAGGATCCCCGAACTATTTTGGGCGAGATACCTACATATTTTCCAGAAAAACTAATAACCTTCCCAGACCCCCATGGTCAATTGACAAGTTCAGCCAGCGTTGAGAGAGAAAACATATAAAATATGTCTGATTGTCTGCCCTAGTAGGGTAGACATATTTTTTCTCTCTCAACGCTGGCTGAACTTGTCAATTTACTTTGGAAATCCTATCTTTATTTTTTCCTATCGATACAAAATCTGAACACGATCTCTATCAGAGATCTTTTTCCCCCCAATTGACTTATTCGTAAAATTTTCCTAATGCCAATTTCTGGCAATAACCGAAGAGGGCGGACGACTGAATGTGACGATCGTTCTTCTGAAAATTCCGTTAAAACGGTTGTTTACGCTCGTAAAAATGCAGTTTCGATGTGCCCGTTTTTTGACCTCCCAAAATCATTTTTCGTTTATGTCGAACCCTAGAAAACCGAAAACGAAGTACTCAAATCGTATCTGTAGAATATATCGTGATAAATAAAACAAAATATTAAATCGTTATTAAAAACAATATACTTTATTCATCTTACGATCGAAACAACTTTGAATAATAAATAATAACTAATAAATACAATTTCTAGTAGTACCTACTATACATTAAGTAGAAATGAACGCAGTACAAGTCGGTATATAGAATGTGAAGTTTCTCAGTGAACTTTCAAGTTTGTAAAGTAAAAGTACAGAAATTGAACAGTCATAATAACTGCCCTATATATCCTACAATTTACATTCACTTATGAAGTAGATGTAATAAATTAAAAAAATATACAGGATCTCCGTTAGGTATTATCTTTCACATATATTCACTTCCCTATTTTTTTATCATAATCCATTTTTAAAACAAAACGGATGCAATAAGTATATAACCAGCCTATATTTAGACATAACGATATCAATACTAATTACCTTCAATAAATTAATTGGTGAAGCATTATAATATCAAATCGAGTCAGGATAGAAAGTGCAGCTGTATTTTCTTTTCATAATTCTAATTTATTCTGCAGAAGGTTCATTCACCAAAGAGATTGTGATTGGAATAATATAATTGGAGAATAGCAAACTGCTTTTGTAACATATTAAAAGCATCTATCTCATAGGAAACGATGCATCAAATTCCGTTGTCAATCAAACAGGAAGTCAGTTTTTTTACGAATACCCTTCAAATCCAAGAACACATTCGCCAGTCATTTAAAAATTGCATGACAAGCCATTCGATATCGTGAAAAATTAAATACCTATACCTTTGCATGAGAACACCTACATTTCTCTTTCGTATAGCTACTTACATTTCACATCAATTTAGGAATTAAAAAGCGTAACGTTTTGCGGAATTGAAACGATATCACTGGTTAAATGGAGAAATTTCAGGATTTTTCATTTTTTCATTGATACATCGAACTGTACATTCATTTGGCGGTGAAAGTAGGTACGGTCATAGAAATGTAGGCCGCTTATACTCGACGCATATTTTAACAGTCTCCTCGAAATAGGAATGAAAGGATTTTAATTATTAGCCTCTGATACCAAAACTACCGATTTGATTGCTTTGTGTAGAATCGCCCAATATACGTATGCATTTTATTTCCTGTTTTATCCAATGTTGTACACGCTTCATCAGTTTTCATTTTTAAAAGTCAGTCCAATATGTCAAGGTCCCAGAACAAATTTGAATATAAAATTACCTGAATTATAATATGATATGATTCATCTTTTTATTCTATAGTATATGATTCATTTATTCATTCTAGCTCTTCACCTTGCTTCTCAAGCAAATGATCGGATCGAAAAAAAAAACGACTTGAATGATTAAAACCTACTACTTGATATAAAAGGATAAAACACTTGAAGGCTGCCTTGAATTTGTATACATAGCATTGATTTTATGTAATTTGTGAATTGACTGGATTGTGTTTGGTATTATCTACAGGGTCATCGTACATATGTAGATATCTGGAGATTTTTTTGAATCAATATTTACCTACAGGAACTAGAGATGATAGACTGCAATGCATACAACATTTGAAAAGTTTCTATTGATTTCATGGATAGTCATCGAAGTGCGATAATAACCATTCAAAAGAATCACGAAACGATTTAATTTAATCACCGGTTATGTAGCTATATACCTAATACTAAAGTATGTCTCTAGGTATTATGTTTATAGCTTTATGCAGGGTCAACCTCCAGTGTAAATACTTCCTCAAAAATTTTTTACTTCCCGTTTTACCTATTGACCTTCTATGATATATGAGTAATCGCCTCAGAAATAATCAGCAGAATATTAATCTGAAAATATGATTTATGTGTGTTGTAGATATCTATATACCTAATAATTTCCTCGGATACTGAAATGGTATCTGCAATGATTTGTATTTTTTCGGATAAGATAACAGTACTTTCTTATTCCTTCATATAACTCATCACTATTCAAACTTTTGGTAAATCTTAGCTTACCACGACACTTCTATGAGTTGAAGACAAATATTTTGTGGTACTTACGTATTTCGGTTTCCTATCATCACGAATCCGAAGTGAAAAAGCGCCGGTCCCAAGTATTTTCGGAGATAGGGGCCCATTTTGTCTCAAAAACACACCATTTGACATCTCAAATTACTGCTATTGAAAACACATAATTCGTACTCAGATGAATTACCACACACGCTTACATTTTAACTTGTTCCCAACAATTCTAAGCCTAAAAAAATTGATATTTGAAAAAAAACCTTTTTTCAAAACGTCAACCAAACCGAGCGTGAACCGAACCTAACGGGAACAAAATAATCAAGTTGGCCGATAATGTTGAGGTTGACTTTAAAGTTGAAAGGTCACCCGTTAACGTTTTAGAGAAAGGTGCATTTTTGGAAAAATATCGGTGAAAACAAGTAATTGTGCGGTTTTAGTTATAAAATAACGAATTTCGTGTTTCTGTCGTAATAGCAGATGTCAAGTGGTGAATTTTTGACGAGATTTTTGAACTGTAACAGGCCCATATCTTCGAAAATACTTCAGACCGCTGCATTTTGACTTCGGTTTCGTGATCAGGAGGCCAAAATCCGAAAGAACGACCAACATTCATAGGAGTGCGGTTAACGAACCAAACGTTTATCGAATAAGTAGTTCATTTGTCACTTTCTGATTCATTATTCTCATCATACCTTTGGTGGTCCCCAACAATCCGACCTCGTATTCTGATACAAACTGGAGCAAAAAATCGGCCACCCAATCAGATGGAAACTGAGCCAAATAAAATCAATTCTGCAACAGTTTCTCGGCTTTCGAATAACCAATAACGACAAAATCACTGGAAGAGTGGAAGCCTACCGTTCCTTTGACTCACTATCCTAGTCCTTGAAGTCGGCCGCCCGACATTCTACTGCGCCACGGTCGGCAGCCGCTGCCTGAACCCTCGGCTGCCGTCGGGCCCTTTCGGCAGTCTCAGCACGTTTTCGGCGTTTTGAAATGCGGAGCTGTTGCTCCTCGATCTGGGGTTGCTGTACTCGGAGCACTGGCTGGCCGTGGATGTCCTGCGGCTGTAGGAGTCGCTGCTGGAGACGCTGCAGGCGCTCATCCTTCGCGACAGGAAGAGGCTGGAGTCGCTCGAGTCTCGGCTGCCGTAGGAGAGGCGGCGCGGCATGTAGATGAAGTTGGCTTCCGTGCTGGAGGCTGACAGGCGACGTTGCAGCCAGGCGGCTGGTTCCATGAAGCGGGAGGGGAAGTGGGCGGATGATCCCCGCCTCATTTTGCCTGGAAATAATATGAAAAATAAATGAAAATAATCTGTATAATATTGGTATATTCTTCCTATCGATAATAATAATAATATTAATTCTCATTAAAAAAAACTCGACAGGCTCGCACGTTGATGTGGGAAAGAGTGAACAGTACAAAAAATAATAAAAAAAAAGAAATTGCTATGAAATATGAAAATTCAACCCAGGAATCATTTGAAAAAAATTAATTGAATCAATATTCATCAATATGAATATTAATATCAATTTAAAATCTAAAGTCGATAATCAAATATCCTATATTATATAGTTGATTCCGTAAATCTTCGTTTATCAACTACTATGAGTTCGAAAAGAATGTTTGGTGAAACCGTGAAACTCACGTATTTTGAACTCCTGATCATGAATCTGCAGTCAAAACGCAGCGGTCTCATATATTTTCGGAGATATATAGTCTCATTTTGTCTCAAAAATTCACCATTTGACATCTCAAATTTCTGCTATTGAAAACAAACAAAATTCCCCCTCCTTTGAACCAAAACATCACACACGCTTATATATACTTGTTTCCAACACTTTTTCGCAGAAAAAACTGTTATTTTTACAAAAAATCACCCTTCTTTAAAACGTAAGCAAAACATATTTTTTCACTGATTTTTCTGGTAATTTTTATTTAAGAAGTTGGTAACGTCTCACCACCTGCCAAACAATCACGTTGCTAACGTCATAAATACAAACTACCAGAAAATCAGTGAAAAAAGTTGATTGTTTACGTTTTGAAGAAAGGTGAATTTTTAGAAAAATAACGTTTTTTTCTACTGAAAAGTGTTGGAAACAAGTAAATATACGAATGTGTGATGTTTTGGTTCAAAGAAGGGTGAATTTCGTTTGTTTTTAAAAGTAGTCGATAAACGAAGATTAAACGTTTATTCATTTCAATCCTATCTAGTGACTTATTTTTTTTATTTCTTTCACTTTCTTTTCATTCATAAGTGAACGCGATCACGCAAAATGAAAAGCACAAAAAAATAAAATGAATTAAAAAAATAAATTGCTATGAATATAAATATTGCTATGAATAATTTTGCTATGAATAATTTGTGAAAGATGTGAATTCAACCCAGGAATAATTTTAAAAAAATTGAAATGAATCAAGATTCATCAATATGAATATTAATATCAATTTAAACTGGATAATCAAATATTAATTAATTCATATATATCTATCTACTGACTATTTTTTTTAACCGTGGTCGACAGCTAGTCGTTTAGGTATTTTTTATATTATCAAATTGGTGGACGAGCAAATATTGACAAAAAGTCTGGTGTCGAGAACATTAGCTAGTTGAAATAGCAGGTCACTTTTGAATGAATGCGGTATTTCTCAAACCATAGCATAGATGCAGAACAAAATACAGTTGGTTGGGTTTTTCAGTTGATTTGTTCACCAAGGTTGGGTTAAACGTAAAAAAAAAGATGTTTAAATTACCTAGACCTCTAGACCTTGGATTTCAGTCAGGTGAAATGGTAACTGATTTATTGAATTTTATAATCTTTATGATCTTCAAATATAGATCTAATCCCTCTGATAGTAAACAATCACTTGATTTTATGAACGTGAATTTGAGTGGATATTGTTCATATTTCATGCATAGAACTAAATTAGAGGTTCCATAGGTGCTTGTGATATAAATAGTAGAAGGTCAATTGTACTATTTTCAACATCGGTAATACATTTACTACCTATCTTATCAACACATTTACTTGAAATTACGAAATTGCATTTTTTTCTCTAGGAATAATTGAATGCTGTCAACATAATAATATGTGATATCACTTGAAAATGAGTATTTATTGCGTACCTATACTTAGTAAAGCTTTTAGGATCAAATTCCTGCGATTCATAAATAATATTTTTACATAGTGTTTTAAGATTCAGACTGATGAAATAAAGGAGTTTTTGTAATTTTGCAGAAGGAAGCAATATTTTGACTATATCCATTTGAAAATTTTGTCAAAACCTTAGGTAAACTAACAAATTGATTGTTCACTCTGTATTTATGAGTGAAATCTACAGACGTATCAACGGAGAGTATTTGTTTTTGAGGTAGATAAAAAAAGGTGTTGAATTTGAATATCTGAAGATATTTGTTGTGAATATCCATAATCAACTCTTTATATGCTCCAAATCAAATGATCATTATAGGTATATACAGGCTGTTCATTTATCGAGTTTTTCAATAGATACAAAGTTGATTAAATTGAGGCAAAGTTTCGCATTCTCGTGCTGAATCATAATCTGAAAAGAAATTGGGAATATTTTCAACAGTTTTGAAAATATCGCACAAAAAACGAAATTTTCAGATTTTTTTAAGATAAAATAATCATACTAGATGTTTTTCGGTACATGACATTATTCAAATACTATTTATTTCATGGAGAATTCGAATACCTAGTGCAAAGAGAAAAAAAATTAATAATGTTAAAATTCAAAATGACGCCCATAAAAGAAACAGGTGTCATGATTAAATTTTGAAAAAAAAGTTTTACTTTTTCGAAACTTCCATATAAAAGTATTCAAATGATGTATTGGTTAGTTAGTTTGACCAGTTTATCGTAAAAACAAAAAATTTTCATTTTTTTTTGCGCTATTTTAAAAATTGTTGAATATATTTCAGATTTCTTTTAAACACGAAAATGCCAAACTTTGAGCCAATTAATCAAATTCGTACCATAGTGGCACTCGAAAAATAAAGAGCCTGTATAATATACATTTCTGACGTAAAAATCCCCCTAAACGGATCAATATTTTTCAACCAAATTTGCCACACTTGTACAGGGTGGCCAGATAAGAATGCAAAGTGCAGTATCTCGGAAACTATTCGTCTAAGAGACTTGCGGTGAAAAAAGTTACAACTAAAGTTAAAGTTTTCACTAGCCTATTAAGGTATCATTTCACTACATTTTCATGGAAAAAAAGTCATATAATTGCATTTGATTTTTCAGACAATTTTGCAAATTTTTGTTATTATGTCAAAAAACGCGCTCTAGTGGCATCACTTGAAATCAGACACATTACAAATAAGATGAATTTGATAGACCAATGAATGCTCTTTCCAATGATACCAAGTTTGTTGAAATCCGTTCAGTCGTTCAGGAGTTACAGCTGTTTATTTGAAAAAACATTGAACCACCCCTCACCACTTCATTTTAATAGATACGTCAAAAAGTGTTGAGCAAAAATTACTCGAAAGAAGCTCAACTTTGAAAGGTATATATTTTATTGGTACGTTTACTAGGCGTATTTCGTCAAAAATTCATTTCAAAAGTTTTAGATGGCAATTACGGCCCCTGGCGGCCATTTCGGAAACATGAAAATAATTTCCAGCATTTTCTTTTGGTAACTTTAGTTATGACATTTTTCACCGCAAGTCTCTTAGACGAATTATAGTTTCCGAGATACTGCACTTTGCATTCTTATCTGGCCACCCTGTACATAGTACCAATTATTAATTTTTGAGATAATTATTATAACGTAATTCGCATAAGCGTGACGTCATTTGGGGGTGAAAATTCTATGAGAGACATCACAATAAAGCATAATTCCTATTTGATTTTCTACCAAGAGTCAGCTTGAAGAGTTCAGTTCATTAGAAAAAAAAAAAACGATCTCAACAAGTGGTAATTTTTTTTCATTCGCGTCCAACGCTCTAAGTAACAAGAAATCGAGTGCAACTCACCTCTCGGATCAAACTTCTTCCCATCCTCGGCCTCCGAGCTGCTTTGGCAGGACGATGACACATAGTCCGACTCTGACCCACCGCCCCCTTTACCGCCCACGACGCCGCCATTACCACCAGCCTTCTTCCCGCCCGGCTTCTTCTTCCTCTCGGGATGCGGCACATTATTCAGCTCGTGCACCCGCATCCCGCCTCCCAACTCTCCCTGCATCTCCACCGCCCTCCTAGCCGCCTCCGAGTGCACAAACTCCACAATGGCGCACTCGGCGCCCGCCAGCGATGGATTCTTATTGACAAACTGTCGCACGTCAGCCGGCACGGGATTCCCCGGCCTTAGCACTCGGACCAGAGCGATCTCTCCGCACGTGCCGAAGAGTTCGGCCACGCTCTCGATGGTAGGCCGCTCGACCGGCATCTGCACCGCCACCACCGTCCGCGAGGGGGCGGTCTCGTCGTACTTGGGCAGCGGCGCCAAACGCCTCAGCTTCGTGCCCGCCTCGTTCACCTCCAGGTGGTCGGAGCGCGAGAGCGCGTGCGCCACCACGCGCCAGTCCTTGGTGAGGTGCTTGACGCGCTTGAAGCTGGCGATCAGCTTCAGCGACACGTAGCCCTCCTTGTTGCGGCGCACGTGCTTCAGCAGAAACGCATCCTTGGTGATGTTGGCGTCCGAGAAGTAGAACTCCACCTGCTGGTTGATGCGGTCGGCAAGCTCGTCGGAAGGCGGAGTGAATGGCGGCTCCGACACCTCGGGGGTGACCTCACAGCCGGAGTCTTTGCCGCCAGCGTCGGAGTCGCTCTCAGCTGTGGGCTTGTCGTCGAAGCTGAGGCTGACATCACTGTCTATAGACGAGATGCTGTCTCTGGTCTCCATCAGCTTGGCCGGGCAGATGATGTTTGTGTCTTCGACTTCGGCGTCTTGCGGCATCTCAGACAGGTGATCAGTCGCGGTCTTCGGGGCAAAGGGAAATGTGGGTCACGCGTGTTGGTTGGACGTGGTGGTGACACACTGTGCGATGGTGGGGGGCAACCTCTGGCCTCTTCGACGTCTACTGATGGAGTCGCGAGGTGCGCGGCTCGTCTTATAGACGTGTGGGCGTGGGGGGACGGTGGAGCGCGGGCTCGACGAGGGGTGGGGTAGGGGCTTTGGAGGCGGCGGTGCCGGCTTTTGGAAAATGGCCGCGGGGTCCGGTGAGACAGGTGGATTTAAAAGCTGTGTGTTGAAGCCGGTTTGGGTACAACGAAGGCATTGTGGTGTCACGCACACTTTTCTTTTCCGAAAACTCGTTTCATCGATCTTTTTCTTATTATACTGACTGTTTTTTCCCATTATATTGATTTTTTTCTTATTATAATGACTCTCCTCATTTTATTGACTTTTTTCTCATTATATATTGATTTTTTTCTCATTACAATAACTTTTTTCTCGTTATAAAGAGTCTTCCCCGTTTTATTGACGTTTTTATTGATATGACTTTTTCCTCATTATATTGACTTTTTTCTCATTATACTGACTTTTTTCCTATTTCATTGACTTTTTCCTCGCTTTTTTCTCTTTATAATAATTTTTTTCTCATTATATTACATTTTATTTCATTATAATATTGACTTTTTTCTCATTATATTAACTTTTTTCTCATTATAATGACATTTCCTCATAATATGATTTTTTTTCTATTATATTGACTTATTTCTCATCATAATGACTATTTTCTCATTATATTGACTTTTTTCTCATTATACTGACTTTTTTCTTATTATATTGACTTTTTCTCATGATATTGACTTTTTTTTCATTATATTGACTTTTTTTCAAGAGAAAAATAGTCTATCCAATTAAAAATATCAAACATAGTTTGAAATGAATGTCTGGTAGACTACGAGCAGAAAACAACTACTTTCCTGGTAAATACCACGCAGAACATTGAACTATATCTGTTCGTAGTCCATGCAACGATTCACACTGTGAATGCAGATCGCAAATGTTTCTTTCTTCCTAAGACGTGACAAATTCACATCGGGACAGGAACGCCTAACAACCTGCAGACCGGTTTCGGGCTTATTGGCCCTCATCAGTGCAGGGTAGTTATCCGAGTAGATACCGTCAAATCTCCACTCGAAGCGTCGCCTGTCCCAATGCATTTTCGTCGCGTCTATTTGACCGCACCGAGCCGCGTTCCAACAGACAATTGAAAGTGGCGACATCATGCGGCAGAAGAAAGAAACACTCCAGAAACGAATCTCCCAAGTTTTACAGAACTTGGAAGTGGCTAAGAGCTTGACTAAGCTTAATAAATGAAAAAATGGATTAGCCATAAATTGGACAAAAAAAATTTTTAAGAGAAAAATTGTCTATCCAATTAAAAATATCAAACATAGTGATTCATTCATTTCAAACTATGTTTAAATGAATTCATTCATTTCATGTTTGATATTTTTAATTGGATAGACTATTTTTCTCATAAAAAATTTTTTTGTCCAATTTATGGCTAATCCATTTTTTCATATTGACTTTTTTTCGGCTATCGTAACATACATTTGAAATGGTTATGCCCCTCTACCTCTTGTGCTCCTACAACCATAAATACCAAACCTAGAAAATCTGAAGACAGATAATATAAAACTAGAATAAGTTTTTCAAAAGGAAAGTGTCCGTGACACAGAGTGCTTTCGTAGTATCCTAGCAACTTAATTCAGCAACGAATTCTATCTAGCGATAATGAATTTGGAAGCGTGGCAACACTGTTTGGTGCTTTGCGAATCGGCATAGGCAAAGGCGACGGGGCGACGCTATCGCAAGCTGACCGGCGTCCCTTGTCCCAGCGTTATCAATCTACAGGTGGTCGAGAAATTGTCTACGCTGTTATATTTTATTTTCTGTTACAAGCGGTGTTCGCGATTGGATTGGCCCGTGATACCGAAATGGGAAGGGTGAATCCTTTTCTGTGAGACGACGTCAGTAATCAAACCTCACAACTAATTTCACAAAACACATTCTACATTCTTTGAAATCGTTTTTCTATTGATGAAAAACTAGGAAAAATTCAAGAATTGCTGCTGAAACAGCTTCACATATAATTTTAAACAATCGACGCGGCTTATTAAATGAAGCATCGATAATGTCTGCTTAGCAAATGTTTAGTAATGGTGGATTTATGAACTCAACTAAAGTAAAAATTAAATTAACAACCAAGAATTAAGAAAGATGAATACAGAAAAATCCCATAGAGGTTTTATAAACATTCATCTGTCATTTAAATTAATAATTAACAAGTAAGAAGATGGTCATCTTTCATCTTTTCATCTGAGAATTAAAAATTATGAATTCAACGCATGCGCATAAGGCATATTTGAACACAGAACCATTTTTTCGCTTTCAATTTCAGGCACGGAACAATAAAAAAACCTAATTCTTGAATGATGTTTATAAACACCTTCTCAGTTGATGTAGTTGTTAATTATCAATTGTTAATGGAATTCTTTGTTTAGTTGAGTTTATAAATTCACCATAACGGATGAAAGAAAGAAATACAACTTTTTTATTAATTAGCACGCAGATAGGTATACCAATTTTATTTTTCTCATCATACAATCATTTTATCTTTCTTAATAAGTAGGTATAGCTATATAAACGTAATTGGAAAATCTGAAGTGTTTTATTTTTTGGTAAAGTGTTGGAAACTTTCGAGAATTTTCTGATTCACTTGTTTATCAGAAATATTATGCGTATCAAGATAAGATATTTTACAATGAGCGTTATTTCTGACCGAAAATAATGGATCACTATACCTATACTGTCAGAACCATCATGAAATTCATTGTGCGATGGTGAAATCCGAGTGAAATCTGATTCATAATCATAATAAGTTGGTAGGTATCATATCATATTGTCATACTGAAATTTACGATTTTTATTCGATGATAATTGGTCATCATAAATCTTTAAATCATATTTCGACACTGAATTTTCAAAAAGTGCTTGGAAAAACTGAAAGTCACGTGCGTCCTTCAATACTATAATAGTTTGAATTTAAATTTTTTGTGTTATTTATAGCTCCCAAGTTCAAACTCAATCTCTTGGTGCAGACATATGCAGATTGTTTTTTCATTATTAAATAGGCAAACGATGGCAAACTAATGAATGCATTTCCCAAATCCTATTTTCTTTTCAATTTTGATTGGCAAAATACGGCAAGTTATACTGACAAATTGAATAAATTTTCATTTTTTTTATGGAGAAAAAAAGACTTGGTGAACACAGTAACTTTTCAGTGTATACTGATTAGATCTCGAGTTAGATGTACACTCATTTTGATTTTTTATACTACTACTATTATTTTTTTTCAGATTATGATGGAAGGTTACAATTCCGGTTGAGTTCAATAAAAAATAATCCTCTTCAAAATACGACAGCTATCCCAAAATATGTGGTATAGTTCTACAGTGATGTTATTGTAATAAAAATTATGGATAATAGGCATATTATGTTTTAAAAACAACCTGTACTTTGAACCATCATTTACGTCACCTTTCCGAAGTTTGAAGTCGACAGACTACAATAATTATCTTATTAGGCCGACTTGATGATATTCTCAATGATGAACCGTTTGTATAATTATTTCTAAAACCATGTGCAGAAAATCAGCAAAATATTGTTGACGTAACAGTTCCTATATCCACTTTCCAAAGGGGAGACGTGTTATTCACCTTACATCGCGGCGGGATTGTTAATTATTCAATCATAATTATTGAATCGAATTATTAATAATAGGTGGAGCGTAGACTTAATAAAAATGGCTATGATTAAGAATACTAGGAAACAAAATTAATATAGCATGACGACGCTTGTTAAAATAATGATTGCAGAGCGACTTCATTTCTAAGCGGTGACCATGCATTCGTTATTTTTTTTATGTTCTGGTTCTCACGAAAAGGGTCATCCTGTAATGTTTAGAGAACATCGTGAGAACCAAGGGAAAGAAGGTAGGAGTTGGTGTTCTTCTTGAATTTCTGGAGATCGTATGCCTCGGGGAACACCTCCCTAGGCAATGAGTTCCAAAGTCTCGATGTTCGTTGGATGAACGAGTCTTTGGAAAGGGACGTTCTGCAGGTCTCGAAAAGTGACCTCGAAATGGTGTGAAGACTGAACTTGACGGGTTAATCTCGAAGAGACTGCTAATGGAGGAACGATTGTTGATATTTCAAAAGAGTTAACTTTTCTACGGTGTTATGATATTGTGTTGCAGGTAAAGTTACTTTTTCTATGAGAGATATTCTGATATGATATGAAAATCCTTTTGTTATTCACTAAACTAATTGTATCCTATTCGAAATCCTATCAGGCTTCGATGTTTATAAAAGCGAAAATTAGAATTATTTCTAGCGAAGTGTACCTACCCATATGTCGAAATTGAACTTTCACATACAATCACATTTCAATCATTTAAATTGAGTCAAATCTAGAGAGTAGGCACAAAAATTGTATGTCAAACTTAAAAGAGCCAGTGAAATGTCTCGGAAATGAAGTACAATTGGAAATAATGCATCATTGGAAAGCTTTTTGGCATTGGTTTTAGTGTTAGTAAGTACCCAATTCTGGGGGTGTTATTGTCACGATGAATTATTTTTGTACGATGTTGCCATGTCTAAGACTCCCGGAATATTTCAAAAATATTACTCTTCAATTTTTTATTAGCTTCATACATGGAATACTCGAAACTCCAAAACCAATTTCGAAAGATATATTTTGGATAAATTGGATACTAAGTGATTTAGAAGTATAGCTAGATAGTTTTACTTGCAAAAATAGTTTTGTTTGCATATTTTTATAGGCTTAACATGTGTCATCAAACCTGATGATTATTCGGAGGAAATGTTTGCTGAGTCTACTCAGATCATAAATATTTAACTTTGGTGAAAATAACTGTCAGAATAAGTATAATATAATGAAAGGGCAATAATATTGCGAGATCAAGAAAAGATAAGCTTAATGAAGTTTATTTTGAATACGGAAGTCTGGTATAAAATAATTATCGAACACTTTTTTTTATCATCAACTTGTTTGTGTAAAAACTTTCACGTAATTGAACGAAAAAGTCATATCCTCATTTATTCAGCAACAAAAAAGGTAAGTAATATGCTTCCGATGGTGCCTGTTGTTAAAACAGGACCTGTCACTCTTTTACCAAATACCGACAGTAGATCGTTTACCTTAAGTTTAGTTTCTTCGACCCCTTTACATAATCTTTGTAGACGTTAATTATTGTTACCCATGCGTTGTGATGTGTTCAGGAATCTCCGGGAAAGTAATGACGAATCAAACAAAAACATTCTATAAGTCTCGATTGGAGGTGCGAAGAAGAAAGCAAAGGGACGATGACACCGGTCGCAATTTTGTTTTCATGTCTTGTGTCATTGTTCAAATGAATGGAACGATTCAGTTTCGGATTTGCTGATTCGTCGGTTATCAACTACGCGAAAATAAATCCACGGCGATAAAGAGACGGACGCACTAGTACCTATATATATCTATATAAAAATGCGTATCTCCAGAAATTTCGTGACCAGAGCATTCAAAATTTCACCAAAGTAACTACATTCATGATGAAGTGAAATTGAATAGACAGCTTCGCCCGTCAAACCAGAAATGAACGAGATAAAAATTTTAACAAAATAAATATGGACTTAGCAACAACTCTCGAGTGGGGACCTAATAACTTGGTAGAATTCAATGCAAACCAAACACAAGCATGTCTTTTATCCATAAAAGCCGATCTCACTGTGCCCAACATAATTCAGTCAGGAGTAACCATGCCATTGAAGTAATCCATTTCGATGCTCGGCGTTACTATCAGCAATAACCTTTCTTGGAAAAATCACGTGAGGTCCATTGCCAAAAGTGCATCCCAAAAACTTGGTTTTCTGTTTCGAGCCAAGAGCTATTTCACTCCCAGTCAGCTGCTTATGATCTATAAGGCACAGATCCGACCTATCGTGGAATACTGTTCCGATATATCCTGAAACTATTGGATTCTGTCTGCTTACAAACTCGTTCACTTCTCTGGAACACCGTAGAAAAGTTGTAGATTTATCTCTATTTTATAGATATTTTAATGGGCGATGCTCTTCTGAAATATCAACAATCGATCCTCCATTAGCAGTCTCTTCGAGATTAACCCGTCAAGTTCAGTCTTCACACCCCTCCGTGGTCACTTAAGAGACCTGCAGAATGTCCTTTTCCAAGACTCGTTCATCCAACGAACATCGAGACTTTGGAACTCATTGCCTAATAAGGTGTTCCCTGAGGCGCACGATCTCCAGAAATGTAAGAAGAACACCAACTCCTACCTTCTTTCCCTTGGTTCTCACGATGTTCTCTGAACATTACAGGATATCCCTAGAGAGAGAGAGAGGTGAGAACCAGAACATAAAAAAATACATTCTCACAAGTTATACCATGCGAGCACACGGTTACTCGTTTCGGGTAAAGATTTTTGTCTTGTAGAATTGTGATTGTAGTTTTCTTTGTTTTGTTAATTTGTGACAAATATGAGGTATTCTATTTGAAATAAACAAATATGTATGTCCAATAGTCTAACTGGAAGTGCTACGCTACTGACTTTATTTCAGATCGTTTGTCTTGTGCTATATTGTCAGAATTTGAATCGAATTCCGAAAATAATTTTTACTTGATTGCTTCTTTCGTTTTTTATATTTATTCCAAGTAGGCGGGAGTTAGTTATGACTGTTTGTCCGTACAAAACATGATTGGAAAAAGAAAAATTCTGTTCTAACCAAACCATAGCCAACTATGATTCCCATTTGAACTTTAGGCCATAACTCGAATTGCACATCTTTCTTCGAATTTTCTCGAAGCCACTAGACTAGATTATATGCGAATCGCTGAATTTAAAATATGACAAAATATTTTTTAACACCCCGTATATTTTCAACTATAGTGAAATACTTTTCTCTTCTGTTTCCAAATATATAATATATATCTAGTTTGCTTATGTTCCCTTGAGCAGTTTTTCACTTATTAAGATTTCGTTATTCATTCAAGATAGCAATATTCAGATTATTATAATGCACCTTCGTCGCGTCTATTTGACCGCACTGAGTCGCGTTCCAAGAGACAATTGGAAGTGGTGACACCATGCCACTTCCAATTGTCTCTTGGAACGCTTCGAGTGGAGATCTTACAGTCTCTATTCGGATAACTACCCTGCACTGATAAGGGCCAATAAGCCCGAAACCGGTCTGTAGGTTGTTATCACGTCTTAGAAAGAAATAAACATTTGCGATCTTCATTCACAGTGTGAATCGTTGCATGGACTACGAGCAAATATAATTCAATGTTCTGCGTGGTATTTACCAGGAAAGTAGTTGTTTTCTGCTCGTAGTCTACCAGACATTCATTTCAAACTATGCTTGATATTCTAATTGGATGGACTATTTTCTCTTTCTAAAAACTTTGTCATATTATTTCAAATCGGATAATTTCGAGATAATGGATTAGCGGATGAGCGGAACAGAGGTAAAATTCTTGGAGTGCGACACCAAATGGTCCACTTTTTCTCAGTGCATTTGGAACGGTTTGCGTACAAACGCCGCGCTAATAGTGTGACGGCGAGAGAATGGATTTGAAAGTACCAATAATTTTACGTTGCCCATGCTCTACTATGCGAACTAGAGGATAGGATTTCACGAGTAGAGGCGAAAGTCAAGTCCAATGGCCGGCGGTAGGTCAACTGCCCAACCAACGTACAAGGCGTACTCGTACAATGCACACAAATATCGGAATTTCGAAAAATAACGCCTGCATTTTTCGCAAAATTTCTCTCTGCTCTTTGCCTTATCATTTGGATGTTACGAAAGCGTATAAGGGCCACCAAGATTTTTTTGGTATTTTTTCCGACTTTAAACTTGAAATTTTCGACTTTGAACACGGAATTTCCGACTTTCAACTCGGAATTATTTTTTTATTCCGAGTTTAAAGTCGGAAATTACGAGTTTGAAGTCGGAAAAAATATAAAAAAAAATCACGGTGGCCCTTATACGCTTTCGTAAGATTCCGACTTTTATCTCGGAGTTCATTGACTTACATATAAATTGACATGATCAATCTTTCTGAAATATTTGCAATAACGATACAACGTTGCAGCTACCAGAGACCGTTTACGGAAAATAAATAATTCTCTTTTTTCATGTCAAATATATGAATTACAGGGTGGTTCAAAATTACAGATGATATATTCACAAAAAAAAACAAAAAGAGCATTTTCAGTTTTTTCTGTATAAATCTGGAAGGGCGAGAGTCCCTGTAGATTTTTTCTGACCAACCCACCTGGAATTCCGAGATAAAAGTCGGAATTTTGACCTAAAAGTCGGAATTCCGAGATAAAAGTCGGAATTTCGATATAAAAGTCCATTAAAGTCGGAATTCCGAGATAAAAGTTGGAATTTCTACATAATAGTCGGAATTCCGAGATGAAAGTGGCAATTTCGACTTGACAGTCGGTTTTCTGGTATAAAAGTCGGAATTCTGGGTTCTGATATTTGATATCCTGTGTAACTGGGATGCACATAATTTTATCACATTGAGATATTGAGCAATGTTTCAATCTCAATAAATCGTTTTATGTGTGTTCGTACGTGTGATTTTTCGGTCTAGTTTTGCCTTACCTTTCTGCGAAATACAATCTAGCGTGCTGTGCGAATGAACACACCTATAACGAATTATTTCAGATATATGTTCCAGAAACTATGTCACACAAAAATATGACAGTTTGCTGGAATTTGGAAACATCGAGGTGCAACTTTCATGAATAACAACATCGTAAATTCGTTTTGAAGGTTTATTTCCCAAAAATAATTGAACACTAAGCAGTATATTTGCTTATATTGACTTTCAACTCAGAATTAATGTTCTCAATTTGAGGTATCGCTTCTAACTTCAGTTTGTTTCGTCTGATGTATGAATTTTTTCATCGTTTACTGATGGATATCAATGATTTCAAATTTTATAATACGTCATATAACGAAATTTGAAGAGATCTGATGTATATATAGTTCCCAATAAAGTTTTTTTTAATTCGACCTCTCAACGCAACTCCTGAAATGTTCTAATTTCCCGCTTCATATTGAGTATAGTTGGTACTATAATAAGTAGGTACACGGTTTCTTCTTGAATGTCAAATTCTTGTTACTGATATTGCAATTTTGTTTTAATTACTTCTTGAAAAAATCTTACAAGAAAATACATGAATATGAACATTTACACTATCGTAGATAACTTGAATGTTCGGAGTAATTTGTTTTTCAAAATTTTACCACTTGATACTAAGATCTGATACCTATGCCCTCTGATTGTCATCTTAGAGATATTATATATGAGAGAGAGTGTTTCGATTTCGTTAACTGATAAATTGAATAAGAAGCTTCATCATCCAATCACAGATAATGAGAGATTTCATCTGGAAAAACAATCTCAACAATCATGTTGGTTGCTAAGGACTGGATATGTCCCACTCACACTTTGACCCTATCACGATTTTTTTAATCAAGATAATTATGTTGAGTACCAATGTGTCAATAACCCCCTATATACAAGATCGAATTTCATGTGTGGGTTCATGAAAATCGAATGCTCTTACGTATAAAAACTATAGCAACTTTCAAAATAATGTTCTATGGATGAATTTAAATTGTCCACAATAATTGAATGTTTAGTTTTTGAATATTACTGCAAAAAAACGCATGGATGAAAAAATTGAATATTTACGTTCATCAAACCTAAATTAGGATCACAATCGAACTCATTGGTTATGATTTATTCAGACCTATTGAAGTTGTGAGTAGGTACCTATTTATGTAAATTTGGCAGGTTACAGCTAATTTCACCACAGCCACTTACAAACAATACTCGAGGACTTTGGCGACAAACGTTATATAGATTAGATGGAGAACGATTTTCAACTAAATGGAACAATTAAAATTTATCTACAATTTCCCAAGTGTTACGATTCGAAAGCGACCAAGTTGAGTGTTTTGAGAATTGACGAGCTAATAATTATCTGATACTAGGGAAAGTAAAGCACAAATTGTTTCATGACATCATATGAAAAACCAGATTTACATATACAGGCTGACTGAAAAAAACTTACCAAGGCATAACCTTTACTCCTTATTATCCGATTTTGGAAAACAAAAACGATAATGAAATTACTCTTCAAATACTACATGGTGGCAATAACAATGTTTTCCACAGCTCTTACGACAGTGTGACTATCTTTTCATTCAAATGGTAACATATTTTTTTCAATAGTCTGTAATAGCGATTTACTTTCTGGATTTATAGCAAGTTAACTTTCGCTCGAGATTAATTGAGAAAATCAATGTTCCGCCGACCAAAAACGAATCTTCTACCTATGGCCATGAACCCGAATTTGAAAATTGGTCCATCTGTTTGGAAGTTTTGATTTTAAAAATTCGAAAAAGTTTCAATGGTACCCCCTTTGATTATTTTTTTTTATGAAGGCATATATTTTTGCATATCGAAATAGCCTCTATTTCGATACGCATTTTTTATTATTCGGAGATTGGTACAATCGAACTGTCAAATGAAAGTCAGAAGAGTTAGGTCCAGCTTACTTCTGAGCGATTTTGAATTTGGTAATACTAGCAGTGAAAAACTCAATGTTTTCAGTTGTAAATTTCAATTCAGAGTGTAATTTGATTTAAATTGACCAATAAAAACAAAAACAACATTGAATTTTTCACCGCTGGTATTGCAATAATCAAAATCGCTCAACAGTAAACTATATGCTTTAAGCTGGTGATGCGTTAGATTTCAAATATTTCAATGCGTCATCATTGTTATCAATCAAAGATATTTCTGTAATTCATCGATATTAAATTAATTTATTTCAATAAGACTTCAAATCGATTCAGAATAGAAAAAAAATTATATGAGACACGTTTTATAAGTAGAGGATATAGGGGATGGGAGACAATCCTCCTCTGAGGAGGAGAAGTGAGGAGGAAGAGTGGGGAGGATGAGGAGGACTAGTGAGGGGGATGAGGAGTGAAATGTAGGAGGAGGAGCATGGGGGTGAACGACCGGAGGTATAGCCTTCGAGCCAAAGACTGCATAGGCCTGAAATTACCAAGCCCACATTTTCGCGTAGGTAGAATATAATTTATTACATCCATAAAGTTATGGACGCGGCTTGTAATATAGTGCCTTTTTTTATATATAAGTGGTTTATAGATAGCACGTCTTTCTGAAGATTTCGGTATTTTTGGTGAATGCGCCAACGCAGCTAATTTCGTTCAACCGAAAATCGACAGAACGCTGACAGTGATAAAGCGAAAAGTCTCGTTTTCGAATCAAATTTTGCCAATAACAAAAAAAACATCAAATTTTGTTTGGCATACCTATTTCCAGTTTCGTGTGGAAATTTGAATAGGATTTTACTTGAAAACCTTGTTTATTCTGTTCAAATCGAATTTAAAGGACGGTGAAACGGTGTTAAATGTGTAAGAGACGTTTAAAAGTGGTGACCAGAACATAACATTCCACTGGTGAGTTACTCAGTGTCGCATCATTCGTTGTATAAACATTATTCACCACCCTCACATGCAAAACGATTTTGGGTAATTTGAAAACATTCTCGGGATTACCCGAGATGAAAAGTTAGTGGATATATGTAAAAATATGATCGGGAAAAAGAATATTTCAAGAGACGCTAGAGTTTGCCCAGAGTTGGCCCAAGTTTCAGTGGAATTGAAAAGTAATAATAACATGTTTTATGTTATATTTCTCAAGTTCGACACTTTGAAACTTTTTATTGCCAGAAAATAAACGATATAGTTGTGACAGTGAATTAAATCTACTATCATTCGGGTAATAAATCAAAGATGTAAATTTTCAGAAACCTTCGATATTAGATCGTTTTCATTCAATCTTAGGAAGAATGGATACGATAATTTTGTTACTAGGTCAATTTATTCAAATTCAGACCTGTACTAGGGGATTCTGTTGTTGTTGTTGAGCGATATTCATCTAGTCTGTTTTATGATCGAATACCAAAATATATTCATCAAGTTGACGGAAACAACATCATTAAAGAAACATTTCAAAATATCCCGTATAAACAGTTCGGCACTATGCCATTTAAAAATCAATCAAAGTCATCTAATTATCTAAATACCATGATTCATCCAATTAACCTAGAATTCGTTAGTTTGTTCGCAAATTGTCTCATACTACTAAAGATCTTTTGTCAATTAAAAAAAGAAAATCCTAGACTTACGTGGGCTGATTTGCAACTAAGTTGGCGGTGAAAGAAACATTTCAATTAATGAGAAAAAATTCGTTATAAAAAAATGTAAAATGTCGAAAGACAAAAAACAGAAATAGCTTATGATGAACACAGTAGGTATGTATTAGGTGTTCTGTTTCTAGCACTTCCTGTATATAATGAATGATTGATACGTAAATATTTCCTGTTTATTTCAAACTTCCTTTCACTTGTTTTTGATGTGTCATACAATTCCTCAGATATATTAGGAAGTAAACAAGTCGCAATTTAGGAAGAATGAAGCTGAGTAGGTAATGAACAAAATACAGAGGTAGGTAGGTATTGATTTGTATGTTTAGTTTTTTTCCTATATCCGGATATACCAAAAAACCGAAAACCTGGACAGAACACCAAAAAGGCTTTTTGGACAAATTGTCGAAAGTGACCAAAACAACTTTTTTTCGATAAAATTTCTCCCTCAAAAATTCACCGATATTTAGGGCGTTTTAGTCATTTACCTAGATTCCTAGATAGTATTGACGATTTGTTCGTTCATGCGAGGATTTGAAGAATATTAGATCTTTCACAAGAAGTATATAACATTGGTGGGAAATGGTGGGATGAAAATTAAAGTTATATGGAGCGAATAAAAAAAGTAGGACACACTGATGTGTATCAATCTTCAAATTGGCAATGAATAATTTCAAAGCATATCAATCAAATTGGTTAATGTGGCAAAACAGTGGAAGGGCGTTCGTAATGACTTAATAATAACTACTATACTTAGGTGTTTTATTTGGAAGTATGCTAAATCTGATGGCGGCAAGGTTCGTTCGAAAATAGTTTGATGATGTACGATTTAATGATTCAATAATGAGTAGGTTGGTAGGTATAGGTAAGTAGGTAGTTTGGTGTATTGTGAAACATCAAGCGACTAAAAAGTAATTCTGCAAACAACGTATGCACAGATGTTTCTCGTATCCTGTTCCATTGACCTCTAATGTTTCGTTACCAAATAAATTACACGAATCGTTTGCAAGCATTAATTATTATTTAACGAATGCAGCTATCAATTTTTTCGGCTGATGTGTCAATGACTTTTGGGCGAGGTGTTGATATGATTTTGGAGCAAGGTGAATTGACTCAAGATAGATATATCAACCACTATTCACTATACTGATAATTTTCACAAGCCCACGGCTTGCCTATCGCTCTATATTACTTTTACTAGCAATAATTAAATAACAACTCGCAGTGAAACCATAATATACAGGGTTTCTCACAAATTATCTTCAAAAAATATATAACTACAGACAAATTTGAGTAAAACCCTACAAGAAAGCTTATCTTGACTAATTACTCGATTTTTCTCATGGTTTTGGCAGAATTTGTATTTTGATGATTTAGTGTGTAGGTTTCACAAAAAAAAACTGAAACACGAGCTGAAACATATACAGTGTCACACATAAAGTTCGCGACATATGGAAGTTTTTTTTATTCATGAAAATTTGACTTCGCAGTTAGTTTGTGCTTGAAAAATGAGTAAAATACAGCATCTTTCCTTTTTTCATGTGCTACTCTAAATCTGTCCGAAAATTCTCAAAAAATCGAAACATGCCAGAGAAAAGTTGCTCAGTTTCCAATTTTATATGTTTGATCCAGATTTGGACTCTCTACTGTCACTTCGACTTTTTTTCCATTTTTTTCAATTTTTCGAATCTTTCGCTCTATCGATTCGAATGAAACATGATTCAAATTTCATAATTTTGATGAATATGAGACTTCAATATCATATCTTGTCCAAAAAATACCCACATTGGCCTGTTACCGGAGAATAAAAAAAATGCATCTCCAGAAATTCGTCTTTGTTGTTGCAAAGTTCATCTAGTTTTTTTCATTTCATTGTTAAACTGATGTGGATTTTCAATGCATGGACGTTAATATGTCAGTAATCGAATAAACGAATTTATCTTCATTCTTATTACATTCGTATTTCTTTTTTTAATAGATTTTTATCCACTTTGATTATTCTTCTGACCAATAATTCAGTTACAAACAAACCCGAAATATCATACTTTTCTGTAAACTAAACAATGACCTACAGTTTGATAACTATTCAAAAGACTTTCGTTCTAGTGATTTGTACTAGACATGATATAAAATTTCGTGGTTTTAAACAATACAAAACTAATGCAACATCTTGGGATGAAAATAGTAGGTATACTGATCAAATCGAAATAAAATTTTCACTTAGTAGTAGTCGAAGTGACAGTATCCAAATTTGGAACAAATGCATAAAATTGGAAACTGGCTAACTTGTTTCTCTGGCATTTTCCGAAATTTCCAAAAGAAACTGATTTTTTGAGGATGTTCGAAAAAAATTTCAAATTTGACAGGATTAGAGTAGCACATGAAAAAAGTAAAGATGCTGTATATTACCCATTTTTCAAGCAAAAACTAACTGCGAAGTAAAATTTTCTTTATATCTACGAACTTTATGTGTGACACTGCTGTATATATGTTTCATAACAACTGTTCAAATATCATCACAATATACGTTAATATCAGATCTGTTAGATGATTCACCTCATCTTCAATAACCTCCATCTCATTTTTCAGTTTTAGAAATTTGTTGAACCACAGTACCCACACAAATAAATAAATAGAGGTAACGAGGTATCTGTAAATTGACCACCACGTTCTCCAGACTTAACACCGATAGATTATTTTTTATTGGGACGACATTCCAAGGAAAATAATAGACATATATGACAGTTGAGAATATTATATAGGAACGTGTCTCTCTTGAAACAAAAATCAACCTGTTTTTGCATATTTTCGAATAAAATTCTTTTCTCGAAATATTCAATGTTTTATTTTCGGTATCCCACCAGAACTATAATAAGTCTCTGCTTATATTGCTTGTCATATTAATTTTTTTTGGCTCTGGAATGTCAGGTAGGAATGCGTAAATAAGTATAAAGTATATTGATAGTTTTCGTGGGGTATAACATATGATAACACATCGTTGCACAACTTATCAATTCCTAATTAACATATTTTTCATTTGAGTCACCGTTGTTATTCGTACATGGCACATTTTTGAATTAAAAACCATATATTATTTGTACTACTCAATTGACAAGTTCAGCCAGCGTTGAGAGAGAAAAAATATGTCTGCCCTAGTGTTGTATTTGATGTCATCAAGATTGCAACTTAAAATGATGAAAATGTTATGATTGGGATGTAAAAAAAGAGATACCTACTTATATTATTCAACAATTATTGTGAGCTTAAAGTGCTCACAAAAATATTCGAAATAATCGGAATAACAAAAATACTACATAAAAAAGAAACCAATTATGTACAGGTTAGATAAGTCTTCTTCTTTTTTAGCCCCAATCATAGCATTTTCATTATTTTAAGTTGTAATCTTGCAAAGACAACACTAGGGTAGACATATTTTCTCTTTCAATGCTGGCTGAACTTGTAAATTGCTCCTTATACCGGCAACAAGAATTTTCACTACAGGAATCGAACGATAATAAACTTCATTTTCCTCCAGTTGAGACATAGAAGTGTTAATCGATCCTTGATGGGGAATGCCCCTAAAATGATGATTGATTTGTATATCCTCTATTATAGTTTATCCAGTAATATTTCATGGTTTACACAACCAAATGCTCTGCTGAGATCACAAAAGAGATCTCACAACAGGACAACTGGTATTTGCCAGGAAAGTGGTTTTTTTCGGCTCCTGGTCTACCAGGCATTCGAATCCAAACTGTATTTAATATTTTTAATTGAATTAAACTCTTTTTTTTTCAAAATGCCAATAATTAATCCTTTATGGAAGGTTTCGGTCCATCAAGATCTTCAGAGGCTAGACTGCCGCTGCAATGGTTACTTATGAGCGAGTTCGTGGTCAGCTTATCCGATATGCAGACGGTTATTAAAGCTCGAAGTGCATCCAAGCAAAGAATCAAGTTCGAGGAGACATTCCACGGTGCTAAACGCCAGAGCATAAATAGTGGTCATTTCCGTCAATATTGCGACATTTCGTTTCATTCATAGAATCGTATATTTTATGTATATTACACAAAACAAACGGTTTACGGTACATTACTACAATCGTGGGAACCTTCGAAAGGGTTACGTTGAAGGAAAATTGGAGTTTTGGTCGTTTTCCAGTAAGTATTAAGGACGATGGAATGATGATGCAAATATCCTATGATATAACATTATAGGGTAGGATTATGAAACCCCACAAACATTGAGTAACTTTCAGCCAGTTGATGTAGGTTTGCCAGGTTTCTCACAATACCATATAATATAAGTTCAAATTGGGACGAAGTTTTAGAATATGGTGATCATCATCATGCTGGAGAAAGTCCACTTTTTTCGTTCACAAAATATTAGGAAAAAACTGAATTTTCATTGTTTTATGAAAGCCCTACTTCTTGCTACTTTTGGCGATCTACTAAATGACATATTCTTAGTTTTTGAATTCGACATTCCGACATTTTATTGCCATCCTAATTTTAAACCATCAGTAGTGCCCTAAAATCGAGCCTAAAATACATTGACATTTGAAGAATGTTTCTACTTTTGGGTTCAGTCTGCCAATTACTTTATCGACTTCGATATCAACTAGCTGTAATAATAATTAATTCCAATTAGGTACTACAAAAACCTACAATAACAGATGAAGATTATGTTGAAACTATTGTGGATCACAATAGATACTCGAAAATATCACTTTCTTACTCAATAATAGTTATTCATGTATTAAGGGAATTATGAGGACCTTAATTACCGATGGCAAAGTTTGCGTCCCGAGGGCCTCTCGTAAAGGAAAGTAAAACTGGTGTATCGAAGAAATTTACAGTTGTGGATGAAAAAGAGTTCTCTGCTTTGCCTTTATTGAGACTTTATATGTCCTTGCGTCCTGAAGGTACAAAACGATTTTTTTTGAGCTTCCGACAAAATAAATGTACAACTCAGCCAATTGGAAAGAATATGTTTGGCAAAATTCCCAGCAAAATCGCAATGTATTTAGGATTGCCAAACCCACTAACCTATACGGGACATTGCCTTCGTCGCACTTCTGCTACTGCCCTAGCCAATGCAGGAGCAACTATGACAAACTTAAAAAGACACGGAGGTTGGAGAAGTTCCACGGTGGCAGAGGGGTATCTGGAGGACAGTATTGAATTGAGAAATAAAACGGCGCGTATGCTGTCTACTTTGCCGTCAGAAGAGGCAGGCACCTCGACTGTAGTGAACAGCAACAGCACCACCCATAAAAAAGAAGAAATTGTTTCCAGCGGCGGAAGTAATTTTCAGGGAACATTTGAAAATTGTACATTTATTATTTGTAATGACGTGAATAAGGAAAATATGTCTTAGTTTTCATTACATATAAACGTTTATAAGCATTTCTTGTATCATTTTCACCTGTAAAAGGTAAGAGGGAGTTTTTGAACCTTAATATCCCAAGGGAGTTATGACCCTCATTATAGATATCGTAACTATGACGATATAAGCTTATAATGTCACTGTCAGAAATAAATAATGCGCTTCTCAATATTATGCACCGATTCAAATGAATTAACAATGCGCTCTGAGCGATCTTTTGATGCGTTCACAATGTTCTGGCGATTAAAAAATGAAATTGAAAATATTCAATTTTTTCCAAATATTTTGAAAACGAAAAGGGTTATCGTGGATTTTCTTTCACCATAATAATGACCATGACATTCTGCAACTTTTTCACCATTTTTACTTCTTCGTATCTAATACGGTATTCGATATTCGAATGACGAGCGTCGAATTTGATTAACCCTGTATATATAGCACGATCCAAAACGAATCGAACTCTCGCGAAATCAACAAGAAATAAATTGTTTGGGGAATTGAATGAAACCGCAAACTGACATTTCTGAAATATTCTCGCTCCAGAGCTTCATTCTGTACGATCCCTCTTAATTCTATTCACTTCTTGATGTGTTTGTAGACTGCATCATTGTTTTTCTATTTCGGTTCTATAATGAAGTCATTATGAAACGCAAATGCGTATCGAAATAGCATCTAGCAAGACTTAGGCCCAGCTTACTTCTGAGCGATTTCGATTTGGTGATATTAGCAGTGAAAAACTCAATGTTTTAATTGGTAAATTTCAATTCAGAGTGTAATTTGATTTGAATTAACCAATAAGAACAATAACAACATTGAATTTTTCACCACTGGTATTGCAATAATCAAAATCGCTCAACTGTAAACTGGGCTTTACGCTTGCGCGTCAGATTTTAATTATTTCAACGTCATCATTGTCACCAATCGAAGATGTTTCTGTTATTTATCGATATTAAATCCATTTTTTTCTTCAAATCAATTCAAAATAGAAAAAATTGCATATGACACACGTTTTATAAGACACGTTGTCGCACTTGTTCACTTGAAGCACTCATCGCTTCGCTCGTCGTACTCCAAACAACGCGTGCGACAAAATATCGTCTTATAATTATTGTAGAAAGTTTGACGAGTAAAAACAGTAGACTCTTGTGACATATGACAGGTTTTGAAGGAACCAAGCGAAATGTCATCAGTAAATTCTTTGTAAATCTTTCATAAAAAAGAACGATCATGTTTGCGAGCGGTCCTTTTTTCGAAACCTTGAAGTGTACCCTACCTACTTGATCTCGGCCGTCAAAATATAATCCACAAAGGACGACCGCGAATCGCACACGCCCTCAGACACGAACCTTGGGCCATACCATGTTCGTTTATACGTACTGACGGTTTTTTCTCTCGTTTTAATTAAATCGGAAACGAAGTAGCTGGCCTCCGGAAGTCGAACAAGGTTAAGACTTACTAGAATCGCAAGACACGTCGCTTTCTGTACACGAAAACCTTCGAATCGCTCTTGTTTTTTCCATCGTATATCGCATGATCCCAAAAACTTATATTATTGTACCTTCAATTCAATATATACAGGATGCACCATGCAAAACGTGTTTGTTTATATTGGATGCGTACTCTTTTTCTGGTCATACTTGAGTCATACTTTTTGAAAAAATTTCCCGCAGAAATGAGAGTAAGGTCATTAGATAAAAAATAATAGCTATTTGTGTGAGAAGCCATAAATTGGACAAAAATGTTTAGAAATAGAAAAATAGTCTATCCAATTTGAATATCAAACATAGAGTGGAGATCTTACGATCTCTACTCGGATAACTACCCTGCACTGATGAGGGCAAATAAGCCCGAAACCGGTTTGTAGGTTGTTAAGCGTGCCTGTCTCGATGTGAATTTGTCACGTCTTAGGAAGAAAGAAACATTTAAGATCTGCATGGACTACGAGCAGATATAATTCAATGTTCTGCGTGGTATTTACCAGGAAAGTAGTTTAGTTGTTTTCTGCTCGTAGTCTACCAGACATTAATTTCAAACTATGTTTGATATTCTAATTGGATAGACTATTTTTCTCTTTCTAAAAATTTCGATGCTTGGCGTTACTATCAGCAATAACCTTTCTTGGGAAAATCACGTGAGGTCCATTGCCAAAAGTGCATCCCAAAAACTTGGTTTTTTGTTTCGAGCCAAGAGCTATTTCACTCCCAGTCAGCTGCTTATGATCTATAAGGCACAGATCAGACCTGTCCTGAAATACTATTTCCATATTTGGAGTGCGGCACCTAAACATATCCTGAAACTATTGTATTCTGTCCAAAAAAGGGGAATTCGTCTCGTCGGTGATGCCTTGCTTACAAACTCTCTCACTTCTCTGGAACACCGTAGAAAAGTTGGCGATTTATCTCTATTTTATAGATATTTTCGTGGGCGATGCTCTTCTGAAATATCAACAATGGTTCCTACATTAGCAGTCTCTTCGAGATTGAGCCGTCAAGTTCAGTCTTCACACCCCTTCGTGGTCACTTTAGAGATCTGCAGAACGTCCCTTTCCAAAGACTCGTTCGTCCAACGAACATCGAGACTTTGGAACTCATTGCCAAGGGAGGTGTTCCCCGAGGCATACGATCTCCAGAAATTTAAGAAGAAAACCAACTCATACCTTCTTTTCCTTGGTTCTCACGATGAACATTACAGGATATCCCTTTTCGTGGGAACCAGAACATAAAAACAAATTCAAGCATTTCATATCACCATGTCATGAATCCATAATTTCATAATTCATACTTTTCCTTGATTCCTCTGGTAGGAGGTTCAAATTTACCATTTTTTTTGCCCTTTCTATGTGAGGAGGTGTCTTGGATAATTCACAGTCACTATTTTCAATCATGCAAGGGAATGTGAGCTCGATCTCAATCAAACTCATCTTCACGATATTGTGGCCTATTCTAGGATAATACCAATACCCACCTAGTTATACTCTATCAGTTTCGAACTATTTGTTAATTAATTGATTGATGGAAGGAAATTCCAAAGATAGTTTCAAATAACCCGCTGATCGAATGTTGCATGAAATTAATCTTGCCATTTTTGCGGCTTATCTTTCCATCAGCTCAGGTGCAAGTATGACAAATTCAGGTCATTTTGTCAATGATATTTCAGCGGATCTAATAAATATATCGCAATCGAATGAAAACAAAAATGCCAGAATGGATATATGGTTACGATGTTGCCATAAAATTCCAAGGGTACCGGATGTCAGATCAAGGGCGAACGTTTTATAGTTCGAGATGAAAAATCAAGTAGAGGTATATATCAGTAAATCAATCAATCTCGATGTTTTCGTACCCTTCAGTTTTATAGGATGGATACATGTCGACAAATCACCTTTGATCTCTCAGAAAATTTAAAATTCAAATACAGAAATCACGTCCACCTGATGCCGAACTACACTGTACCAAAATTATGTTTTTCATCGAACGGTGGAATTGTGGAATTCATTTCCCAGAGGGATTTTTCCTACTACCTATAACCTCTAAACTTACAAGAAAAATTACAATACCTACTCCCCCTCCTAACCCAATATATCTTTCTATACATTATAGGTTTTCCTCTGGTGCAATAAAAAAAACACAGGGCAGACAAAAATGTTTTATACTAATTTACAGCCTTCAGTGTCGTTCCGAAAATGAACAATACCAGCTAGGTTTCTGAAATTATTATAAGTAATTGTAATTGTGAATTTGTTCGTAAATCATCTTACAAAGGGTGTTATTATTGAAGAAGGTTATGTTTGGGTCCATTTAAAGTTAAATTTGATACGTTACTGATTTTTCTTTAAATAAAAATCATTTTTGGAATCCTCATTCCTTTTTGAGAAAATCCGGTCTCGATATATTTTTTATTAATGTACTTACTGAGTGTTTACAGGAGGGAATAGTGAGTGATAACAGTGATTGATCAAAAATTAGCCCACGAATCTTATTCCGATGACTTTATCGTCACAGGTCTCTATGCAAATCGCAAGTATCGCTTTGTAGAACACATCCATTTCTGCATTTATCATCAACTATTATCCAAAATCGTCCAACAATCCATCAATGAATGAATATTTGAAAATATATGTCATGATGAAATAAAAACATCGAATTGAAGGTTACGTGACACATTTGATTGATTTTTAATAATTATCATACGTTTGTCGCTCACTAGAAAGCTACTCTCCTCCATGATGAAACCGAATGTCGATTCTTAATTCAAACTTGCGCATGCGCATATTCGCGATTTGTCCCGCAGACTGTCATTTGTTTTATTTCTCGGATTCAGCTCTGGTATCCATGTTACCTCTATATAGTTATTATTAGATATATGCATAAAACAATGAAATAATTCATTTGCATCTCACTGTCAGTAATGTCACAGACCACTACTTAAGAGAAAAAACTAAAAATTCAGCACCGTGAATGCGTTGTACTTATTTCTATGGCTATGACTGATATAGTGCAAAAGTTCAAAAGTTCAAACCCAAGATGCAAGAATAACCTTCTTATATATTTTAGAATGCATTTTATCAGGATACAACCCGTATATAAGTGAGGACAACCTACACTGTAGGCAAGGTGGATATAGGATGGTGAAACAGCTTCCTATTAACAAGCACTAGAATTAACTGTAGACCTCAGCCTACTTGATTTCATACCGTAGTAATATTTCCTGAAGTTATCAGAGATGGCGACATACCTTATGTCGGTAAAACAGACACTCTGCATCTGTCATCTTTTTATCAGTTTCATCTATTCTAGATGAAAAATGACTGAGAAGAGTCAAAATATCGATAATTATTCCAGATTCACTGAAATTATTGTGTTTTGATGTAATTTTAACTCATGTCTGTCAGATGCGAACCACAGAAATACATGAGCAACAGAAATCTTCTTCGATAATCGATCTCACCGCCATCTTCATTCAAAACGTGGAAATATTAGTACCTTCTCAAACGGTCTACAAGTTTTTCGCAGAAACAATTGAAGAGCTGTTTCACCATCCTATATCCACCTTGACTGTAGGTATTCTTCTCAAATCTGCTACACACCCATCTGAGATATCTTTCACATTATTTTTAATATAACGAATACTATAAGAGCGGTTTAACCTGGAACTGTCACAAATGAATCAGCGTTATTAAAATTGTGTCAATGTTCTTTCATTTCTAGGTGCACATAATAATTGCTAGTAGATCATACGCATAATAGGTTTATCTGCATCGATTTACAGCAATTTCACCTGAAAACAGATCTTATTAGTGTTAATTATGAAATTGTATCATTGGCGTTCTAAAGGTTAATGCTTGTTTTGATTCATGCCAAAGGAGAACTGATCGATGACTGGCTCGAAGAACCAAGGTCGAGATCTTGCAGCAACTCTATGCCAGAAGAGCAGTTATTATTAGTTGGAGATGATATTTGAAAAATCATTTTGACATCGTCTTGATCGGAACGATAAATTATTCAAGGTTTATTACTATCGGCTTTAGAATAGTGGAGAGCTATGAAAATCCGAGTTACAATAAATCGGAATTATGAGTTACAAGTCGGAATTATTGCGAGTTACAAGTCGGAATTATAAAATAAAAATAACATTATAACAATACAAGAACATGAAGATTCAGTTCTGAATTACTTCTTATTATCAACAACAACGGATGGTGTGATTTTTCAAATATTTTATTTCGTTGGATACAAGGTGGATATAGGATGGTGAAACAGCTTCCTATTAACAAGCACTAGAATAAACTGTAGACCTTTGCCTACTTGATTTCATACCGTAGTAATATTTCCTGAAATTAACAGAGATGGCGACATACCTTGTTTCGGTAAAACAGAAACTGTGCTTCTGTCATCTTTTTTCAGTTTCATCTGTTCTAGATGAAAAATGACTGATAAGAGTCAAAATATCAATATTCATTCCAGATTAATAGAAAATATATTGTTTAATGCCGTTTCAAGTCACGTCTGTCAGATGCGAACCACAGAAATACTTAAGCAACAGAAATCTTCTTCGATAATCGATCTTACCGCCATCTTCATTCAAGTAGCTGAAATATTACTACCTTCTCAAACGGTCTACAAGTTTTTCGCAGAAACAATTGAAGAGCTGTTTCACCATACTATATCCACCTTATTGGTTGGATATAATAACTCTACGTCTCGAACATAAATTCAATTGTTTCAGATTGAGAAGAGTGGAACCACCAGTTATTTTTTTTTTCATCATTAATGTAGGATATTGAAAGACAATTTTCTATGGATTCAAAGGCACTATCAGGGGAACTATAATGCTTTTGGTCATTTTGCACTCATCATGCGATCTATATTTTAATGGGTAACGGGACTCCTCTCTGGACACTGCCCTCTGAGGTATCACCTCAAAAAGATGGGTAAAACAGAGAGTGAAAGATAGATATCAGTAAAAAAATGTGAAATTCAGAACTTTGGCATCGATTTTATTCGAAAACTAATGTTCACGATAATATTATGAAATTCGTGTTTTTCAGGTCAAAATATGTAATAACCAGCAAAAATGATAAGTGCAAAATTACCATATTTTTTAGCGGTAGATTAATAATCTGTACCCTTCCAAGTGACTGTATATTTCCAAACCAATTAGTGTTGAAAAAATCTCATGAGTATTAATGAAGCATGGTATTCATTTCTATGTCAAGTATTCGTAATGTGATACGGTGCCAAAAAGGAGCAGCATCAATGTATCTTTGTTAGGAGATGCCTATAAGGTGTCAGTGGGTGGTTACAGTTCAAATTACCCACTTCAACTCGATTTGACGCACTCTATGAGCCATATGAAATCTCTTATCGGATATTATCAACTGTACAGGGTGATCGGTACAAAAATATTGTTGATTTTTCAATTTGTTCTACTTTTTGTGAATTGATCGCAAAGTACTATAATTAAACCATGTCGTTCATGTTGCCAGAAAAACTACAAGTCGGAGAAATATATAAATAATATTTATTGCATATACAAGCCGAGGAAATATGGACATACACTCATCAAACATATCTACCTATCTATAAATTCAAACTGAGAAAACGTAAACAGAATCGTAACGTAAATATCTATTAACTATAAACCAACTATAATTGTAATATAAAACTCTTTTAAGGTGCACTCAATGTATACACAGGGGCCATCTGGTGTTCAGAGACCAAAATAGATAGATTATTCTGTAAACTTTGATTATACTAACGCACCTACCTATATACTGTCTGTAGGGAAATTGTATAAGTGGAATCGTGAGATTCGAGTAAAAGTGGATAACTTATCCCTGACCAAAGTAGATCAGACGTTAATATCTTGAAGGCATCATGTATACAGACATGATACTTCACAAATTAATATTGAAATCTCCTTTGTCAAATTGCCATTATGACGTCGTTTATTGCGAGTATTATTATTATGCATGTATGTACACTGAATCCACATTTTCAGGTCTTGAGAATATCCCGAGTTGTGCATGAATCTCAACTATATACCTACATAAATGAGACTTCTTCTCTAAATACTGACTTTTATCGTTTTGGCACTCAAGATTTGCTCAAAAATCAAAATTCGAGTCAAAATCATACAATCAGTCCTGCACCATCTATTTCTTCTGGTTTCCTTTTTTTTAACGCCGTCACTGGTTTAGAGCGCCTGCTCCTGTTTGAGTTCTAAGGCCCACACGTGCTGTGGCCAACCTGTTCGACCTTTGGATCTCATCGTGTTGCCCATGTCATCCTGTTTACACAACACAATTATTATAAACAAACTGTAAGGTACCTATAGGGATAATCTCGAGACATTCATCGTCTAATGCTAAACCAACGGAAGTAATACGCGTTTCGAATTCAAACTTTTTGGGTTGAAAATCAAGCAGGCAAGGATCTCTAAATAGATTAGAACAGGAATAATGTGCAGTGTGTCCAATTTTTCTCAGTTGTCTTTGGAGATAGAGGGTTGCGGCTTTCGCAGAAGCGCCCCACTTTTTTGTGAACCAAAACAATAAACATTGTTGAAAACAGAACTTTCATAGCCCTTTCTGTTTTTGATATACAGGGTGAAATTGAAAAGTTTCCACTTTCCGATCACCTCCCGTATAGTTTGTTTTGAACCTATCGGCATTAATATTTTTGATGACCTTGAAAAAATCCTCATAGAACTGTAGACATTTTCTGAATTTAAACGTTAATAGAAATAATTTACGTCAAGAGTTATATGTAATCCCGTTTTAATAATGCCGATAGTTTCAAAAGTAACCATCAAGATATGGGAATTTCAGGTGTTAGAAAAGTGAAAAATTTCAATTTCGCCCTAAATAGTAGGGCAGTAATGTGATAACTGTAACTCTCTATCTCCAAAGACAACTGAGATATCAATTTTCAATGTTTCAATAGCAACCTAAATTTTTCATGTTTTTGCGATTTGTTCAACGATTTCCGACACTTGTATCATTTGGAATATTTATGGTGATCCATCAGTGAATCATTTGAGGTCACAAATCAGAAATATCATGATGCCAAACATTTGGATTGACATTTTGGAAAATTTACATTGAATTTCAAATGGAATAGCCTGTATATAATTGGTTAGTTGAAATGTCTCTGGAAAAACAAATTTCATGAAGTATACTTATGTGGCTGAGTTGAATTATTTTTTCTTAAAAACCCGTTTTCAGCCAAGTGGTGGTTTATTGTTTCATCATATCCTTGAAGATTATGACATTATTATATGAAATCTTTATATTAATAAGTCAGTTAGGAAAGCATAATACGTTAGACACCAAATCATATTTATTAATTTTTTATTTATTTTCATATCGCCGTTGTCAATGAAAAGATAAAGCTTTGAATGTGAAATGTAACTCGATTATTGGCGATTTAACACAGTCTCAGACATTGCGGTTCAATATCCTAGACTATTATAAATCGCCTAATAATCTCGTTACATTTATAGCTGATTTTTCGAAAATAACTCTATACCTTGAAAAATTAAACATGAAATAACTAACCTAATGCTAATTTTGAATAATTTACTGTGTATCACATACCAAATGAGAATTGTGAATGATAGAACGCTACTGTATTATTTTGACTTTTTTCAAGTCAAGGTTGGTTTGTTTCAGAATTTCGTGTCTTTTTCGTAACGATTCTCGGAAGTCAACGATTTTATGTGCTCAGGAAGGGAAGATCAAAAGATGTGTTTTGTTGCTGACTTACATGACAGGATCCGTCATCATTAAATATACGAGAATTATTATGTTTTCTTCAGTTCATTGAAGTTTATTACCGCTTTAACGACCTTTAAAACGGTTGACTATAAGATTAAATCAGTCAGTTGGTACATAATGATTTTCATCGTCTCAAATAAATCCATCATGAAAATATCTAACTATCGGTATAATGAGGGTACAATAGAATGAAATTATCATTTTCAATTAATCTAATTGATTCGGGAGAGTCAAAACATTTTGGTGCTAAGTAAAGGATAATCAAATTTTCCGAGGGGATAATAGAACTGGGAATCATAAACACCCCTCGAGTGCCACCCCTTCACACAAATAATAGCTCGAGTTTTCGTGGTCTGGCAAATGTTAGCACAGGACCGGACCCAATATGGTTGGACAGCAAACTCACAGAACTTACTCATCTTTCAATTTCGATAATAATAATTTGATAACAACATCGAAAATGTAGAAGATACGAATCAATGTCATTTTGGTGAAGTAGGAATCTGCTGTTGCAAAGCAATCATTGGTAATTTGGAAAATCTTTCTGATGCCTTCAGTTCGGGCCTGTCTACAACTTCTGAACCCTAATATCATTAACTCCAACCAAAATAGATGATAGAGCGATGGGAGGCGACAAAACATTATTTTCTTCCCGCTACAATTTGATCACCGCAGATAAATAGTATTAATTCATCAGGTTGACTATTTTAGTGTACGCCTGCCACTTATTTACTAATGGACGTCGAATTTTATATCCGTAATGACAATATATGAAGAAGTTTAAGTGTGCCACATATTATTTTTATTTTATAATTCCGACTTGTAATTGTGTGGATATTCTTTCGATTGAAGAAAATATCACTCTTGTAAAACTTTTATTTGGGGCTTCATTTACGAGATAACTGAATTTTTTATAGAAGAAACATGATTTTCCATGATGGCATCAGAGTTACAATTATCACCAAAACGTAATTTTTAATGAAGAATATGTAATATTGACAGCAACGATGACTGATCATATACAGGGTCGTCCAGGTTACAGTAGCCAAAATTCACCATTCAATGGTCCTAATAACGTTTCCTAGGAGAGGTACAGCCCTTCAAAGTGCGCAGATTCGGAAATCATTTTCAGATATCCAAGCATTTTTGACAAAATTCAGTACGAGTACTTATGAAATAGGTATGGCGTAGATACAGAGGGGTTGTTTCACATTTCACGACTCATTTTTGTCGAATTTCCTGTTCAATTTAGAAAAAATATACCTCCTGTAAAATTTCGATTTGAGACTGTTTACGACGTTTTGACATAATATAACATGTCCCTACATGATAATTGAAATGCCCTTTCGATTCTCGATGTAAGAATATTCTGAATAGAAATTGGAAAACTATCAATTAATCAATTGATTTTGTATTGGTATGTTTGTTGAGTTAAAATGTCGAGCTATATACAAGTCGGAATTTCAAGTTACAAGAGAAATTATAAGATAAAAAAATATGTGGCACTTCTACTCCTTTCCACAACCTATATCTTATTTGGGAAAAATAACATGCAAGAAAATATCCATGCCCATGACTTTGTTATCGAGTCTAAGCTGACTTGAGACAACTGGCAGCGAACAACCAGGTCACTTTGATGTGGGTGCCAGGTCATAAGGGAGTTGAAGGCAACGAGGAAGCAGACTGCCCTGCCAAAGAAGGGACAAATACACAATTTCTCGGCCCAGAAGCCTTCTGTGGACTTTCCAAAGCCCACTCGAGAGAAGAGTTCCGACGCTGGGAAGCAGATGAAATGAAATCTCACTGGAATAAAGTGCCAGGACAAAGACAAGCGAAAAGGCTAGTGAGCCTCTCGCCAAGGAAAGCTAAACAGCTTCTCGAGTTGGACAAAAAAGACTTGAAACTGGTAACGCGACTCCTCATTGGACACTGCCCTCTGAGGTATCACCTCAAAAAGATGGGTAAAACAGAGAGTGATAGTTGCCGCTACTGCGAGAACTTCAATGTAACTGCAAAACATTTGCTTTGCGAATGCCCAGCACTCTTCTGCAAGAGGCTCAAGTTCCTGGAAGGGGCCTTCCTAGAGCCTTCCGATGTCAGGAACCTAGGTAGCTCCAAGGAAACTAATAAACTTCGCAAGAAGCCTCGGAATCCCGGGCCTCGAATAGATTAAGGGTTATGCACAAAAGATCTAATAGGTCGAGGTGCTTGAGAGGCTGCACAGCCTACAATCTATCGAAAAACCAAGAGAAAACTCACCATTGTGATCCCCTTGGGGATAATTTGATCAACAGGAGAGTCATTGGCGTGGACTGCGTTGTTGCTGGACTTTCTGGAAATGCTTCCAAGTTCAGCTTTGAATCCCCCAACTGTGTCATCCGTTTCGAGTGCCCTGGTCAAATACGAAATGTAGGAAGTGGCCAGCCTCAGAGTTTTGATCTGAAACAACACGTTTCAACGTCAATCTGCTCGAGTCAATCTGAGAAAATAGTTATTTGTGTATTAAGAGTGCAAAGTGATAGATTGCCCCTCGAAAAAGAGGCTAGACACTTTGCGTTCTTCCCGGTTTTTCTCCACCAATTTCCGCTCAAAAGTGCTCTTTCTTTTCACCAGAACAGTAAACACACTCTAATTTGACAATTCCACAAATAATTCACTTTTAAAATTTATAATAACAAAAATCACTCTTCGTTCGTGCATGAAAAAAATTATTAATTTCGACATTCCAACGAGTTCCTTTTTGATACTAAATCAATACCAACCTTACTTATTACAATTCACCGCCTACTTCATCAATATTTGTTCAAATAATTTATCTACACTCAAACATTGAAATGAAGAAAACGAAAAGTGGGCGGTGAATTGTAATAAGTAAGGTTGGCATTGATTTAGTGAAAGAATGAAAATCGTTGGAATGTCAAAATTATAATGTATTTTTTCATGCAAGAAAGAAGGACGATTTTTGTTATTTAACAAGTGAATTGCTAGTGAAAATGTGTTGGAATTGTTCAATTAGAGTGAGTAGATTGTGCTGATAAAAAAAGGAGCAAATTTGAGCGGAAATTGGTGGAAAACGAGCGGGAAGAAATAGTCCTGAAACTCCATTTTCCTGTCTTTGGGGAAACTAGTTGAGACCGCCAAAAATGTCATTAGAATTTGATTCAGGAGGCTAAACCACGTAAGTGTATCTACAGGGGGTAGCCCGATAACTATATATTTACCGATTTTTTCTAACAACGCAGTTCCTAGACAAGAAAACTCGATGCACTTCTAAAACTACCATAGAGTAGATATCCTACCTAATTGTAACTGACCTTTTTCAGTAAATATTATTTCTACCTTATATTCAACGGAATTATGTTTTTTGAGAAATGCGACAAGGATCCTTACTTTGATATCTTTAAAATTCAAGCATTTCATGGCACCATGTCATGAATCGATTTCTCTGGGTAGGAGATTCAATTTTAGGTAAAACTTCGTTTATCGCACTCCTTTGAGTTCGGAAAAATTTTTTGGTGGAACCAAGGTGGATATAGGATGGTGAAACAGCTTCCTATTAACAAGCACTAGAATAAACTGTAGACCTTTGCCTACTTGATTTCAAACCGTAGTAATATTTCCTGAAGTTATCAGAGATGGCGACATACCTTGTGTCGGTAAAACAGAAACTGTGCATCTGTCACCTTTTTATCAGTTTCATCTATTCTAGATGAAAAATGACTGAGAAGAATCAAAATATCGATAACTATTCCAGATTCACTGAAAATATTTTGTTTTGATGTCATTTCAACTCATGTCTGACAGATGCGAACCACAGAAATACATGAGCAACAGAAATCTTCTTCGATAATCGAACTCACCGCCATCTTCATTCAAGTCGTGGAAATATTTTACTACCTTTCTCAAACGGTCTACAAGTTTTTCGCAGAAACAATTGAAGAGCTGTTTCACCATCCTATATCCACCTTGGGTGGAACTTACGTATTTTGATCTCCTGATCACGAATCTGAGGTCAAAACGCGGCGGTCTCAAGTATTTTCTTTAAAATGCACCATTTCAAATCTCCATTTTCTGCTAATAAAAACACACGAAATTAATCCTTCTTTGGGCCAAAACATCACACATGTTCACATTCACTTGTTTCCAACACTTTTTTGCATAAAAAACTGTTGTTTTCACAAAAATTCGCCCTTCTTCAAAACGTTAAAAAAAATCTTTTTTCACTAATTTTCTGGTTATTTTTATTTGAGATGTTGGCAACGTCTTACCATGAGCCAAACAATCACGTTGCCAACATCATAAATACAAATTACCAGAAAACCATTGTAAAAAGGTTGTTTTGTTTACATTTCAAAGAAGGGTGAATTTTTTGGAAAATAATCGTAGTGTTGGAAACAAGTAAATATATGCGTGTATAGTGTTTTGGTTCAAAGAAGGGTGAATAATTGTGTGTATTCCTAATAGCAGAAATTTGACATGTCAAATGGTGCATTTTCTCCGAAAATACTTGAGACCGCCGCGTTTTGACTTCAGATTCGTCATCAGGAGGTCAAAATACGTAAGTTCCACAAAAATTTTTTTTCGAACTCATCGGAGTGCGACTAACGAAGTTTTACCCAATTTTACAAAATTTCCTCTTTCTGCTACATGAGGAGGTGCCTTAAATAGTTCACATCAGTCACTATTTTCAATAATGCAAGGAAATATTACTTCATTTTCAACAATATTCCTATGATAGAGGCGAGCGCTAATATCACATAATCACATTCCTAGGAAAACAATTTTGTGTTGAAATTTGAAAGCATCAAAGCAGGCTACTTTGTGAAGCGGTTGTGTAGAAAAAATACCTTACCTTAGATAATTTGGTATCGGCAGGCACATTAGGGATGCAATCCCTCAAAGAAATGTACGCACTGTTTATGGAGTGCGTTCTTCTTCTTTCTTTTTTGTTCGCCGTCGTTCTCCTCTTAACCACTCGCACCGCCGGTCCTGATGAGAGAAGATGAGTCGAAACGTCGGATTCTGAATTGATGGTTGCGTACGCTAAAAGAAACGACTCGTTGGTTCGAGAGAAATGTTCCAAGTCGGGTGATTATATCACTCACCGGTCCTGTATGTTGTGTACAAGTTCGGTTTGGAACTGCCTAGTTGGGTGTATATTTCGTAGGTGTCTGAAATGGAGTTTTGTAGGGTGTTCGGTGAAGGGGAATCAGATCTGGATGAACTGTTGGACCAGAAGGTCGTGTCATCGCCACCAGCAGTACTGCGACCATCTATAATAACAAAAAAACACTCAAAAATTATAAAAGTTCCATGAAACTTTCGTTTTCGAGTTACAGGGTGTTGAAATTTCATAATTTCTTCAGTTTTATCCTTCAATAGGTTTTGGCATATTCAGTTCAAATTCGGATTGAAGGTTGTGCGGTATAAAGGTGAGTTCCCAATGCAGCGTGTGCTGCTTTTTGTTTGTTCTGATTGTTCCCAATGAAAGAATTAAGTGCGGTTGAAAAAATGGAATAATGGAGGCCATAATAAAACAAAAGCGAAGAAAATTATTAGTTTATTTCCTCAGAAAACGTAGAAGACATGGTGAAATACGTTCATGCTGGGTTATATGCTGCCTAATCCACAATAATACTGCAATTATTTGAAAACCTCAATAATATGATTCAGGATAACAGCAATCATTTTAGTCACACTCAAGATATCCTCATGCTCTTGTTCCTCCATTTCAGTTGAATAAATAACCTAACTAATGACAGCAGCATTCAGCGACGCAAGAAATTTGAAGATATTGAACTTTTTCGCTTCAATTTCCGCTTCACCAATCAGAGTGCATGACGCGCATTTTTCAGGGGTCACCCTGATGCCCTTTTACAATCAGAACTTGTTTGTGGTGCGCCGCTGGTGGATTCTTGGATGCAAGATGCAGTTAATGGTCTTGTAGAAATTTTATGTTGTCCTGTTGTTTTTCCGTATCTACGATCGTTATTCAGAAAAAATTAAAAATAATTTTCTGTGATTCGTGTTTTCAAAGCATGAAAAAAGTCTCCAAAAACACTTTTCACTAAAAAAAAGTGCACCATACTTGGACTAAAAACTACAGAAACTGAAGAAACAAAAAAAAAATGTCAACACTCTTTAACTCGGAAGAAGGAAAGAATTTTTGACATTATAGGTATATGTTTGTGGGAACATTTTTTTAGACGCTCGATCATCTCTAATAGAAATTTTTCTATTTTGGTTGTATAATGAAGTCATTGTGCAACGCAAATGCGTGTCGAAATAGCCTCTATTTCGATATGCATTTTATATTATTCGGAGATTGGTACAATCGAACTGCAAATGAATGTCAGAAGAGTTAGGCCCAGTTTGATTTTGAGCGATTTGGATTTGGTGATATTAGCAGTGGAAAACTCAATGTTGATGTAATTGGTAAATTTCAATTCAGAGTGTAATTTGTTTTAAATTGACCAATAAAAGCAATAACAACATTGAATTTTTCACCGCTGGTATTGCAATAATCAAAATCGCTCAACTGTAAACTGGGCTGTATATACGCTTGTGCCTCAGATTTTAATTATTTCAATGTCATCATTGTTACCAATCGAAGATGTTTCTGTTATTTATCAATATTAAATCCATTTTTTTTTCTACAAATAAATTCAAAGTAGAAAAAATTGCATGTGACACACGTTTTATAAGACACGTTGTCGCACTTGTTCACTTGGAGTACAAACAACGCGTGCGACAAAATAGCGTCTTATAAAACTTGTATCATAATATACTATTGTCTCACATATTATGAAACACTGTACTTATAGGTATACAGAATCCGAAAAAATTTAAATTGTAATTATCAGAATAATTCTTTCTAGTTCTAGCTGCTGATGCTTCAATTTGTGTGATATTTTTTCAACACAAAAATTGTCCTCGAAATAGTATTCAAACGCTATAATATCTCTAACATATGATTATGATGTTCTGGTTCATCTATAAATACCTGACTTATTCGTGAATTAATGACGTAGGTATATAGGTATTCGATAATTATTTTCGTTTGAACATATAGTTTAGAGGAATTTGTGATCGTATACTTTGGAGTTTATTTTGAAACGTCCTCAAAAATGAAATCAACTCCATTGCTTCAGGTGTGCAGTGTACACTACAGTCTCAGTCACTACATAATTATATAGTTGAAAACAGTTCAAAAGTATTCCAACTGTTCGATGTTAAAAACGAATTGTTTACGTACGTATGTTTCCAAGATAATAACTCGGTTGGAAATGTACTTATAGGTATGTTCATAATATATATAATTTGTTGGAATCGCAATCTCCACAAAAGTCAATTCCCATCATTTATTTTTGATTATTCCTTGTGTTATTTATTGTTTTTGGAAAACAAAATGAGGTAAAATATTGTGTGAGTAATATATGGGTATTCATGAAATATCAATAAATTTTTTTTACTCTGTATAGAAACATCCTGTTGTTTATTATTACTATATTCTTTGAGATTATGCTCTACCATTTGTTCCACAAATGTCCGCTTTTTTCAATGTTTATACAGATTGTCTTTGAAACGTGACGTAATATACTTGCATAAATTCACAGAAACATCGTTTTCATAATATAGGTTCTCAGTGCATTTAAAATTATATAACGAGTGTTCAAAATTGAAGATGAAAGAGCAGTCACTATAGCAGTGGACAGCTCCGTGGGAATTTCTAACAGGACAGTCATAATTTTCGTCCATAATTTTTTAAATATCAATCTTAATTCTGATTTGCTAAATGGAGAATTCCATTATATTATGTGTAGAAAAATTGTTTCAACAACAATAGTATCCATGTAGGTTCTGAAAAAACAAACACAATACCTATAATGTTCAAAATATAACGAAATATGGAAACTTTGAAATTAATAAAACTATCAAAGGAGAAAACTGCAACTTGAACATCACCGCATCATATGAATCAACTGGGATACCTACTTTGAATCGTGTAGGAGTCAAATACCTGAAAATATTGATCATACCACCCTTGTATGTTAATGAAAAGTAGAAATTATTTCGAGTTGTATCTATTTTATTTTATTCATACACCATCCAACAGCCGAAGCCAGTTACAGGATGGGAATAAACAACAGCAATTTATAAAACTGAATGATATCAACAAAAAGAAATATAGACATTTCACTCTAGGTGAGGGAAGGTAAGCGTAAGCATATATGTATACACACTAAAAACAAAAACTTTTCACGAAAAAAGAAGAAAAAAGGGTGTATACAAATATGCCAACTACCCTAATGATATACAAAAACAAATAAAACAACAATCTATAACATCAAAATGAAAAATATCGAAGAATTCTTGGAGAGACTCATAATCTGAACAAACTCTATGAATAGGTGAAAATTTTAGTAAGTTAAATTGAGGAGTACATAAATAAAACAATTTCATTATTTAGTAGCTTAAAGAAAAACAATACCACTATGGGTGCGTCAATATATCAGTTGGAAACGAAACAGATCGAATATCTTATAGACACATGTGTTGTGAAAAAAATGCAAAAACACGTCGATTTGTAAACCAAGGGGGACATCTTTCTACCATAACTTCAACTGTCATACCTCTCTCTCCTCCCCTTGGTCACTATCACCCATACAATTTAAATAGGGAAAGTACTAAGTGTGACACATCACTGAAAAGGTAATTTGAAAAGGAATTCAGCCATGTGAGTGTTCGCTTCGTAACTTTTCATTTTGGCGCCCTCTTGCGGAAAAAAAAAATTATTCAAAGGTACGAATGTCGTCAAATAACTCCAGAAATGCTCCAAAACCTCAGACGTTTCGAGACTAACTTATACTCATGTATGGCAGTTAATGGAGAACACTTTGAGCAGCTATTGTGAATTATTGTAGTTTGGAATGATTGGAGTAAAATGTATGCAAGTCTTTCCAATTTTTAAGTTCATACACTGTTCATACAGTGTCATTTGAGGTTATGGTAGAAAGATGTCCCCTTGGTTTACAAATCGACGTGTTTTTGCATTTTTTTCACAACACATGTGTCTATAAGATATTCGATCTGTTTCGTTTTCGGTGCCGCACCCTGTATATACCTCATACTTTTTCTGTTTGACAAGCTCGTAATTTGTTTATTTCATATTGTGCAAAAAATCAACTTTTTTCATTTTAGGTAGGAACTTATATAATATCTTTAAAAGAGCAGGGTGGCTGATAAAAAAATCACTTACCTGATACACAATGATAATTATTGTGATGTGCAGGATACCCATAGTGGAACACTTCCTGGTGATGATGGTGGGGGGACGGCGAATTATTATACATCCTGATGAAACCGCACGACTTTTCCGAAACTTTTCACCCACCGCACCAAAAATCGAAAAACCTTCGACTGTGCAGCCCCAAGCCCCAGACTCCGTCAGATCCTCTCTCTAATTTACCACGATACAATTTCGGGATAGTGGGCGTGTCCATCTATCTGGATAAACTTCATTGCTCGGTTCGACGGGAACTTGGGAGGTTCCCCAAGGAACTCCTCCCTGTCGGTTAATAGTGGAACTGCGATATTAATTTGATAATCATGCCAATTAAATTTCCAGTGCGCTCTGCTGATGTAGATATACCTACAGGGTGTTTTATTATATGTGGAACGCACTTCTAAGACATTTTTTCGCGACGAAACAGTTTTGAAGGCCGTTTTAAAACATTTTATTATATGCCTCTACGTCATCATTTTACCAACAGTAAAATCGCATGAGCTTTTTTTTGTCAAATAATAGTATTTTATGATACAAGTTTTATAAGACGCTATTTTGTCGCACGCGTTGTTTGGAGTACGACGAGCGAAGCGAGGAATGTCTTATTAAACGTGTGTCATATACATTTTTTTCTATTTTGAATTGATTTGAAGAAAAAAATAGATTTAATATCGATAAATAACAGAAACATCTTCGATTGGTAACAATGATGACATTGAAATATTTAAAATCTGACGTACAAGCGTAAAGCCCAGTTTGAGATTGAGCGATTTTGATTATTGCAATGGGTACCAGCGGTGAAAAATCCAATGTTGTTATTGTTTTTATTGGTCAATCTAAATGAAATAACACTCTGAATTGAAATTTACCAATTAAAACATTGAGTTTTTCACTGCTAATATCACAAAATCCAAATCGCTCAGAAGTAAACTGGGCCTAACTCTTCTGACTTTCATTTGACAGTTCGATTGTACCAATCTCCGAATAATAAAAAATGTGTATCGAAATAGAGGCTATTTCGACACGCATTTGCGTTGCACAATGACTTCATTATACAACCAAAATTTCTTTTCGTAACGAAATAAATTTGCCAAAGGTCGAGTGATTTCGTCAAATGTCAGTATTTTGGCGAAAGAGTCAAATTCGAGGGATGATAACTCACAAAATAAGAAAATAACAGAGTGCATTTTTTATTATAAAATATATTACGAATGAAGATATATTGTAAAAATATATACAGGGTGGCTATGATGAGTTGTTTTAGTATCGAGAAATAATGTAATATAGATTGTCCACTGTGGCACTGTATTTTTTCGATATTTACATTGAGGGAAATATTCACAGACATTGACAAATCATTTTTAGGAATATAGTTATTGAGTACTATCTTCTCAAATTCGTTACAATAGTATATTTCATTACGAGTCTGGAAATTCTCGGGAAGTCATGCAAGCATGAAAAAATCATTACTGGACGTATAATGAACGATATTTTTTATTATACTTCGTTGAAAATGAAAACATAAGACACAAAAGAAACTTGAAACATTTTTATTTTCACAGTTGTAGGAATGAAAAAACTTGGAACTACTATAGAGTAAGAATATTGAAAATCAAAACAAACACTAAAATTGCTTTTGGTAGTAGATATTGTTCATCTGGGGCTTCACATAGAAATTTTGTTACTTAATCTGCTGTCAAAACTTTGGACTTTTTTGGAATATTATCCTACAACTTGACTCTTCAGGAAAGCAACAACTCTTTGGCATTGAGAATCGACTCCATATAGCGTGAAAGATTTCATAGATCTAGCTTTTTCGACAAAATAAACTAGAAGAATATCGTCACTTACAGTTTTGATTTTGTTCAGATTTCGCCATTCTGTAAAAAGTTGATATTTGTGTTCATATCTCGACCTGGATTTTACTGGTAATAAATTCTCGGTTGCTTGTGACGCTTGCTCTAGGATATTATCGGGAATTTCAGGATTTTCTTCTGAGTTCATTTTGTTGACATAAATATGATTGATAGAGAATGAACAATGCTGACAATACAGTGTTTGCCAGCCCATCTTACAATATTACTAATGCAGATGAAAATAAAATGATTTCAAAGAAGTATAATAAAAAATTATTTCCGTGTGTGTTCATGCACACTTCTTGTAAGTCAACCATTTCGAGTATATTAAGAGAAGAAGACAACAAACAAACGTCGGCTGGATCTAAAAATAATTCCAAAGAAAAACAATTTATACCTACCGAAACACGCAGGGAACTCGGGATGATTCAATTATGATCGAAGTGAACACCGTGAATCGGAAGCTGCACTGCGGCCCGTATCTCGACAGGAAGATAAAATTTGCCTTGAGAGAAACCAGAAGGCATTGCGGTTCATCAGCAAATTGAACTTATCGCAGGATAGTTGAGTTGAGGGGGACTTTGGCTTGGATGATGGAAATTATTCTCAAATCAATCAATCAAAAATATGCTTTATTGTCTAAGAAAAAATACTTATTGACAAAGCGTTAAACTATACTATCACATAGAGAAGAAGTGATAAATATAAAAAATATATAAAAAATATAAAAAATATAAAAAATATAAAAAATATAAAAAATATAAAAAATATAAAAAATATAAAAAATATAAAAAATATAAAAAATATAAAAAATATAAAAAATATAAAAAATATAAAAAATATAAAAAATATAAAAAATATAAAAAATATAAAAAATATAAAAAATATAAAAAATATAAAAAATATAAAAAATATAAAAAATATAAAAAATATAAAAAATAAAAAAAATATAAAAAATATAAAAAATATAAAAAATATAAAAAATATAAAAAATATAAAAAATATAAAAAATATAAAAAATATAAAAAATATAAATAATATAAAAAATATAAAAAATATAAAAAATATAAAAAATATAAAAAATATAAAAAATATAAAAAATATAAAAAATATAAAAAATATAAAAATATAAAATCACAGTATATAACACTACAAACACATAAAATAATAAAACTTTCTAAGTGGTTACAGTATATATCACCATTTGTCACTGTAATATTCTTGAAGGCAATAGTATGCTTTCATACACAATATATCTTTAACTGCCTTCCGGAATTTGGATAAGTCAGACATTTGCTTTAAATTAGTTGGCAAATGATTAAACATTTTTTTACTTTCAAACATCAATGAATTTTTTGTTAAAGAAGATTTTGGAATCGGCAAAGGTATGTTGTTGTTTTGACGTGTCTCATGTGTTCTAAGTCTTGTCATATTCAGATGTTTCTTTTTCATCAAACATACAGATTCAAGTATGAAGATGCTGCATAATGTTAATATTTTGTGAAGCTGAAATAGAGGTTTGCAATGATCATAGTTCATAACGAACAAATAGCGTATTGCTCTTTTTTGCATTACAAAAACAGAATTAAACAGTTGTTGGCTACAGAAGCCCCAGAAAGGAATGCCATATCGCAAATGCGACTCAACCAATGCAAAATAAGATGCTTTAGCAATCGAAAATCCAAGTTCCTTCCTAATTATTCGGACAGCGAAACAACTGCTAGCTAGTTTTTTGTTCAAGGACGTTATATCATTATTGAATTTCAATTTATCATCTAGAGTTATACCCAAGAACTTAGTAATTGACTTGTTAACAATTGTTCTGTTCTCTAAATACAAACTATCATAGTTGAATTTCAAAGTCAGAATATTGGTTTTATTTGCATTGAAACATAGAAAATTGGCATCACACCACTTTTTTACTTTTTCTAAATCGATCGATATTATTTTTTTCAGTGCATCTATGTCATTCCCATGCCACATTATAGTAGTATCGTCAGCAAATATTGTAAACTTTCCTGAGATATCGATACTTGCTAGGTCATTCAAATACAATAGAAAGAGAATAGGGCCGAGTACTGATCCTTGAGGAACACCCCAATGGATCTTTGATTCCTCCGATTTCACATTTTGTATTCTGACCATTTGCATTCTGTCAGAGAGATATGATTTTATCCAATTGTGAACAGTACCTCTGATCCCATAACGGTACAAGTTTTGAAGCAGTATTTCGTGATTTACACAATCAAAGGCCTTCGAGAAATCACAAAATACTGCTCCAACAGCATCACCTTCATTCAATTTCATGTAGACAGAGTCCAAATAAAATATTACCTCTCACCTAATGTACCTATAATAAACAAAATCGCATTGAGTAAATATAACTGGAGGTCCAATGAATACGATTCATTTCTCTCAAGACTTGTAACTAGAATATGAAGTATTTTTTTATGTCCTGGTCCTCACGAAAAGGGATATCCTGTAATGTTCAGGGAACATCGTGAGAACCAAGGGAAAGAAGGTAGGAGTTGGTGTTCTTCTTGAATTTCTGGAAATCGTATGCCTCGGGGAACACCTCCCTAGGCAATGAGTTCCAAAGTCTCGATGTTCGTTTGGATGAACGAGTCTTTGGAAAGGGACTTTCTGCAGGTCTCTAAAGTGATCACGAAGGGGTGTGGAGACTGAACTTGACGGGTCAATCTCGAAGAGACTGCTAATGATGGAGGAACGATTGTTGATATTTCACTAGAGCATCGCCCATGAAAATATCAATAAAATAGTGATGAATCGCCAACTTATCTACGGTGTTCCAGAGAAGTGAGCGAGTTTACAAGCGAGGCATCATCAACTGATACTTAAAACTACTTTCCTGGCAAATACCACGCGTAATGAGCAGATATTTGAGTTGGTCTGCGTGTAATTTAATAATAATAATAATAATAAGAACGTTTATTCAATAAGCCATTTTACAGAAAATAAATTATAACAATGATAGTAATAGAAATAATAATACAAAAATAATAAATACATGTTTTTAATAGAAAGCCTACTGAAAAGGACTATATTCACTGCCAGGGATCACTGGGATGCAATGGAAGTGATTTTCAATATTGCCCTTCGTGTTATTAACAATACTAATTTGAAATATTAATAAATTCCTGTCTTTTTGGTCGCACCTAGGTTTACACCTGTATGTGCAGTTGTTTGTGTATTTTAGTTTCGAAAGATTATATGTGTAGAACTACGTTTTGGGTAGGTATCTGTATAGTTGAGTAGTATAAAATTTGAGACAGTCTATAGGCTGTGTATATACTTGTCTTGATGTTTGCCTATGTGTTGTCTTGATTGTTTCCTGAATATGCTTTGTTTTTTTATGTTTCTAATATCTTGTGGTAATGTGTTGAATATTTTTGGAGCTGTTGTTGTTATGAATCTTTGGTTTGCCAGGAAAGTAGTTGTTTTCTGCTAGTGGTCTACCAGTCATTCAAATTCAAACTGTGTTTGATATTTTCAATTGGATAAGACTCTTCTTTCTTTCAAAGATATTATGTGGCACTTTCACGCCTCTGTCACCAGTCACTGATTTTGTTCATTCCGTTGGAAATACAGCGTCCATGACGAAAACTTGGACTCTGAGAAATTGACAATGCTCTTATCCCGACCTATTATACACCCCCTGAGGTTTTTTGGCTGGCGAGTGTATTTCGTTCCCTGTTTCGGTAATTTAGAAGTGTAATAAATTGTCCATGGTCAGAACCCGACTGGCGCCATTGGTACACATGTTGATCTCAAGTTCCCACATCAAGATGCCACTTGAAAACGCTAGATAAATGCTGCTCCAATAAACATGCATCAGTTTTTTTTTTCTTATCTCGTTTCGAGAGCCCTGATGGAGCTTATTGGAACTGTTCGGCCTTTGAATTCGATCACGGGATTATGTTGTTTCATGAATTCGAATGATGAGTTTCAGAAGGCAGCTATGGAGAAAAGAAAATATTCATTTTTTTAGATACTACTCACTTGGTAGTAAATTTTATCGAATATTTCCATCGTATGTTAAAAATTCCATATGAAGCGGGACATTTTCGATCAATTACAGCGATAAATTCCCGGCGGGACATTTTCGGGCTGGTAAATACCCGGTAGGTATCGAAAAATACCCGCTCTGTCCTTGTATCTATAGTAACGTTTGTTAAAATGTACATTTGTCATCTTGACAGGCATAAATACTGAATTTTAAACGTCGTTGAAATGTCACGTTAATGTAAATTTAAATAAAATTTCAAACTCAGCACATACATTTTTGTTTTAACTCCGGAAATATTCTACCGAATTACACTCGTGCATCAAAATAAACCTGATAATTTTCCATTCAAGCATGTTGTCAGTAAAAAAACTGCATTCGGTTATTTTCATATTTTGCTAAAAGACCCCTCCTCCTTCGGAGTCAAGCTCTTTCGACAAAATATGAAAATAACCTCATGCAGTTTTTAGAAAACATGCTTTCATGGAAAATTATCGGTAATTTTGATGCACTTGTGTAATTACTCCCGATAAATTTTGGTAATTGTTGTGATTCTTCTTTGGGGATTCAAAATTTAGTTTAGAAGAGGGGATATTTAGTTTGTTCTTACATGGGGGCAATCAACGTTGATTTGGAAAACTAAGCTTGTAATCAATTTGAAATACCAAGCTACTGACTTGAAAGTTTCACCTACCATGCTCACTCTGTTTAAATATACCAAGTTTGGGAAAGGACATTCCCCATTCATACATTTCTCCTTATAGCATATAGTCAAATATATTTGCCTTCTGATATTCTAGAATCTCAAGATATAGATGATTGTTTTCATGTAAAAGGTATCACGGAGCCAAATATTGTAGATCCATTAGCAATAGTACATTGTTTACCGAGTAGAAAAATCCGGAGGTAAACATACTATTTTTTCGCAAATCGTTCAAAATTCAACAGATATTATAGCTATTTATGTACCAAGTGCGTTATATAGATCCTAACGCCCGGAGGGTAACATTCACCCGAGGGCCTTTGGCCCGAGGGAAGAATGTTGCCCGATGGGCGTTAGGATCTAGTAACGCTCGTGGTGCATACAAGATTTTATTTTTCACGAAAAAATTATCTTAAACGACGTTGTTTACTTCATAAATTTTTTCTCATAGTATTTACTGCGTTCTGGTCGGCAACTGAGCACAAGTGAGCTTCTATGCAATTGCCATGGAAACATTGAAGAGGTTGCTAAGGGTTGTTTATTTAATATTACAGAAAAAAACATTTTGCGGGCGTTATGATTCATAATGCCCTCCATAACGCCCCGGGCGTTATGGGTCTGTTAATAGCAACCGTTGCCAAGGTATTATAAAGCAGTAACGATCAAGTGAAAAATAAATTATCTAATTTTGAGAAAATAGCGAATAATTTTATTCATAAATAAATGGTGCTTTGAAATTCGTAATAAAATTGGTTGCGCTACTATGGACGTATTAATGTTGAATTTTCAAACTTAATTGCTGGTGGGAAATATCATTTCCTCACAGTAAGGAAATGAATATTTCCTAACAGTTAGGAAATCTTGACTTTTTCTTTACGACATTTTGTCTGGAACATAAAAATTTCCTAGCGATTAGCTGAAAATTTTGTATTGATTAAGCATTCCATTTAAAAATGGAATATCCACTGTTTTTTTGTTTGCACTCACGAAATTTTCAGGAAAAACTAGATCATTTTTAAAACAAAACTGAGCAAAAAATAAAAAAGTAAAGGGGGTTTGGAGTATACGTGAAGACCCTGAAAAGAAACTCATTTGCTTCAATTGTTTCACCCTAATTATTTTTTTTGCTGCCAAAACAGAAGTGAAGGGTTTCGACTCGAGGTTGTACCACGTTTTATACTATATATGTATTTTGATAAAAGTTCAAAGATTGTTCTCTTCAGCTTTAGGTATCTGCATTTGAATATCCTGAATTGAACATATGAAGCAACAATGGATTCTACATCAGACATTTTCATCGAGATAAAAAAATACGCCTTTTCAGAACAATGACTCAAAACAGAACAGAATAGTACCTGAATCATTGAATATTCTGTTCTTTAGATTACAAAAAAATAATTTTATTATCAAACAGACATTTTTGTTATAGCTTTAGCCAACTAAGATTTCCTAGACCTTGCCAATGAAACAATTTGTGAATGAAACCAAATGAAACCCGACACCTAAACAACTTCCGGAATTACAGACTCTTGCAAATGATATATTTGTACACGTTTGTCTTTGTCTGCCTGTCATGCCTGACATGTCGAGGTACTGACTCTGACCCAAAGTCTATTCCAAAACACTTGTTGAGATGAAATTAAAGCAAAATCGTTCTGTATATTAGAGAAAATGGACATCTGAATCAGAAGAAATATATAGGTATAAATAGATCAAATACTCATTTAATCTATGGGTTACTAAGGACAAGTTTTCCAAATGTAGTTATACACAGAGTATATACTAAATTTCTCCTTTTGGCCCTGCAAAAAAATCAATATTTATTTGAAACATTGCGGGCCATACTGATTCATTTAGTATCTGAAGTGTTTCACATGTCTATTAATTAACTGAACCACTTCTGGACTACTTAGTTTGGTGATAAGGCAATAAGTTTAGAAGTTATCTACTGTATTACTACATAAAGACATCTTTTGAAGTTTTTACTAAGCCGATACTTTGAATCGTTCGTGATTTTTCAGGCTTCGGTTTCAGAATATACAGAGTGCTTATATAGGTACATCTGAAACAAAAAAACTGGACGTCAATATATACCTAATATATGCAACAGAATTGTTTGTATTCCTGCTGAGAATTCAGTCAAAACTATTGCTGCCGTTTCATGGTGAATCACGTGAGCACATCAATAAGTAACCTCAAGTCGTTTTACTTCATGTTCATTGTGGCAGGAAAGTAAAAAGAAGAATCGATCGAATTAACAAACAATCGAAGTACCATCAAGGTTCACATGGCCTACTTAGTTCGGGCGCTGAGTGACCCTTTCAAGGCCCGTCTAGTCCCCGCAAGTTGTTTACGGCAAATTTTTACTTCCCAGAAAATAAACCGGTCGGCAATCGAGAGGGACCGACATTCGAAAAGTTTTTCAGCAATAATGTTTTTTCTTAATCGCGCAAGGATAATTTCGGTCTTTCTAGATATCTAGTGCTAGGTGTAAGAGAAAAATTAATCTGAATAAAAATATCAGACATAATTCAGACATCGAATCGAAATGTAAGATGCACAAGTTTTGCTCATTTTTAATTCTGATGCTTCTTTAGTCATATTTACTGATGACTTTCTCTACTATTTTTTAGGGATCATTTTTTGTGTTGATGAATATCCAGAAATACGTAAATATTTACACCTATTTCCATATGATCGAAAATGTAGTTGGTTGAAAGATAAACGGATTTATTCGAATTGATGATTAGTTTATATTTGGAGTTCACAAGCGAATAGCATTCTGGGAAATCATAAAAATTCAAGAACAAGAGCGAATCGATTACAAACTAATCGGTATCAATTCACTAGGATGATTATTCTCTTTACAAACAGATAATTAGCAGATAATTAAATGGTTTTCTATAATACGCCATCGCCATATGTGTTAACTTGTTAATCACTGTTATAAAATATAAATATAATTAATCGAATATAGGTACTATTTCATCTTCTTTTTTTATTTTGCTCCTCTTCTTTTTACGAAGTATATTCCATACGTCAAAAAACATCGAATAGCCTTGGAAAATGCCTAATTTTCCGGTGCACCAATTCCAACGTGAAAGGAAAGGATCAAAATCAGTGATAAGAGAACGTTCCGTCGAAACCCGATATGGCAAGAGATCTAAAAGTGTATGTGAAAAAATATGAATCGAACATGAGAAATACTCGATAATCTTGACCCTATTACAAATATTAAGAGTAATTGGGATGATGTAGACTGTAGAGTTCCATTACAAAAAATTCTGTAGGTGCTCACTGATACACACCATATATTTCTTATTATCACGTTTAATGATATGGGGACATAATAATAATATCTACTCAGAGTTTTATAATGCATTATGCAGTACTTACCTGATGGAATAGGACATACTTAGATTAAAAAAACATATGTGCTACATCCTAAGCCAACATGACTCAATGTGGGCCTTGGTTCATGGTTTGGAAAGGTCTCCAACGTTTATATGTTATTCGGAGATATTATTTTTCCCCCAATTGATTATATCAACTATAAGGTAAATATATCAGTATAGATACTTCAAAATATTCCAAAAATCAATACCTAAATAATTGTAGTTGTTAAAACTAAATTTTCAAAAAATGTGAATAAATTGGTTAATTTTCACGATTTTTGCGAAACCATCCAAATGATAAGTCTAAAGTCATGATATTTTATCGACCTTTAAGAAAAATTAGTAATAAATGAAATGTTAGCTTCACGTGTTCAGTAATTACATATTATTATTATCAATTATAATTATTTTCTGAAGACTCGATCGTGACTGATATTTGGACCAAATCACCAACGGAATTTTTTTCAACTTTAATGATACCAAAATAATTGGTGAACGTTGGATCACAATAAAAATAATACACAGTGTGGTAAGATGAATAGTAGATAGGTACTAATTCGATAATTTCAAACGTTTCTTCCAAAATACTTGTAGTGGTTGGCCATCTCCGGAAAAATTAGGTCGTTTTCCTCAGTTTTCATCTGTGAATGAAGTTTGATCCTTGAATATAAAATTTACAAACTTCACATACGTTTCCTAAATGTAAAATGCTTCCATTGACCCAGAGTGTGCCATTTGAATTTATAATTATTGCTTATCTAAATGTTCCACCATCCAAACACCCTGTAGTTTCGTTTGGTGTGAAGATAATTTATTCGTGGCCTAATTTCGCTCATGATAGTGAATATCGATCTAATCAAATGAAAAAGTTAGGAAGGAAGTTGACATTGAGAAATCTGTGTTAAACGTTTGATATTAATACATCTGCAGAATAGCCTTGTACGTTTTCATTAATTATTCTTTTGCAGCTACAGCATCGAACATTAAGCATGTCAGATGTGTAGCAGTTGGATAGATAGATAGGTATTGAAGGTCTTCAAGAAATGTTACCGATATGCGATATGAATGTATTCGAAAATGGCCTGAATGGAAATATTTATTGTTTATTGAGAAAAGGACAATTAATCGGTTAATATGTTGAGGTATAATAGTTATTTTGGTCGGATGTTTCATTATTGATCGCAACAATAAATACCTACCTATAATGAATTCTCATGTAACGGCCTTCGGCACTCAATGGCAACAACATCGCTGTAAACATGTCCTAAAAATCGTTGCTAATTTTACAAGCATTTCCCTTCAACAGTACATGCCAACTTGATTCAAAGAAATAAATCACATCATGAGCGCGACACCGATGAAACAAAAAATAAATATTAGATATTATAAGAAAAATGCAACATTTCATATTTGCTATATTGTTTTTTATTCAGACTCTCAATATTTGGGATTTTTACACTCGTAGGATTCGATCAATCAAAAGTCAGTAATATATTTTCAACCCCTAACATTTTCCACCATTTTTCGATGATATTTTTCAATAACATGATATATAACGTATGACTATTTCTAATAATTTTGTAGAATTGCATTCGATTCTACGTGTCCTTCAAAGTTGACTTTCTTTATTCTGGTCGAAACCTATACCCTTGTCGTACCCCACTGTCTTGTATTTTTTTTTCACTGGACCGTCCAATGCCAACTTCCTTCCGAGTAGTGTATTCTAGTTTCTTCCTGGTGGGACGATTTTTAACGAAAGCCGACAAGGTCGCCGGACCTGACACTGTCGGAACCCGCGGTCTGCCTTTGGAATATTTTTTAAACGTCACGAGACTTGTTGGAATCCTTGTGTGCAGTCATCTATGAGAAAGCCGAGTAGGAAATAATAGTCGATCCGAGTGGCAATGTTGAGATATATTTGCGTAGAAACCATCAGGTAGAGGTTATAATGATGACTTTGTTAACAGTAAATAATATTAGATCGAGACCTTACGGGAAGGAGAATATAAATAATATAGATACGTTCTTGGACCCAAGATTACATCTCGAAAAAATTTAAGTGTAATTAGTGTAAGAATAGCAAACTTCGCCTCAATTTACTTTTGTAATATCATTTGATATATTCAAATGAAGACAATTATTATTATTTTTATTATTACTATTAAGTTTGTGTCATTTTTGCCAAATATCTATTTCATTAAGCTGTTATACTATCTACATTTCGGCCAAAATCTATAGAAGTGTTCACTTCAATCAATCAATCTTCAATCAATCTTTATTTCCGTTTCTTGACATGGTTTACATGTTTTGGAATTGTCAATAAATAAAATTAAAATGAAAAGTAAATCGCTTAAAAAACTATTCTTAAAAACTATACTCGAAGAGTGAAATGTAAATATAAAATAGGTAAAAACTACATTCAAAAGTTAAAAGCACAGATATCACATCATTCAAAATATATCACGAAGACTGGGTTTCTATAAAATCATTAACATTATAAAAACATTATTCCAATAAAAAATATTCCAATTTACGTTTGAATGAATACAGTTCACCAATATTTTTAATTTATAGTGGGAGTTTGTTAAACATTTTGAGTCCCATATGATCAGGTGCATTGGATTGAATTTTCCTTTTAGAAGGATTTATATGAAAATGGTACATATTCCTTGTTTGATGTTCATGAACATCAGAGTTTTTATTAAATTGTTCTTTATTCTTGAAAACATAAATGCACATTTCAAAAATGAATAGACAGGGAAGCGTCAAAACATTAAACAATTTAAAAACAGTTCTACATGTTTCTCTATCAGAAATTCCAGCAATACATCTCAAGATTCGTTTCTGGCCAATGAACACTCCTTTCGAATCAGCTGAATTACCCCAGAGGCAAATGCCATACCTGAGTCTCGATACAATTTGAGCATGATAAACATTTAACATCTGATCCACTTCCATCACCGATCGTAAATTGATGAATAGAAATTTAAATGAATTTAATTTAGATGACTGTTCATCCAGAGAGATTCCCAACAATCTAACTTCACTATGTGAATTGTACAAAATTTCCTATTCTGCAATAAACATTTTTCCGACATAATTAGTGGGAGTTATTATAGTACGTTCTTTTATTTGATTGAAACATGTTATTTTGTTCTGCAACCAGAATAATGGATATCTAATTGATAAATTGTAAGAGAAGTAAGCGCCATTAGGGCTCACGCCAATCTAACCCTGGTCAATTTTCTGGTAGAAAGAGGCCAATAAGACAAAAAGGAAGAAGAAGAGCTGAACTAACCTATAATATAATGAAAGTGAAGTTTAGTGAATACTAGTGAAAAACAATTGGTCCTTTTGTCTCTACGCCGGTATCCAGGCCGGATGACAACGGATTTGTCGGATTAAGGGGGCCATACCTGTATCGAAGTTTATAAAACTTAATTGTGAAATACAACATTTTGGATATTGTGATCATGAATAGAATCCTCATGGGGTATGAGATAGTCTCAGATCCACTTTGAGGTGGGCCACATTGAGGTTATATAATCAAATATTGCGTGTACTGGGCTGGATAGTCCTGGTAACTTAGGCCATTCAAATTGAAGAGAAGAAGAAGAAGTATTTCAGAATTTTCTGGCTCATTTGATTTTGATTAGAGATAATATAATTCATTGATCATTGGAATGGAAGTAAGAAGTACTGGAAGATTCATCATTTTATACAAACTCAACTGAATGGGTAAATTTAAAGTATCTTCAAAGATGGTCATTTAATATTACAGAAATAATGTGCTGGCCAATTGCGCCAGGAGCAGAGGCCATGAAAAGAAACATAATAGCTTTGTTTTGGTTCTTTCCAGAACTGTTCTGGAACTATACTGCTGATGCGCTCAAGTTGTTTACTTGAAGAAAATCATATATCTAATAATAACTATATAGAAGTAACATGGATACCAGAGCTGAAGCCGAGAAATAAAACAACTGACAGTCTGCGGGACAAATCGCGAATATGCGCATGCGCAAGTTTGAATTAAGAATCGACATTCGTTTTCATCATGGAGGAGAGTAGCTTATTTCTAGTGAGCGACAAACGTATGATAATTATTAAAAATCAATCAAATGTGTCACGTAACTTTCAATTCGATGTTTCTATTTCATCATGACATATATTTTTCAAATATTCATTTATCGATGGATTGTTGGTAGATTTTGGATAATAGTTGATGATAGATTCAGAAATGGATGTGATCTACAAAGCGATACTTGCGATTTGCATAGAAACCTGTGACGATAAAATCGTCGGAACAAGATTCGTAGGTTAATTTTTGATCAATCACTGTTATCACTTACTAATCACTTCTGTAAACAATCAGTAAGTACATTAATAACTATATTAACGCTCTTTTACATAATTTGGGTTAACAAATATACCTAACCTATGAAATTCTGAAAACGACAGTGGATTTCAACTCGTCAAAACTCGCGCATGCGCACAATTCATCATTAGCAAGGCAGACAGTCTTTTGTTTTCCAAAACTGGCTTCACTTTCGCCTGAAGAAAAGAATAGGTGTTAAGCCTGGTTCATGCTTATACGAATATCGGAAAATTTATGCGAATAAAATGGCCGCTGAGAAGAAATATCGCAATAAAGTTGAAATATTTGAACTTTTTTCCGGATTTTTCATGTTATCTTTATATGATACTACAGCATGCACAAATCAATAGTGTTGTAGCGTAGAAATAATATCAATGAAATTTTTGTTATTTTCCGATTCGCATTAATTTTGTGAAATTCGTATAAGCAAGAACCAGGCTTTATCCATATAGTTATTATTTATATATATGAGCAAAACGGTTCTAGGAAGGTTCTGAGGAAAACCAAAACAAAGCTGAACATTTACTATTTTTAGCTGTTGGTTGACAAATGCGGTTCATTAAATTCTCAAGTGTAGTTTCAAAATCAATATCAAAAATCTATAGAATATTCATGTAGTATGCATTATTTGTATCAGAGTTTCTTGTTGACCATAATGAATACTATGTTGTTCATTCCCATAATGACCTATAGTTCATTGCTTCTTCTGAAATAATTATCAAATAACACACTACACTAGGTAGTTAACAAAACAGCAACTGTGTCGATCTCGACAAAACAAAAACTTTTGTTGTCAAAATAAGAAACATTGTGAAGACTTTGTGTCGCCAGTTCGTGTTTTCGTAAACAACAAAAAGTCCCGTCGCCAGGCGGAAAGATCAAAAGGTTTCGGTGTTTTTTCTCTGTTTTTGTAAACAGAGTTCGCTATGTGGAAACGGCTGGCGACAAAAGTTCACTATTTTGTTCTGGTAGTGGTATGTAACTTTGATGGCATGATGAAAACTGTTCGTGTAGTGGAAACGACAAAAAACAGGGAAAAAGTATTTTGCTGACCAGAATAGAATATTCCATTAGATTTCAGACTTCTACTGCGAATATCGGGCTCATAATACAAAAAAGATATCTATGAAGAAATACCTTCTTGCCACCATAACAAAAATTTGAATACACCCCCATACGGGGGTAGTTTATACTATAGTGATTTTTCTGAAAACATTGCTGACCGAGGGGTTCCAGTTGAAATATTCCACTGAAACATCATATTATGATTGTTCGATGCGGATACTTCGTGCCACCATAAAAAAATCTGAATCAACCCCCTCACAAGGGTAGTTTATACTTGTGATTTTCCTTAAAACTATGCTGACTGGTGTTTCTAGTGCAGATATTGCAGCGAAACAGTAGATTGTGATTGCTCAAACCATACTCTTCATGCCACCATGGTAAAAATTTGGATCAACCCCCTCGCAAGGGTAGTTTATACGTGTGATTTTCCTTAAAACCTTGGCTGACAGGGGGTTTCTAGTGTAAATATTGCAGTGAAATAATATATGATGATTGCTCGAACCATACTCTTCATGCCACCATAGTGAAAATCCGAATCAACCCCTTCTCAAGGGTAGTTTATACCTGTAATTTTTCCTAAAACTTTGCTGACTGGGGGTATCCAGTGAAGATATTCCAATGAAACAGTAGATTATGATAGCTAAATACATACTCTTTATGCCACCATAGTGAAAAATTGGATCAACCCCACTGCAAGGTTAGTTTATACAAGTTAATCTTCAAAAATTCACACTAGCAACCCCCCTGTCAGCAAGGTTTTAAGGAAAATCGCACGTATAAACTACCCTTGCGAGGGGGTTGATTCATATTTTCACTATGGTGGCATGAAGAGTATGGTTTGGGCAATCATGATCTATTGTTTCACTGCAATATTCACATTAGAAACCCCCTGTCAGCAAGGTTTCAAGGTAAATCACAGGTATAAACTACCCTTGCGAGGGGGTTGATTCGGATTTTCACTATGGTGGCATGAAGAGTATGGTTTGAGCAATCATAATCTATTATTTCACTGCAATATTTACAGTAGAAACCCCCTGTCAGCAAAGTTTTAAGAAAAATCACAGGTATGAACTACCCTCGCGAGGGGGTTGATTCGGATTTTCATTATGGTGTCATGAAGGGTATGGTTTGCGCAATCATAATTTCTTGTTTCACTGCAATATTTACAATAGAGACCCCCTGTCAGCAAGGTTTTAAGGAAAATCACACGTATAAACTACCCTTGCGAGGGGGTTGATTCAAATTTTTACTATGGTGGCATAAATAGTGTGGTTTGAGCAATTACAATTTATTGTTTCACTGCAATATCTGCACTAGAAACCCCCAGTCAGCAAAGTTTTAAGAAAAATTACAAGTAGAAACTACCCTTGCGAGGGGGTTGATTCGATATTTTCCTACGGTGGCAAGAACACCTCATCAAACACAACTCAGATTTGGAGTTTCACTTGGTTATATATCTTCCAAGGATCGGAGTGGCAGGATTATTTTTTGGTTAGCAAATTATCCACACTCCAAAAAACATCTTCAAAACAAAACACGCGACATACATTTTGTTTGTTTGTTTCGTGGAATTCGAGTTCGTTTCAGAAACCACAACAAGTTTTTTATTTCTGTTTTTGAAACTGAAACTAGTCGCAAGAGAGTCCGTTTTTAGTCGCCTTCCTATATTACTGAATTTACTGATGACAGTCAGCAATTTCTGAATTCAGGTTTAGTAAGCTACTACCAGCATAATTCAGTAATTTTAGAACGATCTAAAGCACTGAACAGAACTGGTTGGAAATTTCGGAACTCGACCATTATATTGATCATTTTATTGTGCCAGTAGGAGAAACGTCAACTTCTAAAGCTAATTTCAGAACAAAAATCAACGATTTTTGAGTCGTTTGCAGAAAAACAAGTTTTTTCTTTCGATCCGAGATAAATATACTTTATGTCTCATCTGAAGGACCATCATTTTTATTTCTTTTTTATAATCGTTACTTTATAAAATTATATAAGGTTATATTCATCTATTATACTGGCACTCCCATTTACGAACATATACATACGGATTATAGCATTAATTAAAGAATAAACAAAGAATCGAAATTATCAATCTCACATTGATTTATTTCAGTTGTAACCTTATCCATCACTTAGTTTAGGTCAACCGTAAGGCGTTCTATCAGTCACCACAAACAACAATCAATAATTGACCTATTAATACCTGCATTACCATTTAACTGTCGATCATATTCATTGAACAATCTTAACAACAATAACGAATTATATTTTATTGATGTAGTATCTACATAGCTTTTGCTTAGACAAATGGGCGCATACTTTATACCATACAGTGGCGTTACAATCAACTGTTGAAAAAATATCTGCCTATTAGGGTGAAAAAGCGTACATAGGACCAACACCCGAACATTTCCCCACTCGCATTGCTCTTTCCTTGAAATCGATGTAAACTTCCACAGCGAGAATCAGCAAACTCAGGATCATTCCTATGGCCAGAAACATAAGGGATGGATAAAAATAATCCAGACCCATGTTTAGAGACACCGATGATGACTCGATGCACTCTGGTTTTCTCGGGTGCCAAAATGTCAGTTCTCTGTGAAGGATGCCGTGTTCCGTCAAGCGTTGTAAACTGGAAGGAATGTCCATCACAATAGGGAAAAATCACGGAGTGGGCGACATCTATAATTGATCGCATGAACTACTCGAGAGGTGAACAACAAACTAACCTCCATATGTTCATATGGGTAAAGTGTGAACTTTATTCATTAATTTCAGTGATTTAAGCATTGAAAGTGTTGTATTTTGATGATATTTTGTGAAGAATTGTTGTTAATAGACCACACAATCTGAAAATGCAAGATATTAGAAGAGGTGATATGGAGATAAAATCGCGAAAAATATGCTTGTTCCATAATGCTCTAGCATAAATTTCCTTCAAATTCTAAGCAGAAGATGGGCAGGATTTGGGAAAACCTAAATCCTAAGGCAAGTAGCCTAGAAATGGAAGATGATCTTGAAGATAGAGAAAGCTATCTCGGAATTTATGTTTGTAGCAAGCACTCATGATGATTGTTTCAGTGGTAAGTTCGATTTTTCATTATTGTTGTCACTATGCTACCACCTCTTCTCCACCTCATTTGGTTCATTTTAATCATTTTGTAATTTATTACAGGCTCAGGCAAATATCAAATAATCATATGCAGTTGGAGCAACATGGAAATGAACAAGTAGGGAAGATTTATAAAGAAGAGAGTTCCACTGTAAATACAAAACCAACAACAACCTATATGACACACAGCAATAATGTTCCTGATAATTATATGAAGTTTTGGGTGATTCTGGTGTTGTGTATTATCATCTGCTTGCTTGGCAGTATTATTTGGATTTAGGAATTTAACATGTTCAAGAATGTTTATTATTGCATTTTTTATGAGTTGTAGTCTTTCTCAGTCTGAAGGGAATCTATTTCATTCACCAATGATTAAAAGATTTGAATACTGATTTGTTATTATTGTGTTACATTTCCCAAATTATTCTATTAAGAAAAACATATGACATGCTAAAGAACGCCATTTACTCTTATTTACCCAATAAAACTATGTATTTTTTAAATCATTTATTTGAACAATATCATTTCTTTTAAATGAGTTTATCAAATCTCCACAAAATGATGAATCTATATCAACTGTCACTTCCTGGTAGTTTTTGCACTTCACTTTGTTCTAATAGGTATATCTATTTGAAATAATTTGAATACATTATCATATAATCTAGGTTCCTTAAAATAAAAACAAACCAACATAGAAAAGAAAACTGATAAGTCAAAAAGGTGGAGTTTATATGCTTCCAGTCAAAATGGCCAATAAATCTTTTCAAAATTGAATTATACAACATTAACAATAAATCTGCTTTACAGGAACATTAAAATAAACCCATATCATATCTCATCTAGTTTCATGGTGATTTCATGTGAGCATTGTGGAGGATCTCAACACAAAACTTTTTATGATTTCTTCATTGAGGCCTTCAGTTCCAATATTGTGATTGCTGAAACACTTTCACTCCACATATAATATCCGAAATTGACATTTCGACTTTCACACAGGCATTTTAAAAAGAATTTCAGGAACTAAGAACTGAAAAACTTAGAATAAAAACCGAAATTGATACCTGGACTTTGGTGGCATTTAACAAGAATCCAGTGACAATAAAACGGAAACGTCGACAACAAACCCTAGATACAACTTCAATCCAATATTCGAGTACGAAAAATCGACTTAAATCTCTGAGATAGCTGAAATTCTATTCAATAAAAACTTTGGTTTAACAAGAGATCAAATGACAGATTATTTGTTGTTCACCCCTCGATCCGACATTTTGACATTTACAGCGCCATCTGGCGTTTCGTGATTTTTCCCTATAGTATATTGTGCAACTAGTGCGGAATAGTATATTACACAACAAGTGTGGAAAGTGACATATTTCACACGAGTAGTCGTTTAGCACGAGCCGCGTAGCGGTGAGTGCGGAAACGTAACGAGTGAAGGAAATGCACTTTCCAACGAGTTTTGTACACTATTTTTCCTACGACACCGAATACTTTCATTTCGCGGAAAGTCTTGTCAAAAATGTAACTTTAGCGGTCTCTATAATTTCAGGTGGTTTTGATTCGATATCAAATACTGTTTATTTCCATATTCAAGATGATGTTTGAATACTTCTTCGACAATTCCTCATTATGTGAATTACTGATTTATTGAGTTAGTTTAATTTGGACAATTTTTATTGATATTGACACCAGGGTACATAAACAACCTTGACACCATTCGCCTGCTAGCGTCAGTAATCACGCAACCAGGAATACAGAACCATAGAAGTATGTAGTTCGCAAGCGCGTACGAGTTACTCGAGTTAGTGCGTCCTTGACTCTTCTCGTTGGTGATACTGTGATATCAAACTGATGCAAGTAGCAATCCGCGTATAAAACTGTAGCCGTACTCTTTTGAATGATCTAACCCTCTGTCATCAACATCGAAATAGTTCCAGCAAAGAGTATAGGTTCCAGTTTTAAAGTGAATTCAGAGGTTATGTATCAGACACATTGAAATTAATAGATGAAGAGTTCTCGGTATAATTCAAAACGAGACAGAAATTTCAATGGATAATGTGAATTTGATTTGAGAACGCTTATATTGACAGTGAGTACCTTCATAATATACCTAATTATTTCTATCAATTCATGCGACCGTTGTGATATTTTTCATATCAACACTAGTGCTTTTTTGCTTTCAAATAAACAATACCATGGTGGTATGATCTACTTTCTGAATAACAAAACAGTGTGATTATTGACGTTTTCATACGTGGTCGTGGGAAAATAGGATTTCATACGAGTTTGACAAGATGATGAACTACGAGCCGTAGGCCTACGTATGAAATATCCAATTTCCGCACGAGTTGTACACTATACTTTTCCGACGACCTACATGAAAAACATAGGCATGACGGATTTTAATTTCGCATGACTGTATTACCTACTCACCAAATCAGTTTTACAGGAAACAAATTCAATTGCCTGAAGAAGCATATAAGAAAGATGTATCACACAAAGGGAACACATTTTATCGAACATTTAACATAAATATTTGGGTACATTTTGGTCTGTATTCATGAAATATTGGAAAAATAATTATTGATGGTAATATTTGAACAATTATTCAGTACTAATGGAATACTATTATTTTTTTTATCAAACCTAAAATTTGCATACTTCTGGGGGAGAAGAATCTACCATTTCATCGTCGGATGACATTGCAGCAAATTATACGATTCGGTATAACTATCTACTTGGTATATCAGTTATGAATTCTTTTGTAGATAATTATGTCATTGTCACAGCTACCTATGAGATGAATATTTCATTTCGCACTAGTGCGAAATACTCGGCGAAATATCTTATTTTATAGTGCGAAATGATACGTATTTCAGGTAGGTCGCCGGAAGAGAAAAGACCACCATATACAGTGAGGACGTAAAAAGGTTAGAAAAAAATCGTTAAAACCTTGTTATGACCATTGGAGAAAAAAAGCTCAGACACGTCGGTTTTATTTTTCAGTCGTTTTTTTTTCACTGTTCGAGATACGACGTCATTTTTTTGAATAGCAATAGGTACCCTATTTTTATCTTTACTGTGTACTTTACTTTATCTGTGTATGAACGTCACACTTTTTGCAGAAATTTATTCAGGGATACCTACTAGAACACGCATGTTTCTAATTTTCGTTTCGTGCATCAATATACAGGGCATGACTACACCTAGTGACAAGAATTAATTGTGTTTTCATAATTAACCTCCCGCAAAATGTCTATTCCACAAATATTTGATTAGTTTTGACCCAACCGTATGTGATTTAGGTTATAAAGCTGTTTTCAGATAAAACAAAAATGAATAATGTTCCTCAGTAAGGGTAGAGGAATAAAAATTGTGTTTTTGTTTTTATTTTAAGTCTGGTTCAAAATTTATATATGGGGTCTTCGTTGGATTCCAAGCACATTTTTCAATTGTAATTTTTTGATATATTGTCAATTTGACCCATTTTTTTGACACAACTGACTTTTTTTTCAAATTCCCGCCAAATCTGAGGTCACGTGACACAAGTCGTAACGGATTTTTCAGTTTTCAGACATGCAGATATATGTAGCCAACTTTATGGCGGATAACCTTACATCTTATCTGAAACTTTCATGTGTTATACCTATGTAAGGAGTTATAGCCATTGAAGGGTGAGCTCGAGATAAAAGTTTATTGTAAATATTTTCTAATCCCTTAGAGATAAAATAACCAAATTTTGTCCATATACCTACCTTTTTGGTTTGCTCATTTCAAAAATATTGAGAATATTTCGAAATTTTGTTCAGGGTCGTGAGGAACGGGAGGGGCTAAGGGTACTTTTTTTCCAAAACTTTTATCCATGAATTTTTCGGCAGTTTGATCAAATGATATGAGAATCTCAACATTTTCACAGAAAAATGGTACCTACTCGTATTCAATTTCGATTGCATTCACCGATTTCGAGATTAATCGATTTTAAAATTCTGATGCGTAACATCTAATTCAAGACACGTTCAATTTATGTTTTTTTTTATTGAGATAGAGGTAGATGTTAACAGATGAGGTATATTCTGATAAAATTGCCGAGAAATGCATGAACAAAAAAGTTGTGGGGAAAAATACCCCTAGCACCTCCCCCTTTCCACGCCCCTGCCTACCAAGTATCGAACATATCCCTGAAAGCTGAACGCTTCTGCAAATTCGCATGCATGGGCTGCGTCCTGTACATCTTCACTTCTCTCATTCGGCATATCGATTGAACCGGAAAAGTCTTTTCGATGATCGGGTAGGCTGTGGAAAGCTCCACGTGGAAAGCGTAACCGCCATCTTTCACCAGAGCCAGACCGTCATCTGGCGCCAAGAAACTCGTCTTGTTCTGTCCTGCCAAAATTTTTTTGGTGTACAGTTCCCTCGAAGATTTGTCGACAGCATGCTGAAAAACGTTTATGATCTGTGCAACAGTTCCCACCACTGAAATATAACCAATAACTGGAATGCCAAAGGAACTTCTCAAGCATAGACTCTTTTGAATCTCGCGCAGACTGAAAAAAAATCAGGCCGGGAGCATGCGCACTATTACTGTAACCAGGTCCGGTCTAGCCTTTGGTACACATACCACCTCTGGACTGTGCTTTGGGACCAATTATCAACATTAACATCTCTGAAGAAACATTACATAAAGAATTATCTAAATTAGCAGTTCCAGGGTGAAACCAAAGTTTTTGGAGCGAATTATGGAAATAATTATACAATCAAATGTTTGTATTTTTTGGATTTATTATCTTGCTTGTATATTTCTTAACGTTCTTTAACTATTCCAAGTTTCTACATGTATGTATCGTTTTATGTGTATGTAAAATTCTTCAGCGACGAATAAATTCTATTCTATAATCCTTGTCCTACATTAAATAAGTTTGTGATCAACCAATCTTTGTAATAATAATTTTATTTCCTGTGACACAATATGGTAAGTAAACAGTCAAAAAAAAACAATTTCCATATAGAATAAAGAACCTTATATTATAATATATGTATTTATTCTAAACTACACAGCACTAATCACGTCGCACCCCGAAATTTTGACCCTGTTGAAATCTGAATAACTTTTCTCTGCTTTGAACAATTTGAATTCTGTTTACACTGTTCACTGGATAGTTGACAGAGGCTTTTGAGGACCAAGATCCAGCCTGGGAACTGAATCACGTTTCAGTCGTTTTTTATCACCAGAAGTTATATGATGTCATCAATGATGATATGTTCTTCACAAATCACATTTCCATAGCTCAAAGTCTCGATATTTGGATATCTACCAATATCTAGGTTTCATTCATGAGCAATATCTATTCTTAGTTAAACTGAAAATGGATGATTTTAAGATAAAATAATACAGTTCAAGTATAAGTATCAATCTCAACTCACCAAAAAAAGGTTAAACTAGAATTAGTACTGCAGTTTTTGCATTGCAGCAATGCACTTTCAACATTTTTTGTTTACGAAAATGTTATCAAGCTATCAAACAGGGCAAATTGACGATATGGAACAACTTATCTTTGATTTGGATTTGGCGAATGACCATTTACCACTTGACCAGTGAGAATCAACATGAAACAAAAAGTGCCAAGCCGCGTCTGATTTAGTTCATCTTATCACAGACGTACGTCATCAAATGTATACAGTTGTAGTGATCAAAGACATGATTTTCGTACCTTTACTTTTACTGCGTCGGCGCATAATCTGAAATCTCAGTTCGCATAGTTGGCATCATAAGTTTCCCGAGCATTTACCTATATTAGCGTTCCAGTTATTGGTTATATTTCAGTGATTCCCACTCGCAAAATATATTAGGCAGCATTTTTTTCTCATATCATCGTATTGAAGTAACTCGGGAAAGGCTACCTTGAAATAATCCCTATTATACAAAGTATCTTCACATCCGACCCTCATTTCCGATGTCAGGAGATCCTCGACGGTTCTGATCCTAGTTTCCGGTTTCATCAGAAGAGTCGATAACAGGTTTGCTGCGTAAAACTGGTATACCATCAGGGACATGATCAGCAAAGACATAATCAATATACGACCTGAGTAGGACAATGGAGTGGTTGTCAATCCTTGAAATTGAAAGGGCATTTTTCAAACAGAACTGAGGTAATTCATGCCTCACCTTGTTGGCAAAATGCTGCGAAAGTGCATATAACGAAATAACTCCAACTGGTATCGGTTTTCTCGTTCAAAGTTTTTTTCTCGTGTGATTGCGTCAGTCTCAAGAAAGTAATGACAAGCAATATAGCGAAAACTGTTGTGATCCATGTGGATGAAGATAAAGGTTTGAAGAATACGTCTGCTGTCCTTGGTGTTTTCGGATTTTGAAATACAAATGCTGCCCTAAAAACAGGTTCAACAATGTTCAACTAAACTACGCAACACTAATTACGTCGCACCCCGAAATTTTGCCCCTGTTTAAATTTGAATAACTTTTTTCTTCTTTGAACAATTTGAATTCTGTTTGCACTGTTCGCTAGCTCAGTCCTTCAGCTATAATCTCGTACTTCTTCGATACATGAGGTTATTTCCATAAAATTGCTACCGGATGTTTTTTGGAACTGTGCAAAATTTCGAAATTTTCAAAAGGATCCCAAATGAAGAAAAACTGTTTTTTTTTCAACTTTAACAGCAGAGGCATGAAGATTATCTCATTACCTTTGGCCATCTCCAAAATTGCCTTCTTATCACTTTTATTTACAGAGTGATTTCAAAAAATCAATTTTTTTGTTTTGCAGTCATAACTTTTTTCCTCTTCAACCGATTTTCAAAATCTCAGGATCATTTTGAAGCCGAAACGTTAGATGAACAGACATGAAGATTAGAATTGACTAAAAATAAATATTAAAGATCAAGGGTTTCTGCAAAGGTGACCCAAATATAAATCCCCCTCGAAATCCCGATTAAAAAAGAAAAATATCCAAAACGTTGTTTGATCGAAACGAAAATATCACAACCAAAAATACTGATAAAAAATTTTTTACCCCCTCCCCCCAAAACGGTTAGATATATCGGTAAACATATTTCACCTGACCCCCACATCGGGATCGGATATAAAAAAAAATAAAATTCTTTCGCCCCCCTTGCCCCCTTGGGGTACTTTGGGTACGAATGAAGGGGAAGGAGATTTTTGTGATTTTTTTACATATAATTTTCGTTAGTTTCGTACAAAACTACTAAGAATCGCTCAAACTCGAGTTCTCCAAGTATCATAGTTTGGCAAAAATAAGTTATTTTTCAGAATCGAGACAAGCGGTACCCATAGCTGTGTTCAGTGGAAAAAGTTGATCAAAGAGATAAAAAAAAATTGTTTCATAGGCGTACGTATAACATTTTTTTTTGGAGTCTAAAAAATTAAATTCTTTGAAAAAAATCCAAAACATGATGGAAGACTTTGTGAGAAGGTTACCCTGAAATTTGGTTGTATTCAGAATTTTTTTTTATTTTGAATTTTTTTAATGAAGACATGTCTTCAGAAAATAAAGACCTACGAATAGTTTTTTCTGTCCTGGTCTTTATTTTCACGACAACGTAATTTTCAACCTGTCTTGTCAGTCACTCATTATGCTTTTTGTTACGTTGGTTACGGACCATGCATTTTTTTGGGCTGATTTTTTTCTAAACATGGCGTTTCATTTCGGTTTTCTCACGCACAATTTTTGGCTACTGAAAGAAAAAAGATCTGGATGTGTCCAGAATGAAAGATCCTTCCGAAAACAAGTTGATTTTCATTTAATTCTCCTCCCAGTCGGGATTTACAGAGTGTTTCAGATTTGGGTCACCTTTGAGGAAACCCTCGATTCTGAATGTTCATCTTGAGTTAATTCTGATCTTCAAATCTGCTCATATGAGGTTTCAGCTTCAAAATGAGCCTGAGATTTTGAAAATCGGTTGAAGAGGAAAAAAGTTATGATTGCAAAACCAAAAAATTGATTTTTTGAGATCACTCTGTAAAGAAAAGTGATAAGAAGACAATTTTGGAAATGGCCAAAGGTAATGAGATAATCTTCATGCCTCTGCTGTTAGAGTTGAAAAAAACTGTTTTTCTTCATTTGGGATCCTTTTGAAAATTTCGAAATTTTGCACAGTTCCAAAAAACATCCTGTAGCAATTTCATGGAAAAAACCTTATGTATCGAAGAACTACGAGATTATAGCAGAAGGACTGAGCTAGCGAACAGTGCAAACAGAATTCAAATTGTTCAAAGAAGAAAAAAGTTATTCAAATTTAAACAGGGGCAAAATTTTGGGGTGCGACGTAATTAGTGTTGCGTAGTTTATACGAACATAGTCAACGAAATCCAAAAGCACGTACCTAGCGTAATTCATGAAAAAATAAGGTATTAAACATTCGGAAAAATAACTTACCTCAGTGTCCATGTTCTTCTACCATATTCTATGACCTCAGCTCTGTCTGGTCTTACAAAAAGAGGGGAGCTGCCGTAATCTACAAGCTTTTTATCCAAAGCACCTACCAAACCATCCCAGGTACCATTTTCACTCAAGTAGCCCCAAGATTTGTCAACTGTGATGTTCTGACTGAAAGTATGACTGAGGCTTTTTCCAGAATGTATTCGAATATCAGTTCATCTGACGGATCACGCTTTACAAAAATCTAGTAGATTTATCTAGATTTTAGAATATTGAATCAAAAAATATTATTTTGGGAAAATTTGTTGATCTTAATTTTTTCATAATATATCACGAATAATAAGAGGAGAATGTTCTCAAATGTTATTTATATGAAAAATGAGATGCATTCAAAAAATATTTTTGATTCAATTAAACAATTTCCAGCTGAGTGAGCACCTTGTACTTACGTGAAATTATAGTAATGTACGCATGAGCACATCAAATTGTAATGAAACCTGTTGAAAGTGTTTATTTGAGGATTTGCCTCGCTATTCAAATAATCAAGTAGTGTCCCTTCAAAGGGAATAGGCAACTGAAAATAATATTCATGTTATAATATTCCTCTTTTATAGGACAGATTTCAATACTGGATAATAAATAGTAGGTATATTATGATACAAGTTTTATAAGACGCTATTTTGTCGCACGCGTGGAGTACTCCAAAAGGGAACAAGTGCGACAACGTGTCTTATAAATCGTGTGTCATATGCAATTTTGTCTATTTTGAATTGATTTAAAAAAAATGGATTTAATATCGATAATTTAGAGAAATATCTTCGATTGGTAACAATGATGACATTGAAATAATTAAAATCTGACGCACAATCGTAAAGCCCAGTTTACAGTTGAGCGATTTTGATTTTTGCAATACCAGCGGTGGAAAATTCAATGAAGTTATTGTTTTTATTGACCAATTTAAATCAAATTACACTCTGAATTGAAATTTACCAATTAAAACATTGAGTTTTTCACTGCTAATATCACCAAATCCAAGTCGCTCAGTAGTAAACTGGGCCTAACTCTTCTGACTTTCATTTGACAGTTCGATTGAACCAACCTCCGAATAATAAAAAATGCGTATCGAAACAGAGGCTATTTCGATACGCATTTGCGTTCCATAATGACTTCATTATAGAACCAAAATAGAAAATAGTATATTATGATACAAGTTTTATGAGACGCTATTTTGTCGCACGCGTTGTTTGGAGTACGGCGAGCGAAGCGAGGAGTGCTCCAAATGAACAAGTAGTGCGACAACGTGTCTTATAAAACGTGTGTCATATGCAATTTTTTCTATTTTGAATTCATTTGAAGAAAAAAATGGATTCAATATCGATAAATAACAGAAATATCTTCGATTGGTAACAATGATGACATTGAAATAATTCAAATCTGACGCACAATCGTAAAGCCCAGTTTACAGTTGAGCGATTTTTATTATTGCAATACCAGCGGTGAAAAATTCAATGTTGTTATTGTTTTTATTGGTCAATTTAAATCAAATTGCACTCTGAATTGAAATTTACCAATTAAAACATTGAGTTTTTCACTGCTAATATCACCAAATCCAAATCGCTCAGAAGTAAACTGGGCCTAACTCTTCTGACTTTCATTTGACAGTTCGATTGTACCAATCTTCGAATAATAAAAAATGCGTATCGAAATAGAGGCTATTTCGACACGCATTTGCGTTGCACAATGACTTCATTATACAACCAAAATAGAAAAACACTTTTATAATAACACAACCCAACATTTCCGACAATAACCTTCACTTCTCTTCATTAATTTGTATTTAATTCAAGAGATATCTAAGTATATCAACGAATCCTTACGACAACATGGGTTTTTAGCGTAACGCCTGTCATATTCCTTCTCGACCAATATTTGCATTGAGTCTCCCTTGCCCTGTACCCTTCTTTTTCGTTATAGTATCCTATGGTTTTCCTTTTCAGTTTTCCGCCCTTTCCATAGGCTGGATTGTATACGTCTTCTATGGTGAAATTTCCAGAGATCTTTCTTTCTGTCAAATAGACGATTTGGATGTCAGCGTTCAAGTACATTTCCACGTTTTCAAAAATTGCAGAAAAACTTTTGTTCGATGATAATATCAACCAGTGGTGTTTGACGTCAAAATATTTTTGGATGCCACACTGAAAAAAAAATCAGAAACGTGTCTAACTATTGTTGATCGACGTACCCGTCTGAGGAAATGACTAATTTTTTCAGCATTACAGTCACCATCCAAAACCAATCCCATGCGACTTGTCTTTGTTTCTAGGAATTCAATAGAAGATATTTCATCGATATTCAGGACAGAGATGGCTTGTCTTCCCAGAATGATTTTTTTCGTAAACTCTTTTTTTTCTGTAAAATAAAACTATTTCTTGTAAATTAAACGGATTATTATAAACGGATTATTATTTACTTTTCCAATAAATTCTCTTCAGGCGACAACCTGGTAAATCGATATTTAGACAGACTTTAGTTTCGGTCCATACAAAAATACAAAGTTGATGATGTTTTCTAAAAGACGAAACGTCGCAGAAAAATTCTGCTTATGTTATCGTGTAGTCCTTGAAAAGTGGCCTTGGCGAAGTGCTATTTGTTTTACATATCCTTTGAAAATAAAGCTAGGAGAAAATAAAAACGAAATTCTCAAATTTCGGTTTTTCTCGGATATCTCCGAAACTACTTGGAATATTGAAACTTTCTAAATGGCATATTATTAGGCACATAAATGCGCTACTTTTCTCTAATTTAATCTACCCCGTATCACTTACCGTTTCCGATATCCCCATCATGCTGTTCATTCTTATCTTGGACACACTGTATATTTTTCTGTTTCTGTTTGAATTTTCTAAACATCATCAACATCAAAGTGGCCGGCAAATGTTTATTATGATGTTATAATATTTTATAAACACCCCGTATACTTTATAATGCTTACCTCGCTTTTTGAAACACCCTATAAGACTAGCATGTTTCGTACTTTTTTCTTTGAAATATGCCTTTATTATCTTGACGTCCATAAAACAGCTAGAGCAGACCACCAAAAAAACTGATATGACGTAAAATTGCCCTAACAAGAAAAAATGCCCTATTTTCATTTTGAATAGGTGGATTAGTGTGACAATATTGTGTCATGAAATGATATGAAAAAAACATGTACAACCTGCCAGACAGCGGTTGGCTGACATGAAAATTGGCTCATTAATAATAATATCCATAATCGTATGAAATATGTAATTGATGCGAGTGTATACAGAGTGCCCCGCTAGAGTGATGCCGTTATTTGAAATGAAGGATATAATATTCGCGGTTCCAAAATATAAATGAATTGAAAGTCAGAATAACCAAAGGATATAGTATTTCCGAGTATTTTTTTCAAGCACATCCAATAAATATCAGATTTCCTATTTTTTGTCATTCAAAGTGTCTTTAAATTAGTTAGTTAGGTCCGGTTCAATTTTTACAATCTTCAATTATTTCAAGAAACTTCGAGATATACACCCGTAGATAATGTTAGAAGTACTTACCATTTTTTGTTCCCGTTCATGATTGTGATTGTAGCATTATCAAAATTATCATGAAATTGGTCAATTCAACTGTTTCCTTACTTTGTGGTTTCTACACAAATCTCTTTTCATTTTAAGGGAAAAGTTATACCATTGTTGGTATGTTTTCATAATGGAAATGTGGCCGAAGACCGTATTTCTGATATGTTTATTGCTATGGGAATCCCATTGCGTTTTGGATTGTAATATTATAGTTGAATTTAGTCGCTTCAAAAATGTAACTCAAGGTACTGTTTTCGGTTGTTTCAAAAACAATGGTAAGAACCACTTTTTATGTACCTATCTGGTGATGGTTGAACCGAAAAGTTTAGAAAACATGACATTTTTTCAATAGTAGTTGATTCTTGGTGCTTATCCAAAAATATGAATGAGCTGTATATAGATAGGTTCCGCACTTTACCTATACTATTACTTGATATTTTACAAATTCACACTATTCCTACTGACATTCCTGATGTGTATCACAACAGATTTTTCTGATTTTCAGAAATACTTCGGTTATCGAAATGTTTACAGAGATATTTTCTCAGATTTTTCGTGGTGAATATCGACAAAGGTTCTGAAATTTGGGAGAAAGCTCTCAAAAGAAAGCACCACCACTTTGCCATTTTAGTGGACGGAGACTGTGGAAATATCACAGGTTTTTTAAACGAGGTGAGTCTGCTATCTATTAAAGCGTATAAGGGACACCGAGATTTTATTTTTCCGGCTTCAAACTCGGAATTTTGTTTTTCCGACTTCAAGATTGAAGTCGGAAATTCCGAGATTGAAATCGGAATATCCGAGATTGAAGTCGGAAAAACTAAAATTACAAGTCTGAAGTCGGAAATTCCGAGTTTATTAGAGTCGGAATTTCCGAGTTTTAAGTTGGAATTTTCCAGTTTGAATTCGGAAATATAAAATTCAGATACTGAGTTCGAAATTCCCTTATACGCTTCCGTAGTTATCATGTTCTGCTCAATGATTATTTTCAACACAAAAATATGCCATTAGGATAAATGCAAAATTGTATAGATCTCTTCAGAAAGTATCTGATATGGTACATTTCATGTTTTTCATAAAGTTTATTATTATTAGTATCAATTTGAAATTCAAAGGTAATTTACGAAAATAGAAAAGTAATGCTTCTAATCCATTATCATTCAAATTTCAAATTACTGAAAAATTGGTGATCAAATATAACAGTAACAGGAAATACCGACCAGAAGATAATCAACTCAATGTAATTTATTTTATGCACTTCAGGGATTTGAAGGGTGCTTCAAATGCTTATTTTTTTGGGAAAAAAGTGATACTTTAAATCCCTAGGGATATTTATTTCTGACAGTGACATTATAAGCTTATATCGTCATAGTTACGATATCTATAATGAGGGTCATAACTCCCTTGGGATATTAAGGTTCAAAAACTCCCTCTTACCTTTTACAGGTAAAAATGATACAAGAAATGCTTATAAACGTTTATATGTAATGAAAACTAAGACATATTTTCCTTATTCAGGTCAATACAAATAATAAATGTACAATTTTCAAATGTTCCCTGAAAATTACTTCCGCCGCTGGAAACAATTTCTTCTTTTTTATGGGTGGTGCTGTTGCTGTTCACTACAGTCGAGGTGCCTGCCTCTTCTGATGGCAAAGTAGACAGCATACGCGCCGTTTTATTTCTCAATTCAATACTGTCCTCCAGATACCCCTCTGCCACCGTGGAACTTCTCCAACCTCCGTGTCTTTTTAAGTTTGTCATAGTTGCTCCTGCATTGGCTAGGGCAGTAGCAGAAGTGCGACGAAGGCAATGTCCCTTATAGGTTAGTGGGTTTGGCAATCCTAAATACATTGCGATTTTGCTGGGAATTTTGCCAAACATATTCTTTCCAATTGGCTGAGTTGTACATTTATTTTGTCGGAAGCTCAAAAAAAATCGTTTTGTACCTTCAGGACGCAAGGACATATAAAGTCTCAATAAAGGCAAAGCAGAGAACTCTTTTTCATCCACAACTGTAAATTTCTTCGATACACCAGTTTTACTTTCCGGTACGTTCACTACCATAACAGTATCCCGGTCCTCTATATCTGCTATACTCATATTTCGAAGTTCCTGAGTTCTGCATCCTCCAAAATAACCCATAATTAGAACAACCTATAACAAATAAAACGAAATAAACAAACGAAAAAGAAAATTATGAGAAAAAAATTACCTTATGCAATAAATGAATTTAATTAGGGGCGTCCTTTAGAAATTTTATGACATCTTTAGGAGATAAGACAGCAGACATTTTCGGCTTATACCCCTTACTTTTCCGTTTCAAAAAAGCCTCTAGTTCGTTGAACTTGGTGATATCTCTTTTCTCATATATGGTCACCATCGATTTGAGCATTGACCATTTAGTCCATAACGAATTTGGGCTAAACGTTTCTGACTGCAACGAATAAATACAATTATTACCAAATCTACCAGAAAATACTGAAAATACTTTACCAGTTCTTGAAAATATGCCAGAAAGACAGTTTCGTTGGCATCTTTTGACATAACATTTCTCTGTGTCAGCCACTTCAGATATAAGTTGTATTCTTTTTGATATAGGTCTTCACTTTTCGATGGAAGTAATGATTGTCTTGCTTTTTCCGCTTTTTTTATAATATCCTCCATTATATCAGAAAAAGATCGTCGATTTGTGGTAAAAAATAAACACGTTTTTAACGGAAAAACATTGATTGATAAAGAAAGTTTGCTTATAAACATGTAACATAGCGACAACCTAGCAACAACCAACAATGCTACAAATATCCACCTTGGCTACAATCAACGCTACCTAATTCAAATATACCAGAAAGGTTATGAATTTAAACATTTATTGCGTTCTAAATATGGACATATTGTTATGAAAATCGGTCAAAAATAAAATTATCTATGTACCACGGGAATTATAGAGCCTTAATAACCTCTGGCAATTGCTGTCCCTCGGGCCAGAGGCCCTCGGGACGCAAACTTTGCCATCGGTAATTAAGGCCCTCATATAATTCCCTTGATACATAAATAACTATTCTCTGCAATGATTGCTGAATATAGAAATTTATTTTCAATAATTTCATTAGAAATATCACATGATATGGAGATGTAACAAAAGTGTAACATGTTTAGAACAATATTAAACTATTAAAATATTATATATAATATCAAACTATTAAAAACTTAATTTATATGAATATTAACATTTATTTTTGTAATATTGATAACTATTTAGAAATATATTGAAATATTTTTGACAATTATTCATTGAATATTATGTTGACAATGACTGATACTTGTTGCCTGGATGTGAATACAGTATGATGTTACCCCATCGCAATTAGCTAAGTGAAAAAGAGGAAAATTATTATTATTGCAGCTGTTTTTTTTATTTAATAAAGTGTTTTGGAATATGTAGCTGATGATGCCATTGTCGGTGGCAGCGACGATTTCGTTGGTGTTTCATTTTCTACAATAGGAATCGAAATTTTTTTTCTTTATTATATTTTCTTCAAAGTTTCACCTATCCTAAAGTGCATAAAATAGTACATACACCTCGACAAATTATAAACTTTTTGTCTAATGGGGATTTAAAATACCGCACTTTAGTCCCTAGGTGTATAACTCCACATTCTTCTACGTTTGCGTTTGTTCGAATGATTCGAAAAGCAACTTTTACAGCACATTGACAAGACTTATTTTTACGAGACCTATCACTGGATGATCGTCAGTGAAACTGAACGCATTTTCGGCAATTTTGGACCACTCAGACTCAACATCAATTCGAACTTCCACGCCGCTATTAGGAACGGAGAGGACAATAATTTCACGATTTTCGACGTCTACAATCCAGCGTCAGAGCACCGAGGAGAGTTGAAGATCAAACGTCTGGGTTTCTACAACAAAATCGATGGATACAGAGCTAGATGCAAGAGGAATAAATACGAGGAGAGGAGAAACATGACTGGGGTGGAATTCAAATCGGCAGTAGTGGTAATCCAAAAAGTCAAAGTATATACAGGGTGACTCACGGTCGATGGTAGGTTAAACGTTTCTAGAGAACAGGACTTAGGATTATTATGAAAATCTGGTTTCTTGGGTGATCAGTTTTGTTCTATGGATCTAAAATACTTTCAGCGTTGCAGCGTTGCCGCTTCTATCAAAAAGTAGCAACAACTTTGTTATTTCAAATGGAACACCCTGTATTTTGTTTCATTTTTAGATTCTTCCTGAAGAGCTGATTTCGTCGATCTATCATACTTGGGCTATAGCGAGAAAGATTACAGAGATATAGGGGATGAAAAATCGAGATTTTACAACTTTAGGATTTTTTTGTGTCGAAACTAATCATTTCTGCTCATAACGGCTAACATGTCCCTATCTTAACTTTTCATTCACTATCTACTGACATTTAATTGAAACAAATACGGGTGGTTCAAAATTTTGAGTTTCGCATCACCCTCTATTTGTTTCTATTAAATGTCAGTAGATAGTAAATGAAAAGTTAGGATAGGGGCATGTAAGCCGTTTTGAGCAGAAATGAATAGTTTCGACAAAAAAAATTCCTAAACTTGAAAAATCTCGATTTTTCACAACCATATATATCTGTAATCTTTCTCGCTATATCCCAAGTATGGTACACCGCCGGAATCACCTCTTCAGGAAGAATCTAAAAATGAAATAAAATACAGGGTGTTTCATTTGAAATAACAAAGTTGTTGCTACTTTTCGATAGAAGCGGCAACACTGTATTGATGAAAATATTTTGGACGGATAGAGCAATAAGTTTGATTATCCACCTCCACAAATTTTCGAAATGATCTGTCCAATGTTCCATCCACTGTGAAACACCCGGTATAGTAAAATTTTTTGTAATTTTGCGATTTTTTGAAAAGCTGAATTTTGAAATTTCAATTGAATTTGGGTCTGAAACGTTCACATTTTTGTAGGAAAGGTTTTGAATTGGATCGACATGATGAGCTAAACATTTTTCTTCGCAAAACAAAGCCATAAGAGAAGCTGAATACTTCATCATTCACTGTTCACTTCTAGACACAATTTTACCCGTTTTCTCAGATTTTGAATAGCTCGCTAGCAAGGTAGATATAGGATGGTGAAACAGCTCTTCCGAAAAACTTGTAGATCGTTTGAGAAGGTAGTAATATTTCAGCTACTTGAATGAAGATGGCGGTAAGATCGATTATCAAAGAAGATTTCTGCTGCTTACGTATTTCTGTGGTTCGCATCTGACAGAAGTCTATAAACGGCATTAAACAATATATTTTCAGTTTACAGTTTATTCTAGTGCTTGTTAATAGAAAGCTGTTTCACCATCCTATATTCACCTTGCTCGCAAGATATCTTGTCTTCTTATCTCAGTCGCAAAAGTAGTGGTTGTAGATCTTTCTCTCATATGGGTACAATTTCAAGAAGTCTTTAATAGTTTCCCATTAACAATAATCCAGTAAACTTTCTTCTCAGATTTGATTCTCAGCATTGTACCCAAGGTGGATATAGGATGGTGAAACAGCTTCCTATTAACAAGCACTAGAATAAACTGTAGACCTTTGCCTACTTGATTTCATACCGTAGTTATATTTCCTGAAATTAACAGAGATGGCGACATACCTTGTCTTGCCTTGTGCTTCTGTCATCTTTTTATCAGTTTCATCTGTTCTAGATGAAAAATGACTGAGAAGAGTCAAAATATCAATATTCATTCCAGATTTATAGAAAATATATTGTTAAATGCCGTTTCAAGTCACGTCTGTCAGATGCGAACCACAGAAATACGTAAGCAACAGAAATCTTCTTCGATAATCGATCTTACCGCCATCTTCATTCAAGTCGTGGAAATATTACTACGCTTCTCAAACGGTCTACAAGTTTTTCGGAGAGACAATTGAAGAGCTGTTTCACGATCCTATATCCACCTTGATTGTACCCATCGATCAAGCTATTCAGAACTTGAGAAATAGATGAGGTGAATGTTGAAGTAGCAAAGCATCATTTATTACTATTTTGATTTACGAAGATAGAATACTTTCTTTTCTAGCTTATAATATGTCGTTCGAAAATTAAGTATTTCCATTTTTTTTCAAAAACTAAAGATGGAAAACTGAAACATGAAAATTTGCAACTTTGGCCCAACCTCTCGTATTATTTTATTAACTGAGATAGTGTCACCCTGTATACAGGGTAATAGAGGCACCTAAAAAGACAAAATATCGTGAAGAAAAAATGTAAATTAATTCTCAATATAATTATTCTGAATAATCGATCTGGTATGATGAATTTCAGATTCCAAAAATTCAAAAACCAAATCTCATGGAATATTTGCAAAGTGACAAGAATCGACAAGTCGATTCTATGCATAGATTCCAGAGCGTCACGGTGAATCATTGCAAAGAATTCTATAATTTCAGGTAAATGTAAAAAATAATGAAAAAACATATAGAGTGGTATATAGGCACATTCGACAATCAAAATTTAATCGCGATTTTTGATAGCTTGAGGATACAGAGAACCGACTCTTGGGGATACATTCAAGAAAATGGACGTTTCGACGGTTTGGTCAGTCTTTTGGAAAACAGACTCGTAGATTTCGGAAACTCGCCCTTATTGTTCAAGTTAGACAGATTGCCCTACGTCGACTACAGTTATGGCAATTGGATCTTGAGGTATAACCGCCCCGATAAAAAAATAGCACTGAATTTCCTATACGCATTCTTTTTCAGATCCACATTTATTTTTAGACGACCGAAGGTAGTATCGAGATCGTACGAAATATTTCTGAGACCGCTGGAGAGATCAGTATGGATCAGCATTTCAGCAATACTGGTGGTGATTTTGATTCTAGTGCGAATTATATTTTGCCACGAATTGCGATTTTTTCGGCAGAATCCAATTTGTCTGGAATCCTCCTGGAGCTTTTTGATACTGTTTACTCTTGGAGCGTTTTGTCAACAAGGTATAGAAGAATGATCTTTGTTGATGTTTTCCACTTAATTTTTTTTAGAAACGAATAAAATTAAAAAATACATAATCAAATGTGCAGTGAAACCAAAAATCTCAGGGCGCTCTATTGGGGTTATTGAGGCTGGTTTTGGGAAAATGATGGACACGGATATTTCTCTGCAGTTTATCATATACTTCCACCGTGCGAGACTCAGATGTTTACATCTACAACTATCGAATGACCGGCTTATAGCTTTTGAAAATACTTTGATGCTTAACGTGAATATAAAGAGTACAAGAAAAGTTGACTATTGATTGAGAAAACTGTACACATTCGAATATACATACCTATCGAATGACCAGGCCCAAAAACAATGAGTTATCGTTTTCGTGAATTCCCAAAGGTTCTTTCTATAATTGCAAATGTGAATCGCTATCCGAAATAGTTTTCAGAAAGAGTCAAGACCCGTACCTAGGAATGCGAATGTTTGGCCACTTCACGTTTTTGTATCTCCGTACACAAAAAACATACCGGATGACCCTCACAATACTTGGCGTACATATTATAATCATTCTAGCGGACAAAGGCTGCTACTGGGTGTTTGGGAACGCAGAGAAGAACACTATTCTCATCCGACCCATGCTTATATAGGATATTACGATGCACAACAAACATTCCTCGCAATTTTTTGTCGTCAGGTAAGTTTCGGATTATGTTTTTCAACTTATCATCTTGAGCTTGATGCTCGCTGATACTTTTCAAAATCTCGCTGAAAGAATCGGTAAATTTCAGGAAAGTAGCAATCGTGAAACATTTATCCGATGGCGCAGGAAAACGAACACAAGCGTACCTAGACAGCGCATCAGCCTCCACATTTTTGAATCCTGGAACAAATTCAACCTGAAATACAAATTCTTGCAGAGCTAGAGCCCACCGAGTAACCCTTGGTGTCAACAGCCGGCAGGTATTAATGTAAACGATAGCTTTACAATCAGTGTGCAAAACTATGGAATTTCCTAATAAATAGGTTCTCCAACGTTGAAAAGCCCAAAGTGCTGCTAGCACTTCTTTCTCAAAAGCACTGTATCGTCTCTCTCTATCCAGCAACAAACGAGATGCATATGCTACCACCTGACGAGTGTCTCGCACCACCTGAAAGAGAATAGCCGCAATACCAACATCACTAGCATCCGATTGTACATGCCACGATAGAGAAGGATCTGGATGGTACAGCAGGACCTCTTTCTGAATTTCTTTTTTGATAGCCTGAAACGAATCCTCCTGAAGACGTCCCCAGTTCCAGACTACTTTCTTTTTAAGAAGTTGCGTCAGTGGAGCAGCCATTTCCGCAAACCTATAAGCGAAAATCCTGTCGTATTGACAAAGTCCCAGGAATTTTTGCAGTTGCTTGATGTTACGAGGGGTGAGGTAATCTACAATCGCCTGGACACGCTGCGGGTCTGGGCGCACGCCACTGGTACTAATAATATAGCCCAAATAAGGCATCTCCTTCCTGAAAAAATTACATTTCGACAACTTAAGCGTAAACCCTGCATCCTTCAATCGTTGAAAAACCCTCTGCAGATGACCAAAATGTTCTTCTATTGATGGACTCATAACCAGAATGTCGTCGATGTAAGTGACTACAAAATCTTTGAATGCACTACCAAAAATCAAATCAAGACACCGAGAAAAAGAACTTACGGCACTAGCCAGCCCGAAAGGTAGACGAGAAAAAGTGTAGGTCTTAGTTCCCACCATAAAGCCGGTATATTGTTGATCTTCCTCCTTAATCGGTATTTGCCAATACCCGTGACTGAGGTCGAGAGAACTGAGCACCATTTTCCCTGACATCATTTTAATAATTTCATCAATTGGACGAGGCAACTCAAAATCAGGTTCCATTACGGAGTTCAATTTTCGGGCATCAAGGCAAACCCTGACACTGCCATCTTTTTTCAAAGTGGTCATAATCGGCGAAACGAATTTGGTAGAACAGCGTTTGATAATTCCCCACGATTCCATTTGATCAATAGCTTTATGCACGGCTTCCCTATGCGCTACAGGAATGGGATAGGGTTTTACAAAAAATCCAGAAGTATCTTTCATTTTAATACTGTGTACGTACTCTTTCGTAAGTCCCGGTATATCCGAAAAGATCCCGGAAAAGGATTTTAATAGCATATCTAACTTTACTTTTTCCTTTTTAGATAACCTAACCTCAGTTACGGTCTGAGTGTCCACAGCATGGCCCTCGTTCATTGATTCACAAGATAATTTATTTAAACATTTACTAGACATTATACTAATTTTCAAAGAATCCTTATCAGAAAAATCATGAGTAAAGTTATCTAACTCTGGCACTACCATATTCTCTGAATTGAGACAAAAACATAAATTCCTATCGGCTAAATTTATCTGTACCCGGAAAAATCGCAAAAAATCACAACCTAGCAATACAGGGTAGGACAAGCCTGAGATAATTAAAAATTCTTGGGAGAATTCCGAATTTCCTAATTTGAACATCAACTGCGCTTGTAGCGACACATTTTTGAATTTCGTTTTGAAGGCCCCGACAACACGAACACCAGGTACTTTAAAATGAGGAATAATATTATGAAAATCATTTAACTGCGACCAGGTATCTTCCGACAGTGCACACACAGTACTACCGGTGTCTACTAACCCTGGAAATTTGTATCCATATAAATTTATTAAAACCAGCGGTGATCTACTATCAGAAAATACATGATCAAAATCGCATTCCTCTAAAAGATCGTTAAGGGGATTATTCGAAATATTATTGGTAGCTCGTGTTAAAACCGCCTCCACATCCGAGCCTATATGTGGGAGACTTCCTCGTTTTCCGAAAAAGTTTCATTGATATCCAAACTAGAAATATTTTCTTTATTTTTATGGTCAAAACCTTTTTGCTGAAAAAAAGTTCTATTTCCACGGTTATCTCCGCGGTTCAGATTTGTATCTTTAGGAACTGGAACAATTTTTGCATTTCTGGGAACATTTTTGAAATATTCGTCTGCCTGACGTAATCTGGCTACTGCTTGTGGCAAAGTGGTCGCCCCTAGCAATGAACCAGCCACATTGGGGGGGAAATGGGGAGCTAGGATTTCAATCAGCTCCACAGGAGTATAAGGGGGTTGCAGATGTTTGGCTACGGACACCCAGTAGTTAAAATGGTCTACAAATAAACCCCCCGTATAAGTTGCGCTTTCAAATTGCAGTTTTCGTTTATTTTGAATTCTCGAATGCCAAAAATTTTCCACAAAAACTTTTTTTTAAAATTTTCATAAGTATCACAAGAGTCTGAAAAAGCATTCCACCATAATTTAGCCGAATTCTTAAAACATCCATTTAGTAGGACTTTTACTTTACTAAACGGAGTTCTTTCTAGGTCTAAACCTCTTTCTAAAAACTGAAGAAAATCAAGTGGTTGTATATTATCATTTTGATCTCCAAAAGATGGCAGAATTTTACTAAAATCCATAAGAGAAAAAGTATCACCCCTATTAGCTGGGTATTGATGGCTAACGTCATGAAATGTATTTGCACCTGGTCTTACAGGGTGATTAGACAAATTAGGAAAATTATTAACATCTTGGTTTGAATTGGAAAAGCTATTATTCGACATATTATTCGCAGCTTGCATTTGCATGACAGTTGAGACAACTTGGGCAATCAAATGTGTTAGATCTTCATTTTGGGGGATGAAAGATCTTGTTGAAAATCCCTCTGGGGGCTCTGGACGCGTAGGCATATTTCCCATATCAGCAGTGGCTCCAATATCGGAATCTTGGTCAAGATTTCGTCCCTCCGAATGAATACCGGGTTCAACAACAGTCGGAAAACCGTGACTTTCCTGCATGGTCGGAAAATGCTGACTTTCTTGCGTGAATGAAACGTGGCTAGCACTATCCCTAATTAGACTACCATTTCGCATTGCATCAGTGAGGGGTGTACGATTTCGTGAAGACGAAACCTTGGGCACTGCACCCTTTGATCTATCTTCGACTACGTGAATGGGAGGTGGAACGTTTCCGACACCAAAAATATTAATTGGAGAGGGCCTACCTTGTGTGTCTGCATGTTCTCGAGCATGCGATGTACTTTTATCATTTTCAACCATACCCTCATTATTCATTCTCAAGTAATCCATGGGTTTTTTCGGCCTCAAGTTATACTCTCCAGGGGTTCTTTCCATCTTCCACTTAGGTTTTCGTGTCCTCCAAGGAGAAACCAGCCCCACGTTGGGCGCCACGTTGCAGTGAAACCAAAAATCTCAGGGCGCTCTATTGGGGTTATTGAGGCTGGTTTTGGGAAAATGATGGACACGGATATTTCTCTGCAGTTTATCATATACTTCCACCGTGCGAGACTCAGATGTTTACATCTACAACTATCGAATGACCGGCTTATAGCTTTTGAAAATACTTTGATGCTTAACGTGAATATAAAGAGTACAAGAAAAGTTGACTATTGATTGAGAAAACTGTACACATTCGAATATACATACCTATCGAATGACCAGGCCCAAAAACAATGAGTTATCGTTTTCGTGAATTCCCAAAGGTTCTTTCTATAATTGCAAATGTGAATCGCTATCCGAAATAGTTTTCAGAAAGAGTCAAGACCCGTACCTAGGAATGCGAATGTTTGGCCACTTCACGTTTTTGTATCTCCGTACACAAAAAACATACCGGATGACCCTCACAATACTTGGCGTACATATTATAATCATTCTAGCGGACAAAGGCTGCTACTGGGTGTTTTGTCACATCTGAAACATTGAAAATTCTTTATTTTTCAGGTGCAACTTGCTACCCAACTTTTTATAGCAGCAGAATCATTTCGATTTCTGTTTTTCTCTTTTGCATTTTGGTCTACCAATTTTATTCAGCAAGTATCGTCTCCTACTTACTGATGGATCCACCTCGGACAATATTCAGCGTCAACGATTTGCTGAAAAGCCAACTTCGTGTGGGCGTAGAAGACATTCTGATCGATCGAAACTATTTCATAGTAAGAAATCGTTTTTGATATATTTATAAACTCAACTTAGCCTTCAGTTTAGGAGGCGTTTATAAACCATATATTATGACGCGTTCACATGACAATAATTTATAATAACGATGGCGATCTCACAAAGATCGACCAATGGAATCACAATACGCCTTAAGCCAAGAAGCGAAACGCCCGCATGTGAACGTGCCATCATAAATTTTTTATTGTTCCGTGCTTGACATTCGAGCATAGAAAGGGTTCTGTGCACAGAACTAAAACTTTGGTTCTGTGCACAGAACTAAAACTTTAGTTCTGTGGTTCTGTGTTCAAATCACAGAAATCTTATATATATAAGATTTCTGTGGTTCAAATGCATCATTTTCGACCAAGCACATCTCGGCCTTCTTTAACTTTTTCTTTGATCTTGATTATTCATCGAGGGTGGAAAACATGCGATTTTTCAGCAAACTACAGATCCGGACGTTATCGGTCTCTACGAGTCGAAAATCAGGGGAAAGACGAACTCCTCGGGGTTCTATCAGCCCCCGGAAGGATTGGAGCTGGTGCGAAAAGGGGGTTTCGCGTACCACGTGGAAACGAGCACGGCCTACCCGATCATCGAAGAGACTTTCTTGAATCAGGATATCTGCGAGCTCGACGAGGTGCAAATGTACAGGACGCAGCCGATGTACACCAATCTCCAAAAGGGATCGCCTTTCAGAGAAATGATGAATTTTTGGTTGGTAGTAGAGATTTATAAACTCAACTGAACCAAGAAATACGAAAACTACAAAAACATCAATGCAGAAAATTTATTAGAAATAATAAGTTTATTTTATTGTTCCGTGCCTGACATTTAGGGCAAATAAGAAAGGGTTCTGTGTTCAAATCTAAGGTTCTAAAATGGTCTAAGGTTCTAAATATGCCTGATGCGTTGAAAATATCTGCTGTATTCCTGGTTGCGTGATTATACCTACTGACGGCGACGACGGATAAAAAGTGAAGTATGAAATATTCGTGTCGTTTGTGTAGGCATGTGGTTTGGAAGATCAATGAAATTATTTGTGCAAACGAAGAAAATTCTGTACTTCAAATTTGGAGGCCACACGACGTGTACATCTTTGAAATGACTTCCTGCGAATTAAAAAAATATATATATGGTCGTAGGGTATGAAACATATCGTAAAAAACTGATTGAAAAGTGCATTTCCTGAGGGTCTATTCTCGAACCGTGACATTTAATGTCGCATGCGAGATATTCTCTTTGTCGAACACTCATTGCGTTTTCGTACTCGCCGCTATGCTAGACTCTTCACACTTGTCACGTAGAACACTACACTAGTCCGTGGTTGACGAGATATATATGTTACCCTACTCACTACTCCGCTACTCACTGACGTTTCCATTACAGAAAAGTTTCCCCTGTCGGCTGCTGTAGGCTTATGATTTATGAATATTTCCTTCGTCAACAGTTTTATATTGTATAAAACACACAAATGATCTGAGATATCACGCTCTACTTTTACGAAAGAGCTTGGTAAAGCATTGTGTATGTAGGAGAATACGCTCTGAAAAAGTACCTTGGAAACTGCGCTCCATAGGGGCAGGTATATTCAAAATTGATTTACCAGCAAGGCAATAACAACCTCTACAATGTAGAAATACATCAAAAAGAAAGCGATGCAGTATCTGTCCTATCAAGAAAGACCGTAAAACGGACTGTAAAAAATGTAATTTGCCAATTTGCAACCAATGTGTTATTTAAATCTGTCCTGGATGTGAAAAATGATTTTTTTGAATTTCATTCGTAGAATAATACTTTGTTAATACTTGTTCACCACAATAAATGTTCGTGATGACCCATCAGTAGCAGTTATGTTTCGATTTTTTCTGAGTAGCAGTTGGGGGTTAACTGGTGAATATTATTATTTTTCAGTATGCTGAAACTTGTCGAAAACGGAAATATGCAGAGATTGCGACACCATTGGGACGCCAGAAAACCGACGTGCATCGAGTCAGCAAAGAAAAAAGAAATTCACGTGGGTCTCGGAGAATTCTCATGCTCACCCATAGCTCTGACTTTCGGAGTTATAGCCTCTGTGATTTTCTTGATTATCGAGCTCATTAGTTGTTTCAAGAATAAAATTTTAAACTTTTTCAAGCTTCAAATCAGGCTCAAAAAAAACGCCAAGGTTTATCCTTACTTAAAATAATTTGCTACCAGCATCAGCTTTGAAAACAAAACACAAACACAGGTATATAGTTAACAATTTATTTTGAGGATAATTCATTGAGTCGCAAACTTGAGTAACCTGTTTAGTACACATCTTTGGAAAACCTAGTATTTGGATGATTTTTCAAAATCTAAGGACTAATAAGAGACAGGAAATTCAATTAAATTCATAACTAAAAAATGTATCATAAAAATCTATACATTTTCCAAATGCACTTCTTCTTCATCTGAACCACTGTTGTCACTGTGTCAAGTGGTGCTCTGCTTGTTTTTCTGCTTGTAAGCAATTACATAACGTTGAACCACATAGTTTGGGGGGCTATAGCCTCCTGGGTAAGCCTTGTCTTCAAAGAGAAGATCATATTCATCTGTGTGGGTGGCAGGAGGTTTATTTACAATAGCCTTGTAGAAACATGTTGTTTGAGGAAAAAGGGCCAACACTGAAAATTTTTAACTTTGTAAATGAGCACTATGAACACAGCTGCACCTTAATTTTGTTGAATGAATAAATGCACATGAAGTTGGGAATGTCTATTCACTCACCTAAAGTACCCTGTTGGAACAAAGCTTGAGGGTCAGTTTCTGGGTTTGCTCTCATCAATGGTAAAGGTACCACCCTTCTTCTACTGAGAACATGACGCCCTTTTTGATTTTGCTCCTTGAGAACGTCATCAATTTCATATTTACCAGTGGTTGGGTTGTAGCTAACAACTTCTGCTAGAATCCAGTTCTCACCATCTCCAGAGTATTTCACTAATGCAGCTACCATGTCTCCCACCTGAAACAAGTGATATTCATAGAATCAAATGGGGTTTCAAGAAAAGACATACCCTAGAGATGTAATTTGGATCAGCTGGCACAGCTCCACATAATGGTGGAGGCTTTTCACCAATTTTTCCTACATACAAAGGCAAAGTCTTTGCAGAACTGGTCAACATTTTGATTGATGTTCCTTTCCTGATTGACTCCTTATTTGAAGATATCTTGGACTGAAAATGTATTTATTGCAAATGGAAATGATGTGTGAGACTTAAAAATTGTGTAATTACCTGAATTCTCCTTTCATTTTTTATATTACGGATCTCTGTAATTTTCTGAAGAGCCTTGCGAATAACCTCCTCTTCTTGCTCAGTCTGGGCAATTGCCATTTTATAGAGGGACTTCATTTTCTGCAAAGCAAAATTTAATTACCACGTTTTGAATTTCCCTTGATGAAATTTACTTGAGAGCTCTGGCCTGATTGTTCATCTTGAGAATATCTTTGTAATGTCTGGATTCCTTGTTCAGATTGTTGTCGTTTCTTCTCGATTTCATGTACAAGTTGTTGCAGAGCTTTTAGGCGTTCTTGTACTTGTTGAGCAGCTACAGCATCGGCGGTTAATGGCATTGTTGCAAATATTGTTTGTTATAAAAATAACTATCAATTTTCACCGCACAATACCAGGAAGTTAACACCAAGAATGTCAGTATCTAAATGGATAAAATTCAGCTTAGCAATTGTTAAACAGATATATATTTTATTTAGTTGCCTTGTCTCACCAAGTTGCACAAAATTTTTGGTGAAATTGTCAGGTTCACGAGCTTGAGGAACATTTATTTTATACCTTCAGAATTTGAGATATTCCCTTGATTTGATACCACAGACCACCTACCTACCCTCGGTGGTCTGTGTTTGATACCAAAGAGAACTAGAAAAGAGGTGGGACTTGACCTGACAACTGACAAGGACCTCAGGACGTGACAGGAGTGACAGGACTACGAACTGTTGTCTTGTCCCAAGGAGAGAGTGGTCTTGTCCCTTGTGCTTTCTTGTCCAAACAAAACTGTGACTCTGTGACTTGCTTTGCTTGTCACTTCGCTGACTGGGTTTGACGTTTAGAGTTAGAGCCATTTCGAGCTTTCCCTAAAGGTTAAAATAAAAAACATTATTCTTTGTAGGCTTTGTTCAAAAATTTTTGATAATCATGTCTACGAACAGAGACGAAATTCTAGCAGATTTTCAAGTAAGTTTAACGCCATCATTTATTCATAAATCGTCGAAGTTCTTATACTGTTCCGAAACCATAATTTTTATGATTTGTAATGATTCTAGGCATGCACTGGTATAGAAGATTTAGCAGAATCACTCCATCACCTAGATGAAAACAATTGGGATTTGCTGGTAGGTTTGAGAGGAATGATCTATACATTGCTATAAAACCATTTGATTTTCCACAGCAAGCTGTCAATAGGGTAATGCCTCCTGACACCCAGAGTTTTCAACCTAAACAAAGACTATCAAGAATAGATTCTGATGTGATGTTAGTAGAAGATGATATTAATCCAGTATTGGGGCCTGTCAGTGAAATGATGGAAGTGAAGAATAATGTTGGACATACTTCCCCAACAAAGAGGCAACATGATAATAGTGGGCCCTCTACATCTGCTGGCAACAGTAGTATAGGAAAATTGCATTTTAATGTGCAGTATTGTGATAGAATTATACAAGTTGAGTTGCCAGAGACTGCAACAGTTAGTAAGTGGAGCCACTCTCATCATTGTTCTCATATTGTGACATATTTTTTGAACTTCAGATGATCTGAAATTAAGATTACAAAGAGATATCAAGGTAGCACCATGCAGACAACTACTTTCAAATTGGGCTAGATTGAATCAATATGAAAATACTCCTTTCTCAAAACTGATGTTACCAAAATATAATTCTCTCACATTAACAATTAAACAGAATGAAGGTGTATCAGCAGATGAGGAGTAAGTATATATTTATTAAAATCTAATGTGCAAAACCAGTGAATAATTTTTGTTTTCAAATTTTGTTTATTTGGTTCTACCATAGATTGATTTGAAAACAAATTGAGAGATTTTTCATAATCACCTTGGATAATTTTTGATTTCAGAACTGGTGTAACTGAAAAACTCCATGGCCAATATACACTCAATGTCAAATATGAAAATAAAACATTCAACTTGAAGTACCAAGGAAACAAAAAGATTATTGAAGTGAAAGGAGATGTGTATACATTAACAAATATCTTTGTGCGCAATCAAATCTGGAGTGGTTGGCCTCCTAATATAGATGATAACACCATGCTGGCTCTATCAGGAATAAAGTAATTTTTATTTATTTTCAATTTCACTGAATAAATATAATTTAGCAATATGGTTGTTCTGAGTTTTGGCTCAATTCAATTAAGAATAATAAATGTTCTTGATCAAATTGATTGAATTATTCAGTTTAATTATAATTCTTAAAATGCTTTTAGTGTTTGTCTTGTTTTATAGCATCTGGGATAGTTTCTAACTTTCAATTACTCAACCTTATTGATTCAATTTTCTTTTTGTTTCAAGTTATCCTGAACATGACTTGACTGTTCGAAGAAGTGCTCAGTTCAATCACAGTAAGGAGAAAAAAGTTCTTCAAATGCCAATTCTTCAAATAGATAGTGATGATGATGAATTTGAAGATGCATCTGAAAGTTTTGTAGTAGATGATGAATACTTTGATGAAGTAGCTCCAGCAAAGAGAACAGAACCACTGAGTAAGTAATTAGGTTGAAATATAAAGATCACAAACCAGACATCAAGTAGTGTCCATTTCATCTTGGAACTGATACAATATGGAATTATTTTCCATTTCATCTATTGTTTCAATTATGTAACCTTGAGGTCCACATGAACTATGAAATGAAACCAGTTATGTACTACAATGTTTTTGTTTCAGTACCTGATCATGTTGAAGATGAAATTATTGGCACCATAACATTTTCTGAAAATTTCACATCCAGGTATGGTCCAGTCCATCCAGTTTTTTACCAAGGCACCTTAGATGATGCTATCAAGGAAGCTTGCTCAAAACCAGCAAAAAACGTAAGTGTTATTTCTTCCTTTTTTCTAAGAGTAGTTTTCTCATTGAACTCAGAAAGAGTTTTTCATTTATTTATTCACAATCATATAACTTTGAAAACTTTTCCATGATTATTTGAATTGAGTAGTGAAAAATTACCAAATTTTACTCTATACATCAATCATACTTGATATGCATGCATAATATATACAAATTTATACATGAAAGGAAAAATAATTATCAACTTAAGCTACATTTTTTGTTTTTTTTATTTAGTTGGCATTTGCACAAATCATACATATCTCCTATTTCTAGTTTACAAAAATAATTATTAAAGAAAAAAACCAACAATTTTGGACCAGATTGATAAAAAATATCATTTTATTCCTGTACCCTTACTAAGAAACATTATACAATCCTGTTTCATCTGAAAACACCATCAATAACCTATATCACAAAGTTTGGGACACAACTAACATGATAACAAATATTTGTGGAATAGACATTTTGCGAGAGATTAATTATAAAAACACGATTTAGTCTAGTCACAGTGTAATAAAATTCAAACCAACAAATATTCGAAATTAAAGCATTATTTATCCATGCCGAATTTAATATTTCTCGCGCGATATAAGTCGCAACGAATTTTTCTGTTATCAGACATGCAAAAACAAACCACCGTTAGAGATTTTCAGGAATTTCAGCAACACATTTTTTGTCCATATGTATTCAACTTTATGACGGACGCTGTGCTGTATATTGTCGATGCTTTGTAAATAATTGTTGAATCATTGTCGATCTAAATGAACACCTAGTAGAAACGATATATTATTGTCTGTTCACTGGAAAAAATGTGACGTAACTTTTTCTGTGAGGCATATACATCTTCTGATAATAACCGTGAACTATTTTGAACTCGGAAGTATCATACTGGGCATAACCTAACGTTTTTATTTACATTCTGCTCTATATTTGCTTCACGCATATTTCATACCCACTGAAGAAAGAACACAAAAATTAGTCATTCTTTCAACTAAAATACCACACACACTTACATTTACTTGTTTTCAACAATTTTTAGTATATTTGAAAAAAATATCTTTTCAAAACATTCAACAAAAACCAGAGATAAGTAACCCTAACAAGATGTGCACGTCAATGTTGTAAATTGGCAGTATATTTTTCATGGTTCTGGAATCAGCCACTAGATGAAACTAGTGCCGTTGATTCCAAAAGAGTGAACATAGCTTTTCCAGCTGCCATATCTGGCTGCCATGTCCCAAGGGCTATGTTCACAGTTCAAGGTCAAAATGTTCTTTCTTTTTCTTCATCCGTTTGTCTTTGTCTTTTGTATGCTGTCAAGAAGCCACACTTCCTATACTTGCTGTATTAGCAAATACATTTCATCAGAATTTCATCTATCTTTATTATATACTCTTGAATAATGTTGGAGATTGAACATTTGATCACCATGTACATAAATATGAACCAACCAGACGGATACGAAGATGGAACAGATTTTGTGTGAAAGCTTTATAAAAAGTTTGTAAGAACAATCAGTTAACGTAACTATTGAACCAGGAGATATCTACTTGGAAATGCAAATTATTCAGAATGATATTTTCATTCATCAAGAATCATATGTAAAACAAATCATCCAAAAATATCACATGGATAATGCCTTTCCTGTATCATATCCAGCAGAGAGACCAAAACTGATCAAGCTGAGGAAAGCAGTGATCTTGAAGAGAACATTCATTCCATATCAGCAGTAGGAAATTTGATTTATGTGGCAGTTTCCCATCCCAAAATGTTTTGTTGGTAGCAGGTTGAAGATTTTTAAATATAATATTTACCAGGTACAATCGATTATTATGGGATACTATAGCCTTTTGAGCATTTTTTATATTTTATATATAAGTTCAATAAAGCAATTTTATTAATCAAATCTTGATAATATAATATTTCGATGAGTCATTTCAAACCAAAGAATAATAAATAAAACCCATTTATTCATATCACAACAATTTCAAAGGCAAACAGCTTCTTCATAATAAAGGCAATACCTGAAGTTGATGTCAGGATTTTTTTAGTAGCATTTGAATATGCTTCACGGCGAATTTTCCATGCATAGCTCATGTTGATACACTTTTTTCCAATCTTCAAGTCATTATCTACACCTCCCTTCTGTGGTAATTTTGTTTAGTCCAGGATGAATAGTTGATGGTGATTAATATTTTCTCACCATATTCAAACAAAAATTTTCGAAAAATAAACGTAAAACCAAAACGTGAAGGTTGAGGTTATTATCTCTGACGTGAAAAGTTCGTAATTTGTTTAGCTGCGAAACGCTAACTTCTCATGAAAGAAAATGAAGATTCATGCATTAAACGCCATCTGTGATAATACGTTGAAACGAAAATCAATCACGTGACTATATTTCCAAACCTCCCATAAGACGTGCACATCTTGTTAGGGTTACTTATCTCTGACAAAAACCATCGAGAACCTAGCATGACGGGAGCTGAACTTGGTGACAGTGTCAAGTTGGCAGATCAATATCTCGTGTTTTCGAAGAACAATACATTTTTTGAGAAATACTATTTTTCTCCGCTTAAAATTGTCGAAAACAATTGAATGTAAGTGTGTGTGTGGTGTATTAGTTGGAATAATCAAACAGTATTTTCAATGTAATAATTTTCAAGATCATACATCTATAATTCGTTTGCAGCGAAAACTCCTAGCCATCTACCTGCACCACGACGCCAGCGTGTTGACCAACGTTTTCTGCGCCCAATTGCTCGGCTTCGAATCGGTCATGCAAATGTTCGAGACGAACTTCGTGTTGTGGGGCTGGGACATCACGTTCGAGAGCAACCGCGCCAAGTTGCAGCAGTCCGTCAACAATTCGCTCGGCTCGACGGCTGCCATGAGTCTCAGGAACATACCAGTCGACAAACTGCCCGTCCTCGTGCTCATCATGAAGATCAGAAGTTCCACGGAAATTTACAGCATCGTCTACGGTGAGTTTTTACTGGGGTTCGTGATGTTTTCATGTTGGAATTTTGATGTGGCATAGTTCTACCTCACAAATGTTCAACCTTGTATATGCAATGTTACGTCTATGTTACAAAATGAACATAACATATTCAACTATCTTGAAGGAATCACCATATAGATTGAAATACAAGTTGATGTGGTCTTATTAGAAATATAATTATTTGTTTAGAGGTATAAATATCATTCTCATCTAGAAACACTACTTTTTATCTCTTATTGTTTTTTGGTAGAAATAAAATCGGCTCCAAGACTGACCTTTGTGTTTTATCGAACTAAATATCTACATAAAAGTTGAATATGTTTGTTTTGTAACATAGACCTAACATTGCATAGGCAATGTTGAATATGTTTCTGGTGGAATTCAATTCACATCAAAAGCCATCCATTAACGATACTGAATATTAGTGAAAAAGATGATTTTCTATTCATTGATTAACTCACCAAACACAAAATTTAACATTTTTGTTTTGTTACATACACATTACATTTCATCGACAAGATTGAATAATTTTGTGGTAGAATTTATTTCACCTCGTGGTTCACCATACTGGACATTAAAAACTATTTTTTTCGTAACATAGATATAACATTGCATAGACAAGGTTGAATATGTTTGTGGTAGAATTTAATTCACATCAAAGTTGACCCATCTGGGTCACCATACTGGATAATAAAAACTGTTTTTCCACCATAGATATAACATTGTAGACAAGTTTGAATATGTTTGTGTTCAGGATAACTGATATTAGTGAAAAATCTGTTTTTTGTAATATAGATATAACATTGCAAATTCAAGATTGAATATCTTTGTGATATATTTTAATTCAATTCCAAATTGGCCCATGTTGTCCACCTTATTGGATATTTTATTGGTATGAAAATTGTATCTCTATTCTATGATAAACTTGGCCCAGACAAAATTTAACGAGTTTGTTTTGTAACATAGATATAACATTGTATAGAGAATGTAGAATATTTTGTGGTAGAATTAATTTCACAACAAAATTGATTCATTCATCATAATGACAATATTATAAACTAATCTGTTTTTCACTGTTTCAACATGTTTGTTCTGTAATAAAGACATAACATTGCAAAGGCAAGGTTGAATATTTTTGTGGTAGAATTGGGTATCATCAAAAATACAGTCCCAAAATTGTCACTTGTGGTCTACCGTACTAAATGTCGGTGAAAAACTATTTTTTCATCCAATGAAAAACTGTAGTTGATGAAGTAATGTTGCTTATTGAACATGTCACAGGGAACGTAGGCGTGAACGAACTCTTATCAAACCTGATAGAATGCGTAGAGGTGTTCACCGAACACCAGCGTCTCGAATCGAAAGAAGAGGAAGAACGGGCCGAGCGAGAGCTCGTCAAATTCGAGCAAGACATGGCGTTCCGAGAAAGTTTGGAAGCAGACAGGTAAATATATGGCACCCATAATTTCCCCCGGCCATTGTCGATCTAAATAAACACCTAGTAGTCAGTATATTATTGTCTGTTCACTGAAAACAATGAGGTAACTTTTTCTTCAAGGCAGAGATGTCTTCTGATAGTAACCGCCGTGAACTATTTTGAACTTGAAGTGTTATACGCGCTCCTTTTAGCACAGCGAATCTCCTGTTTCAAGCATAGAATTGTTCGATATCATTGATTCATTGACCAGAGATTCAGGACAGAATAGAAAAAAAAAATCGTCAGTCAGTGCTGTAATGTCACAAAGTAGAATGAACTTGCGTTGAGTTGTATATTTGCTCCATGCATAATTCATACTCACAAATCACACAAAAATTAGTACTATTGTTAACTAAAATAACACACACTTACGTTGACTTGTTTTCAACAGTTTTTAGCAGAAAAACTAGTATATTTGAAAAAATTCGCCCCTCAAAACATTGAAAGAAAAAACCATAGGGAACCGAGCATGACGGAAGTTGAACTTTGTGAAAGTGTCAAGTTGACAGATCAAAGTCTCTTGTTTTCCAAGAACGATACGAGACAGAAAAAGTGTTGAAAGAAGGACGAATTTTGTTTTTTTAGTAGCAGACATAAAAGAATCAAAGGGAATAGCCAAAAACTCTAAGTGGAGTGGTGGTGTAAAAAAAGGAAAATAAATATCTCAAAGTCATCTCCACAACATTATCAGAATGATCTAACATAACAAGGTAGAAAACGAGCAGAAAACAACTACGTTCCTGGCAAATACCACGCAACATATTGAATTATATCCACTCGTAGTCCATATGCAACGATTCATATAAATGAATAAAAATAAAAATATTTCTTTCTTCGAACATGCGTTTATGCTCCCAACGAGACAAACACACCTGACAACCTGTAGACCGGTTTCGGGCTTATTGGCCCTCATCAGTACAGGGTAGTCAACCGTGTAGAGATCCTGAGATCTCCACACGAGGCGAGGTCTGAATCGATAGAAGCATCCACGCATATTTGATAGCAGTGAGCCGTTCCCCAAGCAGTGTATGAAGACGGCGACACCAAGCGGCGAAGAAAGAAACACTCCTTAATAAATTTCCCATAATAGAAATATGAGAGTGGCTGGGTTGCTCGACTAGCCGATTGAATCAAAGGGAATAGCCAAAAACTCTAAGTGGAGTGGTGGTGTTTGAAGAAAGAAATATTTGTATTTTTATTCATTTATATGAATTGATGCATAGACCACGAGTGGATATAATTCAATATTTTGCGTGGTATTTGCCAGGAACGTATTTGTTTTCTGCTCGTTTTCTACCTTGTTATGTTAGATTATTCTAATAATGTTGTGGAGATGACTTTGAGATATTTATTTTCCTTTTTTAGACATAAAAGATGTCAAATGGTATATTTCTGAAACTAGTGTTTGGACTTCGGATCCTTGTTCAGGAGGCCAAAATACGTGAGTCCCTTCAAAATTTTTTCTGGAAATGCCTTTTTATTGTTCCTAAAAACTGGTATTTGACATATTTGAGTAAAAATATGCATAAAAGTAAAAATATATGTCAGATTATGATAGATTTATAATATGTGCTGAAGTCAAAAAAAAAAGAAGAACATAACTTCAACCTAAGATTGGGTCGCCGACAGAGAAAAAACTGAAACAAATGAGCATCAAACGACTTCTATAAAGTGGCGCCCTCATCTTGACAGACGTTCGGGACCACTGAACTCAAACAAGAAATGGAACGACAATATAGCAGGATGCGCGAGGATTATTTACGGCCAACAGGCGAATCATAAACCTTGAATCGAGCACATGCGCAATATGTGCCAGGGTTAGCTGGGCATGTCTGAGATTACGTTTTTGATGTGTTATCATATATATAATAACAACTATATGGATAACACCTATTCTTCTCTTCACGCGAAAATGAAGCCAGTTTTGGAAAAACAAAAGACTGTCTGGCTTGCTACTGATGAATTGTGGGCATGCGCGGGTTTTGACGAGTTGAAGTCTACTGACGTTTTCAGAATTTCATAGGTTAGATATGTTTGTTGACTCAAATTATGTAAAAGAGCGTTAATATAGTTATTAATGTACTTACTGATTGTTTACAGAAGTGATTAGTGAGTGATAACAGTGATTGATCAAAAATTAGCCCACGAATCTTGTTCCGATGACTTTATCGTGACAGGTTTCTCAGCAAATCGCAAGTATCGCTTTGTAGATCACATCAATTTCTGCATTTATCATCAACTATTATTCAATATCGTCCAACAATCCATCAATGAATGAATATTTGAAAAATATATGTCATGATGAAATAAAAACATCGAATTGAAGGTTACGTGACACATTTGATTGATTTTTAATAATTATCATACGTTTGTCGCTCACTAGAAAGCTACTCTCCTCCATGATGAAAACGAATGTCGATTCTTAATCCAAACTTGCGCATGCGCATATTCGCGATTTGTCCCGCAGACTGTCATTTGTTTTATTTTTCGGCTTCAGCTCTGGTATCCATGTTACCTATATAGTTATTATTAGATATATGTGTGTTATGTGAACGTATGTCTGAAATTATATATTTCAGCCACAGAACTAAGAGTTGGCGTCAGCCCACTCGTTAGCCTATAAGTTTTGTTTACATTGTATTTGATTGCTCTTTGTTCTCGAATCTTGTCCATTTAGATTTACAGCAAACTGTTTTCGGCTTCATATTGTGTTTTTGTGTTCTCGTTAAATTATCTGTTTAAAAAGCTGTGTTATTGAGTTTGTCATCTTTGGTAGTGCCGGTCCTGTGCAAAAGGTTTCTGCGCATGATCCACATTCAATTTTGCTATATGATCACATGGTATGCGCGAATTCAATTTAGCGTAAAACTGCTGAATTGCATTATCGTTCCATTTCTTGTTTGAGTTCAGTGTTCGGGACTTGAGTAAACAGACAATATTATAGTTCCAGCCGACTAGGTTTCCATCTAGACCGACAATGCTCTGGCTATCCCTTTCATTGCCAACCGGTTTTTCAGAGCCAAGGAGGAGGCCAAGAGGAAGCAAGAGAGGGCCGAGACGGAGGCTAAGCAGAGACGGGAGAGCGAGAAGGCCGAGACGGCGGCCAAGAAGGAGGCTTTCAGGAAGCACGTGGAGGCCAGTCTGCCTCCGGAGCCGCCTCTGGATCACGGGGACAGCATCACCAAGATCCGGTTCAGGATGCCCAAGGGGGAGAATATCGAGAGAAGGTTCGAAGTTGATACGAAGCTCAAAGTAAGGGATTTTCTGTTTGCGTGGCACTTTTTTGAAGACGCTGAATGCTGGAATTTTAATTTTTGTTTTGTTTCTTCAGGTTCTCCTGGATTTTCTTATAGTACAAGGTTACCCAACTGATGAATTCAAAGTTATATCCAGCTGGCCTCGAAGAGATGTAAGTTTCATGATATTTTTCAATACATTACGTTTTTTTATATAAAATTAGCCAAAATATTTGTGATATTGTTTTTTTACAGTTAACATCATTGGATGTCAACCAAACACTAAAAGATTTGAAGTTGTGTCCCCAAGAAACTGTGATATTAGAAGAACGATAAAATTCCATTACATTCCCTCGTAAAGGGGTAGGTTTTTATACCAGCATTTGAGCATGTAGAGTTATTTAATATATTTTTGATTTGATGTAGTAATAATTATTTAATGTATTCAGTTGGATAATATACATTCATACAAGCAACCTACATATTGCAGTTTCCCTCATTCAGGACTTTTTGAAGGCTCTACGAAAATAGTATATTATGATACAAGTTTTTTTTATAAGACACTATTTTGTCGTGAACAAGTGCGACAACGTGTCTTATAAAACGTGTGTCTCATGCAATTTTTTCTATTTTGAATTGATTTGAAGAAAAATATGGATTCAATATCAATAATTTAGAGAAACATCTTCGATTGGTAACAATGATGACATTTAAATAATTAAAATGTGACGCACAATCGTAAAGCCCAAAAATTCAATGTTATTGTTTTTATTGGTCAATTTAAATCAAATTACACTCTGAATTGAAATTTACCAATTGAAGCATTGAGTTTTTCACTGCTAATATCACCAAATCCAAATCGCTCAGAAGTAAACTGGGCCTAACTCTTCTGACTTTCATTTGACAGTTCCATTGTACCAATCTCCGAATAATAAAAAATGCGTATCGAAATAGAGGCTATTTCGACACGCATTTGCGTTGCACAATGAATTCATTATACAACCGAAATAGAAAAATTTGTTTTTCAGGTCTGAAAAAGAAACGAGGTCGACTACTTTGAACTTTTTATACTCTTTTCCATCGGAATGGCCTTCCGTATATCAGTTTTACGAGCGTTTGAAAAAAAATCGATCGAAAGTAAGTTCAAAAAATGCAAATGAGTGCAAAAAAACGCTACAATAAAATATACATTATTTATTAGGAAATAGTGGAAGCAACATAATACTTACCATACACTTGAAAGATTTAAATGATATATTTCTCAAAAACCATGACATTCATATTTTGCAGCAAGAAGACCATTAAACATTAAATGTTTCTGCTCTTCTAATAGATATATAAATATTACATTATCACAATATTCAATATATTTAAAAAAATATATTGAATATATAAATATAAAACAATAACAATGGCATAATCTTACACAATAATTTCGATTAATTTTTTGACTACAAGCCTTCTACAAATCATAATATCAACGCCATGAAGATAGTTAAATGTCCAAGAAAACTCTTATTTAAAATATAATTATTGTTTTTCAACAGAATATAATTACTCTAGTACTTGCAGTGACTAGACGAAAGTAAAAAACACCATATTCAAAGAAATTTAACCGAAATTGTGTACTTCTCAATAAACTATATCTGATCAGAAAGAAAAAAGTGTATATCAAACTTTTGAATGATGCCTAAAACAGTAAGAAGCATATTACCTTATATCTACATTTTTACAAAATCATACTTCAATTTGAGTAATAGATATGACGATATGACTACTGTATAAGATGAGATTTAATAAGTTCTCGCCTGTTATGGAATAGAATTTACAATTTTCTTCGCGAACACCAATATCACAATAGTACATTGATTATGTAAATGAGCATGTACCTTGTATAAGAGAGACATAACAAAAAACAATACATTCCTATGAAAATCCTAATTATTTCTAAGCAAATTTTCCTGCAACAATGATCAAAATCCATAAGGGGATATTCAAATCGGTTGATTCAGTTCAGCATTTGCATTCCTCTTTTATTATTGAAATGTAAATAAAACTATGATTCGAGCATTTTATGTTGAAAACACGTTCAATTTTACGAACATAACATTGAAATAACACAAATCTAATTTCAATAATGATTCAACAAGGCCCAACCAAGCTGAATCACCCCGTTTGGGTTATTCCACAATTTCACGAACGCACCCAAACATTAGCGGCAGTTTTCATTGTCTAAATTTTGCACCATCAATTTTAATTTTCTCACAAAAAACATTCTACCGAGCTGCATTCACTCGCAAAAGATAGAAGCGTCTATAGGATATCGATAATGGAAGAACACAACGAAAAATAGAGGGGTAAGGTGAGGTAAATTCATATTTCCGGAAACCTCCAATAGGAATGTACACGCTGCTATTCATGGCAGACATCCTCTAGTCAGGCAATCGACTTGGCTTCTGGAAGAAATGCTTCCCAATATTTAATGAGCTGAAAGAGGGAATTCATGTTTAATCGGAATAGAATCGAAAAAAAAACAGCAACTGCTATGCGTGGTATTAGCCGTTGTTTTTGTGTTGGCTCACCTGAGCTTGGTGTTCCAAATGATTCTCCAAGTATTTGACGAACATTATCTTGAAGTCATGAATCCGGCATTTCTCGAATCTCTCGATTTCTTTTTTGATCATTTGGGATATCCTGTCAAAGTTCTCCTGACCACGTTCCACTTTCGATTCCCACTGAAAAGAAAACATGATGATTACAGAACAAGTTGGACAAGGTGGATATAATGTGATGGAATAACTTCTCAATGTCAATGTTTCATTGAAAAATGTGTAAATTTTCTTAGGATCACAAATTTCTGGAAAAAAATCCACAGAACGATGTGATGATCGGAAGAGTTTTTAAAAAAAATATCGCAGTAGTTTTTCCAAAATAATATCCAAAGAAAAGTTTCTGTTTGAACACTCTAGAAACCATGCCGGGTATTCTGAACTATCACCGAACGTTTTAGAGAATAATGTATTACAGCGTTGCCGAGCGTTATCCTTAATATATCTTCACCATATGAACAGGCCGAAAAACTAATGTCAATCGAGATTAATTGAACAAACCAAACATTACATCGTCATTTCAATATTAATACTGCTGAAACAATTCATATTTGATGACATTGAATAGCATTTCACCAAAAGTTCTGATGAAAGGAAAACTGGCAACACAGGAATACACCTATCAGAGGACTTGTTACGTCACAAGAAGCGGCCATGATGCTGTCGTTTGAATGTCTCGCTGAAATGGAGGATTTTAGAGCGGCGATTATTCGAACATTGCATAATATCTTCTGGATATTATACATATTTTACCACTATATTTGAACTACAATCACGTTCTAACCAAGTTCAAGCGTTTGTGATCTCGCCTATTCAAGACTTCAATTGACAAGTTCAGCCAGCGTTCAGAGAGAAAAAAATATGTCTGCCCTATTGTTGTCTTTGTCATCAAGATTGCAACTTAAGATAATGAAAATGCTATGATTGAGACTAACAAATAAGAAGACTTATATAACCTGTATATAATTGGTTTGTCTTTTTGTAGTTTTTTCGTTATTCCGATTATATCGAATATTTTTTGAGCATTGTAAGCTTACAATAATTGTTGAACAATTCCCAACACATTATAATTGTGATTTTAGTCTTCTTCTCTTTTTTACGTCCCAATCATAACATTTTAATCATTTTAAGTTGCAATATTGATGACAAAGACAACGCTGGCTGAACTTGTCAATTCATCGCGTGCAGATGACAGTATGATCAATTTTTGAGTGAGAAGGTATTCCATTTTGGATGTTTTTTTTTTCGAATATTCTAATAATTTCCAAATGTATTCCGTGTTGATCAACTTTTGAAAATAATTATAAAAAGAAACAGTTTTTTTGTGCTACGATCGGAAGACTCGGTAAATATCGAGAACATTTTTGATGACCATCAATAGAAATCAACATGATGAAACAGGATTCGAAAAACAAAATAGAAGGTGATCGATTCAAAAAATGTATTCTAAATGCGAAAAGGTGGGCATTTTCTTAGACTATGCTTCCTCAGGAAGTGGAATGAAGAAAAAAACACCAACACCAACATTCTCCTGTAGAACCCACATGAAAAATGCAATCACCAACGATTTTTTCGCCAAAAACAAACGAGCTGAAAAAAAGTCAACCGAACCAAAGTTTACAGAATATACTATAGTTGCGTCAATCTCGCCGAATCGTTTGTCGGAACGGTTTGGGATAGCATTTTTTGCAATTTCGAGAACTGAGCCCGCTAATTAGCCGCAGGCAACCGCAAGCAGAAGTCAAGCGATATAGGAGGATCAATTGCAAATTAAAGACGTTATGCTATATACCGTCGTACGTCGAATATTAAAGATATGATGCGAAGATGCATAGATCTATAACATCTTATTCTGTTTTTCCATTTCATTTAGGTAAACTAGAATTGATTTTTTTCATTGACTTAGTTCAATGAAAATTTTATTGGATTTCATTGTTTTCATTTCTATGTTAATGAATTTCAATGTGAAATATAATTCTACCCGTGTATATAAACTTGAAAACTAATATACCTATATAAGGTTTCTACAAAAGTGAATAAAAACAGTGTCGATGAATTCGTCTTTCAAACGTTTCCCAACTGCTTGTCCACCAGGTTCTGTATTGTAAGACCACCGAAAGGTTTTTTGGTGTTGTTATTGTGTACTTTCAATTTGAAAAATATAATTCCTTCACAACTAAGTTTCTTTCATGTAGAAAGAAAAATTGATGCAAACGTCCTGCGTAACTAGACTATTGCACCAAAATTATTTTGAAATACACTCGGGTGATATCAACGATTTTCTTTCCAGATTTCTCATATTGGGATAATCCGAAAAAACTTCAAGTGGAGAAATATGTGGAGTGGAGAAATATTCTAGTGAGTTTTTGTAAATTCTGGAGTTAAATTCATCAAGACTTCATTTCATACAGTTTTTACCTTCAGCACAATCAAAATACCGTAATCTGGATATTTTATTGAAAGATCTACAAAATTGTTTAGTAGTAGGATTTCTGGAAGAGTTTTATTTAAGCGAAATAGTTTTGATTGATAATTCGAGTAAATAAATATTTGTAATCTTCATTTCGTAGTGATTCCCACAAAAGAAATATTTATTTTATTGCATTTCTATATCAAAAAATAAATTTGACTTTTTTGTTACGTCTCGCCTGACAAAACTCACAAATTTGAAAGATATTTTAATATTTGTTTTTTGGTAGCCATAAAGGCTTTCAGATCCATCCACTGCCCAAATATGACCCGCCTTTATAATTTATCAACCCACTCACAGAAATGTAACTTTTGGGACAATCTGTATATTTGGCTCTGAATTGCTGCGCGCCGCTACAAGCCGTGGACTGGGACGTCGTGTATCTCACGGTTCTCGGCGAGGTACTGAATTCAGTACCCTAGATAGGCGGGGTAAGGGCAAGGATATTAAACTATAGGATGGTCCATTCCGCAGAAATTTTTCGCCCGGATGTGACGTAGCTGGGAGTGAAACGTCACTTCCTCTCTGATTGATTTGTGATTTTTATCAGTGACATCATACAGTGTGATACAATGTCTCTGATTTTTATGAGATAAAAAACATAAATAATAATCTCATCAACATTTGAGAACTTTTCACCTTATTATTTTTGTCATCTCAGATCACTATTTCAGTTAGTAAATTCAGTATGAAAGAATATTTTATCTTTCTTTGATTCAGTGATTTCACTTTCAACAATATGAACACAAATTTGGTTGGGAATAGTAAGTAGGACATCACTTTCTTGAATATCTGCAGGACAGTGTGATAGGATTATAATCATGTTACATGAACAGTCTACAGTACCTACTAAATACCAAGTTCTTTGACAAAGTAATACAGTGGTCAGAAAGTCGATATGCATTGGAATAAGGAGTAAATATAGTGAAGGCAGTTGCTGACTAGCATCAATGAAATTCAACTTCAGTGATAGTATTACTTGTTTTCAGGGTATGAACAGATTAAAAAATGCTGGATGTAGCTATGAAACGTTTATATATAGTATAGAATAGACTCATCTATAATGTACTGTAAGAATTAATAATAAATTCCAAAACAATGAGAGGTAGGCCTCTATTATTTCGAAGTTATAATAGGTAGCTATTTATTATGAATATGATGTGTTCAATCATTAATCTGAAAATACACAATATCAAAATTCTTTGCTGAATTCTAAGAATAAATTGGATGTCTTCCAGTTTATATTTTTCCAGTTCTAGCTCTCTATTTATTAAAACAATGACCTATAATCATCAATGCTTACTTCAAAAATCGTTGAGGAACAGGGAAGTATCAGAAATTGTTATTCTACCTAAAGATAAGAACACAGTTTTGCTGATTTTAAAAATATATTAACAAGACTCAATGAAATTTGTGATTCACTTGAATCAAATTCATGTAATGCTCATTAAATCCTCTTTTTGTCTGTATTTGTTCACCTCTCTATCTTCAAGAAATTGTTTCTTACATCTAAAAATGGGCAAAAAGGAGTGACGATTTTTAATGGGTTTTTAAATCACAACTACTTATTTCTCTTTATTTGTGATGCCAGGCTGAACAAATTCTTTGTGTGAGATTTATCCTCAATGGTGAACCTATAAAAATACCAATATTAGGATATTAGTTCATAAGAGTATATATTTCTTACTTGATTCATTTTCCGCTATCTTCTTCAGTTGTGGAATGTATGAACAAATACTATTTCCTGGGATCCAAAATTTAAGTAGCAGCCATGCAGAGAGGTATCTTTTAAATCAATTCATTCCCTTTTTGAATATTTATTGAGTCTTTTGGCTCCGGAAATGCAAGAAACATGTATGCCTCGAACATTTTAATACCAATTGTAGAATCTGCATCCGTGTATAGCATTATACCTGCAATCAAATGGTTACATCCCTTATATGAAAATATTTTATGTAACTAGCATTTCGTATGGCATGTACCTACTTACGTTGCCTTTATTTTTGAGATTTTATCTAATACTGGTTTGTGAACCTATTGAAATTCAGATAATTCAATATTTTCAACAAAGAAATGTTAACCTCAAAATAGAAAAAATAAACAAAGCGCCGTCATTATTCGATCATGGAAAAATCCAAGACCAGAAGGTAGCCGGGTGACGTCATAAAACTGGCTAGTGTGGGCATCATAGGGAATGGACCATCCTATAGTTTAATATCCTTGGGGTAAGGGGCCGGTCGCTTCGAGCAAAGAGTATAGGTTCTACTAACAAGAGAGTCGACTCAGCGTATTTATGAATGAAATAGTAAAATAGTATCGATTGACATTGAAGAGGGAAAAATAAACATTGTGAATGAAATGGTTATGTGATTTGATTGGTCGTTGGGTCAACTGACTCTGTCTATGTCATTTTCACAAAATGACATCTTTCGTGAAGTTTGGCTTACATGATGCCGTTATCTGCTGTTAACTAGGCGTCGCCTCTTCGAATTTTGATTGGACTTTAGACCGCTTTCTGTCGCCCGAATTAATTCCTAGCCAATCACAAAACACTTCTCTAAAATCACGAATACTTATGAATTGAACTTTTTACAATAGTTTTTCAGAAATAATTAACTTATTTGGCAATTTCACTTTATTATATAATAAGTTCAGTGTGTTAAATTGACCAGCATGAATCGTCCTTCATCACTTGTGAATTTATAATTGAGGACATTTTGCAGATATATCCAACTTCACAGAAAATTGATTTCATAACAGCACACTTCAAGGATTTCCAGTGGATCTTAACAATTCTTCCAAGATATTTTTGGTGAAATCAATAAAGATCAATTACATGATACACCTTCTCCAAGTATAAAGCAATCATCTAATTTGAGAATTTTATTTCACCAATGCATCATAAGATATGTACAAGGAATTATTACTCTAAGATGTTCTAGTGACCAGTGACCTGCCCAATCTTTTTTCCTTATACTATACACTTTGATATTATCAATGCCCTTTCAGAATATTCAATAAAAACTTCTCTTGATTTTCTGTTCCTCTAGATTTTTGTACTGATTTTCAGATCCTCTACTGCTTTAGTTTGACAAGTGACCAGCATTGCTATAGCTAAAAATATGCAATGTAATATGTAACGAAATTATTGAATAATATAAAAATAAGATAATTCTGTAACTATATCAATTTACCTGCAACCACTGTAGAACTGAAGTGATATTTGTATAGGTACTTCATCTATAGCTTTCGAACTTTCTTTGTGACCATAAAATTCCACTGCTTCAATCAAAATATTCCTCAATGCCGAGATAAGTTAGTGGGTAATTTATATTTGGTGTCGACTAAATAAAAAACGGCAACCTCGACTGCTCTTATTCAACACAAAAGTATCTGTTTATCAAAGCGATATTTTGAGGTTAGGTCAAATATATAATAACAGCAACACAAGTAAAGATTTCACCACAAATGGTACAGCCCAAAATATATCCGGTAATCGTTTCCTCATGTTATAAATTCACTTTTTTCCTTAAAAAACCTCAGATGAAAATATAGCAAATTCCTTCAATCAGTTGTCAAACATATTTAATTCGTAGTAAATTTTCAAGGTCATTTGGTAACATTCCCGCCTTTCTCTGAGTCAACTCTCTGGTTAGTATAACCTATACTTTGTGCTTCGAGAGTCGAGGCGGAGTGACTGACGCAACTTATAGTATATTAGGTGTGTTCGGTGATGAAAACTCGGAGCCGAGCGAGCAGATGCAAATCTACTACCACGTGACCACCGAGGCAACGGAGCGAAAAATATTTAACGAACGCTCGATCTGGAATGAGATGACATTTGTGACAGATTTTTCAAAACAAAACAGATTCATAAGTGATTCAACTGATAGTTACTTGCAAATGTATGACTGGAATTCATATGATCCACCAAGACAAGTAGATCATCCCCCTTGTGATTACATACATTACAAATGTATGTTAAATGTTCATCTGCTTCAGACATTTCAGGTTCAGAGGTAACACTATATTTCTAAGGTGTATTCGCTGACACCCACTACAAATTTGAATATATTAATAAAATGATTAAAATATACTCTGCTCCCTAGTATACACCTCCTAACCATCGTCCATGGACGATGTCCTAACCAAATATTCTTTGACAAGGACAAGTGACAATTAGGAAATCTGTCTGATCTTTCCTTTAATTCGGAGCTAATAGATTACATATTTTACCTCGCACTCGCCAATACCGAACACAAAGCAGACGTAACGGAGGAAACCGATCTGAATTATCGAACGCTTGCTGAGCAGAGCGAGCGGTGAAACTTCGTTTATCGCACTCCTATGAGTTCGGAAAAAAATTTTGGTGGAACCTACGTATTTTGACCTCCTGATCACGAATCTGAAGTCAAAACGCGGCGGTCTCAAGTATTTTCGGAGATACGGCCCTATTTTGTCTCAAAAATGCACCATTTGACATGTCAAATTTCTGCTAATAAAAACACACAGAATTAATCCTTCTTTGAGCCAAAACATCACACATGCTCACATTCACTTGTTTCCAACACTTTTTTGCATAAAAAACTGTTATTTTCACAAAAATTCGCCCTTCTTCAAAAAGAAAACAAAACATCTTTTTTCACTGATTTTCTGGTTATTATTATTTGAGATGTTGGCAACGTCCTACCATGAGCCAAACAATCACGTTGCCAACATCATAGATATAAATTACCAGAAAATCAGTGTAAAAAAGGTTGTTTTACATTTACATTTCAAAGAAGGGTGAATTATTTGGAAAATAATCGTTTTTTCTGCTGAGAAGTGTTGGAAACAAGTAAATATATGCGTGTATAGTGTTTTGGTTCAAAGAAGGGTGAATTTTGTGTATTCCTAATAGCAGAAATTTGACATGTCAAATGGTGCATTTTTGAGACAAAATGAGGCCGTATTTCCGAAAATACTTGAGACCGCCGCGTTTTAACTTCAGATTCGTTATCAGGAGGTCAAAATACGTAAGTTCCACCAAAAAATTTTTCCGAACTCATAGGAGTGCGACAAACGAAGTTTTACCGAGCGAGCAAATCGAGCGTTCAGATATGTATTAAACGAACACACCTATTCTGTAAACTTTGACCGAACGAACACTTTACCTCTGTCACCTCCGCATTGGCCTGGTCCATCTTGTCCGACCTGTTGGTCAGCTCCATCTTGGACTTCGCCTCGCGCTTCTTGGCCAGCATCTGCTGCGAGTGCTGCCAGTGCTGGAACAGCTTGGTGCGCTCGTGGAAAGCGTCGCGGACTGCTCCCAGCAGGCCGAGGTAGTCCTTCAGCAGCTCGCACAGGATGAAGAAGTCGGTGTTGGCCTGGTCCAGGTGCAGGGCCTCCACCTGTGGTGACGGGTTGAGCCCCCCGTATGTTATTATAAAATTTCTTGTACAAATTATGTTGCAAGAAACTGCACAATAATTTATCGTCACGTTCTTATTTCTTGTACAAAAAATATTTCCGTGTTGTTCAATGAACATAACTTCAAATACAAAATACAACAGTGTTTTTCTATGAGTTTTGAATTTGCGAAACTTATTAATTATGGACAAAAGATCAAGTGTACGTTTTAATAGAAGAATATTATGAATATTCTTGTAGTCAAAAACAAAGAATACAGAAACAAACACGCTAGAATTGAAGAAGTAGCGAATTTCAGGCATAATACCTCGTTGGGTTATTTGAAGACTAATAAATTCACTTCACTAAAAACAACATTTTTATCTGAACACAGGAAATACAGGGTCACTCACGGTCGATGGTACTTTAGACGTTTACGGAGAACGGGACGTAGGATTATTCTGAAAATTTGGTTTACTGGGTAATCAGTTTTGTTCTATCGATCTAAAATACTTTCAGCGTTGCGGCGTTGCCGCTTCTTTCAAAAAGTAGCAACAACTTTGTTATTTCAAATGGAACACCCTGTATTTTATTTCATTTTCAAATTCTTCCTGAAGAGCTGTTTTCGTCGATATATCATACTTGGGGTATAGCGAGAAAGATTACAGAGATATAGGGTGTGAAAAATCGAGATTTTTCAACTTTAGGAATTTTTTGTGTCGAAACTAATCATTTCTGCTCAAAACGGCTTACATGTCCCTATCTTAACTTTCCATTTACTATCTACTGACATTTAATAGAAACAAATAGAGGGTGATGCAAAACTCAAAATTTTGAACCACCCGTATTTGTTTCAATTAAATATCAATCGATAGTAAATGAAAATTTAAGATAGGGACATGTAAGCCGTTTTGAGCAGAAATGAGCAGAAATGATTAAGTTTCGACACAAAAAATTCCTAAAGTTGAAAAATCTCGATTTTTCACACCCTATATCTCTGTAATCTTTCTCGCTATACCCCAAGTATGATAGATCGACGAAACCAGCTCTTCAGGAAGAATCTAAAAATGAAATAAAATACAGGGTGTTCCATTTGAAACAACAAAGTTGTTGCTACTTTTTGATAGAAGCGGCAACGCCGAAAGTATTTTAGATCGATTGAACAAAACTGATTACCCAATAAACCAAATTTTCAGAATACCGTGAGTAACCCTGTATATGAATGCTTGTAGTTTTAGATCTGGAAGGGATGATGTAACTTCACATATAACTTATTTTCAAAGAATAATGTGCTATCTTGAAATATCCAGGTATTGAAACCACATCTCTGGTATTACGAAAAGATGCTGTTCATTTTGGACCATTCCATACCGAGGCCATTCAGAGAAGCACATGCTGCTATAATAGCATTTTTTTTGTCAAAATGTTCAGTCATTAGTGTGTCCATATCGTTATAGTCCATCAAATATTTTTAATACACAACATACAAACCTCCCACCAATTTTCTCCCATCCAACAAAAAACCGAACCTACACAAAGCGCATGCGTATACACATTAATACTTATAAGATATTGCATCAGTGTGAAACTGAACTTCAGATCATACTATAGAAGAAATTGCACAGGATTTTGTAGAAAATCTTGCACAAGAACAGGGTGTCCCAATAAGGTCGGCGTGGTACGATATTATGGACTAAATCGGCCGAAAGATGGAATGCTACAAATTTTTTGTTGATAGATTGAAAATACATGTTGTTTAATATCATAAAACTTTGGAACAATGTAAGTGTGCAGAAAATTTTACCAAAGTTAATAAAGTTAAATATTTGGGGATTCACTTACTGATATCGCATAAACAAATTGATGAATTGAATCAAAAACTAATGGTGGATTTATGCAGCAAGTTTTAAGCCATAAGTCGTAAGAAGTTCAATCATTGCTTTTCAATGTAACCATTCAGACACTTGACATAAGTTTTAAGTTGCAAGTCATAAGTTTTAAGTCATAAGAATGTTGGCCAACTTTTATCTCTTATAGATTAAAACTTAAAACTGATCATATTTGCGCATGCGCTCGAAGTTTTCAAATCTGTGACGGTTTTTTATAGGTTATTGTCTGTAATTGTGTTGTTTATTCAAACTTATATCAGAATTATTAGATTATAAAAAGAAAAAATGTATATTGATGACTGAAATTGTAAAGTGACCACTGACACAACCACAGAAATTGACCAATGGGAGAAGCTACCCTTAAGACATGACAGTCCTTAATAATTCCTGCATAAATGGTGTTTTTTTCTTTATGTCTTATTACTAAAAACTTACGACTTAAAACTTATGACTTAAAACTGCTGCATAAATCCACCATAAGGAACACACACTATAATTTCAGCTTAGCTACATCTATGATTTCAGATTATTGAGAAACATTGTTATGGTATGAAAAAAAACTTTTGATTATTCATCTAAAATTCTATTTGAATATTAAAATGGAATGGAATTTTATTATGCTAATTAAGTGAATAGATGAGGAATTATGTATTTCTGGATTATCTTCCTTTTATACTCATTGTTTACCTGCCGAAACCAACCCTTATAATCTGTTTAAAGCTCCTTACTATAAGTAGGTACCAAAGATTATATACACTGATCTTTGTAGGTACCCTACCTTTTTTAATGAGATTTTGAATCAAATTTTATGAACTATTACAGCTTCATTGAGTACAAATGAAAATTACATTAGCCATGAACATAAACCAAAAAATCCAAAATTGACAAGCTGATACTTTGGGATTTCGGACAGACAGATGATATTGAGAATGTGAAAAACAAGAGGTTATTATGTCTTACTAATCTTTAATTTTTGATCTGGCAACGCTGATCGTTGAATTCAGTAGATTATTTTGGCGTTTTAAATAATTTTCAACTCGATAAATTGAATGAAAAAATGCAAAATATGAATACGAGTTACATGAGAATCCAATATTTCGAAATATATTTTTTTCTGAAAATGACTCGACTTTTTGCCTAACTTTGACCTACTGTGTAACTGTTAGGGTTAGCAAGATCTCCTTGCTGTTCATCCTCATCTTGGACACACTGTATGAGAAAAATCAAGTACAATATAAATATAGAACAAAGATAAAATTGATGGTTGGATTCAACTGAAAAATGATCTACAGCATGACATTTGTGTAGGTAAAAATATTTACAATGAATTGTCATCGTTTCTGATGGAAATTAGTTCTTGATTAAAAAAATAAAATGTTGGTTGATTGAAAATTCAGAAATTTTAGTGAACAATTTGAATATCAAACAATTTTTAATTTGATGAGCACATCGTTTTTTTTAAACTTTCTCAATGCTATATGCTAGAATCTAACACACTCACGTCTCGCTAAGCAATACGAAATTGTATGCTTTTTAAGCGATCTCAAGTTAAGCTTAGCTTAAAAGTATACAGCGAATACGTCCGTCACTGTTGATATATTATGTAAAATATCTTTGTAATGTGGATTCTGAGAAATAAATGTATCTATCTATCTATCTATCTATCTATCTATATATTCATTATACATTCAAATTCGAGTCTATGCATGGGGATTTCGATAACGGTAAGAGATAGAGGGTTGGTTAAATGGGGGCAAAGTAGCGTATTTCAGAGGTTAATTATATGGATGAAAAAAATCTGACCTAGCTTCTTCAGTTCTGGAGTTATACAAGAAAAATTAAGAATTTCGAAATTCCTTTTTTTGTCTATATCTTTTTATTTTACAGAGATTTTTTCAAAATTTTGCCACTTTGCCATAGCAACTTTTTGTAGCCTTTCCAAATATCTGAATAAAAATTATATACAGGGTATCGTATGAATTGGGAAACCCTCAACTTTTAATCTTCAAATACGGACCTGTATTTTTTATTGCATTTTTTTGAATGGCAAGAGTCATGTTTCATATTGACGTAGTATTTAAATCTGAATTACAGAATGTTTTGGAAATATTGAACTGTTACCAGTAAAATTTAAATTTTTTCTTCAATTCCAGCTGTAATTAAAAAAAATATATCATAGAATAAGGTATAGAATGCATAGGATTTGGAACACAATCAACATTATTCGACGAAGATTGTCTTCTTCAAGAATTCATCCACATTTCAGTTCACGCAACCCATGATCAAAACACTCTGTAATTTAGATGAAAATACTACGTCAATATGGAACATGACTCTTGCCATTCAAAAAAATGCAATAAAAAATACAGGTCCGTATTTGAAAATTAAAAGTTGAGGGTGGCCCAATTCATATGATACCCTGTATATAATTTTTATTCAGATATTTGGAAAGGCTACAAAAAGTTGCTATGGCAAACTGGCAAAATTTGAAATAAATCTCCGTAAAATAAAAAGATATAGACAAAAGAAGAATTTCGAAATTTTCGATTTTTTCTGTATAACTCCAGAACTGAAGAAGTTAGGTCAGATTTTTTTCATCCATATAATTAACCTCTGAAATACGCTACTTTGCCCCCTTTTAACCAACCCTCTATCTCTTACCGTTATCAAAATCCCCAATGCATAGACTCAAATTTGAATAGCCCTGTATATCATTATAGTTGTTTTTGTATACACAAGATGTAAGAAATATGTATAATATTACATGTATAAATTTCTATATTTTACGCATATTAAGTATGCTTATGTGTAGATATATTGAAGCTTCATAATTTTTACCGTTCTATTCACATAATCATGGAGAAGTTTTCGAATTCACATACTAGTGTTAAAAAAAAAGTTATTGACAATATAATTCAATAATTAAAATAAATAAATGAAAAAATGAATTGCCTGACCTTTTCTTCTGTGTCAGCGAGTCGAGACAGAGCCCTAGAGAGCGAATTATGGTCCTCACAGGCGCTCAACTGGGCTGCCGATCTGGCCACGCCATTGGTGAGGTTAGCAAGTTCTTTTCTGTAGGCCACCATCGCCTCCACGCTGCCATGCAGTTTTCTCAGTTGGGCTTCCAGTGATTCCACGTGAGCCAACTTCTCTTCAAACCACTGAAAAAAACAACAGAATTAGGAAAAAACTTCATAACAATTCACCATTAAACATCTTAGAAAACTCGACGTCATAACGATTCACTAATAAACTTCTAATAATTCACCAATAGACATCTTAGAAATCTCGACGTCATGATGATTCACAAATGAGCTTCTAACAATTCACCAATAAACATCTTGGAAAACTCGACGTCATGATGATTCACAAATGAACTTCTAACAATTCACCAATAAACATCTTAGAAAACTCAACGTCATAACGATTCCTAATTAACTTCTAACAATTCACCAATAAACATCTTATAGTTATGTTTGTTAGTGAATTATTATGACGTTGACTTCTATTTTCATTTTCACTGCTCGCGACTCGTGGGTTTTCGTTTGTTTCAAATCACCAAGGGTAAATTCTCGTCACCCTATACTGGGTGTACGGAAGGTGGCTCGCCCCTATAACTTTTTTGTTTTCGGAGATAATGGAATTAAATTTGATGCATCCGTTAAATAAATAAAGGTGCATTTTTTGACAAGTAACTCAACCTCATGCAAATTCCGGATTTACCGGAAGATTTTCAAATGGGACAGCAGGTAAATTTTTCATCAAAAGTTCTCTCACAGCTTAATAAAGTGCTGTATTGAATCAATCATAATAATATCATTTATTCAAATTTGTATGTTTGGTTTCTGAGATCAAGGAATATGTTTTTTGTCAAAATTCATGAAATCAAGATGATGGAAAAGTTTTGTGATCACTTTCAGAACAGTTAATATGAGAATATTATTAATCACTATCAAATAAATTGATGAAATATATAATTATACATAATTAATCAAGAAATATACTCACAGGATCAGTTTCATCCATCTTATAAGTTATTTTGTTGACAGTTTCACCAACTTTATTGAATAGCCTCATCATTCCAGCACTGCTCAATGCTGAGGTGTTTGTAGCCTTTGGCAGTTCAACATCTGGAAGTGGAAAACACTCTTAGCAAATGAAACACTTGCATCTTCATGTTCAATTTTCTCACCAGATTCAAGAAATTCCCTGAAATCAGGATCCAAGACTAGGACTGGATGTTGAGATGTTCTCCTCAGGAAACGTTCTAATGAAGCCCTTCTTCTTTCAACAAAATCATTTCCATTTGTTTGTCCATCTTGACTGGACATTTTCATTTTGGTGGTACCTTTGATGATAAAACCGTAAAAAGTACACATTTGAATGTATTGAAATGGAGAAAGAAAATAACCCATGTGGTGAGGCTCAATAACACACAAGTGTCTGTGAAATGGTGAAAACAGACTATTTACATATAACATCTAATTTTTTTAATATGGGAAACTATTTCAATAATTCCAAGTGAATGCAAAATTGCAATCCTAAAGTAGGTAAATGGATACAATTTAGCAGTTAATAACTATAATGATAATTAGTAGAATATGATGAGAAAATAAAAAAATCCAAATAAATCAAATCAGTTTCCTCTAGTGTTTCACACTGATAAGACAAGGTTAAAATAAAACCTTATCACTACTGGGTATTAGCTATTCATGTTGTTTTTATGAGTAATAGCATTGGGATATTTGCAAAAACAACTCATAATATACAAGGTCTTGAAAATAGTATGGAATTGAAAGGTGATTCAAGTAAATGTGAGTAGTGTGAATAGGATATGAAATAATTGAAACATATAAAATGTTCACAACAGTTACAATGAAACCATTTTAATACATAATTGCAGATAAGAACTTGAAGAGGTAATAAATAGAATCAAGCACTTAAAAGTAATGAAGGAGAGCTCATAAACATAGAAAAAGCCAACAATGGGTGAAATAGTGTATTTTAGATGACAGATCCAAAATATCCTTACCAATTACACTTTTTTCTGGGGCTGGTGGTATGATCCTCCCAATCTTGAGGTACTTTTCTGTTAGTTTATCATGCAAGCCCAAAAAATCACTAAATCTTCTGGTAACAGAAAGCTCCCTCCTCTTGAACATTGGCATATTGGTCTTTGTGGTGACTCTGTAAGCCATGTAGGCCCCCATACCATCCCCAACTTTGGCTGGCTCAGTAACATGGATTTCCAAGAAATCTTCATCAGAAATCTGTGGTTGTGGAGGTACCTGTTCCATGCTTGAATTGAGACTAGAACCATTATTGATGGGGATATTTTCCATTTCTCCTTTTGTTTCCTTTATGTTTATCTTCCCAAGGCGGTCTTGTGTGCCATTCAAGTCTTCATCAGAGAAGTCTTCATACTGTGAAACTTGCTCCTAAAATTGTAAAGAAGGGCGGATTTCAGGAAAATGAAGATGACTCTATAGAGAATGTTAAATGTTTGAAAGTTTTTTATAAATCCACCCTAAAGATGTTAGGATTACCTGATGCGCCGATACGAACAGATCATCATCTTCTTTTTCACCACCAATTATATTGACATTTTCGAATAAAGGGGGAGGTTCCACCGGTTCCGCCATTGTTCAAATTTACTAGTTGAAAATAAGAATGTATTTCAAACTGTATTTACAGCACTATCAACTTCTGATAGGAGTTTATCAATTGATTAATTATTATATTTCGGTGACAGCAATGACAGTGATTAAACTGATAAAAGCAAAGACGTGGAAAGTGGGGTAAATTTCTTTTGAATGTTGGTAGCAAAATCAAAAATATGGAATTCTGTTCAAGGGTTACGTTGCCACTTATACATTCAGCTATCAATGTTCCAAGACACAAGAGTACACAATACATAAACGCGAAATCGCTAAGGTTCACCGAAATTTCTGTGACATGATTGACATGAATGTTTATGTCTCATGTGTCTGTTCTGTCATGTTCTGATTGTTCTGTGCTCGAGTCACCCCCTCCTAACCTTGCCTCCCACCCTTTTCTCCCGCCCCCTCCCTTAGAGCTACCAAAGATTTACAGAAGTAACGCCATTACTAATTTTATATTTCAATTTTTCTCAGTTTCAGATTTACTATAGTTATTAGTGGTTAGTACATTCCCGCATTCCGTACAGTTCAGGTTGTCGAGGTCTGGTTCCCTGTGTTTGCAGCGATCGTTTGGTATTCGACTTTTCGTTTAATACGGTAACGGGACAAACCGGTAATTAAAAAAAATATAGTGAAAAAAATTGAGAGTGAGCTGAAGTGAGTATTTCAACGAAACCTAATTAATAGCTCTTTCAAAAACAGGATACTTATCATTTGGCAGCTTGTTGTTGCAGCAAGGCTTTCTCATAGTTATTATATCTCCTACTAACAACTATTCTCATTGAAACGACTCACGATTTACATTCTTTCTGGAACATTGAAATTAAAATGATTTATAATGAAAATCTAGGTAATGGCAGATAACGAAGACTTGGGTTTAGGTGAGGATCATTTAGATTCATTTGATGAAACTAACGGCATGCACGACGAAGCTTTATTAAACGATACTGACGGAGATGGTGGTGCTGCTGATGATCCTGAATTGGAAGCTATCAAGGCCAGAGTTCGGGAAATGGAAGAAGAGGCTGAAAAATTGAAACAGCTGCAGAGTGAAGTTGATAAGCAAATGAACATGGGTAGCCCTCCTGGCCTGAGTAAGTTGCCAACCCCTTAACATACTTTCAGAAATTAAGGAACTTTTTTGTTGTAGCTAGCCCACTGAACATGTCTATTGAAGAAAAAATGGAAGTAGATAATAGAAGTGTATATGTTGGCAATGTAGATTATGGAGCAACAGCAGAGGAGCTGGAACAACATTTCCATGGTTGTGGCTCCATAAATAGGGTGACAATACTTTGCAACAAGTATGATGGTCATCCTAAAGGTTTTGCTTACATTGAATTTGGTGATAAAGATTCTGTGCAAACAGCAATGGCAATGGATGATTCTCTCTTTCGTGGAAGGCAAATCAAGGTGGGAATACAGAAATTAGTGTGTAATGTGAAAGTTATTTAATCTTGTCAAAATTGTAGGTTATGCCAAAGAGAACCAATAGACCAGGATTGTCATCCACCAATAGGCCTCCTAGGGGTAGAGGGACTTTTAGGGGCTCCAGAGGAATGAGCAGAGGAGGATTTTATAGTGGCTACAGACCTATGCGCCGACCAAGGTGAGTTTTATATTCAGTAAACTTGAAGCAACAAATAATTAGAAACAAGACATTTTTTGATCCCATTGAGATAATTTTCAATTTGACACATTGCTTGAATGGGTCAACTCTAGTCTATTTATCATATTTGTTTTGTCCATTCATTTATCCTATTGTCCAAGCACTATTTTTTTGTGTCTACACTACCATCTGCAGATGGAAACAAGTTTCAATATTTCCATGTCCCTATTTACTTTCATTAAAATGATTGCTAACTCAGAGAAACCTACATGGAGAGTCAAATTAAATTAGAGTTTAATTTTTTTTGTAACCCCAAGTTTCTCAAAACTTTAGATCTATTACTCATCATCAAATAGTAGATATAAATGAGATTAGATGCTGTGATAGATTTTTTAATGTATACTTTATATGATTTTTATTTCCAGTAGTTGTTTCTATTTTATTTATTGCACACATGTTTTTAAATGAACTGATGTCTACATTTTTAGGGGCTACAGACGAGGTTATTTTGCTCCATATTAAAAGTAAGGATTCAACATAATTCCATTTTCACACTCACATAACTTTCATCTTGGTACATAAGCAGAGAGAAAAAAAAAAAGAAAAAAAAAACATTATGAAGAGAAAGAAAAAAGATGGAAAAAAATATTGTGAAAAAAAATGGACAAAAAATATTGAGTTGAAAGTGTACAAAAAATATTGTGAATTTTTTTTTAATTGCATAACCTCGAGAAAATAATAGTCGACTATATTGTTATTCAACTTTTTGACAAAATTCTGGTATGATTGGGTGTGTGAACATTTAAATGTTATGAAAATAATTTAGTTTTATTTTATTTTTTCAAAATTGGTACTAGTTTTCAGGTATGTCTACCTGTTTTGATTTGATTTGGAAACTAAAAAAAAATGTAATGTAATGGTGAATAAACAAAAGTTAAAGTATATTGAATATTTGATTTCAACTTTCACACAAAATATTCCCTACAAACTTGAGAATTTCAGATTCTCTTAAACATTTTAACATCCCAACAAGCACATGTATCCTGTGTCCAAAGCATGACTTAGTGCCTGCAAGTTTCACATTTTATTAACATTTGATCTTCACAACGAAACCTGCCTTTGATGATTAATGGTGAATTGACAAGTTCAGCCAGCATTGGGAGATATGTCTGCCCTATTGTTGTCTTTGTCATCAAGATTGCAACTTAAAATAATGAAAATGCTATGATTGGGACAAAAAAAAAGAAGACATATAATTCGTTTGTTTATCTTGTAGTATTTTGGTTATTCCGATTATTTCTAATATATTGTGAGCTTACAATAATTGTTGAACAATTCCAAACACATTTATGATTTTAGTCTTCTTCTCTTTTTTCACGTCCCAATCATAACATTTCCATCATTTTAGGTTGCAACTCTAGGGCAGACATATTTTTTCTCTCTCAACGCTGACTGAACTTGTCAATTGATACTGGCTGAACCGAAATTAGCCATGAAATATTGATTTCGGAACAATGTATTTCATTGTAATTTTTTCATCAAGAACTTGATAATTTTGTAACGAATGTCACCCAAAATAATGTCCATCAAAAAACGTCAGAAAAAGGAAAACCCGCGTGCAGGGGACTGGTCAAATCGGCTAAAAAACAGGCAGCACCGGCGAAGCCCTCGAACAAACTATACGGGGCGTCGGGAGTCCTGGCGCCGTTCCCAAACTCCTCCGTCCCCAAGAACTTGTAAAACTGTATCGCCCTGTGCAAAAACTTCGGCTCCCTGGTCAGCCTATACAGCAGCAGGAACACGTAACCGTTCCCTGCCACGCCGTGGCAAATTCCCGGGCCCTTTTTCAGCAGGCCCTTCTCCCACACCAGGTCCGACATGCGTCTCAGGGAGTCCAGGTATTTTTCTTCCTTGAAGACGAGGAAGGCCTTGGCCATCACGTAGGCCGTGCCTGCTGCGCCATGACACCAATGGACCAGTTCAGAGGTGTAGCCGATCTCGTGGGTGGCTGATGGGAAGTTTCCTGGAAGGATTTTGGTAAATTGGACATCGATATTTTCGAATTATTGTGAAAAAGTATACAGTGCTCGCCACAAAGTTGGCTGCGTATGGGAAAAAATAGTAATTTACGTAACAAGTCCGGAAAATACTGTTTTTTTGGTTGAGTGGAAAAAATTCTAGGACGAGCGTAGCGAGTCCTGGAAGTCTGCGAGTCCAAAAAAACTGTTTTCGGGCGTACACAATTTTTTCGGCAACCGTGTAGAATAACAAATCAAAGAAACACATTTCTTTATTAGAACAAAATTTCGAACATTTCAATTCTTATTTATATTAATATTTATATTAAAATTAGAACAATTGTTAATATTGAATGGATTCAATTTGTTTGAAATGCTTGGTATATTTAAGTGAGAATGAAAAAAAAAAAATAAAAACAATATAATAATTTTAGATGAAAATGAAAAACAATTCCAAAATGATACTGACATGGCAAATTTTTGCAATGATTATTATGTGAATGTTGGTTTGAACATGGCAACACAAATAAAGGAACCCACCACTAATATCAAAATTGAATACCCCTCGTTAATGAATTCTATGACACTAAAACCTGTTTCTAAAGAAGAAATAATTATGCATATCAGTACACTAAAAAATAACAGTGCGCCAGGCATGGATGATATATCATCTAAAACGATAAAAAAATATCACAAATTCATCTTAGATCCCTTAATTCACATTATAAACCAAATTTTTCTAACAGGCAAAGTACCATCCCAACTCAAAATATCTGTTATAACACCAGTGCATAAAAAGGGCTCTAAAACTAATATAAGTAACTATCGACCCATCAGTGTCATTACTACCTTCTCAAAAATATTTGAAAAATGTCTCAAAAATAGGTTACTAGATTATCTTATTTCAGTGAATGTATTAAACGCCAATCAATTTGGATTTATGAAAAATATTAGCACAAATGATGCTATATTTGAACTCGTAAATAATATAAAAAAAGTCTTGACACCAATGAGAAAGCAATTGCTGTTTTCTTAGATCTCGCAAAGGCTTTCGATACCGTACCACATAAACAACTTATTGACACACTTGAGCAGTATGGTGTCCGAGGTTTGGTACTGGAAATTTTTGAGAATTATTTAAGTAATAGAAAACAAATAACTAAAATCAGAAATGTTAAAAGTGACCCCCTTGAAATTAAGATAGGTATTCCACAGGGAACAGTGCTTGGTCCACTTCTTTTTATAACTTACATCAACTCACTGCTAAATTTAAACATAAATGGTATCTCTATATCTTATGCAGATGACACAGTTCTACTCTTCAAAGGTGAAAATTGGGAAAATGTTAAAAATAAAGTGCCTCATGGATTGCACATGGTAAAATGTTGGCTTGACAAAAATAAATTAACTTTGAATTCTGATAAAACATTCTATATTGCCTTTTAAATGACAAATGCAAATAGACCAAAGTTCAATTCTATTACAATAAATAATATCATAATAAAAGAGACTAATTCCATAAAATATTTAGGTATAACTCTAGACAAAAATCTAAAATGGACAAATCATATCAAAGACTTAACTAATAAAATAAGAAGATTAATTCATAAATTTTATGTAATACGCAAAATCTTAACAAAAAAACTTCTTTTGCAAATCTACAAGTCCCTAGTCGAATCACTCCTAAATTATGGAATCATAGTATGGGGAGGGCTCTATGACAATGCATTAACACAACTGAATGTAGTACAAAATTATATACTGAGAATAATATCATTCAAAAATCGACTATATTCCACACATTCTCTCTATAATGAATCGATTTTGAATGTCCGATGCTTATATTATCTTAGTAACTGCATCTTCTGTTATAAATCTACAAACAAAGATTTTGTGAACCATTGCTACCAAACTAGACAGAACACAAACAAACATATAGTAATACCATTTAGAAAATATGATGGAAACCAAAGGTTTGTTACAACTCTTGCACCGAAAATTTATAACTTCCTACCAAATGAGATCAAAGTGATAACTAAATACAAACACTTTGTTGATAAATGCAAGCACTTTATACATATAAATAGTGAACTCATATATGGAATGTTGTGAAAAATTTACTCCATTAAAAATTTTAACACCAACTAGATATCATGTTAATATATTCAATGTCATAATTCTTATCTCTATTTATTGTTAGTATTACCATTTATTTTATATCTTTTTTTTAATTGTAGTCTGCACATATTAATACTAAATTATGTTAATTCTTCTTCAACCCACAATATATTTTGTATTATTGCACACACAGGTGTTAACTCACCTAGGTGCATACTTGTAAAAATGAACTAACGAACACATTAGTACCACATAATTGTATAATATGTTATTATTTTTGAATAAACTGAAACTGAAGTGCCTTTTGTTGAAGTCAGAACAAGAAGGTAAAGTTTCTGTTTCACATTGATTGTTTTCATCTGATAATTTTTGAATGTTAGCTAATTTTATGTCAGATAGCTGTCAGTCGTTATTTTGCTGCTATGGTAATGATCAACTGCATTTATCAAAATCATACTACCAAGATTTTCATATTTACAATGACAACAACGATGTGATTCTTCCCGGCCTAGTCCGGGAAGTACGTACTTCCCGGACTAGGCCGGAACAATGCCACTTTCTCAATAAAAAATCGTCTGGAAAGTACGTACTTTCCGGACGGTTGCCGAAAAAATATATTTCTGAAAAACTAATGGCGGTTCGTTTCTGCATGTCGTCAAAAAATCCGTTACGACTTGGATCACGTGACCTTAGATTCAGCGGGAATTTGAAAAAAAGTTGTCAGTGGTGCCAGAAAATGGGTCAAATTGACAAGATATCAACGAGGACCCATATTATAAAAATTTCGAACCAGATTGAAAAAAAAAACGAAAATACAATTTTTAAGCCGACTTCGCTTTTTGTTCAAATTTACTACTTAACCAGTATAAAATTTTGTATGGATAAATAGTGTATTATTGACTTTTAATTACAAATTTTAGTTGGTTAAAATTTTATTTATTAGTTGAGAATATTGATAAGCTCATGTGCACCAATATACAGGGCATGACTACACCTAGTGACAAGAATAAATCGTGCATAATGTCTATTCCACAAAGATTTGATTATAGTTTTGACCCAACCATATGAAAGATGTGTTTAGAATAAAAAAAATGTATGTTTCAGTAAGGGTAAAATTAATAGCGTTTTCGATTTTTTTTTTCAATCTGGTTCAAAATTGATATACAAAGTGACCGCCAGAAAGTACGCATCATATGGGGAATTTTTTTATGAATGAATTCTGACAAATATTGATACGGGCATTCGCTTCTGCATAAAAAAAACATCAAAAGACGTTGTACAGTGCCGTTCGTCAAAAACACCCAGTTTTCTTTTGATACAGAAGCGAATGCCCGTATCGATATTTGTCATAATTCATTAATAAAAAAATGCGTACTTTCTGGCGGTCACTGTATAATATGTATATGTATAATTTTTTGATATCTTGTCAATTGGACCCATTTTTTTGGCACTACTGACGACTTTTATCAAATCCCCGCCAAAACTAAGGTCACGTGATATAAGTCAACAGCGGATATCTCGAAAACTAAAAGAGATGTTCGAGATTTTAACGAATCAACTTGAATTATAGAGTTATATAGTTATATAGGAGCTGTCTATAACTTTTGATTTTTTAAATGTAACCCCCTGTATATCATCACTATTTTTGAAAGTGCTTCATTTCTCGATTTCAAAAATATTTTCATGGAGGCATTGAAGGGATATCAGCAACACACTTAATTATCACTTTTCCAGTGGGTGTGACATCTCAAAAATATTCGAAAATAATCGCACTGATGCCATAGGAATGTGGTACTTGATTCACTCATTGATCATCTCCTAGTTCAACCGTATCATAATTTTGAACCAAAGATGATCTTCAAATCCAATCCGATTAGTATTCAATCAAATTTAGTTTTGCTGATTTATCTATTCAATGCCTTCATAGAATATAATTGAAAATATATTTTTGAAATTTAGAACGGGAGCACTTAAAAATAATAGTGATAATATACAGCAGGTTCCATTCAAAGAATTAAAAGTTATACACAGCCCCTGTGTATATATGTGATGGAATAAAATAGAAAAACATTATCTTTGAAGTAAACAACATCATCTCAATAGATTCTAGAGCTTCAAAAATATTTGTTGAAGACACTATTTGAACCATACCAAAAATATTTATATATAGAAATAAATTCCCAGTCCTAATCATAAATGATAAATTTTAAAATTTACTATCCACTCCTTGAAAAAATTGTATTTTATTATTGTGGTATTATCAATAATACTGTCTTGGTGTGGAAAAAGAAATAATATCACTTGTTTCTTTCTGAAAATATAATTTGAAAACAGAGTGAATGAACTACCTTCCTTATCCTGTATGGTGAGTAAAAAATCAATGCACCTCTTGATATCAACTGCATCAAGTGCATTATCATCCAAATACCCAGGTACTGACATCAAAACTTGCAAAATAGAACATAAGCCATGTGCAGCTCCCAAATATTCCACCTTATAGTAGGAATACATCAAAGGACATGGTGATTGATGTCTCAGAGCATAATCTCTGCCAGATTTCAAGATTATTTTGCAGATTTCATAAATATCATGATTCATAATATGTGTATTAGTTTCCTGGGACATCCAAAGAGCTCCCAATATATAACCTGAAGATAATATTTGACTTTGACTATATACATGGATGATTATGAATGGGACCTACCAGCCCTACCAACAAACAGTTCATCTGATCCACAATCTAGGAAGTTGGCTTCCTTGCAAATCGTTGCCGCATCATAATACAACTGTCTAAACTGGCTACTCTGAGGTTCATCACCAACAGCTTTGTAGATTGCAGCTGCAACAGCATAGATACCACAGTTTCCCAAGAAGAATGAGGGGATTTCTTTCGTCCTGATTGTAGCACAAGAGGCTACGTTTATGGCAGGCTTCAAGTATTCAATGGCTCTGTTCAAATATTCGTTCTTGTACGTGGATAATGTAGGAATTTTACTCAGGTGGTAAAACATGTATGCAATACCAGCTGTTCCCACATAGAGTCCGTCACCTGCGTTTCCTTCAATCGGTTTCACACCGTATTCGATTTTTGTGACTATTTCCTTAAGGTTAGCGATTATTTCTATTGCCGGAACTTGTGGTAATGGAAAATTTGAATCAAAATCTGGATTAGGGTTGTAGAAATAACGCACTCGGTGGGATGCCATAGTTCCAAATTGTATGTGAAGATTTTCAATGAAATTAGTCAGATTTTTCAGCATTCAGTAATTTCGCACTTTGACAGAAATTCGATTTTTTGAAAATTAAAACATTTGAAAATATGATTGACAACATCGGCCTTGGAAATCGAATTTTGAACAGGGGCGTCTGCGCTGCGTCTCAATCTAAAAAATCCCGCTTTAGCCCTGTGAAATCGATTTGGAGAAGGAAAAAGAAGAGCTAAGAACAGAACCGCTAAGACCTAAAGATCTTCTTCTTCTCAAGTTCTCAAGAAAAGTCACTCATATCAATGAGTGTCACAGTCATAGAATAGAAATCACTCGGAGTGTTTTCTATCAGTGATAGTGATTTCCTTGTGATTTCAGTCACCATCACCAGTCATATCTCGCCAAAACACTCAAAACAGACGGAATTATAAATAATAAAAGAATTCAGAGACATGTCTGGCTCACTAACTGGGCTAGTCTCTCATACTAGGAGAATTCAAAGTGTGTATAAAAAAGCCCTTAGGCACCTAGAAAATTGGTATGACAGAAGGTTAGTTGAGTGGTTGAAATAATGAAAACTATTATATAACCTTTTTATATTACATATATCAATATTTCTTTGATTGCAGAGAAGTATACAGATATCATGCCGTATTAATGAGACAACGATTCGAGGAAGTTGTGAGTGTGAAAGATCATAGAGTAGCAAAAGATATTCTTTCCAAAATTGAGGCAGAACTGCATGAAAACCAACACTGGCATCCAAGAAAATGTAAGAACGAATATTGGTCTTGTAAACACTGATTCGACGTTTTCATCCATTTTTTCAGTCCCCGAGTCTCCGGGAGGTGTTGCTTATGGTAGAGAAGTGATTCCACCAGACTGGATTGTAGATCACTGGCACCCTTTGGAAAAAGCACAGTATCCAGAATATTTTGCAAGACGTGAAGAGAGGAAAAAAGAATATGTTAAGCTTTGGGAACAGAAATATGGCAAATCTTTTGCCTCTCACTAATTCATAATTTTGTGATGAGTGGTAGTCTATTTACTTTTTAATAAATAGGTTGAAGTTTCACAGTTAGCATGTTATTACTATCTCTGTTAGGCAGAATTATAACATGGATTTAACTCACAAAATCATAGTATTTTATCGCCAAGCATTGAAACAGCGCTACCTGATCTTTACAAGTCATGTTTTTGTCTATTGGACTGAAATAAGTATCAACAAATTTCATAGATATATGAGTATTAGTTTATAGTTATCACGACTATTTAATAAATTTGCTGTAGATAATACATAATATATCATATCTGTTGAATATCACCCTGGGTTTTTGTTATTTTAAAGTAGATTGAATTTTGTTAATAATTGTAAAACTTAATAGTTGGACCTGCAGATAGACACTATTGATATCATGGATGTGTGTGTTTATACGTCCATGATTGATATCGATAAATTTCTTGATATAATGTGAGATGCTTACAATACATGGTGATATCACTGATGCTCTTTTGTTTTGTAAAAATATGGCGAACAAATAAGGTTTTAGTTCCAATCAACAAAAAGATATAGATGTCGCGATCGGATGTAAACAATTCATAATTTCTTTACGCAAATCAAGGAATTTTTTGTGTTTATTGATGATTTCTTTGTGAAAATGTGTTGAAACTATGTTAAAAATGTGCTGATTAACAGAAGGAGGAGTAACTGTGTTGAAAATTGTTCAATAAAGTGTGTAAAATTGTGCTGAAGAAAAGAAGGAGGAATTTTGTGCAGATTTGGTTGGAGAAGGCCCCTTTTTCGTCATTGGAACGCCGTATCTGAGAAACTAGTTGAAATCGCCTAATCACGTAAGTTCCGCAACAGAATTTCACTGTAAGGAGGAGCAGGATAACTTTATGTTCTTCCCTTATGAATTTACATAATTTTTTTGTTTTCTTCAAGTCTTTCATGGCTTCAGTGTTTAGTATAGTAGATCTTGTTGTTCCTGCTCCTACTCTGACTCATTCACAAATAGATGGTACAAATTGAGTTATCAACATAATGAAAGTTGAGATGGTAGCTTCCTGTGAAGTAAAATCACCAATTGATTTATCCTGAAAGTATCCTATCATGTGATAACTTATCTATTTGGTTGACCTGTTTATGTTTATGGTCCACATTTCAATATTACCACATCATTCAAAATCTCTATCTTGATATACTATACCCAAAGATTGAATCTCTATTGCTTACCTATGGATAATGATTATTAACTGGTTTCAGAATCAAGAAGATTGTGAAAAATGGAAAGCAGCTACCAGGGAACCCATTGGCAGAAAAATGTGCTCACTTCCCAAGTCAATTATATCTACACAAAGGATTGAAGAAATTGCACAAAAACCTCTTCACAATCATGTCCAATTTTAATTGAATTATATATGTAAAATTCATCTTCATCACAAATATTTATCTTTTTGATAATTCACATTACTGAAATCTCATCAATTTTCATTTTATCATCAAATCTGTTCATAATTAAAAGAAATGTGATAAATTGTAGTAGACCCTATTTTCTTTTACTGACTTGTCACAACTGTATTTTGATTTCACTCCAAAGCTGGAAAATATTTCACCAAATAATGAAATAGGTTCTGATAAAAAACTTATGTGCTTAGAAATAATACATTTTGCCCTAGGGTAATGGCCTTTTGTAAGGAATTTCTAATTAATTATATACTACTGTGTACTGTAATAATCACATGATTCTTTGATAATCATCTTTCAATGGAATTGAAAACTGTTTTGATGGATTCATGTATTTGATTTTTTTATGAGCTTTATTTATCAAATCAACTGTTCACAAAATGAACCACTTCCATGATGTTCAACTCATTAGCAAATTTGTATTATTTAGGTGTTGCTCAAGAATGAAATGAGAGAACAAGATTTTATTTTCTTTATTCCAACAATAAACTTCTTCCAATTATAAAATCCTCATGAACTGAAAAAAGTACTGCTTCAATTCAAGAAATCCAAGTGGCTCCATATCGTCTGTACCATTAGTTCCAACTTCTGCAACAAAATCCACCACATTCCCATTTCCCACTTTTCAGCCACTGAATTATGTGCTATCTGTGCTGTGCCACTGGGGATAATTTATGACCTGAAAAAAATTTCCACAGATTATAAGCTCTAATGATAATAATAACTTAGATTTTTGGGTATTCTATAGAATTTTGTTGTAATCTTTTTCATTGTATAACTACTGTTGAAATAAACTTCCAGTTGAAAAAATATTTCAGTTTTGCAAGTGTTTATATTAAGCAGAACATTTGAAAATTAACAGTTTATTATTTTTTGTTACCTTAAGAAAACATGATCAATCATATCCGTTGTGGAAAAATCCTGGATAGGACATAGGATTAAATAATCCCAGAGCTGAATAATACTTGTCATACCATAGACACATAATGATATTTTTGTCAACTTTTGACTACCTATAGATTTTTTTTAGTTTGAAGATTGAATATTATGCACCAGGACAGATTCTATACAGATATTTTTTATATCTTTTTTAACATTTTGGAGTTACTATCATGATTCATATACCTTCATTTGAGCTATAATGTTTTCTTCAAAAACTAGTTGATGGATAAGTCTCATCTTCTACTTCATACAAATCAATTGGTACTCTGCTACTCTTCAACATTAACATATGCCAATGGTAAGAGAAATTCACAATAAGCATTGTCAAGTATGTCTTCAAGCAAGTGATGTATTTTAAAAATGAATTTTGAGTGAATTGGGATTTTTTATAGAATTGATAATTTTGCTTCTTCAATCTGGTAATAAAAATGTGTTTTCTCTTCATCAAATTATTCCTATTCAAAATATTCAACTGGTATTTTCAGTTCGATGCCATGCATGTTATTAGCATCAGCCACACAAGTATATAATTGCTTTATAATAAAATAATATAGCAATAATTTTCATTATTCTCAAATTTTAATATTTTAATTAGGTAAATGAAAGCATTAATCATGGAAGAGTGTTTTCAGGATAATTGATAAATTAATTTTGACCCATTATAACATTTTGAAGTTGATTTAATTCAATAGGGGTCACTTTTTCCAACCCTATACTCTATAACATATACCATTATGAAGATAACAATGTGGAAAAATCATAAAATTACCAGAATTATTATTATTTACCTTCAGTATTTGTCAGACATGCTTGCCAAGGGATGAAGTCTTGATTTTGTGATAGGAACTACTCAGGGTTCTACTGCTGAATATTTGATCATGTTCCTTCTTTCTTGTGATGTTGATCAAATTGTGGAATTCACTGATTGGAGGCCCTAGAAAAGTAAAAGTTAAAATATTTGTTGTGCCAATTTTCCTGATTTTCCAAATCACCTATTTTTGGGAGAAGTATCAGGATGTTATAATCTTTATTATATTTGTGAAGTATTTATTTTTGAATTCATTACAAATAATGGAACATATTTAGTGATAGTGTGGTAAGGACACATTGAAATGTCTGGATGTTCAGAATAAGACAAATCATAGATACCTATCTGGAGCAATTAAGTCCTTTGATTCTGAACTTTATTGGTAGGTGTAATATAGATTATCTAATGCACAAGTGTGACTGATGTGAATTGAATTAAAGGATACTGAAATGATACAAAATAGAAAAGTCCCACCTTTCAGAAATGAGGGGGCACAATGTTTATCATATATCTGTGAATATTGAGGTGGATATACATAATTTGAAGTGAAATAGTGAATTGTGCAGGGGAGATTCAAGCTTGTTTCTTGAAAAACTTGAGCAAATCGACAAAGTACTACTGCTGTAGTACTTTGTAACCACCCTTTTGTAACCACAGTTCTAATAAAAATAATGCTCACATGAAAAATCTTTAATGAACACATCTCAATTGAAGAAAAATTCTTGAGAAATTCGATGGAAAGAGGGTAGAGAATAACAATGAATATACATTGTGGATAAATTCGCCACAACAACTACTGAATGAATTCACTTACCTACATACTCAAGTGTTTTCGCACGACGAATTTCCACAATACAACACATCATCTAACATGTTAAAATGTATACTGGATCTACACAAGTGAAATATAAACATTTCACATCAATCAAAAACGCATCCAAACAATAAAAATTATGAATAAACACTACGTATTTTTTCTTGCAACAAACATTCCGCCATTTGTACTTATGCGATACTGGCGCTCCCTTCTGGACGTTGGTGTACCTAAAACGCTATTTTGTCGCCATCATTTTACAAACGTAACCATGGCAACCAGCGTTGAGTTTTTTCACCATGTATTGTAAGATGATTGTAAGCATCTCAATATAATGTTTTGAAGATTACCGGAGAAAATTTGAACATGGTACTGGAACCAGAGATTAGAATCTTTGGCTGGATCCTGGAACAAACAAGATGCTGGAACTTAGGTTGGTGTTGGAATTTTGGTGTATGGTAGGTAGAGAAGGGTACTCTCATGGTAGAGGTTAGGTAGGCACTGATCAAAAAAACAGAAGAAGAAACGAATCACAAAATTTCAATTTGTGAGGTTGGTAGTATGTATTACTTTTCTCTCTTTTCAGTTTTCTCTCATCCTCTTCTCTTGCACCACTCAAACTGTCTCAAACCAATCATCTTAACATCGATTGTCAAATCACATCACAGTTTATTTTGTGGTAGATTTTCGACTTTGAGTTGAAAGTATAGCAAAAAGCAAAAGTGGAGTGTAAATTATCACCTATCTTACGTGATATCGTTGTAATTTGTGTTCCTTTATAAAAGTACGAGTTCGAAAAAATGAGTGACAAGAAAGGTAAGAAAATTTGTTGAAAAAACAGGGGAAGATGGTGGATACTGAAATATTTTACAACAATTATGTACTTCAATCCAGTCTGTCGTTATTCGGTGATGAGGAATTGTCATTATTCAGGTCTATTAGCGGAGGAAGAAGTCGGGCGACATTCATCAAAATTGCATAATTACATGCAGGATGTTCAAATCAATACTAACAGGTCATCTCTCTCTTACTGGGTAACCTACATACATTTCCCAAATGCTCTGACTCATTCTACTTATCCCTGTTTCTTTAGTAGCCTTGCCCTACATTTACCACTGCAGTAATAGGAAATTTTTTCAATACTTAAGTCAAGCAGGGTGAGTTTATCATGTCTTATATGTTACTTGCAGCACCTACTGAAGGAGGAAGAGCTCTTCTGGCGAGGATATGGACTTCAAAAAAACAGTACCTATTTATTTTCATGTGTTTATACAGTGGCTGATATGCTTGTTGGTTAAATACCTGCTCAACAAATTTACCTTCACTAGATTTTTTGGTTGGGATTTCGTTGTAACTCTGCTTTCATTCTATTTCTGTACTTGAACAGATGGCTTCCTATCCTCTAATAAAACCACTACCTGCAATGATTGGAGTCTATTTTCAGATATTATGTTATGTTCAGTAAGCATACTCTGAGAAAAAGCATGTTTGAAACATATTTGCAGCAAGCAAATATCCATAATGGTTGGAAATTGAATGGAACATCCCCATACAATTTTTTCTGTAGCTTGAATGATGTTTTTCCCAAGTGAGAAAACATTGTACTTGTATATCATATTATTAGTTTCAATCATCTGAAAGTGTTATTGAAATTTATGTGAAAACATTTGAATATATTATATTGATCCAGTCAAATTGAAATTAGACCTAAATAGACTTACAGATGACCCTAAAAAAAGTTATGTAATTTCATATATTTCTGTGATTTCCTTTTTTTATTCATCTATTTTTCCACCCTGAATCTCCCATTTCAAGAATGAATGTAGAGTTGCAACACTCATTGTAGCTGAAGATGTACAAATATTATCAGTGGTCCAAAACTTAGACTTTTTCTGGTCTATCAAGAATTCACTGCATGAAAATCAAAAAATATGTAACAATACAGATTCTTATGATATATCTGATTGCTTCAGTATCACTCCACTGGATACTGGAAACAAACTTTCAAAATTTGGTATTTGCATAATGAAGCAAAAATGTAAACCACCTACCTTACATTCCAAATTGACAGAATTACAAATTATGTAATTCTATCAAAGTAAATTACCAACATGTTGAACAAGATTCCTATTATGGAATCTGTGTTTATGTCAAGGTATTCAATTCACAGATTTGAATGGCGAAAAAACATCACTATTTTAGGAATTCATCTGCAGTCATACTTTCATTGCAATGACATTATTGTTACATATTGTTTGTTATGTGTGGGAGTAATTTTCTGGATTCACCCGGTGTTTTGAAGTTTGCTACCATGTTGGCTATACTGCTGCAGCATATCTTCGTTGCTAATACTATTTGGAAAACGAACTTTTACCTATCAAATGGTGAAAAAACCGGGATTGCTTTTTCCAAAAAACAAAATTTGGTTACAACGTATATTTTTTTGGAGAAAGTACTTCTCATATTGTAGGTATTTTCCAGATTTTTTCAACATTTGATAGGTACAGAGTATTCTGCAATACAGGTCGGCGGGGTTTTTGTATCTATAATGTTTGATCATTTATTATTATACTAATATGTGAATAATTTATAGAATATTGTAACCATACACTAGAAATATTATTCCAGAATTTATGATGTTGGAAAGGAATATATTCATATACAGTAATGAATATTATCTTGTATCCCAAATTGCAATAGCAAAAATAATTATTCTCGAAGTTTTTCTTCTTGACATCATGAATACAGTACATAAAGCAATTCAGGATGGTTATGCTGACATATATTCTTTTATAATACTTGGATTGAATTCTCAGTGCCTATGAATATTTACATCTTGAATTGCCAAACATTGCATGCTAGTTAGTAGAATAAGGCATGTAGAATTTTCAAGGTGTTGAAATAATTGAAAAAATATTAATAGACCGGGAACTTTTTATTGTGCTCTATTTTGTAAAGCTCAATTTAAAACATGCTTAATTTATCATTCAAAGAACAAATAATGATCATTTTATTTTTATTAACTTTGAAACTTAAAAAAAAACGTGGCAGTAATAATTCATGTTTGATTTTTTAGCATGATAATTATTTTATATGCTATGAAAATATGTTTCAGTTCATCCATACTAATATAGGTAGGTACAACAGTAGGTTATCATTATTCAAAACTGAAACATATATTCCTGTTTTGTTTTTATTTTGCATGTAATTTATACTAAGAGGAAAGATTCGTTTTGCATGATTCTGACAAACATTTCAGAACATTTAAAAAAAGCTTGGTGTCCATTGTATTTCTATAATTATCTCCAGTTTTAAAGCATAATGACTCTTTCATTCACTCACTGCATGTATTAATCATAGAGAATAAATTTAATCCCCAATTAATATGAATATAAATGAGGATACTTACTACAAAAATATTTTTAAATGTGTACAATTAGGGTATTTTGTGATACATAGGTATACCCACATTTACCATACATGTTTATATTCATAAAAAAGGTGCTATTCAAACTATTCTTCACAAAAAACTCAAATCACAACAGGGTGTTCCAATTTTGAAATTTTCTATGTTGGTTTTATCACTAAAGATTCTTTTTTATCAAAGTTGACGGACACAATATCCCAGATAAATCATTGATGTTGATGTAACGTCTGTGATCTTTTAATATATCACACAGAATTCAGTGTAGAGCAGTATTCAAATTCATTATGGATGGTTTTCTGATCGTTTTGAAACACCCTGTATTATTTTGTTCACCTCAACGATTTTTTCACAAATTTTCTCACCCGTCTTACGCTAATGACCGGATATTCGGGATGAAACTGAATGAGCATCTACTCAATGGCCGCGGTTGCTTTGACAATCAATGTTTAGGAAGGATATGTGATACCCGAGTATCCGATTTGTAATATTGACGGTCGATATTAACGGATTTTTCACAAATAACTGAGTATCTTTTGAGTTTGTTCTGCATCTGTTCGTCATTTGTATAAATCTTGAATAAATTCTGGAAATTTTTGCATTTCCAGCTATCGGTGGTGCAGGCCCTCCTCAGTCTTCAGGGCCGTCTTATACCCCCCAGCCGCCCCAACAGGCTAATCCTCCCATGCCCACCACACAACCATATGGAGGTAATTGAAAAAATACGGAAATTTCTTTTTGACAGAAAGAAAAAAATCTCATCTCTCAGCTAACCGTGCTAAGAGTAAATCATTGATGGACAAAGAGTGTGACATGAATTTTGTGATTTCTTGATGTGTATTCGCGATAGAAAATAACACGTAGCACTATCTCATGGTAACAAATAGAACTTCTCAAAGTGGTATCGTTTTTGTTTTGTTTTCATATTTTTGATATTTGTGTCATTGTGACATAGGTGTCGTTGTCACCAAACAATAACTGAAACGAAAAAAACGATAAGATTTCACATGTATTTCACCAGAACATCTCTCGAAAAACTGCTGGAAGTACACCACAGAGGTTGAGTTTGTCTGTTGGTTATCCCTCAGAGAGTTCAGTGGTTATCCCACTACGAGTAGTTCACGAGTCACCGCTAGGTGGCGTATCGCTTAGCACCTATCGCGAATTCAACAAAGGTCTTTCGATTTTTTTTTTATAACGGACATATTATATTCGATTGAAATCAAATTGATGTTGATATCGCAAATATATTTGGGTTTGCAATCAAATATCTATTTATCATAAATATGTTTATACACATTATCAGACCATTATTATTACTTTTCCTTTTGAATTTTAGTTTATGGAAAATATGTTATGCATTGTAATAAGAACATAGACCCATCCGAAATACAGATCGTTAATCGAGTAAAACGAAAACATTTGTAACATAACCAACAAAATGATGACAACGATATAACCAAAACTTGATCAATATTCAAGCGCCTGCGCACATCTATTACTGGACCTTTACATTTTGCGCTTTCGACATTTCACGATTGGAATATGGCTCGCTGATTTGGTCTCCCATTTACCTCAATCACATTAATCTACTCGAATCAATTCAATGGAAATTCATGAAATACATTGCACATAGAATTGATGGAATTTATCCCAAACAAGGTTCAGATAATAACATATTATTACACAGATTGTCCTTGCTATCTTTGAAGGACCGTAGAACTTATCACTCGTGTGTATTTGTCTATAAACACACAAACTACCTGACTGATTGTCCAGAGTTATTATCTCAACTTGATCTCAACTGAACTTCAATGTACCTCGTTTGAACAGTAGAAGTTTGATTTGTTTTTATTTACCAACTCCAAGAACGAATATACTATTGAAATCTCCAATTCATTCAATGTGTTCAAAGTTCAATCAGGTATGCGAAAGAACTGATCTATTTTCAACACCCATTGGAGTGTTTAAAAGGGAAATAAAACATATTCTTTCTACTCTCTGAGGTTTATGAAGTGAATGTGAGATGAATATATTCCTCTCTATTCTTACATGTTATTGTCATTATACATTATATTTTTCAATGTTATTATGTTTCTTTTCATGCATTATGTCTTTAATTATATAATTACTGAATAGTTTTAAGTTCTTAGAATATAGTTTTTGTTCACAGTTACCTGTAAACTTTATGAGAAGCTGTCCTGTAAGTGGGTCTTGTACCTGTTTGGGCAATAAATGTTTTTTTTTTATTTCTCTCTAATTTTATTCGCTCTGTCTGACTGTCTCATCTGTAAGAATTTCTAATCTGTGACAAAACCATAAACGAAAATTCATGAATACTCATGATTTTTTTGATCTTGTATTGCAGTTATGCCAGGAATTCCAACAGGCAATCCTTACATGATACCCGGACAGACCCAGATCTATCCGCAGGGTCCTCCACCCACTTACGATCAAGCATTGACACACCCGGCGGCAATCGTTGGCCAACACGTGAGTAGGCAATAAAACATCGAACAATAATACCGTTTTGCTGTTGGATCCACCTATCTCGGATTTTTTCTTTAGATGTATCCCCCCGGAACTATGTACGCAGCTGGATACCCTACGTATTTGGGATATCCGACCTATGCGCCCATGCAGTATTATCCTTCTCTAGGTGCCTATTCGTATGCCATGCAACCAGCACAACTGAGGCCTACCATCATGATTCCGGTAAGGGAGAAACATTGTGAATCGATAGTGTCTAAAACTGTATCAATTTTATTTTTTTACCAATGAGTTTGAAGCCAACTTGAATTATCGTGGAGTAACGACATGACGAAAATACAGGGTGTAACTAAATAAGTGTAAAACATTTGAGGGGGTGATTCCTCATCGAAAAAAAGATAGGATCTTTCATACAAAGAAACTTCATTGGAGCATCCCATTTTAAGATACAGCCCTTGAAGGGGGTACATAAAAAAGTTACAGTATTGAAATTAACTTTACATTTTCTACTACTGTATCTTAACATGGGATGCTCCAATGAAGTTTCTTATATGAAAGATCCTATCTTTTCCTCGATGAGGAATCACCCCCTCAAATGTTTAACACTTATTTAGTTACACCCTGTATAGTTAATGTGTGGAAATGAAAAATGTTTCAAATCGTAAGATTTCGTGTCTTGACATCCATCTTTCATTTTAGTTGTATTAATTTAAGTCAAGTTTCAAATTTATATTTGCTGATTCTTCTTATAGTTGTTTCTTTCAAAACAAAAATGAAAAACAAGTTGAATAAAACGATGGATTTATGTTGCAGTTTCAGGTGAGGTTTGAGTTTTGAGACCTAATAAGCTTATCCACTGGTTTTTAATATCAAGTCTGTGTCTACTGCATTATGTCCCTTACTAAATATGTCCTAATTACTGGTAATCGTTCCCTTAACTTATAATTAATATGATTGATATATCTTTTGATATCACCTACTATTTTTCCTACACACAAGCAGATTACTGCATTGTGAGTTCTAATTTTTAGATTTATTCACCATATGTTATTGAACAACCTGTCGATATTTTGAGAAGTGAGAATTTATTATCATTATTAACATGTCATACACTGAGTGCGCACCAGTTTTACCAATGGAAATCACTATTTAGTCGAAGTGCTTTTTTATTGTTGATATTGATGAACTCATCTTTCTAACAAATTTTATTGAAATAAACAGAAAGTAATTAGAGTTGTTGCTGGTTTGTCCTATCGGGGTGACAAAGACCTGGGGATTTTAACCTTTTCATGTATATTTATTATAGAATGTTCAATCCAATAAAAAAAAACCTACATCCTTATGAAACACAAGGGAAAAATATAAACCCATGCCTAAATTCTGTAGATTAGGAAGGTGCCAGGATGGCCCTAATTTCTCCAATTTTATGGCTGGAAATCTCAAAGGAGAAAGAGAAGAAAAGTACAAAAGAAATATAAAACACATTTTGCCACAGAATGCATTTTACTCGTTTGACGAGTTTTTATGTTGTCCATGTTTTAATGTCAACTTTTACTTTTTTTAAATTTTATTTTTCAATGGGCATTTCCACTATCTTAAAATATGCCCTTTTTTTCGCATGACGTGATGGAGGGAGGCTTATAAGATAGTGTAAACAACTTATTCACTCTGAATTTGTTAATTTCGATTTATTATTCGATATTGAAAACGTGACTTCACATTATGTAAATTCAAACGATCCTTCGCTGTGACGTCAGTGTCTTCCAGAAATATGATTGGTTGAAGTTTGTGATGGCGTTGACGGGCTCGTAAGTGAGGGCAGGTGAGGGAAAGACCCACCGCAGTTGCCATGTCTCTGTAAAATCTTTGAATCTATTTCGTGTAATGAGAAATTGTTCTGAATTGTGAGTAATCAACTATCAGACACTTCCAATTCATTGTGAAAATGAAAATATTTCAAGATCAGGGATGATCATGTTTGGTGTAAATTTTCAATCGGAGCAGATTCAGTCACATCTGTCGGACAATATCACATTCTTATTCATCATCTCTTTGAATACATTCAGATTTCGTGATATATTTGATGTAATGGGTACATATAATTTGTCAAAACATCGTGATTTGAACATAATCATCATCAGTTATTATAAAATTGTTATTCTCAGAAAATGTAACTTCTGATATGGCAACCATGCATAGAAATTATCAATAAAAACTTAACCTCTTTATAAACCATTATTCCGTCCTTGTGATTTTGTGATTTTTGTTTGTTTACTTCGTTCATTGTGAATTTGGGCTGTGATTTTAAGAATAGGGACACAAAATGTCATGTTCCGATATGTCGAAATATTTTTGTTCATGTATAAGAAATTCAGGCTTACAAAACAACTGGAGGATGGCTTTGAAACTGCCTGAAACAGTTCATATTGGTAGAAACAATGTTGCCTGCGAAGACCACTTCAATGTAAGTATTGTCAGAATCTTTCAATAATTCAGTCCTGTTCAAAATATAATTTACAGCTAGAAGAAGATGCAGCCACTTGAATGTACTATAAAGTTATTTTTGAGATCAGGAGTGGTACCTCATAAATATATATTATAGAAAGTCCATCACCAACTATTTTGCCTAGTAATTTGAGTGAGTCAACAAGGAAAAGAAAAGTAGACTATCATCATCCACCTATGAAACATCCATGGTCAACTTCAAAGAATATCATGAAGAAACTGTTCAATGAAGAATTACCTGATTCAAAAAGGCCCAAGATAGAGTCAGAGATTCAATCCTCCATCTGGTTCATTTCAAGTGCATCAAACATATTGTGAAAACATATTGTGAAAAAATAACATCAATGAATACCAAAAAAGTGTAATTCGAAGCTGAGAATATTGTTAATAAAGCAAGTTCTGCCATATTAGGGGACAAACTAGTGAAATCAAGTATTAGTTCTCCTTCATCATCAACAATTTCTTGAAGTTCAAAATCTACAGAGGAATACAAACCTATTTCCTCATCAGCTGCTACTTCTGTGGATGAAAAAGTGATCAAAATAGACTCCTAACTATTGTTAAAATGTTGAAGAAATAAGAAAAAGAAAAACAAATTTATACATTCAATAATAATTATAGCATGAGGGCTCATTAATTTAGATAAACCACTGCTGAATAGTATTGCTATGAACTCTGCAAAAAATGGAATTGTACATTTCATAGGAAGTTAAAATAATTGTTTTGAGAACATATACCTATATAGAAAATAAAATATCACTGTATTATCTATTGAATATATTTCCAAAATTAATTTGTATTTAGGAATAGAAGTCCTAAATATGTTGATACTTTTGCTTGTCATCACAGTATTACCCTGAAATAAGTTCTCAATAAAAATGTTAATTCAAATAAATGATGAGCTTTATTCATATGTGTGATTTGGAATAGTAGGAAGTAAATTAATATCATTTTATTTAGAATTTATTTATTTAAATTATTAAAACAATTATTTCAATATATTTGCAGGTAAAACAGCAAAAATGTGTAATAATAACATTTCAATGTTTTGATTCAGAATGAATTGAAATATAAGATATACAGAAAACAAATTGAATATATATTTTATAGCAGCACACAGAATATATCAGATGAATAACTGAATGAACATATCAAACAAAAACTAATTAAAATCTGATAATCATCAATAATAAGGTACTTGATAAAGAATGAGATAAAGAATGCACAGGTATGTAAAAATCCATCCTGCTCACTTTTAATAATGAAGCACTCTTCCAATAAATGGATCCATAATAAAAAAAGGACACCATGTTTACAACCTCCTGTAAACAAAAAGTATGAAATCAAATAGGAACTATGATTTTTCAGAATGTGTAAAAATGTATAAAGTTCATGTGATTGTCTGAGTATGAATAATTTGCTGACCAAAAGATTTGTTCTCCTCTTTTTCATTCATTATCGCCATAACATTGTAGACTTGTGATTCGTGTCTTCAGGTATGATTTTTGTTCACTTTTCACTTCTCAACTCAACTTATGATATTGCTTAATCACCATAAGCCTCCATGGTTGATCTGAAACGTAAAATTACCTTCAATATCACCCAGAATACTCACTGAAAATACAAAATGGAAACAGGTTTTCATTTCACCACTCTTCTGGAATGTAAACATAAACTAACCTTTGTTTTTTCACGTTGAGAACTTCAGCACTAACGAAATTTGCATTATTCGTTAAAAAATCACCCATCATGTCAATATCCACCATCGGCAAATTATCCGATGCTGCCTTTTCAAACCCTTCATCTATTTTTTTCATCCTGAACATGAACACACTTGAAACTTGAGAAGTAATCAAAACAATCCAGATATAGGTTAGGAGTGTTAGGACAAGTTAGGACGCGACGACAGATGAAAAATATAAATACACACACACAGTTGCCAAGTTGATAGTTTAGCACACTATCACTTGCACTCTCAAGATAAAATAAAGTTCTCGAATCAGTAGCACCTTATATACCTACCACCTATTCCTAACAGGTATTAACGCAATTGAATTTCAATACGCTATAATCAAGTGATTAGACGAGGGATTATGTATTTCTGGATTACCTTCCTTCTGTCTTACTAATCTTTAATTTTTGATCTGGCAACTCTGTGTGGTGCTTAGATCATTAACGTATAACAACGGGACAACCAATCAGAATCGGACGCGCACTGACGTCATGGCTTCCCTCTTCTTCTGGATCGTTTGAATTCAGTAGATTATTTTGGCGTTTTCAATAATTTTTTAACTAGATAAATTGATGAAAAAAAAATCTCAAAAAATGGGTACGAGTTACATGAGAGTCCAATATTTCGAAATATAATTTTTCTGAAAATGACTGGAAATGCCCATTGTGTATACCATTAGATGTGAATTGTATAATATGACTTGTGTAAATACTTCTGTATGATAACACCAATAAACAATTTGATTGCAAAGTAATTTCTACGTACTGCAATCTTTCCAATAAATTCAACAGCTTCAATTTTCCTGCGTGAATATTTTTCCTTTCACCACTCAAATCTCGAAACTGGCTGCATAAATTCACCGCGACAAAAAATCCACCAAAAAAAAAACCTTTGCAGAACGGCTACGACGCAGGCGCGCGCTTCGACGGCATGGGGCAGCCGGTGCTGCCGCCCGCGCCGCCCGGCGTGCCCCCGTCAGCCGCCCAGCTGGCCGCCATGGCCGGCCACCAGGTGGCGCTCGGCCAGAAGAAGAACACCTTCCTGGCGGGCGGCTCCGAGGGCGGCTACACGTTCTGGTAGAGGGCGGCTCGCTTCGTTTTGTCATTATTGTTTTCGTTCGGCTCGCGGGCGGTGGCTCCTCCTCCCGACCCCGCCCCGAGCTGTCATGTGTCAAGAGCGGTCCACTGCGCATGCGAGAGTGGCGGCGTTGCGATGGTGAAGCCGGAACATAACAATAATAGAGTCACTGGCGTATTCATACATCTAATAATAATTATATAGGTAACAAGGATACCGGAGCTGTAGCCGAAAAATTAAACAAATGACAGTCTGCGGGTCAAGCCGCTGATAAGCGCATGCGCATGTTTAAATTAAGAGTCGACATTCGTTTTCATCATGGAGGAGAGTAGCTTTCTAGTGAGCGACAAACGTATGATAATTATTGAGAATCAATCAAATGTGTCACATAACCTCCAATTCGATGTTTTTATGACATATATTTTTCAAATATTCATTCATTGATGAATTGTTTGACGATGTTGGATGATAGATACGGAGCGATACTTGCGATTTGCATAGATACTTGTCACGATGAAGTTATTGAAACAGGATTTCGTGGTCCAATTTTTGATCAATCACTGTTATCACTCACCAATCACTTCTGTAAACACTCAGTAAATACATTAATAATTATATTAACGCTATTTTACATCATTTGTTCTAACAAATGTCCTTAACCTATGAAGTTCTGAAAACGTCAGTGGATTTTCAACTCGTCAAAACCCGCGCATGCGCACAATTCATCTTCAGCAAGCCAGACAGTCTTTTGTTTTCCAAAACTGGCTTCACTTTCGCGTGAATAGAAGAATAGGTGTTATCCATATAGTTGTTATTATTTATATATATGGGCGTATTCGTTTGCATTTGGTAGACCCGAATTTATGTTTCCTTCTACTATACATATTGACAGTTTGATCCGGATACTTTGTGCAAAATTTCAATTATTGAAAAAGCGTCGTTGAAATCCAGGCTTTCTGGTTAGGTTATTTGAGTCATCGGTTCAATTATTCGTTTTCAAGGAGGAGGGCCTTAAATAAGGACGTACACCCCAGAAAGTGTACCTTTTATTTACATTTCAATTTGGGGTCTAAGAATCTAGTCCTAGTTTTTTCATTTGACCTGTAGATGGTTTGTTGAGGTTTTGAGAAATTCTCTAATAGATATGATTGGAATGAAGAATCATCTTTGATAATGAACAGGGTGTTCTCAATTACCTACGTACAAGTGATTTGGAATTATTCCTCATTGAATGTGTATCACTCCACCTTTTTTAATGAATAACGGCCGTATTCGCCGTATACTTTTAAGCTAAGCTCAACCCAAGCTCGCTTTTAAAGCATAAATTTTCGTATTGTTGAGCGATCGTAAATCTTAATCTTAGCTTAAAAGTATATGGCGAATACGGCCGTAAGTCATTCTAAACCAACCATTACATTTTCATTTGTTGAGAAATAAGTTACTGTGACTAGATAATTGATAATTCCGTTGAATTTTCTCAATTTTTTTCCTAACGTGTTTAAAGTGTATTATGAAAAAGAAAAAAGACCGCCTACACCCTGTATCTAAAACCACTTCACGAAAGTGTTGATGAATAAAATGAATGGTACAGTTGATCTAAATAGATAATGTTCAAAACCCCCTTAGAATATGATGAAAATAACAGAAATAGTAGTTAAATATAACTCTTAAGTTAACTAAGAAAAATAAAATATAAAAAAAACAAGAAAGTTACTTGTATTGTAACAGATATTATGTGAAAGATAACAAAAACAAAGTTTTGATTTTACAGAAATATGCTGCTTTGTCATGGATTTACTTGGAATAAATCTAAGATGGAAAAGTGTTGGCGATGTATTTCAATATTATTTGCTGTTTTTGTATCTCGTTATTTTTTTTATTGAAAAAGTTTATTTTTTTTACCCTCTGTTTGCTTTTAGTATTGAAATACTGAAATTTATTATCTGTTGAGAAAATACAATATTTGGGGATGATGTCATTGTCATTCATTCACACAAATCTTTATTGACGTGATTTTTTTAATACTTTTTTATTACTTTAATTAGACATATTCAAACCTACATTTCATAGCATTCTTCACTTTCAACTTTGTATTGTTTTTTATTCCAATGGGTAATACTTCAATGTTGCGAAAATGCATGCTTTGATCTCTTTTCTGTGATATTTGTTTGCATTTCTTTTATTAACATCACAGATATTATTACCATTTGTGAAAACTGAGATGAAAATAAAAAACAATTCTGTCTAAATTCGTTGTTTTCAACAAGGCATACATTTTTTCATCATTATTTTTTTTCAAAACAAGTTTTGACTTGCTTATGTTCATTAAATGTTCCCTTGAGTTGAGCTATCTGTCACTATTTCTTGGTGAAGTAACAAAAAACATGTTGGTGCAATAAAAATTGTAAATTCTTAATTGAAATGCTTTGGTTAGGATAAGCAATTTTAGTTATAAAAAATTATGCGAATGTTCTTCCTTGAACATAAGTGCATTTCCAATTCAAAATGAACTTATAATGTTACACACTGACTTCTTGTAGGCAAAGAAAATTCTTCTGGTAGTACATGAAATGATGTTTTAACTAAGAAGCATATTTTCTAGTTTTCTCCTCAAGATGTTATAACTATTTTTACCAAAATCGAATATTCCACAACATTCTTCTTCCTAAGGTATAAGAAAGTATCGATTATGTTGCACATACATTTCGAATGTGTTTCTATCAAGATTTGTTTTTTCGGAAAATATTTACTTCACCTCATAGGTGGATTAATCTCAATTTATTTTTCATAAATGTGACCGAAGAAAACATTTATCGTTGAATGTAACATTCAGACACAAAAACAGGTTAAATGAAAGTATATACAGAAATACTAGCGAGATTAAAATCTATCCCATATAAAATGGTTTTATGGTTAGTGCCATAGTGATATTTTGAATTGAAAACTAAAAATCCATGCTGGGTATATTTATTAACAGTCATAGATTGTTCTGCTAATGGACCACTCCATTTATGAAAAATCAATCCATTTCCCTCATAGCTGTTTATTTCTTGAAAGAGGAGGAAATACTAGTCAATTCTACGAAAGATAATCTAATCTCGATTATTCTATATCAAAGAACACCAGCTGAATTTTACTGTTACTTGCCACAGTTTTGTTGTACTGATATTTTTTGTTGTTGTATTTGAGAACTTTTACAATAAAAATTACTATTGTGAGACTGTGGAGATCTATTGTGAAAATATATTATCAAAAAAACACCATTGGTTTTTAATAATTGAACATATCCATACCATAGTCATTGTAAAAGCAGAATTATCTCTGGTAAAAACAACCATGTCGATTGATTGAATGCTGAAACCCTTAGGGCTGGTTGCATACACAATTTAACTGAAGATTAAATATTTAATCCCATGTTAAGTTAACAAAAGGCTTGATGTGGACTTTTATGCAACTGGCATTTCTTCACAAAATATATGTTTTTGTTTTAAAATTCGAAAAGAATATGGATTTTCAATTACATTGATATAATCACGCGGAATTCATATATTCACAGGTGAAAAGTAATGGAGTGATAATTGAATAACAAGGATAAACAATTTCAAGTGGGGGAAGACTACTCTTTTTTCTCAACTGTTTTATTAATAAAAAATAAATGAGAACAATTTGTATATCATAATAGATTATTATATTAAAAACAAAGAAAATGCGTAGTCTAACAAAATTCGAGGTGTCGTTTACTTATTTCAATAATACTTTAAAATCTATTTCTAAAAGTTGTTTCAGTTCTCTATTAAGTTCCATGTTGCAGAATTGAATTTGCCAAATGTTCTTGATATATTGACCAAATCTCGTTCGGGTCAATGTTTGCTTTGTTTTCAGTATTGAAAATCAAATTCAACCATTAAATAGTAAAATAGAATATATATATATATATATATATACAGGTTGCTTTCAAAAAATTTTGCAGAACAGACCAATATTATATTATACCATACTATACTCAGACTCATGATGAACATACAACATACTGGTAATTGCTATTATTATTATTTGTCGTCATTGTCTACCATAAAATCTTTAAAGTTTATGAATACAGTAGGTATCTAATGATTTCTCGAAAGTTACTAGAATCAGTCTCGGGAGATAATTTTGTTGCGGATTCGCGTAGGTATTTTTTCTCCATGACAACTTTTTTCATTTGACATTGTTATGAGTTTAATGTTAGTTTTTGATGAAACAACTCATAACTTTTAACTTCGGATGGTTTATTGAAAATACATTGTGGTTGAATAGATATGATACAGTTTCTCGATAATTTTGAATACTACCGTACAAAATGCAGTTGGTATTGTTCCACTATGCAGTTGTTACCTGTCCATTCCATCACTCAACTTTGGGGTTGCAAGAAGAATATTGTTCTTATTCCATTTCATTGGCATGACACTTGTGCAATATACAGTAAAGATCGGAAAAGTATTTTGAAATATTATTGACAATTAAAAAATAATAATTGAACCAATTTTCGAAAATAAGTTTACTGGACCTACTGAATATTTCTCTAGGACTCAACATTATTGGTATCCTATGATCTAATGAACAACATTCTAGAACTCTTGTTACCAAATGATAATTGAAATTAACTTATTCCTGAATGAAGACAGGGTGATACTAAGTAATTCATGGTGGTTGAACTATCATAAAATAGGTATCTGAAAAGTTGCAAGACAGATTATTTTGGAAATTCTCATTTCTGATCTCACGCGCCGTGAATCACCCTGTTTACAAATATATATTTAATTTTTTTCATGAATCTGAGTACAGGAGCATTTCCATAATCTGGCCAATCACATGATCGAAAATGGAAAATATCTACTTCATTAGGGGCGAATTCGATAGATTCTTAGGAGACGCTGTACCAGACAATCTTGATTCACCTGAAAAATCAGAAAAATTATAACCTGAAAAATCCATCCTATCCAAACAGACGACAGGCACCGACTTTGGCGTCTTCTTGCAGCACTCGAGGTCGACGTGGAGCTTGGTCTTTTTGACGCTCTTGAAGACCTTCTTGCACAGATGGCACCGCATGTGGGACTTCATGTGTTTGGACCTCTCGCTTTTCGAGTAAAGGGTTTGGTCGCACAACTTGCAGATTTTCACATACTCCACTTTCTCTTGGATCATCAGGAGTTTGGAAGACCTGGGAGTATCATATTTGAAGGATGGCGATGGGTCTTTGGGCGAGAAACTCGAGCTTTTTGGGGTGCTAGGCAGTGGGGAATTAGTCTCCCCTTCGATTGTGCTTGGACTCAAGAAACTGTCTATTTCACACAATAGTTCTGCTGTACTGAATTCTTTGGGTTCAAGCTGTGCATCAACAGATGTCAATGTCGTTTCAGTATGTTCAGGATCCATAGATTCATTTTCCAGTAATTCCGTTTTGATACAAGGTATTGGCAATGGCACGCTAATTTTCTTGGCTTTGAGATTTCTCTTTTCTGCATTTGAAGGTTTCTTGAGATTTGATGTTCTATTCCAACGTCGCCTTTTGGTACTGGAAGAGGTACCCTCTGAATCCGATGTATTGATTTTTCTCTTTTGTTTGATTATTTCAAATGAACTGTCTAAATTAGCTGCTTTGGGGGTTTCTCCACCACTCTGAATTGAGATATCTAATTTAGTTTTACTTTTATCACAGTGATGCTCATCAACTGAGTGGCATTCAGATTTTATTGAAGAACAGTCATCAACCAATGGTGTAAATGAATTTTCATCATCAGTTGTGATGCCTGTTGTAGAAAGAGTTTGATTATTTTCAATAGCTGATGGCTGACTCGTTTCAGAATTTTCAATTTGCAAGGTATGGGGAAGTTCCTTTTCAGAAGAAAATTCTGTGATATTTTCAGTGCTATTGTAAGTTTTTTGGGCATTGGGGAATCTGCTTCCATTAACTTTGGTTGCTTTTGAAGTGATATTTTTTTCAACTGATATCCTTTTGTCAAGTTTGTATTTATTATTAGAGTCTCTTTTTGTTGAGAATTCACTAACACTTTCAGCATTATAAGTCTTTTGAACATAGGACAATTCATCATTCTTGTTTATATGAGAGGATTTACTTGTAATAGGAATATTTTCTTGGAAAATGTTACAGCTTTCATGGTTTTTACTAATCTTGACAACTTTGCTACTATTCAGATCACAGAACTCATTATTTCCACATGTATTTGAAGTAGCTAATCCTTCCTTACCTTCAGTTTCATCATGCTGGGACTGTAATACAGCTATGGGGCTGTGCTGAATATCTATGTCAACAGCTTCATTCCTATTCAAATTACATGGAGAAGCAAGTTCACATGTGATTGTTGCTGTAACATCCATAGTTTGGGTAGTTTTGTTATAACCAACAGGGATAATTGAACACTGTATTTCTTCATTAGATGTTTTTGGAAGAATTGAACACTGAATTTTTTCATCATATGTTTTAACAGAATATTGACAGCCCACATTGTAGGTATGAATTTCCAGTTGTGTGGACTTATCTACCATTACTACAGATGGAACATTAGTTTGGGTACCTATAGTTGATAAACGGTCAAAATCAATTTCATTTTTTTCAATTTTGTCATGTACACTGACTTCAACTGATTCTTGAATATCTATTTTGCTTTTCAGCCACTCAAATAGTTCTGTTTTCAAGGTGTCAATACTTGGTAACTCAATATCACAGAGGTCTGGTACATCAACTTTAATTTTTTCCGTAGATTTCAGTTGACTTTGAATGCAAGACTGTAAAGCAAATAATCTTGAAATTTCAATACAAAGCAAAAAATTGTTCCTCACCTTAAACAGTTTCTCATTCTGAAGCGATTTCACCTTGAATACATGAAAGTTATACATTGTGCATATACAAAATACACAAATGTATTTGGATGCGTCGTTTTTCTGAAACTAAAAATGATTCCTTAGGAATATCGAATCTTGTGTATCAGGAATATCATATTTTCAAATTTCAATATTTGCAGTGCCAGCTAATGTTTCACGAAATCTTACCTTGATTCCGGTAGTGATTTCTGTAAGTTTTCGAATATATTCTCTTTTTTTTCGGCTTTTCCCACATGTTAAAGATATAAGCGCTAGGGGCGCACAACATAACCTACACTTTTCTGTACCCATTGTTGATCAGTTAATATTTTGAATATGTTGATATTCAATAATGTGATTTATGTCGTATTACAGAGAACGAACACCGTCAAACCATCTACTAAACATTTTTGCAATCATGTTGGTTTTCTATAAATACGGAACGGAAAGAAAAAATAAATTCACACTTCACAGTGAGTTAACCGCGAAATTGTGAAATTGACGTCTTGTTACTACCACGTTTGACGTTACTACTCTTGTTTCTCTTTGTCACAGCAGCACAGACTCACAGAGTCAGAGTACAGAACATGGAGTACAGTAAGGTAGTTTAATCTTTGACAGCAGAGTACACTCCGATAGAACCTTAGATCATATTGCTTACGCTAGATCCGGCATCATGTAGTATTTAGGAGCGGGTGAATGGCAAGAAAGTACTATGATACAGTAGCGCACAGTTGAGATATTTTGGTACAGCACATATTCAATTTTTCATTATCTTATGAACAAATTGCTGAAAGAAACAGCAATTCATCCAAGAGGTATTTGAAATTGCCGAAGGCTCTGGGTACCCAATTGACTCGAATTAATCCAATTAGAGTATTCATAATTTACCTAGACCAGGGCCATGCTTGCGTTCCTGGTCGCCGCGACAAAAACGCTGCGACCAGCAGGTCGCGGAAATGTGTTGCATTCATTTTATTATTATTTTATAGACGGCCAAGCTTGCGACACTTGTTTTCCGTCAAAACCTGTAGACTGGTTTAGCGAATATCATAACGATCATAACAACGGTAATATTTCGCTAATCGTTCGGTAATGGCGTTCGCATTTGATATCTATATCGATAATTCAGACAAATCACACAAAATCAACAGAACGGCGCGTTCACATGTTGGCTTTTCACGTTTTGGATTACGGCGTATTGTGATTCCATTGGCCGATCTTTGTAAGCGCTCATCAAGATCATATGCCAAAAAGCCGATTTTCAGGGTGTTCACTATTCAGGTTGAAATCACCATCATCATCATGAGTTATTGCGTAGTAATGTTTTATTCAAGTTTTTCGCGATAGGCGCAAACTGTCATGTGTAGGTACACGACGTAATGGGACTCGTTCCACCATAGGTTTGTTTTGTTTCTTTTCAGAACCGTTCTGGAACTAAACTGCTCATGCGCATTGTCTTCAAATCGTTCACTTGAAGACAATGCGCATGAGCAGAAGCGTTATAGAACGGTTCTGTGGAAAACCAAAACAGCAGAGCTCATATCTCCCGGCACCATCTCTGTGCTTTGATTATGATCACTTATGATTTATGTATGTGTTTAAGGTTGGTTTTTGTGTAACATAACATTGATAACATGAATCCTGGTTCATGCTTAAACGAATATCGAAAAATGTATGCGAATAAAATGGCCGCTGAAATGAAATATCGCAATAAAGTTGAAATATTTGAACATTTTAGCGGATTTTTTTATAATCATAATACCCCAGAATGCATAAATCAATGAATAGGAATATCAATGTAATATTTATAATATTCCGATTCACATGAATTTTGCGGAATTCGTATAAGCATGAACCAGACTTAACAACGGATCTAACCGAAATTTACAAGCAAATTAGCCAATATGCCATTCTCGTTTGAGGATGTTGAAACTTGTTTAGTTTGTGTGCAGCATATATTGGTTATTCCGTAAACTGTGGGTTCCGTAAAGTATATCACGCCAGGAAATATGCTGAAAAACTATACGTTCTGCAGCAGCATTTCAAATTTACCTACCTAATTTATGCAAGTTCGGTAGTGCTTTACACCATATAGGTATTTGGACTTGATTTGAACGGTAGCTTAGAAATGTTGTTGAAAAATGCTAAATTCAACCATGTAATAACGATGAACTCGAACATAATTTTTATTCACAATGCGCACGTAGGTACCTATATATAAAAGTAAACGAAAAAAAAATGAATACATCGAATTAATAATGAATACAACGTTAACATAATATGTTCATTGAAATCTTCATTTCAGTTCCCAAACATTTTTGACCCTGATAGTTCCAGCTAGTGGAACACTGACAGTCTCTGATGATGGTACAGTCGACGCAACACTGTTGGCCGCAGTGCCAACATCATTGAGCATCTGCATTTGAGTAACACCACTATTGTTACGGGCAGAATTGGAAAGTGGATAGGAATTGGTAGGATTCGTAGCCAAAGATGGAGAACTCGCATTGAATGAACCGACAGTAGGATTCGGTAGGGCCACTGGAATACTATCGATATTTGACATTTCCTGCACATTTCGAGGAATTTGCGAAACCTCCAGATTCGACGCTTGCGGAATGGTCGGAATAATATTATCACTAATATCGTACACCGGTGAAACTATCACAGAATTTTTGGGAGCAGGAAGAGGAATAATTGTTGAAGTAGAAGTTGAATCAATGTTGCCGATATGGCTGTCGACCGCACTCGAATGATTATTCCTTGCTGCACTTACTGATCTAAACTTTGGTTTAGGTTTGTCAACTGGAGCTGAACCATTCGCTACAGACATTTTGATTGAATACTTAACATCCACTGCGACCAAATCGTTCCACATGTCGAGTTTTTTCTGACGCTTTTGTGCTTGTTGGTAAGAATATTCAACGTTGAAAGAACCTTCCTTGATTTCGACTGGGACTTTATATACATATAACAAGTGCTTCAAGTACTTCAATTCAGTTGTTAGATCACCCTTATGCACGTTTATAGAATCAGAAGACGGTAGTTCTGTCTGTGTAGAGGAATCTGCTTCTAGCTTTATATTATTATACCTGACTATGAGTTCTTTCACAACTCTTATATCTCCAGCTCTGGGATCTAAAATTTCCAGAAGGTTATTGTTTTTGATTTTTATGTCTGGTTTCACCACTGAACTCGAAATCGACATTTCTTGGATAGAAGTCAGACAAACATTGGAACTTGCAGAAGTAGAAGGTAACGGTGTAGTAGTATTGGTTACTGTTATAGGAATTGGATTCGAGGTGGATGTCACATTGCCACTTTCAGAAATGACGGCATTTCTTGGCATCTCTTCCTTAACATTGGACTCATCGTCTGATAGGATTTCTATAATTTCGGATTGTTTGGTAGAAGCATCAGTCTTCAAATCGTCTCGGGGTGTTTCAGCAACATTCAACTGTGGTGTTTCAGCAACATTCAATTGTGGTGTTTCAGCAATATTCAATTGTGGTGTTTCAGCAACATTCAGTTGTGGTGTTTCAGCAACATTCAATTGTTTCCGTTCTGCTATTCGAGGAAAATCTTTGAAAGCCTTTCTATAGGCTTCTCTAATCGTCAAATTTTTTTCAACCTTCTCTAGTCTAATCAATGGTAAATCATTCATCATATTTTTGATCACACAGGAAGACTGGACATGATCAGTTTTCAAATCCATAGTCTTGAATTTTGCTTTGCAGAACTGGCACCTAAGATGTTTCTCTTGGTGTTTTTTCAAACCCTTTTCGGAATACTGAACAGAGTTACAAATACTGCAAATAAATAATGCCACTGATTTTTCAACATACAAAGTTCCTGCCTCGCTAACGGGCTTCTTCGGCGTCAAACCGACACTCTCGATTATTGAAGTCTTTTTGGCTTCTGGTTCTAAAAATAAATCACTGTCTGAAAGCTTTCTTTTCCCATGTTTTCGTTTCTTACTAGTATTGGGTTTACTATTATCGTCAGAAGATTTGACACTATCTTCATCAGATTTCTTGTCTATTCTCGAAACGTTTACTATTTTATAGCTAGATTTATCTTTTTCTTGGTTTCTTTTGATAGCGATAGGATGAATTTTCTCTTTCTCGCTTGGAGTTGAGGCACTTGATGTACTTGCCACTGGCTTAGGAAGGATATGAAGAGGATCACTCTGATTACTGGATTTGCTTTTGTTATTCATTTCATTCGATTTGATTTCTTCAGGGGCAGTTTTCATCAAAGTTTTAGTTGATGTTCTTTTCATGGCAATTTTTTTATCCCACTTCAAGGCAAGTTGTGTATATTTTTGAAAATTCAAATTAAGCTTCTTAAAGTAGTCTTCAACCGCATCCATTTCCATAGACACAACTGGTTCTATATGTTTTTGCAAACATACCGTCGGCAATTTTATTTGAGGATACTCTTTGAATAGTTTAGTAATACTCGGATGGATTTTATATGCCGGCTTAACAGATACATCTTTTTTAGGTTCCTCTTTGACCTCGTCTTTGACAGGAAGTTTCTCCATTCGGTTTTCGGAACTTACTTTCGATTGTGTTATGTCTTTATTTTTTTCTAGCAGTTCTTTGTATTGGTCCTGAAATAAAAAAATGGGAATGATACAACAATCGTAAATTGGAAGAATGTTCTACCTCTTTTTGTTTTTATTTCTGTTTTTATTATTTCCTACTATGTATTTTCATGAATTTACCTTGAGGTATTTGTCATTTTTCAGACTTTGTTGTCTGAACTGGTACATTTTGGAAGAAATCTGGTGGCATTTCTCACAAATTTTTTGAGATATCATGTCCTTCTGGAGTATCTGAAACGATGAAAAATTCATTATATTCGAGGACATTTTTCAATAACAAAATACGAGTAGCAAGCTCATTGTTCTTCAGTAGAATAACAAGTTTTGTTTTTCTTCAGACTGCTTCACGTTTTCATAAAATAAACGTGAACTGAGATTGTTGGTCGCTAACTTCCAATTTTTGTGCAGATGTGTATTCTTCAGGTAGGTAACTAATAAAAATCCAATAAATAACATAACTTCACCAACGTATTATAAATGATACTGAAATCAACAGAGCGGCCTAGTGCACAAATAACAAAATGGCCCGTGAGATACTTAAATGCCAAACACGAATGTATTCTATACGTTACGAAAATTAACAAGACTGCCTCGTAAATAAAAAACAAGATGGCCGTAGAAATATTCGAACTTCAATCAGCAGTAATTGTATATTCTACATAAGAATGTTAATAAATTTTTAATATGTAGTTGAGTAACAAGTTTATTATTTTTGCTATTTTCTTCAGATAATTAAATATTTAAAATTAATAAGGAATATATAATAAAATAGAGGAAGGTGCAAATATACCTACTTACTTGAAAAGTAAAAAAAAAGTATAAAAAACCGAGCAAAAACTCCCCGATGTATTTATTCTATACATGTACGAAAGTTGATAAGACGGCCTCGTACATAAATATCCAGATGATTGTAAAAAATTCTAACTCTAATTTACAAGTATTGCTAAATATAATCTACATACTACAGGTTCATTCGGCTTTCAATTTCGAGAACGGTTCAAGATTCGGAGCAGAACTCGTGCGTATTTGTCTCGATCCTAGAACTGTTCTCAGACTGTTCGGAAACAGTCCATAATTTGTAAAAACCCGAACAGCATGAACTATGAACGATTCTCAGAAAAGTTAAGAAGAGGAGATAGCAATAATACACATAATAGTAGGGAGCGACTACACTGATGAGCATGCGTCAAGAATATTCATTCACGAGAATTCCTTTTCATCGCCATTTCAGCGGTATGAATGAGGCATGAGACTGGAGAAGATGTAAGAGAAGAGAGGCACGTTTCAAAACGGCGAGGTGATTCACGAAAATCACGGAGTGGGCGGCCTCTGGTGTCAAATTTTCTAAGCCTTCCGAGGGTGATCAACAAAGCAATTTAGCATTGTATAGCATAGGCTTTCGTATTATTGCATTGTTGCTTATCAGCTAGTTACTAATATTATTGAAACATGCAGCAAGTTCAAAAGGTCGTAAAGACGAAATCGACAAAGATTTGTTCAGTATTTCAGCGTTCCTCCTACCGTACAGACATCGTTCCTTTGGCACAAAATCCTGAATTTTCTTTCAGGATTGTGTGAAAAATTGATGATCACGTTGAAAAAAAGAGAACTTATCACCACTAACATTTACGTTTGTAGTAAGCACTTCCTATAGAACTGGATTTCTCAAGTGAATGTGAAGGTATGTCTTTCAGGTTAAATCAAACAAATAAGATCTGGTTTAACTGTAGTTGTGTCTCTTGTTGTTTGTAATGAAAACCTCGATTTTACTTTAGGACCATCAAGGAGAATTAAACCAAGAGATAGGCTCAAAAATAATGCAATACCCTCAATAAACATCTGGAAGTCATCACATGCAAACTTCAAGAGTTGAATAAGCTGTGAATTGAATGAAGTATCAATTGAAATAAATGAATTTGAATGACTGGTAGACCACAAGGTCTCAAACTTTTTAAGTTATTCTTGGAACATACCTACTCATCTATATTATATATAATTATTTTTATTATATGCATATTATTTTATTGTTAACATGAAAATAATAACTTGTGTTGTCTATTTAAGATAGGTAGGTATCTCAATATAAGCACCCCTACACTTACTTCTCTCAGAGAATAAAGTTAATTGACTACAATTCTTTGTTTTTATTTTGCTAATCATCTATTTTTGGGTTAGGATAAAATTATTACAGGTTTACAGATAAATTCACACTTCCACTGCTAATTTTTCCATGGAACTACTTTAATTTCATATTAGAGCTACCCTAGAGCTGAAGTTTGTGAACAGGAGTTTATTTATGTGTTTGAGTATGTGTTTGACATCTATCCCAGAAAGTATGTGACCAGTTTTGAATAATGCTTTTCGCTATTTTAAGGGTTTCTTCTCATCTCCAATATACTTGTTTCAATCTTGGCCATTCTTGAAATGAAGAGAAATCATTGAAATACAAATACCTTAGTGGCCCCATTGATTTCGCAGAGGTGGTTTGAAAAGCCTATAAAAACATAATAAATCCACGAAACTCACATAAAATACCTGTTTTGAATTCTATAAACGATAATCTATCAATAGCGCCCCTTTTGGATACTCAGGATTATTTATTTCTTCCCTAAAATTCGAATTGAAAATTGACATATTACCATTGAAAACATATACCAAATGTTTGTTGATCACCCACATGTCAAATTTTTGACATTTCTCGAGCGCCATCTGTTGGTTCGTGATTTTCGCGAATTGTTGGGGTTGTCGTTTGCAGAGATCAGTCTTGTGTTCCAAGTCTTGGGTTTTGACTAATGAGTCATAAGAACTTCATCCATTGGTTTTCAATGTAACCATTCGAGTATACACTTTTCATAACTTTCAGGTTAGTTTTAAGAAAAGTTGGCCGTGAACTTTATGTTGTTAGGTTTATTCGGGTTTCAAATTCAGAACGGTGCGAAAATCGTTTGAGAACTGCGTAGAACTCGTGCGTATTTGTTTCGATCCTATAGTAGCGACCACAATGAGCATGCGTCAAAAATAATCCCAGAACGGTTCAGGCTCGAGAGCAGGTACTGGTTTCGAATGGTTTTAGAACCGTTCCAGGAGGAATCTGAAATAACTTGAACGCGTAACGATAGAACAGTAATAAGAAGTTCTTACCAGAGCAAAAACAAATTGGATTGACATTATTAGTAGTCCTCAATACTTTCTGCATGAATCGTATCACTTTTCCTTATACGACTTGAACGTTCGACTTAAATATCAACACTCAAGAGTCAAGACACGACTGGCAGGAGTGGCAAATATAGAATGCTAGGAAACTCTGTTTTGCTACTTTTTGCTTTAACCTTGCCTGGCCGATATCACAGGCATCACATAAGCAATCAATTTATATAATATTGAACACATGATCTGAATTTCTAAAATAGATCGTTGAACGACTATACATTGAACTGTTTTACAAATAATCCTAGGATTCCCAGGAAATTCCTTGTGGATACACTTACGGCAAAAATATTAAATGCCATCCACCCCAATGAATAACCCAAAACCAAAATCACTAAGTACGCCACAATCTAATATTAAAAAGGTACTCTCCACATTTTCCTCAATATACCTATAAATTGTTTATTCTTAATGATGGTAATTTTTACAAATGAATTAGAAATAATTCAACAACATTGACAAAACTCCATTTAGAAAAACGTTAAAGGTAATACGAAATCACCCTTTTCAATTTGTCCACTGACATTTTGCTACATTAAAATATTCATACAATATAAGATTTGATTGCTCCACCATTACTGATAGACATTACAAAAAAATAATATGGTATATTCTTCATCCTATATAAGTGATCAAAATTATAGAATCGGCCTCGTATATACAGCTAACAAGATGGACATACCTCGACTCCCGTTGTGGTGAATACAATCTCTTTCATGTTCTTCGAGCAGTTTATACTTTTATCGAACACCCAGATCAGATTCTCATTCTTCAAACACAATCTGCATACTTCTGGAGTCGCCATTTCATGAGAAATATGAAGCAAAACTAGAGGAACGTCAAACAAACACTACGGAACGCATATCACAACCTCGACGACCGATGTTGGAAGAATGCCGACCGGGCGTAGCGGAGACAGAAGCGGGAGAGCAGCGTTGCCAAGCTCAGCGCAGCTTATTCTGTGAACATGGGGTGAAAAGAAAAAATGGTATAGCTTAATTTGATTATTCGAACATCTGCATTAGGTAAGGTAATCACATATATAGTAGTAGTTTTTCATTTTCTGTTAAGCACTGATATTCAAGGTCAAATGAAAACATGATATTTTATCATAATTCCAGTAAGCTTTATAGACTTTCAAGGATAAAGTGTGACACTAGAAACAATGATGGAAATAAGACCTGGTGGCGCTACTCTTCAATTGTTTCAGCAGACAAATCCTTGATTTGGAACAATTGAATTTCAGCTCATTACGTGGGGTTCTCATATACAACAATAGATGGCGATACTGTCGAAAGATATTTGAAGAATTTTCTTTCAATCATGTTCGACACATATTCGCATCAAACTCATTTTGTTAGAAACGATTAGAAGTCATTCAGAATCAAATATTCATGCTTCCGTGTTGACACCTGCAGTAACCTGTAAATTTGGTTGGAATCGCGGTTTCATTTAGCGAGATTCACCCACGCCATGTCACGTTATACACGTTTTATCGAAGTAGGCGAAATCAAGAGATTTGGGACATGTCACAGGATTCGCGATAGAAAATAACACGTAGCACTATCTCATGGTAACAACTCAAACTTCTCGAAGTAGTGTCGTTTTTGTTTTGTTTTCATATTTTTGATGTTTTTGTCATTGTGACATAGGTGTCTTGTCACCAAACAATAACTGAAACGAGAAAAACGATAAGATTTCACATGTATTTCACCAAAACATCTCTCGAAAAACTGCTGGAAGTACACCTTCCACATCAGAAGCGAACATAAATAGAACAGAGGTTAAGTTTTTCTGTGGGTTATCCTCCAGAGAGTTCAGTGGTTATACCACTTCGAGTGGTTCACGAGTCACCGCTAGGTAGCGTATCGCTTAGCACCTATCGCTAATAGGAAGTGATTTCACCAGTCTATCTATCCACCTCTCTAGAAACATAGGTCCGAAACTGCTTGGTTTTCGCTATACAGGGTGTTGAATAAGTTTTAAAAATACTTGTTTTATTTTATCCAACATCTAGAAAATTCAAATTCCACTTGTTTTGAAATCCGGTTGAGTATTGTTCGTGTGACTAGAACAAATCTCTGAATATAACCGAATTATCATTGCAGTACGCAGTGGCGTCTCTGAAGAGGTTGCAGCAGTTAATATTTCCATAAAATCATAAAAAAGTGCAGTTATTAATAACAAGTTTATTCAATTTCAAAATACAATTTATGGATAATTTTTGAAGAGGAAGAAGCATTTATTTGTAGGTACTCACATGACCTTGGGAGTAGATGCAATGGGTTTATGCTCCAATTGATGCAGCCCTCTGGTTCCACAACCAATCATCCTCATCGGTATGTTTATGAAATTGCCTTTTGATGACAATAAAATGCCGAAGAGTTTAGAATAGGAAAAAATGGGAAATAGGTATAATGTAACATTAATATTTCACCAATATTCAAATTCAAACCATAAAACAGAAAATACACAAGTTTAGTAATATTTAGTACATTTGATTTGAATTGAATCATATATTGCACCTATGCATAGTCATGAATAATAAACTGATGAATTAAATATAATGGTCAAAGCATTTACACCTAAATTGCCCTAATTGAAGAAATAAAAAAATAGATTCTATTATATTATCATTGATCTTGGATTTTAATTTTGAGATCAGAATGGCCCAATCTTGCTAAAGAGTTATTTAGGTATATATTTCTATATGAAATATTTATAACATTAGATTTTTTCTTGTCATGAGCCATCACGACTAAATAATATTTTTTTTATGTCAATGATGAAATTGAAAAACAGTGAATACATTTATTCAACCAAAAACAAAAAGGATTTTGAAATTTCATGCAATTTCATATTTCTCTTGCCAAATGGCAACATTGCAAATTTTACTCGGATTGAAAGAGTCATTCAGTTCCTTTGATAATTCGAAATGGATAGCTTGAAAGTTAATAATATAGTAGTAAGTTTTCCAGAAATATTTACGAATTTATTATCACATATTAACCACCTGTCTTCGAAGCATCGATTACTCATCTACCTACAATAAATTCCTTAATTGATAATGCCATGGTAGGTCTTAGTTCCCTGGATGACTAGCAGATGGCGCCACTCGAAGTAACGAGTTCAATGAAATTTCCAGCAAAAACAATTCATGCATTTTTAAATATACTCATTGAAATAGTATCTAGCATTAATTTTGATTGTTCGAACACCGAAAGTGTGACCACATCTTAAACGGAAAATAGTACTTCGAAAATATTGTTGATATTTTGCATTCAATTAAGATTCGTCGGTCACATGAGTAAGCGACTGTTTATCTATTACCAGTATTACCTATCTTCAGCACTTGAGCATTCAAATTTATAATCAAGGCTTCAGTTCAAGCAAGAGACCCCATTTGGTTAACATTTTTAGAAACGAGAAAACTCCGGTAAACATCGTTGAAGTATGTCAAGATGGCGGCATCAGAATATACGATTACCAGGCCCAGTCAATATATTTCTTATTCGAATAGGAATATTCTGATAATAGTCGAAATTTGTTTGTCAAATTATTAAGCATATAGTCACTAATGGGCTACTCTGGACAATTTACTTTCCTAATTGATGTAAGCTCTGTATAGTTTACACTGCATAATTAGGATATATTGAACTGTTGCTCAAAATTGGGGTTGTAATCAAACCATGTAATAACGATAACCATATTTATTCACAATATGTACACATAATGGTTGAAAGTGGAAAAAATAGAAAAACTCAGCGAATTAATTTAATAAATGACAATTAAAGCTAACACATGTTCATCAAATGATATATTCATATCAGTTCCAGAAAATTCTTGACCCTAATAGTTCCCGCTAGCGGAACACTTACAGCCTCTTTTGTCGAAGCAACACTTTTGGGCGCAGTGCCCCTATCATTGAGTAACTTCATTTGAATAACACCACCATTGTTGAGGGCATAATTGGGAAGTGGATAGGAATTGGTATGTTTCATAGCCAAAGATGGAGAACTCGCATTGGATGAGCTAACAGTAGGATACGGTAGGGGCCGTGGAACATGGAAATTGGACATTTCCTGAACGTTGTGAAGAATTCGCGGAACCTTCAGGTTCGACGCTTGCGGAATGGTCGGAATAATATAATTACTAACATCGTACATCGGTGAAACTATCATAGAATTTTTGGGAGTAGGAAGTGGAATTGTTGAAGTAGAAGTTGAACTACTGTTGCCGATATGACTGTCGACCGCACTAGAATGATTAGTCCTATCTCCACTGACTAATCTAGAGTTTGGTTGAGATAAGTCAACTGGAGCTGAACCATTCGCTGCAGAAATTCTGCTTGACTGATCAACATCCACTGCGACCATATCGTTCCACAAATCTAGTTTTTTCTGACGCTTTTGTACTTGTTGGTAAGAATATTCAACGTTGAAAGAGCCTTTCTTGATTTCGACTGGGACTTTGAATGCATACAACGAATGCTTCAAATGCTTCATTTTGGCTGTACGATCCTCTTGATTCACATTGATGGAATCAGATGAAGGTAGTTCTGTTTGCGTAGAGGAGTCATCTTTTAGCTTGATATTTTCACACTTCAGTAAGAGTTCTTTCATAGCCCTTATTTCTCCAGCTTTGAGATCCAGGATTTCCAAGACGTTGTTGTTTTTGATATTTATATCTGGTTTCACAACTGAACTCGAAACTGACATTTCTGGGATATTCGGCAGACAAACATTTGGATTTTCAGAAGTAGAAGGTATAGGAGTGGAAGTTGTGGTTGCCGTTATTGGAATTGCGTTCGAGGTGGATGTCACATTGCCACTTTCAGAAGTAACGGCATTTCTTGGCGTCTCTTCCTTAACATTGGACTCATCTGATAGGATTTCGATAATATCAGATTTTGTAGTAGAAGCATCAGTTTTCATATCGTCTCGGGGTGTTTCAGCAACTTTCAATTGTTTCAGTTCTACTATTCGAGGAAAGTCCTTGAAAGCCGTTCTATAAGCTTCTCTAATCGTCACATCATTGTCGACTTTCTCTAATGGAATCGAAGGTAAAAAATTATTCATCATATTTTTAATCAAACAGGAAGACTGGATGTGTTGATTTTTCAAATCCATATTCTTGAATTTTGCTTTGCAGAACTGGCACCTAAGATGTTTCTCTTGGTGTTTTTTCAAACCCTTTTCGGAATACTGAATTGAGTTACATGTAGTGCAAATAAATATAGCCACTGATTTTTCAACATACAGTGTTCCCGCCTCGCTAACAGGCTTCTTTGGCGTCAAGCCGACTGCCTCAATTATTGAAGGCTTCTTGACTTCAGGGTCTGTGAATAAGTCAATATCCGAAAGCTTTCTTTTACCATGTTTTCGTTTTTTACTGGTACTCGGTGCACTATCGTCAGGTGATCTAACACTATCTTCATCAGATCTCTGGTGAGAGTCTGTTTTTTTTGAAACTTTTACTATTTTATAGCAGTGACTATTTTTTCCTTGGTTTCTTTTGATAGCGATAGGATGAATTTTCTCTTTCTCGCTGTCAGTTGAGGCACTTGACGTACTTGCGACTGGTTCCGGAGGAATCTGAGGAGAATCATTCTTATTACTGATTTTGGTTCTGTTTTGCATGTGATTTAATTCGATTCCTTCAGGAACATTTTTCGACAGTGTTTTGGTTGAAGTCTTTTTCTTTGCAATTTTTTTATCCCATTTCAAGGCTTGTTGTGTATATTTCTGGATATTCAAATTATTCTTCTTGAAGTAGTTTTCTACTGCATCCATTTCCATAGACACACATGGTTCAATACGGTATGGCAAACATACTGTCGGCAATTTCATTTGCGGATACTTATTGAAGAGTTCATTAATACTCGGATGGATTTTGTAAGCCAGTTTAGCAGCTATTTCTTTCTTAGGTTCTGCTTCGACTGGTCCTCTATTGTTTTCTAGATGTTGCTCGTATGTCTCCTAAAAAAAGATAATGTTTTTGAAGGATGTTTCATGTGAATTTTTTCATAACATTCCATTATTATGTGTCTTTATGTATTTACCTTAAGGTAATTGTCATTTTCTTGACTTTGTTGTCTGAACTGGAACATTTTGATAGAAATCTTGTGACATTCCTCACAGATTTTTTGTGAAATCATGTCCTTGGCGAGTATCTGAAACAATTAAACATTCTTATAGTCACCATTCGCTCCAAGACTTCGTAAAATCAACATCAGATTACCAATTCCGGTAATGAAATAAATGAATATCGTTCTTCAAAAATATAATGCGAGTAGACAAATTAATGAACATGAAAGGTCAAGCTCGGCGCATGCGCACAAAAGGAATCCATGCGTCCTATATATCTTTAAGATCCTTAAATTCCTTAAACCCTCTTATGAGAAAGCTGCGAAAAATTAGATACCTGATAACAAGTACAGACTAGTAACACGATCAGTATGCATCTAGCTTACTTCTGAGGGGCACACATTTCATAGATATTTTCCTATATATAACCGGTGCCCTAGCGAGGGAGTGTCACAACCCTGAAATTTTAAATGAAAGTGCTATATATGTGTATACTTTTTTTGAACCAGTCTGTATATGGATAACAGCTATTATTCTCTTCACGCGAAAGTAAAAGAATACTGTCAAGCTTACTAATGATGCATTATACGCATGCGCGGGTTTCGATGAGTTGAAATTCACTGACTCTTCTAGAATTTTATGTTAGGGATATTTATCAACTCACATGACATAAAGTAGCTTTAATATAACTACTAATGTAGTTCCTGTGGGTTTACAGAAGTGATTAGTGAGTGACCTAAAATTGGCACACGAATCCTGTTCCGATGACTTCATCAACAAAAATATTTATGCAAATCGCAAGTATCGCTTCGTATATTACATCCAACTCTGTATCTATTGTCCAACATAGTCATTTCATATGATAAAATAAAAACATCGAATTGGAGGTTATGTAACATATTTGATTTTAAATAATTATCATAAAAACGTTTGACGCTTAATTAGAGAGATACGCACCGTCATGATACAAACAAATGTCTATTCTAAATTAAAACTTGCGCATGCGCATATCATGGATTTGTTTCAATACTTCGGCTTCAGTTCTGTTATTTTATAGTATTTTAAAATATATGTGAAAAACTAACCAACAGTCAATAACTTTGTTAACACAATTTGAAGATCCGGTTCCCGCAATAGACATATGACGGAGCGGAGTTATTTATTCATGATTTTTTCCATCATCTGCTAAAATATATTCGCTAATAAATAGGTCTAAGCACGAATAATTATATTTCTCAATACCTCTCCAATTCTGAATCTTCAGCTCTCAAAAATACGAAATATTTAAAATTAAGATTGAAAGATCATGGTAAAAGAAATGGAAATGTTATGACCTTATGAAAAAAGTGTAATGTCAAATCTCGCTGTGAAAATCTTAGGTATCTGGATCAAAAGTTGTTTACTGTGTTCAATTCTCACTACCCAAATATTGATTTGGTACATAGCACGGAAATATTTGACATAATTTGTTGAATAATCATCACTTTTACATGACCTGTCGAAAATCCCACCAATTTATAATATTTTTCACGAATTCTTCTGATTAAACAACCTTCCAGTATTTTCGAATGCGAAATATTGAAATATCATGCTTTTTCATTTTGTCCACTCGCATCTTGCTAGTATGTTCTCGAAATTAGCGAGACGGCCTCGTATATATATAGAACAAGATGGACATACCTCGACTCCCGTTGTGGTGAATACAATCTCTTTCATGTTCTTCGTGCTGTTCAACCCTTCATCGAACACCCAGATTAGATTCTCATTCTTCGAACACAATCTACATACTTCTGTAATCTCCATTTTATTATGAATATGAAGCGAACACCAGAGAAACTTCAGACAAAGTTGAGAGCACACATAACAACCTCGACGAGTCTAGTCGACGACTGATATTGAAAGAATGCCGACCGAGCGTAGCAGAGAACGAGGCGGAAAAGCAGCGTTGCCAAGTTTAGTGAAGCTCATTCTGTGAACTGCTTGTATTGCTGATTCTGAACATCCAAACATTATTTCGAGAATAGATGTTGAACGACCTCTCTTGAGAAAATACCAATATAAGTAGCTCAGAGCTATCATTTTGACATTTTTTTTTAGATAAAAAATATCCTTCACTGACTGGTGACATTATAATATAATGTTCGAATTTCATCATAAAAAATAGACATAAGATAAATCCAAACACGAGTGGAATTTTATTAAACTATTTCACGAATAATTTATCCCAAATCTGCTCATTTTGAAATGCGTGCACAACGTGATTTATTTTTATTTGAAGTTCAACTGTCACTAAAGTACACAAATCTAAAAACACAGAACTTGACAGGCCAATCAGAGTCAAGAGTTAAGTTTGTGTTATCGATAATCCGAATTTGACTACAAGCTCCTGATTGGTTCATTTGGCAAGTGCGTGAAATAGTCCAAAAAATTATATCCAATGAGAGAATTAATAAATATTTCTATATACAAGGTGAGTCACGACTAGCGCGACGGAGATTCATAGCAAAACGGCAAAACTTCTCAAGTTTTTGTCACCTCGGTAGTTTGTATATTGATTAAGGCCACATTTTGAAATTATTTCGAAATATACAGGATGTCCCAAAAAGTTGTGATATTTCAAAATTATGTTTTTTTCTTATGGAACACCCTATACTTTATTACATTTTCAGATTCTCCCTGAAGAGCTGATTCAATCGATCTTTCACACTTGGGGTTTCGAGAAAAGATAAGGGTGTGAAAAATCGAGATTTTTCAACTTCAGAATTTTTTTTGTGTGGAAACTATTCATTATTGGTCGAAATGGCTTACATGTCCCTTTTTGATTTACAATCTAATGACATTTATTTGAATCACATATAGGGTGGCTTAGAATTCAGAATTTTCAACTACCCTGTATGTGATTCAAATAAATGTCATCAGATAGATATACGAACTACTGTCATGACAAAAACTCATTGAAATGAATATACTGACTGGAAGGAGCACGAATCCGACGAAACAGCAGAAAAGTGTGACCACTTTGTGAGAGACGTGCAGACGCTGAAAGAGGGAATGCTATCTCATTCTATCTCACAGTGTTAAACGTGTCGTAAGTGACATTGTGTACTTTACAATTTATTTTTTCAAAAAGCTAGTAAATATGGTCGTTTATTGCTGTGTCTATGGATGAAAAAATGAAGGAACTCTTGGAAAGAACATTAAATTCCATAAGTAAGTATATGGTGATTATATTTGGGTGAATTGAAAAGTCCATTTTGTGTATGTATGGGTGTGACAGATTGAATTTATTCAAAAATTGTAAATCTATATTAAATATGAGGAATGTGATATTCTATTAATTATTTTTTGGTATACCTTACATAGTACTAAAATTTACAAAATAGATAACATATATATTTTAATTGTTTCATTATCTATAATTGTTTACATGGCAAGTTAGAGCCTTATGTTTATTCTTCTGTAGATTTCCATTGAAACGACCAGAAGTTCTACAGTTATGGATCCAGTAAGACTGAAGAATTCAAACCCACTGATAATATTGTAATATGCAGTGACCACTTCACTCAAGATTGCTACCTGGAGTCATCAAACAATAGAAAACTATTGAATAAGGATGCTGTACCTTCAGTCTTCTTTCCAGAACATCTCCAGATGAAAGCTGCTCAGAGAAAACCTCCAAAACTAAAATGCCCAGACTATACAGATGAGTTGATGACTGCAAGTACATCTGAGGTAGCAACACATTCAGAATCCTAGATTATCTTTTTATCTGTAGGTATGAGCAAACTCACATGCATATTCCTTTATTTGTAGAATACCACTAACTTCCCAATGACACAAGATGTTGCGTCGAAACAAGTTTTCTAAGGAAATCAGTGCCTGAACTCAAAATTTATAGAAGAAAAATCAAAACTGTTCAGCAGAAAGTGTCAAGAAATTCTACGAGAATTAAAACAATGAAAGAACTCAAAAAGTGATAGTGGGATAGAACTATTTTCTTGTATTTTCCTCATCAATTATAACCTTGTAAGTTTATCAATATATACTAGAAAAATTATCTTCATTTTATTTATATACCTGTTCCTATCCTGATAAAACCAGGTGAGTTCATCTTTGATTTTTTTATTATATTATTTCTACCCTATACATGAAATTGACAATTCTAGTATCATGTTTTATTTTGATTTTCATTGAAAAAGTGAAAACTTTATTTCCTTCTGCATTTGGATCAGTATTTTAGAATTAAATTTGAAGGGCTGAGTTAGTTATCAAATTTTCAAGCTTCATTAGTCATTTTCTATGGGCTGTTTTTATTTCAATAATTTTAAATCATCTAGTATATGATGTATGGGATTTGATTTGAATAAATTATTGCCACTGAATATGTAAGTGATAGATAAAAGCTATAATCCCGCAAAATATATTTCAATGCTGCTCTCCCGCCATATAAGAATATGTGTTAAACAAGGATGGCTTTCCCTGCCAGAGCAGTCGCACTCTTCTAACAACCGATCCTCACCGATGCAGCACGGCGTGCTCCTTCCAGTCAGTATATTCATTTCAATGCAAAAACTTGAGAAGTTTTGCCGTTTTGCTATAAATCTCCGTCGCGCTTGTCGTGACCCACCCTGTATAATATCAATGACATTTTTTTGTTCGGAAATCGATGTTAATATCAAAAATATTATTATTACAATATTTCAATACACATATATTAAGTATTTGTCAGGTAACATAAAACACAGTAAAGATATATTTATTTTCGTACTGTAATTTTTATATCAACTCTGAATTCATTTTATAATCACTTATTTATTATATTCTGTAACCTATACTTGACAATTTCATTTCAATTCAATCAATAATGAAACATATTTAATGTATATTTTTTTAAATAGTAGGTATATGCATGTATAGGTATACCCACCTCGTAAGAAATTTTCTACTTTGAAAAAATTTCACATTTTCATACAATGCGGTATTTATTTTGTCAAGTGGCAACGTTGCAATGTATGTTCCATTTTCCATTAGTAGGCAGGCGGCAGGCGTCAGCCGTCCGATAACGTAGGTATACCTTTTACCTGAATTCTATTGTTGGTAGGCAGGGCAAGCTATCATTTGTTTCAAGGTTGTTTTGTCAGTTTGTTGCTTTGTATTATTTTAGAAATTTGCATTTCTCCTAAAGATGAGTAATTACGAATCCATTATTTCAAATTGATTATACCTGCATTGACAATTCGAAATGTCGCTACATCCGTCACCTCAAATACCACTTCGTAATATTGTTTTCCAATAATAGATATTCCTATTTCATTTGAAATATCTATGATGCAATATCACTACATCCTGTCAAATCAACAAGTACCTACCTCAGTTATTTTGTATGTATCAATATTCTGTTTTCAATTGAAACTCATCGATTAGTCAGCACATGAATAAGCGACCGCTGGCGCTATCACTGATTTCCTGTCTGATATATTATACAGTTCAGTAGTTCAGCCGGTTCAGGCACAGGCAAGGGGCCCAAGTTGGGTTGCCGTTTGAACCGTTCATAGTGGGGAAACATAATATGCCAAGCTTTCGTCATCAGAATAGCGTACGTGAATACCAGGTTCGGTCAATATATTTTTATATCGTTTTTTGACAGAATGATGTAGATGAGCAAACATCCTTATAAATCATTGGAAATCTCTGTTATTGTTTTTTGAAATTGTCAATCGATGTTGAAGGTTAGAGTAGGGCACTGTTCTACCATTTTACATACTTACGGGATATTTCTGTTGAATCTGATGTAGGTACCGAGGTTTTATGGGTTATTGGTTCATTTCAATATTCCCAATATGGACATATGCACTTCTATTTTTGTTTGACTAAATTGAATTTGAAATGTTTTGTCCAAGTTGAAGCATAATCTGTTGTGAACTATGAATTACTCATTATTTTTTGATAACTTCAGTAACATATCTATTTCTCTTGAAAATTCAATAGGATTCCTGAAATGAATCCTTAGAAAGGTCAATTATTGTCTCATTACCAGCGCGCCTGACGTCACACGGAAAGTGGCTGGAAATTAATGCTTTTGATTCTTCATTTATGGAAGGTTTAATATACTAAGATTTTACATTTGTGGTCATTATACCAATTAAGATAGAAGTGTGGAAACTATTTAACTTCTTTTCAGAAATATATAGAGAAAAAGTAAGCACTTCCAAAATATCATCGTACGAATGTGGGGGCAAAAAAGTCTCACTCAATAAGAAACGTATTTATTTTAACAATACAAAAATATTGGTAGGTAACCATCATATAAAACCTAAAAATAAATCCTATAAACATATTCAAATTATAATATAATTATGGCAAGAATACTTTTATTGCACTATCGTAATTCACACAAATTCTTTACTCTTATAGAATTATTCATATCTTTAGGACCCAATGGTTCAATAGGCATTTTATAATAATTTTTTGCCCAAGATGTCCCATCATAGGAGGGTGGTGGAGGTCTCTGATGCATTCGATCGTTACGATATGTAGAGTTCGACCTATTACTAGGTTGATTGGGAACAAATCTGGTAGACTCACGATCATACATGACCATATTAGGTGTCATCCCACGGTAATTCACACCTACTATGTTACCAACGTGACCGTTATTATTGACAGATGCATAATCAGCAGTGGGAGGATACCACACACTGGGGTAATTACTCGAAATTTGTGCCAAAGCAAGATTGTTGTTGACATTGAGGTAATTCCCTTGCGATGGTGGTATATTAGTGTGCGGATGCTGATAGTATCTGTTGAAGTTCTGACTGTGCTGTACAGACTGATTCATGCCGGTATATGAACTGCAGTTATCGAAAGAACAACTGTTGGCCATTGTACTATGGTGGGAAGTAGCAGCCACAGTATTATTCACTGAATTCGGACGGGTTATAACAGACCCGAATGGAGGATTATTCGGGGTATGTCTTGTTGTATTGACATTCGAATGCGTTTGATGTGTCACGCAGGGTTGATTGTTCAGGGGTGTCCCTCGAGGCTGATTATTAGGAGACTTTCTTGAATGCACTTGGGATGGCACAGAAGGTTGATTATTAGGGGAAGACGACATTGAAAGTGTCTGAGATAGAGTGGCAGTTTGATTATTAGGAGACGTTTTTGCATATGGAATGGAATGTTGATTGTTAGGGGCATGTGATTGGGGGATCGGATGTATGTGAGATGGCATGGGATGTTGATTATTAGGAGACGTCTTTGCATGTATTTGGGATAACATGGAAGGTTGATTATTAGGGGACGTTATTGAAGGTATCTGAGATGGCATGGCAGCTTGATTATTAGGAGACGTTTTTGCATATGGAATGGAATGTTGATTGTTTGGGGCATGTGATTGGGGCGAAGTTCTCGGATGTATGTGAGATGGCATGGGATGTTGATTATTAGGAGACGTCCTTGCATGTATTTGGGATAACATGGAAGGTTGATTATTAGGGGACGTTATTGAAGGTATCTGAGATGGCATGGCAGCTTGATTATTAGGAGACGTTTTTGGATGCATATGATATGGAATCGAATGTTGATTATCAGGGACATGTGATTGGGGTTGAATAACAGGCGAAGTTCTCGGAAGTATCTGGGTTGGCATGGGATGTTGATTATTAGGAGACGTTATTGAATGTGACTGAGATGACACGGTATCTCGATTATTAGGAGACATTCGTGGATGTGCATGATATGGCATGGAATTTTGATTATAAGGGGGCATTACAGCATGTGTATGAGGTTGAATATCTGGAGAAGTCCTTACTTGTATCTGGGGAGGCATGGGAGTTTTATTATTAGGGGGAGTTCTGCGTATGGGTTCATTTGAATGTATTTGAGTTGACAGAGGATGCTCACTATTAGGCGAAGTTCTTGGGAGTATGGTAGATGGCATGGCATGTCGATTATTAGGAGGAGTACTCCTTGTGAGTACATTCGAATGCATCAGAGTCGGATGGTTGGGGGAAGTTTTTGGTAAAAGTACCTCTGAATGTATTTGAGATGAATTTGATAGAGTTATAGTTGCGTAACTAGGAGTTTTGTTGGAATCACTCTGAGTGGGGATAGGTGTGGTAGCACCTACACAGGCAGATTTATTTGGAGTTTCAGAAGAGCATAAAAGGTCAAACAATGACATGCTTTGGGCAGCGGGAGGAGCGATAGTAACATCGTTCGATTTTTCACCTGATAGGAATAGCTCCATTATAGAAGAAGCATTGGTATTTGGCATGGCCGGTTCATTTGATGCGGAAATTATATTTGCACATAAATCAGCAATTTTTTCAAATAAACTTCCACCGTTTTGCATATATTGTTTGTTTTCACAAGAATATCCTGGTTTAGTATCTTCATCCGTTAGTTTCGGATTCAAAACTTCAGGTACAGAACTCCGATCATTGCGTTGGATCACAGATTTTTTCGCACTCTTCACATCAATGGGCTTCAAATCGTTCCAGTACAGGAGCTTCTTCGGCTTTTCTTTGACGACTTCGTAGTTGTAAGTCGCTTTCAACGGTCCAAACTTGGTTACTTTCACAGGGATTTTGTAATGGTTCACCATATGTTTCAGCCCAGCCAAATCTATGGTGAGCGCGGCCTCATCCACTTTGATGGAATCATTTTGTGGCAGGTCTGTTTGCGAGGATTGGTCGGATTTCGTATCTTTCTGGAGCAGCACCAATAGTTCTTTCAGTTGGTGGACATCCGACGGTTGTTTCCCTACTTTATCCAACAAAGTACTGTCGGATATTTTGATATCCGGCTTTATAATCGATATGGACTTTTTCGGTGGCAGTGGTCGAAATTTTTTCGTGCTCATTTTATCGTCCTCATCATCAGACAATAGCTCGATCACATCAATAGCAGCTTTTGTAGCCGATTCAGGATGTGGCGGAAAATCCTTGAAGGCTTCCGGGTAATTTCTTCTCGACAACGCATCATTTTCTATCTTGCTGACTTCGATATCTGGGAAATTCCCCATGGCTTTTTTGTGATGGCAGGCGTTATCCACGTGCCACTGCAAAGCAGCAACAGAGGAACATTTCGATTTGCAATACTGGCAACGCAAATGCCGGTTCCGGTGTCGCTTGAGGTCCATGGAGTCGTCGAACACTTCACTGCAAACATCACAAGGAAGTCGAGACTGGGTCGGCTTCGGAACTTCTGGGTCCAGTGCTGCTTTTTTGGGCTCACTTTCTGACAAATCGTCGTCTGAAAGTCTTCGTCGCCTCTTCCTCACAATTTTTTCGTGTTCCTTCTGATTATTTTCTGGATCGCTCTCGTCAACTGAATTTCTAACGGAGTAGCCATCCAATCGGGTTTTGACTATGTTTATCGGGGGCACTCTGTTATTGTTTTGTTCTCTTTCATCTTCAGCTGTTAGTGAAAGATCCTGGTGAACAATACAAATGGAAGTGTCGCTTGTTGCCTCGATACTCTTTGGTTCTGGTTCGTTCAGTCTTAAAGCTAATCTAACGTAGTCTTGCATCTTCAAATTCCGGGCTTCGAAATACTTTTCCACAGCATCCATTTCCATCGATACGATGGGTGATACGTGAGATTTCACGCATATGGAAGGGAAATGAGTTGTCGGATATTGTTTTGAGAGAGCGTACAGAGAGGGGTGAACTGTGTAGGGTAGTCCGGCATGTTGCGTTTCCTTCTTTTCGCCGAGTTCTTCAGTACCTTCTGCTTTCTCCGTTTTTATTGTGACATCAGTGTTGGGGATTTTGATGTCTTGGTCTCTCAATAGATTTCTGCATTGATCCTGGAACAAAAATTTATTGTTACGATCTAGCGAAAACAAAATTTAAATAATATTTATATACATTAGTCTTTGCAAACTCAGTTGAAACCCCAATAAAAACATGGGCTGCCGGTCGTTAAAATATTACTATTTTGTTAGCGGCAGATACAACAACCGTAAGCCCATAGAGTTTTTATTAGTTTCAAAGACTATAAAATATATTATATTCTTGAAAATTCAAAAAATTTCAAGTAACCTTCCACTGAAGTCGAAAGTGCACCTATCAAAAATATGTTTCATTCGATTCTTTTTATAATAAAATAGTTACCTTGAGGTATTTATCATTCTTCAATGAATTTTCCCGGAACTGGAACATTTTGATGGCAACTTGGCCACATTTTGTACATATCTTTTGTGATATGACATCCTTCTTATGTATCTGCAACAAATAAATAAATTGCGTTAGAAATTCAGCAGACCAAAAATATTTTTGAACAAATTTCCCGTTTTATAATAACATTAGTACTTCTAGATCATGGTCACATAACCTAGACATTTCAGACCCTCGCTGTGGAATTATATTTCCGTCAGAAATTGTAGACCTGGTTTAATAATTCAACATTTAGAACAACATTACTCAAAATACAAACAAAATCGCGAAAGTTTTCATCATTCGCGATAGGTGATAAGCGTGATACGCTACCTAGCGGTGACTAGTGAAAATACTCGAGGTAGGATAACACTTAAAGTATTTTCTGTTTCATCAGGGCAACGACAAAAAATATCAATAATGTAACAATGACACAAATGTCAGAAAAACGAAAACAAAATATAAACAGATGTAATTCCGAGAAGTTCGAGTGGCGCCATCTATTCGACATAATCAAGTAGGCAAAAGTTTACGAATTTTTCAAGTGTCTTATTTACATAGATCTTCAATTATTCTTCTTCAACTTCTGGAGGAAAAAAAATAAAAATAACTTTGCTCCCTCGTAATAAATATTCAATTGAAAATCATTAATTAACAATCGAGAGGGGATTTCGGAAATGGAAGAATATACGGGGTGTTCGGTTTAAACAATATTTCATAATGGCAAACAGCTGCCATTTCAAAACTTTCAGCTGCCATTTTTTCATAAAAAAGTTTCAGTTTCCGTTGCGATATACCAGGAGGTTCAAAAATTAGTAGATGGCATGGAACTTTATTTCGAGTGGCGACATTTTATGATGATGTCCCACATGTCTTAGTACTGTGGGAGCGACTGATTAACACGTGTTAAATATTTAACAAACAACTTTTTATCGGTTTTTTTCTTGTCCAATTTTTTTTTCAGGTGAAAAATGCCACCCTGAAGAAAAAATCGAAACGAATCGAAAATTACATACAGGAGGATACATTCACAGTTAACACTTTATATACCCCAGTACTCCCAGAATATGTTACTTGGTTTTCAAAGAAACAACTTTATATGTCCACGGAAGGTAGCTCGCCTTATAACTTTTTTATTTTCAGAGATAATGGAATGAAATTTGGTGGATCTGTTTAATGCATGAAGCTGCAATTCTTGACAATTAACTCAACTTTATGCGAATTCCGGATTAACCGGAAGTGACATAAACTTTAGATTTTTAAATGGGACACCTGGTATAATTTTATATATTTTGTCTCTATATGACCTTTAGAATACAACCATGTATCATTTGATTGATACTATTCGTAACAGTTTTCAATTTTGTTCTCCAAATACATGTTTTAGTTCTAACGTTATATTTTAAATTTTGTAACCAAAAGTTTTCTTACAGCCCTATAAGTGCGGTATCAAATTAATAGTAATTAGATGTTCTTTTTTTCTAACACGACGAACCACCAGCCATTTGAAAAAAAAAATAGTAGTAAAAATGTTGAAAAATTTTGATCGAAACTCTAGAATGAGAAAATTATTTAAAAAAAAATAAGAACCTTAGAAAGAGTATCAATTATCTGAATGTCATATGGTGACAAAAAACAATTAAAATATTCCGGGTGTCCCATTCAAAATATAACTCCAATGAATCCGGAATTTGCATGAAGTTGAGTTACTTGTTTAAAAAATGAAGTTTTATGAATTAAACGGATGAAGGATCCGTTACCTTTCCTATACCTTCCGTGGACACCCGGTATATCGGAAAAAGTATGATGCGTGCCTGAATGAAAAAACGAAGTTTAATCATGAGTCTGAAAACCCAAATCGAAAATATCATAGATAAATGTCATGTTTTTTTTCTCAACATAAAAATTCACCAGATTTGAAACTTACACCTACATTTTGAAACTCAGTCTAATAAACCCAATAAGATAAGATATCTTTAAATTCGAAGTAAAAATTGGAATTCCAAAAAATCTAGTCAAGAAAAATTCGTCCACAAAAGATATACGAAGAAACTGTATTCACCGAAGAATATTCTAACAAAAAAGTTTTTGTTGAAAGACTGAACTCCTCGCTGAATTCAAAAAGAAACGGCCAAGAAAACATCAAAATTCGAATCGAAAAGAATTTCCGGATTTAAAGGAGAATCTTTAAGAAATAATTTTGGGATTAAAATCGGGATTAAAGAAAGTCTGAAATAATAGAAGAACAGTGGAAAAAATATTTTAGAATTCAGACAAAACTCTTTATTCAAATGAAAGGGATCAGAGACAAAAGTCTGTATTCCAAGAGAAAACTCTACTCAAAGTGAAATATCTTAATTAAAATGTGAAAGTGGAAACTGGGCGAAAAACTCAAATTCAGATCTTTGAGATGTTTTAAAAATATAATGTACGTACATGAAATGCGACGTTTTGAAGATATTTAATAAGACTTCATAATCGTCTGAAGAAGAATTCCCCATTTCATCTAAATTTTGAATGAAGATTTTTCTACAGATCTAGAGGTGTATACGTAGACCATCAATTTTGTCCAAAAATGATGTTCTTGTCGATGTACCTACCTAGTTTGATAAAAAATATATTTCCTATTAAATATTAAAAAGGTGCCGAAAAGGGAATCCTCACAAAATAAACAAAATATCAATAAAACAAAATTGTCTCGAGTTACGCATTTCTAGCTAGCTAGTTCCATAACCATAAATAACAATTCTTTTCAAATAAGTTTTGAATGTATTCCAGATGCCTTGCACCATGCAGTGCGAAGGAGAGTCCCAAAAATCTGACCCTCAGTGCCTCAGGCCTCAATAAAACGAACGGATTTATTACATTTATTCAACATAAAACGAAACTTGTGGTTTCTATACCGGGTGGTACTCGTTCACTCAGAGATCTATTGCATAATAACACATATTTTCAACTAGATTATTTCGTATTATAAGTGCTGGAAAGGCTTTTCCGAGGGCTTTCTCAAAATGTCCTAAACAAAATATGGATAGGTCGTAGATGGCCAATACAATTGCCAGCTCGTACGCCGTACTTGGCACTCGGTGATTTTTTTATTGGAGTCATTTGAAATCCCTGAACCGAATTAACTGATCTGAATGAATTGGAAATAAAAAACGAACGTGCAGGAAGAATTGTAAATTAGACTAAAAATAAAACAACTGTAATCGAATATCTCGTTGAAATTTAGAAACCATTGCTAGTGTGCTTGTAGAATTCAATGTAGAGCCAAACTATCCTCCTCCTAAAAAAAATTGTCGTGTCTCGGGAAGTTTTGTAAAATCATTTTTCTGAAAAATATTGATGTGAAGACAATCTCAAGGGGACCACCTAGTAATACTAAAGAAGCTAGCAGAGCCACACACGAATTTCGACTCGGGATAGATCACATAATTTTAGGCTCATTTTAGGCTAATTTATTACCCTATTCCCAAATTTTTTGCTCTTCTCTTTGACAGAAAAAACTGTGGCTTCGCTAGCTTCGGCCGAACTCAGCAGAGCCATTTTTGAAAAACAATAATTTTGGTGTTTTGAAATAGCCAAATTGTAGAGCTTATTTTAGGCTAATTTATTACCCTATTCCCATTTTTTTTTGCTCCCTCCCTTAATAGAAAAACTTGTGGCTTTGCTAGCTTCGGGCGAACTCAGCAGAGCCATTTTTGAAAATTTACTTTTTTTTGCGATTCAATATAACGATATCCAAGTACTAATTTTAGGCTAATTAATTACCCTAATTTGATTTTTTTTGCTCCACGCATTACAGAAAAAAACAAGATTTTTCGATTTTCGCCAAGTCGATGATGCAATAATTTCAAATTATAATTTTTTGACGATTTTTTGGAGCACGTGATCTAAGCTGATGAAATAGATGTTGTCGACTTTTTCGATGCATCGCAGGATATCAGAAATGGAATTTTATTTGGCGGGAAGTGCATCATTTGAGATATATGCCTGAAGCTATAATAATCGGAAATCGCTTAATCTAACCTAATTTTGTAATGTGTGGTACAGAAAAAATTGAATAAGGGTAATTTATTAGCCTAAAATTAGTCTTGATGTATCACTATATCAAATGACACATTATTTTTTCTAAAAAACGTCTAATAAAACATTCCAACATGGACATTTTTTTGATCCAGCGATAAGTATCATCGGTTTGACAAGTTAAATCGTCAAAAAATTATAATTTGAAATGATTGCATCATCGACTTGGCGAAAATCGAAAAATCTTGTTTTTTTTCTGTAATGCGTGGAGCAAAAAAAATCAAATTAGGGTAATTAATTAGCCTAAAATTAGTACTTGGATATCGTTATATTGAATCGCAAAAAAAAGTGAATTTTCAAAAATGGCTCTGCTGAGTTCGCCCGAAGCCAGCAAAGCCACAGGTTTTTTTTTAAAAAACGTCGATGAAACATTCCAACATGGACATTTTATTGATCCAGCGATAAGTATCATCGGTTTGACAAGTTAAATCGTCAAAAAATTATAATTTGAAATGATTGCATCATCGACTTGGCGAAAATCGAAAAATCTTGTTTTTTTCTGTAATGCGTGGAGCAAAAAAAATCAAATTAGGGTAATTAATTAGCCTAAAATTAGTCATGAAATATCCAAATATCAAATGACAGAAAAATAATGTTTTTGAAAAAATTGCTCTGCTGAGTTCGCCCGAAGCCAGCAAAGCCACAGGTTTTTTTTTAAAAACGTCGAATAAAACATTCCAACATGGACATTTCATTGATCCAGCGATGGGTATCATCGGTTTGACAAGTTAAATCGTCAAAAAATTATAATTTGAAATGATTGCATCATCGACTTGGCGAAAATCGAAAAATCTTGTTTTTTTTCTGTAATGCGTGGAGCAAAAAAAATCAAATTAGGGTAATTAATTAGCCTAAAATTAGTACTTGGATATCGTTATATTGAATCGCAAAAAAAAGTGAATTTTCAAAAATGGCTTTGCTGAGTTCGCCCGAAGCTAGCAAAGCCACAAGTTTTTCTATTAAGGGAGGGTGCAAAAAAAATGGGAATAGGGTAATAAATTAGCCTAAAATAAGCTCTACAATTTGGCTATTTCAAAACACCAAAATTATTGTTTTTCAAAAATGGCTCTGCTGAGTTCGGCCGAAGCTAGCGAAGCCACAGTTTTTTCTGTCAAAGAGAAGAGCAAAAAATTTGGGAATAGGGTAATAAATTAGCCTAAAATGAGCCTAAAATTATGTGATCTATCCCGAGTCGAAATTCGTGTGTGGCTTTGCTAGCTTCTTGAGTATCACCTAGTATACGGTTGGCCTACAGAAAATGCTGTCTCAAATCCACTTGAATCAGCAGGGTTCCCGATTATTCGAGAAGGAGAAGGCTCCATGCTTGTCTCGAGGTTTGCATGGACATCGCAGATTCTAGTATACAGGGTGATCATTCTAGATTTCACTAGATCCGAACATGAGAAAATCGTTTGACGAATATATTATCAAAGTTTATACCTAGGTTTATTTGGAACCGTTTAGAACAATTATAGGTAACCGCAATTCGTGACTTGAAATCACACTGTATATTCTCTTGATAATCAAGATCATATCTACTGAAAGCGACTTTTTCATGCACTCGCCAAATGAACCGATTAGGAGCTCTAGTTGAGTTCAGATTATCAGTAGTAATACCACAAGGACCACAAGTTGATTAATTATTCCATATTATATTTTGCGATGAAAGAACATATATTTTAGATGAAAAAAAAACAACGCCTGTCGAAGTCTGTTTTTTATTCCATAGCTTAACTGAGTTGCTAGAAAAAAACACCACTGGTCCTGAAGACTGTTTTCAAGCAACTCATTTTCATGTGCATTCAATCACTTGTGGTATTACCACTGATAAACAGAAAAATTATTTTGAAGAAATAATTTAGTGTTACGAGTACTAACCTAATCCTTTGTCAAATAAATATTCAAATCATAAAAAAATCCTTTCATATAGAGGCAAGATTTCATACCTTTGATTTGCTTAGGTTATTTTTGTAATGAGACATAATACAGGGTGGCCCTTTTGAACTAAAAAAACGGAGAATGTGACAGCAGATGTGTTACAATGAAATCCATGAAATTTTTTTGGTTCCCTGTTGTACAGAATGCCATTAAATACAATATCTCGTACAATATCTTACTTCAGTGATGTCATTTTTCAAATACAGGGGAATAAAACCAAAAACTATGCTCCCTATCGAATCGAGAAAATACACTCTTCATTATGAAAGAGTTTATGAATGCTGTAATTAGATCCTATACGAGTTCATTCTGAAAGTATATTGGGCAATGAAAGTTTTTCACAAATACCATATTCTATTTTCTGATATAAAAAGAGAAAATTTTCTGAATCTTGTGAATTGCCAAGCTTCAAATTCCATGTTAGGTGGTATAAAATTGTATTGGTCAAATAAAACATCATAAACAACGCAAGAAATCGTCCATTGTTTTTTTGCTGTATATTCGAAAAAAAAAATTATTGAATACAGAGTGGGCCACGTCTGTAGCAGCGAAACCACACATTTTCTCCAATTTATTTCTTTCAAGGATGATGCACGATGTTAACAATGGCTCCAATTTGAAAATATTTCGAGACGTACTAGGTGTTCCAAAAAATGGTGGCATATCAGTTATATTTTTCTACTGAACGCCATGTATTTTTTTCTGAAGAATTTAATTTGATTACAGAGCTGATTTCATCGATCTATTACACTTGGGGTCTAGAGGGAATGATTCGAGATATATAGGGAATGAAAAAATGAAGATTTTTAACTAGGATTTTTTTTGCGAGGGAAGTATGAATTGGTCAAAACGGGTCACATGTCTTTTTATTACTCACAATCAAGTGATATCTGATTGAAACAGATACAGGGTGGATCAAGTGGCAAAACGGCCATTTTGGTCTTCCCCGTATATCTTGAAAACGATGTTTTCGATATTTGAAAACATCGTCGCAATTTTCATTTTTTCATTTTTAAAATAGATGAGTTTTGTCATTTCAACCAACTTCGTATCATTTACCGTTCTGAATCAAATTAATTATAAATGTAAATTGGTTGCGAATTTAAAAAAATCCATGTGGCCATTGTGATTCAAATAAATATACGAATTATTTTATATTCTTGAATTTATGACATATTTATATATTACATGGTATTTGAAAAAAATCGACAAAAAGGAATGATAGATAGGAAAGATACTTGCAAATGATGTATGAAAAATTTATATTGGGAATTAAAAAAAAACAAAGAAATATTCTCCTGTACGTGGTGAATGGTAATTGGTAGAAAATTGAAATACTGAGTGAGAGGATTGGACATATTTTTTCGGGATTGAAGCAGGATTGGACGGTATTGCATCGACATTGGACACTCAATGTAAAAGCAATTGAAAATCAAAATCAAGAAAAAATAATCAAAATAATAACGTTCAGGGCAACTCAGGACTAGGGGTGGGCGATAATGATTTGGAAATATCGATTATCGATAATCAGAATGTATCGATATTATCGGAATTATCGATTTTTTCGATAATATCGATGATTTTTTCAACTGAATTACCAATGTAGTTGATGAATCCATGTTTTTCAAACCTTCACAAGCTAGTGAGACCAAGAATTCGTATAATTTCTGGTATTGTTAACGTGAAAATGGAAAAACTATCGATACAGGATTCAGAAAATCAGGGGTGGGCGATAACGATTTGTAAATATCGATTATCGATAATTATAAATTATTAGAAATTATCGATAATATCGGTATATCGATAAATCGATAATATCGACATTATCAATATTATCGATAATTATCGATATATTGATAATATCGCCCACCCCTAGTGAGGACTCTTGGATCGAATTAGTGTAGTTGATTGAACAGGGAGATAAACATTCAAAAATATCGATAATCCAAATGTATCGATAACAGTATTACTATCGATATTTTTCGTAGTATCCAGAATTCACTTTTAATATCAATGTGTGTATAATTTTTTTATAGGCCACCAGCTATATTTTCCAATTTGGCAATTTTTCGAAAATAACCAGTTAACGCAACTATTGAATTATTTTTCGAACTATACAGGGTGTCCCAAATTCGCGGGTCAACATGGGAATTTCGGTAACGGTTCGAGATACAGGGTGAGTTAAATAAGTATGCCACAAAGAATATTCTTGTGTTTTCGAGATATTTGAAAAAAAAATGTAAATTTCTGTTTATATTTTTTATTACCTTTATTTCAATAGATACTTACTTCGAAACTGCCATCAAGGTATACATCAACTTATGCAGGTTCACCAGGCGAGTAAAAAAATAAAATAAAAATCCAGGTCCGTATTAAGAAACAAAAAGTTGATGGCGGCCCTAGAATGACGAAACGTCGTTTCACAAATTCTATTCCGTAATAAAAAACAGCTGCTGAATAGAAAGTGACTCGATTTTTTCGTATCTATTACTTGAAATAAAGCAAATAAAAAAATATTTCAAAAAATATCTCAAAAAACAAAAAATGTTTTAAGTAACTATTTTTTGTGACATATTGTTGAGCACATAAATTCCCAATTTTTATCAAATTCAACCAACCCTGTATCTCTAACCGTTACCGAGTTCTCCATTTTGGCGAATTAGGGACACCCTGTACACTGTATACAAATTCCTGCATTTATAATCAGGAATTGATTCACAATAGCTGGGCAACTGCATGTGTCAAAAAATATTCAAATATCGATAATAAAAATAATCTATATTATTTAGATTACATTATCAGTTGTTATCAGTATTATCGATTCTATCTTTACTATCGATAAATCAATATTATCTATAAATCGATAATGATTTATGTGTACCTATTATTATCGATAGGTATATCAATAAATGTAAACAAGATTTGTTACAATTATTTTGAGCAGACCTATACAATCCAACCTAGTACCTATAATCCGTGAAAGTTCTGAAAACCTATCATTGAAAACGCTGAAAAAAGTTCAACTTCACAGTGTGACATAATAAATCCACGAATTTAAAATAACAAAAAAAATCAAATACTCAAACTATTCAATATTAACTATTCAATATTTCTTATTGTATAGGTACTTGTTTATCGGGATCACCCAGTATGTTTTGCTTGTCTATTGCGATTACTGCGGCATATCCTCCATCTGAGTTTGGTTATCATAAAACAAATGATCCACATCATTAGCAAATCGCAATCATCATTATCATCATCAAACTAATACAAAAAAAAGCCGCGAATTGCAAAAAGTAAAAACAAAACCGGAAAAGATAAACATCTAAGATGTCTAAAACAACTACTTTCCTGGCGAATGCCATACATGTATAATTCAATGTTCTGAGTGGTATTAGCCAGGAAATTAGTTGTTTCCGCTCGTTGTCAACCTATATTAGACATCTTAGATGTTTATTAGTGAATTGTTGACGTAAAGTTCCTCATTTCGTTTCAAACAGTTGAACACCTGCGGCAATTTCCGCTTCCCACATCGCGCATGCGCAGTGCGTCGTGCGCGCACCAACCTCGCTCAATCACACAAAAACGTTGGACAAAAAAAAAACGATACACACCTCAACACCAGTGGTCAGCATGACCACCGTCTTCATGTCGTCGTTATTGTCGAACCTGGCGTCGAAGACCCACACCAGGTTGTCTTCGGCCAGGCACAAACGACACACATCGGGGATCGCCATCTTTGTTATTGTTGGGAATGGAACGCTCGACAACAGACGAAAACTGGCTCTGCCGCGACAACGTTCCCCCTTCAACGTTCAGTCGGCACTGACTGAAGCGGATCGCGATTCGCGGATCGGAGAACGGACGAACGGAGATCGACCCTCGCAGCAGGCGGTGGCGGCAAGCAAGCACGGGATTCGAGGTCGTATCGAGCAACGAAGACGAGCGGTCGCTGACGTTCGGGAGGTGTCGGAAAGGGATGTGGTGGTGGTAACACGTGTACAGTAGACAATGGAATGCTGTTGCTAGGGGGAAACCAACTGGTCGACCTTGGTTTTGTTGACTTTTATTTACGATGGTCGGGCAGGGTTGCCAACCCCGGCGATTAATCGCCATTTGGGCTAATATTTTTCTGGAGGGGCGGTTCTATTTATGATTCGGCTATGGGCTATTTTTTGAGCGATATTCGTTATACTCTCCGGCTATTTTGAGCGGATTTACTTTCTGAGAAAATTACCATTCTATTTGTGAATCGTGCATTTCCCTTCCCATACAGAACATTTCCGATTAATCCATGGTTAACCAAAGTTAACCGCAAATTGACAGTATTGACAGTTGACACTGAATTGACGGTTGTTTGATTTCAAGGATGGTAAACTTTCGATTTGTCAGTTTTCCTTGTATTTTGAACTCGTTTGAGTTCAGTGGTCATTACTCATTACATGTCTACCTTAAGATAGAGCAGGATAGGAGCAAGGAATTCTATTAACCTTGGGATGCATAGATCTTAGATCTTAATGTGCAATACCAAACTTGGGAAAAATATATTATTTTTATCATTCAGAAAAATCGCCGATTCGAAAAAATAATCGCCGATTTTCAAAATTTTCGCCTGCGGCGCGCTTTTTGCTCGCTTCGCTCGTCTCAACTGGCGATTTCGGCGATCATTTTCACAAGCAATGCTATATTTATTAAAATAAAGTTGGCAACCCTGTGGTCGGGTTCGATATCGCATCGTGGGAAAAGTTACTGAGCAGTGAGCAAGGCCCGAGCGGGCTCGTTTATGCTAAGCAAACGAGTTTTTTTCTACTTATCAATTATTTGAATTTTTTTCACATTTAACCTCGAAAATATTTATAAAACTGACGGTGGCTCGTATGGCATCTACACACTGATGCGCGTTTATTTTTGGGATGTAAGGTCTTATATCGATTGGAGCAGGCTATTGCGTGTGGTAGGGGCAATTTCCAGTGTTGCCATCACTTAAAATCACGCTGGGGAATGCGACGTTGCCAAATTTATTTCACATTTTCGAAGGGATTTTTACGTGATGAGGCGATCTCTCAACTGCTAAATTTTGCCGCAATTGAAACTAATTTTCTATTAATAAGAACATATATTTTATAGCTGGATCCAGATTTGAATCTAATTTTTCCAAGCATGAAATTGCTTAGGAATTTCGTATGTCATGATACTAATACAAATATATCGGCATTCAATCAAATAAATTGAATTCAATAGTTGTTCCTCATTTCGATACGATATATTATTTTTTATATTTCCGAAGTCCCGGGGCTGCGGCCTCAGTTGCCCCCCTGAATCCGGCCCTGTCTATAGTTAAAGTGAATGATGAACATTATCCAATATAAGGATTGAACTGAGATATCCCAATGCATTTTATAGGGAATATGTAAATAGGAACTATTGTTTTTTTTTCATCATATCCAATATCAGCAGATATTCCAACTCTGAATATTTCAGAAATACTTTTATATTTTTTTTTTGTGTAAGGATCTACAGTTTATACAAGTGAAAATCCAAACCATTGTGGCTTGGCTTCTAGAAATCGTACGATATACACTGCACAGGGGCCACAGGGTGTCCCAGTTGAAGGTGTCACCTCCCTTTGTTCTCATAATTCTTAACATATTTCCTCAATTTGAAAACTTTTCTGAAATTAAAAAAATTCCGAGCCACCCTGTATTTTGTTGATAGAAAAAAGTGAGCTGAGTTTAAAAAAAATCTTGAAAAATTATTCCAGAAAAGTTTTTGAATGACCAAAATATGTTGAGAATTACGAGAATAAGGGGGTTGACACACTTAAGTTACACCCTGTACATAGCGCAGTTGAACTCATATCCTTGATTATATCATTGCATACATTTATTTTCAGTATGTTATATCATTGTTGAACTCCATCAAAAGAGTATTAACTACATCAAGATATTTTCGTCAGTTTTTCCGGATATCTAGGAAGAACTAGAAGCATGGCAACATTGTGTGTCCACACTCACTTGCTGCGCTATCAGAATGGTGGAGGAGCCCAAACTAGTTTTTCAAAACTTGTTCTTGGAGTCGAATTTTATCGCACAGGAAAATGAAAAAACATGTACTTATCTGACAATTTTTTGAAGATGATGATTTGATAATAAACTTTATAGGAAAATAAAAATCTCAATATAGGAAACTCCCTGAGTCTGAGTTAGTACCTATAATTCATTAGCTATGATGGGAAAAATGTCGATTATGAATACCTAGTCAATGACACAAACTGAAATAAATTATTATCATCCGGACAATATTTCTATTCAGTGGCATACGCATAAAAATTAGGTTTCCAATACAAAGAAACATAATTATAAGAATATTCACGGAAGCGTAGAACTAGTTAGGTACCTACCTATAACTAGAGATTTCGCTTTTGTAAATATTTGATCTAACTGAACAAACTAATATTTCATACGTGATTTATTGCAGAGATCATTCGCATACTAGGGTGTTTAAATGTTAGAGGAAATCTGAAATTTGTTTTTTATTGTTTAGTAGACCTGCATTTCGAAAAAAATTGAAAACATTAAATGAGGTTAGGTAACTGGAGTGTTATCTTCACATAACCATATTTGTCAACTTGACATGATATTTTCGATGATAAGTACATATAAATATTTATGAAGTGAATATTTGTCGGAAATGAATCATAGAACGTGAGATAACCGTTGAAAGAAGACGTTTATCATTACCGCAGAATGATAGTCTGCATATCATACGGAGTAGGTCAGAGTTGACTGATACATAAATAAAAATAATATTCATCAATAGAAATACATACGTGGCAGACACGAGGCAGGAACTGTTGAAATACTTCGTAAGCTGTATAGCCTTTATGCTGGATTTATAGATTCAACTAGACAAACAACTAAGAATTAACAATTAATAATTAAGAAGTAACAATCAGGTAGGTGTTCATATACAATACAATTAATAATTGAAAATCAGATGTTAAATGTTTCATGACTGAAAACTCAATTTCATATCAACGTGTTAATTAAATAATATTTATTAATCAAATTAGCAAAAAATCAAAAAACTCCTGAACATGAAACCCATTACACTATTAGGATTAGGAACAATGGACGAGTTCAGCAATTCATTGCCAACCTTGAAAATAGCTAAAAAGTTCTACCTCTGAAAACACATTATTGTCATAAAATATCGATGTGTCATGAAGGTGTCATATATCTTGCAGGCAGCCAATATGATGAAACTGAAATAACCTCAAAATGAATTATCATCAAAATTTTACTTATTTTTAAGATTTGTAAGTCGGGGACTTGATATAAAAATCGATAAGAAAGAAAATGGCCTCGATATTTTATGAAAATAATGTGTTTCCAGAGGAAGAACTTTTCAGCTATTTTCAAGGTTGGTAATGAATTTCTGAACTCGTCCATTGATATCGAAACTACCATGCCCGCCAAAAGTTTAAAAATGACAAATGATGGCATTCTAATCGTTTTGCGCGTTCTGTCCACAACATTTTTTAATTTTGAAATATTAATCTAAGTGATAGATGTGAATGTATAAACCACATAGACGTTCTCGTGTATTCTAAATTTTAAATTTTTAGTTTTTAGTTTAGTTGAATCTATAAACTCAGCATCAGATATATTATAAACACACAAAAAAACTCTTTTGAGAATATGCCACTCACGAGCAGCAACACAATATTAGTGATAGTTTTTCTAAGGATTTGCCTCCATGCAGATGGTTGAAATTTTTTTCGGTGTCTTAACTACAGTTAAGACTCTGCAACTCGCTTTCCAAAGATTATACCTACTATTTCCAATTCCTCAAGCTTTGTCCTTTTGATTTAGTTGATCACTTGCTCACCCCATTCACTAATGCAACAGACTATATACCATTTTCAGGAAACATACGTTTTTCGTTCCGTCTTCTCTAGAAAAATCTGGAAAGTTAAAAGTTTTCTGATAGTGAATCATGCACGTCTTATACCAAACAAGAAATATAATTTGCTGTCGGTAACAGTTTTTGAAGCTGCGAATGAATGCCGTTTCTAGAGAAACAGAATTTGGATATGTCAAATATCTTCCCAGATACTTATGTCCATTATCATTATGAAACACCTATTTATCTGGAAGAGATTTAACATATCCCATGAATCCATATTGTGAAAAAAATATGTAGTGAAAATGTTTTTTTATGCAAAGAGGATGCGTGCTACGTTTCACAAAAATATATTATAGGTTAGGTAGTTAGGTTATAAAAAATTGTTTTCTCAGAGTTAAATGAAATGTTTTAAATGTATTCCTCGAAATGGACCCAAGAATAACCTCAAATATTAGCATGTTTTTAGGAAACACCCAGTACAAATATTAATTCATAGATCCCATACAATATCAAAATTGATAAAGAGTGAAAATTTATTTTACATCAAAATGTACAGTAAATCATGCTATATTGATCAATATTGTTATCAAAAACCTGTATATAAAGACTATGGACGATAGAAAATAGTACTTATCATTCAGAAAATTGTAGATCTAAGAATGTTGTGCAGACAGTGAGAACACGTGGGTTGGAACATATTATTTATTCGAAATTCGGTTCGGACACTTTGCTTTTTATTTGGGCTGCGGTGTTTCTGATTGAAGATTCATGTACAGGGTGTCCTGTTATATTTTGACCCCTACCTACAGCTTTAGCTATGCGTGGTGAAACAATAAAACATTAAATATAAAAGGTGTAAGGTTTCACCGGTACTATCTTCTGGCTTTTCCAAACAAACAAAAAACAAATGCGAATCTCATAATCGAACATTTTTTTTTCAAATGGAATATATTTTCAACTATAGTGTGAGAGAGACTTTTTCCTTTTCGGTTTCTAGATATACAAAGTTTGCTAATGTTCCTTCGAGCCGTCTTCCACTTATTGAGCTCATAATATTGAATCAAAATTAACAATAGAGGAATATCGTGTTTCTTTCATTTGATGTATCGTATTTTCATGCTCTGATTTTGAGTGTCAGAGGGTAACTTGTTCGTTTTATCCCTGATTTTGATGAAATATTATTTTGTTCACGGCCATCTACATTTTATTGATAATATTTTATCAGATATTCCAAGCTGAATAAGTGGAAAACGGCTCGAGGGAACATCAGCAAACTAAATATATTTGAAAGCAGAAGAAAAAAGTCCTCCATAATAAATGAAAGTATTCCATAAAAAAAAATATTTTTTCAATTTCGCGATTCGCATTTGTTTGTTCTGGAAGTTACAATAGTATATTATGATACAAGTTTTATGAGACGCTATTTTGTCGCACGCGTTGTTTGGAGTACGACGAGCGAAGCGAGGAGTGCTCCAAGTGAACAAGTGCGACAACGTGTCCTATAAAACGTGTGTTATATGCAATTTTTTCTATTTTGAATTGATTTGAAGAAAAAAATGAATTTAATATCGATAATTTAGAGAAACATCTTCGATTGGTAACAATGATGACATTGAAATAATTATTAAAATCTGACGCACAATCGTAAAGCCCAGTTTACAGTTGAGCGATTTTGATTTTTGCAATACCAGCGGTGAAAAATTCAATGTTGTTATTGTTTTTATTGGTCAATTTAAATGAAATTACACTCTGAATTGAAATTTACCAATTAAAAATTTGAGTTTTTCACTGCTAATATCACCAAATCCAAATCGCTCAGAAGTAAACTGGGCTTAACTCTTCTGACATTCATTTGACAGTTCGATTGTACCAACTTGCGAATAATAAAAAATGCGTATCGAAATAGAGACTATTTCGACACGCATTTGCGTTGCACAATGACTTCATTGTACAACCAAAATAGAAAAAAATATATAGTACCGATGAAACCTATAAACTTTTATATTTGATATTTTTTTCCAGCACGTATAGTTAAAGCTTTAGGTAGGGGTCAAGTGAACATTTTCTTGCAACCAAATAGAGTGTGGTATCAAATTGATCGTAATCAAATGATCTTTATTTCAAACACGACGAGCCAGCATGTTGCCATTTGAAAAAAAAATAGTAATAATAATTTCAAGATCAAATGTCACATATCTGAAACATTCTGATAGAAAACCGTAAATTTGTATTTTAACAAACATGTTAGAACTGAAATTAGTTATTTGAACGTATCCATAGCCCTATAGAATAAAAAATGTATTTCGTTAAAATAATAAAAATTAAAAACGGTTATAAATATTAACAAATGATACATGGTTGCAAGGTGGATAAAGGTTGGTGAAACAGCTTCTTATTAACAAGCACTAGAATAAACTGTAGACCTTTGCCTACTTGATTTCATACCGAATAGTAATATTTCCAGAAGTTATCAGAGATGGCGACATACCTTGTGTCGGTAAAACAGAAACTGTGCATCTGTTATCTTTTTATCAGTTTCATCTGTTCTAGATGAAAAATGATTGAGAAGAGTCAAAATATCAATATTCATTCCAGATTTATCGGAAATATAGTGTTTTAATGTCGTTTCAAGTCACGTCTGTCAGATGTGAACCACAGAAATACGTAAGCAGCAGAAATCTTCGATCGATCTTATCGCCATCTTCAAACAAGTCGTGGTAATATAACTACCTTCTTAAACAGTCTACATGTTTTTTTGCAGAAACAATTGAAGATCTGTTTCACCATCCTATATCCACCTTGCATGGTTGTATTCAAAATTTCATATGGAGACAAAAAAACTGAAAATATACCAGGTGTTCCATTTGAAACTCGAAAGTTTAAATCACTTCCGGTGATTGCATGAAGTTGAGTTACGTGTCAAAAAATGCAGTTTTGTGTTAAACCAGCGTACATAAACAAACCTTCCGTGGACACCCGGTATACCCAAACTCGACGGTTTATACCAAGGAGATTTACGATTGGATATATCACCTCTCCCATACCTCTCCTTCTAGTCCTTATTCTACACAATATTTATTTCACTTCATGGAAAGGACCGATTTATTAGAAAACCTTAACAAATCAAATTGAATGTTCCAACTATTGAGTGTCCCGTCCCATCCGTACAATAGGCGAGTCGAGAGAGTGTCATAAGAGTGAAAGAAATATTGCATATGGGATACATTATTGGAACCTATGGCACCCTACCCAAACCCGAGATAAGTTATCAAGATAAGGGTAACTTATCTCTGATGCCTACCATGGGCACAGTTCAACCAAATATCAAATAAAATTTTTTTCATATCGAGTCTACACGACCGTGTTTTTTCACTATGTCAGCATCTACTGGAAACGATTGAAAAGTTTTACGCCGAACACATGATTAAATATTTATACACACTGTTAATTTTTGCCTTAAATATTCAACTCATAACGAAAATACCTATCAAATTAGGTTCGATAATCGGTAGGTAGTGAAATATGCGGTGAAGATAAAATAGAGCATTTAATATTCTCATCAATGATTGCATTCTTATAATAAATAGAAACGTTAATATCGTACACTGTTTGAAAAGCGAAGCCGAACACGGTATATTTTCTGCAACCAAGAGAAATTGATATCTGATAAATAAAAATATGAGTCATTTTATTTTCAAGAATGTTCGAATTGTAGTATTAGTATTAGGGCAGGGTAATGCTTGCGTCTTAATAATAATTTTTATCATTATGCGTATCGAAATAGCCTCTGTTTCGATACGCATTTTTTATAATTCGGGGGTTGGTATACAATCGAACTGTCAAATGAAAAAGTCAGAAGAGTTAGGCCCAGCTTACTTCTGATGAGTGATTTTGGATTTGGTGATAGCAGTAAAACTCAATGTTTTTTAGTCAATTTTATTTCAGAGTGTGATTTGATTTAAATTGACCAATAAAAAAAACAACCATGCATTTTTCACAGCTGGTATCACAAAAATCAAAATCGCTCAATAGTAAACTGGGCATATCGCTTGTGCTTCACATTTTGAATATTTCAATGACATCATTGTTACCAATCAAAAAATAAATTCAAATTGATTCAAAATATAAAAAATTGTATATGACACACGTTTTATAAGACACGTTGTCGCTTCGCTGCCACAAAACTATACGCGTGCGACAAAATAGCGTCTTATAAGACTTGTCATAATTTACTATTATTGTGTCAGTAACAGAAACGCCAAATTTAAGAGCTAATTTCATAACAATAATGGATGATTTTTGACTCCTTTGCAGGAAAAAGATATTTTTATTACTCACAAGAATGAAATTCATGTACTATACAGGGTGTTTCATAATAAATGCGCAGGACTTCAGGATATGATAGCTCTTTCAAGAATATAAAAAAAAAGTTCCTATTGACTTACCCTCTAAAATGCACCATTTTCGACATACAGGGTGTTGAATTAAAATAAAAAAAATCGTTTTTTGCGAATATTTCTGGAACCGTTTATCGCACAGAAAACAGATTTTGTAGGCATTTTCTACTCATAATAAGCTATGTTTTGGGCTGATTTGTTATTTTTTTAAATTTATAATTGGTGAAGATTTTGAAGGGGTAGTGGATGTCTATCAGGCATCTCGGAGAAATACGAATATGGTTAAATTAGAGAATTTTCAAGGCAAAAAGTTTTAAAATTCAGAATAGTGCCTGAAAAACCAAAATTTGCCGTATTCTTTTTTTTTTCTGTCGTTATTTAAGGAGATATAAGAAAACACTTTTTAAGCTATACAAAACAGCGTTGAGAGATTTTCCGTACGACGTTCCGTTTAGAAGAAACTATCATCCAAGATATCCATGAAAGACATCCTTATCTTGGACACATGGTGCAATATCCCGTGTCATTATTCGCAAGGCTGAAATCTACATCTACAATTATAATGCAGGAATACTTTGACAACTAAAAATAAATAAATTTAAAAAACATTTTTTCGTCTGATTTAATTCAAACTATTCGCGTATTGAAAATTACCCCCATGTCACTATAGTCACCAAATGGTACAATAAATAACTCTTTTATAGTCAGACACTTTTGATAAGAAGGGTCATTTTGTGATTTCGATAAAGCTGCTGTGACATTGAGATGAACAGATGTTTGGTTAACTTTTCTAGACTGATAATTATATTCAATAGTTCATTAATAATTATCCTGCCCTTACAAAACCGCTTTGACATATTGACCCTGGTATATGCCTGTCATTGCCACTTAAAAATTCAGAGGTTGCATCTCCCATTAAAAAGTTGTTGAAATTTGAACGTTGCAGCATATCCGAAATGGACGCATAAAATGTATTCCTTTTGGCTGTGCCACACTGTATGAATCTCACGGTTGCACAAAAAGTAGGTGTCAACTATTGCAGAGCAATGTTTTCGCGACTACGTTCATCGTTCACAAAACATATTTGTGAAATTGAATTCTTGTATACATATCATTCGATATACTTATTTAAAATCATTAGCTAGTGTTTATAAATATTATATATATGTACGTGAAAACGTGAAACGGGTATGGTCACTACGTTTTCCAAAACTTATTTCAACGTTAACACAAACTAGATATTATTGCATAATCAATTCATCTCTTTATTTTTAATACAATCGCATAATTAGATATCGTTAGATTCGTCAAAAAAAATAAGTGCTAATCAAAATCAGGTCGCCACTTGAAAAATATTAGTTAGACACGTAAATTGTATTTTACTAACTTGTCTTATTCCTATCCTATCTATCATACTAGTAACTTATTTTCGATTGTAATTTTCAGTGAGGTTCTTAGATTTACTTCAGTAGGTACCTACGTCTGATCATGGCTATCTAGATGAAATATTGAAAGTGAAAAATCTAAACAAATGGAGTAGGCGTGAGAACTTTTGGAAATGTAAAATTCTGTTCTATTTAAAAATTCAAAACCAGAGCCATTTCCGGTAAAACCGGAAGTTACCAGGGAGGGAAAGATTTTCAAAAAATGTCCTCTCCTCATACCATTTACCTATACCAAAAAAACCTCATTTCGAAACACCTGAAATTCGAGAAGTTATACTAATGGTATAAAAGTCAGTCAACTGACAATAGGTATTAACAATAATTTATTTTTTCTATTTTGGTTCTATAATGAAGTCATTATGGAACGCAAATGCGTATCGAAATAGCCTCTGTTTCGATAGGCATTTTCTATTATTCGGAGATTGGTACAATCGAACTGTAAAATGAAAGTCAGAAGAGTTAGGCCCATCAGTTTACTTCTGAGCGATTTGGATTTGGTGATATTAGCAGTGAAAAACTCAATATTTTAATTGGTAAATTCCAATTTAAAGTGTAATTTGTATCAACATTGAATTTTTCACCGCTGATATTGCAATAATCAAAATCGCTCAACTGTAAAATGGGCTTTGCGCTTGTGCGTCAGATTTTAATTATTTCAATGTCATCATTGTTATCAATCGAAGATGTTTCTATTATTTATCGACATTGTATCAATTTTTTCTTCAAATCAATTCAAAATAAAAAAATCGCACATGACACACGTTTTATAAGACACGTTGTCGCACTTATTCACTTGGAGCACTCCTCGCAATCGCTCGTCGTACTCCAAACAACGCGTGCGACAAAATAGCGTCTTATAAAACTTGTATCATACTATACTATTTTCTATTTTGGTTGTATAATGAAGTCATTGTGCAATGCATTTTTTATTATTCGGAGATTGGTACAATCGAACTGTAAAATGAAAGTCAGAAGAGTTAGGCCCAGTTTACTTCTGAGCGATTTGGATTTGGTGATATTAGCAGTGAAAAACTCAATGTTCTTATTGGTAAATTTTAATTCGGAGTGTGGTTTGATTCAAATCGACGAAAAAAAACAATAACAGCATTCCATTTTACCGCTGGTAAAGCAAAAATCAGAATCGCTCAAAGGTAAACAGGGCTTTTACGCTTGTGCATCAGATTTAGAATATTTTAATGTAATCATTGTCATGATTGTTATTTATTGATATTAAAGCAATATTTTTGAATAAAGGACTTCTAATTAATGCAAAATAGAAAGAATCCGAAGGAGAAATAAAACCTAATGCGATTGATTTGCATGGGACCTCAAAACATCGATGATTTGCCATCTCAAGTTGATTCCATTCCATTCATGACTAATTTGTGCTTACATTGTATGAAAGGCGCCTCTAAAATGCTGATTATAAAGTAAAACGACAGCATTGCAAAAGCAAATGCAGCATTTTCAGCAGAGGTCATTTGCAACGTGGTAACAAATACACAATGAGAAATAATTAAAATGCTGAGTGTTTATATTGGCCGTCACTCAAGTATTCGAATTTGTGACCTTGATAAATTGGAATAATTAAACAATGTGTGTGCAGTTTATTTATTCATTACCTACGACTTGACCTGTGAGGAGACTGTCAATGTATAATGGTGTGTTGAATTTTTCGATTATTTCCTCTAGATGGAAAGTTGTGATTTTCTACTTGTGGAAAGAACTTCTTGTTTTCTAGAAATATATTTTCTCTGTTTTTTCATTTGGAATGATTTTTTTATTCAGCTTTTTTTCAGTAGGTCATCCTTATTTTTTCAATATATCTATTATTATTGAAAATAAAAAAGGAACTGAATTACATTTCTGTTTAGAATAGAATATTCTATTCTAAACTGGAATAGAGTTTCCCTATGCTTGTTTATAGGTCTATTTCGAATTATCTGCTTTATTGTTCCTTTTTAATAAGATTTAAATAAACTCAAAGAGCCGGAATCATTTTTGAATTTTTCCATTGAATCACAATAATTTTCAAAAGTTGCGGGAGGCCAAGGTGTCATTTTCGATCACAAAACAAGCGCAAAACCTATATTTCCATTTATACCAATATAAAACCTATTTCGTTGGAAGTTGGTCAGCTTCTTAAATCTCATTTGTAAAATAATAAGTCTTGAATGTTTTTGTAAGATTTTCCATCAGTCTTAGATACTAAATCCCAAATGATGAATCTTAGATGTTATTTTTTTTATAAATAAGTCACCCTGTAATTCAAATAAATTAAATGTCCTGAAAAAAATCCAATATATTAGAAAACATATATTTTGAAAAAACAATTCCAAACCGAAGAAAATATATAATAAATATCCATTATATCGAAACCATGTTGAATATATTCAAAAGTTGAATATATTGACAAAAAACTGAATCTTATTAAAAAATAACGAATTTTTTGAAGAAAGCAGGAAAACAACAAACCTATTGATTATTTCCTTTATATATATTGATAACATTGAAATATTGAAAAAATAATTTTATTATTCGCTTTCCTACGCTTGCCAATTGAGAGCAAGACTTTTTTGTCAAGTTTCACACTCGTTATTGGATACTTTTTCATATACAATGTTTTGTGTTTCCACATGGATATTCAATTGACAAGTTAGATAGTTGTTTATCGATCTCCAGGAAGTGGCATTTTATCAGCCGGAAATAACATTATAGGTGATAAAATGCTGTGAAACGAAAGAAATAATAAGGTTCGAAGTGCGTTTGTTTTTAACCGCCAACTTAGTTGCCAAGCAACCCTCATAAGTAGAGGACTAGTATGAGTTTGTAAGTTATATAATATCTCCAATATCACCTTATCAGTTTATGTCCCTTTATTGATATTTATGGTTATTATTGCTTCTCTTTTCTCAAATAAAAACTATATAATACATTCAGAAAAAGAAAAGATAATTATAACTTTCAGTAAAATTTCTCATTCTAGAGGTTTGAATATTTTCACTGAGATGAATCTAAACAAAAAATGAAGGGCTATCAGAGAATCCATTAACACCATTAATGAATAGTTTATGGACCTGATGCGATACCCAAAAATGACCGCGTATTTATACAACGTTATTCGATTAGGAATGAATTTCCTATATAAACAAAGTTTACAGAATTCTAAATAAACAATAACTGCGGATAGTGGTTTTGCGACCATTACAGTTCTACGTAATAATAACAAAATAATATCCGCCGTTTATATACAGTGCGACCCTTGTGGGGCCCTTCAATTCAAAATCTACATTTTAAAACCCTTATGAAACTCATACCTAGGTATTTCAATCTCCAAAACTTCTTCATGATAAAATTTTGGTGAATATTTTTTCGAATCTAGTGGCGCATTCAGAATTTCTACAAAAAGTCCAAAGTGGGTTGATTGAACGGTATATTTTATGTTTTTCAAGTTTTATTAGGATGAACGCATTTCAACGTAATCTTGACATGAACCATTTCGAAACCTCCTGAATCCAGTGAAATACCGAACTTTGGCATTGATTACCTCAAAAACTAGAGATATATGTTCACGATAATATTATGAAATTCGTGTTTTTCAGGTCAAAATACGTATGTACCAACAAAAATTTTCACAAAATTACGTATTTTTAGCAAACTATTACACATGTTTTTGTTATCTTATGTGCTGGATCTTTGCGGGTATATATTTGTGTCAAAGAAATCCCTCATGAATTGTCAAACTTTTTTTTACAATAGCTGACAAAAATATCTATTAAACTGTTTCTGCCGTTTGTTACTTGAACTACGTACCGTAGGAAACACATCTGCTGGCAATGACTTATCTCATGTACATGCTGAATACCTAAGAGATGTAAATAAATCTTATCATATTTCCGCTCACGAGCGCAAATGCTCGGAAAGAGTCAATTCTGTGTTGAGATTTCAAAGATTCAAAGGCTATAGTTTGTTTCAGATCGTCATTCGATGGAATAAAAAAGGAGAAAGACGCAATAATTACACCAATAATTAGTATAATATTGAGAGACATAGAACCGCGCCAATGAGCCAAACTAATTAACGTTAATTGAAATCAATTGAGGATAGGTGTAAACCAACAAAGCAGAATTATCTGTGCATACAGAGTGATAAGAATACATATACCGAGTGTTCATTTGGTCAGAATGTTCAGTGTATACAGGGCGATAAAAAATATATAAAGATTTCATCGATCAGAAGAGGTTAGGTGTGGTGAATATCAAAATAGTTCATCGACCATTCGTTCATATAGAAAATAATTTGGTATATCTCATATGTGGGTAACAAAAAATTTTATTATGTAAATTGAGCTTGTTTCGCATTCTTCACTTTGAAGTTGAATAAAACAGAAGCCCCCTTCTTAATTGCGCTTAATACATATTGTTTTGATTGCATGATGTACTCATTATAGCACATCTTTGCCATATTTGATAAAAAGGGTGAATTGAATCTAATAGAGCAACAATCTGCAAATTATTTGGCTGCAAATGTGTCATATGCGGGTAACAAAAAATTTTATTATGTAAATTGAGCTTGTTTCGCATTCTTCACTTTAGCCAATCATCAGGCCAATTCAATATTTTTTCTCATGTATGACTCGCGAATCATCTGCGGTGTCATGGGAAGTTGAATAAAACAGAAGCCCCCTTCTTAATTGCGCTTAATACATATTGTTTTGATTGCATGATGTACTCATTATAGCACATCTTTGCCATATTTGATAAAAAGGGTGAATTGAATCTAATAGAGCAACAATCTGCAAATTATTTGGCTGCAAATGTGTCATACCATGTGGTATATCTCATATGCGGGTAACAAAAAATTTTATTATATAAATTGAGCTTGTTTCGCATTCTTCACTTTAGCCAATCATTAGGCCAATTCAATATTTTTCTCATGTATGACTCGCGAATCATCTGCGGTGTCATGGGAAGTTGAATAAAACAGAAGCCCCCTTCTTAATTGCGCTTAATACATATTGTTTTGATTGCATGATGTACTCATTATAGCACATCTTTGCCATATTTGATAAAAAGGGTGAATTGAATCTAATAGAGCAACAATCTGCAAATTATTTGGCTGCAAATGTGTCATACCATGTGGTATATCTCATATGCGGGTAACAAAAAATTTTATTATATAAATTGAGCTTGTTTCGCATTCTTCACTTTAGCCAATCATTAGGCCAATTCAATATTTTTCTCATGTATGACTCGCGAATCATCTGCGGTGTCATGGGAAGTTGAATAAAACAGAAGCCCCCTTCTTAATTGCGCTGAATACATATTGTTTTGATTGCATGATGTACTCATTATAGCACATCTTTGCCATATTTGATAAAAAGGGTGAATTGAATCTAATAGAGCAACAATCTGCAAATTATTTGGCTGCAAATGTGTCATACCATGTGGTATATCTCATATGCGGGTAACAAAAAATTTTATTATGTAAATTGAGCTTGTTTCGCATTCTTCACTTTAGCCAATCAATAGGCCAATTCAATATTTTTCTCATGTATGACTCGCGAATCATCTGCGGTGTCATGGGAAGTTGAATAAAACAGAAGCCCCCTTCTTAATTGCGCTGAATACATATTGTTTTGATTGCATGATGTACTCATTATAGCACATCTTTGCCATATTTGATAAAAAGGGTGAATTGAATCTAATAGAGCAACAATCTGCAAATTATTTGGCTGCAAATGTGTCATACCATGTGGTATATCTCATATGCGGGTAACAAAAAATTTTATTATGTAAATTGAGCTTGTTTCGCATTCTTCACTTTAGCCAATCATTAGGCCAATTCAATATTTTTTCTCATGTATGACTCTCGAATCATCTGGTGTCATGGGAAGTTGAATAAAACAGAAGCCCCCTTCTTAATTGCGCTGAATACATATTGTTTTGATTGCATGATGTACTCATTATAGCATATCTTTGCCATATTTGATAAAAAGGGTGAATTGAATCTAATAGAGCAACAATCTGCAAATTATTTGGCTGCAAATGAAAAGAAGTTAATGAGAGAATGCACTTATTATAGCGCAACATAAGGAATTATTTCATCATATGGAGGAATTGATCTAAATAATTTTTGTGCTATTTAAGCTGATAGATAATTGAGCCCACAACAAATAAATAGCATTCACGCGAACAGTTCAAGTTATTCTTCACTGTAAAGTTCAACATGAAAACTAAAAATTTTGAGTGTACCGATTCCGAGAAAATCAATCAAGATATTACAACATTTGAAAAGGAGTGAAAATTCCGATAGTTTCCACAACGTCAGTGAACCGATCCTGAATAGTAGTGTGGAATATGTGAGTGGCTCTTTCACTAATCATAGAGCAATGTTATTCAAACCTGTGGCAGAATCAACCCCGAAGAGAGGAAAAGTGCTCAGACCGCCCAAGTTTGAGGATATTTCCGACATGTCATCTGACGAAGAGGAGGAACACATTGCACAAGATGAACATGAACTAGAAGAAGAAACTCGGAAAGGACAAGAAGAAGAAGAAAAAGAAGAAGAAGAACACGAAGAAGATGATCTTTTCAATAGAAGTATGAATCTAACCTTGGTGGAAGCGTTCGGTTGGTCCTATTTTTGGAATTTCGTTTTCGCCCAAACAAATTGAAATAAACATCATAGTTGAGTTAAAAGTGATACCGAATAATATTAGTGGACTTCTCGTGCCAACACAGTGAGTAACAGTCTGCTAGCGGTGTGCTTTTAGGCGTATATTTAAAAAACAGCTTATTAGAGGTTAAGTCTACAAAATGGCCCCATCACCGGGGGCCCAGCAAGTTCGTCCACCGGACCATAGTGACGAAGTGCAAGAGTTTATATCAACAAAACTTTCCGCTAAATCGTTTGAACTATTAAAAGCATGGATTAAGTGGAAAAACACTTATCAGGATCTCTGTAGATATAAAGGAAGAAAATACACTCCCTCGGTGAACACCCCCTTGAAAATACCTTGGTTTAAACCGTTCCCTAACTTATCAAGAAGTTATATAACTACAATATGCCGAATGAGAAGCGGTCATTGCCTTACAAATAGTCATCTATACAGAATTAATGTTAAAGATTCTCCAACATGTGAATGTGGAAATTTGCAGAACTTGGAACATATCTTCTTTAATTGTCCTAACAATGAGCATAATATAAACATTCTATATCAATTATTGAGTAGTGAAAAATACAAGGGAGCAGGGTATCTCCCTCTATCACTCCACAATATACTTTTTGAAAATTTGAGTGCTGATAAATGTGAACTGATTTCACAGTTTTTAAGTAATTCAGGAATAAAACTATAGTGGAGACAAACTAAAGTAGTGAACTTTCTGTTGTTGCAGCTTTGTACTATGTAGTGGCTTTGCTCTGCTTTGCTTTGTAGACGTTGGATTGTTGAAAAGTTGAACTGTTGTATTCTTAATGGTGGTCGTTTAAATTTCAGCAGAATCCTCAAGGGGTATGAGATTATCTCAGCCCTCAGGCCCACTTCTTGGTGGACCCCATTTGAGGTGATTAATTCAAAGATTGCGAGAACTTGGCCGGATAATCCTGGTAACTAAGGCCATTCAAACCGAAAAGAAGAAGAAGAAGATCTTTTCAATAATACTACAAATCATGAAAATATCAAGAAAATAGAGTTAGAATCGTTAAATAATTTTACCATCAACATGAAAGATAGAAATAAGGTATTCTTGAAACAGAAATTGGAGATGAAAAAAAAACTTGAGAAAAAAAACAGAAAACATTTTAAAAGAATCCAAAGAAATCGTGAAATATTAGATATTATAGAACAAGATATAATTACCAGTAGAAAAATTGACGAAGCTTTAGAATAAAATTAGTTGTTTTGGAATTTGAATATAAAAAGATTGTATCTGAACCATGAAATGAAATTACTATTAAATTATTATAAAGTTTATTTGGGACTGTATTATATCTTATATACTAGATGTTTTGTATTATCTTTTCATCTATTGATATTGTATTCTCGGAATTATCATGTTCAAAACTTTAGTTTTCATCTTGAACTTTACAGTGAATAAAGAATAACTTCACACACATTTCTTTTTCTCCGACTTGAAATGAAATTATATTCTAGATTTTTCTGCATTTCTTCAAAAAATAAAAGAGAGTCAAATTAACTTAAAACAGGATATTTCGGAAGTTTTATCAGAGGGCAATAAACTTGGGATACCCTGGATATAAAATGTATTCCGCTATGGTTTTCCATAAAACTATGATATAGTTTTATTCATTACTAAATTCCTTGACAGATGTTTTTATTAAACGATTCACATTTTTCATTTGAAAATAATGTAGACTAATCTATCAGAGAGTGAAGTTACTCACTCAAATTCTGACTCACATCATCATGCGCGTAATTAATGCAAGAGGGGTTTTGTTTCAATTAGGTGTACAGATGTTCGCATATTAATGGTCTCTGTAAACAAACAAGAAAGTATTTATTTTTCAGTAACCCAACAATGTTGGATTATTTCTTTGAGAGATGGCGTAAGTTGTACCATTTCACCGAATATTCCCTCGGTCAATATGATACAGCAGTCTTCACAATGAACCAGAATAAAATTATGATGGGGGCAGGACCGCATCGGACAAGAAATATTCACCGTATTCAGAAGACAAAAATAACAAAAAACATATTATTTGAGAATAAATATTTATTGAAATTAATAAAAATGTCGCTTAATACAAATATTCTTTTATAGACACTACAAAATCTGATGATATATTATCAACAAATTAATTTACAGTACACTGATGTCATTCAGGTATTTGGTTCATTACACAAAAGACAAAATCTAGTTAAACAATATAAATATAACGGAACACTACAAACGTAGCAAGTATGCCTATATGCTGTCAGGTGTAGTGGAAAATTTGTTAAATGTAAAGACTCTTGTTCACTGCCAATATTGGTGTCTGGGTAGTCTGCCACGATGTCGAAGAAACAGCTCGTACAAAATTTCTCTTCCTCCAACATGGTTATTCGATAATAATGTTGAATAAAACATACATGCTGTTGTGACCACCTGTTGTGAGAAACTGTAAACTGTTGATTGTATATTGGATTCGGATCACTTGTTCTCCATCGAACTCGATTTCATCTGATTCAGAGAATTCAGCATCAACATTCAATGCATCTTCCACATTCATCTTGAATTGGAACTCATATATGAGACATAAACTGAGAATGAATTTATATGCATGGGTATAACCCCCCACAGGAATTAGATTATAATTGAATTCATTGAGACAAAAGTGGACATACTGATATGGTAGATTAACAAAACAATTCATCAGGTCAATTAACATCAGAAAGTGTAGAATAATTGATCAATTAACTCATTCATCAGACCAATCATATACTTTGGTCCAGTCATCTGAGTAATTGATATTAATCAGCGAATTAATCAATTTCGATGAGTAAGCAATTGAAAACAGTTGCACAATGATTCATACTGATTGAAGTTGAAAATAATGACTCAACAACTATTATTTGATGACTCATTTGATAACAGCTGTAAGATGATTCATAAGATTAATTGATATTGATTAATGACTCATTATATCAGTAATTTACAATTCTTCAATGATTTGACCAACGAAGCACTTTCTGACGACGATTATGATAGAGCTATAGATGTGTGGAATACCTTCAGATGTAAAACACTGGGAGATTATACAGATGTTTATTTAAGATCCGATTGTTTGCTCCTAGCCGATGTCTTTGAGAATTTCAGACAGGTATGCATGCAACAATACAAGTTAGATCCTGCCCACTATCTGACAGCACCGGCATTGAGCTGGGACGCCATGTTACGTTATACTCAAATAGAACTTCAGCTCCTAACTGATATATATAGATATGTAACATTTTTTCAAAAAGGGGATTCGTGGCGCAGTGGCACAATGCAGCAAAAGAAAAGCTGTTAGCAAATAATCAATTTTTATCAACCTACGATCCGCAGAAACCAACATCATATATTATGTATCTGGATGCAACAAATTTATATGGAGCTAGTATGGCAAATTTCCTCCCAACTGGTGATTTCACTTGGCTTGATCCCGAAGATGTTACAAATTTTGACTGTTTTTCAATTGAAGACAATTCCCCCAAAGGATATGTATTGGAAGTAGACTTGGACTATATCCAGCAAACCTACACATTGACCATAACGATTTACCATTCTGTCCATCAGAGCAAATGATACCACCAAAAAGTAAAACTCCCAAACTCATTCCAAATTTGCGGAACAAATACAAATATGTTATTCATTACAGAAATTTGAAACAGTGCTTGAAATATGGCTTGAAAATTATGAAAATTCATAGATTCTTGAAATTTTCGCAATCAGCATGCATGGTTAAAATCATATATAGATCTGAATACGCATCTTATAAATTCTGCCCTGAACGAATTCGAACGAGAACTGTTCAAATTGTCAATAAATTCGATATTTGGAAAAACCATGGAGAATGTCGACAAAAGAATTGATTTGAAACTTTGCTCACGCTGGGAAAATTGAAATAATTTGATAGGGGCCAAGACGCTGATAGCCAAGCCCCAATTCAAATGTAGTACAGAATTTGGTGAGAACTTGGTAGCAATACAGATGGAAAAGACAAGTGTTTGTTATGATAAGCCGCTTTACGTGGGTTTTTCAGTATTGGATATCTCTAAAATCATTATTTATGATTTCTTCTGTAGGTTCATCAAAGAAAAATATGGTGATAATGCAACGTTATGCTATACTGATACAGTTTCATTGATTTTAGAAGTTTTTACTGATAATTTTTATAATACATCAAATTACCCCGTCAACAATATTCATGAAATTCCTAAATCAATATCTGTAGTAGGACGCATGAAAGATGAATATGCTGAAAGACCTATTGAATGTTTCTACGGTACATATTGTGTCAAGGCAGGTGATGTGATGAAAAAAGCCAAAGGTGTTTCGAAAAATGTAATCAACAACCAAACTCAGTTTGCGGATTATGTAAATATTGTGGAGAATGGGGGAACAATACTTCATAAGATGTATATGTTTACTTCCAATCTACACACCATTTACACGGAGTTGAGGAATAAAGTAGCTTTGTCATCAGCTGATGATAAGCAAAATAAAATTCCCTTCGATGTGAAAACTTTAGCTTGGGGTCATTTGCTGATCACACCTAAAGCCGTCGCTGGAACTTAAGATGAGATTCTGGGAATTGCTCAAGATTATATTGATGAGGTGAAGATCAAGCAATAGTTTGAATGTTAAGTTTATGCTAAGGAAATATATATGTTGGGGATCAGACCACCTCCAAAAAACTTTTACAAAGACATTCAAATACTTTTTTATTGGGAATTTGACTATGTGAAAAAAAAAAACGTCAAATGTAAAAATCTAAGAAAAAATCAAAGTGACAGGTTTTTCTTCGCCTTGTTTGAAGTTGTTAAAACAAAGATGTCATATTCAAATTATCTATGAAAGTGTTTGCAAAAAAAAACAAACATTCTGACGTGGGGTAACAACTTTGAAATATAGGTATTCCAAAGAATACTACCTGGCAATAGGTATACTTTGAATTTCCATTTTACTTGCGGACCTTTTCCCTTTTCTTGGAGAAACCAGGGTCAATGCTTACCTGCGTTTAGAGAGAAAAAAAATCCAACCCACCTATCGACCCATTCACAATTGTTGTAGGTATTCATTATATTATATCTTACAGCAGAAATGCCCATACCAGTTTCCAAGTCAAGGTCAGAGGTGCTACATCATCCGAAATACCGAGACAGAAAACTCTGTGTTTACGTCCATGCAGAAAACCTTCACATTCAATGCTGCTAACACCTGCTAACGTGATGCCACCAGACATCTCTACAAGATTACAAGGTCTGCTCAGTATATTTCGACGCCAAGCAAGTTGGCGCGCACACATTTCGCTACTACGAGGCCATCTGAATATATTTTCGATACACTCAACTCAACCCCAAATGGAATGGGGCGACTGAAACTTGGGAGGGAATTCAATATCTTGTGTGCATTTTGACGACGTCACTATACATTTCATTAGGTATTTAGGTTCTGCACCAATCATTTTAATTGTATATGTACTGTTACAGATTTTACATCAAGAATTTTGGATGACTGATTAGAAATTTGAAATATACCAACGAGTATTTCTGAATGTGGAAAGAAAACGTAATTTCAACAAAGTTTGATTGAATATACTGGAGAATCTACAAACACAAGTTCGATCAAATAAAGAAACCAAATACAAAACGAAGTACAAATAAGAAAACAGCTGCTGAGTGAGAATGGACCTGTGGACTAATACTCACCGTCAAATCGTCCATTGAATGAGGTTTTAGAATAAGTACAGATGGTTAATAGAAAATTATTTATTTCGACATCAATTCTCATCTTTAATTACATTTATATAATAGGACCAAATTGGTAAAGATAGAATAGAAAACACGTGTGGGGTCGTAAATGAATATATATGAATATGAACCATACAAAAGATTATATGAGTATTTATTTACACATTTGAATCCAAAAGTTTCATCGGATTTCAATTCGCTAACAAATTCATGATGAATCCATACTTAGTGTCCACCTCTGTGGCAGTATGGATCTCCCTTTGTAAAACAGTCCTAACTTTCTTCATCGATTCCAGCTCTACTCGGGTTTGCTTGAGATCACACAACCTCTGCGCTATGAACATCGTCGTGCCGCCATCCAAAGTCTCTCTGACCGGCGTGTTCAAAGCCGAACTCATCGCACCCACATAAACACCGTTACCAGAATCAGGAGATTCCTCGTCTGAAGTCACCTCTTCCACTTCCACTGTCCCGCTGTCAGTCAGGTCAGGGAACCACACGATCTCAGGCTGTACATATGAACTGCTCGTCGAGCAAGTCGCAGCTGGGTAGAGCTTCGGTGCTCCTCTCGATGCGTCTTTTGCCCCCGAAGCTTTATTAGCAAACTTTGGTTTGCCAATGGATTTAGAGGTTGATGCTTCGCAACCGGCCACTGGCCCGGTCCTGGTGGGGCAAACGGTGCCTCTGACGGATCGATTTCCTGCAAATCTCGCAGCATCCTTGCCTGCCGTGACGGGAACGATATACTTGGTATTCTGATTCGTCACCACGACTTTCGGCGCAAGGGAATTGCCGGCGCTTCTCGAAATCAAGCGGTCCGTCGCTGGTAAGCCCTTCGAAGTGCTGGGCTGTGCAACATCAACCTGCACACTTCCAGCGGTTCTCACGGCCGCAACTTTCCGAATCGGAACCCCCCCTGTGGATTTCAACGCGGCCAAAGTGATCGGGCGTGAATTGTTTATGCGTTCTTTGTCGAGCAACAACGTCTTCAAAACCGAAACTCCGCGATTCGGGCTTGGTAATTTTTTTAATATAGTCGAGCTCGCTGGAGTTGCCGTGACTTTGGTCCTCAAGATATTTGGACGATTCTTCCTGGCATAACCCTGAGATTCGCGAGTCGCTGCTTTTTTCTCGGGCTCCGGACAAATCTTCGGTGGTGGTTGTTCTTTGTTTTTATCTGCGACAACTCGTCTCCCAGTGGGAGTATCTTCAAGCCACAGTTGTTTGTTGCTGAGCTTCGATTCTCCGAAAGACGAGAATAAATCGGTGATTTTCTTTGGCTGCGACCCAACAGCGGCTTTGGACTCCACGACACCCATTTTTTGACCCTGCACATCAACCAACTGGGGCATAGAATTTTTTTTGCATCGTTTGGGCTTGCTGTATGCCAACCGTTTCCTTCGCTTGCGGGGCTTAGAACCCGGCACCGATTTACCTTTCTGCTTCTTATGCCTGAAGTGGCAATGGATTGTCAGCATGTCCTTGGTTTTGAACGTTAGATTGCACTGCTTACAATGTTCGACACGAAGCACGTGGTTGGTCTCGAACAAGGACACCTCCTTTTCTTTACAATTATTTATAGCGATCGAGTTTTGATCGCTGCTCAGTTCATTGTGCCGCTCAATAATCAGCTCTTTCAACGCCGTGGTGGGTATTTTATAGTAGTAGTCCATGTAGCTCAACCTCTTCGTATCTTCCTCTTCTACTTGGGACTCCAAAAGGGGGGGCATCAACCTGTAGGTGACGTCATCCACTTTCTCGTATTTCTCACCGATATCACCATCTTCCAACCTTAGCACGTCGACAGTGGGAGAGAACAGCTGTTGGAGAGTATTGGTCGATATTGAAGTGATATTTTCGTCGGCAACGGCATTATTCCTATCCGCAGTGTTTGTCGCCCGAGATATAAGCACCGGTCTACTTCTTGCCTCGCTGTCAGTATTTGAGGCTGCATCTGCGGATTCGACGGATACGGTTTCGTTGGGGAATTCGGTTGGTTCAGGTTTAATTTGAACTCCTCCGAGGAAGTCGTTATGAAAACTTTGACCCCCGGATCGTGTTTGGGTAGCCTCGATCCTAGACGATAAATATGTGTTCGAGATATTCTCAGCACTAAAACAACCTGGTGCGCCATTTCCCTTGGAATTGCCCTAAAAAGTAAGTAATTTTTTATTCTTGAACGGGTCAACTCAGGCTGGGAGGGGAGTTGGTATCGGGATCGTTTCATCAAGCTTTGTATTCTTCAGTATATCCCAAGAACAAAATTAAAAAGCACTGTTTTTCTGTCAACAGAGGTGCTTCAAAGTGAAGTGAATGTATATAAAACCATGCTAAATGTTACTGGTTTTCACCTACACCATGGATGCACAGACCGCGGCCCCCGATTGATCATTTTGCAGCCCACCAGCAAATTTCTATTTGTTATTTATTGATAATTCTATTCGGATTCATTACAAGCTGGTGTCTTGCTGGTGTCGTCAGACTTGCAATTTTGGCAGCCCGCGTTTAGTTCAAAGTCTGCCCGAGTTGCCCGACGTTCCAAAAAGTCTGTGAAACACTGATTAAACTGAATATTTTGTTAAGGTCACTGACAACCTGACTAGCTATGAACAAAAAATGAAATTTGAGAGTCAACAGTCAGTCTAATTTGGAAAATTTAGTGGATGTTTTTCAAATGGTCATTTCTGATTCCACAAAATGCTCGATTCAGTCGGGTCGAAAATTACCATACAATATACATTTCAAAGGTTAGATTAGATACTTTAAAACATTAGCCCTTCTCGGAAACAAAAACTAGAGAGATCATGTGACCGACAAACCAATGATAATCCATACAACTGACAAGTGACAATTGAAATTCAAGTTTTTATTTCTTGAAAATATTCTTCTCGGAACTTTGCGATCATTTTTCACCTGAAGATTCCTAGAGTTTGATGATTCCATTATTTCAATACAAATGAAAAAATCCTAATATCTATAAGCTTTTAGGCGCCCATTTTTTGACTAATCCTATAAAATGTTACCATGATTGAAAAGACATTCGATTGATTGATATTAACCAATACATTCAGTTAATGGCATAAAAAAACTGAAAATGGTTTTTTTCACCAACAGGTGGAGTTTAGTCATCTTAGCAATGTCAAAGATTCTAGAGAGGAGTTTGTTTCCAATGTTTGTGTCTATTCAGCATACACAATATGCTCACCTTATTTTTCTGGAATCTCTTTCTTTTTCTGAAACTACACTTGCTTATTCTTTGATACTCCTTCTGGACATCAGTATGTTCTAGTTTCCTTACATTTACAAATGGTTGATTCAATTTGGCAAGGGTATCAAAGGATATAAGAATTTTATTGGTAGTATCATCATGTTCTGTTGTTGTGCCTACATCTTTAGTCATACAGCCAAGCTGAAACAGAAAATTATCATGAGAAAGGTGCACAACCTGATTTTTGTTATATTTTATTTGAGTAGGTATTTATTGTGTTTCAAACTGACACATGCAGAACACTAGATGAATACTGGATGAACACTAGATGAATCAAATTATTTATCGAACACCTATTTGAATCCCCCAATTGCTCAAAAGAAATCACTCAAGCTAAAAAATCTTCTGAATAGTACTCAAACGAATGACAAAACTGCAAATGATAAGAAAAGTACTGAATATTGAAGATACCTACATCAACATCATAGTCTAGTGGACACCTCTTCTCTTTCAGGATGTACTGGTTTGTCTGGAACTGTTTTCGAACTCTCACTATGTAATTTGTTATATTCTGGCATCGTTTGCAGATCAACTTGGAATATGGATCATCAACATCTACCTGGAAGAGAACATGAATAGTATAATAGAGTAGTCTCAACATTTTGTGGCACTTTCAAATATTTCCCCATGTCTAGAGGGTACATACCTATGTTACCTACCTAATCAAGGTCAAATTCCCTATGAAGTTTGTGTGTACAAATTTTTGAACATTACTCAAGACATACTAATAATATTCTAATGATAATAAACTTTATGAAGTAGAATACATATGTATCACTTACCTCTACCCCATATATCCAATAAAATGTATCAGACAAATGAAGGTCGAATATATTGTCTTTCAATATACTATCCTCCTTCTGTAAACACAATCTACAAATAGTTGACATCGTTCTAGAAATAAGGCAATACCTTCTTATGAACGTTTTCCTATATTCTACCTCATTTTACAAATTACACACACATTTTATTAATGATTCAAACCTCCTTCAGACCAAGAAAGAAACCTCCCCGAGTCCCCGTCGTACAATACAGTGGATGTTCGTCCGCCTACCGGACAAGTAGTAAAGAACCATTGAACTTAATAGGTATAACCAGTTCAATGGATAGAACATGACATTTTCTTCATAACCTATCAACCTATTCAAAAAATGTAATCCGAATTATACACTTATGTAAGTTATAATCTTGATACATTTATTAAGCATTTATATTTATATTGAATATGAACCACTGAGGTATTAGTTTTGTGACCATATCGCGACTATCGCGAGATCAAGCGTGACGTCACAACTCGAGACTGACTTTGATCCTTATACAAGTTACTCAGATCATATTTAACTGCTTTTTCATGAGATGCCCTAATGATATCCTGGATATGATTTCAGAATTAAATAAGGGAGCTTTACATCTGCAAACCTCTGTTCGACAAATATTTAATTAAAAAGTGATTTCATTACATTAAAGAATCTAGTATTGAAACATAAACCGTATTCATCCATCCATTTGTTTGCACACGTGCAAATATTTATCTTCCATCAACTAACAAGTGGCAGTATTTCAAATAAAATAAATTGATACTTCTTTTCAACTAATTTACATTCATGTGCATATATTTTGTTTGTATTTATTTTAAATATTTCATTTGATCATGCTTGGTTAACAAAACATGTATATTTGATAATAAAGTAAATTTTTATTTGGATAATATTACATTTTTTACAAGCATAGGGAAATTAGCGACTTCAGAAGTCGAGACATTCAGGAAAATAAAACTTCCGAATAAAATGGAAATGGTTTATTACAATTTTGTTTAAAATCAATAAAACAGGACATTTAAAAAATATCAGCCTTTAAAAGCGAATAACAAAGTAATAAAAAAAAAACAACACAAAAAGTATGACCTATAAGTATTAAATTAAAGGTAGGCTCCTTTCTTCTTCAAAAGTATTTTAGAATCCACCCTTTTGACTCGAGAAGAATCGTATAACATTTCGTTTCTGAAGTCTTTGGGATGCCTTTTGCTCTTCTTGAATCTTTCTATTTCCTTCTTGGACACAATACTAGTCGAAGGTTTCATAACGCCTACATTGTCGATTACCCAGGAATGGCAGCCAACATCGGGTTTGTAGGTAGTAGGCTTGATAACCCTTTTTGGTCTAGTCTTTACATCGGTTATCAACTGGTTCATCAAGCTGAAAGTCTGTGTTTGCAAGTCCCCTTCTGACAGTGACATCCTTTTTTCTTTCAACGGAGATTCCATCTTTTCCTTCTTGGATTTCTTAGTCTTCTTCTTGCGTTTCTTGGTTTCAACTTCTTCTAGACTCTGACTCAACTTTCTCTTTTGGGCTCTATCTTTAGGAACACTATTCATGTTCTCTAAGCTTGTACTCAGCCTCTTCTTCTTGGTGGGTGTCTCTTCTTCAAAGGAACTGCTAGTCCTCTTACTCTTCCCGATCGCAACTACAGCTTTGGGCGACTTCTGCTTTCCATCTTTGATGGCTGAAGAATCTCCAGAGCTGCTCTTCCTAGCATATTCGAGTGATAGATTCATAGAGATGTCTCCCTGGTTAGGGATGGTAGTGCAAAAGTTGTCCACCAAATTGTGAATACGCTCAGAGAGAGCTGCATCTTTGATATCTTGTACATTTATGTTTTCAATTAATGTGATGGAAGATTTTCTCTTCGATGATCCCTGATTGGACATCAACTGACTAGTACTAGGCACTAAATCATCTTCGATTTCTATGTTTTGTGATTCTTCAACTTCTTCTTCACTGGAACTGGATACTGTGATGATTCTAGACCGCTTTTTTGGTTTGACTGGCTTTTCTTTCCTTTCGATAGTTATTACGTCGCTTTCGATATCATCCACATTGATTATCCTCGATTTCTTCTTTTTCTCGTGCTTCATATCTTCCAAGTCGTATTCGTCTCCTGACAACAACTTGATTTCATCGTTGTCACAAATGAAAGAGTCATCAGAATCGTAGTCATCCTCTGTTTCTCGTTCTGATTCCGTATGTATCGACTCGCCTTCATCGACTATATCGTTGCTTCCTTCAGAAGGAGTATCTTCTTCACCTTCCTCCGCCATGTCGTCTATGAAAACGTAACCTTCAGATTCAGATTCCTCTTCGCCAAGTTCTTCATCACCAGATTCACTTGGCTCTTTATCGCCCTGTTTGGTTGTTTCCGGTCTACTTTGAAGTTCTTCCAGCTTTTTGGAGATGAATTCATCCAACTTGGAACTGGTTAATTTTACTGCTTTCACTCTCTTGGGTGTCATTGTGGTTTTTGGTACCTCTTCGGAAAGTTCGGGTTGTTTCGTTTTTGGTTTCTTTTTTTTCTTGGGGGATGTGACTTCCTGCTCATTTTCAATCGTATTTTCCGATTGTTTTGATTTTCTAATTTTCTCTTTCGGCTCTGGACTAGAAGGGTCGATATCTGATTCTTCACTCTTCTTGAAGAATTCATATATATCGAAGTTTTTCTTCACAGGTATGGTTTCTTCACTTTTATTGTCGGCTTCTTCATCTAGATCATCAACTTTACCTTTCTCAATTTTCTCAGATGATTTTCTTGATTTGATATCTAGATTGGATTCGTCCAATTTCCTGGGTTTAACTCTTTTTTTCAACTTCTTAGAAACCATCAGATCTTCCATCGACTCATTATCACTAGTTTTTTCAGTTACTTCATTCACATTCATTTCATTTGTTTGTTGAGGAGCGTCTTTATGGCTGGTAATGTCTATTTCAGATTGGTCAGTCAATAGGGAAGGTTCTTTGTTTTCTTCAGAATTTGCCACGCATCCAGCTTCTCCTGTAGCTACTTTTTTATCGTCAATGGTGGAATCATCTTCATTAATAACATCTTGAAAACTCTTCTCCATATCCTCCAAGTCATTGGTAGCAGCACTCTCATTTTGATTCGTTACATTTTCTTCGTCTTCACTCGTATGAGTTTCGATTTTATCACCATCTCGATCAACGTTACGATCTACGCTGGTTTCAAAACGGAGATTCAAGGGACTTGACTTGTCATCACTTTCTGACATTACAAGTGGAATTTTAACAGGTATAGATTTTTCTTCAGCCACAGTCGATTTCTCGGTTTCTTCTTCGGAGACAGATGTTGCGATTGATTTTTCCAAAACGTCTTTGGTCGAATCAGCCTCAGCGATAGTAGGATTTATTTCTTGGTCATTCTTCTGATGTGATTGATCACATTGTTCTCGTTTTTCTTCTAATACACTTTCATCGCTTTTTTGATGACATATTTTGTGACTAGATTCATTTTGTTTCTCATCATTGCTTTCTTGAGCCGTTGCATGATCCTCGCCAATTTCTACCTTTCCAGTGTTCTCCCCAGGTTCTGTTGTGTTTTCAGTATGATCTTTTGAGCTGATATCCAATATTTCATTGGTTTCAACGGTTTCATCAGAGTCATCTAAATTTATTATGAATGATTTATCAGCATCGCTTTCCTTGGTAAGAGGTTCAGAATCCTCAGAAAAGGATTCATTTGCAGGTTCGTTCAGTTTAGAAGTATTCAATAAATTAGTTGTTTCCATTTCTTCATTATCATCATCTGAAGGCAAGTCGAAGTCATAGTCTTGTGACATGTCAACCTTCTTGGATACTCCAACGTTGTAGGACTCATCGGGAGCCAATTTGGAAGATTCCAGAGCTTGAGTTGTGTTTCCTGGTTCCTCGAAGATTACTGACACCTCAGCAGCTCTAGTAGAATTCGTTGACAGACCTTCATCAATCACAGCTTCGTCATCCGATACTTCAATGGGTTTTTCTAGTGTGGTAGATGCATCTAGTGTTTCAGTAGCATTGATATCTTCAACTGTTTTGAGCATCTCAGGAGGATTATTTACAATAGCAATAGAGCCATCTAATACGTCTGATTCTGATCTTTTCTTGACCGGTTCAGAAGAAGGAAGATATTTTGCCATGTCCAGCAGAGCAGCATCATCCAACTTCTCAATCTCCCCAACCATTTCTGGAACAGCTGATGACTTTTTAAGAGATTTTTCCGGGTTCTCAGCAGCTTTGACTTCAACTTCTTCAACTATTTCGGGATCCTCAGACTTTTCAAGTTCGGGTAGCTTAGCAGACTCAATAGGAGACTCTATTTTGGTAACATCAAGTGCTAGACTGAAACTTTCATCAACTGATTCATCAGGAATGCCAGTGAGTAGTTTCGGTTCGTTTGAAGTCTTATCAATATTAGTAATATCCAATTCAATGGATGTTTTATCCACATCCATGGGTTCCACAAAGCTATAGTCCACGTTTTTGGGTCGGAATACATTAGAAACCCTAGCTACGACTATGCTCTGCTCAAAATTGCTTTCTTTTCCCTCAATTAGTGATTTCATGATTTCTTTCCTAGGGGTTTTGGAAATCTTACTTTGAATGTGGCTGTCAACGTTGATGGCCGAGTTTTCTTTATCGCTGCTGTCACTGGCTTTAGAGGTGTTCAAGTGGTCATTAACGCTTTCTTCATCCTGACTTGACTGCAATCTGGTATCGGATAAATGGATTTGGAATGAATCATCAGAGCCTGAACTAATATAAGTGGAACCTTTGACTTTGGCTTCAGTAGGAATAGGGAATTCAGATGTGAATACCGAATCATCTTCTTCTTTAGACTCCTCTTGTGCCATATTTTTCGCGTTGTTATCTGAAGAAACGCTTTTTGCCTTGGCTTGAATCCTAGGTGACTTTCTAGCTGTCGGAATTTCAGCAGCATCTTCAGAATTTTCAACAGGTCCTGCTGCAGGTTTCAATTCGTCCACATCTGTTGGTACACGTGTCAATCTAGGTGACTTTCTAGGCGAAGATGGTCTTTCTACAGCAAGTCCTTCAGTTCTTTCATCGACCTTCTCAACCGTAGCAGCTTCAAAGTTCGGTTTGGTTGGTTCCGTTTGTACGCCTGAAATTCTGGGCGATTTTCTCGGAGTGTTAAAATTCCTGACAGTCGGTGATGCATCTTTTCGTTCAAGCTTGTTTTCCTCTGTTTGTTCAGATGATATTTCTTCTTTCGGAGATTTACTTTGACGGAACCTAGGCGATTTCTTAGGGGTAGTTATCCTTTCTTCAGGTGCCTTATTGGCTGAAACCTCTTCGATCGGACGGTCACTGCTATCCTCAACGACCAACGCGGGTGTTTCTGGGACAGTTTTGTCTTCGGCAACGTCATTTTCCTCGCTGAAACTGATTTCGTTGATGATGCTGAGATCTAGTTCGGCTTTAGCAGACTCCTGCTTCTTTTTGATCGGTGTCAGTTGAATAGCTTCGGCACTCTTGTTCGCCACTGGCGACAAACTTTTTCTCTCCCCCTCTTGTTCCTCGATGGGTGCTAAGTTGACCGCGTTCTCGGTAATGGAGAGTCTTCGTCTGGGCTTGGAGGGTGCAGATTTAGCAGCCTTCCCTTCGGGTTCACCGTCGAGCTTTTCAGTTGACGACCTTCGTGTTCTGACTGTTTTTTTCTCGACAACGGGCACCGCTTCCTGAACCTCCACGGACTTCCTCCTGCCTCTGGTGGCTGGCTTCTTCTCTTCCGGTTCCAAAGAAACGTCTCTTGACACAGACTTAGTACTGCGGGTTGTTCTTGTATTAGTTTCTTCTTCTTGTCCTTTCTCTTCATGGATCGAGCCTCTTCTACCTCTCAGAGGCCTCTTTGCTGGTTCTTCTTCTGCGCCTTTACCTTTCGTTTGTTTTGTCACTTCCGACTCGACTTCTTCGGTTGCCGAAGATCTTCTTCTTCGTCCTATCGGCTGACGCTTCGCCTCTTCTTCTTTGGGTTCTGTGGTGGCGGAAGATCTTCGAGTTCTGGTTTTGGCCGGTTCGGATTTTTGTGGAGGGTCTTCTTTGGCAATTGATGATGCTGCAAAAAAATCATCTGATAGCTAATTATTCGCCAACATGGCCGTTACCATGGCCAACTACATGTTAATTGTTTTTTAAACACTCGAGGAAAAATGATCTGTCTTAGCTAAGTATATCTCGAATTTGGTCGGTTTTATCAAATGATTTTCTAGAATAATCTCGAACAAACGCATCAAGCTCTCTCATTCAATGTACCTTATGTAATGAATATATTCCAACAATATTAATAAGATACAGAGTATCTCAATGAAGAACTTCAGATTGATGAATTGGCCGAAATACAAGGCATTGAATGTGGATCTCTCTGAAGATCTATTTTTGTAAATATTCTGGAATCATTATAGAAGCTTAATTGATTGATATTGTAACACTTTTTTTTCATCAGTCTGGTGTAAGCACCACTTCATAAAAGATAACTTTCATGAGGAATCTTAGGAAAATTTGGTTCATAAAAAATACTGTTGATGAAAATGTCTCTCAACTACAAGCCTACAAGTTAGAGTTCGCGAAACCGGCTTGGAAATTTCAATAAGCCTAGGTACCTGATTTTGTTTCCATTCAATGCATTATACAAGGTGCAGCCCTGAAAACGAATATCTTGAAAGAAAATGTTTTACAAAAAAATAAAACAAAACAAGTCAATTTTTATTTCGAGGGAACATCTTCCTATGATATCTTCAACAGCCAAAGGTACTTCCTCTTCCTTCTGCTACACAATAGGGTAAGTACTAGGAATGAACACTGAAATGATTTTTATTTTAGCACCCTCTGTTGAAATTAAAACACCTGATACATATTTCGTATTATAATACCGATTTCATTTGAAAGCTGATTGAATTAGCAAATTGAAACCTTCTCCATTTCTTCAATTCCTAATACTGCACCTATGCTTTAGTGAAATTAAAATACAGTTTATGTCACTTTGATCTCGGTTTGAGCATCTACTGTGAACTTATCTAGTTGAAATTTTGTTGTTTTTCGGCTCTGAAAGATTTTTTATAATTTAAATTTATACAACATGCATTCATTATTTTTCTTAGGTAGAAAAACCTGGGGTATCAAAAAAGTAAGTTTCTGTTATGTGATGCATTAAATCCCTATTACCATATTCCATTGAAGGAAAATTTCATGAAATATTAAAATGTGGCTTTTCATAAGTGATCTTCAAATTTCAGAAAAATGAGCTGACATGAAACCAGGAATAATATAACCAAATATGTCTGCCCTAGTCGTGTTGTCTTTGTCATCAAGATTGCAACTTGAAATAATGAAAATGCTCTAATTGAGACTAAAAAAGAAGAAGCTTATATAACCTGTATATAATTGGTTTGTATTTTCGTTATTCCGATTATTTCCAGTATTATGTGGGCATTAAAGGCTTATAATAATTGTTGAATAATTTTAAACACATTATACACCATTTTTGAATGAGTTTTTTTTCCAATTGTCAATACACTATGAAAGGACATAAAACTGATTATTTCACAGGAACACACAAGTAAACCAAATTATTATGTCATGCTTTCCGTTCCAAAATTAAAAATATATTATATATTTAATCTCAGTTTCTCAGATCCCATTTCTGCTTTCATCAAAAGAAAAAACTTAATCATTCCCAAAGAAAATAGTTCAGACACTTTCTATTTCGGGAATTTTTAGATAACTAGTTAGATTGGTAGCACTGGTAGCAGTGCCTAGTTTCTGACAGCTGACGTGTGGGAAGTTTCAATTCATTTAAAAACTTTATAGCAATTTTCATTGGTGATGAGCTAGCCGAGTTAATATGCAATATATTCCTGTCTCTCTTTCATAAATGTAATAAAAAAGGACGGTATACACTGAGTGCGCACTGGTTTTTCCAATGGAAATTGCTATTAGTTTTAACTGAATATATTTGTCAATTATAAATAAACTAGTGAATTATAATATGGCAGGTGAGGAATAACAAGCTAAAAGTCGAAATGTACGGATCCACTGAAGAAATGAATCCACAAGCATGTAAAATAAATCTAAAAAGACCGATGGAAGCGAAAACTCTGTACATCCTTAACAAAAACATTATGAATACCCTATCCTTTGTTCCCTATAGAAAGTGACAATGTGACCAGCTGCTTTAAAAATTCAGGGGCGGATCCAGGTAACAAATTGAGTAGTAGAGCAAATGAAGACAAAAGAGAAGAAAAAATGCAGGATGTAGAGATAAAAAAATACTATTCTCAATCTCAAACCATGATAGGAATTAAAGACAGAAAGTCATATACTTATTTTATATTTCAAATTCATTTTCAAATTCTCTATCGACATTATTAGCACATAATACATGAATCATTTAAACAAGATTTTGGATCCCTTTAAAAACATCCAAATTTGTTGGTTGGTCAATTTTTGAGATGGGAAACATAATCAATAATAATTCAATTTTTGAGATGGGAAACATAATCAATAATAATTCTGATTCAACATAATTTGAATTATTCCAGTCTCTGCTCTTTCAGATGTTTGTGTAAGTAACCATAAATATTCATCCTGAACTCAACTCATCAACTGATGAAATATCTGTCTGAAAATGTTTGCTGAATAAGTATGATATAAATATTAAAATTTTTAATAACCATTCTTATCACCTCTTATCATGCAATTTTTCAACTGAATAGATTTGATGTTAGTCAATAAAATGTTTAGGTATAATTTAAGTTACATAATAAGGAAATATAATCATCCATGTCTTCCTACTCATACAAGCCATAGACTTACAAGGGTTGCTTGGCAACCAAGTTGGCTGTTAAAACACTTTTGAACACTTTTTTAAAACACTTCAAAACCTGGGATTCAGTAATTGTAATAAATATTTAGAAGCTGGAAAATATAAGGCCACAATAAATATTATCAACATGAAGAAAAACTAATTTTTTCTCAAAAAATAAAAACCTGAAGGTGACTCAAAGCATAGGATACTTTGAAATGACAATGCAATCTCCTGAACCTATACTGATAGTTAATGGTTGAATTTGCTAAACAGTTGTCTGAAAGTTTGCTGGAATATGGAGATATATATAAACATTGGTTGAATTTCAATAATATATTTTCATCTATAGTCATCAAGAAAAAGCCCCTTTCAAGAGTTTAGGGCAGATCACATTTCAGTTACTTACTTTCTAGTGTTCTTCATGAAATTGAATTTTATTCAAACCAGAAACAAAATTACAATCAACACAAATAGCAATCTGGTGTTTAGATATCCACCATAACATGGCATGCACAATTTACAATGGACCTTGAGGAGCAAAAAAAAGACTTACCCCTTCTACCCCTAACTGGCTTGGCCTCAACTTTCTCTTCATCATTATTTTCCTGTGTAACAGAGGACCTCCTGCTCTTGATTGGTTTGCTTGCTTCAGCAGGAGGAACACTCACTGCAACAATTCGACTAGATCTTCTCAAAGGTGAGCTCACTGGAGCAGATTCTTCAGCTATAAGTTCTGTAGTACGTGGCATACTGTCTGAAGCAGAAAAAATAGTGATTTTGTAGTAAATGGTGTCAATTCCACAGTCAGGATTGGAGATTTCCCTTTGTTTCACCAGAATTTGTCAATTTGGGATATTTGAATATGAAGCTTGTGAATGTACACTATTCTTCAGTGTAGTAAGTAGTGATGTTCTATGCTTTTGTTCAATCGGCAGAAATTGCCAATTTGAAAGAAATAATGTGATATAAACAAGTTGTAAATAGGTACATGTAGATAGTTTTTTGTTCTTTTATAATGAAAAAACTATCAGTGTGATGACCAGAAGGCCGAATCGAAATATACATTTCAGAAAAAGATCAGGCATAAAACTTTAATGTCCACCGCTGACCTACCCTATTATTCATAAACTTATGCTTGTAAAATTGTATATCAAACCTTAAAAAACTATTACGATATAACAAAAACTCAACACGTGCAATCTCCAATCCGTACTCTACCGTTCTTTCGACTCTGGACCTGTCAAAAATTTGAATTCTAGAATTGACACTGTTGACAGACTAACAGCCGTTAAAAGATTTACACAGTTGCCTTGCGTGTGATAAGAGTTCCTTCACTTTTGTTGGAAGCAAGTTGGAAGGTTTCAAATTTCATAAACCCAAGTTCTGAGTTATTTGGTCAATGGAACTGAAAATGTTCAAATCACGATCTATCAACTCCTTAAAATTTTAGACTACATGGTCTAGCTATTGAACTAGAAATTATAGAGGTATATTTTTGGCCTAAGACTGGCAACCGATGCAAGACAAACTTTTTAAAGTGTTTAAAGTTTTTTAAAGTCCAAATATTGGATCCTATTCTACCACAAACCACAAGTACCTAATCATTATCAATCTGATATCAACATGCAGCTAGAGAAAGCTAAACATAATTTCAGTAGTTCCACAAATTTTATGTTGTTACGGCAACGTCGAAAAATTGACGTTAAGCAGTGTCAGTAATGTCAGATCTCCCCTCAAGAATTAGAATTCTCTATTTCATTTCCATACATTTAGTGACATCTGTTGGTGAGTAGTCACAGATTTCACACAATATGTAGTTTACTAGTTGATCATTTATAGTTCCTTTCACTACCGATAGGTTGCAATAGGTCCATCCTTGATAAAGGCCATCATTTTCATGAAATTTCAATACAATTTATATATGATTGATATATATTGCTATGTTTATATAATTATGTTTTCATTTTAATCAATCCTTCATATTTCAAAAATAGGATTATTACTACATATTTCGGCATCATCCTGTTTGGCCAACATTTCGATTGATATGTGTGTGTTTTTAACCGCAAACTTAGTTGAAAAGCAACCATCGAAGTTTCATTCGGGTTTATTCTGTTTTTAAATAGCAATATGGTTACAGAGAAAATATTGTGTTCACAGCAGAGATTTGATGAATTATCGTTTTAAAAATCGACTTTGGAGTATATAATTTGTTAATTTCCATGAAATCTTGCTATTTCATGTCTTCATCTCGGCTAAAAAGTGAATATTAGAGTCATAATATCGAATTATATAAACATAACAATATGGTTATCATAACAAGATTCAAACAGAAGTCTTGTGTGAGTATAAGGAAGACGGTCTTCGCCACTCGGCTGGTTATCGTTGAGAGTCCGAAGGATTGAATCTTCGGTTGGTCACCTATCTCCTCCCGCTAAACCACTTTAGTTCTATATATTGCGTTTCTAACGAAATTTCATACGATTTGAGGTTTGTGAAAGATTTCTAGATTTAGAGGCCCCACATATGGTTTCGCCCCAGGCATTTCCATCTCAAGTTCCGGCCCTGATTGGCATAATATACTCTGTATAACATCATAATAATGTCATAATGATATATCTGACAATTATACAGTTGTCAAAAATATTTAGAATCACCGTTGGAAAATTTCAGTTAAAAGATGGAACTAGAAGCAAAACTTGACGAAGACTTCTTGTTCTACCTGAACTTCACGAATACGTTTCTCAGGCGTATCGTAGATGCGGAATTGTACAATAAATATCGAGTAAGACCCACCTACACAAGTATCCACCTTTCTACCAGTCCGTCGAGATAATCGAAGTTTCTTTTTCAATCACCGATGGACTAACCGATACGTGGGCGTCTTCCATTATCCCACTAATTGGATATCTTCGTCAGGTATGGCTCCACAAGCTCTGTGGAGAGCCATGCGAGGGCATCCAAGAGAAGAGATGTCGCAATCTTTATCTGGCGAATCTGCTCATCAACATGCAGAACAGCGCCCTGGAAAAGCCATTCAGCGATTCCCCCTACGAAGTCGACATTTCTAATGCCGTCGAGGTGTTCGGACCCATACCAGACACCGTTGAGGTATGTGCCCACTTTTATGCTCGTTTGAAGGGTTTTTGATGGGTTTTGGGGGGGGGATTCCCACTGAATATACATGCGGAATCCGTGTGCCATTTATTGCAGGTATAAATCTTTTCCTACGACCCCGTATGGAATAGTATATTACACAACAAGTGGGGAAAGTGACATATTTCACACGAGTAGTCGTTTAGCACGATAGCCGCGTAGCGGTGAGTGCGGAAACGTAACGAGTGAAGGAAATGCACTTTCCAACGAGTTTTGTACACTATTTTTCCTACGACTCAGAATACTTTCATTTCGCGGGAGGTATTGTCAAAAATGTAACTTGAGCGGACTCTATAATTTCAGGTGGTTTTGATTCGATATCAAGTACTGTTCATTTCCATATTCAAGATGATATTTGAATACTTCTTCGACAAATCCTCATTATGTGAATTAGTTTGAACAAATTTCATTGATATTGACGCCTGCTAGCGCCAGTAATCACGCAAGCAGGAATACAGAACCATAGAAGTACGTAGTGCGCAAGCGCGTACGAGTTAGTGCGTCCTTGACTACTTGCAAACATCTTGTGATACCAAGGAATCTTCTCTTTGGTGATACTGTGATATCAAACTGATGCAAGCAGCAAGCCGCGCATAACACTGTAGCCGTACTCTCTTTTCAATGATCTCACCCGCTGTCATCAACATCGAAATAGTTTCGGCAAAGAGTATAGGTTCCAGTTTTAAAGTGAATTCAGAGGTTATGTATCAGACACATTGAAATTAATAGATAAAGAATTCTCGGTTTAATACGAAACGAGACAGAAATTTCAATAAATAACATCAATTGATTGACAGTGAGTACCTTCACAATATACCTAATTATTTCTATCAATTCATGCGACCGTTGTGATATTTTTCATATCAACACTAGTGCTTTTTTTCTTCCAAATAAACAATACCATGGTGATATGAGCTACTTTCAGAATAACAAAACAGTGTGACTATTGGCGTTTTCATACGGGGTCGTAGGAAAACGTCATATAGCACACTGTTTTGTTATTTGGAAAGCAGCTCATTTCACCATGGTGTTGTTATTTGAAAGAAAAAAGCACACGTGATGTTGAAATGAAAAATATCACCCGCTCGCCTGAATTGATCGAAATAATTATAGGTATATTAGTTGGTACTCACTGTCAATATAGAAGCGTTCTCAAATAAAATTTAAATTGTTTATTGAAATTTTTGTCTCGTTTCGAATTATACCAAGAATTCTTTAGGTATTATATTAATTAATTAATTTCAATGTTGAATTCACTTTGATAAAAATTAGGGTTAGTGACTGGAACTATTTCTATACATGTCTGATGATGTTGATGACAGCAGGTGAGATCATTCAAAAGAGTACGGCTACAGTTTTATGCGCGGCTTGCATCAGTTGCATGTTGCATCATATCACAGTATCACAGATGTTTGTACTTTGCACTATTTACATTTGACAAGGAGTCAAGGACGCACTAACTCGCTTGCGCAATACGTACTTCTGTGGTTCTGTATTCCTGGTTGCGTGGTTACTGGCGCTAGCAGGCTTATGGTGTCAAATATCAATAAAATTGTTTGTCCAAACAAAACTAATTCGATCAATCAGTAATTCACATAATAAGGATTTGTCGGAGAAGTAATCAAATATCATCTTGAATTTGGGAATAAACAATACTTATTGATATCGAATCAAAACCACCTGAAATTATAGAGACCGCTCAAGTTTCATTTTTGATAAGACTTCCCGCGAAATAAAAGTATTTGGAGTCGTAGGAAAAATAGTGTACAAAACTCGTTGGAAAGTGCATTTCCTTCACTCGTTACGTTTCCGCACTCACCGCTACGCGGCTCGTGCTAAACGACTACTCGTGTCAAATATGTCACTTTCCACACTTGTTGTGTAATATTCTATCACAACTGTTAGAATGAATCCAGTTGATATTATTATCATCATATCATCACCCAGGCATGTTAGAGATGGTGAAATGAGAAGTTAATCAAATTGGGGCAAACTTGCGTATTTTCGTGTACAAAAATAAACTGAAAAGAAATTTGGAACAGCCTCAAAATATTATAAAAAACGAACATTCATTCATTTCGTTTATAGTTTCCCTATAATAAACTTATTGTACCCACTACCTGACCAAATCATAATTCATAAACTTTTTTATGTAGAATTCGAATGTGGCATCTTTAATAATAATTTTAAGGATGGCGAAGAAAAGCCATTTTGGATTTTTATATTATTATAGATAACGTATTGTTATCTCTTTCCCATATTCGGATTCTCCATAAACAGTATATTATGCTGAGAAATGAAATTGAAATATGTAAAATCTGACTCACAAGCGTAAAGCTCAGTTTACTGTTATTGAGCTATCTTGATTTTTGCAATATCAGCGGTGAAAAATGCAATGTTGTTATTTATTTTATTGGTAGATTCTGATCAAATCACACTCTAAATTAAAATTCACTTTTTTACTTATTTTGACTTTCAATTATTTATATTGCTGGATAAAAGAATGTCAAAGACGTCACGTGATGCATCTCGCCAATGTTATTGGTTGAAGGCGGCCTTCTACGGATGTTGATAGGTTACCATTATTGTAATCCTTGTCTGTGTACATTTATCTCAAATCTTTCTTGACAATGAAATACTCGTGTTCTACAACCTATTGAATTTTGAAACATTAATTTCATAACGTATGCATACCGATTTCCTTCAATTTTGCACCATTTTCCTCTGTCATCTCCTCTCAAATTTGACTTGAAGTGAGGAATTTGACGTTAGATTAAAAAGCCACGAAACACACTTAAGGCCCGGTTTCACCAATGAATTAATCTCGGTTTTAAAGATAACTGACAATTTTGATCGCGATTATGCCTTCCACGCGTTTCACCATACCACTAACTACGATTATATCCGATAATCGAGATTATTTATTAACTGGCCATTTTTGATGGGTTATCTGAATTTAATCTCACGTTACTCGAAACAGTGAGGTTAGGTTGATGTTAACTGTTGTTGTTGGATTATTGAAGAATAACTGGCCGATTTGCAACGATTGTATGATCTTGCTTTCGAAGACGAGAGTAGTGATAGTGATGAAGATGAATTTGTTGTGCATCGCCCCCGTTGGTTACGTCATTAGACACACTGGAATATACTGATTCAAGTGTGAGATCTATTTCCAAAACGAGCAGTGATTTCTGTTTTGGAATCCATCGAAGATCAATTAAAATACCTGCATATGTTCACTTATATTTTCAACAATATTGAATCTAGCCTGAACTAGATCCAGCAAATATGCCTTCTCGGCAATGCTCAAATTAGTATATCTCTTTATTATTTTCCTTCTCTCCCCGGATACCTACTTTCTTGTCACTCAGTCATCCTGTCCTCATCAGAATTCTCTGTCTGATGTTCGAATATCAAACGATGAGAATGGAAAAAATCATCCCAAACAAACAAAATAACAGTAAAATTAAGGGCACATTGAGGTTATATGATGACGTTTATGCTTGTTTATGACATATTACACTGTTGCCTTATCAATTTTCAGAGCGAATCGCGTTCAGCTAACTGAACTTGGTTGTGTGGTGAAAACCTACTGGTGAAACGTCTACGAACATAATCGAGATTGAATCCACGGTTTAACTTTAACTTCGATTACAAAAACCGAGATTATGTCGCGCTTGGTGAAACCGGGCCTTAAGGTACATGCCGTATCTTTAGAGCATACGAAAGAAGGGGGTCATGGGGTGGGTACTTGATGACGTTTTGCAGCCCCCCGATTGGCTGAACGACACGGAACTCGACTTGCACGCAGAGTCCGGAAGCGCACAGGACAGGAAGGGTAGGACTTACGTGGCCACCCGAACGCTGCCTGACAATCAAGGTGCCTTCGCCTACATAGGAGTTTCTCTCACCGATGAAGAACCCATGTGGATTGGAGCTGGAGAAAGGCAAGATCATGTCAAAATAATGTTATATAAATGATGGAAATAAGACCTGGTGGCGCCTACTCTTAAATTGTTTCAGCAGACAAATCCTTGAGAATTTCAGCTCATTACGTGGGGTTCTCATGTACAACACTAGATGGCGATACTGTCGAAAGATTTTTGAAGAATTTTCTTTCAATCATGTTCGATACATATTCGCATCAAACTCATTGGAAAATGGCTCCATGGAATTGTTAGAAACGATTAGAAGTCATTCAGAATCAAATATTCATACTTTCGTGTTGACACCTGCTGCAGTGACCTGTAAATTTGGTTGTAATCGCGGCTTCACCCACGCCATGTCACGTTATACACGTTTTATCGAAGTAGGCGAAATCAAGAGATTTGGGACCAGTCACAGGATAGGAAGTGAATTCACTATTTAGCAACCTCTGTTTATTCATATATATAAAGAAAATTTGACTTCGCAGTTAGATTGTGCTTGAAAAATGAGTTGAATACATCATCTTTCCTTTTTTCATGTGTTATTCTAAACCTGTCAAATTTGACATTTTTTTAGAAAACCCTCAAAAAATTTCGAAAAATCCCAGAGAAAAAAGTTGCTCAGTTTGCAATTTAATACATTTGTTCCAAATTTGGACTCTCTACTGTCACTTCGACTTTTTTTCCCATTTTTTTTTTATTTTTCGAATCTTTCGCTCTATCGATTCGAACGAAACATGATTCAAATTTCATAATTTTGATGAATATGAGACTTCAATATCATATCTTGCCCAGGAAATACCCACATTGGCATGTTACCAGAAAATAAAAAAAATGCATCTCCAGAAATTCGTCTTTGTTGTTGCAAAGTTCATCTAGTTTTTTCATTTCATTGTTAAACTGATGTGGATTTTCAATTTTTGTTTGAAGGTGGCTGACAATGTCTCGAGTTGTGAAGAAAAGTTTCGGACTTCCATTGTCTAAAGGTATGAAGATTTGAATCCTGAGAAAAGAAAAGATGAGTTATGCTGAAAAAACGAAATAAGTGATGAATAAAAATTAACTATTTTATCGAATCAAGAAGATTCGAGTATCAATAAATCAGGTTAGTATTAGTGTTAGTATATATGAAGTCGAAAAATGTAGATTTAAATGGGAGTTTTAACTAGTCGATGAGCCTGAAAATACGAAAAAATTGAATTAGAAATCAATAGCCTGAAAAAGAAAGGTTGAATTAGAAATCAATAGCCTGAAAAAAGAAAAGTTGAATAGCCTGAAAAAAGAAAAGTTGAATTAAAAATTAAAATAAAATGAATGAATAAAGAATTAAAATTATGAGAAAGATTCAAATCGAGTTTGTCACGACGTTTCGATTGTGTGTATCTACAATCGTCTTCAGGTGAGAACTAACAAAGTCCTGGGATACGGGGGTATTTATAGGTCAGCTATGGCGGGATTTTCCGGTTCAGTGAGCCGTAACCGGTTGATTCGGCTAATCAGCGGTTTCCATGTGTTGCGGATCTCGACGCTTGGTTGACTGAAAGCGTTATTATTCATTATGTATGCTGCTTCCTTGAATTTCCTCCTGAACCAGTGTTCTTCTCTATGGATGATTTCTGCCTCAGACCATTTGATGTTATGTTGGTGGGTCCACACATGTTCTGCGATTCCTGACTTGGTGGTTTCTCCTCGTTGGGTGTTTTTCTTGTGTTCGCCGATTCTGGTTTCCAGTGGTCTCTTGGTTTCTCCGATGTATGATTTGCCACATTCGCATGGTACTCGATAAACACAATTCTTGGAGTCACTGTTTTTGTTCGTTGGTCTGGTTTTGGTGAGTTGGCTGCGGATGGTGTTTCCAGATTTGAAGCAGGTCTTGATCTTGTATTTGGATCCAATCTTCTTGATTCTCTCTGACAATCCTTTGATGTAGGGAAGGCACAATGTTGGTTGTTGCGGTTCTTCTTCTTTTTGGATTATCCTCTGTTTCCTGCTCTTCAGCGTCTGTTCCACCAATTTCCTTGAATAGCCGTTCTGGTAGAGGTCTCTCTTGATGTGGTCCAGTTCGGAAGTTAGGCTTTCCTCGTTGTTGCAGAGGCTGAAGGCACGATCAATCAGAGTTTTCACTATGCCCCTTTTCGTAGCTCCGTGATGGTTGGATCCATTGTTGAGATATTGTCCTGTGTGAGTTGGTTTCCTGTAAACAGAAGTTTGCCATTTGTTGTCTGTTCTCTTCACTTTCACGTCCAGGAAAGGCAATTCGTTTTGGGATTCTCTCTCGATGGTGAATTTGATGGAAGGTCTCACGTTGTTGAGGTGTTGTAGGAAGGTGTCCAGTTCGTCGTCTCCGTGGTTCCACACTATGAATGTGTCGTCGACGTATCTCAACCAGATTCGCGGCTTTTTATGTGCTTGGTCGATGGCGAATGTTTCGAACCATTCCATATATATATTCGCTATTACCGGCGAGAGCGGTGTGTAGCTACACAAGGAGACCAACTCGTCAGCTTCGATGTAGAAAGCCTTTACACCAACGTTCCTGTCGGAGAAGCACTTCAAATAATCAAAACAAAACTTCAGAGCGACGAACACCTCGGAGATAGAACACCAATACCAGTAGAAGGAATTATGGATCTCCTAGAATGCTGTCTTCGGAACTGCTACTTCCAGATTAAGGACTCTTTCTTCACTCAAGATGAAGGACTACCAATGGGATCACCGCTCTCGCCGGTAATAGCGAATATATATATGGAATGGTTCGAAACATTCGCCATCGACCAAGCACATAAAAAGCCGCGAATCTGGTTGAGATACGTCGACGACACATTCATAGTGTGGAACCACGGAGACGACGAACTGGACACCTTCCTACAACACCTCAACAACGTGAGACCTTCCATCAAATTCACCATCGAGAGAGAATCCCAAAACGAATTGCCTTTCCTGGACGTGAAAGTGAAGAGAACAGACAACAAATGGCAAACTTCTGTTTACAGGAAACCAACTCACACAGGACAATATCTCAACAATGGATCCAACCATCACGGAGCTACGAAAAGGGGCATAGTGAAAACTCTGATTGATCGTGCCTTCAGCCTCTGCAACAACGAGGAAAGCCTAACTTCCGAACTGGACCACATCAAGAGAGACCTCTACCAGAACGGCTATTCAAGGAAATTGGTGGAACAGACGCTGAAGAGCAGGAAACAGAGGATAATCCAAAAAGAAGAAGAACCGCAACAACCAACATTGTGCCTTCCCTACATCAAAGGATTGTCAGAGAGAATCAAGAAGATTGGATCCAAATACAAGATCAAGACCTGCTTCAAATCTGGAAACACCATCCGCAGCCAACTCACCAAAACCAGACCAACGAACAAAAACAGTGACTCCAAGAATTGTGTTTATCGAGTACCATGCGAATGTGGCAAATCATACATCGGAGAAACCAAGAGACCACTGGAAACCAGAATCGGCGAACACAAGAAAAACACCCAACGAGGAGAAACCACCAAGTCAGGAATCGCAGAACATGTGTGGACCCACCAACATAACATCAAATGGTCTGAGGCAGAAATCATCCATAGAGAAGAACACTGGTTCAGGAGGAAATTCAAGGAAGCAGCATACATAATGAATAATAACGCTTTCAGTCAACCAAGCGTCGAGATCCGCAACACATGGAAACCGCTGATTAGCCGAATCAACCGGTTACGGCTCACTGAACCGGAAAATCCCGCCATAGCTGACCTATAAATACCCCCGTATCCCAGGACTTTGTTAGTTCTCACCTGAAGACGATTGTAGATACACACAATCGAAACGTCGTGACAAACTCGATTTGAATCTTTCTCATAATTTTAATTCTTTATTCATTCATTTTATTTTAATTTTTAATTCAACTTTTCTTTTTTCAGGCTATTCAACTTTTCTTTTTTCAGGCTATTGATTTCTAATTCAACCTTTCTTTTTCAGGCTATTGATTTCTAATTCAATTTTTTCTTATTTTCAGGCTCATCGACTAGTTAAAACTCCCATTTAAATCTACATTTTTCGACTTCATATATACTAACACTAATACTAACCTGATTTATTGATACTCGAATCTTCTTGATTCGATAAAATAGTTAATTTTTATTCATCACTTATTTCGTTTTTTCAGCATTACTCATCTTTTCTTTTCTCAGGATTCAAATCTTCATACCTTTAGACAATGGAAGTCCGAAACTTTTCTTGGATTTTCAATGTATGGACGTTAATATGTCAGTAATCGAATAAACGAATTTATCTTCATTCTTATTATACTCGTATTTCTTTTTTTCAATAGATTTTTATCCAGTTTGATTATTTTTCTGACCAATAATTCAGTTACAAACAAACCCGAAATAACATACTTTTCTGTAAACTAACCAATGACCTACAGTTTCATAACTATTCAAAAGACTTTTGTTTTAGACATGATGTAAAATTTCGTGATTTTAAACAATACAAGACTAATGCAACATCTCGGGATGAAAATAGAAGGTACTGATCAAATCGAAATAAAATTTTCACTTTGTAGTAGTCGAAGTGACAGTGTAGAGTCCAAATTTGAAACAAATGTTTAAAATTGGAAACTGAGCAACTTTTTTCTCTGGCATTTTTCGAAATTTAAAAAAAAACAGATTTTTTGAGGATTTTCAAAAAAAATTTCAAATTTGACAGGTTTAGTGCTACTCTAGCACTTGAAAAAAAGAAAGATGCTGTATTTTACTCATTTTTCAAGCACAAACTAACTGCGAAATCAAATTTTCTGATGTATGTAGGAGCATTTTGCTAAAAGACACTCTGTATATTCCGTTGAAACCAGCTGAGATCTTTTCCGAACGGTCGCTTCAACTTTCTTGGCGATCCCGCCAATTCCCTAGGTTAGCTTGTGACGTCAACGGCATAAATTTCGCGCCTATGATGCGTTAATCAGGGCCGTAATCAGGGCCATAAACCGAAGCTCGATATATTAGACCATATAAGATTAGGATAACGTCGTTCGAGCTCCTAATGCGTATGCTAGTGGCTCATATCAGGATCTAGTTCGGGATGTACCCAAATTGTTTCAGGATATTCGAGACTCCGTACAAAATTCATCGATTTCAAGAAGGTCCCTTCCAGGAACTTAAGCCATTTGCAGAAAATGGGAATCTGCAAAGCAGCTGTTCTGCAGTTTCAGCGAAGTTCTCGCAGTAGCGGCAACTATCACTCTCTGTTTTACCCATCTTTTTGAGGTGATACCTCATAGGGCAGTGTCCAGTGAGGAGTCTCATTACCAGTTTCAAATCTTTTTTGTCCAACTCGAGAAGCAATCAAGCTTTCCTTGACGACAGGTTCACTAGCCTCTTCGCTTGTCTTTCTCCTCTGACACTTTATTCCAGTAAGATTCTTCCAAGTAGGCTTTGGAAAGTCCACGTAAGAGTTCTGGTCCAGATAATTGTGTGTTTGTCCCTTCTTTGGCAAAGTAGTCTGTTTCCTCGTTGCCTTCAAATCCCTTGTGACCTGGCACCTAAGTCAAAATAACCTGGTTGTCTGCTGCCAGCTGCCTCAGAGATTGTTTATATTACGACTCCAGAGCTTTCATTGCTGATGCTTGGATATAAATTTTTGTCCACTAGTTGTCTCTTTCGAGGCACTTCTGAGCATATATTTACTACTGCTTGGGTGTTACTGTTGGGCGGTTCTTAGAGCCTGAAACTTGGCCCTGTAACCCCCTTTCCAGCTCTTTCATCCATCTTGGATCCATATCAGTGTACCACAATGATACATTCCTTCCTTGTTGAGGTCCGATCTCTGTGCAGATTTGGTGGTTGCTTATGACCTCTCCAAAATGCATTTCGAAGTGGTTTCAGACATGGATTCAGGGGAAATGTTGAGCAAAATCTCCAGATGTCCAATCCGATTTTTTGCTAGGTATTTTGCTTGGTATGAATAAGCAACCCAAGCTTGTGAGTTTTCTTTATGAAGGCGAACTTCACAATGCCTAACATGATAATGTCAGGCTTGACTCCAAGGTGGATTTAGGATGGTGAAACAGCTCTTCAATTGTTTCTGCGAAAAACTTGTAGACCGTTTGAGAAGGTACTAATATTTCCACGACTTGAAAGAAGATGGCGGTAAGATCGATTATCGAAGAAGATTTCTGTTGCTTACGTATTTCTGTGGTTCGCATCTGACAGACTGACTTGAAACGACATTAAAATAATAAATTTTCGATAAATCTTGAATGAATATTGATATTTTGACTCTTCTCAATCATTTTTCATCTAGAACAGAACTGATAAAAAGATGACAGATGCAGAGTTTCTGTTTTACCGACACAAGGTATGTCGCCATCTCTGTTAATTTCAGGAAATATTACTACGGTATGAAATCAAGTAGGCAAAGGTCTACAGTTTATTCTAGTGCTTGTTAATAGGAAGCTGTTTCACCATCCTATATCCACCTTGCTTGACTCTATCATTTGGGATCTTTTGCTTCACACTTACTCGGTTTTTTATGGACGTACCAAGAGCAATCATACACCCCCAACAGCTCCAGGTGACCCACAAACCAATTGGGAATGTTTTTTTCAGCACGTTCGACGAAAGGCTTGGCGAACAGTACGCTGAAATGGTGCCAGAGCAGAACGAGATGGAGAAAATCCTGGCTAGGCGAAGGGACCCCAAGGAGAGGGAGAAGGTTTTGACCTTCTACGACGTCCTCATGCAGAACATTGCCGACGAACTGGACGGTAAGTCTCGTACCCCTCCGATACCAGCCCCCCTTTTTTTGAACGGATATTCAAGCATATATTATTTCGAAAATGATATGAATAATAATAATAATAATCAGTTTATTTTATACAAAAAATGGTTCCAATAATAGACCACGAATTTTAAAATTCGGCGCTTGGTTCTTTGTTCTACAGTTTTTTTTATTAATAGATATAAAGAAAATTTTGACTTCGCAGTTAGTTTGTGCTTGAAAAATGAGTAAAATACAGCATCTTTCCCTGTTTTCATGTGCTATTCTAAACCTGTCAAATTTGAATTTTTTTTCGAAAATTCTCAAAAAATCAGTTTTTTTTTAATTTCGAAAAATGCCAGAGAAAAAAGTGGCTCAGTTTCCAATTTTATACATTTGTTCCAAATTAGGACTCTCTACTATCACTTCGACTACTACTAAGTGAAAATTTTATTTCGATTTGATCAGTACCTACTATTTTCATCCCGAGATGTTGCATTAGTTTTGTATTGTTTAAAATCACGAAATTTTATATCATGTCTAGTACAAATCGCTAGAACGAAATTCTTTCTAAAACGAGTATTTTTAATAGTTATGAAACTGAAGGTCATTGTTTAGTTTACAGAAAAGTATGATATTTCGGGTTTTTTTTGTAACTGAATTATTGGTCAGAAAAATAATCAAAGTGGATAAAAATCTATTAAAAAAAGGAATAGGAGTGTAATGAGAATTAAGAGAAATTCGTTTATTCGATTACTGACATATTAACGTCCATACATTGAAAATCCACATCAGTTTAACAATGAAATGTAAAAACTAGATGAACTTTGCAACAACAAAGACGAATTTCTGGAGATGATTTTTTTTTTATTTTCTGGTAACGGGCCATTTTGGGTATTTCCTGGGCAAGATATGATATTGAAGTCTCATATTCATCAAAATTATCAAATTTGAATCATGTTTCGTTCGAATCGATAGAGCGAAAGATTTGAAAAATTAAAAAAAAATGTAAAAAAGTCGAAGTGACAGTAGGGAGTCCAAATTTGGAACAAATGTAAATACGAGTGTAATAAGAATGAAGAGAAATTCGTTTATTCGATAACTGACATATTAACGTCCATACATTGAAAATCCACATCAGTTTAACAATGAAATGTAAAAACTAGATGAACTTTGCAACAACAAAGACGAATTTCTGGAGATGCATTTTTTTATTTTCTGGTAACGGGCCATTTTGGGTATTTCCTGGGCAAGATATGATATTGAAGTCTCATATTCATCAAAATTATCAAATTTGAATCATGTTTCGTTCGAATCGATAGAGCGAAACATTTGAAAAATTAAAAAAAATGTAAAAAAGTCGAAGTGACAGTAGGGAGTCCAAATTTGGAACAAATGTAAATACGAGTGTAATAAGAATGAAGAGAAATTCGTTTATTCGATAACTGACATATTAACGTCCATGCATTGAAAATCCACATCAGTTTAACAATGAAATGAAAAAACTAGATGAACTTGTCAACAACAAAGACGAATTTATGGAGATACATTTTTTTTAATTTTCTGGTTACAGGTCAATGTGGGTATTTCCTGGGCAAGATATGATATTGAAGTCTCATATTCATCAAAATTATGAAATTTGAATCATGTGTCATTCGAATCGATAGAGCGAAAGATTCGAAAAATTAAAAAAAAAATGGAAAAATGTCGAAGTGACAGAAGAGAGTCCAAATTTGGAACAAATGTATAAAATTAGAAACTGAGTAACTTTGTTCTCTGGCATTTTTCGAAATTTCCAAAAAAAATCTGATTTTTTGAGGATTTTCGAAAAAAAATTCAAATTTGACAGATGCTGTATTTTATTCATTTTCCAAGCACAAACTAACTGCGAAGTCAAATTTCCTTTATATCCATATTAATAAAAAAAACTTCCATATGTCGCGAACTTTATGTGTGACACTGTATATCTCCATAATGTCCGAACCCAGTAAAAAATTAATATTGTCACGACCCTGTATAGACCAACATAAATAAAACAGACTTGCATAACACCACAGCTTTGCCGTTCCAGGCAAAGAGATGGCAGAGAACGAGACCGTAGAGGGATTGCTGACCCAACTGGTGCACGACCTCATGGAGAAGGGCAGGTACGCCGAGTACGAGGCTCTGGAGGAGGACCAGCGACGTTTGGAGCTTTTGCTGTTGCTGTTCGATCGCGTGAAGACGCGCAGGGATAAGGTATATCTTCTGACGCACCATTGTCGTTCTAGATCCAGAATCTAGATGGAGTGTGGATAATTTGCTGACCAAAAAATAATCCTGCCAATCCGAACTGTAATGATGCCAAATTTTGTCAATATATTTTATCGTCCAGAAAAAAACTGATGAATGAATCGTAACGAGTTCGATATCAGGTACCAACAAATATTCGTTAAAGTGGCCACCTGTTTTTAATATTTATATGGGTCGCTAGGTCGTCTCGGATCGAAAGATAAACAAATTTGATGTTCTCCGGTCGATATTTCCTTGCTTTATAAAAGAATGTACGAATTATATGCATTTGGAATGGCAATTTCGTCTACGAGGGTTTTGATGATTATTAAGAACAAGCTTAGGTATATTATTATCACGATAATTGAATATGTTATAAAGATTCATTAAGTATAGACATTTTATAAATACGAGGCACAATACGATGGCTATATAGAATGGACTTACCAGCTTGGTGAAACACTTTGGAACTGAAGAGAAGAGGAAATTGGGGAACTAATAGGAACGTTAGTTTTGTTTACACTTCAAGTTAGCTCGTGTATAATTTATGGGCATAACATCTGCAGCCGTAAAAATTAATTATCCCAGTTACCTTCTACCAACTAATGTTTATATTAACTTAATCGAAGATTAATGGAAAAAGCGCAAAAATATAAGATTTATGTCTGAAATAGTTTATATTAAATGCTCTTAACATGACCATACTTTTAGAATAATTTACATTTGGCAAAATCGACATGAACCACTACTTAAAGTAATTAGCGGGGATGGGAGGTTCCAATAATTTTCTCATGAAATGTTCCTATAAATTCTCTGAAACTAGAATCAGAGAGCAGAGCAGTTCCAAGATCCAACAGTTAAGCTCTCAACTCCAGACAATGTTCCTCAGTTCGTCATCTCAGTGCCGCCCTCGTAAAGTGTGTTACAAGTGAACGCGAATTTGCAGAACAGTGAAAGATGGATTTCCATCAGACAGTTCGGTTTTCGTCAATTAAATAAAAGTCATCTTGTTGTGCCGGTATTCAGTTCAATTCACGTAAGTTCTATAGTTCAGGAAACATCTCGAAAGTTACTATAATTGTGATCAACCACCAAACATGTAAGAAATCTTATTTATATTGCCGACTTTGCCTGTCTAATTGATTCAAATGCTAAATAGATATTTGTACTCTGAGATAAGTTTGTTTATGTCTACATCCACTATTCTTTCTCCTGCTTAAAAATTCACGAACCCAGTTTAAGAAGTAATATTGTTATCACCCTGTATAGGCCAACTTGAATAAAGCAGGGTGTCATAACAGAACCTTGGAAGATATATAACCAAGTGAAACTCCAAATTTGAGTTGTGTTTGATGAGGTGTTCGTGCCACCGTAGGGAAATATCGAATCAACCCCCTCGCAAGGGTAGTTTATACTTGTAATTTTTCTTAAAACTTTGCTGACCGGGGGTTTATAGTGTGAATATTGCAGTGAAACAATAGATTATGATTGCTCAAATCATACCCTCCATGCCACCATAGTGAAAATCCGAATCAACCCCCTCGAAGGGGAGTTTATACTTGTAATTTTTCTTAAAACTTTGCTGACCGGGGGTTTATAGTGTGAATATTGCAGTGAAACAATAGATTATGATTGCTCAAATCATACCCTCCATGCCACCATAGTGAATATTTGAATCAACCCCCTCGCAAGGGTAGTTTATACGTGTGATTTTTCTTAAAACTTTGCTGACCGGGGGTTTATAGTGTGAATATTGCAGTGAAACAATAGATTATGATTGCTCAAATCATACCCTCCATGCCACCATAGTGAAAATCCGAATCAACCCCCTCGCAAGGGTAGTTTATGACTGTGATTTTCCTTAAAACTTTGCTGACCGAGGGTATCCAGTGAAGATATTCCAATGAAATAGTAGATTATGATTGCTAAATACATACTCTTCTTGCCACCATAGTGAAAATATGAATCAACCCCCTCGCAAGGGTAGTATACTTGTAATTTTTCTTAAAACTTTGCTGATCGGGGGTTTATAGTGTGAATATTGCAGTGAAACAATAGATTATGATTGCTCAAATCATATCTCCATGCCACCATAGTGAAAATCCGAATCAACCCCCTCGCAAGGGTAGTTTATACTTGTAATTTTTCTTAAAACTTTGCTGATCGGGGGTTTATAGTGTGAATATTGCAGTGAAACAATAGATTATGATTGCTCAAATCATATCTCCATGCCACCATAGTGAAAATCCGAATCAACCCCCTCGCAAGGGTAGTTTATACGTGTGATTTTCCTTAAAACTTTGCTGACCGGGGGTATCCAGTGAAGATATTCCAATGAAATAGTAGATTATGATTGCTAAATACATACTCTTCATGCCACCATAGTGAAAATATGAATCAACCCCCTCGCAAGGGTAGTTTATACTTGTGATTTTCCTTGAAACTTTGCTGACTGGGGGTTTCTAGTGCAGATATCGCAGTGAAACAGTAGATTGTGATTGCTCAAACCATACTCTTCATGCCACCATAGTAAAAATTTGAATCAACCCCCTCGCAAGGGTAGTTTATACGTGTGATTTTCCTTAAAACCTTGCTGACAGGGGGTTTGAAATATCAAATGGTGTTATTACCGAAACACAATGGGTCCATATCTCCGAAAATACTTGAGTCCGACGCGTTTGGACTTCAGATTCGAGTTCAGGAGGCCAAAATACATGAGTACAGCCAAAAAATTTGAAAAAATTCGACATCGCCACCTAACAAAAAAATTGCCTATTCGGATATATATATATAATCCGCTAAAAACAATGAAGAAACCAACAAGGAGAATCAGAAAAATGTTGATGAGGTTGATGAGGAAGTGAATAATTCTCAATATTCTAGGAAATCAAATAAGCCAAGTTTGAAGTGTCACAGTTCTGGAATGTAATAGATTTTGCAAAAATGTAATAGCGTAACAAAAAATTGTGAAATGTAATAGATCTAGTACAACAAATGTAATAAAAGAGCGTCGGTGCAAACGGCTGTTCGTAGTTCAGCTCCTCCCCACTAGTTTTCCATTCATTAACGGCCCTTTCTTCGCGTGCAGACTGATCCACAGGGTGTTCTCAGGTGGCGGTACGCGAGCAAGTGCTCGATCAGCTCGAGGACAAGGTGATGCGAAGGTCGTTCTTCGACGTGTCCGATCCACTTCCAGAGGATGATTACAAGCTGCCAGCCGCCATGTGGCAGCAGGCCATCGATAGGGCGCCGCCCAAGGGCCAGATGGACAGGCTGCTCAAGATGTACCCCATGTACCTGGTGAAGAAGTGAGAGACGCACGCCGACTTTTGGTTGACAATTTCCGAAATTAAGTGACAGCATTGCCGCTCGCGTCCATCATTGTTGAAAACGATCGCATCATTCGGTTGCATGATGGAAAATAATAATAGTGATAGTGAATTATGCATATAACACATCTCCTGATGTAGCAGGTATAAGAAAATTAAGAATGTAAATACTTGAAAAAACTATCATAAAGTATCGATATATCGATACTGGGTCGATATATACAGTGTCACACATAAAGTTCGCGACGTATGGAAGTTTTTTTTATTTATATAGATATAAAGAAAATTTTACTTCGCAGTCAGTTTGTGCTTGAAAAATGGTTGAAATACAGCATTTTTCCTTTTTTTATGTGCTACTCTAAACCTGTCAAATTTGACATTTTTTCGGAAATCCTCAAAATAACAGTTTTTTTTTAAATTTACAATTTTATACATTTGTTCCAAATTTGGATTCTCTACTGTCACTTCGACTACTACTAAGTGAAAATTTTATTTCGATTTGATCAGTACCTACTTTTTTCATACCGAGATGTTGCATTAGTCTTGTATAGTTTAAAATCACGAAATTTTATATCATGTCTAGAATGAAAGTCTTTTGAATAGTTATGAAATTGTAAGTCATTGATTAGTTTACAGAAAAGTATGATATTTCGGTTTTTTTTTGTAACTGAATTATTGGTCAGAAAAATAATCAAACTGGATAAAAATCTATTTACAAAAGAAATACGAGTGTTATAAGAATGAAGAGAAATTCGTTTATTCGATTACTGACATATTAACGTCCATACATTGAAAATCCACATCAGTTTAACAATGAAATGAAAAAACTAGATGAACTTTGCAACAACAAAGACGAATTTCTGGAGATGCATTTTTTTAATTTTCTGGTAACAGGTCAATGTGGGTATTTTCTGGGCAAGATATGATATTGAAGTCTCATATTCATCAAAAATATCAAATTTGAATCATGTTTAGTTCGAATCGATAGAGCGAAAGATTCAAAAAATTAAAAAAAAATGGAAAAATGTCGAAGTGACAGTAGAGAGTCCAAATTTGGAACAAATGTATAAAATTGGAAACTGATCAACTTTTTTTTTCTGTCGTTTTTCGAAATTTCCACAAAAAAAATATTTTTTGAGGATTTTCGAAAAATCAGGTTTAGAGTATAGCACATGAAAAAAGGAAAGATGCTGTATTTTACTCATTTTTCAAGCACAAACTGAGTGCGTAGTCAAATCGCGAACTTTATGTGTGACACTGTAGATGTATCGATAAAAAGTATCGATATATCGATGATTTTCTTCTTTCGAAGTGGCGACACTTTCCAACCTCTAGCCTAAGTGATTGGCGATAACTATTTGAATTCATCTACAGGGCTATTCAAATTCGAGTCTATGCATGGGGATTTCGATAACGGTAAGAGATAGAGGGTTGGTTAAATGGGGGCAAAGTAGCGTATTTCAGAGGTTAATTATAGGGATGAAAAAAATCTGACCTAGCTTCTTCTGTTCTGGAGTTATACAGGAAAAATCGAAAATTTCGAAATTCTTCTTTTGTCTATATCTTTTTATTTTACGAAGATTTTTTTTTAAATTTTGCCACTTTGCCATAGCAACTTTTTGTAGCCTTTCCAAATATCTGAATAAAAATTATATACAGGGTATCGTATGAATTGGGCCACCCTCAACTTTTAATTTTCAAATACGTACCTGTATTTTTTATTGCATTTTTTTGAATGGCAAGATTCATGTTCCATATTGACGTAGTATTTTCATCTGAATTACAGAGTGTTTCGATCATGGGTTGCGTGAACTGAAATGTGGATGAATTCTTGAAGAAGAAAATCTTAGTCGAATAATGTTGATTTTCTTCCAAATCCAATGCATTCTATACCTTATTCCATGATATATTTTTTTTATTGCAGCTGGAATTAAAAAAAATTGGAATTTTACTGGTAATAGTTCAATATTTCCAAAACACTCTGTAATTCAGATGAAAATACTACGTCAATAAGAAACATGACTTTTGGCATTCAAAAAAATGCAATAAAAAATACAGGTCCGTATTTGAAAATTAAAAGTTGAGGGTGACCCAACTTATACGATACCCTGTATATAAATTTCATTCAGATATTCGGAAAGGCTACAAAAAGTTGCTATGGCAAAGTGACCAAATTTAAAAAAAAAATCGTAAAATAAAAAGATATATGCCAAAGAAGAATTTCGAAATTCTTAATTTCCCCTGTATAACTCCAGAACTGAATAAGCTAGGTCAGATTTTTTTCATCCATATAATTAACCTCTGAAATACGCTACTTTGCCCCAATTAAACCAACCCTCTATCTATTACCGTTATCGAAATCCCCATGCATAGACTCGAATTTGAATAGCCCTGTATATTAACAATATTATCATCGGAATTATCGATATAATCAAGAATTTTTTTTAACTGTATTACTAATTTTATTGACACATCGATACTTTTTCAGTCCCTCACAATCCGTTGAGATTACAAAATGTCTTGTATTGTTCACGTGAAAATGGAAAAACTATTGATTTTAGAAATTCAGAAGTGGGCGATAACCATATATCTATCAACTACAATATTGACCATACGCCATAAGAGACATCAATGTTAGCAAAGTGAAGCCGATTTTCATATATCTATCCTTTTCTAATTGGCAATGTTGATTGAAGGCGCATGCGCGAAATCGAGCGCGAAATTCAAATTAAAATGTACAAAATTCGTAAATCTTATATTCATAGGAAACATTTACTTTATACAGAGTGACCCATTTTTAATGGAAACACCCCCCTAAAATTTAAGGTTGTTAACAGATTTTGATATATTTTTTTTTGAAATGTCGAGTACTAAAAGGTCTACCTTGGGACGAAATTTGAAATGTTTATTCCAATTTCCAGGGCATACTACGATATTTTTTCTTAGTAGAAAATCGAGATTTTTTATTAATAATAATAATAATATAATTTATTGTCTGCCGAAGAAAAAAAAAAAAGAATAACATTTTCTATGACTCACATACAGAATATAAAGAGTGGCAAACAAAAGGTTAAGTGATAGGTCTATTGACCGATTCTTCCACACTTACCTAAATTTTTTATTAGCGTTTTTTTTATTGAAAAAATCACTACGCCACTCGATTCAGAGTGCCTCTAAACAGGTGTGACCAAAATTTCATGAAAAAATTAGTTACGTTAATTTAATTTTCCTTCATTATTAGATGAAGTGTGTGAATGTAATTCCGTTATTTTCATTGAAAAAATTTACCCTATTTGTTTTTTTTTTCATCTGGCGGCACTTTATTGTAGAAATCATAAAAAAAATATTCTCATCGCTATATCTGTTGATATAGGGTGTTTTTTGTAACTGTTAGCTGTGTGAGTTTTCGAATTTTTGAGTTATCATAACTTTGTTCTTGATGAATAATTTTTCATGAAATTTTGGTCACACCTGTTTAGAGGCACTCTGAATCCAGTGGCGTAGTGAATTTTTCAATAAAAAAACGCTAATAAAAAGTCTCGATTTTCGACTAAGAAACAATATCGTAGTAGGTATGCCCTGAAAATTGGAATGAACATTTCAAATTTTGTCCCAAGGTAGACCTTTTTGTACTTGACATTTAAAAAAAAAAGAACTAAAATCTGTTTACAACTTCAAATTTTAGGGGGGTGTTTCCATTAAAAATTGGTCACACTGTATGTAAACAAATATTGTCAGTTGGAATGGGATGGTAGACATATAAATTATCCTGATTTTTGCAATATTTTATCAGACATTGATAGCACAGGCACTTCTCCATTGTGTCGTTGATTTCTGGAATCGTGGAAGACAACCTGGAGGTTAGACACAACCTGGACACCGACACTGGACATATTTACGGCAGTATATTGAACTTAAATTACGAATAGTATCACCTGAACAACTATGGATTAATGAAACACAAACACTCAACACGCAATCTATAAACAATAACGAGGAACGAGGAAATTCACATCAACAAAACAAAGATAAAATAGTAACCTGCTTCGTTTATCGCACTCCTATGAGTTCGGAAAAAAATTTTGGTGGAACTTACGTATTTTGACCTCCTGATCACGAATCTGAAGTCAAAACGCGGCGGTCTCAAGTATTTTCGGAGATACGGCCCCATTTTGTCTCAAAAATGCACCATTTCAAATCTCCATTTTCTGCCAATAAAAACACACAAAATGAATTCTTCTTTGAGCCAAAACATCACACATGCTCACATTCACTTGTTTCCAACACTTTTTTGCATAAAAAACTGTTATTTTCACAAAAATTCGCCCTTCTTCAAAACGTAAACAAAACATCTTTTTTCACTGATTTTCTGGTTATTTTTATTTGAGATGTTGGCAACGTCTTACCATGAGCCAAACAATCACGTTGCCAACATCATAAATACAAATTACTAGAAAATCAGTGTGAAAAGGTTGTTTTGTTTACATTTCGAAGAAGGGTGAATTTTTTGAAAAATAATAGTTTTTTCTGCTGAGAAGTGTTGGAAACAAGTAAATATATGCGTGTATAGTGTTTTGGTTCAAAGAATGGTGAATTTTGTGTATTCCTGATAGCAGAAATTTGACATGTCAAATATGGTGCATTTTTGAGACAAAATGAGGCCGTATCTCCGAAAATACTTAAGACCGCCGCGTTTTGACTTCAGATTCGTGATCAGGAGGTCAAAATACGTAAGTTCCACCACAAATTTTTTCCGAACTCATAGGAGTGCGATAAACGAAGTTTTACCCCTGTTTGTTTGGAAAAGATCGCAAAAGTTATACCCGACATACGATAATTTCCAATTTGAGTAGCAGCGAGGACATAAGAGAGAAACAACACTCATGGTGGATTTATGCAGCGATTTTAAGTCATAAGATTTAAGTCGTAAGTTTTTAGTCATAAGTCGTAAGAAGTTCAATAATTGGTTTTTAATGTTACCATTCATACATTTGACATAAGTTTTAAGTTGCAAGTCATAAGTTTAAGGTCATAAGAATGTTAGCCAACTTTTATCTCCTATGGCTTAAAACTTAAAACTGATCATATTTGCGCATGCGTTCGAAGTTTTCAATTCTGTGACGGTTTTTTATAGGTTATTGTCTGTGACTGTGTTGTTTATTCAAACTTATATCAGAATTATCAGATTATAAAAAGAAAAAATGTATATTGATGAATTGTAAAGTGACCACTGACACAACCACAGAAATTGACCAATGGGAGAAGTTACCCTTAAGACATGACAGTCCTTAATAATTCCTGCATAAATGGTGTTTTTTCCTTTATGTCTTAAATCTTATTACTAAAAACTTACGACTTAAAACTCAGGACTTAAAATTGCTGCATAAATCCACCATAAGAGAGTCGCTCTTGACTGTCATCATCCATTTTTATGTTGGCGCATGCGCATAAATTTATCGTTGCCAGCGATGCTCTTTTGTTTCGGCTTCAGATAGACTGTCCTTATTATCAATATTCATAGTTAATAGATATATGGCGATAACGATTTGGAAATATCGATCATCGATAATCAGAAACTATTGATATTATAGGCAAATCGACATTAACAATATTACCGATGAATCGATCATTTATTTTCTGTAAAATCATCGATAATTATCGATACATCCATGAATTCGATCACCCCCTAATCCAAATCTCACGTTCGCTTTCGGTGGCTTCAGGTTCTTGGAGTGTCTGGCTGATCGCAAAGAGGTGATCGCCATCAGGATGCAGAGGAGGCACGAGAATATTGCCACGCAGATGAAGAAGGCGCTGAGGAAGGAGGGGGAGAAGAAGAAGAAACAGGCGGAGGTTTGTGACATTTTATTGTGAAATGAAGGTTTGAAGAATGATGGAAATAAGACCTGGTGGCGCTACTCTTCAATTGTTTCAGCAGACAAATCCTTGATTTGAAACAATTGAATTTCATTCTCATGTACAACAATAGATGGCGATACTGTCGAAAGATATTTGAAGAATTTTTTTTCGATCATGTTCGATACATAATCGCATCAAACTCATTGGAAAATGGCTCCATGAAATTGTAAGAAACGATTAGAAGTCATTCAGAATTAAATATTCATACTTTCGTATCGACACCTGCAGTAACCTGTAAATTTGGTTGAAATCGCGGCTTCACTTAGCGAGAATCACCCACGCAATGTCACGTTAGACAAGTTTTATCAAAGTAGGCGAATTCAAAAGAGATTTGGGACCAGTCACAGAATAGGAAGTGAATTCACCAGTCTATCTATCCACCTCTGTTTGAAGGTTGTTATAGATTATATAATCAAATATTGCGTGTACTTGACTGGATAGTTGATAATAATAATCTTTATTTAGCTGAATTGCTACATAGAAAAACATGAATGGAAGGAGTAAATATATATATACAGGGTCACTCACGGTCGATGGTACCTTAGACGTTTACGGAGAACGGGTCGTAGGATTATTCTGAAAATTTGGTTTATTGGGTAATCAGTTTTGTTCTATCGATCTAAAATACTTTCAGCATTGCGGCGTTGCCGCTTCTATCGAAAAGTAGCAACAACTTTGTTATTTCAAATGGAACACCCTGTATTTTATTTCATTTTTAGATTCTTTCTGAATAGCTGATTTCGTCGATCTATCATACTTGGGGTATAGCGAGAAAGATTACAGAGATATAGGGTGTGAAAAATCGAGATTTTTCAAATTTAGGAATTTTTTGTGCCGAAACTAATCATTTCTGCTCAAAACGGCTTACATGTCCCTATCTTAACTTTTCATTTACTATCTACTGACATTTAATTGAAACAAATACGGGTGGTTCAAAATTTTGAGTATTGCATCACCCTCTATTTGTTTCAATTAAATGTCAGTAGATAGTAAATGAAAAGTTGAGATAGGGACATGTAAGCCGTTTTGAGCAGAAATGATTAGCTTCGACACAAAAAATTCTAAAATTTGAAAAATCTCGATTTTTCACAACCTATATCTCTGTAATATTTCGCGCTATACCTCAAGTATGATAGATCGACGAAATCAGCTCTTCAGGAAGAATCTAAAAATGAAATAAAATACAGGGTGTTCCATTAGAAACAACAAAGTTGTTGCTACTTTTTGATAGAAGCGGCAACGCCGCAACGCTGAAAGTATTTTAGATCGATAGAACAAAACTGATTACCCAATACACCAAATTTTCAGAATAATCCTACGTCCCGTTCTCCGTAAACGTCTAAGGTACCATCGACCGTGAGTGACCCTGTATATATACATAAAAAAAAATAATAAAATCTATCAATATATAAATAAAATTACAAATATATGAGAAACCACAAGATTAAAATTTGGACAATACATAATCTCTCAGATGTTTCTTAAAATTATTGAGGCTTTCACATCTTTTTAAATCAGCTGGCAAGCTGTTGAACACAAATAGGCCCTTATGTAAAATTGAGTTCTGCAACTGACTAGAATAACATTCTCCCAGTATAAAATCATCACAATTTCTTGTATTATAGGAGTGTACATCTCTAAAATACATCACTCTTTCACATACATAATTGGGAACACATTTCTGTTTAATTTTGAAAATAAATATACATACACTGGACATTATTTTTTGCTTCACAGACAGAAAATTCAGTACATTTAACATTGTTTGAATCGGTGCATTTTAATATACTTCGCATCGCTCTATTTTGTATAATTTGTAGTTGTTCTATTTTATAGGATGGTAAATTAAATAACAGTGTAGAACAGAACTCTAAATGAGGCGCAGCTATGCTATTATACAATAATATTTTGGTACCTGTCGTTAGGTGTTTTCCAATTCTAGAAATGAAGCCTATTTTTTTAGAAAAATTACTCATTATATAATCAACATGTGCATGGGAGTTCTGGTAACTTTGGCCATTCAAAAAGAAACAAAAAAAAGTATGAAACTATTGTTACGGAAATTCCTGAAAAACTGTAGTGGCGTTGAAACGTGTATACGTACGTATATATCACGGGACCTCAGATTTGGCGGGAAAAAAGTTGTCTGCGCTGCCGAAAAATTGGTCAAATTGACAAGATATAAAAATGATTTATTGAGAAAATGTGTTTCAATTACAAATATTAGTTGGTTCGATTTTATTTAACTACGGGTTGACTACATTAAATAAGCTCATGTGCATCAATATCCATAACTACACCTAGTAACAAGACTGAATCGTGTTTTCATAATTAATCTACCTCAAAATGTCTATTCCACAAATATTTGTTATGTTATTTAAGTTATCAAAGCTTTTTCCCGATAAAACAAAAATTTTTTATGTTTACAATGGATGAGTGATCTGGAAATAATTTTCGGAACTTGAAAACATCATGGAGTACATGCCTTAATAATAACAGTGTCCGTCATAAAATTGGGAAAAATTTGTTATTGAAATTTCTAAAATACTCTAATGGCGGTTTTTTTCTGCATGTCTGACAACTGAAAAATTCGTTGCGACTCATATCACGTGATGATCTAACATTTGGCGGGAAATTAAGAAAAGTTATATATATATACAGGGTGTCCCCTCTCAATTGGAAAATACTTCTGGGGCATATTGAGGAACCATATACAAGCAGTTTGAGATAAGAGACTGATGTCCGGAAGTGCATGGTTTTCAAAATACAGGGTGTCAAAGTTTTTTTCAAATAACTTTTTTTTATTAATATTTCAAAGACACGTTAACCGATTTTCTTGAAATTTGCTAGTGATGTAAGCTTTAATAAGACGCTCAGTTAACACTAATTAAATGTTAATTATGACTTCCAGTGGCGCCCCGGGGGACAGTGTCACGAATAAAAATGACAAAAAATGTACGCTGCTGACTTTTTTTAAAAATTTTCATATATTTTTTAGAAAGCTCAGTTAAAAATACAACTTTTTTGTCACTTGATATTTTTTCGTATCTCTCTCCGTTTTCGAGAAAAATTTTTTATCAAAAACTTTATTGAAAGGTTCATTATTATTAGAAAGAAAAACAAGGAGGCTTTTTTACAAATAATTTATTATTAATTAGTGGAGCAAATGCTCAAAATGTCCACCATGCATTTCGATGCATTTTCTGCACCTGTCGAGCCAGGATTCGCGCACCCGAGCAAACACGCCTGGATTGTTCGCGATAAATTCCGCTGCCACCACAACTCTAGCAACTAGGTCCTCCATGGTCGGCACAGGAGTTGCATAGATCAACCGTTCCATTTCGCCCCAAAGAAAAAAGTCCAGGGGGGCCAAGTCCGGCAACCTTGCTGGCCAATGGACGGGACCACCTCTACCAATCCACCTGTTGTTGTAGGTTTGGTCGTGGTAACCTCTCACGGTGCGCGCAAAATGCGCTGGACAACCATCGTGTTGGAACCAGGCCTCTCTACGCAACTGGAGGGGTACATCTTCCAGCAGCTCGGGCAGAATATCTCGCAAAAAAACTAGATAGTTATTCCCGTTGAGGTGATCAGGTAGAACGTACGGCCCAATCAAATGGTCGCCAAGAATACCTGCCCAAACATTAACACCAAACTTCTGCTGATATCCTCTGATGTGCGTAGCATGGGGATTTTGTTCGCTCCACTCGTGGTTATTACGAGGATTGAATGTCCCCTCGCGCGAAAATCCTTTTTCATCGCTCGTGAAGATTATACTTAAAAAATCAGCGTTTTCATCCGCTTGACGGAGCAACCACTCGCAGAACTCGAGCCGCCGAGGAGCGTCGTCAGGCAGTAGATGCTGCACCTTTTGCAGTTTAAATGGATAGAGATCGTGGATTTTCAATACTCGATGGACAGTATTTTTGCTGCAATCAAGTTGCGACGCAATCAGACGAGTGCTAGTGTTGGGCTCATTCTGAATGCGTGCCATGACTTCATCCTCAACGGCATCTCTGATCGGAAACTGCCTTGCAAATTCTCGAATAGGCTGCAAAGATAACAAAGCCTCTTAGATTGGCTGTAAAACAGAAACGCGCAAGAAAAAAAAACACAGAAAGTTGCCATTTCTGCAATACTTACCACGAATGAGCCGGTCTCCCGTAGATTTTGATGAATTTTGATAAAAATCTTATGGTTTGGCAATTCACGATTTGGGAACCGCTGCCCGTACAACCGTTGTGCTAACAAAGAATTACCCCGCGCTTCCCCATACAAGAGATGCATATCTGCAAGCTCGGCTAATTCAAACCGATTCATTTTTGCAATTAGTGTAACGTTTGAAGATAATTAAGTACTTAGAAACTGACACTTTTACTAAAGTTTGACATGTTTATGTGTTACCATGACAACATTGTTTTGTTTTAGATTTTCAGATAATGAACCTTTCAATAAAGTTTTTAATACAAAAAAATTCTCGAAAACGGAGAGAGATACGAAAAAATATCAAGTGACAAAAAAGTTGTATTTGCAACTGAGCTTTCTAAAAAATATATAAAATTTTTAAAAAAAGTCAGCAGCGTACATTTTTTGTCATTTTTATTCGTGACACTGTCCCCCGGGGCGCCACTGGAAGTCATAATTAACATTAATTAGTGCTAACTGAGCGTCTTATTAAAGCTTACATCACTAGCAAATTTCAAGAAAATCGGTTAACGTGTCTTTGAAATATTAATAAAAAAAAGTTTTTTGAAAAAAACTTTGACACCCTGTATTTTGAAAACCATGCACTTCCGGACATCAGTCTCTTATCTCAAACTGCTTGTCTATGGTTCCTCAATTTGCCCCAGAAGTTTTTTCCAATTGAGAGGGGACACCCTGTATATATATATAAAAAATAATAATAAAATCTATCAATATATAAATAAAATTACAAATATATGAGAAACCACAAGATTAAAATTTGGACAATACATGTAATCTCTCAGATGTTTCTTAAAATTATTGAGGCTTTCACATCTTTTTAAATCAGCTGGCAAGCTGTTGAACACAAATAGGCCCTTATGTAAAATTGAGTTCTGCAACTGACTAGAATAACATTCTCTCGGTATAAAATCCTCACAATTTCTTGTATTATAGGAGTGTACATCTCTAAAATACGTCACTCTTTCACATACATAATTGGGAACACATTTCTGTTTAATTTTGAAAATAAATATACATACACTGGACATTATTTTTTGCTTCACAGACAGAAAATTCAGTACATTTAACATTGTTTGAATCGGTGCATTTTAATATACTTCGCATCGCTCTATTTTGTATAATTTGTAGTTGTTCTATTTTATAGGATGGTAAATTAAATAACAGTGTAGAACAGAACTCTAAATGAGGCGCAGCTATGCTATTATACAATAATATTTTGGTACCTGTCGTTAGGTGTTTTCCAATTCTAGAAATGAAGCCTATTTTTTTAGAAAAATTACTCATTATATAATCAATATGTGCATGGGAGTTCTGGTAACTTAGGCCATTCAAAAAGAAACAAAAAAAAGTATGAAACTATTGTTTCGGAAATTCCTGAAAAACTGTAGTGGCGTTGAAACGTGTATACGTACGTATATATCACGTGACCTCAGATTTGGCGGGAAAAAAGTTGTCTGCGGTGCCGAAAAATTGGTGAAATTGACACGATATAAAAAAAATTATTGAGAATATGTGTTTCAATTACAAATATTAGTCGGTTCGATTTTATTTACCTACGGGTTGACTTCATTGAATAAACTCATGTGCATCAATATCCATAACTACACCTAGTAACAATACTAAATCGTGTTTTCATAATTAATCTCCCTCAAAATGTCTATTCCACAAATATTTGTTATGTTATTTAAGTTATCAAAGCTTTTTCCCGATAAAACAAGAATTTTTTATGTTAACAATGGATGAGTGATCTGAAAATAATTTTCGGAACTTGAAAACATCATGGAGTACATGCCTTATAAATAACAATAATAATTGTCTATAATAACAGTGTCCGTCATAAAGTTGGGAAAACATTTGTTATTGAAATTTCTAAAAATACTCTAATGGCGGTTCTTTCCTGCATGTCTGACAAACGAAAAATTTGTTGCGACTCATATCACGTGATGATCTAACATTTGGCGGGAAATTAAAAAAAAATATATACATAGAATAGCTGTGGTCCCATTTGAGATCTCTGATTCTCTGCGACTATGTATATTGAAAATATCCCAATTTCATTGCCTATATCAGCTAGCAGAATTTCATTTGGACCTGAGTTTGCAGAATTTATCTTCATGTGTCAAATTTTCGGATAGTTACAGATGATGGTAAAGTAATGAATACTAAGTTAATTAATACTTTCCACTGCTAATCCATCATTGTCTGTTGAGTTGGATACTTGGACGTGACTGTGTGAGATATTGTTCGAAAATTAGTAATTTTGTTGGCATGTAGGAAGCAGAGGAAGCTTGCGAACGTGCGTTGATCGTATTGAACGAAGTGAGAGAACAGTACAACAAAAAAATGGAAGCTGAGAAAAAGACTAAGGAACAGGACGAAGTCGAACTTTCCGAGCACTCCAAGATGTACGAGAAAATGAAGTCCACCGTATTCGATACCCAGAGAATGGTCGAGGTACGGCAATTTTATTGGGTCATTTTGAATGAGCGGTACAATATTTTTCAGTGATCATGTTGATATCTGAACATTTTCAGTCAGTTGGATGGATATATACGGGTACTAGTGAATGCTTGTATATGGACATTCGATGGACATCGATTCAGGATATATCTTATGGACGTTCAGTAATTATCTTAACATATCTGAAAACCATACGATGAAATCAAATCAGTTTATCAACAATTCTGATGAAATAGTTATTTACGTAACAAGTCCGGAAAATACTGTTTTTTTGGATGAGTGGACAAAATTCTAGGACGAGCGTAGCGAGTCCTGGAAGTCTGCGAGTCCAAAAAAACTGTTTTCGGGCGTGTTGCGTACACAATTTTTTCTGCAACCGTGTAGAATAACAAATCAAAGAAACACATTTCTTTTTTAGAACAAAATTTCGAACATTTCAATTCTTATTTATTTTAATATTTATATTAAAATTAGAACAATTGTTAATATTGAATGGATTCAATTTGTTTGAAATGCTTGGTATATTTAAGTGCCTTTTGTTGAAGTCAGAACAAGAAGGTAAAGTTTCCGTTTCACATTGATTGTTTTCATCTGATAATTTTTGAATGTTAGCTAATTTTATGTCAGATAGCTGTCAGTCGTTATTTTGCTGCTATGGTAATGATCAACTGCATTTATCAAAACCATACTACCAAGATTTTCATATTTACAATGACAACAACGATGTGATTCTTCCCGGCCTAGTCCGGGAAGTACGTACTTCCCGGACTAGGCCGGAAAAATGCCACTTTCTCAAAAAAAATCGTATGGAAAGTACGTACTTTCCGGACGGTTGCCGAAAAATATTATTCTGTTGGCATTCATTTTTGGCGGGGTACGAGATGATATCTCATTCATTCATGGACTTTAGTTTTCATTTTCCAGATACTCCACCAAATATATTAAATATTTTGGACAAATAGCCAATAACTATTCCATGATAAACTCATCTCTTTCAAATCACTTTTGAACATCTAATGCGTGTGGAAACTGTATTCCACTGGACCAATTGTGAATATCTGAACGAGACCAAGTTTGGACATCCATAAAATATCCAATGTCGTAGGAATGGAAACTTCATTCCTCAAGACCAATTTCGAATATTTTATGGATATACAAAGTTCGACATTCTCACGTTCATCTTATGAACATCCAAATTTGGAATCCAAAGAATATCTGATATCTGATGTTATACAGTGTCCTTCATAAAGTCCGCATCATATGGGAAAAACTTTTATTAATGATTTATTTTGAAATTCGACTTGGGCGTTAAGTTGTGTTTTAAAAAATATGAAAAATGACCTACTGAAAAAATCCACTTAAATGAATTCTTATCCTACATGCTTGAAGATACGTCAACTTTGCATCAAAAATAACAGAAATGTTAACCAGTAATTCTCATTTTCTTGAGAAAAACATATTTTTTTGGATGATTCGTGATTGAAAGTTAGTCGCATATTAGAGCTTCTGGTACAAAATAGTTTTGTCGAAGTTACGAATTTTTTAATGTTCCAGAAATTTTGTAATTATCAAAAAAAATGCAAAAAGTGAAAGTTGCAATAGAACGTTCAAATTTGAGATGTAGGTGTAAAATCGAAAAAGAAACAACTTTTCCCCTAAATGTTTTTGAAATTCGAATAAATACGCCTATTTTCAGCGATTACTTAGAAAAAATATTACTTTTGACAGGTCGCGTGACCACATCCGAGTAGGTCATTTTTCATATATTTCAAAGCACAACTCAACGCCCAAGTCGAATTTCAAGATAAATCATTAATAAAAGTTTTTCCCATATGATGCCGACTTTATGAAGGACACTGTATACGTATGGAAACTGTATTCCTCTGGACCAATTGAGGATATCTCGAGAATATTCAATGTCATACAGAAGGAAATACGGATATCCAGAATAAGTCCAAATTCGTACGTGGGGCCTCTTAAAAATCGAACCCCCTTCAACTCTTATGGTTTTGAAGATATGAAAATTTGAGGAAAGAAATTGAATGAAATAACATGAAATTTGTTTTTTGGATGTTTTTCGATATACAGGGTGTTTCATTTTTCCGTAATAGATACTTCCTTTGGTTTTTCTAGTAGATAACAATGTATATTTTTCGAACATTCGATAGAATTTTTTATTCGATCGATATCACCAAGCTGAATATATTGATGGAAAATGACTTTTTAAGTTAAGACTGAAAGTTGATGAAAATATAGCTTCGAGGATCTCATTAAGTATCAGTATGTGAATTTCTGCTCGTTGTCTACCTTTTTCGAATATCTTTTAGATGTTTATTGGTGAATTGTTATCATAGTTGAGATTTCACATCTTGTTTTCATTTTCAGAGCCCACTATGTTCATTTACATTATGTGACATAAATCATATGAGATCCATGTGAAGCATCATTTTGATCAACTTTGGTTGCCAATAACTCAGTAATTTTTCATACAAATTTGCAACTTGTAATCAGAAAAGAAAGTTCTATCGACCTGTCAAAAAATATACATATTATTGTTCCTTCTAAAATAACTGAAGCTAGTCCATTTCGAAAAAACGAAAGATCCTATATATCAAAAAACACCTGTGAACTAAAATTTCCTCATGTGGCATTTTTTGATATCCTCAAAAACAAAAATGTTGGAGGGGGATTCCATTTCAAGAGGCGCGTAAGTTATGTTGACTGTTGAAACTTCTGTGCGTCCCTCAGGAGGAAGCCCTGCGCGGCAAATTCCTGGCGGCCCAAATAAACGCCGTCAGCGAGCAAACAGAGCAATTCCTCACCGTCAACGATGACATCGTGCGCAAGACGGAGGAGGCCAACCTGAAGACGTTGAGGAACATCAAGCGGCTCGGACTGGCCATCAAGCAGTACGAGGCCATGGTGACGGAGCTCAAATCGGCTGCTGAAACGCAGAGGAAGATGGCGCCGACGAAGGCTCCCGAATCGACGCAGATGTTCTTTTTCTGATGAGGCCTGCGATGGCACAGCCCACTCGATTTATGATTAAATGTGGATATTCGATGCGAGCGTTTTTTTTTTTCGACGATACGTTTTCGGCTGGTTGATTTTGGTTTTGCAGGTTGCGGAGCTTTCACTATACTTCACACGTAGCATCATGGGCGGATTTACAGCTGTCGACTTTTGAGAGGTATGAAAGTAGGTATGAGAAGCGATTACGTAAGTGATGTATACAGTAGTTGCATATTTTCACATTCTAAGAATTGTTGTTTAGAAATGAATGCTCATTCATTCCTTCAATCCCCTTAATTATTCTCAATTCCTCTCAGTTCCTCTCAATTCCTCTCAAATCCTCTCAATTCCTCTCAAATCCTCTCAAATCCTCTCAAATCCTCTCAATTTCTCTCAATTTCTCTCAATTCCTCTCAATTTCTATCAATTCCTCTCAATTCCTCTTAATTCCTCTTAATTCCTCTACATTTCTCTTATTTCGCTTAATTCCTCTCAATTCCTCTTAATTCCTCCTGATTCCTTTTAATTTCCCTGAATTCTTCTCAATTCCTTTTAATTCCTCTCAATTTCTCTTAATTCCTCTTAATTCCTCTTAATTTCTCTTAATTTCTCTTAATTTCTCTTAATTTCTCTTAATTTCTCTTAATTTCTCTTAATTTCTCTTAATTTCTCTTAATTTCTCTTAATTTCTCTTAATTTCTCTTAATTTCTCTTAATTTCTCTTAATTTCTCTTAATTTCTCTTAATTTCTCTTAATTTCTCTTAATTTCTCTTAATTTCTCTTAATTTCTCTTAATTTCTCTTAATTTCTCTTAATTTCTCTTAATTTCTCTTAATTTCTCTTAATTTCTCTTAATTTCTCTTAATTTCTCTTAATTTCTCTTAATTTCTCTTAATTTCTCTTAATTTCTCTTAATTTCTCTTAATTTCTCTTAATTTCTCTTAATTTCTCTTAATTTCTCTTAATTTCTCTTAATTTCTCTTAATTTCTCTTAATTTCTCTTAATTTCTCTCAATTTCTCTTAATTTTTCTTAATTTTTCTCAATTTCTCTTAATTTTTCTTAATTTTTCTCAATTTCTCTTAATTTCTCTTAATTTCTCTTAATTTCTCTTAATTTCTCTTAATTTCTCTTGATTTCTCTCAATTCTTCTTAATTCCTCCTTATTTCTCTTAATTCCTCTCAATTCCTCTTAATTCCTCTTAATTTCTCTTAATTCCTCTTAATTCCTATTAACTCCTCTTAATTTCTCTTTTATTCCTCTTAATTCCTCCTAATTCTTTTTGATTCCTCTGAATACTTCTTAATTCCTCTTAATTCCTTTTAATTACTTTCAAATTCTTTCAATTCCTCTCAATTCCTTTTAATTACTTTCAAATTCTTTCAATTCCTCTCAATTCCTTTTAATTACTCTTCATTCCTCTCAATCCCTTTCAATTTCGCTCAATTCCTCTCAATTTCTCTTGATTCTTCTTAATTCCTCTCAACTCATCTTAATTCCTCTTAACTCCTTTTAATTCCTCTTAATTCATAATTCCTCTTAATTCCTCTTAATTACCCCTAATTCCTCTTAATTCCTCTCAAATTCTTTCAATTCCTCTCAAATTCTCTCAATTCCTCCTAATTCCTCTTAATTCCTCTCAAATTCTTTCAATTCCTCTCAAATTCTTTAAATTTCTTTCAATTCCTCCTAACTCCACTTAATTCCTCCCAATTCCTTTTAATTCCTCTGAATTCTGCTCAATTGCTCCTGATTCCTCTCATTTTCTCTTCATTTCCTTTGTCTTTTTTATTCTTCTCAATTCCTCTTAATTCCTCTTAATTCCTCCTAATTCCTCTAAATTCCTCTTAATTCTTCTTATATCCTCTTATATCATCTTCATTCCTTTTCATCCCTCTTCATTCCTCTTTATTCCTCTTCATTCCTCTTCATTCCTCTTCATTCCTCTTCATTCCTCTTCATTCCTCTTCATTCCTCTTCATTCCTCTTCATTTCCTCTTCATTCCTCTTAATTCCTCTTCATTCCTCTTCATTCCTCTTCATTCCTCTTCATTCCTCTTCATTCCTCTTCATTCCTCTTCATTCCTCTTCATTCCTCTTTATTCCTCTTCATTCCTCTTCATTCCTCTTCATTCCTCTTCATTCCTCTTCATTCCTCTTCACTCCTCTTCATTCCTCTTCACTCCTCTTCATTCCTCTTCATTAATCCATTCATCCATTTCCTACATCACTGTCAAATTAACCGTTTCATTTTGGTTTATATTTGGGTGAAGCAAATAATGTCCGCAAAAAACAGGAATCGAGTAGAACACATTTGGGTAAATTCATTCGTTTGCATTCTTTTTCACTTCCCGCTGTTTTATTGTTCCGTGGAAAGCCTTGCTTTTCATTTCCCGAATGCATCTATCCGCTTCTTACCGGAAAAAGTCACCAACACGTCACGTTCCCTAAAAACTTTACGACCTTCCACATTCACATCTCCTCGTATTATTATAGAGTGCCCTTAGCAGTTCAAACAGAGACAAAAGGGATTGGATGGAAACTATACTATTTCCAACGAATTATTCTCGGCAGGGCTATTTTCATCATTTCATTGTGCATGTCCAATTATTGAGAAATTGTTATACATAAATTATGCATTGTGTCCTAGCAGATTTAATGGTGATTTAACAAAATAATCGAAATTCAAATTGCAATTACTATCAGTACGGACGGACTCATATGTACAACCCCGAGCAGTTTTAATTGCTGACAACCATTTGATGGAATCCATAATGGAGGTAGAGTATTCTCACGAGATTACCGTCTATATTCTCTACATTTACATACTTTTATGTCAGTCAAAATTTTTTCTCAAAATGGACCCAAGAATAACCTCGTCATATATCAGCATGGTGTTGAAAAACACCTTGTATAGTTCAAAAAAGACCATCAGATGTCACCTTTCCAATAGCATATTTTTGTTACAATTTTGACATCACATTTGACGAAGAAGTTTGGAGACCATGAAAATGGGTCCTCCTGTATAGCAATGACAAAATTTTCTCAGCGAAGCTTTTGTTATACATAATTGATATTGAATATTTATAGGCCTGTATATTGAATTACAAAGCAAGTCGTTGTATTAAAAATTGCATTTTTTATGCTCTTAATGCACACCTACTTATTCTCTAACCAATATAAACACGAATTCAAATATTCTGAATGATATTTCTCAAGCGAAAACGTCGTGAAACTTTGAAAACATCTTCAAACTAGCATAGAAATATATCGTATTTATTTTTTCTGAAAATATAATTTAAAACTTAAATTTACAAGATATTCTAGAAATATGGATTATATGGACAATAATAAATGTTATAACGAATTATATCATCGTATAGTAAAAATCAGAATTTCACTTTTACTCTCAATAATTCTAATCGAATTTGTTTGGAACCTCCCCTGAAAAAAGTAAGGTAACTCGATATTTGTTCTGTTTCTGGAAGAACGTCAGAGAACCGAGAAAAACGCTCAAATTCTTATAATTAAACTCGCACTTTATCGAATTATGTCAAGAGCAGCTTACGGAGAACGTTCTCAATTGACTTGAAGTGCTTGAAGGGAACGTGAAATGGCGCGAAGGGTCAGATTAGGTTACCTTTTCAAGGAACCGACAATGTCAGATTTTAGATCGGTCTCATTATAATTAATCATAAAACCGAATCCACTAAAATATGGTTTTGGAATTTCTTCATAACAGATATTCATAACAGACCAGCAGTAAGTAGGAGATAATATGCATATTTCGTGTATACTTACTTGTCCGGATGGCCATGACAGCAAGTTATTCCATCTGATAAAATGAAGAAGAAGCCGCTTCCCGCCTACTTCTTCAACATTTTTTCAAATGATTTATCTACACTTTGATCTACACTCTAACATTGAAATGAAGGAAACGAAAAGTATGCGGTGATTTGTAATAAGTAAGGTTGGCATTGATCTAGTGAACAAATGAACATTGTTGGAATGTCAAAATTAATAATGCAAGAAAGATGGATGATTTTTGTTATTTTACAAGTGAATTATTTGTGAAAATGTGTTGAAATTGTTCAATTGGAGTGTGTGGATTGTGCTGGTAAAAAAATGAGCAAATTTGAGCGGACATTGGTGGAGAACTAGCGGGAAGAACATACACCTGAAATCCAGTTTTCCTATTTTTGGGGCGCCGTATCTCCGAAAGTAGTTGAGAGCCCCAAAAATGTCAATAGAATTTTTGTTCAGGAGGTCAAAATACGTAAGTTCAGCAAACCCGCATGTCTCTACAGGGGGGACCCTGATAACTTTATATTTATCGAAGACGAGATGTCATTTTCAAATTTCATATTTTTAAGCAAGGGCCAATTCATGCATCATTGTCTTTATCCTAATCTTGTGTCATAGTTTTAACTCAGTCCCAATCATAGTCTCAATCATTTTGGACGTTTATGCATCACAGTCTTGAGACTTAAGAATTATGATATGACAATTAACAATCCATCGATAGCGATTGATATTTGTTATCAATTATTATATTCGAGATTATATCTATATCTGAATATTATATCTGTTATCAATTATTGCCACAGACATCGATATTGGTGACAAAAACCAAATTTAATGTCATTTGTATTGACAGTCGTGGTCGACGCATGCGTATTTCATATGTGGTCTCAATCATAAGCATAAAAGTTGAAAATTTGTAACTTTCAAGGTCGTGCTTCAATAATTATGATTAAGACTGATACTAAAAATGTTGCATAAATGCACCCATTGAAATGTATGCTTTTAACTTGATTATATGATTAAGACGAAGACTGTGATTAAGACTAGGATAAAGACAATGATGCATAAATTGGCCCTTATACTCAATGATCTACAATACTCTATACTCTTTGAATTAGTTGTGTTTCTGGAAGCTGAAAAAAAAAAGTTTCGAAAGTATCAAAATAAATCATAAAATAAAAAAGGTGCTTGAGATATAAATACATCTGATTATTGTGATATGGTGAAATATGATGTATTTTTTTGCGATTAACTCCCTGAGTGGTGCAATGAGAACACCAATAACCAAAAGGTACATGGTTTTTTGATTCCCTACAAATCGATACAATACTGGTGAATCACACTCAATGAGTTATAAACTCAATATATCATGGAACGATATCGATTTTCCGGGATTTTCTGCTTGAAATTTTCTACGCTTAGGTATAATATGCTATGCTACATCAAAATGTGAAATGAATGTATTAGTTATAACTTTCAACAATGATTGCTTTACTCAATTTATGCTCGGTCCTATAATAAAAATATTGTCATTGTTTTCATAAGAAACGTTCGACAAAGTCCCAACATTTAAATGAAAACAATGACTTTATTGTTCGTTCGAATCGTGTCATCTTGGAAATGCTTATGAAAATGTTTCCAAAACACTATAGAATATTAATATCAACGTTTCTCTTGTTTTCATTTGACCGAAAATCGTAGGTACGTAACTAAAAATATACCGACATTACACAGTCCAAAATAGAATTTTTCACTTGAATATTGGTTTTCCAAGTGAATTGGTAGAATGATTTATTGTGCATCAGACAATGTGACGTTGAGAATTTGTCTAATGATCATTTCATTTCAAATAGGGGTGGAATGTAATGAAATCATTCATTTCAATACAAAATCACCATCATGTAATATATTTTGTATGTAATAAGTACTCATATTCTTGAGAAACTTCGAGATTCGTTATGTCGGATATTTTGTAACAGACGTGATTAGCAACAACTGATGCGCCAGAAAGGCGGTTTATATAATGAATTTCAGCAAAACTTTGTCAATACAAAAGTTAGGATAAGGCCATTGGAAAACTTGGTTGCCAATGGGTTTCTCTCGGAATTTCTATACGATTATTTGACACATAGAGATATACATAGATATTTACTTAGGTACCATAACTGACCCACTGAAGTGAGATGTAGAAGAAACTTGTGATTTCTTTCCCGCTCTGCTTATGATGCTTTCTTTTTTATCTTTTTGCGATGGCCATCAAATGATTGTCGAACTATCCTGAATTCCGAATATATACAGGGTGTCCCAAAATTGCTGGGACACAGAGCTACCACGTTATGTGCCAAAATGTACCGTTTGTCCGCGTCAGAAGAGTACAAAGTTCACATAAAAAACACATTTTTGTACGCTGTTCAGAAATAAATGAAACAAATTTGATGAAATTTGATAATAGTTATGTATTTCAGAGGATTACTCTCCTTTTGTTAACCAATGAAACCTTTTAAAGAAATTGTAGAAGGGTTAAAACCATCCTCACCCACTGACATTTTTTTCAGAACATTCTTAGGGGTAGTAATACGGTTCTAAAATTTTTTGAGGTTGAAGACTGATCAATTATCTTCATTTTATAATTGTTGTAAAAATTTCGTGTACCGCATAATTTCGAAGGAAAAAAATGTTCTCTCAAATAATGCTACCAGATATTCCTAGTACAAGTTTAATGAAATTGTGATATAAAACTTGGTTTTAATTTTTCAAGTCAAATTATCCTTATATTTATAAAGGTGGCCGTCATATTAAACATTCATTATAAAAAAACGCTCTGCCTTCGGTTCCACTGCCAACTATTAATGTGTTATTTTATGTGAACTTTGAACTCTCATGGTCATACGGTACATTTTGACACATAAATAAATCGATTCCTATCGACTCATTTTGACTTATTTTACACGTGGCAGCTCTGTGTCCCAGCAATTTTGGGACACCCTGTATATATTTAGTCCTCTATGAGTATTTTGTTCACAGAAATAAATTGAACGTATTTACGGAGATTGTGAAACATGAAAACATTGTAAATATGACATGTCCGGAAATGCAAATACAGAGATCAAAAAAAAATATGATATTCGAATGAAAGCATTCATGAAACTAGACAGCCAATTCGTTATTTCTACAAAAACAGATGAACACAATAAATTGGGATTCCAAAACCGAGTCAGATTTCCATGATATTCAGGAGGACAGTTATTGTCTTAATATAACAATATAATGTTGATATAAAATCAATTGAAAGTCAGTTAAATATGAAGACATCCAGACTTGAATACACCTCTGGATGTCACATTTGAAGTTTGCTGGAAGTAAGGTTGATATGAAGTCTAATGCATGGAAGTCAGGTATTTAATTATGGGACACCCTATATTGTATTATTATTTCTATGATAAGTGAACGTTGGTCAATATACATGGTGGTGAATACGTTTTGGGCCACCCCGTCAACAGAAAGACAAATCTAAAAATGGATACAAAATGATCCATAGTTCAAGTTTTCTCTTGATGAGTGTCGGAAGCCAAGTAAGTAGTTATTGTTTGTTCAACCTTGCATGGATATCACGCAAGAAAACAAACAAACACGTTTAAGATACAATAGTTAAGATTCAAATGCAAAATTGACTTTTTATTTCCTTTTTACAACCTCAGATTAGATAATTCACGTGTTACGTTGAGTTATTTCACTTGTCGAAGTTATTATTATTCCTTGGTGAGTACCATAAAAGGTTCACCGTGATATGAATTTATTGCTCTATTATTATTTACTTGAAAACTTCAACATTCTCAACAACCGCCATATGTAGGTATGTTACATTCGTAACAACCGCAAATGTTGTACTTAAAACGAAGGAACAATAGTCCATATTGGATGACCTGAAAATCATTCATATATACCCTGTACACGATTCATAGGTATTAAGGTATTCAGCGAGAGAAAAATTAGGGAAACAAATTGAATCGGCAGTATTACTAATTCTACCCGTTAGTTCAAAGTGGAGGGGTCACTTTTTTCGTTTCATCTAGTGTACCCTACTTGTTATTCGTTTTTCCATGTTCTCTTTTTCATTTAATTTGGACATTTCACGTTTCAGTTGAGAGAACTACAGAGTCAAAGTTATAACAGTTAGTTTCATATACTCTAGCCTCGACTCTAGCTCTCATTACCTTCGCTTCGAAAAATATTCACAGTCGGCTCTACTTTCGTCAAACTGATAGCTCGATTTTTTTTTTGGAGAAAAAATATATAGGGTATAGATAGAGGTTCTATCGGGAAATCTGGTCGTTTTGAAATCTGCTGGAAATCAGGTCGATTCGAAGTCACTGTAATATTCACACCCGTCAAGTTCATCCCAGTTCGCTAGAATGAAAATTGATTGATAAAGTGTCTATCCATATCGAGGGAGGAGTGACGTCGGGTGTCGATATGCTCGCAGAAAATACTGAAGAATGGATAATGGATAGGAAGACATGAGCAGTTGATCCGATGACATTGAATGATGGGTTTATTATGGAACCCCCATAGAGTATCGCTGATGTTTCAGATGGATATTTCAGCTGCTGTCGGTCCTGACTGTCGAACCGTTTCTCTCAGAGGTTTTGTGAACACGAGCAATGCACCTTTTCCAGTTGTTTTTCAGAAAGCGCCAAGTTAACTTCAGATTAGCGAGTTCCATTTCAGATATGTAATTCAGAATAGCGAGTTTAATTTCAGAAAGCGTCAATTGATAGCGATTTTGATATTTGCGATACCAGCGATGGAAAATGCAATGTTTTTATTGCTGGTATTGGTCAATTTAAATCAACACTCTGAATTAAAATTTACCAATAAAAACATTGAGCTTTTCACAACTAGTATCACCAAATCCAAAATCACTCAAAAGTAAGCTGGGCCCAACTCTTCTGACTTTCACTTGACATTTCGATTATACCAACCTCCGAATAATAAAAAATGCGTATCGAAACAGCGCCTATTTCGATACGCATTTGCGTTTCATAATAATTTCATTATAGAACCCAAATAGAAAAAATACCATTTATCTACAACCGGTTAACAAGGAATGTAATTAAATGACATCATTTGCGCTCTTGAGCGGAAATATTGAAAAAACGTTTGCATCTCTACCATATAGGTATATTGTTGGAAACGAACTCATATTCTCTTATGTAGGACGTTGATTGATGTATGTAGGACCTAACGAGATTGAAAGGTGTTAGCTGGTCACACGATTGTTCCTATGTTGTTCCCATGAACTATTTATGTATAAATAAATGCGCTGAATCAGAAATTTTGGTAGGAAACTCGTTTCATGGGGCTGGAAGAATGGATAATTCCGGTTGTACCGGAAATAGACCCCAACTTTGTTATTTTGAATGGGACTATACAGGGTCACTCACGGTCGATGGTACCTTAGACGTTTACGGAGAACGGGAAGTAGGATTATTTTGAAAATTTGGTTTATAGGGTAATCAGTTTTGTTCTATCGATCTAAAATACTTTCAGCGTTGCGGCGTTGCCGCTTCTATCAAAAAGTAGCAACAACTTTGTTATTTCAAATGGAACACTCTGTATTTTATTTCATTTTTAGATTCTTCCTGATGAGCTGATTTCGTCGATCTATCATACTTGGGGTATAGCGAGAAAGATTACAGAGATATAGGGTGTGAAAAATCGAGATTTTTCAAATTTAGGAATTTTTTGTGCCGAAACTATCCATTCTTGCTCAAAACGGCTTACATGTCCCTATCTCAACTTTCCATTTACTATCGATTGATATTTGATTGAAACAAATACGGGTGGTTCAAAATTTTGAGTTTTGCATCACCCTCTATTTGTTTCTATTAAATGTCAGTAGATAGTTAATGAAAAGTTAAGATAGGGACATGTATACAGTTTTGAGCAGAAATGAATAGTTTCGACACAAAAAAATCCTAAACTTGAAAAATCTCGATTTTTCACACCCTATATCTCTGTACTATTTCTCGCTATACCCCAAGTATGATGTATCGACCAAATTAGCTCTTCAGGAAGAATCTAAAAATGAAATAAAATATAGGGTGTTTCATTTGAAATAACAAAGTTGTTGCTACTTTTCGATAGAAGCGGCAACATTGTATTGATGAACATATTTTAGACGGATAGAGCAAGTTTGATTATCGACGACCACAAATTTTCGAAATGATCTGTCTTTCTGTTCTCCAGATACTTCTAATGTTCCATCCACTGTGAAACACCTGGTATACATGATTTTTTTTTTTGATTTCACACAAAACCACTGATTCATGTCATACATACATTCAAAATATTTCAAATTTTAAGTAGAGATTTTTATTTCCCCACTCATTTACTATCATGTATTGATTTTCACGTAGAGGACGAGTCAATTCTGTTTCTGAAATACGAATGACTCCTGAAGTACAGGGTGGATCAAATTCGAGACGTAACATAAGGGGATCTCGTAAACCGTAAGAGATCCCCATGTTACGCCTCGAATTTGGTTCACCATGTACATACAATATTTCCTCTAATACAAAAAAATACGAAATGTGAAATGCAATTGATTAATCTGAAATTCCAACCGACTATTCTGAAATACAATTGATATACTTTCTGAAATACAAGTGACGGTGGATTTTTCATCGGGAAAATCCGAGAAAGCCGCCATACTGACAACGCCGCTTCAATCGCGGCCCAGCTCTTTGCAACCAGCGTCGGATATTTCTGCGTCCACAATCGTCGGAACCTCTCGGAGTAGAGGAAAAGTGACGTGGAAATTCACCGATCATTTTTCGCGCGAAAAGTTTTGCAATAGTTCGTTCGGCCTACGGGTGAAAAAATAGTTTGCCGACACGTGAGGAAAAATTAGAGGTGATCTTTATTATTAGATTAGTCGACAAAATTTCGATGCATAGATCTTGAAATTTGTTCCTTCAAAAGTGTGTTTTTAGTCAGGTAAGTTTTTTGGAAATTTTAGAAACACGAATAATGTAATTATTTGAATGAGGTAAATTAGCGTCCTTTGGGTATATTTCTCGTTCATGTGAGTATTTGATTTTTCGTATTTGATTTTTCGAAATATTGACTAGAAACATTCACTTTCGGTGGATTTATCTAAGTCATAAGCAAAAATGAACCATTTATGAAAGAAGTTTTAAGGACTGTCAATAGTGTCAGTCCTGTTATTTTCTTCATTTCCTTCGATTCAATTCAAATCTTCAATCTATATCCTATTCTCATTTATTTTTATTTGTTCAACATGCATTCAACTTCTGCTATTTGATTTATTTGATATTTGCAAAATCAGACGCTTGTGCAAATCGATCGAGTTTTAAGTCGTGATAGATATATGTTCGTCAACTTTTCTTAGGACTCAAAACTTATCACAACTGTATAAATGGTAACATTGGAAACCTCTGCATAAATCCACCGTTTGTTTCTTCTATAATCATGGTACACCCCCCGTATCTTCGTTAATTTCAGAGTTGATTTATTGAAATTTGGGACATGCTATAAATATAATAAGCGTCACTTTTTGACCTACAAATGCTTTTTTTTCACTTTCAGTTTCGCCGGAAGTGATACCAACTCTCGATTTTTAAATGGAACACATTGTATATTATTACATTTTTGAAATCTGCATAATTTTCTGAATACCACATAAGTGACATTTCAAACGTCAAAATTTTTTAAAATTCAATTTTTAGTTTTCCATTTAGGTGTGCCATGATGGTTCCGATTTATTCCAATTGATCCGTCTAATGCTAGAAAAATCTAAATCCCATCAAAAATACTGAATTGGGTTTTTTATGAGCAAATAAAGTTCCTCTGCATAAATCCACCGTTTGTTTCTTCTCACCTTGAGTCAATTTCGAAATAAGTACCATTTTTCTCCCTTATTACGTGTATTCCACCTACTAGTAGGTCGAAAGATTCAAGAATGACTGGCATGATAGGCTTGCAATATCAATTATACCAACAAAATGATATAATTTATATTGTACCTATCCGTAGAATTGTTGAAAAATTTGCTTGAGGTTTGAATATATCTTATAATGCACTTAGATATTCTGACATAATATCTACAGGCATGGGCGATGCTAGTAAAAATTTCAAGAGGAGAATTTTTTTTCAAATCGCATTGAATTGAAAACATCGCGAAAATGATATGAAGTATAGGTAAAAAATTTCAACAAATTTATTTCCAAAAAACAAAATACCGACATAAAAACAAAAACATGATGCATAGATGCATAACTAACTCAAATTATTCGGTAGTCGAAGGAGAAATATATTTCGTGAAATTTACCGATATGGTCTCGAATGAAAAAGCTAAAATAAAGGGACGGGGAAAACCGCCCCTCTTGCCCCAAGTAGCGGTACCCATATTTACAGAGTGTTTTTTCTGGTTTTTTCACATTCACATGAGTAGAGATTCGCAAGTATATCAATTTTTTAACATCATTTTGTTGGTAAAAATCGATTGTACTTTTTCTCATCTGTACCTGCTGGTGAAAATAGCCAAAAAATAGAAAATAAGCCAAAAAAAAAATTATATCATAAGAAATATCTGGAATCAGAAGTGGGATATTTCCGAATAGTCTTATCAGTTACTGATGGGGCCAATTCATGAAGGTTTTGGTTATAAAAATCAAAATTTCAAGTATTTCTCTCTTTCGACTGATACACGAAATCATTAACGATATAATTTTCAAAGCCAAATATTCGGTACCTGTTTGTCAAAATCTGAGAAAGCGTCATATTTCTTTATTATTTTGTATTCAGTTGAGGCTAATATAAAACAAATGTAACTCTCGAAATAAATTACTTCATATGCCCTCTACCCAATCACTTGATTTCTGTTCGGAAAACACTGTAGCGATCATGCTTTTGAATGGCCAATAAATATTGGGTGATATCAGCGAAATAACATTTCCATAAATCTCACATCAATCATCAAGTGAATTGATAACCATTTCAGTAAATAACTGAACACCTGATGGTGAGCAATGACTCTAGGCTTTAGAATGGATAGAGAAAAAATTATTGTGGAAAATATAGACAAGATCGAGTTTGAATACCTACTGAAAAAAATTCTCGAAAATAGGTAGGTATAGCGAATATAATATCGACATTTTTCCGCAATTTTTTTGAGTACCTACCTAAATTTAAAGCAGATGCATGTGGATAAGCGTTAACTTTCTTATGTTAAAATCGTGAAAACTTCAACAGATAATATTTCACGTGTAAAGTACATTTTTGTTTGAATTATTTCCGTGTTATTAAGTGTTGACTGTTTCAATACCGAAATTTCATTATCATGTGAACTAAAATACAAATAGTTCGAATCCTATAGATTTTAGAATGATATTTTGAACTTCAATAGCAGTATAAGTCGAGAATACGTCTCGAAAAACTATCCCATTATACGAAATGAGTGAAACAATAAAATATCTCTTAACCCAACAGAGATCATCGATCATCCCATTCTACCTATCATATTCATTGAGCACATAAAATGGTTCATCAGCTTATGAAGAATGAAGGATTTCATTTGAATACTTATTGAACCTACGAAATATAACGAAGTTCCTCTTCAGTTAAATGCTCATCATCTTCGGAACGTATTCAAATAAATAAATCAGGCTCTGTTAGGCTTCCTACCAGAAACAAATCGTCTCGTTTCTAATGAGATGGGCAACATAACAAATGTTCTCTCACAACAACATAAATTGTTAATCCTCTTCCTCGTTCGGAATTGACAGCTACAAGAATGAATCGCTCAAGTGTCTGTCGGTAATTGAAATCGCTGTTAGGCTTTCTTGGAGTGAAAGTGACGTCACTTTTTGGACTTTATGATACGTTTAAATTGCCTACGCCTCGGCCAAAGTAAACCAAGAATAACGAAACAAAGAGAATGCCATTAAAGCAGTGCTGAAATGAAAAATGAATTAGCTGGGATTCCTTTGCATTCAAGTGGGTGAGCATGACTCCTACAGGGTTCTGAAAATCTTTAGTCAACTGCTGAAATATCTATACTTTTACCATTGATGAAACATGAGAAAAGTGTACTAAAACTGTAGCAACTCAGTATAGTAGCAAAAATATTAACTCAACATTTTTTGCTACCTCATAATATTGAAATAGAGGATATCTCATTATGATTTTTTAAAATTATTCTCTGTTCATTTTTATTTACCCTACTCAACAGATATACATCCAATTATTGAGTTAGGATTGATAGCAATACATGAAATATTCAAAAAATAACAATTAAGATAACAACACATAAAATGTGATATAATGAGGAAAGTTATGGAAGAATAAACTTTTTATGGATGCCACATTGCAGGAGAATATGTGTAGCTGATGCGATACATGCTCATGACTTAGTTATCTCACAATAATGACTTATTATCTCATTATTATGAGATAATTCATCTTATTATAATGAGTTAGCTATCTCATAATAATTATAGAAAACTAACTCATTATATTGAGTTAGGTATCTCATCATAATGAGATAGTTAACTCATTTTAATGGGATAAAGAAATCCCTTCAGAGCTTTCGTAGAAACACCAGCAATAAATGAAGTACCTAAAAAGGAAATTTACAAAACGAGTTGGTCAAATGTCTCATACAGCCACCGTAATTATTGTGAGTTCCATATTCCGGATATTTTGCCTAAATGTAAATCAGAAACCTCAGTTTAAAATTATTGAAAACATTATTTTTGATCGAAATACTTCACATGATTCGATGAATTAAAGAATAATCAATACTTTATCTTGGGTTCAAAGAAAAAAAAATGGTTTCACGATTGTTTATATTTTCTGTTGATGAAAATAATATAATAATAATTGTAGTTTGATAAGAAGTTTTTTAGTTTTCATTCAACATCCACTATAATGTGTCACAATATAAAAAATCTCACCAGGTAAGTACTATCTTCTAATTACTACTATCACTTCTAATACTTTCACTATGACCATCCTGTATAGTAGATTGAGGAGAGTAAACACAGTTCTAGCTATATTGTGGTTTATTCGATGTAATTACATGAACTTTCAACATGATTTAGCTCTAATGATAATGGTTTGAAATGATGAAACGGTACATTTCGGTTAATGAAAACATCAATCACGTTTGTATCTGAAAAGCTCACGGAAAAGCTCATTCAACAATAATGTATGGCTTTTCATACACATATATATATACACAGGCCTAAGTAAATATTCGCTGCTTTTTTTTTGATGGCTTATGAATTATTAAAATAAATTGCGCGGTTTCATCATCAGAGAATCTCTGGATAAAACCGAATTGAATTTATGATAATGTTCCCAGGACTGGAGAAGAAAAAATAAAATTCGGCTGAGAGAAAGCGATCCGAAAATTCATGAATGAAATTCACGATGAAGCTTTGTCTTTGTTGGCCCAACAATATCGCTTGGAATTTTGTCAAAGGGATATTACAGAAAGTTCTTCGCAACTCTGCAAATTGTTCCAATAGCAGGATATGGCAACTACAACTTGAGAGAATTTGAAATGATAGAATATCAAGGGAAGCTTTGTCATAAAACCTTCCCTGGCATTTGTTCCGTTTCTCATATTTTCATTTCGGATTTACCATTGTTGATGAATTTCTTCATTCATCATTGTTTCCGAATGTTTTGTCAATTGCACTGGTAGCAATGGAAAAAGATAATAATTTCGAGAACTCCTGGCCAACCGAGTTAGTAGCTTGTCTATAGTAAATTTTCGGAACAAAATCATTCTGAAAATAGTATGTTAGTATAGTCTCAACTTCCCTTCTTATGGTTTGTATCCTTCTTTTGTTTTTTTAAGCAAGGGAATATTACTCAGCATGAGATAACTCGTTCTCGTGTACATTATGTTTTGTGTTCACAAAAGTAATGCCTACACCCTAGCTCATAAAACATATTTATTATCTAAAATTGCGGTATATCTCAAAACGAGCATAGAAATTGCGAACCTCAGGACTTTCAGATGGCAGATTAAAGTGATTAATTGTGTTTTATTCACCACCATGCTGAATATTTCATTTTGTAACCGCAAACCAGAAATATTAATGTTTTAATTCAATCTTCTCATAATCAAGTCGAGAAATGAACAACAAACATATTATCGATATGTTTGGAAGCAACCATACACGTCAAGTTGTACCTAACTGTTTATATTTTCTAAAATAATGTAATATATGGTTTATATTATTATCTACAAAACTAAAAAAATATTACTGATGACTCAATAGCATAAGTATATATCTATTAACTATTCATATATAATTCATTTTTTAATTGGTGTTTTGATGTCACCCCTTTTAGTTTGTCGGTATATTTTCGGGACACCCTGTATATTGATTGTATGATACATAATATCTACTTAGCTCTTACAAAGAGTATTAAGAGATCTACTAATGCAGGACCACTTATTTTAGATTTGAAAGAATGGAGTAATCAAGATTAAAACATTGATATAGGAATATAAATTATCCTGTACTTTCCGACCCTGTATATGCAGGTTGCATATACAGGGTCTTCACGTATATTTTGAACCCCTCATCAACTTTTCATTGCTCAATTTCTTTCAATAAATGGTCTTATGTAATTTTTCTTGTAGATTTCTTATATCTAGGTAAACAGAAAAACAGTTATGGGCACCAAATATATTTTTACTTCAAATGGAACATCTCATATATTTTGTTACTATTGAATGCAGTAACTTTTTCTGATAACAAATATACAGGGTGGGGCAGCTCATACGACACAGAGTTTCTATGGCAAACTATTATGGCTAGATATAGGGTTCCAATATGCACGATTTAAAATGATTTTGAAGTGCACCAGGGTGTTATAAAAAAATATCAATGGTATGTTTCTGTTTAAATGGAATACCGAACTGTATTTTATAGCATTTTCTAATTCGAATTAGTGCTATTCTCGTGTTACAACACGAAATTAGGAAAAAAATCGCATGTCCGCTCTATGCTTTCGTACAAATATATTTATATATATTTTTTTCACAACATGTTTCGCTAACACTGTAGCTTCATCAGGTATAAGTACACTAAACTAACTACTACGATAACAACCATATTTATACCTAATTACACAGTTAAAACAATATTTGTACCTGAAGGGATTAAAGAATGTTTATCCTCTATATTGCGGTAAATAACAAAAATGAAATGAATATCTAATTAAGCCTTTTTATAGGAAAACAAATTCAACAAAGCAGAATTATTTAAATCTAATTGGTCATTAAGCAAAACATGTTGGGAAAAAAAAATATATAAATATATTTATCGTGAAAATCTTATCGTTTTTCGTAGGTTCACAATAATATTTGTATAGTTTTGAGAACGATTTCCAATCGAGCAATTTCAAATTATTTCTCAAGAGTTCTGAAAAATTCCCTTTTGCTTTATTTTTTGACTCCACCACCACCAGAAGAGTGTTTGCTTGACATCTGAGTTGATTAGTTTCCGTACGTCTCCAGTAAGTGATCGCTTGATTTCGAACGTTTCTTGGAATTTCCGCCAGCCTGCGTAATTGGCGGCTAGCCCTTGCCCTTTGCGATTTCTTGCAAATAAGAGCCTAATCCCGGCTTTTCTCGAAATCGAGAGATGATGCTAATCAAGATTATACCGAAAGCGTTTATAAGGGGTGGTTTCACGATTTTGTATAATTTTTCCATATTATCACATCTTTATACCGGGCTATTCGAATTCGAGTCTATGCATTATGATCTCCATTACAGTGATATATAGGGGGACAAAGTAGCGAATAAAAAATCTGATCTAGATTATTGAGTTCTGAAGTTATACCTACAGGAAAAATCTAGAATTTCTGAATTCTAATTTTGCATATGGCCTATATCATCATCTTTTGCAAAGCTTGAAACTTCTGACACTTTGCCATGGCAACTTTATAATAACTATCTATATACGTGATTAGATAGAAAGACACATTTTATTTCCCAAGAAACTTACATCATCGATTCATTAAAATAAATATTTCAATTCAATATTTCGCTCATAGAGCATAAGAGAAAGGAACTAAAGTACAAATAATTATTGAAATGCGTATAGTATGCGTTAGTTATTAAGAGTTTTCTCAATAGTTTTTTGAATTTATTTACGAACGTGATATTCTCCAATGAGTAAGGTAGTTTGTTAAATACTTTTATTCCCATATATGTACAGTGACCGCCAGAAAGTACGTATCATATGGGACATTTTTTCCTCAATCCTCAAAAGACGTTGTACAGTGCCGTTCGTCATTTCGTGTTTAACGGGAAATTTCAAAAATTCAAAAATCATGTCCCAAAATTATTTGAAGAAATATCTAAAAATTTATTAGGACAAGTTGTTCAGAACAACATATTATAACTATACAAGTTTTGAAAGAAATCTGAGTTTAAAAAATAAAAATCAATTTTTTGCTATATAAAAAAACCCCTGGTTGCAGGGTGCAATAATTGAAAGTACAAATACTGCAAGTTCTTGTGAACATAGGAGAAAAAACAATACAGTGCACCTTGAATTAATTTTCCACTCTTTCGTAAGCTAGTTTCATAGAGAAAATTAATAGAATTAATGTACATATATACAGTGTGTCCAAGATAAGGATGTCTATCATGAAGATCTCGGAAACCATAAGAGATTCGAATTTGGTTGAATCACAGAAAAGTTGCGCATCTCTAAGCCCAACAATATGCCGTTCAGAAAGTTGCAAAATTCCGAGTAGTTCCGGAGATATGCCTAAAAAACCGAAATTTGCCGATATCGTTTTTATTATTTTCTGCCTCTATTTGAAGCATATTTGAAGATATATAGGAAAACATGAGACACTTTGAGCAACTTTGTAAGCTCGTACGACGTTTCGTTTCTGAGAAACCATCATTCGAAATCTCCATGATAGACATCCTTATCTTGGACACAGTGTATATTTGTATTGTATCATATAAAATGGAAATTCAAATCACAGATTTTTAAAATACTTTTCAAACGTTCAAATATTTTCATGCCATGTTTTTTTTCGTGCGACAATGCTCTAATGTATCAATATTTTTTTATTTACATAATGTCAAATTTTGTGTTGACTTCGAGGATGGGTACAGGAAAGCACTTATCAGACAAAATTGATTAAAAAGTAGAATTGAAAAATGCGATAATAGCCTATACAGGATTGATATATCGAATATGCTGCTACTCTTTTGGTATAAGTGGCAACGTCGCATCAAGAATAATTACTCGAGCAACCTAAATTTTCAGAATAATCCTTCATGTCATTATTTGTAAACTCCTAAGGTCCCTACCATCGATTTCCATTGGAAGTATCTGGTTAAATCAAACATAATTTTCATCTACTCGAGAATTATGATTCCAGAGCTATACCATGTCGAAATATGCGATATCCTGTAGGATATATAGCGGAATTCAGCCGCTGGTGTGTGCCCTACCCCACACACCTCATAATATTAGTCGGAAACTTCTTGATGGGCTATTAATATTGCCCTAGGTACATGCGGCTGACGCTGAATGCCATAATGAGATTTTCTCTGCTGAGAATTCAATGTGGGAGAAAGATCGATTGGTCTGATGGATGAGAATGCCAGTGGACATATTTTCATTTTTATATATTTTTGATGCATGTTCGAACCGTATTGACACTGGGATAGTCAACAATCATCAGAAAGACTTCCTCTATTTAGACGTATCAAAAATTCAAGCAATTTCCATATAGATAACTTATCCATAAACATTTGAGCAATGTCTTTGCATGGACCAAGATACTTATTCTTGTAATTGAAATATTTGAAAATTTTTCTCTCTTCCTTTGGGGAAGGATCATGGTATTACACTGGAGTTTTATTAACTTTTATAGGTTCAATGACATTTACATTCACCTAACTTCAAATACCTAAATGCTGCTGCTGACCATGTATGAAATAACAACTATATGGATAAAGCTTAGTTCATGTTGGAACGAATTCCGCAAATGAAATGCGATTAAAATGGCGTCGCTTTTGTCGGAAGAAAGTTAAAAAAATTAAGCTTTATTACGATTTCCGCAGAATTTGTCATTCCAAATGGAATAGGGTTATATTAAGAAAATGTGTTCAAAAATAAGAGGTGTTTACCTTACAGGAGTGTTGATGTGGACGAATGTGAATTAAATGAAGTTATGTATCTATTTGTTGGAAATATCTTGAACGCAACAAACTGCCTCTATCCTTTGTTTCCACTCACGACTTTGAGGGATGGAGAAACTCTTCTTTTAGCGATTGTCCGCTTCAACGTGAACTAGGTTTTTCGACAATCCAATCAAATTTGCGGAATCGCATAAAAATAATCGCAATAATTCTAACATGAACTAGGCTTAACACCTAATCTTCTCTTCACGCGATAGTGAAGCCAGTTTTGGAAAAACAAAAGACTGTCTAGCTTGCTAATGATGAATTGTGCGCATGCGCGGGTTTTGACGAGTTGAAATCCACTGACGTTTTCAGAATTCCATAGGTTAGGGATATTTGTTAACCCAAATTATGTGAAAGAGCGTTTATATATAGTTATTGATATACTTACTGAGTGTTTACAGAAGTGATTAATGAGTGATAACAGTGATTAATCAAAAATTAGCCCACGAGTCTTGTTCCGATGACTTTATCGTCACTTTATCGTCGTCTGCGACTCAGAAAATTGTCAAAATAATTATGAGCTCGAAAAAATTTCCGGATATAATTTGACCTCTATTATAGTGGTATTACTATAGTAAAAGTAAAGAGTTAAACAGTTGCAGTATCAAGTTAGAATTGAATTAACAATTTATACTCCCATTTTTTCTACGTTTTGTTTTTTTCATACACATTACATAAAAAACAACATTTTATAAAATATCATGATTTTTATTGTTTTTTTTTATTGATGCAAGATAATGCCAGGCCTCATGTTGCTCCAGTTGTGAGAAATTATCTAGATGAATCTACTTTGGACCAAAATAACATAAGGTCTCTGATTTTGAGTTGGGGCCGTCGTTCTCAAGAACTTATTCGTGCCAGAGGTGAAACCACTCGTTTCTGTTTTGAAACATTTTTTATGCACTTTTCTTGTAAATAATTTGCAATAAAATCATGTTCTCTCATAAAATGTTGTTTCTCGTGTAATAAGAAAAATAACGAAGTGAAAAAATTTTAGAAAAACGTGTGTTTTCAGTTATTACTTGATATTCGAACTGTTCAACTCTACACAGGGTATGAGAAATTTCATGAAAAAAAAACACGCTATAGTTGCTACACCCGGTATTCGTAAAAAAGAGATTTCTATCGGAATACAGTTAGTATACCAACACATTGTGGAAAGAATGACTTGTTTTTTAAAGAAAAAAACGTCCAAATTGAACGTGGTTTGGACAAAAAAATCATTTCAAAATCTCGGTTATTTTTTGCTGGTTCATCAGTGTTTACAAAGGTAGGTACTATAAGTTTTCCTGAATGTAAAAATAACATACCTATGTTACTTTTTCGGCTTATAACTGTCCCTTGTTGGAAAATAAACATGAACCCTCAACTACAACAAATATGCATTTTCTCTCAAATATTTGTGTCAACAACCTATTGTGTGGTGTATAATAGATAGAATTTGATGTGGTGATGTTTAGCATTATTTGTGAAGTGAAGTTTATTTTTGAATTGTTGGTTTTGCAACAAATATGCTGGATAAACGGTCGCTTACCCCAGATAGTATTCGAAAAGAAATGTCAAATTCAAATAGGTGATGAATAAATAGAAGTTGGCGCGATAAAAAAAGGTTTCAAAGTTAAAAGAACTTCAAAGAATGGTTCATTGATGCCAAATCACCTTTGCGTAGGAAAGCTATTCGAAAAATGTGCAAACATCAAAGACAGTTTTTTCGCTTGAGTTTTGTATGAAAGCGAAGTATAATATTTCGTGATTGGTATTCGGAAAGGTAACTTCTGGCTATTTTTCATTTCATTTACTCTCATTCGAGGTTTATGAAAAAAGAATTCCATGTAATCAGGTTCTTTCAATTATTGAGGAATTGTTCCATCTCTACATATACAAATTATTCGCTGATATAATTACGGTGTATTCTTCTGTTTCACTCTGATTTCAAATGATGCTAACGAACAATATCGCATGTTTAAATGCCATCTTTTCTGTCCTATTTTGTAATGCTGATATTGGTTAGGATAAGCAACATAATAAAATGATTTATATTTTATCAACTTCATATAGATGAAAAATATTCCCATTAAATACTTATATTCATATATGTATATTGTTATTTACAGATTTGTAATTAGTGAACTTTGCTCGAACATTTTTTTCAATAAAAAATTACATTCTTGGGTCAAAACTTTTTTCGTATGCCATGATTTTTATTGGGATTTCGATACTTGGGGTTAGTTCTCTTACCCTTCCCTTATTTCCGTTTAGGACTCCTACTGACAATCTCTGAGTGGAAGTACGTTATTCGCATTTTTGCGTAGGTGTTTTCACAGAGGTTTTCACCATATTTCTTGTTTTCGATCGGAAATTGGTCCGGAGAAAGCTTCAAAGCGCACCCCCATTGAGGCAGACTGATGATGCTGAAGTGTTTTCGGAAATCGGAATTTTATAACCTTCATTCTCGAGAGAATCGACGTCATAGGGGTAAACCGCTTTTTTGTGTTGCGGGGTCTAGGCCTTCTTGATCAGCGCATTCTAAAGATAGCTTCAGCGTAAATGCTGGTGTTCCGCGGTTTAGTACCAACACTATATTTCTTCTTCACATCAACGATTTGTTGGAAGCAACTTCATGTCCTATACACAGCTTCGCAGATCATAGTACCCTCCATACCGCTTTCTCTTCCTATATCGTCCCGTCAAACCAGAAATGATCGAGGAAGACATGTTAACAAAATAAATATGGACAATTATCGAGTGGGGATCCAATAACCTGGTAGAATTCAATGCCAACAAAACACAAGCATGTATTTTCTCTAGAAAAGCCGATCTCACTGTGCCCAACATAATTCAGTCAGGACCATATCATTGCGAAGTCATCCATTTAGATGCTTGGCGTTACTATCAGCAATAACCTTTCTTGAGAAAATCACGTGAGGTCCATTGCCAAAAGTGCATCCCAAAAACTTGGTTTTCTGTTTCGAGCCAAGAGCTATTTCACTCCCAGTCAGCTGCTTATGATCTATAAGGCACAGATACGACCTGTCCTGGAACACTATTCCCATATTTGGAGAGCGGCACCTGAACATATCCTGAAACTATATTGGATTCTGTCCAAAAAAGGGCAATTCGTCTCGTCGGTGATGCCTCGCTTACAAACTCGCTCACTTCTCTGGAATACCGTAGAAAAGTTGGCGATTTATCTCTATTTTATAGATATTTTCATGGGCGATGCTTTTTTGAAATATCAACAATCGATCCTCCATTAGCAGTCTCTTCGAGGTTAACCTGCTAAGATCAGCCTTCACACCCCTTCGTGGTCACTTTAGAGACCTGCAGAACGTCCCTTTCCAAAGACTCGTTCATCAAACGAACTCATTGCCTAGGAAGGTGTTTCCCGAGGCATACGATCTCCAGAAATTTGAGAAGAACACCAACTCCTACCTTCTTTTCTTTGGTTCCCACGATGTTCTCTGAACATTGAAGGATATCCCTTTTCGTGAGAACCAGAACTGGGGTACATTTCTTGAGAGCGTTTATAGAGGGATTTCGTCTGGCCTCATAGCTTTTTTCTTATCTGGAACAAGCAAAATAGGTACGTTTAATTTTGCGTTGGTGTAGACAATTTCAGGCGAACGGCTAAAGAGAGTAACAATATCTGAAGGATCTTTCCTTTCTGATGCATACAAAGTGGTATTTTTCGTTGCTTGTCCATTTCTTCGTATTTGATGTGGAGACTATATTTGCCTGTCGTTTGATAACTTACCGTAAGTGATGCTCTGTGACTGAGGACTATTACAAATTCACTTGAAATGTCACACAAGAATTGTAATTTCGCTATTACACACGAACGCAAACAAAGAAACATTGTTTGTAGTAATCAAGAAACTTTTGACAAACAATTAACTAAAATTTCATCCCAATAGGATGAATGGTATAGGAACGCATGCGGAAAAATTTAATCATTCTCATATACAGGGTGTTCCAGCAAAAACGAAACAAAGCTAGTAACAATAATTATCTAAGCCAAATTGTAAACACTTGTTGATAATTTTTTGCAGTTTCGTTTTTTATAGGTCTAACCACATCAATAAATTCATCCTATTTATTTATTTCGAAAGTTCTGTTTTTGATCGTGTGCATGCGCAATTTTCCACTAAATCTTCAAAGAAATTCCAAAAATGAGACAGCGTTGAAAAAAGGCTTCGATAACCTCACAAATGAGGTGCCACTCAAATTACATTTGGAATGTGAAAGTCACATCTTAACGTGGGGGGTTGAAAAATATTCGTAGATAATGACCCCCTCGAAAACGTACTTCAGGTGTTCAACCCTGAATATTTAACGGTGACATATAAGCTGGAACTTGCCCAATTAATGGGTTGAATCTGGGTCGTTCGGTATATCCTGCAAAAAAAGGTTTCTTCCATAAGGAAATTGTGTTGAAATAACACTCAGAAAAAAAGTCTGGTAGGGCCGCGCCCTATATGGATTTCAGCAATCTCATCATTGTCTGTTGGCATGAGAATACGTTTTCCTACGACCACGCATGAAAACGTCAATGGTCACACTGTTTTGTTATTCAGAAAGTAGCTCATATCACCATCGTTTTGTTTATTTGAGAGAAAAAAAGCACAAGTGTTGATATGAAAAATATCACAACGGTCGCCTGAATTGATAGAAATAATGTCACTGTCAATATAAGCGTTCTCAAATCAAATTCATATTATTTATTGAAATTTCTGTCTCGTTTTGAATTATACCGAGAATTCTTTATCTATTAATTTCAATGTGTCTGATACATAACCTCTGAATTGAATTTAAAACTGGAACCTACACTCTTTGCTGGAACTATTTCGATGTTGATGACAGCGGGTGAGATCATTCAAAAGAGTACGGCTACAGTTTTATGCGCGGCTTGCTGCTTGCATCAGTTTGATATCACAGTATCACCAAAGAGAAGATTCTTTGTTATCACGGATGTTTGCAAGAAGTCAAGGACACACTAACTCGAGTAACTCGTACGCGCTTGCGAACTACGTACTTCTATGGTTCTGTATTCCTGGTTGCGTGATTACTGGTGCTATAGCAGGCGTATGATGTCAAGGTTGTTTATGTACGCTGGTGTCAATATCAATAAAATTTGTCCAAACTAAACGAACTCAATCAATCAGTAATTCACATAATGAGGAATTGTCGGAGAAATATTCGACCATCATCTTAGAAATGGACATAAACAATACTTATTGATATCGAATCAAAACCACCTGAAATTATAGAGACCGCTCAAGTTACATTTTTGACAAGACCTCCCGCGAAATGAAAGTATTCGGAGTCGTAGGAATAATAGTGTACAAAACTCGTTGGAAAGTGCATTTCCTTCACTCGTTACGTTTCCGCACTCACCGCTACGCGGCTCGTGCTAAACGACTCGTGTGAAATATGTCACTTTCCACATTTGTTGTGTAATATACTATTGATGCCTGTTTGTATATCAGATGCGTCCGAGGTTCAAGACGAAATTTATTACTTCCATAACATGTCAGGACACTTTCTCCATCCATCATAGTTAGAAGGCGATATAGCTGTGATGTATAATGAAATCGGAAGTTCGCGTGGTGTCGAAGGGTTTGGCCATTAATAGTTCACAAACTGCAGCCCTTATTGTGTAGAGCGAATCTGATGTGATGCAGAAAATGTGTTTTAGTTTTACTTCGAGTAACTATTGTTTACACGATTGGACATTCTTCTGTTTCATCGTGGGACAGGCGAAACAAGGGAAGATCCCATGACATGTGATTTGTGATGTCAATCAAGGTAATATGGAGCGGCAACAGGCCTTCACAAATAGAGAAATATTACTTCAGTCATTGTGGAATATGTTCAGCCTTGTGCGTTGTATTGGATCGTTCCTTTATCTTCTATATTTCTCTTATAACTTTTTTCTCTGGCATCTGACAAGGCCCAAGGGTTTATGCACTCAATCGTTTTCAATTACTGTCACACACTGTCATGGTGTTATCCTTTTACAAGCAGTTCTCTGTGGAGAAATACAGGGTTTCTTTTCCCATGGGAATTCTTACTATGTAACACATCGTACTCAAACTGACACTAATTACTATACTACTGTTATGTTTTAGAAACTCCAAATTCACAATTTTTTGTACTTCGAAACAATTCTGTTTCTTATTTCGTGTTTATCGTGTTAAAATAGGCAAGAGGCATTACTTGAAGCACAACATGTTTTGTCTCATTTTTGAAACGTTATAATCCATAACTTCATATTTTTTCCGCACTTTTCGATTCAATACCTATGAAATGAGATCCTGTTCGGTTGAGTGAAGTGTCACTAAAAAGAATAATTTTTTTAAGCGAATAAATCGTTTTATGCCAACATGAAAGTCGGTCCCAACTATTTCAATCCCCTCGTGGACTCTTTGTCAACTCAATGTAGGTTGTCAGGTGCTCAATCTACGAATCCTATTCACAGTGCCATTTCTAGAAAAATGGACTTTGTCGAAGCGATTTGTTTTCTGTTCAAAAGAGTTAATCAAAAACCAGCCACTAGTTTATTTCGATGCCTTGTTCCAACTCACTTGTTAAAGCCATCTGTGACATTGGGTCGGTCTTTCGATGGTGCTGGTGCTTTGTTGAAGAATCGATTTCCTGCATACTGAGATACCTACTCTCGTTTCATTTTACTGGTGTGCACTGACCTTGCAAAAGGTACATCTATGATGTGATTTGATTGTTGTGTTCAGTGAAATCAATCATTCTTGATATCCTCATTCCTTTCTGAGCAAATCTCATGATTTTTATTTTCGTTTGACGTACGGTTTTCCATTAAAAAATTAAATTTATTCGCATATCGCTAGATCATCACTCACGAGAAACAAAAATCCATGTTTAACTTAACTATAAAAATGAAAAATTATGTTGAACGTTGTACAGCAGAAAATTACTATATGTACGTTTCTGCAAAGTTACCTAGCACAAGAAGTATTTTTATTATTGAAACTTCAGCACTTTGTTGTTCAGAAGTAAGGCCTTTTTAGGACGTATTTTTAGTTTAGGATCGATAATTTGGTGATCATATTAGTTATTATCTCAACTTATACAGTTATATTAAAACAGCCAACAAGTAAGTTACATTGAGCTTAAAAACGAGGTAGAATTATCTCAAATATCAATGATTAATCGTGAAACGCAATCAAACGTATAAAGTTCAACAACCACTGCGTGTATGTATACAGGGTAATGCAAATTTCATGGTACACTAATCGGAAACGGGGAGTGATACGAACTAAGTTAAATCACGAAAAAAATGCGCAATTTCATGGCTATTTCGAATATCAAAAGAAATCGAGAATATCTTACATGGTTCCTGAAATATCCTGGAAAAACAGAAAATTGTCGATTTTAATGGTCATCGAAAACTTCTCAACTATTGCTGCTAGAATTTTGAAGAAAAGTTTCGGACTTCCATTGTCTAAAGGTATGAAGATTTGAATCCTGAGAAAAGAAAAGATGAGTTATGCTGAAAAAACGAAATAAGTGATGAATAAAAATTAACTATTTTATCGAATCAAGAAGATTCGAGTATCAATAAATCAGGTTAGTATTAGTGTTAGTATATATGAAGTCGAAAAATGTAGATTTAAATGGGAGTTTAACTAGTCGATAAGCCTGAAAATAGGAAAAAATTGAATTAGAAATCAATAGCCTGAAAAAGAAAGGTTGAATTAGAAATGAATAGCCTGAAAAAAAAAAAAAAAAAAAAAAAAAAAAAAAAAAAAAAAAAAAAAAAAAAAAAAAAAAGTTGAATAGCCTGAAAAAAGAAAAGTTGAATTAAAAATTAAAATAAAATGAATGAATAAAGAATTAAAATTATGAGAAAGATTCAAATCGAGTTTGTCACGACGTTTCGATTGTGTGTATCTACAATCGTCTTCAGGTGAGAACTAACAAAGTCCTGGGATACGGGGGTATTTATAGGTCAGCTATGGCGGGATTTTCCGGTTCAGTGAGCCGTAACCGGTTGATTCGGCTAATCAGCGGTTTCCATGTGTTGCGGATCTCGACGCTTGGTTGACTGAAAGCGTTATTATTCATTATGTATGCTGCTTCCTTGAATTTCCTCCTGAACCAGTGTTCTTCTCTATGGATGATTTCTGCCTCAGACCATTTGATGTTATGTTGGTGGGTCCACACATGTTCTGCGATTCCTGACTTGGTGGTTTCTCCTCGTTGGGTGTTTTTCTTGTGTTCGCCGATTCTGGTTTCCAGTGGTCTCTTGGTTTCTCCGATGTATGATTTGCCACATTCGCATGGTACTCGATAAACACAATTCTTGGAGTCACTGTTTTTGTTCGTTGGTCTGGTTTTGGTGAGTTGGCTGCGGATGGTGTTTCCGGATTTGAAGCAGGTCTTGATCTTGTATTTGGATCCAATCTTCTTGATTCTCTCTGACAATCCTTTGATGTAGGGAAGGCACAATGTTGGTTGTTGCGGTTCTTCTTCTTTTTGGATTAGCCTCTGTTTCCTGCTCTTCAACGTCTGTTCCACCAATTTCCTTGAATAGCCGTTCTGGTAGAGGTCTCTCTTGATGTGGTCCAGTTCGGAAGTTAGGCTTTCCTCGTTGTTGCAGAGGCTGAAGGCACGATCAATCAGAGTTTTCACTATGCCCCTTTTCGTAGCTCCGTGATGGTTGGATCCATTGTTGAGATATTGTCCTGTGTGAGTTGGTTTCCTGTAAACAGAAGTTTGCCATTTGTTGTCTGTTCTCTTCACTTTCACGTCCAGAAAAGGCAATTCGTTTTGGGATTCTCTCTCGATGGTGAATTTGATGGAAGGTCTCACGTTGTTGAGGTGTTGTAGGAAGGTGTCCAGTTCGTCGTCTCCGTGGTTCCACACTATGAATGTGTCGTCGATGTATCTCAACCAGATTCGCGGCTTTTTATGTGCTTGGTCGATGGCGAATGTTTCGAACCATTCCATATATATATTCGCTATTACCGGCGAGAGCGGTGATCCCATTGGTAGTCCTTCATCTTGAGTGAAGAAAGAGTCCTTAATCTGGAAGTAGCAGTTCCGAAGACAGCATTCTAGGAGATCCATAATTCCTTCTACTGGTATTGGTGTTCTATCTCCGAGGTGTTCGTCGCTCTGAAGTTTTGTTTTGATTATTTGAAGTGCTTCTCCGACAGGAACGTTGGTGTAAAGGCTTTCTACATCGAAGCTGACGAGTTGGTCTCCTTGTGTAGCTTCAATTTTCTCTAGGATCTCAACAAAGTGCCTGGAGTTCTTCACGAAGGATGGAGTGTTTCCCTGTAGTGGTTGGATGATCGGTAGTAGGAATCTCGCTAGCTTGTGGGTGGCTGAATTTCTGGAGCTGATGATCGGTCTGAGTGGGACGTCTGTTTTATGAATCTTTGGCAGTCCATATAGGTGAGGTGGTTTGCTGTGATGTGGTGTCAACGATGATCTCTCCTTATCTGAAAAATAAAGTTGATATTTCTTCAAAGTGAGGTAAACCTTCCGTTCGATTGCTGGAGTGGGATCTCGTGCGATCGTGGTGTATTTTCCTTTTCTGAGAGTCTCTTCAATTTTCTGCTCATAGAGTTCTGTGTCCATAATAACGGTAGCGTTTCCTTTGTCTGCCGGTAGGATTTTGATGGTGTTGTCTCTTCGTAGATGGTTTACATTACATTTTTCGACTTCATATATACTAACACTAATACTAACCTGATTTATTGATACTCGAATCTTCTTGATTCGATAAAATAGTTAATTTTTATTCATCACTTATTTCGTTTTTTCAGCATAACTCATCTTTTCTTTTCTCAGGATTCAAATCTTCATACCTTTAGACAATGGAAGTCCGAAACTTTTCTTCACAACTCGAGACATTGTCAGCCACCTTCAAACAATAGAATTTTGAAATTTGGTGAAGTTACTGAAGTTTGCATGCCGAATTCAACGGTGATATGAAAAAAATCTAGGCACACTAGATTCAAAGATATCGAAGCCAACTTTGATATTTTCAATGGCAGCCATTTTGGATTTTCACACCATATGAAAGTTCATGATATTACCAATTCATAGATATATCACACTTGAATGTTTAATGATGAAGAAGTCGGAATAACAAAAAAATAGAAAATATGAAGTAGAATCCTTGATGTAGCATCAATTCTTCTAGATTATTCATTGTTTTTATGTCATAGTAGACAGAAGTTTATACGTAAGTCTATCTGCACATTAAATTCGCGAGCTGATGTGTAATCACGATTTTATTGTGGAAAATTCATCTTCAGAATCAAGTAGGTTGCTATCAGAATTATTACTACTAATCAAGGTGGATATAGGATGGTGAGACAGCTTTCTATTAACAAGCACTAGAATAAACTGTAGACCTTTGCCTACTTGATTTCATACCGTAGTAATATTTCCTGAAGTTATCAGAGATGGCGACATACCTTGTGTCGGTAAAACAGAAACTGTGCATCTGTCATACTTTCATCAGTTTCATCTGTTCTAGATAAAAAATGATTGAGAAGAGTCAAAATATCAATATTCATTCCAGATTTATAGAAAATATATTGTTTAATGTCGTTTCAAGTCACGTCTGTCAGATGCGAACCACAGAAATACGTAAGCAACAGAAATCTTCTTCGATAATCGATCTTACCGCCATCTTCTTTCAAGTCGTGGAAATATTTTACTGCCTTTCTCAAACGGTCTACAAGTTTTTCGCAGAAACAATTGAAGAGCTGTTTCACCATCCTATATCCACCTTGCTACTAATTGTTGGATATAATGTAATGGATAATTCAACTGTTATTTTGATCTCATCTAATGTCGAAGAAAAGAGTGATTGATATGCACCTACGATGTGTACAATCATCGTTGCTTTCAAAATTCGACACGTGCCAGCCAAGTAAGGAAAGTGGCTGTCACAATGTCCAGTTCTCAGTGCCTGATGTTATATAATGAGAAAATCAGGACTGCCAATTTCACAGTTAGAAGACTACTACTTGAAAATTACAGTTCATTTCAGAACAATCAGTGACGCTGCATGATTTGCAACAACAAAATTGAATTAGATCTGTTTTTTTTTCTGGCGTGTTTCTTTATTCCGCCGCATGGTGTCGCCACTTCCAACTGTCTATTGGAACGCGGCACAGTGCGGTCAAAAAGACGCGACGAAAATGCATTGGGACAGGCAACGCTTCGATTGGAGATCTCAGGGTCTCTACTCGGTTGACTACCCTGCACTGATGAGGGCCAATAAGCCCGAAACCGTTCTGTAGGTTGTTAAGCGTGCCTGTCCCGATGTGAATTTGTCACGTCTTAGGAAGAAAGAAACATTTGCGATCTGCGTGGTTTTGCCATGAAATTAGTTGTTTTCTGGCCGCGGTCTATCAGTCAATTACCACCTAACTCAACCACATCTTTTTTCATGTAGAGCTGATTTCATGACCTCTTAATGCTTGCTGCAGACGAAGATGCATCCAACCAACACGTCCTCCACCGAGTAGCCTCCCGATCCACCACAATGGCAAGAACCCAGCCACTGCTGCTGACCCTAGCTCTGACAATCCTCGGCACCAGGTCAGAGACCAACCTCTCCGCCGAAGAGGCCTTCACCCCACCCCAGGGCAACGAGACCAACGAGGACCTCGACGACCTCACCGCCGAAGACATCTTGGAGTACATCTACCCCAAGTCATGGACGTGGGCACTGATCTTCTTTCACTGCGTGGTGTTCTTGGTGGGGCTAGTTGGCAACTGCTTGGTGTGCGTTGCCGTCTACAGGAACCACACCATGAGGACGGTCACCAACTACTTCATAGTGAACCTGGCGGCGGCCGACTTCCTGGTGATACTCTTCTGCTTGCCGCCAAGTGTCGTGTGGGACGTCACCAGCACCTGGTGGTTCGGGTCGGCCATGTGCAAGGTGGTGCTTTACTTGCAGGTGAGTTTGGGTGGACGTGGGGTTAGGAAGAATGTTAGGGAATTCGTGGGAAACGGAGTGGGCCTGCATGGAAAATGAGTTTGGAAAGGTGTTCCGTTAAGAAAATGCCGGGTGTCGAAGTTTGAGGAGAATAAAATAAATGTGAAACATATTTTTTCTATTTTGGTTCTATAATGAAGTCATTATGAAACGCAAATGCGTGTTGAAATAGTCTCTGTTTCGATAAGCATTTTCTATTATTATTCGGAGGTTGGTACAATCGAACTGTCAAATGGAAGTTAGAACAGTTAGGCCTAGCTTACTTCTGAGCGATTTTGGATTTGGTGATAATAGCAGTCAAAAAAAAAAAAGTTTTTACTGGTAATTTTTCAACAACTTTGCATTTTCCACCGCTGGTATCGCAAAAATCGATATCACTCAACAGTAAACTGGGCTTCACGTTTGTGTTACCAATCGAATACGTTTCTGTTATTTTTGTCCTTTTGCGTTAATTTGCAGTCAAACGACTTCAAATTAATGCAAAATAGAAAAAGTTGCAAATGACACACGTTTTATAAGACACGTTGTCGCACTTGTTCCCTTGGAGCTGTGCTTGGAGCATTCCTCGCTTCGCTCGTCGTACTCCAAACAACGCGTGCGACAAAATAGCGTCTTATAAAACTTGTATCATAATATATTCTATTTTCTATTTTGGTTGTATAATGAAGTCATTGTGCAACGCAAATGCGTGTCGAAATAGCCTCTATTTCGATACGCATTTGTTATTATTCGGTGATTGGTACAATCGAACTGTCAAATGAAAGTCAGAAGAGTTAGGCCCAGTTTACTTCTGAGCGATTTGGATTTGGTGATATTGGCAGTGAAAAACTCAATGTATTAATTGGTAAATTTCAATTCAGAATGTAATTTGATTAAAATTGACCAATAAAAACAATAACAACATTGAATTTTTCACCGCTGCGTCAGATTTTAATTATTTCAATGTCATCATTGTTACCAATCGAAGATGTTTCTATATTAAATCCATTTTTTTCTTTAAATTAATTCAAAATAGAAAAAAATACATATGACACAGGTTTTATAAGACACTTTGTCGCACTTGTTCACTTGGAGCATTCCTCGCTTCGCTTGTCGTACTACAAACAAGGCGTGCGACAAAATAGCGTCTTATAAAACTTGTAGGTATCATAATATACTATTTCGTACGAAAGCGTATAAGGGCCACCGATATGTTTTCAATATTTTTTCCGACTTCAAACTCGGAATTTCCGACTTTGAACACGGAATTTCCGACTTTGAACTTGGAATTATTTTTTTCGGGTCGCGGAATTTTTTTCGAAAACAAGTTTTCGAAAACAAAATTTCGAACGGATAATTTCCCGACTTTGAACTCGGAATTTCCGACTTTAAACTCGGAATTTCCGACTTCAAACTCGGAATTTCCGACTACCAATGAATAAATTCCTTATAAAAAAATTATAATTCATGTAGATTCTAGAACACTAACAACTGTACAGGAAATATCATTTCCTATCAGATGGGAAGTCTTGACTTTTTTTCAATGAAATTCTGTACATGGAATGTCAAATTATACTATCGAGTTCCGAAAAAACCTTTCATATAAATGCACCAAGAAGAAAAGGTGTTTCGAAATTCAAATTTCGGACCGGAATGACAATGACTGACATACGAATGAAGCAATATAAAAAGAAGGAAAACGCGAACGTGATAGTAAATCAGTCCTTCCGATAGGAAGTTATAGCGATGTGAATATTCGAGATTAAAAAATATATTGATTTTTCCCACGACCACGTATAAAAACGTCATAAAGCAGACTGTTTTGTTATTTGGAAGTGCATTTCACATAGCATTGTTATTCTAAAAAAAAAGCAAACGTATATTCGATTGAAAAATAAAAACTGCACGAAGCATGTAAATGGATAGAAGCAATTACGTATATTAGTTTCCACTCATTGTCACCAAAAGCGCCTTTGTTACACCACATTAATATTTATTGGATTTTCTGCATCTTTTTGGATTGTAAGAGGAACCTGTTACCAATTTCAATGTGTCAATGAGACATGTCTGATGATATTGATTGCAGGGCGTGACAACATCCATAACTTTGCCACAGATTAGAGGAAGGACGCTCATTTTCGGATAGAAAAAAAAATATTTCGAATAGAGACGTTTCTCTCAAACTTTATGAAATTCGCGCTTAATCACACGTTTTCGTTATTACCAAGTCGGTAATCACCTCCTCTATATGTTTAGATATTTCGAAAAACTTACGCCAGATGGCCATAATTTCAATGAATGTTATCAGAAAACTAACCCAACATTTCGGATACTTCCGAAAAACGGATTTTAGTCCTATGCCTTGATGATCCTTAACCACTACAATCTCCAACTGAATCAGAAAATCTCGCTAATGGTCCAGTACCACATGCATGAGCCAGAATAGCTATTTGTTTTACTAGGGAGGAAAGTGCCACTTTTCCTCCCGCAGGATGTAGTTTACTGCACGACGCGAAGCGGAGGGCAGTAAACATCCAAGGGAGGAAAATGTACTTTACTCCCATGTAATACATATGATTTTTCCTCCTACCCACTAAATGAACCTTTTACTACAAGCGCAGCTCTTAGAAAAAAAAATGATCAATCACTCAATAGCAATCCGAAATGTATAAGCTATCTAAATGTCCAATAATTCAAATCACTAACAAGAAAAAAGTAAAATAACGTTCTTGAAAAAAAAAAGTTGCAATTGCCAGGAGCTGAACCCGGGACCTTCGGAATTCTGAACTCAAAAAACGTATATCTAAGATTCCTGAAGTTGAAATTTGTATTGAAGAACTACGTTGAAGTAACATTAATGTTTGATTTTTACCAACAAACAGGATATACAGGGTGTTCTAGAAATTAGTGAAACAATATGAATATAATTAATTCACAAGTTTCATCGTTTGCAACTTACTTGAAATGAGGGGGAGGAAAAGTATGAGTTTCCTCCCTGATTTGAGGGAGGAAAGTGTGTACTTTCTATAGGGGTAGGAGGAAAAAGAGATTTTCTCGTATTACCCATGGTCAGAGATCTAAATTTTAGATGTCACGAATAAGGACATCATCATATCCGAATTTAGGTGACCATTTTTCAAAGAGTAAAAAGTGTATGAATTTTATTATTATTTCGAATTCCATTCACAATAAATGTTCTGTTTGTTATATTGTGTTTAATTACATATTGTACAGGGTGATTGTTTATATTTTACTCAATAGTTATCTCAGTTAATATTGGTCCTACAAAAACGTTGAAATGGACAAATTTGCAGCATTTTTTATGGGCATTCAGAATTCAGTACTAGGAAATGCAAAAGAGCATCGTTAACCTAAAAATTTTACAATAACTGGTATTTTTTTAATGAGACACCCTGTATTTTTTTATCCAATCGGTAGAACTCCTTTTTCTGATTCCAAATATATATACTTTATTGAGGTTATCTTTTTTCGGTTTTTTGGGAAAATATAGATTTTTCGTACAGATCTGAGGTTGCGATTGGCTTATATCAAAGTAGCCATGGATAATAAAACAAATTTAATTTTATTGTTTGACATTGACATTTCTTTTTATTCATAGTTTGGGAGTTGTTATAGCAAAAATGATATATTCTGAGGTAGGAAAAGTTGATATTGTGTCAGTTTTTAAAAAGTAATCAAAACCAATGTTTGGCGCGTCGTGAATATATACGACTATACCCTAACAGAAGATTTCCTAGTGAGAAAACATTTGTTAATTTTTATAAACGTTTACGAAATACTGGTTTATTGAAACGAAAACCCAGGATTATTCAAGGACAAGAAAAACTATTACTACCTCAGAATATATCATTTTTGCTATAACAACTCCCAAAATATGAGTAAAAAGAAATGTCAATGTCAAACAATACATTTAAATTTTTTTTATTATTCATGGCAACTTTGATATAAGCCAATCGCAGCATTGTCGTCTGGCGTTTCACTGCTGCCTTAGATCTGTACGAAAAATCTATATTTTCCGAAAACCGATAAATATAACCTCAATAAAGTATATATATTTGGAATCAGAAAAAAGAGTTCTACCGATTGGTTAAATTGAAAAAGTACTAGTTGTTGTAAAATTTTCAGGTTAACGATGCTTATTTGCATTCCCTAGTACTGAATTCTGAATGCCCATAAAAAATGCTACATATTTGTCAATTTGAACGTTTTTGTAGGACCAATATTCACTGAGATAGCTATTGAGTAAAATATAAACAATCACCCTGTACTGTGTTATGGAGCTAAAAAATAGTACATTGTTTACCGGGTAGGAAAAGCTTAACATTCCTGGGCGACTGTGAATATTGCTAAGTCGAGGCGCAAGCCGAGACTTAGCAACACAGAGTCCAGGAATGTGGCTTTTCCTACGAGGTAAACATACTAATTTTTCGCAAATCGTTTAAAATTCGACAGATATTGATTGATTTAAAAAAAAAACGCGATAATTTTATTCCCAAATAAATGGTGCTTTGAAATTCCTAATAAAATTACTTGGGCTACTATGGAAACGTATTGAGATTGAATTTTCAAACTTGACGCTTATAAATTTAATTGCTGGTGTTCTCGAAAGTAAAATGATAAGTGATGATGAAATTTCCATTCCTGGGACTCCTCCAGAGCAGGTTGAGGCAGTGAATACTGCTTCATTAGAATTATTGCCAAAGAAATCAAGAGAAAAGTACGAAAATGCATACAGACGTTTTATGGATTATCGCATGAGTAAAAATACGAGTTCTTTCTCAGAAAATGTTGTAATGGCATACTTCCTAGACCTTTGTTTAAAGATGAAATCTTCAACAAAATAACCCTACCACCCCGCATGTTGACCATAATGTTTCTCATACTTCTAAAAGTGTTCCTCCAATGTTCAATAATTGTACTAACTGTCAAATTACTGTAAATATAACAAATTAATCTTAAAATGTATTCAGCAATGACTTGATGTTTTCAAAATATAAATCAATTCCTTATAAGCAATGTGTTTTCAATCATTTATGTAGAACACTAACAACTGTACGCAAATATCATTTCCTTACAGTAAGGAAATGACATTTCCTCACAGTAAGGAAGTCCTGACTTTTTCTTCAAGAAATTTTGACAGGAATGTCAAAATTTCCTAGCGATTTGCGGAAAAATAGATTACTTGATTATTAGTAAGGAATATCGGGCATTTTCAAAAGCTATCCGAAAATAGGCGACCTTCCTCTACTTTGCATAACAGAAATATCTACTTTTTACATGTGACTGCTGTATTCCTGGTTGCGTGATTACATGATGGCCTCTGATAAAACTTTCATATTCGTGACATCTTTTAGGCATGTGGTTTCAAATATCAATGAAATTGTTCGTGCAAGCGAAGATATTCGGTAATTCACATCTGGAATTGTCGATTATTACCTGAAATATGGTAATAAACAGTAATATCGAATCGACACTACCTTTATAGACGCCGCTCAAGTTACATCTATGGCATGACTCGCGAAATGAAAGAAATATTTATGGTCGTAGGAAAACTAGAGTACCAAACTCGTTGGAAAGTGCATTTTCTCCTTTGGTTACTATACGTGCTAAACGACTACTCGTGCAAAATACCTACGTCACTTTCCACTTGTCATGCAATATACTATTATAGATACGATTTCAACTGAAATAAAATTCTTGCAACGAAACGTTTGCTGGTTTGATTATTACAGAAATTTCGATACTATCGGCATCATTGCATTCATTGTTAGGATCCGTCGCGCTCCAGTATTTTGGTCCGCTTTTTTGTGAATATTTTTTGCGAACTGGATTTTCGTGGCTCGGTACACCTATGCTAACGAGAGGAGAGATAGCTGAAGATCTGCGGGAACCATATATTGGCAGACAATTTTCCCAATTGTTCAAACCGACAATTTGTGTTTGGTTTTATGATTTCAGACCGTTTGGTCAAATGGTGCTGGTCGGTGCCTGCATTTTTAGGTAGGTAGTTTCTTTTTCACAAAAGATATACTGAGTGTCTCGTTAACACGATGTGTTGTATGGTTTATGTAAAGTCGACGTGTGCAATGTGTAATGAATTGTGCATTTTTAGGATTGAACAAGTTTCTGAATACCTTTGTTGAGAATTACGTCGTTGTTTGTGCCTGAATAAAGCGTTTGCTACGCCATCTTGTCATTGATCATCTTCAAAGCCTGAGCACCCACTAAACCAAAACCCCTGAGATAAAGTGTTTCGTTACATTCTTCTTCCACAAAACATTTCCCTTACTAAATCTGTCTGTTTCGATGCCTCACCCTGAATATTAATATCGACGAAATAATTTCGTTTGATTGCGTCAGCAAATAATTCGTTTCTCGAAAACACCGAGATGAATGCTGCTAATTCAATTCCATTATTTCTCTCTCTGTCAATCGGTAACTTGCGAAGCTGAAAATATCAAATTTCGCACTTCAGTTGTCAACTGAGCTAAGTAATAGGTACTTCGATATCCCCGAGGAAAGTCGCCAGCTTCTTTTCGATAAATGAAATATTATGTTACCCAACAATAGCTATACAGGGCATTCCCTTTTTATCGCTGACCGCCAGCGGCAGCAAAAATTGCTTTACAGTATACTTTGACGTGCCACTTGCAGTTGGGAGAAATTATAAGCGATTTATCAAATATCTGTAATTGACACTTGCAGCTGACGTCACAATATAGCGGGCATTAGCTCAAGTAAGTGGGGGGGGGCAAACAAAACTTCTCGAGTACTTTCAATTTGTGTAATCTCTCGTGTAAATTGGTGATTACAAGAAACTTCGTCTAGCCATCGGTATTTTTGCAATTTTGAATTCATAATCCATATTTTGTGGATAATGTACAGGTTGTCCTCTTATATTTTGACCCCTACCTACAGCTTCAATTATACGAGGTGGAGAAAAACATTGAATATAAAAGTTGTAGGATTTCAGAGGTACTATCTTTTGACACTCTCGAATAAAATGAATACGAATCGTAATATTGAATGAATGACAAAATATATTTTTTTAATTAAACACCCCGTTTACTTTCAACTATGGTGAAAGATTTCTTCTATTTCCAAATATATATAGTTTCCTCGAGTCGTTTTTCATTTATTGAGATTTCAATATTGAATCACAAAATGAGCAATATTTAGATTACCGGAATATATTTTTTTCAATTTGATATATCGTCTTTTCTTCCTGTGATTTTGAGTGTCAGAAGTTCACTTGTTCGTTCAGTCCTCTGGTTTCCATTTATATTAACTTGATCAAAGAGTAATGGAAAAAGCGCAAAAATATAACATTTATATCTGAAATAGTTTATATTAAATAAGAAAAGTTGAGATAGGGACATTCAAGCCGTTGTGAGGAAAATTTAATAGTTTCGACAAAAAAAATTCCTATAGTTGAAAAATCTCTGTAATCATTCACCCTAGAACCCCAGTATGATGGATCGACGAAATCAGCTCTTCAGGGATAATTCGAGAATGTAACAAAATACAGGGGGTTTTATTTTAAATAACAAAGTTGTTGCTACTTTTTGGTAGAAGCGGCAACGCCGCAACGCTGAAAATATTTTAGATCGATAGAACAAAACTGATTACCCAAGAAACCAGATTTTCAGAATAATCCTACGTTCTGTTCTCCAGAAACGTCTAACATACCATCGACCGTGAGTTACCCTGTATATACCTATACGGTGTCTCCAAGATGAAAATTTCAACAATAAAAAACATTAATTTTCCCATTTTAGTGTACCTATTTTTTTAGAGCTTGTCTTTAAGAATGTTCTTTTAATATATTCTTATTTTCGACATTTCGTTTGGGACAAGTAAAAATAAAAAAATCTCCAGCTCAAAAACCCCCAATGAATTTTGAATGAAATCGGACTACAATCAGCAAACTTGTCCGCCATATGTGAACCGCCTGTTTGTTTTTTTACGAACATTTCATAGTGCATTGTCACCGGAATTAAGTATATCTGCCAAATTTCGAATCCATCGGACGATTAGTAGTGAAACAAAAACCTGCAAGATTTAATTACAAACACTGGTACTGCTCCACATATCCCGCTTGTAATGTGGATAATTTTCAATTCGAATTTCACGAGAACCAATGATCATTGCACTATTTCCATTAGTTGGCAAAAAACTAATGCTGAAAATGTACCACTTTGCATGTTAACACTTTGCCAATCAACGCGACCACTTGCTTAGAATTCCTTTGAATGTTCTCGAGTTAACTTCTAATTGCGAGAATTTCTATGGCCAGAAACAATTCCCTGCAATTCTCTATATTATTCGGTGCGAAGCGAGTTTAATTAAAAATTTAATTTTCACCATCTTCGACGTATACAACTACATCCACGAAAGCTATCGATATGATGAAGGAGTTCCATTGAAATATTTCAATTATATTTCTCGTGCAAAGATCAGATCACGTTGCTCACGTGTAAAACAACGTAATTCGATAATTTTCTTTACCCGACAAGCCAAACTTTTTGCGACCGGTGTAATAACGAATGAAACGAACAAGGGAACGATATGAAAGTTTCTGTTTCATTGGCAAACGCTGCGTTGTGATGAAAAAATTCCATCGTTTTGTGTAAATGTTTCTTTGATGACAAATATCATTTTTATTAGTGGGTAATGTGACAACATAGCATTCACATTTGAAATCTTATTAATTTAAACAATACACAGGGTGATTCACAATAAAAAACCTAATCAGTTTCCTATAATGAATATTACCATTATCACGTCTCAGATTCTTAGTGAACATAAATGAAGAAAAAAATTGTTGGAAATAAAGACAGTACTTAGTAACTGAAAATCAGATTGTAACCCACAACAATAAGGATTTTATGTGAAATATATTCAGTATCGAATATTTTTCATGCATACTGTGTTTTTAGTGAATTATTACTCAATTTATATACTGCAAGTCCGATTAGCATATTTTACGGGCTGTACCATTTTCGATGTCCTTTTGAAAATAAGAGAGATATCCTGTATAAGGACAACGGAAATGGGACAGCCTGTACAGAAGTGAGATTATCAGCAATCCAAGGGCATAATTGTGGTTTCAGTATTTTCCTTGCACTTTATGGACCGTGTAAGTATAATCTACGAAAGCGCTGAAAGGACATCAGCAAAATGATATTATAATTGCCAGTTTGAACTGACAGTTATACATAATTGCCAGATAGAACTGACAATTATACATAATTGCCAGATAGAACTGACAGTTATACATAATTGCCAGTTTGAACTGACATTTATACATAATTGCCAGATAGAACTGATAGCATTTATACATAATTGCCAGTTTGAACTGACAATTATACATAATTGCCAGATAGAACTGGCATTTATAGATAATTGCCAGTTTGAACTGACATTTATACATAATTTCCAGATAGAACTGACAGTTATACATAATTGCCAGTTTGAACTATTATACATAATTGCCAGATAGAACTGGCATTTATAGATAATTGCCAGTTTGACCTGAAAATTATACATAAATGCCAGATATATCTGGCAATTATGGATAATTGACAGATAGAACTGACAATTATACATAATTACCAGATAGAACTGGCATTTATACATAATTGCCAGATAGAACTGGCATTTATAGATAATTGACAGATAGAACTGACAATTATACATAATTGCCAGATAGAACTGGCATTTATAGATAATTGACAGATAGAACTGACAATTATACATAATTTCCAGATAGAACTGACAGTTATACATAATTGCCAGTTTGAACTATTATACATAATTGCCAGATAGAACTGGCATTTATAGATAATTGCCAGTTTGACCTGAAAATTATACATAAATGCCAGTTCTATCTGGCAATTATGTATAACTGTCAGTTCAAACTGGCAATTTTAATTTTATTTTGCTGTATGTCCGTTCAGCGCTTTCGTAATAATCTGAGTAGGCAACTGGAATGGAATCTTAGAAGCTTGATAAGCTCGAGTAACCTTATAATATTTCGTTTCGGCGAGAAGATTAGATGATTAAAGCTGAGAAAAGTTTTGAAAAAAAACTCCAAAGTAATTTATCATGTGAAAGTAGATTCCCGGCAGTCTGAAGAAAATGTAAAACAAATCGATTTCATAAAAATTGTTCAACTTCTTTCATCACCCTTCTGGATTAATCTCAGCATCATATGTACAGTGAATTTCACAATGATACTCGTACCAAAGTGTCATACCATACAGAGTGTAGTGTATAGTCCACCAACAAAACAAAGAATTTTCATTTATTATAGGAGTGAAAAACTGAAAAAAAATCTTAGTTGTTGTTTGAAACCAAATTATCATTATTTACAGACACATTTTTATGTGAAATTGAACTAATATGGAGGTAGTAATTTCTACACCTGTTTGTTAGTTATAATTGGTCACACGCTGTAATGAATGATTTAGCTTGGCTCTTGGCATAATACATTAATTAGGATGTATTCATAATATTCATATATACCAATTGCGAATTCCGACTCAATCACCAAACAATTATTCATCAGGGTTTCCATGTTTACGTATATCGCACGACCTAGTTCAGTTTCATGATTAGTTGATAACGATATTCAATTTTTTTATTCCTCAAGATTATTGCACAAACAATCCCTTCACCACATTTACTCAATCTATACATCTATAGTTGCGTTCAGAAATTCGAAAAACAATAGTTTGAGTTTTTGACCGCCAACTTAGTTGCAAAACAACCCTCGAAGTCTCATTGTGACTTGTATGAGTAAGGAAGACGGGGACCTTAGCTTTATTTTTTATTTGAAAGAAAAAGAGCACAAGTGTTGATATAAAAAATATCACAACGGTCGCCTGAATTGATAGAGATAATGTCACTGTCAATATAAGCTTCCTCAAATCAAATTCATATTATTTTGAAATTTCTGTCCCGTTTTGAATTATACCGATACTTCTTTATCTATATTAATTTCAATGTGTCTGATACATTACCTCTGAATTCACTTTAAAACTGGAACCTATACTCTTTGTTGGAACTATTTCGATGTTGATGACAGCGGGTGAGATCATTCAAAAGAGTACAGCTACAGTTTTATGCGCGGCTTGCTGCTTGCATCAGTTTGATATCACAGTATCACCAAAGAGAAGATTCTTTGGTATCACAGATGTTTGCAAAGAGTCAAGGACGCACTAACTCGAGTAACTTGTACGCGCTTGCGCACTACGTACTTCTATGGTTCTGTATTCCAGGTTGCGTGATTACTGGCGCTAGCAGGCGTATGGTGTCAAGTTTGTTTATGTACGCTGGTGTCAATATCAATAAAATGTGTCCAAACTAAACTAACTCAATCAATCAGTGATTCACATAATGAGGAATTGTCGGAGAAATATTCAAATATTATCTTGAATATGGAAATAAACAGTACTTGATATTGAATCAAAACCACCTGAAATTATAGAGACCGCTGAAATTACATTTTTGACAATATTTCCCGCGAAATGAAAATATTCGGAGTCGTAGAAAAAATAGTGTACAAAACTCGTTGGAAAGTGAATTTCCTTCACTCGTTACGTTTCCGCACTCACCGCTACGCGGCTCGTGCTAAACGACTGCTCGTGTGAAATATGTCACTTTCCACACTTGTTGTGTAATATACTATTTTGCAACTGCATTTGAAAAATAAAATTTACTACATACTCGGGAATTTTTCAGGAAGCCTGGTTGGTTTTTTTTTTGCCGCGCACCATATGTTGATAATCATTTTTTTGTCCCATCAGTTTATCCAAACAGTCCGTTTGCATATAATGTGTTCCTCGATTGGTCACTCGAATTCTCCTATTTACTTTATTTCGGGAGGCATGAATTATCACGCGTATTTGTGAAGATTAATCGATGGAAATCCAGCAGGGCCTCGAAATAAAAGATAATGGAATATTCAGCGAGAAAGCTACTGAAAAGGTTGAAGTGATTGATACCTTCGGAAAAACGGGGAAGAGGTTGTTGTTTTTCATTCCGCAAGAATGAGTCGATTTGGTGAGTTCCTTACTATGACACATTCTTTTTCATCATAGAATTCAGTTTACTCACCCAAAAAGCCAAAGCCGTAAAATCAATTTTTTTATCATCCAAATTTCCGAATCGTCATTATACTTTCAAACGGATGAACTGATTTTCAACTTTGGGGGTATAATTTTGCTTCTTTTTTTATAGAATCCATTTCTCCAATCAAAAAATTAGAAAAGAGTACATTTTTCATCATACCTAGAGATGAATGGATAAAAAAGGATATCCTATGAAACTTCTCGTATTTTTCAAATCGCTATAACTTCCCAACAGGTGCACCGATTCCTCCCATGGAGGTTACATTTTGTTCTTCTTTCTTATCATAGAACTCAGCTTTGTTATCGAAAATTCAAAAATTGTAAAATCATCCAAATTTCCATTTCCATTGGGTTCTCAGTTTTAGCCATTTTCATCATAGAACCAGCTTTGTTATCGATGATTCCAAAATCGTGGAATATTTTTTCTCATCATCCCAATTTTCAAATCGCCATAACTCCAGAACAGATTGACAGATTTTCCCCATTTGGTTCTCATTTTCCTTGCTTTTCATCATAGAATTCAGTTTTGTCATCGAGAATTTCAAAATCGTATAATTATTTTTTTCTATTTTGGTTGTATAACGAAGTCATTGTGCAACGCAAGTGCGTGTCGAAATAGCCTCTATTTCGATACGCAATTTTTATTATTCAGAGATTGGTACAATCAAACTGTCAAATGAAAGTGAGAAGAGTTAGGCCCAGTTTACTTCTGAGCGATTTGGATTTGGTGATATAAGCAGTGAAAAACTCAATGTTTTTATTGGTAAATTTCAATTCAGAGTGTAATTTGATTTAAATTGACCAATAAAACAATAACAATATTGAAATTTTCACCGCTGGGTATTGCAATAATCAAAATCGCTCAACTGTAAACTGGGCTTTACGATTGTGCGTCAGATTCAAATTATTTCACTGTCATCATTGTTACCAATCGAAGATGTTTCTGTTATTTAGCGATATTAAATCAATTTTTCCTTCAAATCAATTCAAAATAGAAAAAATTAGATATGACACACGTTTTATAAGACACGTTGTCGCACTTGTTCACTTGGAGCACTCCTCGCTTCGCTAGTCGGACTCCAAACAACGCGTGCGACAAAATAGCGTCTTTTGTATCATAATATACTATTTTTTATCATCCAAACATTCAAATTGCCTTACCTTCCGTATGGATGGACCAATTTTTCCCATCAGGTTCTCATTATTATTCTTCAATTTTTCATCATAGAATTCACCTCATTAATCGAAAATTCCAAAATCTCAAAATAAGTTTTATATTTTCTCATCGCCATTACTGGAAGACTAGTGGCAATTTTTTCCTCCACGACTCAAATCAACGTATATTTTTGAGGATTTAAATCCGGGTTATATGCGCGCCACGTATGACAAAATCCTCGGAATAAATTAGGTTTATATTCCATGCCTCCGGATCATCCGTCAACCGGAATAAAATGCAGCCAGTATTCGAAGGCGGAACCCATTCCCGTTCAAATAAGATGCACTCGGTTATAATTCCGGGGGGAAATTTCTTTGATTCCGTTCATCGCAGTTTTTCCGGGGACGGCTTATCTGTCGTGGTACCGGATGGAATTTTTCCAAAGATGAACATCAATCAAAAATAAATGAAAAGTTAAGATAGGGACATGTGAGCAGAAATGATTAGTTTCGACACAAAAAATTCCTAAAGTTGAAAAATCTTGATATTTCACACCCTATATCTCTGTAATATTTTGCGCTATACCCCATGTATAATGTATCGACGAAATCAGCTCTTCAGGAAGAATCTAAAAATGAAATAAAATACAGGGTGTTCCATTTGAAATAACAAAGTTATTGCTACTTTTTGATAGAAGCGGCAACGCCGAAAGTATTTTAGATCGATAGAACAAAACTGATTACCCACTAAACCAAATTTTCAGAATAATCCTACGTCCCGTTCTCCGTAAACGTCTAAGGTACCGACCGTAAGTGACCCTGTATACTACTTCACTTTTTCCAGTTGTATTTCAGAATGTATCAATTGTATTTCAGAATTGTGAGTTTATTTTCAGAAAGCGTCAAATGTAATTCAGAAAAGTCAACTGAATTTCAGAATTCGTCATTTGAATTTCAGAAAATATCATTTGTATTTCAAAACTCGTCAATTGAATTTCTGTTGTTGCTAACGAGATTGAGATTAGTTAGTAGGTGACGTAATTATTGTTCCTATGTTGTTCCTATGATGAAACTATATGCATAAAGTGAGCCGAATCAGAAAATTTTGTAGCAATCTAATGTTTATGGGTGCTATCCATCTAACATATTCTCAAGAATGTTGCACTTCCGGTTGTACCGCAACTTCAATAATTTGATTCGATTTTACGCAAAACCCTCCATATATTTCATTTATAACTTCCGATATCCAAGACGAACTGTTTTCGAAATATTTCCAATTGTAAGTTGAAGTTTGGGTGAACATTTATTTATTTCTGCACAGGATCATTTTATCTTCATAGAAGAAAACCGACTTCTGTTTCTGAAATACAAATGACAATTTCTGAAATATATTCGATATTTTCTGATATACAAATGACGAATTCTGAAATTCAATTGACTATTCTGAAATTCATTTGACGCTTTCTCATATTGAACTGACTATTCTGAAATACTTGAAATGCTTTCTGGAATTAATTTAACTAATCTGAAATACATTTGACACTTTCTGAAATTCAACCCACTATTCTGAAATCCAATTGATACTTTCTGAAATACAAGTGACTATTCTGAAATTGACTTGATGCTTTCTGAAATTAACTTGATGGTTGAAATTACCTTGATGGTTTCTGAAATACACCTGGAAAAGGTGTAGATAATCCCTTGTGTCAATGTGCTGTGCAAAGCATTGACTAGATTTTCATCACATGTTGTAGCAATGATTTTATCATCATTTAATATCCATTGTCTGCAAGATATCTGTTGATGATGAACTATTTTTGCATGGTATTCAATCATTATAGGCTCTCAAATTTGAAAATTATTTTACTTTTCACTTTGGTGAGAACTTTCAGGAAATATAAAATGATTTGAAATTTCGAAAGAAATTTGAATTTCAAGTAGGTATCTGAGGGTATATAAAATAAAGTGCGAATTATTGTTTAGTCTTCAATCTATCTCTCCAAGTAGGTACTGCTGTTATTCAGTAAGCCAAAATTATAATATACCCTATGTATCTTATAATACCTACAAAAGAAACCAATAATTATCAGCTCAGTTCTATAGATAACCAAAATTTCAGAAAAGCATCACAAAGTGAAATAAAAATACAAACCAGCAGGTATATTTTTGTATATGTATATATGTATAATTCAATTATCGTATATCGTTCTGCAGTGATTCTATTGATATTTTTTAAAGATATCACGTGTTTTATTTTTAAGATGTTTTTACCGAGATTTCATCAGCAATTTGCTATCACCAGCTTCAATTTCACCTATTATTTGAGATTACATATTCGATTATCTGAAAAGAAATAACAATCAGTCATTGTTTTTCATCTGGATTATGTGTTGAAAGTGTGAACCAAGTGATATTTTGGTTTGAGATTACATTATCTCAAACCAAAATATCACTTGGTATCATCTTCATAGAAGATTCAAATATAAGAATTTTCTGAGGCAATTTCTTGAACAATATCCATATACTATATTAATTTCGTCAAAGTTCTATCATATCTTGACTGATATTCACTTCTCCACTACTTGTAGAAGGACTGCAATTAATAGTTATTTATGTATTAAGGGAATTATGAGGGCCTTAATTACCGATGGCAAAGTTTGCGTCCCGAGGGCCTCTGGCCCGAGGAACAGCAATTGCCAGAGGTTATTAAGGCTCTACTATAATTCCGGTGGTACATAGATAATTTTATTTTTGACCGATTTTCATAACAATATGTCCATATTTAGAACGCAATAAATGTTTAAATTCATAACCTTTCTGGTATATTTGAATTAGGTAGCGTTGATTGTAGCATTGTTGGTTGTTGCTAGGTTGTCGCTATGTTACATGTTTATAAGCAAACTTTCTTTATCAATCAATGTTTTTCCGTTAAAAACGTGTTTATTTTTTACCACAAATCGTCGACAATCTTTTTCTGATATAATGGAGGATATTATAAAAAAAGCGGAAAAAGCAAGACAATCATTACTTCCATCAAAAAGTGAAGCCCTATATCAAAAAGAATACAACTTATATCTGAAGTGGCTGATACAGAGAAATGTTATGTCAAAAGATGCCAACGAAACTGTCTTTCTGGCATATTTTCAAGAACTGGTAAATAAATAAATTGTACATTTATTATTTGTAATGACGTGAATAAGGAAAATATGTCTTAGTTTTCATTACATATAAACGTTTATAAGCATTTCTTGTATCATTTTCACCTGTAAAAGGTAAGAGGGAGTTTTTGAACCTTAATATCCCAAGGGAGTTATGACCCTCATTATAGATATCATAACTATGACGATATAAGCTTATAATGTCACTGTCAGAAATAAAAAATAATAAATACTCTTATATTGGAGTAAATTTATCTCTCTCAAGGCGATATCTAGTGGTGTAAAATAGTTTTAGATCAAATATAAAGAAGTATAAGCTATATCATGATTTTTATGTTCCTATTTCGACTCCAACGAGTAGTATTTTTTTTCGAATTACTAATCGACATCCTGTAACTAGTTTTTGCCTCTGTAGCCACTCAAAAAGGCATCAATATCTACTTGCATCGCGATTTACCACCATCTGAGGTGGCATTTTCTCGATACTCACGTCTTAGAAGGAAGAGGAATGATCGAATCATTTCGAATGGATCGGACGTTGATCGTGGAAAATTTACTGGCACGTCTCGTATAGTCGACAGTTCAAGCCGCAGTTTCAACAGAACGGAATGAGATTTATCTTGATGGGATATGGAGTCGTAAACATCTACAAGAGAGACAAACTGACAAGCAATATACTGCTCAAAAGTCGTTTCACGGTCTTAGCATGAAATGATAATAACTTCCGCAGTAGAATTTTTTACATGGTGAGGCAACTTGGATCATAAATTGATTTCTAGAAGCTGCGTCCGATAGCTATTTGTTTATTTAGATCGCAAGGTGATATATTACCGTTTGCTGAAGATATTTCGAGAACGGCAAGACACTTTGTGTTCGAAATACTCACAAGATTTATTCTACAAACACAGTTCCTAGACAAGAAAACTCGATACTTCATTACTACTATATATACTACTGATAGTTCTTCTCAAACTACCATAGAGAGTATAAATTATAATTGATGTTATAATAATCAGTAAATATTATTTTTCTATTTTGGTTGTATAATGAAGTCATTGTGCAACGCAAATGCGTGTCCAAATTGCCTCTATTTCGATACGTATTTATTATTATTCGGAGATTGGTACAATCGAACTGTCAAATGAAAGTCAGAAGAGTTAGGCCCAGTTTACTTCTGAGCGATTTGGATTTGGTGATATTAGCAGTGAAAAACTCAATGTTTTAATTGGTAAATTTCAATTCAGAGTGTAATTTGTTTCAAATTGACCAATAAAAACAATAACAACATTGAATTTTACACCGCTGGTATTGCAATAATTGAAATCGCTCAACTGTAAAATGGGCTTTACGCTTGTGCGTCAGATTTTAATTATTTCAATGTCATCATTGTTACCAATCGAAGATGTTTCTGTTATTTATCGATATTTAATCCATTTTTGTCTTCAAATCAATTCAAAATAGAAAAAAATTGCATATGACACACGTTTTATAAGACACGTTGTCGCACTTGGAGTACGACGAGCGAAAAACGCGTGCGACAAAATAGCGTCTTATAAAACTTGTATCATAATATACTATTTTGCTTTATATTCAAGGAACTGAGGTTTTTGAGAAATGCAAAATGTTTAGAATACTTATTTTGTTATCTTCAACATAAAAGTCATTTGATAGAATCATATCATGAATCTATCATATCATAATTCATACTTTTCCTCGATTTCTCTAGTAGAGGAAGTTCAAATTCATAATCATTGCCCTTTCTGCTACATGAGGAGGTGCCCTAGGACCTAGATAATTCGAAGTAACTACTTTCAATTTTGCAAAAGAATATGAGTTCGTGCGAGCGATTTTCATATGACGAGCGGAAATGCACTTAATTAAAATCCTTTTAAAAAAGTTAATCTTGTGTTAAGATTTGAAAGAGTCAAAGGCTACTTCGTTAATCAGTTGTTGAATATCTACATCTTTCTTCTGAAACATTACTATAGGACGAAGTTAAAATGGCCAATTTGAAAATTAAAAAATGTGAGCATGGTGTATGTTTTTTTGGTTCAATAGTGAGACATGTTTATCAGCTTGATGTTGTCATTCGATATCCGACTCATATTTTTATGTTTTTTGTTTGCCTCAGTATCTCGCTACCAAATAACAATATTCAGAAAATCATGTTTTCTTTTAAAACTTTAAAACTTTTAAAACAGTAGAGCATGAGGAGAGCAATAAACAATTGGCAATTGATAATCTGCATTACCCTCGTTGTTATACAATTTTTCCTCATAGTTCCTATTTATAAAGGAAAACTCAGTACCTCATTCTTTATAGTTTGTAACAGTTAACACTTGTTTTATTCGATGGACATTGAGAAAATGAATGTTTTTTTCAACAGCTGCTTTTAATAACATGACATTCGAACGAAAACTACAAGGTTGTGTTCGAAACAGAAAAAAAATGATATCAAGCTCACCAAGAAACTGAATGATGATTCTTCCGCGCTTCTGGCTTGAAAAGCACCCACAAACGAGATAAATCTATCACATTCAAGTGACCATCAAGGTCCGAATACTTTTCATATTCGTGTCTGGCATATCGCAAGTTGATTTCAGCTCCCAAAGGATGACAGTCGAGGGCCCTGAAGACGTTTCCTACGGGCCCTTCACGAGATAACAATTAACGTACCACTCAGCTCTTGATGATGACAAAGTGATATGGTTAGGAGCTCCATGCATTACTCAGCGAAATACCGAACGGGTTATTAATTAAGTCTCTTGGAAATAGACTGATGTTCGCTGTTATTGAAGCAATATAGTTGTTCACATATATTCACCCAAAACCGAGGTACGAAATATAATTATTGATTTATATGAAGACATAATTGAGTTAGGCTCAGTTCAGTAGATATTCCATTACTGCCAGGCAAAATATGTGATACCCTGTATGTCAATCAAAATGCAATGATTTTTTTATGCACGAAACTTTTTCTCAGTGTACCAATAAAAAAATCCCGGCTGCTGAAATATAAAATACTGGAGTAGCTAGCACAAGAATTTGGACTCGGGATGGATAGGCTCATTTTAGGCTATGTTATTACCCTATTCCCAAATTGTTTGCTTTTATTTTTGATAAATGAATGTGAGGCTGCGCTAGCTTCGATTGAAATGGCTGCTCAGCCATTTCTCAAAACAAAAAAAAAAATTATGAACTGATGTAGCCAAATGAGATAGCTTATTTTAGGCTTTCTAATTACCAATTCTCATTTTTTTGCTCCTCTCATTCTTAAAAAAATCTGTGGCGAACGCATCAGAGTGATTTTTGAAAAACTAAATTATTATGCAATTTCATATAGTGATATTTGAGGATTTTTCTCAGGCTAATCCATCATCCTGATTCTATTTTCAGCTCCAGAAAAAACAGTTTTCATCGATGTCCGCCGAGATTCTATTTTTTTGCAATCCTGATTGATTGAATTCTCACAATAAGTCTGTTATTTTATTCCATACGAATAATAACATCACGTGTCCGTAGGACTTCAAGCAACTCAATTGAGTTATGAAATAAAAAAATGAGATAAATCAAATCACGAGTGGAATTTTATTAGACTATTCACAAAACACAAATCTATGAAAACAATGAACTTGACAGGCCTATCAGAGAAAATAAAAATCCGTCCTAATATTGAAAAAACGGGGTATTTCCCGTTCAGTAGATGAAATCACTAATGAAAGCAAGGTAAAAAGCTGAGAATATTCAGCTTTTTTAGTCAATTTGATTCCAGATTCTGCTCCACCAATCAGAAGGCGAAACGAGAAAAGCAAAACGCAAAAAGTTTGGTTGGGAATCCCGTTTGAGGGTTATGAAAAAGCCTAAATTGGTCCTTGAATATCACTAACTTGAATCGTAAAAACAAGTTGGTTTTCAAAAATGGCTCTGCTGAGTCCGGCCGATGCTAGCAGAGCCACATTTTTCTATCGAAGAGAAGAGAAGAAATTCTGGGAATGAGGTAATAAATTAGTCTCAAATAATGTGTGTTTGGTGTCCTAGTGGAAATCTCCAGAGTACCCAAATGTCTTCTTCATGATGAACATCTTTTTTTTTTGTGGTTTGGCATCAAAACAAAAGTTTTTTTTGCCACAGACTTTTCTTTAATTAGTTAGATTGTTATTTTCTCATTGGACAGAAATTCCAAAATCGTTTTGTAAATATCTTCTTTGAATGTGCTTAACAGCACAGTGACACTTGTTGGCAGCTGGACACCTTGGGTGATTAATTTCTTCAAAAATTCTGATCGATGTGTATTATGAAGATTACAAGTGAAAATCAAATGATTGATATCTGCTTCAAATGAGTAGTTGCAAGGACATATAGGGGATATATCAACTCCAATTTTTGCCAAATGTGCGGGAAAACCTTCATGATTTAATTTCATTCTCGTTATAGTAGAGGAGTAAAAACGTGATATTTTAAAATTAGCTGGATGGATACATAAGGGTTATTGGAAGAGGATACAATGATGAACATCCATTCGGTCCAGATATTGTCTCCTAATCTTCGCTGTTGTTGGATTTTGTATTCAGAATCAGCTACGGATTCATGGGAGCGATAGCAGAGAGCCGAGGGTTAAGATCCATTATCATGGGAACGCGAGGGCACTTCCTTAGTATCTATTGAAGCTCTCTTGTATATATTCATCTCTCTACGTGAGAATAATACGTACAGATTTATTGATCGCTCCTCGATATTCAGACTATCTGTTGTGCAATTCAATTTTCTGATTTCCAGATTTTTTGTTCGCTGATTATCAGCATCAGCATGACGTATGACGTATCCATTATGTATTTCTGACTCAACTTCTTTCTCAGCTTTTACTTGGTAGGTGGCGGATTTCTAATTATATCTCTGTTTTTGTAATTATCGACATTTATACGATTCGACATTCGCATGATAAGAAACTTTCGTTTGTTTTTTCTGTTGAAGAAGACTGAATTTGCTGAAATCATGAGAGAAATTATGCATGGAAAAGGAATTGAATTATTGTCTCATTCTATCAAGCAGATTTTTCATTCATAGTTTTTCAGGAAGGTTATAATATAACCTCCATCATTCTAGAATTCAGTGGGATTTCAATGAAATCCTCAGATCTCAAAAATCTGAAATTTCATATGATTGGCAATCTGTGCAAGACAGACAGATTCGAATCGCCGGTTGTTAATCGATACATGCATAGTCTCACAATGTCTCCAAATATTGGAGCGTTGGGTAGTGAAATTTCATCATAATTATAATTCAGTTTTATGATTCGAAAATTCCTTAATGGTGAAATGGATTTTTTTATCATCCAAATTCTCAAATCGCCATAACTTCCGAACGGGTGCCTTGATTTCTCCTTTTTGGGGGTATCATTTTGCTCTAATTCATTATAGAATCCAGTTCTTCAATCAACAAACCGATATCGTCGAAAAATTCTTATTATCTATTCAATGTATCACAAAGTATATCCATGCAAGCGATCGGTTTAAATTGGAGTGTAACTATATTTTCATTATTTGATTATTCAATAATCTTTATTGAATAAACAGCTGTGTCCATATGCTGTATTGCACGAAATGGTATTCATTCAAAACGTATAAACTGAAATCTTTTGATTATCATCAGTTCATCAATCTACGTTCCCACTAAGAATAAAATTCATTGATATTTTTATGGTTTTATTGAATCATAATTCAGAAACAACTGCTTTCTCAAACATCCATTCGATACCTATCCTATAAATAATTATTTTAACGTAACATAATTTATAATCCTTTTCTCGATTTTTCCATGATGAATTATTGGATATTATCAAGAGATACAACTGAATTTTATATAACTGATGGCACAACTAAACTACGCAACACTAATTACGTCGCACCCCGAAATTTTGCCCCTGTTTAAATTTGAATAACTTTTTTCTTCTTTGAACAATTTGAATTCTGTTTACACTGTTCGTTAGCTCAGTCCTCCAGCTATAATCTTGTACTTCTTCGATACATAAGGTTATTTCCATAAAATTGCTACAGGATGTTTTTTGGAACGGTGCAAAATTTCGAGATTTTCAAAAAGATCCCAAATGAAGAAAAACAGTTTTTTTCAACTCTAACAGCAGAGGCATGAAGGTTATCTCATTACCTTTGGCCATTTCCAAAATTGTCTTCTTATCACTTTTCTTTACAGCGTGATCTCAAAAAATCAATTTTTTGGTTTTGCATTCATAACTTTTTTTCTCTTCAACCGATTTTCAAAATCTCAGGATCATTTTGAAGCTGAAATCTCATATGAGAAGATTTGAAGATCAGAATTTACTCAAGATGAACATTCAGAATCGAGGGTTTCCTCAAAGGTGACCCAAATCTGAAACACTCTGTAAATCCCTACTGGGAGGAGAATTAAATGAAAATCAACTTGTTTTCGGAAGGATCTTTCATTCTTGACACATCCAAATCATTTTTTCTTTCAGTAGTCAAAAATTGTACGTGAGAAAACCGAAATGAAACGCCATGTTCTAGAACAAAAATCAGCCCAAGAAAAATGCATGGTCCGTAACCAAGGTAACAAAAATCATAATGACTGACTGACAAGACAGGTTGAAAATTACGTTCTCGTGAAAATAAAGACCAGGACAGAAAAAACCATTCGTAGGTCTTTCTTTTCTGAAGATATAAGACTTCATAAAAAAATTCAAAATAAAAAAAAATTCTGAATACAACAAAATTTCAGGGTAACCTTCTCACCCCTTATACAAAGTCTTCCATCATGTTTTGGATTTTTTCAAAGAATAAAATTTTTTAGACCCCCAAAAAAATGTTATACGTACGCCTATGAAACAAATTTTTTTATCTCTATGATCAACTGAAAAATAACTATTTTTCGCCCTGTACATCAAACTATGATACTTGGAGAACTCGAGTTTGGGCGATTCTTAGTAGTTTTGTACGAAACTCACAAAAATTATGTGTAAAAAAATCACAAAAATCTCCTTCCCCTTCATTCGTACCCAAAGTACCCCAAGGGGGCATAGGGGGCGAAAGGATTTTTTATTTTTTTCAATTTTTGGGGGGGAGGGGGTAAAGCATTTTGCTTCAGTATTTTTGGTGGTGATATTTTCGTTTCGGTCAAACAATGTTTTGGATATTTTTCTTTTTTAATCGGGATTTCGAGGGGGATTTAGATCTGGGTCACCTTTGCAGAAAACCTTGATCTTTTATATTTATTTTCAGTCAATTCTAATCTTCATGTCTGTTCATCTGACGTTTCAGCTTCAAAATGAGCCTGAGATTTCGAAAATCGGTTGAAGAGGAGAAAAGTTATGACTGCAAAACCAAAAAATTGATTTTTTGAGATCACTCTGTAAAGAAAAGTGATAAGAAGACAATTTTGGATATGGCCAAAGGTAATGAGATAATCTTCATGCCTCTGCTGTTAAAGTTGAAAAAAAAACTGTTTTCCTTCATTTGGGAACCTTTTGAAAATTTCGAAATTTTGCACAGTTCCAAAAAACATCCTGCAGCAATTTTATGGAAAAAAACTCATGTAACGAAAAAGTACGAGATTATAGCTGAAGGACTGAGCTGGCGAACAGCGCAAGCAGAATTCGAATTGTTCAAAAAAAGAAAAAAATTACTCAAATTTCAACGGGGGAAAAATTTCGGGGTGCGACGTAATTAGTGTTGCGTAGTTTATTTGAGTCATCCTGAAAAAAATAAGAGGCATATAATATTGAGTTAATTCCAATCCAACCGTCCTCACTATATACAGTATGTTGAATATTATGCGGATTAAAAAATGATGACATTGAATGTAATTATTTCAAAGCGTTTACAGTCCAGTTCAGCCCAAAGGGAACTTTTATATCACCTGAATATGAAACGTAGAAATCGATCATAAACTACCAGATGCAAGTCTGTGTAATCCAATCCACCCTTCAGCACTGGAAAATAATACGTCTGGGAGTTGCATTTGCAATATCCAGGACGATGACAGACCGTTTCAGTTTCCAATCCAATCTCGAGGAATATTATTGTTCCAATATGAAATCCGTGGAGTGATGAATGTTATTGAAGTACTCATGAAGACCGATGATTTCTGAATTTTCTCTGACAATGCCTTACCAGATTTCAACGCGAATCGTGCTGCGGCATTTTGAGCGATGCAGTGACCGCACCATATTTTTTGGGAAATATACTTCTGATTTTCATAAAAGTCTTCAACATATGCAGATGACACTATTTTGTACTTCAGTGATAATGTTGAGCACTTAATGGATCGGGAACAAGGTCTCAATGATGATATTAGGAATTTAGTGGAAATATCTCGTAAGCATTCACTCATAATCAATCCCACCAAGTCATCAGCAATTATTTTTGGCAACACCAAAAATCGACAGAGGGCCATAGACGATATGATTTCTCTGCAGATTGATGGACAATCTGTAACATTTAATGATACTGTTACGTTATTTCCACTTGGGATCGTGAATTTAAAACACTCAGTACAAAACTGAACAATTTATTTCACTAAACACTCTATGTATGCGAGGAAGACGTTGTGGATGGTACACATTTCATTTCTCAGTTAGCAAGTCAAAATTTTCCTGAGGGCTTGGGAAATGACATGAGTTTTGTCCATAAGTTCAAGTCAATGAAAAATAATAGATGGAATGTAATAATCGAAATGTCAAGTACACAATACGGGTATTTGGCTAAAAATAAGGACAGAATATTCATAGGGTGGTCAAGCTATAAATTCTTTGAGTTTGTTAGTGTTTTGAGATGTTTCAACTGTTGGAAGTATGGACATCGTGCAGATAAATGTAACTCGAATATAGTTTGTCCTTATTGCAACAAAAATCATAGGAAAGAAGAATGTAAATGCACTGCATATGAATGTACAAGCTGTAAGTACGCTGTTGATACTCTAAAGCTGAAAAATATTAATTACAATCACCATGTATTCGATTCAAAGTGTGAGAGTTATTTAAGGCAGGTTTCAAAAAATAAAGAAAGGATTAGTTACCAATAGCAATCACAGGCTATTTCAAATGATCAAGTATTATGTATAAATATACAGGGCTTAACAACAAATTTTATTCAATTGAGACAGTTATTACTGGATGTTAAACCAGTTATTGTAGTAGTAACAGAAACCCATGTGACAGTTGATATTGCAGAATCTGAATACCATATAAAGGATTATAACTGTTCAATAACTTTTTCCGATAGTAGGCATACTGGAGGAGTAATGTGCTATATAAGAAGTCATATCAAATATGAAGAACTAAAAAAAGTTAGTGTTTCTAAAGAGTATTGGTATATGTTACTTAAGGTTACTATGGGACATCAACATGTCATGATAGGCGGTGTGTACAGATCACCCAATGGCTGTAAATCGACTTTTTTAGATTGTTTTCATGGACTTCTCGAACATAATATTTTGGGTACTTATGACGTTATAATAATGGGTGATTTTAATATTGACCTTTCATCTGTAAATCCAAGCGCAATAAGGCTCATGGACATAGTACAATCATCTGGATTTCGACAAATTGTTAAACAACCAACTAGAGTCACTCGTGATTCAAGTACATTACTGGACTTGATTATTACCAATAACAAATTTCAAGAAGTTAAACGTGAATTTCCAAGTTTCACAGATCATGACATTATAGGAACCGCAATTAATGTTTGTCCAAAAAAGAGCAGTAAGATGATCTACTCGAGATTCATCTCGAAGGAGAAAATGGACAACATTGGTATAGATTTGATTCAAAAAAATTGGGATTATACTTCCACTGATGTTGACGTCTTATATAATAACTTCATAACCAATATTGAATCTAGTTTAGATAAAGTAGCGCCAAAAGAGTTAAAAAAGTTTTTTAACTCAAGTGGGTGGATTGACAATGAAGTCCGAAGTTTACAGAAAGAGAGAGATAAGTGTTACAAAACGTTTCGCTATACAAATAATCCATTAGATTTCGAAAAGTATAAAAAGAAAAGAAATCAAGTTGTATCTTTAATTAGAGCTAAAGAAAAGGAATTTTACGAAAGAACTATTGATGAATGTAAAAATGATAGTAAGAAAATGTGGCATACACTAAAACAAATATTAAATAATAAAAACACTAACTTCGACTTCAACTCGTTGGACCTAGGTGCAGGAAGTGTCAAGGAAGAATTAAATAAGTTTTATTTTGATAGTATAAAAGAAATTTCTGAAAGCATACCAGATCCTACAAATTTCGGGGAAATGAAAGTTGATGTTAATTCTAATATTAACACGTTTCCTGTTGTTTCCCTCAATAAATTACAAAGAATAGTAAATAACTTGAAAAATAAATCAACGGGTGATGATGTGCTTACAGTGTCATTATTGAAAAATTTATTTCCGGTGGTGGGGTATCCTCTACTGTATATCATAAATACGTGTTTGCAAACTGGTGTTTTGCCAGCAGTCTTGAAGTGCAGTACAATAATACCTGTACCAAAGATAAATAAACCTAGTAAACCCGAAGAGCTGAGACCCATAAATTTACTCCCAGTAATTGACAAAATAATCGAAATATTAGTGCATGAGCAATTAGTGAAATATCTAAACGAAAATAATTTGTTGTTTGCTTGTCAATCTGGGTTCAGGCATAATCATTCTACGGAGTCAGCCTGCCAATTGGTGTGTAACAAGTGGAAAAAAGACATTGATGATGGCAAAATTGTCATTAGTGTATTTGTAGACTTGAAAAGAGCGTTCGAAACAATAGATAGGACAAAATTGTTATTGAAGTGTGAGGCATACGGAATAAAAGGCATAGTACTCAAATGGCTAACAAATTATCTTACAAATAGGCAACAAAAAACAAAAATTTATGGTAGTTATTCTAATGAAATAGGTAGTACCTACGGGGTTCCTCAGGGAAGTGTCCTTGGACCATTATTGTTTATACTATATATAAATGATTTACATCTTTACCTACAGAATTCATTTATTAATCTGTTCGCTGATGACACTTTAATTTCCATATCTGGGAAAAATTATAACAATATGGTTGAATCCATGAATAATGAGTTAGACATTTTGAATAATTGGCTCAGGGCCAATAAACTTAAAATAAATGCTCAAAAAACAAAGTGTATGATATTAGGTAGCAAAATCAACTGTACTAGGTTCAATCAAGAGAATTTTGTGCTAACAATTGAAAATTCGGTAATAGTGTATGTTAATGAGATAAGGTATCTTGGCATTCTTTTTGACCCTCAACTCAATTTCTCTGGGCATATTGATTATTTATGTAAAAAAATAGGCAAAAAGGTCGGTCACTTTTATAGAATTTGTACAAACCTTTCCCCATGGTGTAGAAAAATTGTCTATAACACTATTATATTTCCACACTTTAATTACTGCATGTCCATACTTCTCTCCTGTTCATCTGCACAAATACATCGTTTGCAGCTACTTCAGAATAAAGCACTGCGAATTCTACTACGGTGTAGCAGATTAACTGCAATAAATGATATGCTAATGACCTTGAAATTTCTAAATGTCTCCCAACTGATTGTTGAGTCTTCTTTAGTATTAATTTTTAAAATTGTTAATAAGCAAGCTCCTTCTTACTTACAAGAATATATAATCAGAAGGGCAGATATGGTTAGTTATGATTTAAGGTTCAATGATCAGTTCTACATACAAGGTTTCAACTCAAATGCTTTGGAAAAAACCCTCTTCATTGAAGGTTTGAGAATATATAATGATCTGCCTCTGTTAGTTAAGACATCAGAAAATGTCAATACTTTTAAAACAAGGTTAAGAAAAATGTATTTTAATGTATAGATTATATTGTTTATGTGTGATCAAATGTAACATTCATGTATTGTTATGTAATAGCTATAGATGCTAAATAAAGTTCTATTCTATTCTAAATACAACTCAATAAACACTTAGTTAAATCACAACGATATTCGCTTTATAAATCTCAATGTAGTACTGTACTAGCTTTCTTTCTAATCTGACTTGTCCGCAAAACCGCGGATCTTATATAGGTAAGAACATCATTGTCCAGAGAGAATAGGAATAAACTGGAAGTATTTTTCATACTCGACGGCAATGAAAATATCATCCGCTAATTATAGCGGTGCGTCTGCGACCGATACCTTCGTTGTGAATCACGCGTCGGGAGGATGCTTTCCGGCCTTCTCGGAAATGTCAGCGGTTCGTAACAATACAATAAAATGCCTGGGACTACTGATTGATCACAATCTCAGATTTGTTGAACACGTAAGTAAACTCATTCGACGTTCTTATGGATTATTGAAAAATCTATACACAAATAGACACTATTTAAATAAACAATTGAAAATGACATTATGTGACTCACTTATCTTGTCCATTTTCAACTATGGTGACATTGTCTATGGCCCATGTCTTGATCATGTGACTTCATTCCGAATCCAAAAAATAAAAAACTCATGTGTACGACTTATATGTAATTTAACATACAAGGAGCACGTGTCACCTCATATAAAAGAAATTGTTTGGTTGAAAATGAATGATAGACGGGAAATGCATCAACTATGTTTTATTTCGAAACTTATCACCACTAAAATAGCTGAAGTGTTATCAAATAAACTCAGACCACGTCATGAAGTACATAATAGGAACCTCCGTACCAACACTATACACTCACTATTCGCGAAAATCACGAACCAACAGATGGCGCTCGAAAAATGTCAAAAATTTTATATGAGGGTGATCAACAAACATTTGTTATATGTTTTTAATGGTAATATGTTAATTTTCAATTCGAATTTTAGGAAAGAAATAAATAATCCTGAGTATCCAAAAGGGGCGCTATTGATAGATTATCGTTTATAGAATTCAAAACAGGTATTTTATGTGAGTTTCGTGGATTAATTATGTTTTTATAGGCTTTTCAAACCACCTCTGCAAAATCAATGGGGTCACTAAGGTGTTTGTATTTCAATGATTTGTCTTTATTTCAAGAATGGCCAAGATTCAAATAAGTATCTAGAGTATATTGGAGATAAGAAGAAACCCTTAAAATAGTGAAAAGCATTATTCAAAGCTGGTTACATACTTTGTGGGATAGATGTCAAACACATACTCGAACACATATAAATAAACTCCTGTTCACAAACTTCAGCTCTAGGGTAGCTCTAATATGAAATTAAAATAGTACCATGGAAAAATTAGCAGTGGAAGTGTGAATTTATCTGTAAACCTGTAATAATTTTATCCTAACCCAAAAATAGATGATTAGCAAAACAAAAACAAAGAATTGTAGTCAATTAACTTTATTCTCTGAGAGAAGTAAGTATAGGGGTGCTTATATTGAGATACCCACCTATCTTAAATAGGCAACACAAGTTATTATTTTCATTCATATAATAAAAATAATTATATAATATTTGAGACCTTGTGGTCTACCAGTCATTCAAATTAATTTATTTCAATTGATACTTCATTCAATTCACCGCTTATTCATTTTGAATGAAGATTTGATTTCATTCAGCCCACATTGCCCTCACTCTTGAAGTTTGCATGTGATGACTTCCAGATGTTTATTGAAGGAATTGCATTCTTTTAGAGCCTATCTCTTGGTTTAATTCTCCTTGATGGTCCTAAAGTAAAATCAAGGTTTTCATTACAAACAACAAGAGACACAACTACAGTTATACCAGATCTTATTTGTTTGATTTAACCTGAAAGACATACCTTCGCATTCACTTGAGAAATCCAGTTCTATAGGGAGTGCTTACTACAAACCTAAATGTTTGTGGTGATAAGTTCTCTTTTTTTCAACGTGATAATCCATTTTTCACACAATCATGAAAGAAAATTCAGGATTTTGTGCCAAAGGAACGATGTCTGTACGGTAGGAGGAACGCTGAAATACTGAACAAATCTTTGTCGATTTCGTCTTTACGACCATTCGAACTTGCTGCATGTTTCAATAATATTAGTAACTAGCTGATAAGCACGAAACAAGTCCGAAAACTATTCAAAACAATTCAATTTCATTAAAAATATTACGAAAGCCTATGCTATACAATGCTAAATTGCTTTGTTGATCACCCTCGGAAGGCTTAGAAAATTTGACACCAGAGGCCGCCCACTCCGTGATTTTCGCGAATACCCAAACACTCGACCGCCTTCTATGAACGATCTTTCTCATACCAATGCGCAACTAAATTCAACATATATCATGAAATAATGATACCTCAATCTACCATACAATTCAAGAAGTTCCTACTCGGTAAACAGAGATAAAAAAAAAGTTTTGTCAGAATGCTACATATTATTATACTTACTTCATTTATACATTATGTAACCTCTATGTACAAATTCATTGATATGTAATGGTTGAGTGGTAGAGCAGCACTAGCTGAACTCCGCCAGGTTAAACAAAGGCAATTTATTATTATTATTATTATTATTATGTCTGTCATTTTTCATGTATCTTTCTTCGTATAGCAACTATGGCAAACATATTCTGAAATCAAAAACAATGACGTTACAAAAGTACGGAAATATAAAACTGAAAAACACTCCTCATCTGTTGCTTCTGTAGCCTTGTTTTCATATTTTTTCTGATACAAATGTTATGATTCTATCTATTTGACAAACATGTTCAACTATGGAAAGAAATAGTTCAATTGCAATGTAGGCAATATGATTCGAAATCGCCAAGTGATTTTTTTCATATGTTTCTAATTATTATTCTTCATTCAATTTCTTTTACTAGCCAATTGTTTGCTGTATACTCAATTTTAGAAAGTTATTTCGAGCTAATTGGTCATATATATTCGCGGAATTGCATTATTCTGGATTTATCGCTGTACTTGTACGTTACTTGTACCGTTTTCACATATATACAAGGTGTGGCAATAGTGATGATCCTGTTTCACGAAAAAAATCATTTGAATTTTATCATGGCATATCATAAACATACCTTCTAACATACATCAATCAGAAGTCTCTGGAATAGAATAAATCATCTTGAAAAGGTTTCGGAATAGCAATGCGGTTGTGTGGGATGATCCCTTTGTTAAACGTTAGAAACGATCCAAAAATTGGAACGAATGCAAAGCTAATGTATTTTTAACGTGAGCTATCCTAACTCGTACCAAGTTTTTTGAGAGGGTAAAGCGTTTAGAAATCTTTTTTTTCTGGAACACTTAAGATCTTTATCGGATGTGCAAGCCAATCCCGACAAAAATCTGGAAACGAGATGAATTGACGGTAGGTTTTTTTAATTCGTCCTCTAAAACATGCTATATTTGTTCATTTGTTAACGGTCAACGTCGTTCTTTTTAGTTTATCTTTGGGAACGTACCACTAATTTAGGCACGAAACTATCAGATAAGTAGCAGAATTAATGTTAACAACGAAAGATATATGGTATTTTCAGGGAAGAACTTTTTGGAAGATTTCCTATCGCAGTTTTCAAACTAAGTTATTGCATTAATTGCACTACTTCGTAAATGAGTCCGACATTTTCTGTTTTCGCATCTACAGCAGCTTTATCACAATTTGCTGAAACTTTGAGATAATCCTCCTTCATGTACACAGGGTGATCAATTAACTGGTATGTTGCCTTAATTGAATACCGATCGATTGTTGTATTCAATTGTTCTTCAATTTGGTTCATCAGTTGACTGATTGCATTGCTTATGAAATAAACGATTCGGAAAATATGGAAAACCCACCGATTACCAATTTGAATTTTATGCGATCACGTTATAACATATATAAACACAAAAGCCAGAAAAGGATTTGCAAACAAAGTTGATTGTGATCGCTTTGTCTTCATGGCAAACAAATTTGAATGAATTTATATTAATACACGTTCACTTTTTCACAAACCAAATACAGGGTGTTCGGAAATTATTGCTGCCAAAAATGTGTATTTAGAGGCTGTATTTTTTTTGTCACACCACCATTGATATCTCGAAGACAGTAAATGATACGAAGTTGATTGGATTAGATGAAAGTTGCCTAAATCGGAAATATCATGAACTGTTTTATAAATATACGGGAAATATGGAGATGTGTTCAAATATAAAAAACCTTATTTGAGAAAATTGATATGTAATTTACCATATCGAAGAATATATTCTACAAATAATTCGGAGATTGAGAAATTGATGTACATTTTTGATAAAATCATTATTATTCTCAATAACCCAACTTCCTGATGTATTATGATTTGTATGTTTCTCTAAAGATATTAGCTTACAATTTCCATCAGAAAACCAAAAAGCTTTCAGGTCGCACTATTTTTCTTTCAGTGAAACCACATGTGAACTCGGTTAATTATTGATCGGTTTCTTGATCTCAATTCCATTACAGTAGAAAAAAAATTGAGGTAGGTAAAGAACTATATATAGTATTCGAAAATCATGATAGGCAATCTATTATTTGTGATTACGGGTACTTAAGTGCGAAATAATATCCATATATCAATTCAAGTCGGTTGAATCATAAGCATTCGAAAATATGAAGAGATTGTTCTCGAACATGGAAGATATCCATTATCTCATCTCGGATTGCAGCATCACCGAAACTTAGCAGTTATCGTTATTGGACCATTAATCTCCCAACGCTAGGCGTTCAACTAAAAGTGGCAATGCCAAGCTTACCTACTCTGGGAGAATTCTTGATTATTTCTGAGCTTCAACATCGCATCATCATCATTATGGAATCAATCAGAGATCGGAGCCGAACATTAGTTGGTTCGACTGTTTTGCATAACGGAGAATCAATAGTTGAATTAGTATGATAGCTGTAACGCCTGTTACGAATCGGGCGTTTATTCACTCTACTCAGTGTTACTTTGTGAAATATTGCACCAATGAGTATCATTGCTATTGGATTATGAATCCAAATTGAGGGTATCCATACCCAACAAAGTTATGGTCCTTCGAGTCGGATGTTTTTCTCAAAAGATGTCATTGAACATGATGAAGATATTTTGTTCAAGAAAAAATGCGGTCACACGAAATAGCGTTAGCCAACAAAGTGTTTATTGCAATCCAAGAATTCACTAACCCACGACCCAAAAAGCTTCCCTAGATGTTTATATCCGCTTCAGTTTGTTGTCGACCATAAATGCCACAAGCAGTAAAGTAGACTGGCCCTTGCGAACATTTTCGATCCCTTAAATTCGAAAATACGGCTGTTATAACTTCGGATGAGTATGCAACAAAATGAAGTAGACCACCGTATATATAGGATGTTTTTCAATGGAGAGAAAGTATTTTTATTGGTTTCTCCATCTGCATCAGGCACTTGACAAGATAGTTTGAAGAGGAAATTATGGGATCGAATTTGTTATCTACCGAATAGAAATTTATGCATAGTTGATTTTATTCAAGGGGTTCAGAAATATGAACGGATACGCACGTACATAAATCTTGAAGGATATTATTATTTGATTCTCTATATTTATACAGTGTCACACATAAAGTTCGCGACATATTGAAGTTTTTTTTATTAATAGGGATAAAGAAAATTTGACTTCGCAGTTAGTTTGTGCTTGCAAAATGAGTAAAATACAGCAATTTGAAATTTTTTTCGAAAATCCTCTGATATAATCAGTTTTTTTTTGGAAATTTCGAATAATGCCAGAGAAAAAAATTGCTAAGTTTCCAATTTTATACAATTGTTCCAAATTTGGACTCTCTACTGTCACATCGACTTTTTTCCATTTTTTTAATTTTTCGAATCTTTCGCTCTATCGATTCGAACGAAACATGATTTGAATTTCATAATTTTCATGAATATGAGACTTCAATATCATATCTTGCCCAGGATATACCTATTACCAGAAAATAAAAAAATGCATTTCCAGAAATTCGTCTTTGTTGTTGCAAAGTTCATCTAGTTTTTTCATTTCATTGTTTTAAACTGAGGTGGATTTTCAATGCATGGACGTTAATGTCACTAATCGAATAAATGAATTTCTCTTCATTCTTATTACACTCGTTTTTTTTTTAATAGATTTTCATCCAGTTTGATTATTTTTCTGACCAATAATTCAGTTACAGACAAACCCGAAATATCATACTTTTCTGTAAACTAAACAATGACCTACAGTTTCATAACTATTCAAAAAAGACTTTCGTTCTAGCGATTTGTACTAGACATGATATAAAATTTCGTGATTTTAAACAATACAAGGCTAATGCAACATCTCGGTATGAAAATAGTAGGTATTGATCAAATCGAAATAAAATTTTCACTTAGTAGTAGTCGAAGTGACAGTAGAGAGTCCAAATTTGGACCAAATGTATAAAATTGGAAACTGAGCAACTTTTATCCCTGTCATTTTTCGAAATTAAAAAAAAACTGATTTCTTGAGGATTTTCGGAAATAAATTCAAATTTGACAGGTTTAGAGTAGCACATGAAAAAAGGAAAGATGCTGTATTTCACTCATTTTTCAAGCACAAACTAACTGCGAAGTCAAATTTTCTTTATATCTATGAATAAAAAAAACTTCCATATGTCGCGAACTTTATGTGTGACACTGTATATAATCCACATAAATAACGAAGTCATTTCATATCGACTGAAAGTTATAAAAAATCATATCTGACTTCAGCTGACTATTTAAAATATAAGATATTAGGTAAAGGCACCCATGCTCTTTTTACGTCTGACTAATTACAATTAAAAGTATTTTTTTCAGTTCAAATGACTATAAAAGAGTATTTCTGAGGTTTTCTCAACCTCCGGACTCTGGAGTGTTTGATAAGCCATAAAACAAGAATCTATAAAAATGCTCCGACTTATTTTGAAGTTTTACCAAAATTATAATTTCATCCAAACTACAATGAGAAGAGTTCAAATAGTTATTATTTTTCCCTCTTTCCAAGTCACAAGATCACTTCACCTACTTCTTCTCTCATCGAATATTGGGAATGAAATGATTCTCAACAACAGTTGGAAACCCTGTCATTTTCGAACATTTCTGAATACCATACGGAATTCGACATAATTTTATGTTTCAAGACTAATTTTCCGCACCCAGATGTGAGGATCACCCTGAGTAATAAGGCTTAAACAATCTATAAACGTTGTCTCAAAGTACTCAAACTCCCAAGCGGTTTGTAAGCTGACATCGTTGCATATATTAACTCTGGTTTCGAGGATGAAGGGTTCGCAGAATCGAATTAACCCTCATCAGTAGTTCGAATGTAGCATACGATATATCCTAGCTATCATGGCACAGAGCAATAATTCTTTGAGGACGTAATTACCTATGTACAGAAGTCTATAGCGAACCCTGTCAGATCTCATCTTATAATACAGGGTTTCTCTGAAAGGTCTGTACAAAATCCTAGCACATATTCCTGAGATCAAAATGAGCCGATTTGAAGCAACTTGTCTTCACCTTCTGCTTAAAAGTAAAAAAGTATACTAAGAAAAAAGTTACAGCTATTCTAAACCATTAGAATGCATTGTGAAGCCCTATAATGGCCACAGTGAAAAGGTATCTGTATGCGGATTTCGAAGACAACAAGAACATTTTCAATACAGCAATGTTTCAGAGTCAGCAAATCTTTTTGTTTAAGAGAAAATGGTAATTCTTCCGTTAGGTGGCGATGTCTTTTTTTTTCAAAATTTTTGACTTTACTTACGTATTTTTGCCTCCTGATCACGAATCTGAAAACCAAATTGTGCGGAAACCAATACATTTCGAGATATTCGCAAAATAAAGTCATTATAACCCTATTATTTAGCAACACTTAATTAATGATACAGGGTCACTCACGGTCGATGGTACCTTAGACGTTTACGGAGAACGGGACGTAGGATTATTCTGAAAATTTGGTTAATCGGGTAATCAGTTTTGTTCTATCGATCTAAAATACTTTCAGCGTTGCGGCGTTGCCGCTTCTATCAAAAAGTAGCAACAACTTTGTTATTTCAAATAGAACACCCTGTATTTTATTTCATTTTTAGATTCTTCCTGGAGAGCTGATTTCGTCGATACATTATACTTGGGGTATAGCGCGAAAGATTACAGAGATATAGGGTGTGAAAAATAGAGATTTTTCAACTTTAGGAATTTTTTGTGTCGAAACTAATCATTTCTGCTCAAAACGGCTTACATATCCGTATCTTAACTTTTCATTTACTATCTACTGACATTTTATAGAAACAAATAGAGGGTGATGCAAAACTCAAAATTTTGAAGCACCCGTATTTGTTTCAATCAAATATCAATCGAAAGTAAATGGAAAGTTGAGGTAGGGATATGTAAGCCGTTTTGAGCATGAATGGATAGTTTCGGCACAAAACATTTCTAAATTTGAAAAATCTCGATTTTTTACACCCTTTATCTCTGTAATCTTTTTCGCTATACCCCAAGTATGATAGATCGACGAAATCAGCTCTTCAGGCAGAATCTAAAAATGAAATAAAATACAGGGAGACCCATTTGAAATAACAAAGAAGCTGCTACTTTCTGGTATAAGCGGCAATGCTGCATTGCTGAAAATATTTTAGATCGATAGACCAAGAGCAACTACTTGAGAAACCAAATTTTCAGAATTATCCTATGTCCCGTTCTTCGTAAACGTCTAAGGTACCATCGACCGTGAGTGACCCTGTATACCTTCCTTATCAACTATAAAGTAATATTTCATGAGAAACGGCATTCTATTTATTAATTTAACCATTTATTTCGAAATTATTATCAATGCTCATATTAACATCTTCCATGACAAAAGGTTACATTGGTGACAAACCTCAGCACAAATTTTCTCGTGGAGCATTCAGTATTTCTTTCTATCTCTACTTCGTGACGAAAAGAAGGACAGATATATATTGAATGAGAATTCCATCGCGTGAACGGACGACCACTGGCAACATTGCCATAGTATATGTTGACAGCTATCATGGCCGTTATTTAAAAAACTACATACATATTTAAGGTAATATCAAATTTTAGCAATCTCGTTTTGTTTTTCTGATAACTGAATTATAATGAATATGGTATCTATTTTCCGCGAGCAGCGAGCACTTACACCGAGTTTCGTGTGATGCCAGTGATGAGCAGTTGAACAATAGCAAAAGAACGATGATGAAGGTTTTATTTTGCGAATATCTCGAAAAGTATTGGTTTCCGCACAATTTGGTTGTCAGATTCGTGATCAGGAGACCAAAATACGTAGGTAAGGCCAAAATTTTTGAAAAAAAAGACATCGCCACATAACGGAAGAATTACCTACAAAATAATTATGCACACAAAAAACTTGAATTATAAGAGCTACTTGAAAACAAAAATAACTCCTTCAGGCGATGACATATATGAAATATTTTTTTTCAGAGTGTCTCGGTGACCGTATCCGTGCTGACATTGACATTCATCTCGATTGACAGGTGGTACGCCATTTGCTTCCCGCTGAAATTCAAGTCGACCACAGGACGGGCCAAAACAGCCATTGGAGTCATCTGGATTGTGGCCCTAGCCTGCGGTAAGTTGGCTGTGCACACTTCTGGATGTCAAACGAGAACGTTTCGTTGGAAACCTCCTCAGGGACGGAAACCAACTTGCCGGCAGTTTCGCGGTTGTTATAGCGAAGTCGAACAATGATTGTTAAAGTTGGTCAGCCATCTAAACAATCGGCATGCTCTCGAACTTTGTTTGATGATTTTCTATTTTCCTGTGGTATCAGGGTCTGTGAGAAACTTCACGTTTCACGCTGTAAGAAGAGAGTTGGACTTTAAGTGGAGTTGACAAGTACTTGTGTAGCGATGGTATTCTCGACTCTCATCTATTTTTTGTATCAAAGTTTTCTAAATTCGACTCCTATAAAGACATTAAGTTGGTGGTGATTATTTCGTTTCTTGTGTTTCATTCGTAGATAGAAAAAAGTTCCAAAGGGAGTTGAAGTGGGAGTTTATATTATCGCTTGTGATAGAACGATGGATGTGAATTATGGTGATCTAGAATCAGTTAATGAGTTCGTTATTGCACAAGGATCACCTCTATCATATGAACAGGTTTCGGTTTCCTCTGAAAGATTTCCCAGGTTTTCCAGTGGATGCTATAATATATGAGTCACGTAGGCAAGCAAATCTTCTATTGATTTCTGATGGTGACGAAAGCGCCATTATCAGTTGTTTACGATGCTAGATCTCCTCAAATATTAGCTGAGCTTGATGATTACTTTCTCCATAACTTCATAAATAACTGATAGTATAGTACAATGGGGCTGAAAAGTTACTGCTGAATGAAGGGAATATAAATTCCACCAACAAATTGTTGACATTAAGACATCATCGAATTTGTAGTATTTTGATGGTTCATATATTGATTTGTGTATTTCCATTAGATTGGTTCAACCTATAGAATGAATGAATCTCTTTAGGAGAGAGTAATAACGTCCCTTGTCTCACTTGTTTCTTTTAGCCATGAAGGTTAATTCCTTCCTAATTAAATTCCTTTCATATCTTGAAGAATTATCAAATATTTTTCATTTTTTCTTAATCTGGGGAATTGTTTAGGATGAATAAGTATTCCTTTTGAAGCGATTAAGCGATTCATACATGAGATTGGTTGATGTTGAGTTTGATGAATTAATATTTACTCTATTCGAAGTTGGAATTAGTTGGAAAATAAGACATGATGTCATTACTCTCATTGGTTTGATCCGTGTTTCCGTAACCTAAATGTGCTCACAAATATTTATTTATTTATTTATTTATAAACGGGTTACCCCAATACAGTTAAGAACACATGACATAGACAATGCGACGTTTAACTTATTCACTATATCACCCAAAATATATATAAATATATCTATACACATATATAAACTTATAATCACAGTAATAGATTTTAATTTACATAATTGCCACTAATTTTACATAAATATTAATTGAACAACACTCTCGATGCTTGTCTTTTAAAAATATTTGGATTTTCGCAAAAGAAATTAATTTTATCACAATATAGATTTCCCAATCTCAACATATTCGATATGGGTGTATAAAAACCATAGTTAGTTGAATGACGTGGTACAACAAATAAGTTTTTCTGCCTAGTTTGCCTATTTGGAACATTGAATGGTATAATAGAGAGAAGTTCCGGAGAATCAATTATGCCAGAGATTATTTTGAAGAGATAAACCAATGATGTCAAATTTCTGCGATCACTCAGACTTGGTAGTCTCATCATGTTCATTACTTCATTGTAGTTATATTCCCCAACAACTAGGCCTAGTTTGTAAGCTATGATTTTCAGAAATTTTCTTTGCACACTTTCTATTTGATGAATATATTTGACATAGTATAGGTTCCAAATTATGGTGTTGTACTCAACAATGGATCTAACTAGGGAACAATATAAAACTTTTATAGTAGAAGGGGAAAAATCTTTAGATGACCTCGCAATAAAGCCAAGCATTTTGAGCGCTCTTTGGGATACATAGTTCACATGGTTATTGAAACAAAACTTATTGTCTAATAATATTCCCAAATCTTTACATTCTTGTTTTTTATCTAACACATCATCATTTAATTGGTACTCGAATTGAATTGCTAATTGTGATCTACTAAATACCATTGAGAAACATTTGCTATTATTAAGATACAGACAATTTGCATTACACCATTCTAATATATTATTGAGATCATTTGGGAGAAGATTTGCATCATAAATATTTTTCACTACTCTGAAAATCTTCAGATCATCAGCAAAAAGGAGAAAATTTGAATAATGAATTATAGAATTAATGTCATTGATGAAAAGACAGAACAGCAAGGGACCACAATGGGATCCCTGAGGTACTCCTGATTTTACTTCAAAAGGTTCAGAGATTATACCATTTAAGCGAACTGACTGAGAACGACCTATCAAATAACTGCTTAACCATTCCAACATCCTACCACTAATCCCAATAGCGTACAGTTTTTTTATCAATGAATTATGGGAGACCCTATCGAAGGCTTTGGAAAAGTCGGTATAAATAACATTAACCTGAGCAGACCCCTCGAGTGCCTTAGTTATGTAGTGCTGGTAGTAAATCAGGTTGGAAACAGTAGATCGACCATTTGTGAACCCATGCTGCTCTGGTATAATTATAGATCTACAAACATTGGTTAACAGTTTACTGACTAAACTATCCAACAGTTTTGGAATTGCTGATTGATTGCATATTCCTCTATAGTTGGTGACATCCTCTTTCGAGCCACTTTTGAAAATGGGGCTGTTTCCATATATCAGGAAATATACCACTAGTTAGGGATTTGTTATTCGAGAAATGAACGTATTCCTGTCTTTCCCAGAGATCCCGGAACCGATCTACCTCACCGCCAAACCGTACAACGAGTCCTTCATATATTTCACCCAATGCAGTCCAACTTGGTCCACGGAAATGGACATGCTCTTCATGATAGTCAAAATGGTGCTGTTCTACTTGATACCGCTGCTCTTCATGTCAGTTGCCTATTTACAGATCATCAAGGTACTGTGGAAATCTGGCAATGCCCCGCACCAAGCAATGGGTGAGTAAAATGTGTGTATTCACATTTACATAGTTAGCTTTCCTTCAACAGATTTTTTGACGTGAGAGTGGATTTTAAGGATCCTGTCTGTCCCCCTCTCAAAAAAACATAGTTACTCTTTACTGAATAATCCCAGTAAGTCGTCCCATTATGATTAGAATCAATGCCTCTGATGCATAATCACGTTTTGTCGAAACGAGTTTTAGATGTTTCTCAGAAACCAATTTCACGCCAGCTGTCCTTTGAGTAACACGCGTGAAACTTTGAACACAATCTGACACTTATCAAATAACGCGGCATATCGAACAGATCCACCTATCACGTTTCTGCATTCTGTGAAATGAAATTTCTCACCTCTTGTCTCTAAATCTGCATTATTTAGTATTCGTGCCATCGCGTCCTATTTCTCGAATGAGATTATCTTTGAGTTTAGTTACTGTTCCTCGAGAGAAAAGTGTGCATTTTATCTTTCACAGCACCATTAACAATTTTACACTCTCCGAGTATGCTCTATGGGGAAAAAAATTGAATTACATGCAGAACAATTTGAAGTTTTTACAAAACTTGAAATTGCAACAGACATAATAATGAGGGATAGTTCACTCTTAACCTGTTTCGTCATATCCTTTGGTGGAGTTTGACTGTAAGGTTCTTCCTGAGTCTTATACAGGGTTATCCGAGAACCGTGAGAGATACGAAGAATGTTAAATTTGCTTAAAGTACGATAGCTCTTTTAGTTTTGAAAATATTTGGACAAAACTGACATTTGGAATATTTCTTGCTTTATCACTGAGGTTACACTAAATCTGAAAACATTTTTGAATCACCACTCCTGACTATTCTTATATTGGCATTTTCAGGTTTTGAATTCGACGTATCCATACTCTTCGCGATTATTAACATTTTTTTTTAGAAGTGGAGATGCATATTTTTTTCTCATTTTGAATTCCCATTATCGCCCTGAAATAGATTGACAATTATTCGAACATTTCTTCACTTCAACCTTTTTAGAAAGTGAAAGTGTTGAAAAGTGTTTTAAACCGCCAAATTAGTTGCAAAGCAACCCTCGTAAGTCTAGGACTTGTATGAGTTAAGAGGCTCCGAAGATATAATAATTTTTTCTAATAGCTTATCGAATCGAAAATGATATTTATATTAGTTTTTTTAAATGAGATATCCATGTTGTTGATTTTGATATAGTTCAGTTGTTAAATAAATATTTAGTGTGTGACACTTTTGTCAATAAAACTTAATATAATTCCTTTTCTCCGAATCATATCCATTGCAATCACTTCAATTGGTTATGGGCCCAGAGTAACTTGGAGAAGGAAGAAAAGAAACATATAATAATGGACACTAAAATAGTAAGAGTCGAGAAACTGAAAGATCCAAACAACTGGTCAGAGTGGAAATTCCAACTCAAATTTATCTTGAGAGCAAATGATATCCTCGAGGTGTTGAAGATTACGACAAAATATAAATAATCGCCCAACACATTGTATTTTTATATTTTCGTTGTTATGAAAAACAGAAGATAATGTTGATATAATTTTGAAATGTAATTAATTGACTTATGTCTAAATAAAAATAAAAAAACTTCTTATAGAAAATATTATTGATTATAAATAATATCTAACAGGTTCAGTTTTTGCCCATATACCAAAAGAAAAACGACATAAACTGAGTGAAAAAGCAAAAAAGTACAAATTGGTTGGATATGAAACTGGTTCAAAAGCATATAGACTCCTTGATGAAAGTACGGGAAAAATTTTAATCAGCAGGGACGTGAAAATTCTAGAAGATTATCACAGCGGTTATCATCAATCAAAAACTATTGAACATCCTGAAAATGATCATGAACTCGAGAAAGAAGTTGAAATTTTCTTTGAAAATAAAAAGGAAGCTGTTACTTCTGATGAATTGTTTGCTGAACAAGAAATATTCGATGAAGGAGAACAAGAAAATATGAAAATGAACGATGAGAATTCTGATTCCAATAGAAATAAGAAAGGTGAAAATTGTGAAGAGGGAAATGAAAAACAAGTTAGAAGATCAGAAAGAAATAATAAAGGTAAACCTCCGAGGAAATTCACCGAACAGAAAGAAGTCGAAGAGATTTCAATAGAACCGAAGACAAGAAATGAAGCACTCACAAGAAAAGATGCAAGCAATTGGATTGATGCTATGGACGAAGAAATATTGGCAATGAAACTAAATAACACGTGGAGTTTATCTGAATTACCAAGAGAAAAAACTGCAATTGGAAGTAAATGGATTTTCAAAATCAAAACTGATAGTCAAGGAAATATAAATAGATACAAGGCCCGGATAGTAGCTCAAGGATTCTCACAAAAATTTGGATATGATTATGACGAGGTATTCGCTCCAGTTGTAAAACAGTCAACGTTTCGTCTATTTCTTACTATTGCTGGGAAAGAAAAAATGACTGTTTATCATTATGATTTCAAGACTGCTTTCTTAAATGCTGAATTGGAGGAGGAAATCTATTTGAAGCAACCTCAGGGCTATGTCGAAGAAGGACTTGAACACTTGGTATGCAAATTACATAAATCAATATATGGTTTGAAACAAGCTGCCAGAATGTGGAATTCCACTATTAATAAATTTCTTATTGACATGGAATTCAGAAGGGGTGACTATGATCAATGCCTCTATATAAAAAATGAAAAAGGAAATCTCATATATCTCTTGATATTTGTTGACGACATCCTTATCGCATGTAAAGAAATAAAAATGATTGAGGAAATAGCTACAAAGCTAGAGAAAAAATTCAAGATAACTTGTTTGGGACATATAGATAATTATCTTGGAATTCAAGTAAGAAAAGATGTTCATGGGATATATTCAATAAACCAGAAACAGTACATCATAAAATTATTGAGGAACTTCAAAATGGAACATTCTAAAGCTGTAACTATTCCATTAGATACAGGATACTACAAGAACAGAAATTCCAATGATGAGAAATTTAGAAATGATGATATTTACAGGAGCGCGATAGGTGCTCTATTATACCTATCGGTGAACACAAGACCAGATATCTGTGTTGCTACTTCAATTCTTGGGAGAAACGTTAGTGATCCCTATTCGTATGATTGGTCAGAAGTAAAAAGGATTATGAAATATCTCAATGGCACCATGGATATGGAAATCAAGCTTGGAAAAAATTCTGATGTTGATGATGACATTTTGTACGGATTTGCAGATGCTGACTGGGCTGGAGACAGGTCAGATAGAAAGTCAAACAGCGGTTACTTATTCAAATTCATGGGGTCCATGTTTGACTGGCGTTGCAAGAAACAAACTTGTGTGGCACTATCGTCTACAGAAGCTGAATTCATTTCATTGTCAGAAGCTTCTCAACAAGCAATTTATCTGAATGGGTTGTTGCAAGATTTTCAACGAGACATAACAAAAATTATCATGTTTGAAGACAATCAGTCATGTCTCAAATTGCTTGACAATGAAAAAATGAGTGACAGAACTAAACATATTGAAACCAAATACAATTTCGTCAAGAATCTGAAAATGACAAATAAAATCATATTTCAGTACTGCCCATCCCATTCAATGTTGGCTGATTTTTTAACAAAACCACTAGGACCCGAAAAATTGCGAAATAATATTGAAATGGTTGGTATGAAGATATATAATTCATAATGTCGAGAAGGGGTGTTGAAGATTACGACAAAATATAAATAATCGCCCAACACATTGTATTTTTATATTTTCGTTGTTATGAAAAACAGAAGATAATGTTGATATAATTTTGAAATGTAATTAATTGACTTATGTCTAAATAAAAATAAAAAAACTTCTTATAGAAAATATTATTGATTATAAATAATATCTAACACGAGGTCGTGACTGGAGAAAATAAAAAGCCAATACAACCATCAGTACATGATAATGAAGGAGAATCTACAAATGCAAGAGAGAAAGTTGAGGAAGAATTCAGGAAAAGATTGTCTAAGTGGAACAAGGATGATGCAAAAGCCCAAAAGATATTGGTTACTTCTGTTGAGAAGAAGGTTCTTCAACATCTCATGTGCTGTGATACTTCCAGAGACATGTGGGATAAACTTCATAGAATCTTCGAACAAAAATCGGAAGAAAGTTTGCATTTATTGCAAAAACAGTTTTACAGTTATAAAAAGCTTGAAACAGATGATATGGCGACAAATCTTTCAAAACTTGAGTCATTAGGTGAGCAACTACGACAGCTAGGAGAACCAATACCTGAATCAATGATGATCACAAGAATCTTGATGACACTTCCACCAGAATACAACCACTTCTATAGTGCTTGGGAGTCTACACATGAAGAAAGAAGAAACTTGAATAGTTTGACATCAAGACTGCTTCTAGAGGAATCTAGGATTTCAATGCAATGTCAAAAAGAAGAGAAATCCGCCCTCATGATGAAGAAATCAGAACAACATAAATCTAAGAAGTCGCAAAGTGAAACATTTAAGCCCTCTGGAAAATGTTTTGTTTGCGGAAAAAGTGGTCATTGGAAGAAAGATTGCTGGTTTCGAAAGAATGCAACTAACAAAAATACCAAGAAGGTGAATTCTGCAGAACTACGTGAAGATATGGATGCTTTTGTTGGTGAATTATTAACAGTTCATCAAGATCATTCATCACAAACTTATACAGATAGTTGGTTCATGGATTCTGGTGCTAGCGATCACATGACAAAAAGATTCGAATGGTTCCAGGAGTATAAATCTTTCCATCTTCCCAACCGGTACGCATCGGAAATGGTGAATGTGTTTATGCCTTAGGAAGAGGTTCCATAAAAATCCAAAGTTTGGTTGATGAAAAATGGACAGTAAAACAATTAGTTGATGATCTGTATATTCCCGATATTGGAATAAACTTATTTTCTTCTGGAGCTGCGATGGACAAAGGATTGAAAATGACATCTGATAGTTCTGACATTGACATTCTTATAAGTCATTTGAAAGAGGAATTTTCAGTCAGAATTTCGGAATCATCATTTTTCTTCGGTATAGAAATTCAGCAGAAACCCAATGGGGCAATATTCATACATCAGACAAGTTATGTGAAAAGAATACTTGAAAAGTTCAATATGGAAGATTCCACGACAGTTGCAGTACCTTCCATTCAAAATTTTGAAGAAAGTTCGAGTTCTTTGAAACATTTTCATCTAAAATAGGCTCTGCTTTCTCGTATTGGATGTCTTTTTCTTCTTCATTTGTTTCTTCGGTCTCTTCAACTAAGTGAAATGATTGTATTCCTTCAGGAGAAATTGGGTTTGTTGGGTTTCTTTTCAGCTGGTACTGAATTCCATATTCTTCAAATATTTTTCTTACATTTTGATTGGAATACTCTGAACCATTATCTGACCTCATTTTTTTGACATGAATGCCAAATTGAGTTTTAACAAATGTCAAATACATTTTCAATTTTTCTGCAAATTCACTTTTCTGTTTCAGGAAATATACCATTCTAAAATGAGAAAAATCATCTTTGAATAGCAGAAAGTACTTAGAACCACCAACTGAAACATTTTGCATAGGACCACATATATCTGTATGGATGAGTTCTCCAGGGCTTTCACTTTTTGATGAACTTTGTGGAAACGGACTTCGATGTTGTTTTCCCAACTGACAAGAATCGCACGAAAAATTGTCTTCAGCTGCACTAATATCTTCAGATATATTTACTGAGGATCTTGAAAGTCACTCAACTACCCCATGATTTCCGTATTTGAAAGAAAAAGTTGATGATGGCCAGAAAAAGTCAGAACGTCTAAATCAAAAACTAAGAATCACAATCAATCAATCAATCAATAATTAATATCGTAGTAGATCGCAAAAGTGGTAATTGAGAGTTTTGGTCTTCTTCAATAAGATGACAGTTATCTTTCATTATAGTAATGAACATTGAATTACTCAAATTTGCCCCAATTTTCTAATCTCATTCGGTTTTCAAGACCCCAATGATGAGCGTCGAATCTGAATATACCTGATGTAAGATTGATATATTATTTGATATTTTCTGAAGAAATCAAAGGTTGTTAAGAATGCACTTATCTGTTTCTCTTTGTCTCTACCCCTCTACATAGAGTCTACTTTCATCAGACATGAATCTTTCATTAGAGCGGAATTTTTAAGTGGCTGTCCCCGAATCCTAATTGGCATCGGAAATATCTCATTTTCCCTTCAATTACCTCGATAGCCTTCATTTCTGTCTAGCGTAGTCCACAAATCATCGAGGAAAAAATCGAACGATTCATCGCCTTCTTACTGAACACGGGCCGATATGAAAAAGACATAAAAAGGTTATCCGAGTCTCGCCTCGGCGTCCATTTTCGCACAATAAAATCCAGGAATACCGATTAGGGAGTGAATAATTGGCCCCTTCGCGTGGAAAAGAATTCATGTTGCGTTCTCGTCCAACAGGTTCTTGATGAGTATGTCGAGGTGTACAGGATGTTGCCCAAGTACGGTTTGTAACCTCAGAATGGCAGTGCGTACATGATATTTCGAGTAAAAAAAGTTCGTGTAAAAATGTGCCTGTCTTGATCACCCCATTAATATTTTGAATTCTGAAATATGGCGGAGAAAAAAGTTGAATTAGTCTCAATTTCAAAAATATTTCCACTGAAAAAACAGATCGATTTTGTCATTCATATCAAATATGTATTTTCTGGAAATAAGTACAGGAATTGCTGTATCAAATATGTATTCATTAAGTTTTACCATAAGGAGTGCTATTCTTATCAAATATGTATCTAACTGAAAATAACAATAAGAAATGTATAGCATTTCTGAAAATAACTAAAAAATGTATGTCAAATTTGGTTCATCTGAAGATAAATAAAAAACATTCTACTGAATATAACAACAGAAAAATTTGATATCATTACTGACGATTTCATTGAAATATGTTAGGTAGGTATTTATGTCTACTGAATGTAACAATAAAAATGCTATATCGAATATGATTTGCTGGAAATAACAAAAAAATTCAATATGAAAAATATACCTATTTACTGAATATTACTGAATATCAGATATGTTATATGAAATATGTGTCAATTGAAGATAACAAAAATGATTCATCAAATAAGTATTTACTGAGAATAATAAAAAAATTACAAATATATTTCTACTCACTTTCTACCAAAGATAAAAATGAAAAGAGCTAAGTGAAGTAGATAAGTGTCTATTGAAGATCGCTATATGTATATTTACTAGAAATATAAAATGCTGGATCAAGTTTGTACAGGGTGCACCATTTAAAATGGAATGTAGTTGAACGTAGTGGGCTTCAAAAATATGTCTTGATTGTTTATTAACAACGGAGATGTCAAGGTATTTTTTATTTTGAAATTTAGAGTGTTCAATTTCGATTGAAAAAATTACATGAGACCTATGAAGCGTTATTTAGGCCTACATCGATTGTCAATAGCTCAGTCATTTTCCATCAGAATATGCAACTTGTTGATATCTATGAAATCAGAGGAAAATGTTCTATAGAAATTTGAAAAAATATACATAGTGTTCCATTTGAAGAACCAAAGTTGGAATCCATTTCATGACAGACTCTGTGATGAAAAAACGTCTGTTTATCAAAATTCGTGTTATTTCATTCAACTTTTCTATTTAACATATTTTCATATCATCAAGAACAGAAAAGTTAGAGGGGGGTGACTCGAATTTGGTAATCTTTCGATTCCCATATGTTTGAAAGATGGAATTTCCAAATTTTCAGTCCAGGTCACAACTAATTTGACATCTTTCAATGAAATATAATTTATCTGTCATATTCTCCACATAATTTAGCCTTTGATAGCAAATGTGCAGAAGTAAACAGTTTTTTGCTCTAGTGGATCAAATTATCTTTTTGTGGATAGTGAAAGCGATACTCTAACCAATCTATAATCTTTTAATCAGTCCCATGTCCAATTGTGGAGTGTCTGCTCATAGCTCAATAAAAAATTGACGAGGGTATCTCATTTGTGCCTTTTTCTGATCAGTTGATAGTACCTGCTCAATGAATCCCAACTCCCACCAATATACAGGGTGTCCCCTCTCAATTGGAAAAAACTTCTGGGGTATATTGAGGAACCATAGACAAGCAGTTTGAGATAAGAGACTGATGTCCGGAAGTGCATGGTTTTCAAAATACAAGGTGTCAAAGTTTTTTTCAAAAAACTTTTTTTTATTAATATTTCAAAGACACGTTAACCGATTTTCTTGAAATTTGCTAGTGATGTAAGCTTTAATAAGACGCTCAGTTAGCACTAATTAAATGTTAATTATGACTTCCAGTGGCGCCCCGGGGGACAGTGTCACGAATAAAAATGACAAAAAATGTACGCTGCTGACTTTTTTTAAAAATTTTATATATTTTTTAGAAAGCTCAGTTAAAAATACAACTTTTTTGTCACTTGATATTTTTTCGTATCTCTCTCCGTTTTCGAGAAATTTTTTTTATTAAAAACTTTATTGAAAGGTTCATTATTATTAGAAAGAAAAACAAGGAGGCTTTTTTACAAATAATTCATTATTAATTAGTGGAGCAAATGCTCAAAGTGTCCACCATGCATTTCGATTCATTTTCTGCACCTATCGAGCCAGGATTCGCGCACCCAAGCAAACACGCCTGGATTGTTCGCGATAAAATCCGCTGCCACCACAACTCTAGCAACTAGGTCCTCCATGGTCGGCACAGGAGTTGCATAGATCAACCGTTCCATGAAACGGACGGTGTCTTTGAAATATTAATAAAAAAAAGTTTTTTGAAAAAAACTTTGACACCCTGTATTTTGAAAACCATGCACTTCCGGACATCAGTCTCTTATCTCAAACTGCTTGTCTATGGTTACTCAATATGCCCCAGAAGTTTTTTCCAATTGAGAGGGGACACCCTGTATAGTGAGTTATTTCAACATAATGATGGGATTCCACCAGTTCAGAACCCGAATATATTCTTGGAAATAGGGAAAATAGGATTATAGATCCCTGACGAACGACGTCAAAGAATTCTTTCTCCACCTCCGCGCTTTTTTCCTCGTGATATATAGTCCCGATGGGAACTGATGAAGCCTAACGCCTCGAGATCGTTCGCTAGCATCAAACACCTCATTTCCGAATTCCATATAGAATATCCAGATTGAAAATTCGGTTTATGGGGCAAATGAATATGGAAAGCTCAGCGTCAGGAACTGAAATGTTGAAATTCGGAGAAAATCGAATGGCAAAAGAGATGAAGAGGTCTTAGGAACTTTGAAATTGGTATTTTCACTGCAAGCAGAACCTTTTGTAACAATTTTATTCACTGGATAATTTAGTAGAGATCGAAAAACTTCCAGTTGTTTCAGTGTTGAATATTTACCTCGAGGACTCAATAAGAGACTTATTAACATTTCATGACAGCCAATGAGATGGATTCATATCATTTTGTCCTGTACAGGGTGCTCCTCTTAAAATTGAACCCCCTGAAACTTTTTTGTTTTCGAAGATATGAAAAAATTTTAATCGGCATGAAATAACTCGAATTTTGATAAAGAGATGTTTTTTAATATACAGGCTCTTCAATTTTTCCGAAATGTACTCCAACTTTGATTTTTGAAATGAAGAATATGTATATTTTTCGACAAGTCGATAGAGCTTTTTTTTCTGATTACATGACATTAAATGACTGAGTTTATGACGATCAGAGTTGATTGAAATATTGCTTCATGGATCTCATATCATTTATACAGGGCTATTCAAATTCGTTTCTGTACATGGGGATCTCGTAAACGATAAGAGATAGAGTGTCGGTTAAATCGTGGCAAAGTTAAGTATTTTAGAGACCTATTCAATGATCTGAAACAATCGAATTTAGCTCTTTTGGTTTTGGAGATATACAGGAAAAACAAAAAAATCACAAATTATTTATTTGCCTGTATCTTCTTTATTCACAGACATATTGAAAATCTATCCACATTTTAATTTCTTAGTATGAAGTGAACGTCGACGATCCAAAAACTACAACAAAAAATACAGGTCCGTATTTAAAAATTCTGAGATGGGGGTGGCCCAAGTCAAATGACACCCTGTATAAAAGATTCATGAACATATTCTGATAGCCCACATCAAGTGCCAATAGCAAAATGTGGATAGATTTTCAATATGTCTGCGAATAAAGAAGATACAGACAAATAAATAATTTGGGATTTTTTTGTTTTTCCTGTATATCTCCAGAACCAAAAGAGCTAAATTCGATTTTTTCACATCATTGAATAGGTCTCTAAAAACGCAACTTTGCCACGATTCAACCGACACTCTATCTCTTATCGTTTACGAGATCCCCATGTACAGAAACGAATTTGAATAGCCCGGTATAAAGGAAGTTTCAATTTTTTAGAGGCAGGTAAGTCATACACCATAAACTAGATTGTACATTCACCAAAATTTCAATAATTGAGCATTCGCCAAAACATTAATATGAAACGAATCCAGCATTCATCAACAATTTTAAAATAATTTCAAATATAGTTCGTTCACAAAAACTTTAAAGTGCATCCGCCATATATTAGTATCATTCAAATATGCATATCCGCCAAAATCATTTTCATCTGAAATTTCAAGATAACATATCTAGCGGAAAAACGCATAAATCGTATATTTTCAGTAAAACTTGTGGCTGAGCATTATGGAAAATTGCACTGCACATAAAGTCTTCATAAAACGACAATAAAAACCGACGTATCAAATTCCATCAGATACTCCGTATTGAATATCGATCGCCATTTCGAGTTCAGATTCAGTTGCAAGATGAAAATTTCGATTCTTGAATATAGGATTGCAACAACAAATAATTGAAGAACATGGCCATCAGATTATTCAGTCGGCGTAATTTTTTTTCTCTCTCTATCCAGATTTAGCTGGCGGTCGATCGGGACAACTCAATACCTTCGCAATGAACATGAATGCAAGCACTGAGGGACAACTGCGATCTAGAAGGAAAGCCGCCAAGATGTTGGTAGCGGTTGTGGTAATGTTCGCCTTCTGTTTCTTGCCGGTGCATCTGTTATCCGTACTCAGGTGAGTCTCGATGTATGTACAGGGTTTTCACGTATAGTTTGAACCCCCCCTTAACTTTTTTATCTATTAATAATAATAATAATAATAAATAATAATAATAATAATAATAATAATTTATTCACACATTCTGAACAAGACGAAAACATATCATTTAAACAATACATGGTGAATAAACCGAGACAAGAAACTTACGAAGCAGTAAACTGCTTGTTATTAACATAGTATTACATATATATTAACATAGTATTACATATACACGATATAAAGATCGTGGAATCGAGGGTTCTAATATACATGGTGTAATGGAAGAACGCTAATAAAAATAGAAATAAAGCATTCATATTAATTACATATAGGGTGAAATTGTTTGTATAGGGAAACGATTACAGATAAATTAAGACATGTTTATTAGGGACTCACTATACTACACTACATATTTAGGAATAACTTATCATGATAAAAATCATATGGTAGCGACATGCATATGGTATAGGACGTAAGAGGACTCGCAAGACTTAATATCACGATGAACATACATGACTTGGTAAGATATTATTATGTGTATTATGTTATTAAAAAAATTGATTTTCCAAAATTCAATCTTGCATGATTTTTTGTTGAAGATTTCATAAATGGAACACCCCAAATATTTTGTCACTTTCGGAAAGAGTAATATTTTTCCGATTTCGAATATACAGTGTCACACATAAAGTTCGCGACATATGAAAGTTTTTTTTATTGATAGATATAAAGAAAATTTTACTTCGCAGTTAGTTTGTGCTTGAAAAATGAGTAAAATACAGCATCTTTCCTTCTTCCATGTGCTACTCTACCTGTCAAATTTGAATTTTTTTTCGAAAATCCTCAAAAAATCAGTTTTTTTTTTGCAAATTTCGAAAAATGCCAGAGAAAAAAGTTGCTCAGTTTCCAATTTTATACATACGTTCCAAATTTGGACTATCTACTGTCACTTCGACTTTTTTCCATTTTTTCTCTCTATCAATTCGAACGAAACATGATTCAAATTTCATAATTTTGATGAATATGAGACTTCAATATTATATCTTGCCCAGGAAATACCCACATTGGCCTGTTACCAGAAAAAAAATGCATTTCCAGAAATTCGTCTTTGTTGTTGCAAAGTTCATCTAGTTCATTCATTTCATTGTTAAACTGATGTGGATTTTCAATGTATGGACGTTAATATGTCAGTAATCGAATAAACGAATTTCTTTTAATTTTTATTATATTCGTATTTATTTTTTTAATAGATTTTTATCCAGTTTGATTATTTTTCTGACCAATAATTCAGTTACAAACAAACCCGAAATATCATACTTTTCTGTAAACTAAACAATGACCTACAGTTTCATAACTATTCAAAAGACTCGTTTCAGCGATTTGTACTAGACATGATATAAAATTTCGTGATTTTAAACAATACAAAACTAATGCAACATCTTGGGATGAAAATAGTAGGTACTGATCAAATCGAAATAAAATTATCACTAAGTAGTAGTCAAAAGGTCAGTAGAGAGTCCAAATTTGGAACAAATGGATAAAATTGGAAACTGAGCAACTTTTTTCTCTGGCATTTTTCGAAATTTGCCAAAAAAACTGATTTTTTGAGGATTTTCGAAAAAAAAAATTTTTACAAGTTTAGAGTAGCACATGAAAAGAGGAAAGATGCTGTATTTCACTCATTTTTCAAGCACAAACTAACTTCGAAGTCAAATTTTCTTTATATCAATTGATAAAAAAACTTCCATATGTCGCGAAATTTACGTGTGACACTGTATATACATATATCATGTTATCTCGAATAGATTTCGAGATATTTGACGTTGAAATTAAGATTTTATCCTGATTATCTCAGCTTATTATGACATAGATGGTCAGGGTAGCTATGATGGAAATATTTGGAATATATGTTATCAAATTTATGGCACAATTTTATTGAGAAATCCTGAAAAACATTGTCCTTTTAACCAATTTTGTAGCTCTTAGAATAACCGAGGTAGCAATACATGCAGCACCAATCTAGGGCACAGTGTTCGAGCATTTACTTCAGAATTTCATTCCGTTCTTTTTATAATTCAGGCATATTTTTTATTAACTGACTGAATATTATAGATATTATTTTGCCAGAAGTTTACTTTCGTATTAATAAGGCAGTGAATGGGCTAGGAGTTTCAACGGAATATTGTCCTTATTAATATTACTGATGAATAATACTGTTACAAAATCAGTTTCGGATTGAATATTTGAGATACTGACAATTTTTGTTATCGAAACATTTGAAAATCAAAATTTGTGATAGCTCATAGTTTTTGGGCTATCCAAAGATGACAAAGAATGAAATGAAAAATCCAGGTCCGTTTTAAAAAAAAATAGTTGATGATGGTTTTTAGAAGACGAAAAGTCGGATTTCAAATTTGAAAAGTGGCCAGGATGAAGTTATTGATATCGATTAATTTCTTCAAATAAAGTCGGAAGAAAATAAAAACGGTTTTATGAAATTTCGATTTTTTTGGGACATCTCCGAAAGTATTCGGAATTTTCAGAACGGTATTTTTTGAGGAACAAAAGTGCACAACTTTGTCATAATTTAACCGACCCTGTATCTTTTACGGTTCACGAGATCTCAATGATGAGGCTCGAATTCCAGCCACTGTACAGGGCGATCCATTAAATCCGACTCGAGGGTACTCCGTTTAGTTGAATCATCCAGTAGGCCGCTTCATGAATCATCGTCAGAAATCATAAACCTAGCTAGACAGCTACATGAAAATATATGCCCTTTCACGCCATCGGCAACAGTTGTTGAATTATTCATAGGGCATTTCTATCCAATTTCAGCGATTTGATCAAATACAGATTGTGATGAATTCACGATGTGGACAACTACAACAACATAGTTGAAATTAAGGTAAATTTTATGTGCATTTTACATCTATGAAGTAGTCATGTTAGCATAATATTATGTTGCGTAGAGTTTCTTTTGTATATATTTTTTGCTCCCATGGTTTTTATCATAAAATTGTACATGGTGCGGCACCGAAAACGAAACAGATCGAATATCTTATAGACAAATGTGTTGTGAAAAAAATGCAAAAACACGTCGATTTGTAAATCAAGGGGGACATCTTTCTACCATAACCTCAAATGACAGTGTATGAACAGTGTATGAACTTAAAAATTGGATAGGCTTGCATAAATTTTACTCCAATCATTCCAAACTACAATAATTCACAATAGCTGCTCAAAGTGTTCTCCATTAACTGCCATACATGAGTATAAGTTAGTCTCGAAACGTCTGAGGTTTTGGAGCATTTCTGGAGTTATTTGACGACATTCGTACCTTTGAATAATTTTTTTTTTCCGCAAGAGGGCGCCAAAATGAAAAGTTACGAAGCGAACACTCACATGGCTGAATTCCTTTTCAAATTACCTTTTCAGTGATGTGTCACACTTAGTACTTTCCCTATTTAAATTGTATGGGTGATAGTGACCAAGGGGAGGAGAGAGAGGTATGACAGTTGAGGTTATGGTAGAAAGATGTCCCCCTTGGTTTACAAATCGACGTGTTTTTGCATTTTTTTCACAACACATGTGTTTATAAGATATTCGATCTGTTTCGTTTTCGGTGCCGCCCCCTGTATATGTGCCAACTGGTAAGAAGTCCTTTCTGAGGTTTTCTGCATTCAGTATCAAATTTTTTAGTAAGTTCAAAGTAACTGTTGAAAAATTTTGGGACCACACACTCGAACCATTATGAAATAATAGTTATTTCTTGAAATTTCCATAGATTTTCAGCTATTATAACCTCATAGTTTTGAGTCATTTTCTATAATATATTTTTATTTTCATTCCATGGTTCGTATCATGAAATTATTTTGTGGCAAATGGAAAGTTAAGTTTCATCTATGAGGTTAGTTCAATCAAAGTAACTGTACAAACATTTTGAGATGGCACACTTGAACCTTGATTTCTTGAAATTTTCACAGATTTTCAGCTGAATATTATAATCTCATAGTTTCTACTACTCATCTGATTTTTTTAAGGGTTATTGTTAGGTTTTCTTTCTTAATATGTATTTTTATTTCATTCCATGGTTTTAATTCCAATATTAATATGTGCTAACTGCTGAGTTATGTTTTCCATCTGAGTTTTTCGGTATTCATTAATCAATTTTCAAGTTCGACTAAAGTAACTGTTCAAAAATTCAGAGACTTTGCATACTCGAACTCTAATGAAATAATAGTAATATTTCTTGAATTTTCAACAGATTTTCAGCTGAATATTATAATCTCATAGTTTCTACTACTCATCTGATTTTTTTAAGGGTTATTGTTAGGTTTTCTTTCTCAATATGTATTTTTATTTCATTCCATGGTTTTAATTCCAATATTAATATGTGCTAACTGCTGAGTTATGTTTTCCATCTGAGTTTTTCGGTATTCATTAATCAATTTTCAAGTTCGACTAAAGTAACTGTTCAAAAATTCAGAGACTTTGCATACTCGAACTCTAATGAAATAATAGTAATATTTCTTGAATTTTCAACAGATTTTCAGCTGAATATTATAATCTCATAGTTTCTACTACTCATCTGATTTTTTTAAGGGTTATTGTTAGGTTTTCTTTCTCAATATGTATTTTTATTTCATTCCATGGTTTTAATTCCAATATTAATATGTGCCAACTGCTGAGTTATGTTTTCCATCTGAGTTTTTCGGTATTCATTAATCAATTTTCAAGTTCGACCAAAGTAACTGTTCAGAAATTCAGAGACTTTGCATACTCGAACTCTAATGAAATAATAGTAATATTTCTCGAATTTTCAACAGATTTTCAGATATCATAATCTCATCAGAGTTTCGACTTAATGACACAAAAAATCCAAAATCATATGAGCCCAAATGGACATGAAAATTCACAAATTGTCTCAAAGAGGCCCGTGCACCCTAATGTTGCTATACAATTATTCGGGGAAAGTAAACGGGAAGGAGATGTGAAAGAGGATACTGTTATCATCCACGACCTGTCTATGTACGAAAAGGTAATATGCTTAATGTTGAAGCGGCATCTGAAAGTTTCAGAAGCTCTCAGAGAAATTTGCCTAAGCGTATATGTATAAGATGTCATAGGCCCCTGTGTGTAATTTTATGAAACTCGAAAATGATAAAGGTCGAACACGTCGTCGCAGGCAAAAATTTTTATGATAAAAGGAGCCCTAAAACAGGGTTAGGTTGGCATGGGGAACACTTTCTGAATATACAGGGTGCTGCAGCTCAGTTGTTAATCGAGGTAACATTTTAATATTCTGACTTAGGTATATTCGGAGGTATATTCGGCTCATTCCAGGAAATCATTCTTGATCAAACAGGAAATTGAACAGTGCCGGTGACGTTTTTCTTTTCTACAATCCGTTAACAAAGTTGCCTTTGCCGCTTTCATATCTCAACACAAAATTGACGTTTACCGAGGAATGTCAATAAGTAACAGCATTTACGCTCGTGAGCGTAAATATTGGAGAAAAATCTTGCCTCAACCATAGTATATTGTTGAAAATGAACTAATATCCTCGTGCATAATTGAAAATAGTGACTGTGAATTACATAAGAAATCTCCTTTTGTAGAGAAATCGACTCCATGAATGTAGATATATTATCTTTTGAATATTACCCTGTTTTTCACGACATTCATGCATTCGGCAATTTTTCGCTCGAAAACTATGAATCTGAGCAAAAAATGTCAAGAGACATTTTTTGACACATATATACTGATCTTGCTCTATCATAAAATAGTATATTATGATACAAGTTTTATAAGACGCTATTTTGTCGCACGCGTTGTTTGGAGTACGACTAGCGATAGTGAGGAGTGCTCCAAGGGAACAAGTGCGACAACGTGTCTTATAAAACGTGTGTCATATGCAATTTTTTCTAATTTGAATTTATTTGATGAAAAAATGGATTCAATATCGATAAATAACAGAAACATCTTCGATTGGTAACAATGATGACATTGAAATAATCAAAATCCGACGCACAAGCGTAAAGCCCAGTTTACAGTTGAGCGATTTTGATTATTGCAATACCAGCGGTGAATAATTCAATGTTGTTATTGTTTTCATTGGTCATTTTGAATCAGATTACACTCTAAATTGAAATTTACCAATTAAAACATTGAGTTTTTCACTGCTAATATCACCAAATCCAAATCGCTCAGAAGAAAACTGGGCCTAACTCTTCTGACTTTCATTTGACAGTTCAATTGTACCAATCTCCAAATGATAAAAAATGCGTATCGAAACAGAGGCTATTTCGATACGCATTTGCGTTGCACAATGACTTCATTATACAACCAAAACAGAAAAATGATTTTTTGAGAGCTTCGTCCTGAAAACTGTCAAAGATGTACGTACAATGTTTCAATTTAACATAGAGAAATCACTGCATTTGAAAAATAATTTTGACTGCTGTAGATTTGACATTGACAGTTGTTACTTAAATAATGTTTTTCCTGTGAATTGTTTTTCCTGTTTCTATTTTCCATGTGACTCTGGAACTTTTTCTCTGAAACTATGGGTCTGAGTGAAGAATTTTATGCAAGTTTTTTTTTATACTGCATCGCGTTCTATGATTGTGGCTATTTTTATTTCGTCGATTTTATAACTGTAGAAGATGTGATCATATGAATATGACCATGTTTTTCAGGATATTCATGCATTAGGGATTTTTTCGATTGTCGCGCGATAACTGTATTTTTTAACAGATAGTTATCGAATAAAATGCATGATATATTTTTCACCTATTTCGATAACTCTTGTGGTTATTTACATCTACCCCTGAAGTTTCATTGCTGCCATTTAATTTTCCATAGCGTGTGATATTATTCGTGTCAATCAAACTTGTTTGACGACATCTTTAGAGCATATTGAATATTTACCTACCATGATTCCATCACCGGTTTCATATACCCTGCACGGTTCTTATTGAAAATAGTCCCTGTCGAATTTGCTAGAAATTTGGTATAATGTAGTTCATTATGTATCCTGATCAAATATTTTCCTGGGGACAACGAGATCTAATGGACACTTTTTGAGATACGGTATGCTGAACATATAGAAACAGGGTTGTAATATACTATTAAAAATCAATAATATGGCGATTATTTTATTGCAAGAAGTTGAAGATGATAATCACAATCTTTATATTATTGAAACGACTTGTGATAACTTATCCTGCAATCATTCGGTATTTTACGTTCAACTGAGGTTGTTCGAAGAATTACACATAAAAATTGTAATATTGGCTATAGTGGAAAAAGAATCACTTTGTGTACGGTGTCTCAGAACTTTTCGTTACAACTCGTCTCAATAATATCAAGATTGTGAATATCAAAAACCGTCCATTAATACTTGTTTTGCCCAACATAGAGACATTTCATCAGAACATCATAAAAGTCATCTATGTATCAAGGGCGTAAAATAGGCTTTTATGGATCGCAGCGTGTAAGTAACACGCCTAGGTCCATAAAAGCAAGTTACGCCCGAAATACATACAACATTTTATGCACGACCAGTATATTTTATTATAACTAACTCTTCACCTCTCAAGCATGATAGGAATAAAACGGTTCTTAAACACCTTTTAAACCCCTTTAATATAATTTTTGCTACGCCCATGATGTTTCTCTCGAAAAAGCATTACATAAGAGTGTTTTTACTTTTTTCTATCTCTTATAATAAGGGAGTTATTGAGGGTTTACAATTTGCTCATGTTCCAGACTGTTGGGTGAATAAATAGGCTAGTAGCCATATTTGCTGTCAATACAGACAATAGTCATAACGAAATGCATTCCAGTGACAAAGAAAGTATGAATTTTACTACACCAGAAATCAGTAAATCAGCTGAGGATGCGAATAATTAATAATTTATTGTCCGGCGGGCGGTAAATTGACATGTTACGTCCAGGGGGCGGTAAAGTAGTCCGATGGCGGTAAAGTGCTATTTTACGTCCGCGCAACCGGGCGATAAAGTGCCATTTTACACCCGGTCGTGCATAAACTAAATTATACCAATTTTACAGCTAATTCGACAGGTAGTATTTTTCTATTTGAACCCTGCAGCGTACTTTTCAAAATCAGTGGTGTATACTGATTCTCGCATTTCAACCACAAGCAGCTTTGTTTCCGGAAACAACCAATCAATCGAGAGACGAGAAGAGGTTGTCTATTATTGCACCGACCAAACAATCGAACCCCGACTCTCTGAACAAACTCGCATCCTACTAGATGGTTTCGAGTTCAATTGGCTTGGCTCGGTCCTCATTCAATTGTCCATCGAAACAAGCCGGTTCCCTACTCTGTATCACCTTCGACATCGATTGATTCGCACAATGTAGATCCGTGATCTGTATCGTTATTGAATGAGATGGAACGGGAGATGAGACGCGAATACGTCCTTTGGATCATCCTTATTCGTGAGAAGAAATCTCATCGAAAACCGAATGGAATCAGGGTCAAGATCTACGTACGGTGTGGCGAAATTAATACACAGTGAGAAAAAGTTACACCAACTCACACCGTCACACCGTCTGGTGTTCCCTGAGGTTCTGATTGTTTCAGTGTCAGTTAACACCGGCATATTATTCACCACTGTAGGTGTTATGTGACCTTTCCCATAGGTGTTTTCAATGATCAAACCCAGTTGTCGGTAACACTAGTGTTGGTGTTGAATTAAGCAGAATGAAAGTGCGATTTGACACCGCAGAGTGGTGTGATGCAGATTCTGTGATTTTCTTGATGCTGAATCCTACCTACTGCGCAGGTACATGCGAATACTTTTCAGGTGTGAAGGAACACCATACCATGAGTGTGTCCATGCGAATCAGTGCTTTTTTTTCACCACCTCCGGTGTTTTTTACTAAGTTGAATTACCTATTGAAATATAATTCATATGATTATAAACTAGACTCAGAAGAATCTAGGGAAAATTCCGACTTATTTATCCTGATCAGTGGCACTAGGGACTTTTGACACTGTATATACCGGGTGTTTCACAGTGGATGGAACATTAGAAGTATCTGGAGAACAGAAAGACAGATCATTTCGAAAATTTGTGGGCGTCGATAATCAAACTTGCTCTATCCGTCTAAAATATTTTCATCAATACAGTGTTGCCGCTTCTATCGAAAAGTAGCAACAACTTTGTTATTTCCAGTGGAACACCCTGTACTTTATTTCGTTTTTAGATTTTTCCTGAAGAGCTGATTTTGTCGATATATCATACTTGGGGAATAGCGAGAAAGATTACAGAGATATAGGGGTGAAAAATCGAGATTTTTCAAGTTTAGGAATTTTTTGTGTCGAAACTATTCATTTCTGCTCAAAACGGCTTACATGTCCCTATCTTAACTTTTTATTTACTTTCTACTGACATTTAATAGAAACAAATAGAGGGTGATGCAAAACTCAAAATTCTGAACCACCCGTATTTGTTTCAATTTAATATCAATCGATAGTAAATAGAAAGTTGAGATAGGGACATGTGAGCCGTTTTGAGCAAGAATGGATAGTTCGGCACAAAATATTCCCAAATTTGAAAAATCTCGATTTTTCACACCCTATATCTCTGTAATATTTTGCGCTATACCCCAAGTATGATGTATCGACAAAATCAGCTCTTCAGGAAAAATCTGAAAATAAAATAAAATACAGGGTGTTCCATCTGAAATAACAAAGTTGTTGCTCTTTTTTGATAGAAGCGGCAACGCCGCAACGCTGAAAGTATTCTAGATCGATAGAACAAAACTGATTACCCACGAAACCAAATTTTCATAATAATCAGTCCTGTTCTCCAGAAACGTTTAACCTACCATCGACCGTGAGTCATCTAATATTTCATGCTCATATTTCATGCCCAATATTTTTTTACTGTGTATGACGTTTTCATACGGGGTCGTAGGAAAACATAAAAATAATACAAACAACGAGACTATTGCTGAATATTAATATAAAGGTCACGTCAAAAGCTAATGATTTGGTAGAAACAAGTTTAAGGTGACTCGTTCTCTGAATACGAATGATATGAATAATAAAGAGAAGGGATTTTTTTTTCGAAGAGAGAGTGAGAGATATGAATATGGTATTTATAAGCAGGTAGTGTTCCCTTTCAATTTCGCAGCAAAAATTACTGAATTTAGAAGTCCAAATGAAATTATCGAATTTCAAATCACTTTTCGTTATTGCAGATTCATTTTAATTATCTGTAACCGATTGAAATTGAATCCAACTCGCTTATAATTTTGATCAGTTTTCATTCAAAAATTCCAGGTTTTCACAATGTGTTTCCCAATATTTCATCGAGTTTTTTCTATTATGTGTTATGCCTAAAGGATGTAGGAATACTTGTAAATTTTCATCACCTTGGACCCGCTATAAATGTAATATTTTTATATAACGTAACCATAAAATGTACTTTTACTACTACTAGACGTCAATAATGTGCTAGTCTAATCTAGTCAGGAAATGGGTCATATAATGTTTCCTTTGCGAATAATAATAATAACAGTTTGGGCGGACACTAAATTTTTTATGTTCTTCAAAATACAGGGTTTCTATGAAATATCGCAGTATTGCCATTGAATTATTTTTTAATATAAAATAAATATTGTCCATGAAAAACATACAGGGACGGATCAATCATCAAACATATTCGTAACAACTCCCTTGTCAGTGTTTGCATATTTTTCTAGAACATTCCATCATTATCGTCGACAGTTTGATTGATTTATGCCAATGTTGTCTATTTCCTTTTAGTAGAATCATTCACTGATGTGTGAAGACAATAAAAGCTGCTTATGAAGTGGTTTTCAGCAAATATTTAACAGCAAACTTTTGTTGTTGTGATAAATATCAATGAGTGTTCCAAAATAATTTAGATGTCACAGAATTCGTTTGAAAAAACTGCACATTTATTTATTTTGATATAAACGAGTTTTCTCACCTGATGTAATAAATTATAAAGGCCTAAAAGTATAAAGAGTTTTTAGTTGATACCAAGACAAAATTCCCTCGAAATACTACTATAAGCGCTATCATATACAGGGTGTTTATTTCAGGACTTCCCACTCTAATTTTCTCGATATCTGTGTATGTTTTCAATAAATCCCGAGACAGTTCAACAAATGTATCGAAGGGGAATAAACAGTTACAGTTTCTATTTCAATGGAACCCAGCAACAAACAGATTTTTCTAATTAGTTCGACAACGGATCGATCAATTTTGAAAAACGAAACACTGACGTGTAGAGATTATAAAGACCTTCAAAATGAGATATGACTCGATACCCCTTCGCATTCAAGATTTTTAAGTTGGTAGCATCCACTTGCAGGGGAAAGTAAATTCACTGAAGCTTGTGGTCACCTTGTATACGATCATAAAGCGGAAAACCACTCGCCCCATTATTGCAGTTTTCAGTTTTGATGTAGTCTGCAGATTTGCACGAAATTTGGCTAATAGACGCTTTTGTTGCAGATTGACCATGAAGCTGACGAACAACGAAGTGAATCAGGCTTTTTCTTTGATATCGCACTGGCTGTGCTACGCCAACAGCGCTGTCAATCCACTTATCTACAACTTCATGAGCGGTGAGTTTCACTTCCCATTGCGGGAATTCCAAAAAATTATGCGCAACAAAAATATAATCTACCATTCAATATTGAACATGCAGTAATAGCGTTCAGGCAAGTAGTTTGTTCAACAAGATCATGATGGCACTAACTATGGTATAAAATCACTTTTTGATTGTTTTCCTTCCAAAAGTCTCGACCGGTAAAAATATTGGTGGTACTTCAGAACTCATGTGTAGATGGCACTACGAACGTATGTGATGTAATGTCATTCAAAACTTGATTTCGAATTTATTGTGTTTGATGATTCGTAAAAACAGTGAACCTGAATACAAGGATTCTGTTAAAAATATATCATGATCTACTGAGGATTTTGTTGAATCATGAACAGTCTTCTTTTTTTCTCCACTTCTGTAATCTTCGTCGTTTATACCCCGATATTCTTTTTTTGTTACATGATTTATGCACTTGCTGTAAACTCCCATACTGCATTTATCGTTCATTTCATTTTCCGAATTTATGACAATTCATTTTGACATCGTTCTTTTTTATCTCAAGACCACACGAAAGAATTATTGGTGAAACTTTGTTTATCGCACTCCTATGAGCTCGCAAAATTTTTTTGGTGTAACATACGTATTTAGTCCTACTGATCATGAATCTGAAGTCAAAACTCGGCGGTCTCAAGTATTTCCGGAGATACGGCCCTATTTTGTCTCAATAATGCACCATTTGACATCTCAAATTTCTGCTATTAAAAACAAACCAAAACATCACATACGCATATTTTAACATGTTTCCAATACTTTTCAGCAGAAAAAACTATTATTTTTCTAAAAATTCATCCTTTTTAAAACGTAAACAAAACAACTTTGTTTCACAGATTTTCTTGTATTTATGATGTTGGCCACTTGATTATTTGGTTCGTGGTAAGACGTTGCCAAGTTCTTAAATAAAAATTACCAGAAAATCAGTAAAAAAATATGTTCTGTTCACTTTTAAGAAAGGGTGAATTTTCGAAATAATAATGGTTTCTTCTGCAAAAAAGTGTTGAAACAAGTAAATGTGCGCGTGCATGTGTGATGTTTTGGTTCAAAGGAGGGTCAATTTTGTTTTATTCTTAATAGCAGAAATTTTAGATGTCAAATGGTGAATTTTTGAGACAAAATGGAGCCGTATCTCGAGAGCACCGTGATTTGACTTCAGATTCGTGATCAGGTCAAAATATGTAAGTTCCACCAAATTTTTTTCATATAGGAGTGCGAAGCTTCAACGAATTATCATATTCTGGAATATGAACATATTTTCTGATGCATTAACCAAAAAATACCTATAAATAATAAAGGCATCAGAGATGGCTTAAGCCTGGTTCATGCTTATACGAATTTCGAAAAATTCATGCGAATAGGAAAATTATAAATATTACATTGATATTCTTAATCTACAACACTATTGATTTATGCATTTTGTGATATCATGATATCGTGATGATATAAAAAAATCCGCGAAGGAGTTCAAATATTTCAACTTAATTGCGATATTTCTTTTCGCATAAATTTTTCGATATTTGCGTATAAGCATGAACCAGGCTTTACTTTTCCTAATATGATATAGTGTAGAGATGTTCGTTGATTACTTGATTCCTTCACAATAGGTAATAGTGAACTAACCCACAATATAAAATTACAATTAGTTTCAATACGTTTATCATATTTTAGATCTACTTGAACACACTCTCGAATTATCATGGATTCAAATTTTATGTTCAAACCAATTTTCTACCATACGTCCATGGTCCATCATTGCGCTCATAGCCTCTATCAATTCAAAATTAGTGCAAATACCACCAATATATTTCTTCAGGTATTACCAAGCTCTGCTTCTCCATTCAACTGCATCCCGTATGACTTTCTAATGTATCTTGTAAACGCGAGAGTTTGTACTGCAAATGACATTATCCCGGCTCTGCGATATCCATAAAATAGAACCCTCTAGGATGGCGGAGTGACCCTTAAGGCGCAACGCTTATCTTGCGTCAATATCATATATCTAATAATAACTATATAGGTAACATGGATACCAGAGCTGAAGCCGAAAAATAAAACAAATGACAGTCTGCGGGACCAATCGCGAATATGCGCATGCGCAAGTTTGAATCAAGAATCGACATTCGTTTTCATCATGGAGGAGAGTAGCTTTCTAGTGAGCGACAAACGTATGATAATGATTAAAAATCAATCAAATGTGTCACGTAACCTTCAATTCGATGTTTTTATTTCATCATGACATATATTTTTCAAATATTCATTTATATCGATGGATTGTTGGACGATATTGAATAATAGTTGATGATAAATGCAGAAATGGATGTGATCTACAAAGCCATACTTGCGATTTGCTGAGAAACCTGTCACGATAAAGTCATCGGAACAAGATTCGTGGGCTAATTTTTGATCAATCACTGATCAGTTACTAAGCACTTCTTTAAACAGTCAGTAAGTACATTAATAACTATATTAACGCTCTTTTACATAATTTGGGTTAACAAATATACCTAACCTATGAAATTATGAAAACGTCAGTGGATTTCAACTCGTCAAAACCCGCGCATGCGCACAATTCATCATTAGCAAGCCATCAGACAGTCTTTTGTTTTTCCAAAACTGGCTTCATTTTCGCGTGAAGAGAAGAATAGGTGTTATCCATATAGTTGTTATTATATATATGGTCAATATTGGTCCACATTGACATTGTGACGCAAACACAGGGTGTCCACGATTCCACCGGAGCCAATTCGAAATATTCGTGAGTTGCGCACAGATTGGAAGGGAATTAGATTGAATTGTTCAGGATTATCCCTTGATTTTAACGTCTTCCGCAGAGTTTATGCATGGATGTAGAAATCAGTATGCTTCCACGATTTCCCAGTATAATTCTTGGAAAATTACATAAATATTTTTGAGGCACATTCATTGGCCAAAATGGAGATGAAAAACGAATCCTCTAGTAACGAATAAATTCATCAAAACACAACTGATGGCGTTGGGCCCAATTATTATCATCCATATGTCATTCCAGAGATAGCTAATTATTTTAACGACGAACTTCTACATGGAGAATCAATGACATTTTGCTCTTCGAACTATGTATGTTATAATGATGTAATTGCAATTTCGAAGTTCACAACTTTGTTAACTATTTCTCAATGACAAAATTGTTTTCTCCTCAACAACATTCTCGAGTTATAGCGAGTAACTACGCTAAACCATGATAAAAATGAATACGTACAGGGTAAATTGCCCAAAAATGTTTCGTTAGAAGTTGGTGAAATCGAACTGTCGAATGAACATCAGAATAGTTAGGCCCAGTTTGCTGCGCTAAGCTATTTTGAATTTAGTGATACTAGCAATGAATTACGCGATGTTTTTATTGGTAAATTTTTATTTAAATCGTGATTTGATTTAAATTGACCAATAATAACAATTTCGGGTAAAATTGAAAAATGTGTTCGGTTCTTCAACCAGTTCGTATAAAAACCAGTGCGTATAACAAGTTGCCCATTTTTCCTCTCACTTATCATTGAATGAAACCAATTTTTGAGTTTCTTTTCTCCTCGAATTCTATTATACAGCACGCCAACGGTCGTTTGAAAAAACAAATCAGCTTTATCATCGGTATATTCATCAATAACTTGTTGCATAATTTCAAAGAGTGTCAGTTTGACAGTTAAAACAAACCGTCCGCGAAGCGGGAAGTCTATTCCATATTTTATTCATTTTTAATTGGCAACGTTGATTGAGGGCGCATTCACGAAATCGTGCGCGAAATTTATCTCATGCAATGTCTAAAATTCCTGAATCTCATATTCATAGGAAAAATTTACTTTATATTTGAATAAATATTGTCATTTGGAACATATCCGATGATAGTAGAATACATGGAGTATATTACTTAGCTTTGACAGAAAGTAATCAAAGATCTCCTAATTCAGCGAACCAATACTTTCAGATTTGAAAGAATATGAAGCAATCAAGATCAAAATATGAATTATCCTGATATTTGCAATATTCTATTAGACATTGTGTCTTGATTTCTGGAATCGTGGAAGACAACCTGGAGGCTGGACACGACCTGGACACCGACACTGGACATATATACAGCAGTGTTGAACTTAAATTACGAATAGTATCACCTGAACAACTATGAATTAATGAAACACAAACACTCAACACGCAATCAAAAAACAATAACGAGAAACGAAGAAATCCACATCAACAGAACACAGATAAAATAGTAACCTGCTTGTTTGAAAAAGATCGCAAAAGTGATAGCCGAGATACGATCATTTCCAATTTGAGTAGCAGCGAGGACATAAGAGAGAAACAACGCTCTTGACTGTCATCATCTACTTTTATTTTGGCGCATGCTCATAAATTCATCGTTGCCAGCGATGTTTTTTTGTTTCGGCTTCGGATAGGCTATCCTTATTATCAATAGTCATAGTTAATAGATGTATGGTCTATTCTGTTAAACTGACACGATTTGTAATTGTTCAGGAATTTTGAGATTTATAACCATACCTCGAATATCTTGAAGGAGGAATTGTATTCGATACGATTATTTTTTGTGGACAATCGTTCGAACACAATCGTATATTATTTCTAATGATAAAGCAATTGTTTTCTGTCAAACCTGTAGACTGGTTTAGCGAAGATCATAACACCGGTAATATTTCACTAATCGTTCGGTAATGGCGTTAATATCGCATTTGTTATCAATATCGATAATTCAGTTCTCTATTAATATCCGTGTTCTATGGTTTCATGTTCAAGTGACAGTGACAGTTCATTCATAATTGTGGTTTTCGCTCAAAATATAAATGATGTTCGATTATTCAATCATGATATTGATTGAACAAATCACACAAAATCAAAATGACTGAGAAATTGTGAAAATTAATAATCATCATGCGGAATCAGCAGACGTGGTGCCATCCATATGAAGTCGTGGAAGTATCACTAGTGTTGGAAACTATGATTGAAATTCAACAAAATCAAGTAGGCAGAAGTCTACAAATATTTCTAAGTGTCTTTAAATGGGACTCGTTCCACCATATCTATATCCACCTTAGTCGAAATATATTCGGAATAATACGAGGTATCTCAGCTCATCTGGACGTACCGATTGGTTGAGAATCGTACGAAAAAAATAATCAAAAGAAGCCATCACTTCTCTACGCGACGTGCACAATTTGACAACAGCACAAACAATTGCTAACAACTCTCGCTCGATGGTTGCGATCATGCAGCATGTGTTTTGAGCCGCTTCCCCGCCGATTCTGTTTCTACCCTCAACTTGAGTTTCCACCAATTGCCTGATCCAGACTATCACGATAATCTTTCCAGGTAAGTTCCGCAAGGAGTTCCGCAGGGCGTTCGACTCGTGCTGCCAGATGGACCCTTCCAACGGGTACCACCACCACGGCGGCACGTTCTACAACAAGGACTCCGTCTTCCAGTCTCGCACCCAGTCGAGGAACGACTACGAGGCGCACCGGCTCAAAACGTACCGCGACGGTAGCGGCTGCGGTGGCGGCAAGCTTACGAGGAAGGGCACCAAGACCAGCGTGCTGCAGGTGGATATCTGAGGATGACGGGCGAGCCCGAAACGGGATGACTTTTCAGATTTATAGCCGTGTTCTCTGCTTGCGTCCCACGTGACTGTTCATTAGAATGTCGAGTGTGAATGACTGTTGGCTGTGTTGGAAACGCGTCTAGGGAAACGTGTGGGAAACGCGGTTGTCTGTTGACGAGAAGGATTTTATGTTATGTGACAAGTGTGGAAAATGTGGTATTTCGCACGAGTTATCGGGAACGGAAACGTTTTGAGTGTAGGAAATTCACTTTCCAACGAGTTTTTTGTTGTCATGTCAAAGATGTAACTTGAACGGTCTCTATAGTTTCAGGTGGTGTCGATTCTTTCTCACTGTGAACATATTTCCATATTTTAGGTGGTAATTGAAAACATTTTCGACAATTCCAGATGTGGGTTTGTGAATTTTCTTCACTTCCACAAACAATTTCATTTGTATTTGAAACTACATTCTTATACGAATGTCGCGAATATCAAAGTTATTTCAAATGTCACCTTTTATCCGTGGCGCTCAGAAGGTAATCACGCAACCAACAATACAGCAGTCCGTATTGACATTAACAGATAAATATTAGTTGGTGCGTTATCTCAAATATAAAAAGTGGAAACTTCTATTATGCAAACCGTTCTCTTTAGTAGCATGTTGTGGATGATGAATGATATCAACCACTGCCAAATATAGTGAAAATAGTTCCAGCCTAATTTATATCGAAGTGAATAAGTGGAGTTACCAATTCTCCTAACAAAAATAGGCTGATAATTCAATATATTATTATATTAATGTGTTTAAAACAGATGCGGAAAGTAGTTCATAACACTATGGCATTGTTATCGGAAAAAAAAGCACACGTGTTGAATTGGAAAAAAAATCGCAAGCTTCTTGGAATAGATAAAAATAATTGGGTATACGTATTATTAGAGGTATTAGCTGTTACTCACTATCACCATAAGCGCTTTTTATATCACCACATTCACATTTTTTGAATTTTCTACGTCTTTTCGGATTCGCAATTGATTTAAATGTGTCAATAAGACATAACCTCTACATCCATTTTGATAGAACTGGAACAATTTATACTACATGTCTGATAAATTTGATGGCAGCTTGCTACTAAAGAGTACGGCAGTAGAAGGTTTAAGCCGATTCCAGGTCTCCCCCGGGGGACGACCTTGGGGGGGAGACTTGGAATCGGCTTAAACCTTCTACTTACGGCATTATATTTATCGGTGAATGTCGATTCGCACTGCTGTATTCCTGGTTGCGTGATAACCTACTGGCTAAAACGGATAAAAGGTGACATTTGAAATAACTCACATATACGTCACATTCATGTAGGCCTGTAGTTTTAAATATCAATGAAATTGTTTGTGCAAACGAAGGAAATTCAGTAATTTACATCTAGAAATGTCGAGAAATCACCAAATCACCAAAAATACGGAAATATACAGTAATTATAGAGGTCGCGAAATAAAAAAATAATATTCATAGTCGTATAAAAAATAGTGTACCAAACTCGTTGGAAAGTGCATTTCCTACACTCGTTAAATTTCCGTACTCTTCGCTTTGCGGCTTGTGCTAAACGACTACTTGTGCCACTTTTCCCACTTGTTACGTAATATCGCGAATTAAACAATTCGACAGAAATCTGACAGAAATCTAGTTGAATCGAGGACGAAAAGTGGAAGTGACATAGGAGATCTGCAACTTAATTCTAAGGTATCTGATGGAAACATCCTATTGCCTCACTTTTACAAAGCACCTACTTGTATGTAATGTTGGGGAAAAAACACGCTGATTTTTTCATTTCGAAAATGTTTGATAAATACTTAATAATAATTGATGTCGAAATTATTTTTTTTTCGAATGAGCTCGTATGGATGATGATGAGTATTGAAATGTTCTTTGGGAAATATAACGAGAACTTGAATCAGTGTATTTTTGTATAGCTATACTAGTTGTCATTGTTGTTGTAACGAAGAGAAATGTGAAAATATATGGAAAGCCCATCTTTTCTTATCGAATTCGATGAATATTTGCCTCCTAGACAATCGACCACAGGTAAGCAAAATATTTTTCCATCACCTCACTATACAGATATAAGCTAAAATGTAATATGTTTTCCGTGTATATTACACATTTTTTTCTGTAACGGAAAAAACACGATTCAATATTTAGAAAACAAGTCAGAAAATTATCGTTGTTAAATTTTATGTGATGTTTTACTTTTAGCGACAATAAGTAAGTAGGTAATCAAACATCTGTCTATTCAATGGGAAATATTCCTCAATTCGGCTTATTACAGCAAATGCAAGTAAGAACTTATTGATTATGAGTTTCATTCATGAATTTTTCGAATTCGTTGCGGAAACTATTCAAATATGGGATTTTGAATTTTAAATCGCTTTGTTTCTATTTCACAAATTGGCAACAGCGCCTAGTAGGCTAGAAGAACAACAACTCACATTTGGCCACACTTTCATTATGTACACTTGATAATTAAGGAGTCAAACTGCTAATATAAAAAAAATAATCAGTCAAAACATGAATTTCAGTCCAATTAAAACACCAGTCCATCCTCAATTCAAACATAAACATAACCTCCAAACCTGAGTAGTGAATACTGTGAGTAGCATATCTTTTGAGGAGCATGGAACAGAAATAAGCAGAATGGTTAGGTGCCACAGAACTTATTGGTAGTATACGTTCTGTGTTCTAACCTGATCAAAATATGACTATCTTTATTTAATGGATTTGCTGACCTTTATTATTTATGAAATATACAGTCGATGTTGCCAAATGGTGAAACAGGAACAAGGTGCTTTAAATTTTAAATCCCCAATTAAAGTCCCTTTTTTCTAAACATTCGAAATTGTTTTTTCGGAAAAAGGTAGTAATGGTGGTAATTCTTCCGTTAGGTGGCGATGTCTTATTTTTTCAAAATTTTTGGCTTTACTTACGTATTTTGGCCTCCTGATCACAAATCTGAAAACCAAATCGTGCGGAAACCAATACTTTTCGAGATATTCGCAAAATAAAGTCATTATAACCCTATTATTTAGCAACACTTATTCAGTGATTCAACCTTTATCATCCTTCTTTAATTGTTGTTTGAAGAGCTATATACCTTCCTTATTAACTATAAAGTAATATTTCATGAGAAACGGCATTCTATTTATTAATTTAACCATTTATTTCAAAATTATCATCAATGCTCATATCAACATCTTCCATAACAAAAGGTTACATTGTTGACAAACCTCAGCTCAAATTTTCTCGTGGAGCTTTCAGTATTTCTTTCTATCTCTACTTCGTGATGAAAAGAAGGACAGGTATATATTGAATGAGAACGCCCTCGCGTGAACGGACGACCACTGGCAACATTGCCAGTGTTGTCTCTGTTGACAGCTGTCATGGCCGTTATTTAAAAAACTACATAAATATTTAAGATAATATCAAATTTTTGCAATCTCGTTTTGTTTTTCTGGTAACTGAATTATAATGAATATGGTATCTTTTTTCCGCGAGCACTTACACCGAGTTTCGTGTACAACAGACAAGCCAGTGATGAGCAGTTGAACAATAGCAATAAAAGAAGGATGATGAAGGTTTTATTTTGCGAATATCTCGAAAAGTATTGGTTTCCGCACAATTTGGTTTTCAGATTCGTGATCAGGAGGCAAAAATACGTAAGTAAAGCCAAAAATTTTGAAAAAATAAGACATCGCCACCTAACGGAAGAATTACCGTAATGGTAAGTTTGAAATGCGTCGTTTTGAAGATATTTAATAATAATTACTTTATTATCGGCCGAAGGAGAATTCCCCATTCTGTTATTCGATTCATAAATTTCGAACTCAGTAGTTGTTCAGTATACTTATTTTGAATAAAATAAATTTTCTCTGACTACACCGGAGTTAGTAGAATAAACGAAACAAAAATTATTGCCAGCTAAATCGCTAAAAAAATATCACTTTCTTCCAGGTGAAAACAAAGATGAAATGTCAAACTTCAAACCATTGTCCTCCCTCAATATGTCTCTTTTCGAACGTCTCGTAAGAATAACCTAATCTTCCTCTTTCACTTTGATGGCGACATTATTCCTGTAATGACGATCTGTAGATGCGAGAATTATCCGACAATCATCATAACTGCGAAATTAATTTGCGATCAAAGAAATTGACTTTGCCATTCGAGCTCGATGATTACATTTCGGGTCTCAGACTTGGAGCAGGGAAACCGAATATCTCTTTGACGTTTACATCCACAGGGATACTTTGATGTTCTTGTCTACTAGGAAAATGTCCACGTATGCGAGTATTCGTGAGATAACGTTAAAATAACATCGAATGAAATCAGTTAATATATCGATTTTCCATTATAAATGTCTGCTCATTATTGTAACAAAAAGAACCTGGAAATATTCAGCTATGAGATTTTAATAAAAAAATATACAGGGTGCTTCAGGTTTTAAGGCACAAAATGGAATGGGTTATAGATCACAACATTTTAATCAGAAAAGTTCATATTAACATAAGCCCGATCTCGATCAGTAGCGGAGATACAGGGGGTCAAAGTTTAATAATTTTTTTCTATTAATCAGAATATCACGCCGACTTTTGAAGATATCAATTTGAAATTTGATATGGGTAATACTTCCTGGAAGATCATTATGTTGAACAGTTTGAAGATTCTGAAAATCTACGGAGCGATACATTTTTAGGGAAGGAGGCTTCTTTATCCCCCTCAAACTTTTTCGTAGTACGCCTCTGAAATCTTTCAGTCACCAAATCGGATGGATCGTTCAATTTAGAGGCTTTTTTGCATGACAATTTTCTTTGAGAAACGAACCGTTGTCGAGATAAATAAGCATATCGCTTCTAAAACATTTTAATTTTGCCTGTTTCGCTTAAATTTCATTCTTGGACAAAATTTTTAAATTTTTCAAAATGTTAGGATGTATGCATGAACCAACCAACCAACTTTAGAAATTGAAAAAAAATAATTATTTTACTACATTGAATTTAATTTTTTTTTATTTTGTCCAAGAATAAAATTTTAGGGAAGGTGAAATTAACATCATGTTTCAGAACGGATATGCTAATTTATCTCGACAACGGTTCGTATCTCGAGAAAAATTCAAAAGCAAAAAAAGGCTCTAAATTGAACGATCCACTCAATTTGGTGACTGAAATACTTCAGAGGCGTACTACGAAAAAGTTTGCGGGGGATAAGTTATCTGATTGAAATGATGAGTTCTATCACCCATTTCAGTTTGTTCCTCAAAGCCCTGAATAACCCTGTATATCCACAGAGTAGGGCTGGGAATTTATTTCGGTGGAAAAATATCGATAGGTATATCGAATATTCAATTTATCAAAGATTCAAGTTTAGTCACACTAAATCTATAGAATATAGATCAGTGTTTTTGGCGGTGCCGAAGTCATTCGACAGTTACTTGATCAATAATATCTAGATTGAATGAATTGCTATAATAGTAATTCGATGAAAACGAATATACATTCGAGATGTCGAATATTTATTGACAAATTCGATATAATAATAAGGAAACGTTGAGAATTAGAAAAAAAAAGGATTTTAAAATAAGGATGAGTCAGAAGAAGACCGACAGATTTTTTATTCACTTATAATGAAGGCTGGTTCATGCTTATACGAATTTCGCAAAATTAATGCTAATCGTGAAATAATAAATTTTACATCGATATTATTTCTACTCTACAACACTATTGATTTGTGTATGCTGTAGTATCATTTCATGATGACATGAAAAATCTGCAAAAAGTTCAATTATTTCAATTTTATTGCGATATTTCTTTTCAGCGGCCATTTTTTTCGCAAAAAATTTCCAATATTCGTATAAGCATGAACCAGCCTTTACACGAGAGCTGTTTTTTGTCGAAGTAAATTTGACATGTATCAATGAAAAAATTGAAAATGTCTCCACTTTCAATTTCAACGTTTATATGAGTTTATTCAATTTTTTCAACACTCTATTATTCTCATGGGATTTTGAGTAAAATAAATATTTTTTCTGTACTTTCAACACCCTGTATTTGAAAGGTGATTGCTTTTACGAATACGAAGTTTGTCGGTCTCATTCTTACTATACAGATGGTGAATTCATTTCTCTATGAAACTTCTTGAAACAACTTTTTCAACTTTCTAAATGAAACCTAAATGAATAGTCCCACCTTTCCCGCTTGAAAATAATTATGTAGGCACGTTTTCAATGGCAAGCCACTTATTATAAAACAATCGAATCAATTCTGGCAAGAAAAAACTATTTCATTGAATCACAATGAAATTCCCTGATATCGGCGGATTCCTTTATAGCTTTCTTTTCCAGATGAATTCGTGCAGATAAAATAAATGCTCGCACATAACAGATGATTTCGATAGCTGTAAGGGAACTCCCAGATGAGGACAGCATCCAGCATCACATTTTATGGCTAGCAGTTACTGCTTTAGGTTTTTCGAATACGCACACATGTGATACGTCCTCTAATGGGACATTATATTGAATTATCATGCGAGTTATAGTGGTGTTCTGTTTCCTGATGCAAGATTGAAAGAGCGATAAAATCGGGATAAATAGTCATGCTTTTCGAGTTATTGCTGTTCTTTTCATGGAATTTGGTTTCGGAATCCGCAAATAAACGAATTTCATTGACGGATTAAAAAGAAAAGAAGCGGAGGAATCGAATTCAATTACTACTTTTTGAATTTTTGAATCGAAAGTCAGAATTATTTCAGTCTCGAAATATAAAAATAAAACTTCCTAGCTATAAAAATCAATGTTCCAATGCTGGAAAATGTTCTCCTGCTCAATTTATATCCAAAATCACGGGTATGTTTTCATTATTCAATCTTATAAGTTTCGGAAAAGCCTAAGATAATAAGAGAAACATTTTTGGATACATTTCAATTTAGTTATCGAGATGAGACCGGTTTAAAAATATTCCTGATGAAGGTAGGTTACCTAAGATATTATAGCATCGCTTTCTTATTTATTCGATTTTGATTACACATAATAAAATCCAAGTGTAGTTTGAATACATGTACAGGGTGGCCAGATAAGAATGCAAAGTGCAGTATCTCGGAAACTATTTGTCCAAGAGACTTGCGGTGAAGAATGTTGATACTAAAGTTACCAAAAGAAAATCCTGGAAATTATTTTCATGTTTCCAAGATGGCCGCCAGGGGGCGTAACCGCCATCTGAAACATTTGAAATGAATTTTTGACGAAATACGCCTAGTAAACAAACGAATAGAATATATACCTTTTAAAGTTGAGCTTCATTCAAGTAATTTTTGCTCGACACTTTTTGACGTATCTATTAAAATTAAGTGATGTGGGGTTGTTCAATGTTTTTTCAAATAAACAGCTGTAACTCCTGAACGACTGAACGGATTTCAACAAACTTGGTATCGTTGGAAAGAGCATTCATTGGTCTATCAAATTCATCTTATTTGTAATGTGTCTGATTTTAAGTGATGCCACTAGAGCGCAATTTTTGACATAATAACAAAAAATTGCAAAATTGTCTGAAAAATCAAATGCAATTATATGACTTTTTTTCCATGGAAATGTAGTGGAATGATACCTTAATAGGCTAGTGAACACAGTATCTCGATTTAAACATTTTTCACCGCAAGTCTCTTAGACGAATAGTTTCCGAAATACTGCACTTTGCATTCTTATCTGGCCACACCCTGTACATATGCATTTGTATCATAGTTTCTTGAACATCGTGATGGTTGCTGTTGATGCCTATAACGAGCTAGTTCTTTCTGAAATAATGATCATATCATCAGAAAAATCGAATTTTGCTCCGAAAATTCGAAAATGAACTTTTTCTATTCTGGATCTATAATGAAGTCATTATGAAACGCAAATGCGTATCGAAATAGCCTCTGTTTCGATACCCATTTTTTATTATTCCGAGGTTGGTGAAAAACTCAATGTTTTTATTGGTAAATTTCTAATTTTATTTGAGTTGACCAATACAAACAATAAAAACATTGAATTTTTCACCGCTGGATCGCAAAAATCAAAATCGCTCAACAGTAAACTGTTTTGGAAAAGTTATTGGAAAAAAACGGAAATTTGTAGATTTCGTTTTCATTTTATCAAGCGAAAACCCAGAGAACTAGAAGTTTTTAATTGGGACGCTCTTCAGAAACTTTGTCACAAGGAATCTGAATCTGTCATCGTATTTTCCAAGGCGTTCTTGATTTCAGAGATACAACACTCAACTTTGGTTTTTCTTATGGTCGCCATATTGGATTTTTGCACTTTTGAAAACTCTGTTTTTTTCTAGTATGACGTATCACTCGATATGTTCGAATCTTACCTGCTAGTCAAAATTGGCAAAAAATCGTTTTTGCGAAGAGTGCTTTGGAAACATTGCCAAAAATTTTGTTTAACAAACTATAAGTTCTGTTAGTTCAATTGAACTTTTAAACTTACTTGCATAAAAACCAAGCTCATCTTGAATTCGAAACTACATTTGAATAAAAGTTTTTTCTTCGCAAAACAAAGATGCTCGAATATTCTAATTCACTTCTAAACACAATTTTATTCTTCATCCCGAGTTCTGAATAGCTCAATCGATGGGTATCTACAATTCCAAGAATCAGATCTCAAAAGAAAGAGAACTGGATTATTGTTTATGGGAAATGAAGAAATATTTATTAAAATTGTACCCATCGATGATATTGCTGAGCTGGAAGAAGAACGAGTGAAATTGTGTCTTGAAGAGATCGAATGGTGGAATATTCGAGCATCTCTTATAACTTTGTTATGTATTCAATAATTTTGTTTCGTTTTGAGGAGAAAAAACGTAATAGCTTTCCTGTTCGTTCCTTACTTTAAACTTTCGTTTTTAAGAAGATAAGCTTGACAGAAATGTGAACGTTCCTTATCCTCAATTGAACTATGAAAATTTAATTTCTGTTAAACAAAATTGCTGGCGTTATTTTCAAAAAACTGTTTTTTCTCAATTTTGATAGGCATGTGAGATTCAAACATGTCATGTGTCATATCATTTTATTCAGAAAGTGACAGAATTTTTAAAAATGCAAAATCCAATATGGCACCCATAAGAAAAACCAAAGTCGACTGTTGTATCTCTGACATCAAGAACGCCTTGGAAAATACGATGACAGATTTAGATTCCTTGTAGAAAAGTGCGGCAAGAACGTCCTAGTTAGAAACGTCCAATTCGCTTCGTTTCCGATTGAAAAAATAGAAACGAAATCTACAAATTTCAGTCATTAATTCAGAAATTAAAAATAATACATAAAATTTCCATTCACATAATTGTTCAGCATAAAAAGGCTGAACTTTGCCCCAATTTAACCGACTTCGTATCTCTCATAATAACTGAGATCCCCATGGTTAAGCTCAAAAACGGGCACCCTGTATTCATCTTTCCTCTGGACTCTAATCAAGCAGAACCGCTTCTTGCTTTGATCAACACCGGCCATTCATCTATGGGGATTGGGCTAACTATGTTCTCAAGTTGTAACTTTCAACAACAGCGACCATCTATCTATCCAGTCGCAGAATTATCATATATATAATAACAACTATATGGATAACACATATTCTTCTCTTCACGGGAAAATGAAGCCAGTTTTGGAAAAACAAAAGACTGTCTGGCTTGCTAATGATGAATTGTGCGCATGCGCGGGTTTTGACGAGTTGAAATCCACTGACGTTTTCAGAATTTCATAGGTTAGGTATGTTTGTTGACTCAAATTATGTAAAAGAGAGTTAATATAGTTATTAATGTACTTACTGATTGTTTACAGAAGTGATAAGTGAGTGATAACAGTGATTGATCAAAAATTAGCCCACGAATCTTGTTCCGATGACTTTATCGTCACAGGTTTCTCAGCAAATCGCAAGTATCGCTTTGTAGATCACATCCATTTCTGCATTTATCATCAACTATTATTCAATATCGTCCAACAATCCAGCAATGAATGAATATTTGAAAAATATATGTCATGATGAAATAAAAACATCGAATTGAAGGTTACGTGACACATTTGATTGATTTTTAATAATTATCATACGTTTGTCGCTCACTAGAAAGCTACTCTCCTCCATGATGAAAACGCATGTCGATTCTTAATTCAAACTTGCGCATGCGCATATTCGCGATTGGTCCCGCAGACTGTCATTTGTTTTATTTTTTGGCTTCAGCTCTGGTATCCATGTTACCTATATAGTTATTATTAGATATATGAGAATTATACACCTAACTCACTGAGCAATCTGATAGCTATAGAAACAGCATCTAAGTAGATCTGTGATTCACTTCGCAGATGTTTAGGAAGATCTGAATTCAGAGTGTTCGCGTGTTTATGTTTCCATCGATTTCTTTGCGTCTTCTGTTTCTCTTGTGAAGCGGAAATGAAAATTGTTTTAGTTGCTGGCACTCTGGTAAATATTTGCTCCTCACGAATATGGCACAGAGAAATTGGTTTGATGATTTTTTCATGCCTCGGTTCAGTACATGGTGACTCTGTACAGGTTGTCCCAAAAGTTGAGTATTTATATGCGTAACAATATGCCTCAAATAAATAGCTTTTTTTGGTTTTTGAGATATTACGAAAAGCAAACGTTTCTACTTCTATTGGTTTTATTTTGATGGATACGAAAAACGGAAGGCACTTTCTCACAGCTATTTTTCATGATCTCAACTTGGCAGTATAAAATTCGTTTTATGACGTTATGTCATGCATGGGTCCAATATTTTTTTCTATTTTGGTTGTATAATGAAGTCATTGTGCAACGCAAATGCGTGTCGAAATAGCCTCTATTCCGATACGCATTTTTTATTATTCGGAGATTGGTACAATCGAACTGTCAAATGAAAGTCAGAAGAGTTAGGCCCAGTTTACTTCTGAGCGATTTGGATTTGGTGATATTAGCAGTGAAAAACTAAATGTTTTAATTGGTAAATTTCAATTGAGAGTGTAATTTGTTTCAAATTGACCAATAAAAACAATAACAACATTGAATTTTTCACCGCTGGTATTGCAATAATTAAAATCGCTCAACTGTAAACTGGGCTTTACGCTTGTGCGTCAGATTTTAATTATTTCAATGTCATCATTGTTACCAATCGAAGATGTTTCTGTTATTTATCGATATTTAATCCATTTTTGTCTTCAAATCAATTCAAAATAGAAAAAATTGCATATGACACACGTTTTATAAGACACGTTGTCGCACTTGTTCACTTGGAGCACTCCTCGCTTCGCCAGTCGTACTCCAAACAACGCGTGCGACAAAATTGTGTCTTATAAAACTTGTATCATATTTTACTACTTTTTGGTATTTAAGATATTACGAAAAACAAACGTTTCTACTTCTATTGTCTTTATTATGATGGATACGAAAAACGCATATAAATACACAACATATTCCTGATTTAACCAACCCTGTATCTCTACCCGTGAACGAGTTGGCCTGCAAATTTGGGACACCTTGTGCAATGGAAGTAGTTTGGGAAATCGTTATATATTGAATGAGTATCATTCTTCATGTTTATTGAATCGGTTGATTTTTTGTGATTTGAGATTGCTTTCGAATGGCAATACAATGGCAAGATTCATCTCAGTTTCGAAGTTTCAATTACAAATATCGGTCTTAATTGTAGATTTAATTACATCTTCCATTATTATTAAATTATGACCACATTCATGTCGATAGAAAAAAAGGTGGGTGCGCGTAATTCAAATAATGGTGACTGTGCGTATTAAGAATAATGGTGAATGCAATAAGTTTGCCCAATGGGTAATGAATTATTAAAGATGAAGAGCCAAATGTTTATGAAGATCAACGGATTCAAAATCATAAAATAGCATTCCTTGTGTTCGGTATTGATCAATGAGAAACAATAATCTACGCTTTTATTTTATCTACAAATACAAGTTTTGGTTTTTTTCAATATCAACAACATTATTTTTCAATTGGACAATTTTATGTATTAAAATCGACTATAGATTCCAAACAACTGACTGAAAAATATATGAATATATGATGTTATTGTTTCAATTTAAATGTAAATAAGACTTGTCAGGATCCCGTGATAAACTCTCGCTAATGCAGTAAAATTATTCAAATGCGAATACAGTGAAGCGAAAAGTTTTCTACTTTGCAATGAAAGCAACTGAATCGACAACAAGTGAAAATCTATACAGAGAGAATCGTGTATTTCTTTATCCATGAATAAAGTACAATTGAATTTATTATCAAAACTAATTCCTGTTTTTCTTTTTCAAAATTGGTTTTAGTACCGGAAACTAACGTGAATGAACAAGTGAATCATACGATTTCGAAAGTTGTTTGGGTCGCCAAGTCTTTTGTTATCCCATCAAGAAAAACCCCGGCGAACTTGATGAAAACCGAAAGCTGAAACAAAGGACAGTTCAGCAGTTTGTTTTCGTAGAAAAACGGTTGGAGAGATAATGGGGCTAATTGCTTGAAAAGTGCGTTAAACCGTATGATTTGTATATAAATAGCTGGATCTCTGTTAGAACTTGAAACGAAGGAATATTTCGAAATAATCGGAAATGTGAAGCTAAAGTTTCGAAATAATAATTCAACTTTAGAACCAGAGAAATCCCTTCTTGTGTGATCATCTTATCTTATTTGAGATGATCCTGCATTGACACAAAATTGAATAACATAAATTATGTCAGCTGGTGTGAAGTTGAAATTTTGGCTGGTTATTGACCTCAACCTCGCAGTCGACCCCACCCTCGGGATCAACGACCTCAACCTCGGGGTCATTGACATCGACCTTGAGGTCAACGACCTCAACATCAGGATCAACGACCTCAACCTCGGGGTCAATGACCTCCACCTTGGAGGTCAATGACCTCCACCTCGGGGTGAATGACCTCTACCTAGGGGGTCAATGACCTCAACCTCGGGATCAACGACCTCAACCTCGGGGTTTATGACCTCAACCTCGGGGTCAATCACTTCAACCTCTGGGTCAACGACCTCAACCTCGGGGTCATTGACCTCGACCTTGAGGTCAACGACCTCAACATCAGGATCAACGACCTCAACCTCGGGGTCAATGACCTCCACCTTGGAGGTCAATGACCTCCACCTCGGGGTGAATGACCTCTACCTAGGGGGTCAATGACCTCAACCTCGGGATCAACGACCTCAACCTCGGGGTTTATGACCTCTACCATGGGGTCAATGACCTCAACCTCGGGGTCAATGACCTCAACCTCGAGGTCAATGACCTCAACCTCGGGGTCAATCACTTCAACCTCTGGGTCAACGACCTCAACCTCGGGGTCAATGGCCTCAACGTCGGGGTCAATGACCTCAACCTCGGGGAATATGACCTCAACCTCGGGGTCAATGACCTCAACCTCGGGGTCAATGACCTCAACCTCGGGGCAATGACCTCAACCTCGGGGGCAATGACCTCAACCTCGGGGTCAATGACCTCCACCTCGGGGTGAATGACCTCTACACGGGTGGGTCAATGACCTAGACCTCGGGGTCAATGACCTCAACTTCCGGGTTGATGACTTCGACCTAGGGGTCAATGACCTCGACCTCGGGGTATATGACCCCAATCTCGGGGCCAATGACCTCTACCTTGAGGTCAATGACCTCAACCTCGGGGTCAATCACTTCAACCTCTGGGTCAACGACCTCAACCTCGGGGTCAATGGCCTCAACGTCGGGGTCAATGACCTCAACCTCGGGGAATATGACCTCAACCTCGGGGTCAATGACCTCAACGTCAGGGTCAATGACCTCAACCTCGGGGAATATGACCTCAACCTCGGGGTCAATGACCTCCACCTCGGGGTGAATGACCTCTACACGGGTGGGTCAATGACCTAGACCTCGGGGTCAATGACCTCAACTTCCGGGTTGATGACTTCGACCTAGGGGTCAATGACCTCGACCTCGGGGTATATGACCCCAATCTCGGGGTCAATGACCTCTACCTTGGGGTCAATGACCTATTCATTGGGGTCAATGACCTCGACCTCGGGGTCGAAGACATATAGCTCGGGGTCAATGACCTCAACCTCGGGGTCAACGACCTTCAACCTTTAAGGCACGTTGGTACAAATATTGTACCTCTTATTATGTATCTGTTGCACGGTTTTTCACAGTTTTCAAATGATTAGAGCTGATTCCTATAATATAGACGTTATAAATTTTCCAGACTTGAATGGAGGTGTTTATATTGTTATATGTATAGCCTCCATATTTCAAGGTGATATTCGAATCTGAACTATGTTGTTTTATATTGCTGAATAGCCGAATATGTAGAACTATGCATTGAAAAAAGTTCGAACATCGAAGTTGATCTATATAAATCCATTTTTCCAGTAATCCATCGAAGTGGTAAGGGACAATAAAAAAATATAAATGCTCTCGAAAAATTTGACCAGCTGAAATCATCTCACGAGATCAATATAAAAAGGAATAATTATGATAGCATCGATTATTTTTGCATTTCCTCGATGCAGGTGTTATCATAATGTCATAATATATGGAAAAATATCAGAAATAATCGTATAATAGACTCAAAGATTGCAGAAGAGATCACTTATATCATTTTTCTGGTCGAAAATGAAACCTTAATAAGTGTGTGCCTGACAAATCATTTGCCGCGTTTGTCCATGAAATTTTATTTTTATCGTTATAATAGTCCTATTACTATCTATTAGATGAATATAATGTATTATCATTTCAGACTAGTCGGAAGTATCCAAACTTTGCGTGGTCGGAGTTTAATGGAACTATTTTCCTTGACTATATCATATTCAATGAAGGAATAATAAATAGTTACCTACCTTTATTGTCCCATAATCAAGTTTAAGTGATCCTGTTTGCGTCTTATTCAGTTCGGTTCAAACAAACAATATGACGTGGTACATTTCTCCATGCAAATATAATCAGAATTTTTCTCATCAGAATTTTTCCCATCATCTTCAGTTGATAACACAAGAAGAGCAATTCCAATCGATTATTGGCTGACTTTTCAACTGCCAGATCAGATTGAGATCTATATATAAAGCTCTATAGAATCACTAGATAGTCGTCTTTAAACTTCTGTAGAACTTCGAACATGAGTTTCTCTTTATGAAAGTTTCACCATCACGGTAATTTGATTATTAAGAAAAATTCTCTCGGAGATTCAAGATGATGATTCTTTTTTGGCTTCATGAAAATAAAGTCAAAGGATGTGTTCGATAGACGGGAAGTATTGTAGTGCTTAAAAATGTTGGCAGTGTTCATACTATTTACAAATAGGCATTGTTCCATTGAACATAAAAAAAAGATAACATTTCTGATAAGTATAGAGGCTCATGCATTCCTCACAGACACGTATGATGAATTTGTCACACAACATATAGAGGTTGCAACAAATTTGGATAAATCTCCATTTGTGTAGAAAATGTGACTGGTACAGATTCATTTCACTATTTATTGTTGACGATACCTAATGTAAAATCTTTCCTATTCATATCAGATGATGAAATTTAGTTTTTATAAATTATTGTAGTAGTTGGAATTAGGTTTGTTTGGTAGGTCCGGAGCCAATGATCATTGATTGGGCGTTTCAAAATTTTGACGTTACACGCGTTAGTTTGACACAATATTGTATTCTTTAGCGAATTATTTTGTTGTCGATCGGGTCTGATTTACATAATTTCGAGTATTTTTATTCGAACAATTAGTTTGAAAAGTCGCATTGTTGGATTGGACAGGAAGTGAAAATAAGTACGGAAGGTAAATTATGTATACTCTATTTGGATCAATTTGCATTATTGGCCTTCGGAAATCTCAAGTACTAATGCCTCTTGGATGATTGCTGTTTCTCTCAGCAATTTGTTCATGAGATGAAAGAAAGTTAAATATATGTGTTATACCAAAATACCTCAACTCTACGCCACTGTTTCATTGTACCTTTTTGCACTTTACCCCCTCTCATCGATACCCCTCAGATACCAAACAAATACTACATGATGCCGTTTCTAGTAGCAATAGCAAAAAGTTGAAATTATGGTGAATGCACAGTCAGAATAATGGTGAATGCACTGATTGAATTATTGGCGAATGATAAGAGTTTGTTCAAGAGTTTGTATGATTTCAAAGTAAAACTTCGTTTATCGCACTCCTATGAGTTCGAAAAAAATTTTTGTGTAACTTACGTATATTGACCTCCTGATCACGAATCTGAAGTCAAAACGCGGCGGTCTCAAGTATTTTCGGAGATACGGCCCCATTTTGTCTCAAAAATGTACCATTTGACATCTCAAATTTCTGCTAATAAAAACACACAAAATTAATCCTTCTTTGAGCCAAAACATCACACATGCTCACATTCACTTGTTTCCAACACTTTTTTGCATAAAAAACTGTTATTTTCACAAAAATTCGCCCTTCTTCAAAACGTAAACAAAACATATTTTTTCACTGATTTTCTGGTTATTTTTATTTGAGATGTTGGCAACGTCTTACCATGAGCCAAACAATCACGTTGCCAACATCATAAATACAAATTACCAGAAAATCAGTGTAAAAAGGTTGTTTTGTTTACATTTCAAAGAAGGGTGAATTTTTTGAAAAATAATCGTTTTTTCTGCTGAGAAGTGTTGGAAACAAGTAAATATATGCGTGTATAGTGTTTTGGTTCAAAGAAGGGTGAATTTTGTGTATTCCTAATAGCAGAAATTTGACATGTCAAATGGTGCATTATTGAGGCAAAATGGGGCCGTATCTCCGAAAATACTTGAGACCGCCGCGTTTTGACTTCAGATTCGTGATCAGGAGGTCAAAATACGTAAGTAACTCATAGGAGTGCGACAGACGAAGTTTTACCGATTTCAATTCTTTATTGGTGTTGAAATTAACAATCTGCAGGAAGATTTCACTCAAAGTGAAGGAAGCACTGTTGACACTGTGAGGGACTTTTTCTCTAATAGAATGAAAAGGAATTAATCAACCATTTATTGGAAATGGTACGGAAAAAGAAAATGCGTTAACGCAATTGCAAAAATCGGGTGAAGGCGTTGAAAACCCTGTTTCTTGAAGTCCCTTCCACTCCTCGATTGCATTTGATTGATATCGAAGCGACCTCCCATTTTCACTCTCATTGTCAATTTGCGAGAAATTTGCACTCTATTTGTATCCCAGATTCATTTTGCCATTAATATTCCCCCATTTGTCCCGAGTTTCGGACCTTTTGTGACGAGCACCTAAATCAATTCGAGCGAAAGCAGAGCCTGTGATACAAGAGGGTGTAACTTCTGCTTTGAATTTATGAGGGGGATTTGCGGAAATGTTTCGATATAATTCATGGGGATCCAGTGTTATGTTCGAAAGAAGGAAACGTTTTGTTTGTTTTTCTCAGATTCTTCCCTCTTCAATCAAGTGTCTTCTTTTGAAGCGTCGATGTCTGTCTTCAAGCATCTGAAATTCTATCAAGTCATCAGAATGGTATGAAGATTCGTATACAGGGTGTTTTCTGATAGTGTTTGAGTAATTCGATTCCAAACAAAATCGATCTAAAAACGAGAGCTGTGCTTTTAGTCTGCATTAGAAAATGTCTCAAGAGCCTTGTGTACTGAATTAGAAGTTTGAATTTTGTGTGCAAAAGAAACAAGATGAAGTTAACTGTTTTGAAATTTTTCAGGTCATCAGAATGGTCTGAAAATACCAATACACAGGTTGTTTTCTATGTGCGAAATCTGAATTCTGTTCTTTCGAATCTATAATAGTTTTAGAGTTTTGAGCGTTTGCAAAAAATCGGTGGAAAGTTAGGTCGAGCATTGCAACTTTTTTATATCAAAGTTAGAGAGCTGAGATTTCAGTCCGCATTAGAGAATACCAGCAGGACCCACAGAACTCAATAAAGAACATATTATACTGATTTCGAAGCCCTCACGACAAAGTATAATTTCGGGTCAAGGTTAATCCCTTAAATTTTTTTTGAAATTATTCAAGTCGTCAGAATGATCTGAAAATTCGTATACAGGGTATTTCTGATGTACTGAATATCCCGAATCAATTCTTGTTGATCTTTTATCATGTTTGAGTTACGAGTGTTGAAAAAAAAATCGGTCGAAAGAGAGGTCAAAAATGGTAACGGGAATACCTTCAGAAATCTGTATACTAAATTTGAAAGCCCAACGACAAAGTTGATTTTTGGTTCCGAAAAAGAAACAAATTTTTCAACTCGTCAGAATGATCTGAAACTTACGTATACAAGGTGTTTGCGATGAGCTGAATAAGAATCTGAAATCAGTTATGTCGTATCTCATATAGTTATTGAGTTATGAGAATTCGAAAAAATGTATCCTATGCATACCTTATCTAACCTAACCAATATCATTACCTACAAGTTACAAGATTTCTTGATCACACATCGAATGTTTCGAGTCATCAGACAATTGACAAGTTCAGCCAGCTTTGAGAGATGAAAAAATGTCTGTCGTAGTGTTGTCTTTATCGCAAAGATTGCAACTTTAAAAAATGAAAATGTTATGATTGAGACGTAAATAAGAAGAAGACTTATTAAACCTGTATATAATTGGTTTGTTTTTATTGTAGTTTCTCTCTCAAAGCTGGCTGAACTTGTCAATTTAGATAAAGATTTAATTTTCTCATGGTAGTCGACATGACGGTATGAAAATTGATATAAAAGGTCTTTTCTATGAGCTGGATAAGAATCTAAACTTAGTTTTGCTCTCTCAAGTAGTTTCAGTGGATCTGATTTGCAGGAATTGATGGATGAGGATGAGGTGGCAAAAATAATCAAATATCAATTAGGTAAATCATGCATATTATATATTAACAGAAAATTATTCATATATATATATATATATATATATATATATATATAAATTATTATAATAAGGTAGATACATCTTATTGAAAAATATACATGGAACAATGATAGATTCATTAAAGAAAAATTAAATCACATATTTCGCATGCTGAAGAGCCATCTTGGCACATTTATGAAGTTCTTTATCCAAAGGATCTGAAAAAAAATTAAAAAAAAATCAATGAGTTATTAATAAGAACCAATTTGAACGCCATAGCACTGAACCTAAACTTGACTCACATATTTTATGTTGGCCAACAATTGGATAGAATATAGGCAAAATAATGGGACTTGAACAAATCAACACAAAAGGACTGTTGCTCTCCCCATTAGGGTACTTTTTGCAATAAGCCTCCTGTTCCAGACAGTCGTCCACATAGATGCAACCCAAAAGGCAGCTGGTCGGGTAATCTTTGGGAAATTGTAATGTAGCATCTAAAAAAAATTGCTGTGAATTTCACTTTTCCAGTATCCATATTCAACCCACCTTGATAATAATCCCTGTAAAATGACTCCAGTGCCTCTATTTCCTCTTCTTCTGGTTGTTTAGCTGCAGCAGCTATCCAGAGTTTACCTCTGTGAGTTGTAGGCCAAGTTCTTCCTTCATGCCTGAAAAAAAAATCCAAATGTTTCAGCTGTCCCCCCAAATCAAAGAAAACCTTCATGGTCTTACTTTTTTACTCCAGCTACCAGCAAGCTGGCGTATGGTTGATGCAAACTGAGGCACAAGCCATGGTCCATATTGGCCAAGAGCTCTTCATCCAAAACTCTTGTACCATAATCTATTATGGGCATTGAGCTGTCTTCATTTTTCAAATCTTCCTCCTTACCAGCAGGCTTTTTGTGCCTCATTTGTATCAGCAAGCTTACCAAATCTTCATTGGTATTCTACAAGAACCATGTTGAAAGGTAAGTGCAGGAATTAGGCCACTGGGTTTTAGAATTTTCAAGGATTTTCTGACATGGAAATTTGTGATGATTCTTCTAACCAATAGCCAAGACTCCTACCTTGGTTCCTGGTTATTGGAATTTTCAAAGTCTGTTTGATTTGTTCACAAAATGGAAACCCAAGGCATTGAATTGGCGGCCACATAAATTTTGTCATTGAAATGAGAATCTACTGACCTGATTTCGCCTGTAGGACTGCTCTGATAGTTTCTGAATATTCTTGTATGCTTCCTCTACTTTTTTCAGATGCTCTACTGAATCTTTCAAGAGTCTCTCTCTTATCCTGGCATCCTCTTGTGTACCTTCTATAACTTTTCTACTAGCAAAATCTAGAGCAATGATCATTTTTTTCTTGCCATCTTCATCCACTGTCTTCTTTGAGTTGGTTTTGAAATAGTCATTGTCATCATCAAAAACTTTGTTCAGCCTTGGTCTGAGAAATAAATGGTAATTTTATGTAAAATAATCTGGAAATACTCACTTTATGATAGTCTTTGATCTACTGTTGTTGCTGTTGAACAGTTCATCACCTCTTACTGATATCTATAATAAATAGAAATTAAAAATACTGAAATTTCTTTTATATGACTTCAAATAGCATTAGCTTCTTTCAAATACTTACAGGATTCCCACAGAACAAACAAGGTCCTGGACCTTCCTCCATACAATGAATCCTTCCACAAACCAAACAATTATTCATAAATTCATGTTCTTGTCCCAAACAATCACATACTGAGCGTCCTATAAAAATATTGAAAAAATAGTAATCAGCTAGTCATGGCAATATTGACAACTCAGTACTCACCTTCTTTTTCCTTTCTCTTAGTTTCATAAGTGTTGATATTTTTAAACTTGGCTTTGGTTTTTTTATTAGTAACAGGAGTGTTCTGCTTGGGACCATTATTATTTCCTCTGTCCTTTGGAATAGCTCCTGTAGAGGTGGGCACTTTCTTGACACCTTGTTCTTTTCTGAATATTATATTCCTGATTCCTTCAAAGGCTGTTGTATGAGCACTGTTACTCCTATCAAGAATGTTTTCCATGAACTCGGCATAGTCGTCTTCCTGCTCTATACTTCTTATGTAGCTATAATACAGCAGATAGTGAATTGATAATACAGTCAAAAGAGGTACAACTTTTACCTTACAATATCATTGGATACATCATTTCCCAAGATTATCTTCAAGTAGTTCACCAGGGCAGTATCAGCCATAATTCTTTATAGAATAGATTGAAGTAGGTGGTGTAAATAATAAGAAATGAATAATGGGATTAATCTAGGTTGATCGAGTTGTCAAAATAAAATATTTTAGGTTAGATAATTCTTCTTCTTTCTTATTGAGCAAATATTTGGACCACTAGTCTAGTTTTTTTTATCGCCTTTGCTCTATATGGCGAGTGGCAAGCACGTTTATTTTCCTGCAATGACACCTATTCTTCTCTTCACGCGAAAATGAAGCCAGTTTTGGAAAAACAAAAGACTGTCTGGCTTGCTAATGATGAACTGTGCGCAAGCGCGGGTTTTGACGAGTTGAAATCCACTGACGTTTTCAAAATTTCATAGGTTAGGTATGTTTGTTGACTCAAATTATGTAAAAGAGCGTTAATATAGTTATTAATGTTTTTACTGATTGTTTACAGAAGTGATTAGTGAGTGATAACAGTGATTGATCAAAAATTAGCCCACGAATCTTGTTCCGATGACTTTATCGTGACAGGTTTCTCAGCAAATCGCAAGTATGGCTTTTATCATTAACTATTATTCAATATCGTCCAACAATCCATCAATGAATGAATATTTGAAAAATATATGTCATGATGAAATAAAAACATCGAATTGAAGGTTACGTGACACGTTTGATTGATTTTTAATAATGATCATACGTTTGTGGCTCACTAGAAAGCTACTCTCCTCCATGATGAAAACGAATGTCGATTCTTTTCAAACTTGCGCATATTCGCGATTGGTCCCGCAGACTGTCATTTGTTTTATTTTTCGGCTTCAGCTCTGGTATCCATGTTACCTATATAGTTATATTATTAGATATATGGTGGCATGTGGAGGAAGTTTAGAAAATCTTCATTGTTCTTCTCATTTAGTAGTTTTAGTACATTACATATGACACACATTACGACTATTCTCCCAAAAAATGTATCTCCTTTGCTTCGACCTTTTTGAATTATTTTGATGAAACGAATGTCTGGTCATAAGGCTATAGAATGATCCATTCCATTCCCAATGATTATAGTAGGTTTGTTCTAGCAAGCAGCGATTTCAAATAGTTTGCAATCGGCCGGAGCATGCGCATACTGATAATAGACGCATAAATCAGTATGCGCATGCTCCGGACGGATGCAAACTATTCGAAATCTCTGCTAGAACAAACCTATTATTGTGCTATTATCATTTAAATATAGGTATTCAATGCGATAAAATGAAATAAAGCAAATGATATAATTTATTTTCTAAATGAATATAGTTTCCTTGTCAATAATAAATATAATTATATAAACTTATCAGAGAATAAATTTACTTCGAATATCACATAACACAAATTGCGTGAGGTACAAGAATTATACTCATGAGAGTTTTGCGATTGGAAATAAGTTATAAATATATTAAAATTAACTAATAATAATATTGAAAACTAATAAATGCATCAGTTGACTGAGCAGACCAATGCCAAAAGTGTTGGGCTGTCATTGCCAAGCTTTACAAAATCATTTCTGGTTGAAACAACCATTTCAACATTGATCAAATAGGATATATAGTTAATATTAAAATTAAACAATATCAATATGATTCCTTGACTGGATCAAAATAAAGTCGACCCTTCGAATAAGTGTCCATATTTTCACTCAATAAATAAAATAAAGTAGTAATTCACCCAAAAAATAATACTCATAATGAACAGCTGCTGGTATTGGTAAAATAAAAGATTGAAGAATATTGTAATAAATTAGATACCTATATAATTCTTTCCACGTTTCATAAGTAGCTGTCGGTTATATTGCTCCTGTTTTAGAAATATCCACAAACATAATTCAAGAATCAATTCCACATACCTATCAATATTCTAAACAATTAGTAGGTATCTATCTACCGAGCTAAAATGGAAAATTGACATCAAAATTAAGATTCACCGAGTATTGAAAATCCTGCATGAAATTCTAATCTTTCATGTACTACACATAAATATGCTGCTTTTTCATGAAGAGCAAGTGAAACATTGAAAGTTCCTTTCAAACACTATTTTGGATAGGGAAAGCTGTCGTCCAGTTCTACTGGAAAACCGACTTCAAATTATTTCTTACGTCCAAGCATTCATCACTAACAACACAAAAATTAAAGCTACCACAGATGCAAAGTAGGTAATAAGTAGGAGATCGCCCTATACAACGTGGGCCCCATTGTTTCCGTTCAGATTACTCAGTTCGGATGGTTCCACCTTCTTGGGGTCTTCGGATTTACTGAATAAATTGGAAAAAAACCTTGCCTGCAAAAAATATAAAATCAGTCATGTAGCATAGATGAATTACAAAATAGATGGGCAATATTTAGGTAATTTAATGGAATGTTTTCCGTATCGTATTGATTGTGACAATTCACAATTCTGAATACATTTTACAAAAATAAATATATCAAATTGTTTCAAAGGAGGTGTTAGAAATATCAATTTCTGCCAAATGATGAATATATGACTGAAAATAATAGAGGAATCATAAGTACTAAATACTTGAAAATGTGAAATGTCAATCAACAGAGGAAAGGTAGAAGGTGTTGAATCAAATAAATAAAATTGTTATTCCTAGATAACTCTAGATAATAGTAGAGTAGATAACTGAATTAAGGCGAGCAAATAAATTGATAAATTTCTGCTTGGTCTGGGTGATTAATCTGTAAACACAGAGGATACAGGGTGGTGGTGAAGTGTAATAAAGTACAGTGCTGCTCATTAAAATAGTAATAACGCTTGGGTGAATTTCGTGTAGGTGTGATCAAGCTCATGAGATATTTTTCTGAGTAAATTCAACTAGCATGAATGATAAATAATGTCTTCAATATCTGAACTGCTGAACTATAGAATTGAATTGACAAGTTCAGCCAGCTTTGAGAAAGAAAAAATTTGTCTGCCCTAGTGCTGTCTTTGTTGTTAAGATTGCAACTTTAAATAATTAAAATGTTATGAATGCAATGTTAAAAAGAAGATTTTATAACCTGTATATAATTGATTTGTTTTTCTTATGGTTTGTTTCCGTTATTCCAATTATTTAGAATATTTTGTTGGCATTGCTACCTTATAATAAATTGTTGAATGATTCCAAACACATTATAAATGTGTTATTAGATTTCTTCTCTGTTTTTACGTCGCAATCATAACATTTTAGTTATTTTAAGTTGCAATCTTGACTACAAAGAGAACACTAGAGCAGACATATTTTTCCTCTCTCAAAGCTGGCTGAACTTGTCAATTGAGGCATGAAAAATGGAATTATGAATATTGGTGTCATATAGTAATAAGCGATTATTAAAAGGTTATATTATCGAACGTGACTCTAATTCAGAACCGTAATATTAATGTCACCACAATAAAAAGGTTATTATGTACAATTAAATTTGCGTTACCCTGTCCTTTCACTTTCCAATTCCGAGCATATATTAGAATTTATTCAGTAGTCCAGATGATCAAAAGTTTCCTACAACATACAATTGCCCACAAGCGAATTTTTCAGACATGATAAGAGTAAGTCCCCAGATTATAAAATGACGCAGCCATATATCTCAAACATTCAAGCGGAAGCTAGGAGAATCAATAAACCGTAAATAAAAAATGCCAAATACCTTTAATTAGTCAGTGTATGGAAGGCGAGATTGCGTTACAATTTCTATTGGCATATATTCGTGTTTACGGTAAAGTCTTTTTGCAATAACTGTCCAGAAATAATGTGCCTGCAACATTTACAATGATTGGAGGATATCTAAGAGTAATACTATTTATAGCACGACAATAATTTTCACGAAAATCACCATCTGTCGACATTTAATACTGGGTTTTTCACATTCGGAGACACATTACAGGCTCCATTAAATGTACAGTGTGATCATAATGTTGACACAATTTTGCTTCGAGCGGCTTCGAAAATTTAAATTTAAAAAAATGTTTATTTTCTAAATGTTAATGACATTGTGTCCAATGTGTTCATGCTATATATAATTTCTGATTAAATTTGATGGTTCCACATCAGCACGATTTTTTTTTACTTTTTTCTGAAAGTTCGAAGAAAAATCAGTGCAGAATGGGAATGGAATAGATACATTAAAAATATGTCACTTGTCGTTTCAGATTTTGATATTACGTATGGTTTATGTAAACTATGAAATAAAATGGTGCACATTGAAAAATCTGTATATTTGGAAATCTGAATTTATGTGAATGACCAGTCTGTAAAAAAATCACTTTTTTATTCACCCAAAAACTAGCAGCTCGTCATCAATTTTTGACAGAACATTTTTATAATGACAAGCTCTCACGACTATTTTTTGATACTCAAACATACAGATATTTCTCAACACAGAAACCTTCTAACCAATGTGAAAAACACAGTATACTAAGACACGTTCAGTTGTTTTCGTCGATCAATTCGAAAAACAATGCGAAGCTATGATGTTCAACTCTATTTTGTACGAAGCGCCATCTAGCTCTTGATGATTTTTGCGAATACTGTACAGAGCAATCAAATTTCGCTTCCAAAATTGACTGTCTTGAACGATAATAAGCTTGCGCCATCCAACGAAATCAATAGGTGTCAGGCCCGGAGGGTTTGCTGGTTCGAAATTTGATCGATCCGTATAACCTAACCTAACCTAAACTCTGATGACTCACATTTATAATGGCGATGGTGGCGCCAAGTGCCAAACCACACAGGACGTCACTCCAGTGGTGTTTGTAGTCGGAAATGCGCGTCATGGCCGTGAAAATTGAAGAAAGTACGGCCAGAAACTGCAGGGTGTGTTTCAGGAGCTTCGAACCGTCCCACGTCATTCTTTTGTGAAGGTAAATCTGAAAATGCTCAGTCAATCATCGATACTGCAAGGTCACAAATTTTATACATTTTGAACGCAACAAGTAGCTGCTTCGAAATACGTCACAACGTACTGTCAAAGTTGTCATCAGTCATTTGTCGATAATGCCAAGCGTCTGTCACGAAACTTCAAATGTCAGTCAGAATGTGGTCTCGTTGACCTCAAATCAAGAAATTATAAAGTAGGGTGACCATCTAACTATAGAATTCGAATTACCCTCAACAATTAAGCAGGTGTTTCAATCTCGACAAGTAGTTACTAGTTGAAGATATAGTTCTCAAGTAGAACTTTCATTCATCAAGCTATCTACTTGTTGCACTCATAGTGTATTGTATTTCCATGTTTTTTGTGTCGAGATAAGCATAATTTGTGAACAACACGAGTGTAAATAATCAGTACTTACTGCGAAATACATCATCGAATACATCGAGAATGACGAATGGCCTGACGGAAATGAGAGTCTGAAATCAAAAAAATAATATATTTTATTTGCTGATGCAATATTGAATATGCATGAAATAGAAAGAAAGAGCAAAATTTAATATAAAAGTGTCAAATACGATTGATACCGGTCAGAGTAAGCTCGTTTTGAGGTGAATCCAAGTGAGAGTGATGTTTCAGTTCTCTCACCAAACAGATCAGAGGTGGCGAATTAGTGTATTCGACGTTTTTCTTGACACCCACTGTACAATAGCTGTTAATTCGAATTTTTGTCTCTCAAAAAACCCACAACTTCTGTGAGAAATTGTTTCTCTTCATCTCAAATAGTGAAGCTACAATATTTTGATCAAATATTGGACGACCCCGAATTTGTTGCGTATTTGGCAACGTTGTTAGGGAACCGAAAGAGAGGGGGTCAGTCGCGTACGAACCATCGCTGAGTGCGGATCGAGAGCGCATACCTATTACCTTTTTTGCGTATTTTTGTTGAGTGTGTGTGTGGGTGTGAGTGTGTGCGTGTTTATGTACCATATCACCTTATACAGGACGTATTCTTTTGATGTTTGGCATCTCGTAAACGGTAAATGATACGAAGTTGGCTGAATTAGAAAAAAGTTGTCTATTTTAGTGAACAATGGAACGATGCTTCCAAATCTGGAATATCATGTACCGCTTAAGAAATATACGAGGAGAACCAAAATGACCCGTTTACTTTTCTTAGCGCTGGAGTCTTTATTTGAATATAGAAATGTGTTCATGAAACTTCCTTATCTGCTTTGAATTTGCATCGATGTGCTGTCCTTTGATTTTCAATACGACGTTTCGTTCTTCATTAACCGTCTTCGAGATGCCAATCGTAGCACGAAATAAGAAATAGGGTGGCCCGTATATATGTGAATAATCTTCTTCGTGATTTGATGCTCACCTCATCTCCTTCATGATCCGCTTGTTGTGCTTGTACAGCTCGTTGGTGCAGGTGAAATTCTCGTGGTACTTATAATCGGACGCCGACGCCCCCTGGCAGACGTCGGGCTGGCAAACGGTGAAAAAGTGCGGCCTGTACCGGCCTATGGTGTACTTGGCGACGTCTGTGGTGAGTTGGGAGCAAGCAGCGCCGAAGGCGAAGACGCCGATGGCGCAGTAGACGTTGTACACCCAGTTGGGTATTCGAGCGCCCAGGAAGATGATTTCGCGCTTGTCGTTCGGCCTGTTCAGGTACTCGATGAGGATCATCTGTGGAAGGTGGCGGAATGTCAAGGTGGTGCGGGTCGAGTCGGAGGATTGAGTTTCTAGGTGAAACTTAAGAATCTCCAACTGCAACTCGGAGTGATGAGTTGATTTGAACTCAATTTTCAACAAGCAACTTGAAATTTCAAATGGATCGAAAATTCTGGGTAGTTGATTTGAATATTTTCATTTTCAAATACATGTTGTTACGACGACAAAGAAAATGGAAACGATGGATCTATGTTGGAGAATATCGCATTGGTCAAACAAATCTGCAGGGAGACTCACCCTTTTCGACTTTTACGGGGAAAACTAAAATTGCTAGCGCCAGTAATCACGCAACCATGAATACAAAACCACAGAAGTGCGTGATGCGCAAGCGCGTACGAGTTAGTGCGTCCTTGACTCCTTGTCAAATGTAAATAGTGCAAACATCTGTGATACTGTGATATGATGCGGTACTCTTTGGAATGATCTCACCCGCTGTCATCAACATCATCAGACATGTATAGAAATAGTTCCAGTCACTGTCCCTAATTTTTATCAAATTGAATTCAGAGGTTATGTATCATTTACACATTGAAATCAATATAATACCTAAAAAATTCTCGGTAGAATTCGAAACGAGACAGAAATTTCAATAAATAATATGAATTTGATTTGAGAACGCTTTTATATTGACAGTGAGTACCAACTTATATACATATAATTATTTCTATCAATTCAGGCGAGCGTGTGATATTTTTCATTTCAACACGTGTGCTTTTTTCTTTCAAATAACAACACCATGGTGATATGAGCTACTTTCCAAATAACAAAAAAGAGTGCTATATGACGTTTTCATACGGGGTCGTAGGAAAAATATAAAAGAGGATACTCTGACATTACCTGGCAAATACATCTCTGCATGTCTGACAACTGAAAAATCTGTTGCGATTTACATCACGTGACTTAAATTTGGCGGGAATTTGAATACAAGTTGTCCGGTGGTTCCGAAAAATGTTAGATTTAACATAAATAATTGATTATCAACTTTTAATTACGAATATTTGTTCGTTAAAATTTTATTCACGGGTTCAGACTATCGAATAAGTTCATGTGCATCCATATACAGGGCATGACTACACCTGGTGACAAAAATAATTCGAGTTTAAAGAATCTTCCGCAAAATGTCTATTCCACAAATGTTTTATTGGTTCCGACCCAAACTTATGTGATTCGGTACATGGTCCTTCTTGGTTTCCTAACACATTTCTTTGATAAAATTTTTCGTTATCTTGTCAATTTGACCCATTTTTCGACACCACAGATATTTTTTTGAATTCCCGCCAAATATGTGATCATGTGATAAATGTCACAACAGATGTTTCAGTTGTCAGACAAGCAGAAACGAACCGCCATTTGAGTTTTTCAGAAATGTCAATGATCAATAATAACCTTTACGACGGACGCTGTATATAAAAAAACTGGAAATGAAAAATATCACGGCCTGCATACTTGATACTTGTTGAATTGAAATGTGTTGAGGTAAATACTCTTGGCAACATCGCAATCATCTATGTCAGATCCATCATAACTGAGTGTTCCGTGTTCCATGATGTATGTCAAGATTGTCAAGAATGAATCAAGTAGTTGAGAAGTTGATGTAAGAAAAACTGCGAATAAGAATTGTATCAAGTGTTTATACAGAATTAAATGGTCAGATTTCAACAATACTCAGAAGTTTTTTAATAATCTACCTAGGGTACCGACGAGAATCGTAAAATTTCGAAATGTTGACAAAATGCAACCCCCCTCAAAAACTTTCCTTTCATCGGATCAATCTGATCTTCCTTGTTCACTTCTGTCATTCTACCTACCTATTTGAATAGAGAATAGAGTTGCTAGTTGCTACCCAATTTGACACAAACAATTTATGAAGCGCATCTGGCCATGAATATTTCCGTTTCTTTCTCAAAAACATCGAGATTTGTCGTTATTAACTTTTTTTCGAGAAGTCAACACATAGTAGTATTTATGTAGGTATGCATTACTAATGGATTCCAAAAATAAGATACGGGCTATTTAATCTTTCAGACCTATCTCAACGTACAATTCGGTTAAGATGATGATGCTGAGTGTATTTATACAAAGCAACGGCTCCACGCCAATGTCAACAAATTCTACTCAACAGAGATGATATTTCAATGTGGTTTAATATTGGCTATCATCGAAAAGTAATGGTTTTCATTCCTCAATTAACGTTCGATGGATAGCATTGATTTCAAAAATAATTGTTGTTGTTATCAGTTGTTTTTCCTTGCTTCACACTTTTCTTCGAATCAGTAGGTACTGGAATGAAGAATGTTTTGAATTAACTTGTGTGAAACACAGATAAAAAAACGTATCTGTTTGCGTATCATTCATAAGAATAATAAACGAGAAGCCAACACCTTGTGTTGTATATAATAATCTTCCCAAGGTAAACAGAACGACACTTGGTACTCATGTTTCATGCCATATTGTTTGAATAATGCTGTCAAAAATAGGTAGCTTTAAATTCAAATTTTTATAACACACACTATACACACAACACCATGTTCAGTTAGGTCCAAATATGCATGTTAAGTACAATAAAGTTTCTAGATTAATAATTCATTCCTTGTGGAGCTGATGTTCGGTTTGATTATCTAATAAGATAAACAAGAAGCAGGTTTGCCACTTTCTAGTTCCAACATTTAGGTATTCTCAAGTGGAATCTACTCGAGTATCATAACATATATAGCTCATTCCAAATTAGAAATTAGAAAATTGGATGAAAACATCGTCAGATTCCCTATAGCCTGCAATATTCTCCGTTTATTTGTGATGAGATATTATTTTCAGCTACATACTATAGCCTTGATCATCATTATTTTGTTGTAGGTAGGTTATTAACATTTCTAAAATCTCATCGTTCACAGATTTGATAGGCAGGTAGAATTTTTATGGCTACCAAACGAAATCTGTTGTCTGATGGCATTTTGAAGCCATATGGAAACTAAACAACAGACCGTAATTTTCCAAGGAAATGGGCATACTGTGCCTTCAAGAATGCTTTTATATGGCCCATTAAAACAAAAGACCGGTCTCAGACTGCGGATGGAGTTCCTATAATTAATTTAGGTATTTGGGTTTGACATTTTATGACTTAGAAATTATCTGCAAGCTTCGTTATAAAACAAGGCAGTGATGTGTTGTTTTGAAACAAATCTTAGACGCCATACGAATCAAACTATTTGTGGATTTGTGTGATTTACAATAAAACGACTTGTAGTTTGATTTTGTGTTGCCTCAAATAAAGTAACAGTGTGTTAATTCTTCGAAACTTGAAAATTATAACAGCCTGCATATGCAAGCTTCTAGAAATAGATTACTATGGTAAAGTTACGTTACCCATATCGATAGCCACAATATTTTGCTTCGAGTCTACTATGAATGTCCCTCATGTGTTCTCAAGATAAATTTATAATATAAATATAAGTCATGATAAGATTTCTAAGAGTTTTCATGCAGTAGTCAGACCTATTACTGAAGAACTGACTATAAATCTCTATAAAATTAATCAAGAATGACTTCATCAACTCGATACACACCAACCAATTAATAAACGTTAATTAATCTGATCTGATCTGATGGACCAGAGAAATCGTCCACATTGTTGGTATCCATAGAATTCGATCTCCTTAACTACACTGACAAACTGCTCATCTTACAAAGTGAATTCGTATCACTGTATTTAATGCTGAGGAAAATGATGCATCACGAAGTATTGATAGCCCTGTTATTTACCCAGAGCAGACGAAGCCAAAACCTATCGTTAATATTCGTTTTTTTTGTGAACAACTTATATAGGTAGGTACCAAATTGAGTAGGTATGGTCACGATCTAGCACATAATCAAAATTTCGGTATGCGGAATAAAAAAACTCATCCTGAAAGACTGCTGGTTAGTTCCCAAAGAATCAATCAATACTTACTCCCAATTTGGGGCTGGGTAAAATACAACAAACTTGCGAATAAGAAGCTTTTCCAAAACGTTCAAAATGATATATTCTGGTTCACAAAGATACTTGGAAAGAAATATCGCAGCTTAGACTCTACTCATGGGAAATGTAATAATGGTAATGAATAAAACATGAATTCCATGACATTTCAGAAGCATAACACGGCTTTTATTTCAGGTTGATCGATTAGTGGTCAGCATCAGGGCCAAATGTACATCATTTATAATGACCTAACGTATTCCGATTGAAAGATATTCATCATGATACGGGGGTCAATGAAACCATGAGACTTTGTCTTGATACTTTCGCTCAGGCATCAGTAAACAATCTTTGATAATGTTTATATATATGGTCTGTCCCATCAGCCAGCACACAATAAATAATCTGCGACAACAGCTCTTTTATTAATTTATCGGTCTGGTGGTGGTGGCATAAAAGATTGATGTAAATTACAAGACACCCAATCTGTTATGGAAGAACAAAATGTGGTCCATAATGGTATTAGGTCATTGAAGTTGTGAAAACAGAATTTATACAGTGCATTAATAAATATATAATAGTATATTATGATGCAAGTTTAATAAGACGCTATACTTTGTCGCACGCGTTGTTTGGAGTAAGAAGAACGAAGGGAACAATTGCAACAACGTGTGTCATATACAATTTTTTCAATTATGCACTTATTTGAAGTCGTTTATTGGAAAAAAATTGATTTGATATCGATAAATAACAGAAACATCTACAATAAGAAACAATATAACTTTTACTTTCCACAATTTTTGGGACATCCTGTATATTTCGAAATTCTTTCAAAATTTAGCGTTTATCAAGGTACGAACTACTGAAATGATAAAAACTTTGAAAGTTTTACAGTTTCGCTTTATATCTTTGTCGCGCTAGTGGTGAACCACCCTGTATGATCCTATGTAAATTGTATCATTTGTTCGATAGATATGATGATTTACAGTATACACCCTGGTTTTGTTGAATTTTTTCTCAATAAAAATATGTTTTTCTTGGATTATCGTTTTTACGGATTCAGATCTTGGAAAAAGGAATCCCGGTTTTTTCCGATGATAATGTTGATACCATCAGATGATTTATTATGTTTCCGACGAGGTTTTCGATATAATACAATACAGCCTATAGCCTAACTGATGACAAATTTCGAAATTTTGATATCAATATAATCCGGTATAATTCAGATTCTGTAATATTCAGTGACATCACTCTGAAGCTAGGTCTGAAGTTTATCTTGAACTCAGAAATCCCCTTGAATGAATTTGTGTGTGATGTTTCTAAATATTTCATATTTCACCGGATTTCCCCGGAATTCCCACGGAATTCCGAGAATTATCTACATTTAGTTTCGAAATTTCATCGCTATTTGTTCAAATTGACATATTTCTTCCGGAGGAATTCCAGGAAATACCGGGGGAATTCCGGTTCATAGGAATTCCAGTGTACACATTTTCTCCTAGTGGTCAACCCCTCGGTAAAAATGGTGTCGAGGCTTCAAAACCTTAATGGAGATCGAAAAGAAAACGGTACCTACAGGAAATACTAAGATAGAAAATAATTATATGGGAGTTAAAATAGATGATATTCCAAGTGAGAACGATGAAAAGACAGGTGATATGAAAAAGTTGTGATGAAATCAGAATGTGAGATGAAGATGAGAGTGAGTTCGTACTCAACTCTAGTTTATTCGAACAATTACGAAAAAAAAAATTCTTCCTAAGGCGTGATATTATTACCAATGTATTATTTTTAGAACGAAGCGTGAAATCTTCGCATTCAAGCAACATTGAGAATGCAGCCACAATGCAAAAACCCAGATGGTGTAATTATCTACCTCTTGCCCGTTGCAAATTTATAAATTCATTCGTCGATTTAAATTGCCAAGCACGATAACTTTTTGCGGGTATAGGTAATGAAGGTAATCTATATGATTTGATTACCCCGACTGGATTACTGATGATGCCTTTTTAACTGTACCAGCTCGAAGGATTGATATTAATGAAAATCTATGAATGTATTGGTGGTTTTTCAAGAGCGAGATGTGCTGATGCTTTCTGAAAAGGTGCTTTTTTTTATGTTCTGGTTCTCACGAAAACGGATATCCTGTAATGTTCAGAGAACATCGTGCGAACCAAGGGAAAGAAGGTAGGAGTTGGTGTTCTTCTTAAATTTCTGGAGATGGTATGCCTCGGGGAACACCTCCCTAGGCAATGAGTTCCAAAGTCTCGATGTTCGTTGGATGAACGAATCTTTGGAAAGGGACGTTCTGCAGGTCTCTAAAGTGACCACGAAGGGATGTGAAGACTGAACTTGGCGGGTTAATCTCGAAGAGACTGCTAATGGAGGAACGATTGTTGATATTTCAGAAGAGCATCGCCCATGAAAATATCTATAAAATAGAGATAAATCGCCAACTTTTCTACGGTGTTCCAGAGAAGTGAGAGAGTTTGTAAGCAAGGCATCACCGACGAGACGAATTGCCCTTTTTTGGACAGAATCCAATAGTTTCAGGATATGTTTAGGTGCCGCACCCCAAATATGGGAATAGTATTCCAGGACAGGTCGGATGTGTGCCTTATAGATCATAACCAGCTGACTGGCAGTGAAATAGCTCTAGGCTCGAAACAGAAAACCCAGTTTTTGGGATGCACTTTTGGCAATGGACCTCACGTGATTTTCCCAAGAAATGTTATTGCTGCGATAGTAAATCCAAGCATCGAAATGGATGACTTCAATGGTATGGTTACTCCTGACTGAATTATTTTGGGCACAGTGAGATCGGATTTTCTATAGAGAAAAGACATGCTTGCGTTTTGGTTTCAGAAATATATTCCAAAAATCATTCGAAAATGAAGCTCAATCCAAGGCATGAAATATATACATTAAAAATTTCCGAATAGTACGCTATGATATTTAGCCCAGATTTGTTTATATATCCTCCAGACTTTTTTTAAACTGTCGTTAATAATAAAAAATGCGTATGGAAACCGAAGCTATTTCGATAAGTATTTGCATTTCATAATGACATCATTGTAGAATGAAAATAAAAAAAACACTTTTTTCGGCAACCGTCCGGAAAGTATACGTACTTTCCAGACGATTTTTTTTTTGAGAAAGTGGCATTTTTCCGGCCTAGACCGGGAAGTACGTACTTCCCGGACTAGGCCGGGAAGAATCACATCGTTGTTGTCATTGTAAATATGAAAATCTTGGTAGTATGGTTTTGATAAATGCAGTTGATCATTACCATAGCAGCAAAATAACGACTGACAGCTATCTGACATAAAATTAGCTAACATTCAAAAATTATCAGATGAAAACAATCAATGTGAAACGGAAACTTTACCTTCTTGTTCTGACTTCAACAAAAGGCACTTAAATATACCAAGCATTTCAAACAAATTGAATCCATTCAATATTAACAATTGTTCTAATTTTAATATAAATATTAATATAAATAAGAATTGAAATGTTCGAAATTTTGTTCTAATAAAGAAATGTGTTTGTTATTCTACACGGTTGCCGAAAAAATTGTGTACGCAACACGCCCGAAAACAGTTTTTTTGGACTCGCAGACTTCCAGGACTCGCTACGCTCGTCCTAGAATTTTGTCCACTCATCCAAAAAAACAGTATTTTCCGGACTTGTTACGTAAATTACTATTTTCACTGAATATGGTTCGATGAAATTTTTCTATCAGACTAATCACTGTATTCGAACACTATTTTCATATTGTAGGTAACCTTCATTTGAGTAATAATTTGGCCTGACTTTTTTTTTGTATACAGGGTAATGCATATTTCATGGTACACTATTGTCAAATCGGAAACGGAGAGAGATACGAACTTCGAATATCAAAAGAAATCGAGGATATCTTACGTAGTTCCTGAAATATCCTGGAAAAACTGAAAATTGTCGATTCCTTTAGTCATCGATAACTTTTCAGCTATTGCTGCTAGGATTTTGAAATTTGGTATAGTTACTAAAGTTCGCATGCTGAATCTAATGGAGATCCTAGTTATCCTAGTAGCAATATTTGAAATGTTATCGATGATTATGGGAATCGACAATTATCAGTTTTTTCAGGATATTTCAGGAACTATTCAAGATATCCTCAATTTCTTTTGATATTCAAGATAACCATAAAATTGCCCATCTTTTTCGTAATTTATAACCTGTACCATGAAATTTGCATTACCCTGTATAACAGGATGTTTAGAATTTCTTTTACGAATTCTGCTATTCTAGTTTCTCGTATTGCTGATTCATCCTGATACGAAAATACAACCACATGCACTTCTTGTGGCACATCCATTGTTTCAAAACGAAGGAGGGACTTTGCAAATTTCACAGCCACTCAGGTCCGATCCATGGACCAATCGCCGAGAACAATCAGGCTCCAGGCTCTCCGTAACACGATTCCGTAAGGACGTAATGATACGTGGACAACCACCATTAAATCAATTCGCGATCCGCCGATATCACGACGATATCAGCATGATATCACGGCCATTTGAAATCATTATACCCTTTCGCGATGAAGGAATGGACCACAGAGATGCCTCTCAGGTCATATGCCACGAAGCGATAACGTTTTAGAGGATGATCTTGATGAGATGCACGATCGGCATACCGTGCAATTATTTTTGATTTTGGCTTGGGGCATAATACTCGGCTGAATTTAATTACCAATGTGATGTAGTGGTTTATTTTTTGTTTTATGACGTTTCGAGTCACAACAGGCGAGAATTAAACTCCATCAAGCAATGCGATACTTCAGGGATACAAAAAGTAGAAAACAACAACTTTCCTCGCTAATGCTTCGCAGAACATTGAATTATATCTGCTCTAGCAATAAGAAGAAGGGTGAAAAAAAACATAAATGAGGTAGGTAATTCAAAGAAAATTTGAATATATTGAATTACATCAAGTAAACAAAATTTTTAGTACTGTCGATGAAAAATTAACATGGAATAAGAAATTATATTAGGTACCACTATAAAACACATAATTATTATACACATTTGCAATACCTACCTATTGTCTATATAGGAAAGGAAAACTGCAGATAGTATCAAATCCATTAAAATAATTACAAAATGAATCAATCGATATGATATGAGTAGATAAATTATCACATCTGGAACCAACAATAAAGTTATATAAACCGAAGAAGCAACTGATTTAAAATTATCTTATAAACTCACATTATGTTAATCGCTTAATCCAATGTGTCAAAAATAAAATAAATAAACATCCAATAAAAGTATCACTGAAATGGAAAAATCCAGAACTAATGTTTTATCCTTCCATCATACAGACTAGATTAATAACTTTCAATCCTTACCACAGTAGTTGTTTGAAGCCTACATCTAAATCAGTTACTACTAGGATTACCTTGCTATCTTGGAAGGGTGTGAATTTGTATAAATTGACCTACTAACAAAATTATCGTATCCATTCTTGCTAAGACTGAATGAAAATAATGTAATATCAAAGTTTTCTGAAAATATACATCTTTGATTTATTACCCGAATGATAATAGACTTAATTCACTGTCACAACTATATTGTTTATTTTCTGGCAATATAAAGTTTCAAAGTGTCGAACTTGAGAAATATGACATCAAACATGTTGTTATTACTTTTCAATTCCACTAAATATAGGTTTATCTACTACTCGGCCCTTTTTCTTTCCACTTGGGCCAACCATTTAACCACTTGTAGTAAAATGATGCGAGCAAACTCTATTCTCTTTCCCGATCATATTTTTACATATATCGACTTACTTTTCATCTCGGGGAAACCCGAAAATGTTTCAAATTACCAAAAATCGTCTTGCATATGAGGGTGGGTGAATAATGTTTATGCAACGAATGATACGACACTGAGTAACTCACCAGTGGAATGTTGTGTTCTGGTCACCACCTTCAAATCGTCTCTTACACATTTACGAGTCCTTTAAATTCGATTTGAACAGAATAAACAAGGTTTTTGAATGAAATCCTATTCAAATTTCCACACAAAACTGAAAATATGCCATTTAATAAGGCATCAAACAAAATTTCATTTGAAAACAAGACGTTTCGCGCTGTCACTCTCAGCGTTCGGTCGATTATCAGTTGAACGAAATTAGCGGCTTTGGCGCATTCACCAAAAATGTCACAATCTCCAGATAGACGTGCTATATCTATAAACCACTTATATGTAAATGAGGCACTGCATTTGACGATTGACGAACATTGAATACATCGCTTTTGATATGAGTACTAACAGAAGGATATATTATATTTGGGGACCTTGAAAAAATGTGGTCATGGGATGATTATTACGATGTGGTAACCTCTGTGGGGGAAAAACATATGAATATGAATTTCATGTTGGCTTTAGGCAATATTTGGGGTGTTACTATTCTAATGGGTTTGTTGTTCGGAAAATAATGGAATAATTATTTACAATTCAATCCCTGGTGAATGAAAAAAAGTTGAATGAATTGTGAAATCCCAGATTGAATTGAAATATACAGTGGGACACACATGTCACCCCCCCTTTCTCCTTTGTTTCTCTAGCTATATTTCTGAAATTTGAGTATGCTCACTCTAGTCTAGACGGCACTTTTTGACATATTGGGAGAAAAATTCAACTTCCGTTTTTGTAGAAAAAACACCAACTTTCGATTTTCAAATGGGATATTACATTTTTCAAAACTTCGTAATCATCGGAATCCAAGGATACCTTTCAGTTGATTTTATTTTTCGATCTAGAGAGCCATGATTTTTTCCAAATATGTCAAAAAATGCCATATAGTGAACATACTCTATGTTATAAATTACAGAAATATAGCTAGAGAAACAATGGAGAAAGAGGGGTGTACCATGAGCCTTTTTTTATTTTTTGACTGTCAGTATCGAGTCAATATTATTGTCATATGGGAAGTATATACTTCACGAAACTAAATAAGACTTTATAAAAATTATTTTCATCATTAATTGTTATCAAAATAATTGATGTGTTTCAACTTCTTTTGACTGCTTATGAATTTGTATTAATTTCTAAATTATTTTCGTGTTGGGGTTTTATTGTTGGCTTCATCTTCCAAATCATGCAAAAAACAACGACAGCTCACTTTCTTCTCCGAGCAATGCCTCTTCTTAAAAAAAAAAGAGCACAAGCAAGAACAATTGTGAATTCCCAACCAGTTGTGCTATCTCCGATCTGTTTCAACAAGCAATGCATCTTTGTCCCGTAGAAAATAATTATCAGATCCGGGACGTTATTCATCCTGTAAGTATCGGCAACTGATATATGGCCTGTTTACTCCGAAACACCTTATATCTCACCTGAGATCTACGCCTCACGATCTGTCATTCTGAAATTACAGCTTGGTCGTGATTCATGTACAGGGCGTAAAAAGATAACTCTTCAATGTAACAGGACTTTTTCGATACGCATTTGCGTTTCATAATGACTTTATTATAGAACCAAAATAGAAAATAGTATATTATTATACAAGTTTTATAAGACGCTATTTTGTCGCACGCGTTGTTTGGAGTACGACAAACTAAGCGAGGAGTGCTCCAAGTGAACAAGTGCGAAAACGTGTCTTATAAAACGTGTGTCATATGCAATTTTTTCTATTTTGAATTGATTCGAAGAAAAAAATTGATTTAATATCGATAAATAACAGAAACATCTTCGATTGGTAACAATGATGACATTGAAATAATTAAAATCTGACGCACAAGCGTAAAGCCCAGTTTACAGTTGAGCGATTTTGATTATTGCATTGCCAGCGGTGAAAAATGCAATGTTGTCATTGTTTTTATTGGTCAATTTAAATCAAATTACACTCTGAATTGAAATTTACCAATTAAAACATTGAGTTTTTCACTGCTAATATCACCAAATTCAAATCGCTCAGAAGTAAACTGGGCCTAACTCTTCTGACTTTCATTTGACAGTTCGATTGTACCAATCTCCGAATAATAAAAAATGCGTATCGAAATAGAGGCTATTTAGACACGCATTTGCGTTGCACAATGACTTCATTATACAACAAAATAGAAAAACAAATTTTTGGTGACGTTATGTCAATTTTTGTCAAACTTGCGTTGTCAGAAAATAATCTTATTTGTGGAAATGTCGCGATTTGGAGTCTTCGAGTGGAGAAATTGAAAAAGCCATCAATGATAATGTGCCTCGCAATACTGTGAATTCAACTACGTCAATTTGGCGACAATTTGCGATGTTTTCTTTGGAAAAAAAAAAGAACTCATTGCAGAAACTTCCACTGAAGATTTAGCTTTTATTTTATGTGACTGGGCATTCAACATGAAGAAGAACAATAGAGAAGAATATAAAGAGAGTGCAGTCAAGACGATTTGGAACACTTCAGCATAAATGTTACAAGAGAAGTACTTCAAAGATTATAAAAGAATTTTTAATCCGTTCACGGACATACAATTTGAGAAAGCGAGAAATGCACGCGACACAAATCGCAAAATTTAACAAGCAATCCCAGAAAAAAGGAAGGTGATTTCTAATGCTCTCAAAAAACAAGACATTTTTGAAATGGCACTGTCCTGGAGTGAAGAAGAACCTGTAGGCATCCAAAAAAAATAAACAGTGTTGCCGCTTCTATCGAAAAGTAGCAACAACTTTGTTATTTCGAACAGAACACCCTGTATTTTATTTCATTTTTAAATTTTTCCTGAAGAGCTGATTTCGTCGATATATCATACTTGGGGTATAGCGAGAAAGATTACAGAGATATATGGTGTGGAAAATCGAGATTTTTCAAATTTAGGAATATTTTGTGCCGAAACTATCCATTCTTGCTCAAAACGGCTTACATGTCCCTATCTCAACTTTCCATTTACTATCGATTGATATTTAATTGAAACAAATACGGGTGGTTCAAAATTTTGAGTTTTGCATCACCCTCTTATTTGTTTCTATTAAATGTCATTAGATAGTAAATGAACAGTTAAGATAGGGACATGTAAGCCGTTTTGAGCAGAAATGAATAGTTTCGACACAACAAATTCCTAAAGTTGAAAAATCTCGATTTTTCACACCCTATCTCTGTAATCTTTCTCGCTATACCCCAAGTATGATGTATCACCGAAATCAGCTCATCAGGAAGAATCTAAAAATGAAATAAAATACAGGGTGTTCCATTTGAAATAACAAAGTTGTTGCTACTTTTCGATAAAAGCGGCAACACCGTATTGATGAAAATATTTTAGATCGATAGACCAAGAGCAACTACTTGAGAAACCAAATTTACAGAATGATCCTACGTCCCGTTCTCCGTAAACGTCTAAGGTACCATCGACCGTGACCCACCGTGTATACTACTATACCACCGCTCAAAATACTAGCATGCAGCAAACTATCAACAAGAAACAAGAAAGTTCTGAAAATCAACTTTTTTTAATAATTGTGTTTTTAACAATTGTACTTTTCCGGTTAAATTAAATAAACTAATTTACATCTTATTTTTTGATATTGATTTACATATACATTAAATTGTCTTATACTCTAGCTATTTTTTGAATCGAAGTAAACTTGACATTAATAATACGGATTTTATTCAAAAAAATATTACTCGTCCTACGGACTGGTAAATTTTTCAGAGGCAATTTTTTTCGTTAAATTGCCAGGCAACAGAATTCTCATCGATACATGTCAAGTTCAATACCACAAAAAAAGCTCTCGTGTAATTATAAGTGATGAAGTGCAAAAAAAATTCAGAATACGCACTTTGAGCACATTGAATGACGCTTATAAATTGACATAAATAGAAATTCCTGTGGTGACAACCTGAGAACGACAAATTTTTGCGGCAAATTTAAAATCTAGTCACGTGGGAAAAGCAGGATTAAATAAAAACTCTTATTGAGATGAGAGTTTTTGCACATCAACCAAGTGATTATGATGGCTTATATTTCCGCAAGTATTTCCCTCCGTATTTCCCATGTCAGTTGTGAAGATCAATTCGGCCAGATCAAGTTGGACATGCTGTATACAAGATCTCTCGAGACTGGAAAGTAGCTTCCAGGGTGTTTAATTAAGAACACTCGTTTCGCATGTTCGTGTTTCCATCTAACAAGACATCGCTTGGGGTTTCAGGCATCGAGGATAGGAACTCTTTGTGCTGTCCGAAGAAACGAAAATTAATTCTCTCCTCTTCTTTTTTTTGCTCCACACGCCCGCTCGGTATCGTATCGCAGACAAACCTCCTTGCAAAAAATATAGCAAGAAAAGTACAAGAGGAACATGTACAAGTTTGCTATGAAATATTGAAAGGTATGGAGAATAACGACGGAGAACGTTTTCAAAATTCAAGAAGTGCTACTTTGTACATAAGCGCTGAACGGACATACAGCGAAATAGAATTATAATTGCCAATTTGAACTGACAATTATACATAATTGCCAGATAGAACTGGCATTTATACATAATTGCCAGATAGAACTGGCATTTATGGATAATTGACAGATAGAACTGACAATTATACATAATTACCAGATAGAACTGGCATTTATACATAATTGCCAGATAGAACTGGCATTTATAGATAATTGACAGATAGAACTGACAATTATACATAATTGCCAGATAGAACTGACAATTATACATAATTGCCAGATAGAACTGACAATTATACATGATTGCCAGATAGAACTGGCAATTATAATTGTCAGGTCAAACTGGCAATTATCTCTAAATGTCAGTTCAAACTGGCAATTATCTATTAATGTCAGTTCTATCTGGCAATTATCTATAAATGCCAGTTCTTTATAATTGTCAGTTCAAACTGACAATTATGTATAATTGTCAGTTCTATCTGGCAATTATGTATAATTGGTAATTATAATTTTATTTTGCTGATGTCCTTTCAGCGCTTTCGTAACTTTGTGCCACTGTGCTCTCATATTGGCATACCATACCACTGCGAAGCTTTTTTTGCACGAGATATTAGCAATTTGAATAATTATTCATTTACTGCAAGAAACCTTCCTGAATCCAAACTTTGCATCCCAAATTCCTCGCGATATAAGGAGTATGTAAGAGCCAAGGCGAGTGCTGTATCTGTGTGTGGGTAATAGTCATAATGCGCGAGCAGAATACTATACTTTATCGACAACTATCTGAATATCTGATCAAGAATTGGTACGCACGCAACAATCGATCCATCATCAATTTTAGAAAAATATCTGTCATATCATAGTTACGCGAAATGTCCCTATGTTTTTGCAGATTCTCAAAACATAACATAGTTTTTTTTGAATTTGACAAGACTATAGGATGTCACAATATTACTCAATCATCACAACAATGACTGTCATTAGCCATTGAAAATCGAGCAAGTAATGGATGATATACCATCCAGATAGTTGTAGATTATTTGTTTACAAACGGGTAACAAAGTAGACTTTGAAGCTTTGAAATCTCAACACAGAGTTGACGTTTTCCGAGGAATGTCATCAAAAGTGAGGCATTGCCGCTCGTGCGCGGAAATAATGTCATAAAGTGACAGCATATTTGCGCTCGCATCCATGAAATGCTTAAATGCTAAAGATATCAAAGTAAGTATCCTAAACTTGTCGTATTTCTCAAGAAACACCAGTACGTATGAATGCTATATTTTTTTTGGTTCATAACGTATTATAACTGTGGGATAGACATAAGTTTTCAAGTAGCCTCAATAGCCGACGGGTTCGATCCCTGGGCAGGGCAATTCTTTTTTAATACATGAGTCATTTTTCTTCTTTTCTGTTAGATAAAAATATTTAAATATTGTATGTATTTCGATATTTTCATAATACCCCTTTCTATGTACAGGAAACCTCTCGAGAAACCTTGTATAAAGTAAATTCACACATTCTACGGAACATCTCTATAATTCCCTATCATTTAATCTCCGACAATTCTGTGTATATTGATAAGATGATAACTCAAACATCCTACATCCCATGATAGCCAATCGAAAAAAAAAGCACCTGACTCATCTCAGGAATTTGAAAAAGTGAAAACGTTTATTGTGGCATCTAGTCTGTCGACTTAACAGCTGGCAATCAAAAGGAAATATTCATCAACAGAGATACACGGGCAGGTAGAAGTATATAATACTATAAATACGAGCGGATGTGTCGACACGAAATTAATTATACGGGGTGGTGAAACTTTACGACAGGTACGTATCGGGTTTCCAATATCAAACGATACGAAAAACGAACTGATAGAAGTGCAAGAATCGATGCGAGCATAATATTAACTCAAATATCTTTTGAATACATAGATTAAAATCTTGAATTACCTACTAAATTTCTCGAAAAAATATAGGAACTTTTGGCAAAATAAATCACCTCCATATTTTTTGCGCACAATTTCCAATTTCAGGAGGCCCTAAAATTCCTTCCAAGTTATTTCAATCTATTCATCTTCCGATGCCTCACCCTGTATATATCAAGTATATGATGATATCACCCCGTAGATGTGAATTGTGGAGAATATTGACCCCAAACGGCAAACGACATCCTGATGCTGCGAAACTTTATTTTCACGAAATATAAAACAGACCTTGTGCAGGAAGTTGACAAAAAAATTGAAAATGTCGCGGGGCAGTGTCGTTCTCGAAATATCTGGAATTTTGGCAATTAACTCGACGTTAATTCAACAGCACATTAAAACGATAATTAAACCCTGAAATTGCGAAGCTCGTTCCAAGAAATCGAGAATGAAAGATTCCCTCAGAAGAAGTCTTTCAATTACACAATGAATTATTATTGAAACGTGAAGAAGTTTATTGGGCATGAACTGAAGAAATAAACTCGCTCGAAGCTATAGTCGTTTCAAAACATCAGAGAATGCCAACGAAATAATATTTATACATTACCTTTGTTGCATACACCAACCAATAACAATAATTTGTGTTCAATAAAATTGACTATATCCTATATAACAGCTTTCGGTGGCAACTTTTTCAGCATTCTTAGGTTGGCAAGAATCTGTCATAAACATCAACAGTCATAAATGTCAGTTGTGCACATAGATCTCTAAGGCATTTGATACTATCGACCATCAGATTTTACTTTCCATCCTTCATTTTGTAGGTTTTTCGGCCAATGCAATTAAACTTATGGCTAATTATTTAGGAAATCGGTGTCAGTTTGTGGAGACAAATACCGGGCAGTCTGCAAGGGAAAATGTGACTTGTGGTGTTCCCCAGGGATCTATCCTCGGTCCACTGTTATTCAGTATATACACCAGTAATTTTTTATCAAGTATAAAAACATGTAAATCTCATTTTTATGCTGATGACACACAGATGTATCACTCATTTATTCCTGATGATTGGTTGATGGCGCAACAAGCAATTATTGAAGGTTTGGACCAGCTAGTGAGGATGTCCACATTGCATTCCTTGAAAATCAATGCAACGAAATCGAATGTTATGATTTTTGGAAAAAACAAACAACACATAAAATCTGTTATGGAAATCCAAATTCAAGGTGAAGAATTGGCTTTTGTCGAAAGTGTGAAGAATTTGGGTTTGTTTCTAGATACAGATCTACGTTTCAGAAGGCATATCAATTATTGTCTTAAAAAAGCATACTGCTCTTTGAAAATGCTATATCCTCATAGACATTTGCTTTCACCTCCAGTCAAAAGGATGTTGAGTGATACATTGGTCCTTAGTAATTTCAATTTTTGTGATGCATTATACGGACCTTGTCTGGATCGAAGGGATATAAATCGTGTAGAGAAAGTGCAGAAATCCTGTCTCAGATTCATCTATGGTATTCGAAAATATGATCCAGTATCGCATATGCTGAAACCCTCAAAGTGGTTGACAATGCAAGATCGACGGAAGCTTCACTTTTTGGTTCTCTCACATTCGATAATTCATAAACAGACTCCTCCATATCTTTACAATAAAATAACATATAGGACTGATATACATAATCTGAATTTACGGCATAGGGGTCGCATCTCTGTTCCACCTCATAGAACCACCATATTTCGAAGGAGCTTCACGTATAATATTTACCAAATGTTCAATGAGGTACAACCTACACTCAAGCAAATGAAGACGCTAACCTTTAAAAGGAGAATCAGAGAATCAGAGATCCGGTATCCAGGTTACTTGTTTTGTAGGTCCGGGGGGGGGGGGGGATTGAAATTACTAAGCCATTGATTGGTCGTTTTAGTTGTTGACCATACATGTGCTGTACCACGTGATCATGTAGTACCTACTTTCTTGCAGACCCCTATTGACCAAAAAATTACTACAGGATGCCGGATATAACGTGAGCAGTAAGATCTATGGTTGAGCAAATGAATTTCTGAGCCCACCAAGTCATCAATATTTTTCAATTCATATAGGTATATCTTTAGTTATTTCATACTAAAAATGAATTTGAATAAAACCAGAAAATGAAAACAATCAAATTAGATGACAGTTGACATCAATGATAGTTGACATTAATGACAGTTGACAATTATGACAGATAACAGGTTAGTACCAACTTTAGAACGCGAAGAAGCTGCCACCAATAGCTATAGGCGAATCAAAATAAGCAGTACGTCCCCTACCGTTGACATTTGTTTACATTTGGTGCCATAAGGTTTCCATATAATTTTATTTTGGTGAAATGTTGATTTGTTGGTTGATATTCAAATGATTGTGAAAAAACTATGAATCATTTATTGTTGGCGTACCTTACTGATTTTGTTGGGCGAGAAAAAAACCCGAAATAAGTTTTCATTTCTCCCCAAATACAGGAAAATCCCGAGTTATATTTGTGACCAAGTTGAAAATAAAGAAGTTGCTGGACAGTAGATAGGTGTGGATTGAAAACGATACACATATTATTTAATCATTCGTATTTTATTGTTAGTAATTGGCAAGGTAACTGAGTAGTTTATTTCACTGATATTTTAGTGAAAATACTTGAAATTTAGTACATAATAATGTATCCTCTCATTCATATTATACTTACCAATAAATATTTATAATTGTATGGCTTTTTCATTGTATATTTATCAAAAAGTGTGAATTATTATAGTTAAAAACTTCCACACTTCCTAAAACAAATTTTAATAATATTGGATGAAGGCACACAAACAAGTATTTTACCTGACCAGGTAGCTGATCACTCATGGACAATGAGTAGCATGTTGTTATTAAAATAGTTTTGTTTTATTGCTTACATATTTGAAATGAATCCAAAATGAAGATTATTGAAATACTGTCTTCAGAAAGATAGCCTTTTCAACTGAAGTTGTACTCTCAATTAATAGGCATATTGTCCAGAAAAACACAACCATATATGCACAAAACGGCTTAGTAGACTACTATAACTAAATAATATCAAAAAAATCTTTATACCCAAGCAAACAATTAGAAAATATTGAAAGGAAATGAAAAATGATATTCTTCCAGACAATGTAAACAAACTGGAATGGCCCATAGAGTAGTTCTGATGTTCACCGTTCTGGCGCTACGATCTTAATCTAGGTTCCCTATTGAATATGTTCAATACATTTCGTACCCAATACTAATGACGTAGTTTTCAATAGCTTCAAGAAATTAATTGTATACCATAAAAACGACTTTATGTTTCATTTTTACAGTCCCGCGGCATGAATCGAACAAAAACCTATGAGAAATAACAAAAAGGTGTGATATATGACAGGCGATGGACATATTTCTTTGTACCGCAGTATGCCCAACCTTTCTTTGAAGAAGACTTATGGGTGTTTAACTTGTCATCCCACGTACATGATGGTGTTCAATATTTAATCTCGCAGTGAATAGGGGATCATCTAGGATCTTCAAAGTGATTTTGGTTAGCATAGATGAGTATACACCTGACCTGATGTCTTCATATAAGGGAATATACATGTCACATTCATAAATCAAGATTTGAAGTGGTCCTAGAATACGCCCTTGGAGAACACCTGTGTTGAAGTCTCTGATGGGGTTTCCGTGTAAATATACGCTAGCCGAGTACGCCTACTAGATCACACCCAGACCGACAAAGAAACTGTGGAAGTTTTTTTATGTCGGGCTAGATCCGATTAGTGACCGTTTTCCACTTTGATTTCTCACAAATGAAATCTTCACAAAAGTCTGTGACAACAAAAGTTATTCCAAAGGACAGGTAGCCAGATAAAGATTACGATAACTGTTAGGGGACATTTCAGGATTCACATGTCAATCATTCCGTAGATATGCCGACTTAAAAAATGTTGTTGCCCTATGCTGTTATAGTTACAGTTGAAACAAAATCTCTGTGAAGACTCAAAAGATAACTATTAGGTATCCTCGAAATGCCATTTTTTCATTTAATAAAGGTATTGCAAGTTGCAAAATTGCTAAATCATGATGAATGTTCATGTTGATGAATCCAAATATACTTACCTACCCCGAAAATACTGAGCTTACTCATCCTTCTTTGTATGTTTGAATACAAATAAATATTATGTTTTACGTATGGGATTAATATGAAATAATATACAATAATTTCCCCGCATATTCAGGTCACCCTGAGCATTATATCAATTTACCTCGAAGATGTATGAATATTACTTCACAACCTGTAGTATTTTTATCGCATGTAATACAACAAGTGTATTGATGATTATCGAAACACAAATTCATTCGACTTTGAGAAACAAATCATGTTGCTTGGAAACTACACGAGCGCACAGCTTGAGTAAGGTTTCCCAAAGCAACATGATTTGTTTCGAAAAAGAGAAGGAATTTTCGATAATTATCAATAACACGAGTTGTATTTGTTCAGATTATTTCATGAATAAAATCAAGCCATTCTGATGATTTCCTATTTATTGTTTAAATTAATATTAAACGTACAACTTATGCAATAAGTTATTTTGATTATGCATTGTAGTTCGACACATCGTTATGCAACCAACAATACATTTATGCCATTGTATGATGTAGGCAAGATTACCTATGCACTAGGTACTACTGAGCTGTGTTAGGTTACATTAGATTGATTCTTGCTGAAATTGTCTAAAATTTGTGGAAAATGAAGTGGATACATATTAATAGTGTGTGTTTATCATGGTTCAGACGAAAATTTGGTGTAGTGGCATTCATTTATTTACCAGGGAATCGGAAATTACTATGACAGATTGCAAGTAGTAAGTCGTTGTTTAATTAAACTACCCTACTGCCTACGAATCAGAAAGCGAAATACAGAAACGAAAACACAGCATGTATAGGTATCCAATAGCCAATCAGGAGCCGAAATACAAAATCGAAAACATGGTGTTATTCTTTATCAACACAATCATTTCAATCAATCAAAAACTTGTATTTTAGCATGAATGAAATAATCGGGAGTAATTACACAAGTGCTTCAAAATTACCGATATTTTGTCGAAAGAGCCCGACTCCGAAGGAGTTGATGCACAAGTGTAATTCGGTAGAATATTTCCGGCTTTAATTCAGTATTTATGCCTGTCAAGATGACAAATGTACATCTCAACAATCGTTACTATAGATACACGGACCGAGCGGGTATTTTTTGATACCTACCGGGTATTTACCAGCCCAAAAATGTCCCGCCGGGAATTTATCGCTGTAATTGATCGAAAATGTCCCGCTTCATATGGGATTTTTAACATACGATGGAAATATTCAATATAAAGTATATATGGTATACTGTTACGCAATTGTCTCTATTTGTTGGCAGCATTGTACATATACATACCTACCATGAAGTTATTATATATCATTATAGGTAACGCCTGTCGTCCGATTTAAATATCAATTGACACCAAGGTTAGGTAATCGATGACCAATCAAGCGAAAGAAGATTCCGATTTCCCGCCACAGTTCAAATAATCATCATATCGCTTTGAAAACATTTAAACCATTATAAATTACGACTAACATAATATCTACGCGATGTGTAAAATTATCCGTTGCTTATCTCTCTTTATGGTCATTAACTCACCAGTTTTTGTGTTCGTTAAACAATAATATTTATCGACGAAACAATTACAAAAGAGCTAATTGGACCATTGGAAAAAATAGAGAAAATGACAAGTTCACATGTTGATTGATATTGATTCACGAGCGGATTTTTGCCTCAAATATCGACATATCTTCAACATAATCTCACTAAATTGATGGATTCGATTAATCGTTTCATATATTTACATATTTTAATACTCGTATTTATAATAATAAAATAACAATACAAGAATCAACAGATTAACGAAATAATGGACTTATTGCTCAAACGGTAAGAAAGATTGTCTGTGCTTTGGAAAGACTCAATTGCAGGATGTCGACAATAAACCGATTGAGAAACAAACGAAGTCAGTGGATTCTCAAGGCCTATTTTGATAGCTAAAATGCATCACATCAATTTCGGAGATGACGAAACTTTATCCATGATTATAGGCACCCGCTCAATATTTCACATTCTTTATTTTTCAATATCTGACTCACTCATAACAGAAAATAAGTCGATATATCGATGCATCGAATATTCCATATAAAATCAAGGGTTTTACATAAAATAATAACAAAAATAAACTTTTTGATCCACGGAAAAAGGAAAAAACGAAATAGAAAAATATTTCAACTTGGATTCTTTGAAGATAGATGAAGATCTCGATGAATATCTTTGAAATTGTAGGAAGATATAATCACTAAACCCATTAGAAGTACATCATCAAAAGAATGATTAGCATTTTTTTATGATATCATCTTGACATTTATACTGAATCTATTTTTTGTGATATACCGTTAATCCCATGCAGGGCCGTAGCCACAGTGAATGTTTAGGGTAGGCCAAAAAATAATTTTGGGCAGGCTAACATTTTTCTCAACTCAAAAATTAATGTTTGGTGAACAAATATCACAAATAATTCTGATTAAATGATTTAACAAGAGGCAAATTCTAGATAAAATAAAAACAACAAACCCTATAATAAAAGCAAACTCTATACAATCTAGAAAAAGTCAAAATAGTTGCAGTCGTCGATTGTTTCGTTCACTGAATTTTCGCAGAAAAATATTCCTGTTTAGTGCTTTGGTGCGATGTCTTTCAAACGCAAGAAGAATTTGGCCATTCTTTGTTGGCACATAGACAGGCGTTGTCAAAACAGAAAAACTCGATTCAAAACATCGCTGTACTGCATCCAAAGGTCTTAGCTGTGATGCAAGTAGGTATTCTGGAATGCTTCTCTATGTTTAAAAACTTCATCAAAAATGCAATTTTCAAGATTTCCTCCCATCTGATTCTGAATAAATTTATTCACCACAATTACTTCCTCTGATGATGGAAGTTTTATACCCAAAGTTTTGAATAACTGAATTTCAGACAAATCTAATCATCCTTCATCATCTGCACAGGAAACTGCAATCTGTAGTTCATCATTATTTGTGATCTTCGATTCATTTCATTGAAGATTATATATCTAGGCATAGAGTTTCAAGAAAATATTCTTTTGAAATGTTGATCATTTTAATCCACTTCCTCTGATATATCTCCAATTTTATATAAGATCAGGAAGTGTGTGAGCTTTGTATTCATCTTCATTTTTTTATCTACCGATTATTCTAGGGCAGGCAAATATTTTTCCGCTGGTTACGGCCCTGGTCCCATGGTATCAATAAAATAAAAAATTTAATTCAAACTAAGTCGAATATTCGACAAATGTATAGAATATTTGATATAGGTATTTTATAATGTTGAATTGAATATTTCAAATATTCGATATATCGATAAATTACAAATATCGATATAGCTCTAATCAAGGTGGATATATGATGGTGAAACAGCTTCCTATTAACAAGCACTAGAATAAACTGTAGACCTTTGCCTACTTGATTTCATACCGTAGTAATATTTCCTGAAATTAACAGAGATGGCGACATACCTTGTGTCGGTAAAACAGAAACTGTGCTTCTGTCATATTGTTATCAGTTTCATCTGTTCTAGATGAAAAATGACTGAGAAGAGTCAAAATATCAATATTAATTCCAGATTTATAGAAAATATATTGTTTAATGCCGTTTCAAGTCACGTCTGTCAGATGCGAACCATAGAAATACGTAAGCAACAGAAATCTTCTTCGATAATCGATCTTACCGCCATCTTCATTTAAGTAGCTGAAATATTACTACCTTCTCAAACGGTCTACAAGTTTTTCGCAGAAACAATTGAAGAGCTGTTTCACCATCCTATATCCACCTTGGCTCTAATTCAGACCATTTACCTAAACCCAGACTATTTGTCAACGTTAGTCACAGTCTGCAGATTCGTAAGCGAAACGGATACTCGGATAGTTTCCAGCATGCTCCCAGCTTCCATTATTCGCGAGATGCAATCTGACTAGCCTAAATAACGGAAAATCGATAGTCAACAACAATAAACCCGCCTTGCCTCGCCAAAACCAGTGAGGTACCTGCGACGCTAGAGAGGCCACATTGGCTTTGACAAGGAAATTTTCTTTTTCCTACGACCCCGCATGAAAACGTCAATAATCACACTGTTTTGTTATTCAGAAAGTAGCTCATATCACCATGGCATTGTTTATTTGAAAGAAAAAAACCACTAGTGTTGATATGAAAAATATCACAACGGTCGCATGAATTGATAGAAATGATTAGGTATATTGTGAAGGTACTCACTGTCAATATATAAGCGTTCTCAAATCAAATTCATATGATTTATTGAAATGTCTGTCTCGTTTCGAATTATACCGAGAACTCTTTATCTATTAATTTCAATGTGTCTGATACATAACCTCTGAATTCACTTTAAAACTGGAAGCTATACTCTTTGCTGGAACTATTTCGATGTTGATGATAGCAGGTGAGATCACTCAAAACAGTACGGCTACAGTTTTATGCGCGGCTTGCTGCTTGCATCAGTTTGATATCACAGTATTTTCAACGAGAAGATTCTTTGGTATCACAGATGTTTGCAAAGAAACAAGGACGAAGTGACGCGATGGCGCACTACGTACTTTTATGGTTCTGTATTTCTGGTTGAGTGATTACTGGCGTATTCAAATATCATCTTGAATATGGAAATAAACAGTACTTGATATCGAATCAAAACCACCTGAAATTATAGAGACCAGTCAAGTTACATTTTTGACAAGACCTCTCGCGAAATAAAAGTATTCAGAGTCGTAGGAAAAATAGTGTACAAAACTCGTTGGAAAGTGCATTTCCTTCACTCGTTACGTTTCCGCACAAATCATTTTTCATATTTTTTAAAACACAACTTAACGCCCAAGTCGAATTTCAAAATAAATCATTTATAAAAGTTTTTCCCATATGATGCGGACTTTATGAAGGACACTGTAGAGTTCAGTGATTCTTCTGCGATTTGTCATACAAATATATAATATTCCTTTTATAAATCGACTCTAACATTCAGATATTGATAAAAATAAAGTACTTGTATTTCGATATCATTTTCCCGATTTTTTTGATAAAAAACAAAAAGACATTACCCGTTTGACAGAATCGCGCCAGCGCATATGTCATATTTACTTTATTTGTCATTAAAATATAAGAGTTGGTTATCTTTCAAAGAATAGTTAATGAAAGATAAGAGTTAATTTTTGTGCATAAATGGTGGAAAGTAAATACTGAGTTCCAACATATCTAGTGAAAACGATACGTGATCGAGAAATGACAGATTAATGAAAAAGCGGTATGCATAAATCCGCCATTAGTGTGTTTAGTGAAATGAATTGTTCAGCTCTGTACCGAGTGTTTTAAATTCACGAACCCGAGTAGAAATATCGTAACAATATTAATCACTTTGTTGTGTCAGTATGAGTAACGTCAACTTCTAGAGCTAATTTCATAACAAAAATGGACGAATTTTGAGTCTATTGCAGAAAAAGGTGGCTCATCTCAATATTCCATGGCTACCTATGTTCAGAATAATTCTTGTTATTATGTGGGTATTTACAATTACAGTGTGTTCCTCGTGTACTATCCGCTAATTTCCATATTTGAACGCATTCCGAGGTTCTAGAAGGTCAGAAAATATTGACACTCTGAATGCGCACCAAATCCAGTGCCAATTCATTGTACCTGACCCACAAAATATCATCTAACTGATAATGAAATTTAATGTGATATTGTCCCAGAAAACCTTGACGACAACAAACACGAAATCATATACTTTCTTTGCCGTGACTCACATTTCTGTCAAATTACTCACTTCAATCATTCGAAACGGTTTTTGTCTTCAGTGCTATCTGGCGATTTCTCTTTTAAAATTCTTCATATGATTGTCACAAAACATTGTTGTGACATTTCGCACACGGTTTTTCGGAAAGCTTCCTATATCATTTAAGTCGTAATCATGAGTGATGAATATATTCCCAGAGTAGCCTTTGACGCTCTCAAATCTCAACACAAAGTTGAAATTTTCACGAGGTATGTCATTAAGTGACAGCATTGTCGCTCGTGCGCGGAAATAATGTTATTAAGTGACAGCATATTTGCGCTCGCATTCATCATTGTTCAAAACGATAGAATCATGACATGGTGTCATTAACTGTTTGAATGCTATAAAGATATCGAAGTAAGTATCCTAAACTTGTCGTATTTCTCAGAAAACACTAGTCCGTTGAACATAAAGCAAAAATAAGTTTGACTATATACAGGGTCACTCACGGTCGATGGTACCTTAGACGTTTACGGAGAACGGGACATAGGACTATTCTGAAAATTTGGTTTATTGGGTAATCAGTTTTGTTCTATCGATCTAAAATACTTTCAGCATTGCGGCGTTGCCGCTTCTATCAAAAAGTAGCAACAACTTTGTTATTTCAAATGGAACACCCTGTATTTTATTTCATTTTCAGATTCTTCCTGAAGAGCTGATTTCGTCGATCTATCATACTTGGGGTATAGCGCGAAAGATTACAGAGATATAGGGTGTGAAAAATCGAGGTTTTTCAACTTTAGGAATATTTTGTGTCGAAACTGATCATTTCTGCTCAAAACATCTTACATGTCCCTATCTTAACTTTTCATTCACTATCTACTGACATTTAATAGAAACAAATAGAGGGTGATGCAAAACTCAAAATTTTGAACCACCCGTATTTGTTTCAATTAAATATCAATCGATAGTAAATGGAAAGTTAAGATAGGGACATGTATGCCGTTTTGAGCAAGAATGGATAGTTTCGACACAAAAAATTCCTAAATTTGAAAAATCTCGATTTTTGACACCCTATATCTCTGTAATCTTTCTCGCTATACCCCAAGCATGATAGATCGACGAAATCAGCTCTTCAGGAAGAATCTAAAAATGAAATAAAATACAACAGGGTGTTCCATTTGAAATAACAAAGTTGTTGCTACTTTTTGATAGAAGCGGCAACGATAGAACAAAACTGATTACCCAATAAACCAAACTTTCAGAATAATCGTACGTCCCGTTCTCCGTAAACGTCTAAGGTACCATCGACCGTGAGTGACCCTGTATATTTGGTTCATAACGTATTACAACTGTGGGATAGACAAGATAAGTTTTCAAGTAGCCTCAATAGCCAACGGATCTCAAGCCGCCAGCCCGGTACGAATTGAATGAAGTATCGAGTTTTCTTATGCAGGACCAAGATGCGAGCAAAAATGTTGTTGTTTTGCAGGTCAACACGTCATCAATATCTGCCATATCCATACAGGGGGTGTCGATTTTCAATTCGAAAATTGAGAACATTATCGTTATCGCAGGAATTCCAACGCAGCAGAAGTTTAATTCAGAAGCAGAACAAGAAATACTAGGAAAATTTTTATACCCTTGATTTACACCCCCCATCTCGAGAGCAAATAAATCCATGGAAGGGAACTTTCATAGTGGTTGATTTTGGGCATGATAAAAAGCACAAGGCAACTTTAAAATTGGACACAAGTAACACAAGACTGTTTCTGCCCCAAGCATCAGAGAATTTCCAAGTGTTGCTATCCTATACAAAACTGTTTACAATGATTAAAAAAAATTCAGATGGTGTAGCTTTCGATGTATCGCTTACCACAACGGAATTCAACCCCAGTCCGCTGAAGTAGAGGGACCAACTAGGCACCGTCGATTCCTTGAAGGGGTGCCTAAGACTTTCATCATCGCAGAAGAAGCCCCTCTGGTAGGCGCTGCCCCACAGAAACAAGAACAGCAGTGGCCAGCCAACTGAAAAAAAAATGTCAAAAAATCTCAAATAAATAGAAGTAAAATCAATACACAGTCCAGAAATTTATTAGTTTTACTAGGAAATCACAACATTAGTCCTTCGAGCCGGATACTCAGAAGTTGGTTATCTACTGTTCCCTAGCGATTTGAATTGTTGTTAATCTAGTAGTGGCGCCGACCTTGAAAATTCAAACTGAAAAACATTACAAACTGCTCGATTTGTATTCGCCTGTAGTTCTGTCGCCTCGTAATATGATCTCGTAACTATCTATGAGGCAGGTTATGCATGTTAAAACCGATGTAAATGTCACCGGATCGTGTGTAAGTGTAAAAGTTGCTGCTACTGCACTCCAGAGTCATCTTGGATGCAGGATGATTTATTTGCCAATGGTACGTCGACTCAGTGGGAAATCTCACATCAATATAATATTTTTTCGAAGGTGATAAATATAACTTGGTTATAGTCCATAGTCGAATACAGGGATTCAGGAAATGTGAAGATTTTTCTCTATCATAGTATAGATACCATATTATGAAATAGTAAGCAATTCCAAAGTTTACATTCTATTTGGTGATTCGGCGATATCTTTATCGTATGACCTCAAAAAAATCTCGTTATGACTGAATCTGTAATCAAAGAAATTTGGAGAAATTAAATCCATCTGTAGAAACCATGCATAGATTGAAACAAATCTCTGAAAAACCTTGAAATTTAACCGATTATTTTAGAATTTCCATCATATAAAAAAAAACTTCTGTACACAAAATACCTATAATATGATTGTAGGGTACAAGGAATAAAAAAATTAGCGTAGAAATAGATAAAATCTCGTTTCTCTTCAAAAAAGATTAGAAGTATGAAATATGTTAATTTAGAAACAAACATATCTACTTTAATGCATCAAATTAGATGCAACCAACTTTTTTAATAAGTACGGTCATTTCGACGAAAATAACACATATGATGATTGATAAGTGTAAATAAGTACCTATGAGCGTTTAATCCAGGACCCAGGTCTATAAAACATTAAATTATTGCACTTCGTACTTTCCCATAGACGGTTTCATTAAATGAATCATTCTATTCGAAACCGCAACTATACTGACATATTATTATTTAACAGTTGAAAATCGATTACTTTGGTTCGATTACCTGATATACAAAACGTGAACAAAATAAACAAAAGCACGAGCTCAAACCTCACGCTTACAATGATGAATGGCACGCCAATCAAGTTCACGACCATCACACACTCAAGAATCACCGATCTATATATAGATAAACATATTACATATTTTCCGCACAAGCCTCGTATCTTTTATTGACCCAGATGACATAACCTAACCCAGAGGTCGATCGCAATAATTCCCACTCACCGCAGTTCAACAGCAGCACGTCCAACAGCACCTTCTGCCACTTCAACACCACCTCATCGGGCTTCGACATGCTCATCAAAGGTGCAGCAGAGTGTCTTTTCGCTTCGCCCTCACGGCTGCCCATCTATCATGTTGGATCTCTAATCAAAACAAAAGGCGCGCCACCGAAAACAGAACGCGCACAGCACCTGTCAAGCGTCAGATTAGACGTCCCAGCGCCGACTACGATTCATTCATGTCGCGAGGACGAATGGTTGCTCGTTGCTCTCTGCTCGCGGTTCTGTATCGTGCGGCCGCGTGCTCGATGAGTACAGTTTTGACAGCGAGTTCGCTTCGCTCTGGGTCTCAACTCAAATCCCGATCCCCGATCTCACCTGGATTGGATCTGCCCTGCCTCCCCCCATCGGGGCGATTAGAAGACAGTGGCGGGTGTGTGGGGGGGGTAGAAATACGTCGAGCTGGTCAATCACACGTGTATAGTTACTATAAAAAGTGATGAAAAAGGGAAAAATAGTGAACATATTATTATGTAAATTATCTTTCACATATTAGTTCGACTTGCTCTGTGATTATGTCATGTTTACCGTTTGAAATGTAAAGTCTTCAGGAGAAAATATCAATTAGTCTTTGTGACTCATGCACAATAATTAAGATAATGAAAGGAATTAAGAATATCAATATGAAAAATTGATATGGACGTAATATGTAATAATTGAAGAGTTGTTAAGTAATACGATGGTGTCCAGTACCAAAAATCACTGTTTCCTTTCAAATATCAACACTAAATTGACTTTTATCGAAGAATGTGATCAAAATGAGGTGATTTTACACTTATCATGCGATCTATATTTTGATGAAATTTTTTTATAGTGTTTTTACGTATTTTGCCTGAAAAACACGAATTTCATAATATTATCGTGAACATACCTGTAGTTTTCGAGATAATCGATGCCAAAATTCGAGTTTTGGGCAAGTAATATATATATCTTCTTAGATCCCAGACATATTACATGTATTTACCATGGTTAATAATGATTTTTGTCTAAGAAAAACATCGTTAATATGTTTTTTTTGTAATTTTCCCATCATTTCACCAACTAGGCAACATAAACATCGGCCATTTTGAAAACCTCTGTGCGAATCTTGAGCGAATAAAGGTGGATTCACAGCTGCCTTAAAGCAATACGAGTCAATGATATGTGTTATCTCTCTTCAATGCATGTCAAAAAGAAAGATATCTATAAAAGATGGTGAAATTTCGAACTTTGGCATCGATTATCTCGAAAACTAGTGATATGTTCACGATAATATTATGAAATTCGTGTTTTTCAGGTCAAAATACAAAACACCTACAAACAAAAATTTTCATAAAAATATAGATCGTGTGATAAGTGCAAAATTACCAAAAGTGAAAGTATTTGATGTACTCGTGACCAGTAGATATATTTTTGAACAGAACTCATATTTATCTTGCATGATAGAAAATGGTAACTGTGAATTATCTATGGCATCTCCTCATGTAACATAAAGACCAAAAATTGTGAATTTGAACCTCCTACCAGAAAAATCGAAAAAAAGTATGAATTATGATATGATAGTTAGATATCATAATTGTGACGTATTTAATTTCTAGTATTTTAATATACTTGGCAACGCCGCAATACGGCAGTATCCTTTTCAGTATCATGATGTCAACTGGTTCTTATAGTTGTTAATAAATGCAAAGATATATAACTTTCGTGATTCCTGATTCAGTATTGAGCCTCTGATTTTATAATCACAATTGAGAACATTTCAAAACATTACAATAATAATCTAAAAAAACGATATTTGATATTCGAATCTTTTGATTCGATAGTCTAGTTATCTCTTCAACCTTTTTTGAATATTTTTCATTATTTATTTTGTGCTGCAATCTTTCACTTTGCGCTCTTAAATACACACATAGCTATTTCCTTTTCAATGCATTTGTAAAAAAGCTTGTTTTTGAAATATTCGTTACCTAACCTGTTACAAACGATGAAAAAAAAATTACGAAAAGAAATATCAGAAAAGCACGATTTCTTATTTCCAAGCCCCAACCTCTACTACACTGAATTCTGAAATTAAACTCAACAATACATTGGGGTTGTATTCTCAACACCCTTATTATACCCAACACTTTTCCTGGTCAATTGGATGTATTGAATTGCTGAATCACTGGACTGGCACATAACCTGTATTAAATAGCATCGTACACAGGGGGATTCCCGGTTGCTCAACCAACCCCATGTAAGTATCGATCGAAATTTTGGATTACTCACGACAGTTGGCATACGTTTGGCGTGAAATATAGTACACGGAGAAAAATGTATAGTAGATATAACTAGAAATATGGTAATTACTACCATAATTTCTGGTACTATATGTGACAGGAATAAATTTTAGTGAGCGTTAAAATAAAATTATTTAAAAGATATATGGCAGGAATAAACATAAATTATTTTAAAAGCCATGAATATATATGCTTTTTATCATTTTACAGCATATGTTTTTGTTTGTACCTAACATATGTGGTGAGTAGTATGTACTATAAATTATATTCGATAGTGAAATATTTTATGTACAGTACTGAAAAATTGGTATATTTGGCATATACATAAATTATGTTTTGAACTTTAAACTAATATATTCATCAGCAGAGGCTGATGATGGTTACGATAAATATAACTTATTTCAAATGTTAACAAGTTGTATGTTTATGAGTTACATACCTCTATTCCCAATATGGATATTAATAAAATATTTGGTTAATTTTACTATCACTGTTTAGTTACCATTCATATATTTTTTATGTATGATAATTAAAATAGATATCGATTCAATATAAAGAAATATTTATTCACCATTGAATAATAACTATGAAACTATTGGAATGATAGTACAAATTGAATACATATAATTTATTCAGTATCAACATAAACACACGTCATATGGTTTGTGATCAATATAATAATATAGTAAATTTCATCCAGAATTATACTGGCTTGACCATCAATAACGAATGTGAAGTCGGTTCAAGAGACGACTCTTTCAACCCATTATTCTCCAGTATCACGAAGGCTTCATCATCAATTCCGTTATCTGAAAGTAAACCCAACATGAATGTAAACACTAAACAGTCATATACCTAGGTATGTCATCTCAACATAAATTCGTGTATATAAATCTGAGACGAAACTATACAATTTGTGAGAAAGTCTGGAGAATGACGATCGTATTACACACCTAAACCACCTATTCATTAAAAATCATACTCTCGATGTATCCCATTGGACCCTGTACGAACCATTCGAAGAATCACTTGGAAAATTTCTGATGGCAAAGGTCAACAGGTCAAGCTAACACCAGACGCGACACAATTTATAGGTTATTTTATCAACGGTAAAATGATTGTAGTCATATTATATTGGAAATGAAGTTTGAGTATCTATCCATGCAAGCCTGGAACGAACACATCAACTCCTCTCAAAATTTTACCAACCTATGTACAACATATTACCTTACCTTACCTTACCTTACCTTTGAACAGGTCGATGAGCTAATCAAAGCTCCATTCCTTCAGGATAGTCACCATACCCATATTTCCTCGCACTTTTCAATCGTCGCACAGCCACAGTGTTGAGAATGTTATGAACTTGAAAGAAATCATTATTGCTGCCGGAATTGACACACTAATCAATGAATACAATGCAAAACTGCACAGTTCGATGTGATACACGAATAACGAAGCGTGGCGTTGGCCCAACCACCACCATTCGATATGTTCTGAAATCATTTATATTAATATTCACCATACATGCTGTGATTTTTAAGAAATAAGAGATGGTAAATCAAGGAGTAGATGTCTATGAGCGACAAATCATATGCTTACGAATGGAAAATTGTTATGTTCATATTATCAAATATATAAAATGGTAATGTTTGAGAGAAGATATATTGGAAATACGAATTACCAGTAAATATAAACATCTTATTCTGTTAACAATAGGGAGACTGTATGTCACATAAAAATTTTGTTACCAGAAATATAAAACTTTTAGTGGAATACATATATTATGTCGAGGAGCCACATAATTTCTTTACAATAAAATATATTCTCTAGATTTTTCTCCGTGTAGCATGCATGACTCAAATTCGCGTGACTGGCTTTCGGATTCCCTTTAAAACAATTCGCAAAAGCTTCAAATTCATTCGGTAAAGTATGGAGTATCAATTGGGCCACCACACATAAGATATGATCTGAAAAATGGCCATAAAATAGGCCAAAGTCACGAAGAAAAACCACTTCAACTTCGGCACTCATTGGTGAGTGGCAATGTCGGGATGCGTAAATCACAGATTGAAGAGTTACATAATGTTGTGAGAACAGCAATTAAATTAAAATGTTGATAAAAAGTTGCTTGAGTACTCCACATGGCGTCACATACGATAACAAACATCTTGTCGAAGAAACTGCACTGAAGATTTTTTTGAATATAAAACAGGCGCTCGCAAAACACTCATTTTATTATATGTTCCGACAATTGTTAATGAATGGAAAAAACAAGTTATGATGGGTTTCTAAGTAATTCAGAGCTATTCAGTTTATTGGGTTACTTCAAATTTTGACTCGTGAAAAGGTGAAAAATACCAATTTATAAAATTTACACACTTGACAATAATTCAATTCATGCACTAATAAAAATGCTATATGTCTCGGTGTTTTGTCATTATGACAGCGAAAACAGTGTGCCCTAACATTTCCAGCGATAAATTACCTCCTGTATAAAATGTGTCATTTAAAGATGACTGTTTTGTCAGTTTGACAGCGATAAAAAAGGTGCATCGTTTATCACCGATAAATCAACTCCTCCATAGAAAACACCATTTGACGATGACGTGAGTCATTTTGACATCGATAAAAAAGGTGCATCCTTTTTTATCGCTGTAAAAATGCCTGTTCCTCGAAACCTTCTCCATCTAGTATGCGCCCGTCACTTCAATTTCTGTCGTGTCAAGTTTGATTGTTGGGTATTATTCACACGAAAAATCGCAGGATGAGCCGTTTTGGGGAAATTTCGTCTGTAGAAATCACAAATAATATAAAAAAATCAATTCCGCAAACTACAAGAAACACGAAATCGTCGATTTGGAGACAATTCATGGAGTTTTGTAAAGCCAGAAATTACGAATTGGGAGAAGAAACACCGGTACAACATATAGCAGATATATTGAAAGACTGGGCTTATAACATGAAAAAGCGAAATGGAGAAGATTACAAGGAATATGCTCTGAAAACAATCTGGAATTCGACTGCAAAGATGATTCAAGAAAAATATTTCAGTGAGTACAATATTAAAGTTGATCCTTTTGCCGATATAACTTTCAAAGAAGCTCGTGATGCGAGAAATAGTAAACGGAAAGAATTGCAAGCTATTCCGGATAAAAGAAAGTTAGGTTCTGTTGCAATAGATAAGAAAGATATTATAAAAATGGCAAAACTATGGAATATAAATGAACCAGATGGATTGCAAAGAAGATTTTTTCATATAGCTTCTTATGAATTAGCTTGGAGGGGAGGAGAAGCTGTAAACTGTAGAATATACTATTTCAAAGAAGAGAAAAATCAAGATGGAACTCCTACAGAAAGAATAGAATATAATACAATATTTTCCAAGACGGCACAAGGTGGGTCAAAAAGATTGGCAGACAGCAAATGGATAACAAAAAATTATATTGATGAAAATATATGTCCAGTGAGATTATTAAAACTACTCTTAGAAAGAAGAAATGGAAACATAACGTCTGAACGACTTTTTTTAACTCCAAACCCTTTTTGGAAGCTCGAAAATTCTAAAGGATGGTTTAAAAATGTTCCACTGGGAATTAACATGATTTCTTCTTGGACCAAAATTTCAGCAACGAAAATTGGCCTCGACACCACAAATAATAAAATAACCAATCATTCAAACCGTGCTAGTACAGTTACACAGTTAGCCAAAGCAGGAATAAGTGACCAACAGCTTATAAAAATAACTGGACATTCTTCGTCGGCATCGATCAAACCCTATCTACAAATTGACCCTGAACATCACGAAAATCTTGTTAGTAACTTGCGATCTTCGGATATAAAGAAGTGTTCGAACGAATATTCGACATGTGTCGAAACCATCAGAGAAGAAAATATCGAAATTTCGACACCGAACCAAAACATTTTCAAAAATTGTATTTTTAATAACTGCTCCTTTAAATAGTTATTTCAATAAAGTTAATTATAATTACTGTTCATTTATATATTGTCGTTGATTTATCTTGCCAAAAAACACTCGAACTTTTTTTTATTGGATAAATTTCTTTACTAACTCAAAAATTTTCCATCAGTAATTTCACTCGAAAATCTGACATTAGACAAAATTGCTCGACCTACGGTCTCGCAATTTTTTCATGTCAGTTTTTCTCGTAAAATTACTGATTGGCAAATTTTATTCGTTAGAAAGAGAAATTTATCCGATAAAAAAAAAGCTCTTGTGTTTTTACTGTTGATAAAAATGCCTGTTCCTCTTAAGCGTCTACATCTAGTATGCTTACGTTACTTTAATGTCTGCCCTGTCAGTTATTTAGGTATTGTTGATAATTGTAATTGATTCTGAAACATTACAACATGAGTCGTTTTGGGGAAGTTTCGACTCAACAAATAACAAAAAATATAGAGAAAGCAATCCCGCAATCCACAAAAAATACTAAAGCGTCAATATGGAGACAATTCATGGAGTTTTGTCAAGTACGAAATTACGAACTGTCGAAAATAACTCCGTTACAAAAAGTTGCAGATATATTAAAGGATTGGGCCTATAATATGAAAAAAAAAGGAGTGGAGAAGATTATAAAGAATATGCAGTTAAATTAATTTGGAATTCAACTGCGAAGATGATTCAAGAAAAATATTTCAATGAATACAATATTAAATTTGATCCTTTTGCCGACAATTTTTTACGGGACACTCATCATCATCTTCTATTTAACCCTATCTCCAAATTGATCCTGAACATCACGAAAATGTTACCAGTTCCTTACGAGCCTCGAGTGAGAAAAATCAAAATGAATATTCTACATATGTGTGAATACCAGAGAAGAAAATCTTGAAATCAGTAAACCAAACAATTTATAACAATTGTGTATTTAATAACTGTTCATTTAAATAATTCAATTGTATCAATAAAGATAATTATTGTTGTTGTTCATTCATATATTCGGTCGTGCCAAAAAAACACTCGAGCTTTTCTTTTAAAGATAAATTTCTTTTTACTCAAAAATTTTCCATCAGTAATTTTGCTCGAAAAACTGACATTTTTTCTCTCAGTTTCTCTCGTAAAATTACTGATTGGCAAATTTATTTCGTTACGAAAAGAAATTTATCCGATAAAAAAAGCTCTTGTGTTTTTACTGTTGACAAAACGGAACCTAACTTCTGAAAGCATGACAACCAGCATAGTAAACACATTTTTGATGACGTATCATTTTTTCTCAAACTTGCGTTGTCAGAAAATAATCTTATTTGTGTAAATGTCACGATTTGGAGAGTCTTCGAGTGGAGAAATCGAAAAAGCCATCCATGATAATGTGCCTCACAATACTGTAAATTCAACTACCTCAATTTGGCGATAATTTGCGATGTTTTGTTTGGAAAAAAAATACGAACTCAATGCAGAAACTTCCACTGAAGAGTTAGCTTCTATTTTATGTGACTGGGCATTCAACATGAAGAAGAACAATGGAGAAAAATATAAAGAGAGTGCAGTGAATACGATTTCGTCCTACGGAATCGTAATTTTTTCAGATGCAGTTTTTTTCGTTAAATTGCCAGGCAACAGTATTCTCATTGATACATATCAAGTTTACTTCGGCACAAAAAAGCTCTCGTGTAATTATAATTGAATAAAAATTAAAAATACCTACATATACAGGGTTATCCACTAACTCTGTTTCGTAGAAGGCTATAATTCAATGCAAAAGTGTTTGCAAAGGTACTCTTATTGATAAGTACTTGATAGACATTGGTTTCGTGAAAAATTGAAAATGAGTGACATGAAAACATTCTGTTCATTATAGAGAAATTGAAATAAATTTGGGTATGTGAATTCTAGAACACCTTGTAGAGTGTAATTCACATTTTCAAACGTTTATAGTGCGTTTTGTTTTCCTATGACAAAATGATTCAGGTACCTACCTGATGTAATATTTTTTGAGAGATTGATGAAATAATATCCATGCCCTGTATAGTATCACAGTTATTCAAATATCCGAACAGCTGCTATCGCTGTTATTCAATATGTTGAATAATTTCAAAGCGGTATAAATTTTCTCCAATTTCGGATAACGACATTAATTACAATAAACAATTATGAAATTCACTGCGAGCTATGAATAATGTTCTTTGTGCTATCAACAAATTTTTATCGACATGAATTGAACTGCGATATCCATTTTCATCCTTGAATTATTGTAATTATAGTTGAACTCTTCATCTTCATGTACAGCACAATTATCGTTCGAATTTACAGAAAATAATGAGAATAAATCAGGAGATAAGGAAATGCACCTTCATAAAAAAATTGTTATCAACATATACATACGAATTATAGTTATATCAGATACCATAGACGTATCCAGGAGTGCAATTGGCAACGAAATATATGACATGAAATCACACTTTTTTTTATTCGCTCCAGATGCCAAAATTTCAGCATGGTTACACCCAAGCATATTAAGAGCAACTTATTATTTTTCGCACAAACTCCGTATTCAAAACCCGGGAGAAGCGGATATTGTATCTCTCATGTATTTCATTTTAATTTAACTTACAAATTGAATATAATTCTTACGAAGAAAAAAGATTTGGTTAGCGATGAACAGTTGAATTCCTTGAAATAATCTTCTCAAAATGCAAGAAATATTTGTTGCTTTGAGATTGATTATTGCACGCTGCATTCGTCAGATCTAGTCCGATATATTGTACAGGGTCTCCCAATAAGGTCGGCTAGCGGCTGTATCTCGAGAACCATACGACCTATTGATTTCGAAAAAAAATAATCATGATAAAAGTGACCTCAAAAAATTCATTGAAATTGTTTTCCACTTTCAAATTCCACCGCTAGATGGCCTTACTTTAAATCAAAATTGAAAAACAGTTATTTCTCTAAAAAGTCCCAGATGAAGGTGGGTATTGTTAAATCGTTTCAGACTCTTCTAATGATACTCTAAAAATTACATATGATAAATCATAGCGACGTCTGGTTTGTGCTATTTTGTAGGTCATTTTATGAATGATACGATAGTGTAATAATGAATATAGCATCACATTTAATTTTCCGTAGATATTTGTGTAACAATCTTGAGAGGCAGAAGAACGCCATCTGGCGGTTGAGCCTCGGATATAAACTCGGGTACAATTGCATATTATGAATCCTCCATTCAATAGCTCCAGAACAAGACCAAGATAATTGAAATCGGTTGATGTAGTCGGAACTTATCGTACCTTATCTGCAATAAAGTTCCACCCTTCCCCCACCCCTCATTTCGAGAGATAGGTCAGAATGTCAAATATGTAATTTTTAGAGTATCATTAGAAGAGTCTGAAACGATTTAACATTACCCACCTTCATCTGGGACTTTTTAGAGAAATAACTGTTTTTCAATTTTGATTTCGAGTAACGCCATCTAGCGGTGGAATTTGAGAGTGGAAAACAATTTCAATGAATTTTTTGAGGTCACTTTTATGAGAATTATTTTTTTCCGAAATCAATAGGTCGTATGGTTCTCGAGATACAGCCGCTAGCCGACCTTATTGGGACACCCGGTACAAATTCATCTAAAAATTGGGTTCGTCAAAACATTCAAACGATGTGTCAATCAAAACATGAATGTTATCGACTGTTTTTTTTTATTAATAAAAAATGTGTGGTTCTATTTGTGATAATTTTAATTTCATTAAATTTTCAAGTTTTTTTACCCCCTTTGAAAAAGTTTCGGCACACCTTTGACCCACGACGGCATCAAAGCGTCAAATTATTCAAGTTCAGTTTGAAATATTGCTTTGACGATAAGAATAAATGGTGTATTTGGGTCGTTCACCGAAAACCCGAATCGAAATCAATTGATATACATTTTGGAAAAACAAACACCATATAATGAATCCAGCCACTAAATCAAAGCGAAACGGAAGCAAATGTATCAACAAGTCACACGGTTCAGTTAGAGCTAGAACATTTGGATTGAGAGCTCGGAGATAATTCACTTCCTCTAAAGTCCAAAGAATATACCGCTTGTCAACTTTCGAATACTACATACATACTAGGATATACGTCAAAAACCATCTATGAGGAGTTAGTTGAAAGCGTACACTATTGCCTATGTGTGAACTATGTCTATGTCCCAACATAATATAAAATCTGCAAGGATATTGAAGAAGATTGTTTTTGTTTAGATTGTATTTTCAGTAGTGTTAAGGCGGGTTCATGCAACACTCATTATAATTACATTTTAATTATATTATAATTACATTTACACTAAGAAAAGTTCAATATTATAGTTCCCATTACGGTGTTCATGCAAGCACATTATCAAATTATAATTACACTAACGCATCAAAAAGTTGGCCAACATTCAACTATAAATTATCATTACATTATATTTACAGTGAAAACATGCGCAGAAGGATGAGAATTGTCATTAACGTGTTCATTTTGTATTCTGGTAGCTTTCAACGCTCAAAACAATTGTGACCTGTGATTATTTATGGTACATTTTTCTAAAAATATAATATTCAAGATATTTCACCAGTTTCTCATATTGGCCTGACACAATACGACGGAATCGTATTCTTTTCTTTTTTGATATGAAATTAAGAAATATCATAAAGATAAACAAACAATTCAAAACACAGATGATCCAAAATGGCTCATTCATTTTTCAGTTAAAATGCGCATGTGCAAATCCATAATGTAAATCCTTGCATGAAAACTTTCAATTTGACAATGAAAATGTAAATGAAATGTAATTATAGTATAATGAAAATGTAATTATAATGAATGTTGCATGAATCCGCCTTTGAAATACATACTTCGAAACAATAATTATATACACACTTTTATTCTCTAATCCTTCTAATACAACGTCTAAACGGTAACTGACTCTCAGCCTAACTTCTTCACGTAACATCCCTTGAGTCACTATAAGTGATACTGTCAGCGTATACGGGGTGGATGCATATCCTATCATATCCTACATATTCTACATTCGGCCATCATCCTGGGGTTAGTCTGTCCTCGGACTCTATATCGTCCTTATAACATGATACGGATACGTGCGACTTTCGCACATTTTCATCGTGACTTTCACCCACTTACATAGCGACTTTCGCTCTTATTTCATGGTGACTTTCACCCATTTATATAGCGACTTTCGCTCTTATTTCATGGTGACTTTCACCCATTTATATAGCGACTTTCGCTCTTATTTCATGGTGACATTCACCCATTTACATAGCAACTTTCGCTCTTATTTGATGGTGACTTTCACCCACTTACATAGCGACTTTCGCTCTTATTTCATGGTGACATTCACCCATTTACATAGCGACTTTCGCTCTTATTTGATGGTGACTTTCGCTCTTATTTCATGGTGACTTTCACCCATTTATATAGCGACTTTCGCTCTTATTTCATGGTGACTTTCACCCATTTATATAGCGACTTTCGCTCTTATTTCATGGTGACATTCACCCATTTACATAGCAAATTTCGCTCTTATTTGATGGTGACTCACACCCACTTACATAGCGACTTTCGCTCTTATTTCATGGTGACTTTCACCCATTTATATAGCGACTTTCGCTCTTATTTCATGGTGACTTTCACCCATTTATATAGCGACTTTCGCTCTTATTTCATGGTGACATTCACCCATTTACAAAGCGACTTTCGCTCTTATTTGATGGTGACTTTCGCTCTTATTTCATGGTGACTTTCACCCATTTATATAGCGACTTTCGCTCTTATTTCATGGTGACATTCACCCATTTACATAGCGACTTTCGCTCTTATTTGATGGTGACTTTCACTCACTTACATAGCGACTTTCGCTCTTATTTCATGGTGACTTTCACCTATTTACATAGCGACTTTCGCTTTTATTTGATGGTGACTTTCACCCATGTTCATGGCGACTTTCGCCTCTTATACCGGTGACGTTCACCAATATACTTGAGAAGAAGAATCCTTCACTTTCGCCACACAGGTCACAAGGACCACTATCAACTGACACCTGAAACCAATACTCCCTTTCCTCAAAGGTCCTCGAGATCCATTCCAGGTCCGAAATAATGAGCTTCTTATAACTGATGACTTTACCTTATTCACTTTCAACTTCAAGACATTCCTTTGGTTACTCATTTTCGCTTCGAAAATCTTGTTAAACTTATTACCACTAAAGAAACTGATGGATTCAATATCCCACCGCTGTCTTTGTTAGAAATACATACTTCGAAACAATAATTATATACACACTTTTATTCTCTCATCCTTCTAATACTACGTCTAAACGGTAACTGACTCTCAGCCTAACTTCTTCACGTAACATCCCTTGAGTCACTATAAGTGATACTGTCAGCGTATACGGGGTGGATGCATATCCTATCATATCCTACATATTCTACAGTAGTAATTACGAAAGCGCTGAAAGGACATCAGCAAAATAAAATTTGCCAGTTTGAACTGACATTTTATACATAATTGCCAGATAGAACTGACAATTATACATAATTGCCATCAGTTTGAACTGACAATTATACATAATTGCCAGATAGAACTGGCATTTATAGATAATTGACAGATAGAACTGACAATTGTTTGCTTTGTTAATTATGATATTGTTTTAAGTTGTGAAGTAGTCCTTGGCGCGAAACAAAGAATCGAATTCTTGTAAACCAATTTCTGCACATAATATCATTCCATTATAGGGTATTGTTGATGATGGTAATACCAAGCATGGTCAGCATGGATATCAAGGATTCAACAGGAACAAAAGCATGCCTGACATCATCATAAGTACCTATAAGGCATTATAAGGTCCACCTTCTTGAAAAAAAAATACAAGTTTGAGTTTGGTAGCAATTATAGCATCGAATTCTACTAGATTATCAGATCTCTATTGATAGCTATTCCATCATCCATCGTAAAACAAAATTCCGACTTAGAACTCCAAGTTTGAAGTCGGAATAAAAAAATTACGAGTTTAAAGTCGGAATTTCCGAGTTCAAAGTCGGAATTTCCGAGTTCAAAGTCGGAATTTCTGAGTTTGAAGTCGGAATAAAAAAATTCCTAGTTCAAAGTTGGAATTTCCGAGTTCAAAGTCGGAATTTCCGAGTTTAAAGTCGGAATTTCTGAGTTTGAAGTCGGAATAAAAAAATTCCTAGTTCAAAGTTGGAATTTCCGAGTTCAAAGTCGGATTTTGCGAGTTTGAAGTCGGAATAAAAAAAATCCGAGTTTGAAGTCGGAAATTCCGAGTTTTAAGTCAGAAATTTTTTTAAAAAATCTCGGTGGCCCTTATACGCTTTCGTACAATAGTATATACGAATATACAATTAGAAACGCCCTTGGAAAAACAGGAGTCGTCTGAGCGAACGTTTTGAACTGACGCCTGATATATTTTCGACAAGACTTGCTAATTAGTTTTCACTTGAAAAATCAATTTCGCCCTTTCACTGGCACCGGTGTTGAATTGCCTGGCTCAAAGTGAACAATAAAGAGCCAATAAATGCACTGTAGTTATAGCCATTTTACGACCAGACCCCATAAGTTGATGTTGGTTTTCGAATTTACAGCTAAAATGCAGTAATGACTTCGATGTACCTAAGAAAACGGGATGAAGGTGGCAATGGACTCACCTTCGTCACCGATTTCACAGGGTGATGCATGCGAGAATGAGAACCGATTTGATGGAAAATGGGCCCATTGGCAAGAACATTTTTCGGCAACCGTCCGGAAAGTACGATTTTTTTTTTGAGAAAGTGGCATTTTTCCGGCCTAGTCCGGGAAGTACGTACTTCCCGGACTAGGCCGGGAAGAATCACATCGTTGTTGTCATTGTAAATATGAAAATCTTGGTAGTATGGTTTTGATAAATGCAGTTGAGCATTACCATAGCAGCAATATAACGACTGACAGCTATCTGACATAAAATTAGCTAACATTCAAAAATTATCAGATGAAAAAAATCAATGTGAAACGGAAACTTTACCTTCTTGTTCTGACTTCAACAAAAGGCACTTAAATATACCAAGCATTTCAAACAAATTGAATCCATTCAATATTAACAATTGTTCTAATTTTAATATAAATATTAATATAAATAAGAATTGAAATGTTCGAAATTTTGTTCTAATAAAGAAATGTGTTCCTTTGATTTGTTATTCTACACGGTTGCCGAAAAAATTGTGTACGCAACACGCCCGAAAACAGTTTTTTTGGACTCGCAGACTTCCAGGACTCGCTACGCTCGTCCTAGAATTTTGTCCACTCATCCAAAAAAACAGTATTTTCCGGACTTGTTACGTAAATTACTATTTCTCAGATTTTAGCCAAGATTTTACAACAGTTGTTGAGATGATAGTGGCTATCAAGTTTCAGTCATTATCATCATGAAAACAAAAGAAAGCAGATCATTAGATAACATTGCATAACATTTCCCAATATATAACACAAACCAAAATGGAAGTATGAGATTTCTGATGATAAGAATTGTTCAAAATCTCAACCTATTCACAGATTTGGTTTATGAGAATTATGAATATATGAAGGTGTTGCCAATCTAAAATCTGTCAATATCCCACAGATCTTGACAGAATTTTCCGCAATTTCCCGCCATATTCAAAATAATACCTAACATTCAGGAATTAGTCCAAATAATATACAGATTTTATTCTTTCGAAATATTCTTCAGGAAATTAGGTCAAATGTTGCAAGTTATTTCAAAGAAACGACACCTCAATCAGTTTGTTTAACAATTTTAGTATTTTTGAGACCATCTGAAAGTGTAAAAGTATTTGAAATCCTTGATTCGTTTCGTTGAAGATAATGTAACCATTTCTTAATATTCAAAAATTGACACTCCTGAATCAGCAGTATCCGACATCACTGCGATTGCAGGTTTTGATTAATTGTTGATATCATTTTCTAACAGTGAAAAAAGTGACAAGTGACAGCATCAAGATGTTTGAGGGGATGCCAATGAGTGTCACGAAGGTCATGAAACTTCAATGCTTATTTCATCATGGACATGATGGACAAGTGAAGGAAGCAAAAATAAATATTTCACCATGAAATATAAACATGATTCCACTAAATGCATGAAACTTCATGATTTCCCGTCAAAAATTCCGCGGATGATCAAATTTCTCGCAATGCGGGAAATTTCACGCCAATTGGCAACACTGGGAGGTAAGTACATAGCTATAGTATAGAATTTCAACGTCGGTCGAACCTAACCAGATTTCGTTCATGATGTATAAATTATACAGGACCATTGTGTGGGGCTGTACAATAGTATTTCATCATGTCGGGACGAATCGTAATGAAATAAGAATGATAAGATTAAGTAAAAAAAAGAGGATACGACTCGAGTTGGGCCCATATAACCGCATCATGGTAAAAAAAACCTGAATGGGTATTCAAACCTCATTTCTGATTATCACGATGATTGTGAAAGGAAGAAGTACCAAGCAGTCCATATACAGTGTGTCCATCTTAAAGACTCACCACCTCTGTAAAATCGTAATTTTTTTTTATCGATTTCAAGAAAAAATTTTGTCGAAAAGGTATTTGAAATGTCTATCCAGCAATAGAGTGATTATATTCTTGGGCTGTTATCGTGGCCAGCTGCGACCGATTTTATTGAACCCTTTTTCAAAAAGTATATAAGAGCAAGTTATACATAAATAAACTAAACATAAGGTAATTTTGCACTTATGCGATCTATATTCTGGTGAATTTTTTTTGGTACCTAAATACGTATTTTTACCTGAAAAACACGAATTTCATAATATTATCATAGATAATCGATGCCAAAGTTCGAAATTTCTGGTTCTTTGTTTGGAAAGTTTTGAGCAAGTATTGTATCTTCTTATATCCCAGGACATATTACCATGGTTTATTATTATTTTTGTCTAAAAACATCATTAATATGGCATTTTTCCATAATTTACTATTATTTCACCAACTAGGCTATATAAACATCGGTCATTTTGAAAACTCATGTGCGAATCTTGAGCGAATAAAGGTGGATTCATAGCTACCTTAAAGCGATAAGAGTCAGTGATATGTGTTTTCTGTCTTCAAAATATGTCAAAAAGAAAGATAAATATCAATGAAAGAAAGTGAAATTTCGAACTTTGGCATTGATTATCTTGAAAACTAGAGATATGTTGACTTTAATATCATGAAATTCGTATTTTTCAGATCAAAATACGTAAGTACCATCAACAATAATTTTCATCAAAATATAGATCGCATGGTAAGTTCAAAATTACAGATAATAATGTCACAATCATAAATAATAATTTAATATTTATCATAACAAGTCTTAACAATGAAAAATGGAAAAGCCATGAATTTGGACAAAAATTTTGAAAGTGAAAATAGTCTATCCAATTAGAAATATACGAGCAGAAAACAACTACTTTCCTGGTAAATACCATGCAGAACATTGAATTATATCTGTTCGTAGTCCATGCAACGATTCACACTGGCTGTGAATGCAGATCGCAAATGTTTCTTTCTTCCTGAGACGTGACAAATTCACATCAGGACAGGCACGCTTAACAACCTACTTACCGGTTTCGGGCTTATTGGCCCTCATCAGTGCAGGGTTAAGCGTGCCTGTCCCAGTGTGAATTTGTCACGTCTTATAGGAAGAAAGAAACATTTGCGATCTGCATTACGAGCAATGTTCTGCGTGGTATTTACCAGAGAAGTAGTTGTTTTCTGCTCGTTATCTACCAGACATTCATTTTCAAACTATGTCTGATATTTCTAATTGGATAGACTATTTTCACTTTCAAAATTTTTGTCCAAATTCATGGCTTTTCTATTTTTCATTGATAATAAATATTAAATTATTATTTATGATTTTGACATTATTATCGGTAATTTTGAACTTACCATGCGATCTATATTTTGATGAAAATTATTGTTGATGGTACTTACGTATTTTGATCTGAAAAATACGAATTTCATGATATCATCGTCAACAATATTATAACCTCAATCGGAATTCGCACTGCAGAAATCATCTGCGACCTACTGAAATTTTTTCTAACACTGAGTGTTATTTCAATTCGATATATTAATCTGTATGATTTGGGAGAACATTATTATTCAGGAATGATCTCATTAAAACAGCGAGAAAAATAAAAAATGAAACATCTCCATCATGTGTGCGGCTGGTACTGAATTTCTGTTTGGTTTTTTGCGGCCCCTTGGCAGAGCTTGCAGCCCCGTTTTGATAAAAAAAAAAGACTCGTAGCGAAATGTATCACGCTTTTAATCTCCATCCGCTGAAATTAATGAAGATCGTGAATCACGCGCTATTTTAGAATTTTAATACGCGCTCGACAGATTCATCTCCAAGTGGAGTTATTGCAAGATGATTTTCTTTGATTCTGTGGTTTCCGAATTCGTTTGCGAAAACACGTTTTATTGCTACCGGGAACATTGGAATCGAGAAAGTCTGGATAACAAATGTCGACCTCTTTATTTTGGAAAGTTAAAATAAACAATAGGAAAATTAAAATAAATTAATGATCACAATTTTTTTATGGGACGTATCAAAAAGGTCTCAATTCACTATATAGGAAATTACCAGAGGGATTCTGATGAAATAGTAATTTACGTAACAAGTCCGGAAAATACTGTTTTTTTGGGTGAGTGGACAAAATTCTAGGACGAGCGTAGCGAGTCCTGGAAGTCTGCGAGTCCAAAAAAACTGTTTTCGGGCGTGTTGCGTACACAATTTTTTCGGCAACCGTGTAGAATAACAAATCAAAGAAACACATTTCTTTCAAAAATTGAAATGTTAGCTAATTTTATGTCAGATAGCTGTCAGTCGTTATTTTGCTGCTATGGTAATGATCAACTGCATTTATCAAAACAGAGGTGGATAGATAGACTGGTGAAATCACTTCCTATCCTGTGAATGGTCCCAAATCTCTTGATTTCGCCTACTTCGATAAAACGTGTATAACGTGACATGGCGTGGGTGAATCTCGCTAAGTGAAGCCGTGATTTCAACCAAATTTACAGGTTACTGCAGCAGGTGTCAACACGAAAGTATGAATATTTGATTCTGAATGACTTCTAATCGTTTCTAACAATTTCATGGAGCCATTTTCCAATGAGTTTGATGCGAATATGTATCGAACATGATTGAAAGAAAATTCTTCAAAAATCTTTCGACAGTATCGCCATCTATTGTTGTTTGTCTGCTGAAACAATTGAAGAGTAGCGCCACCAGGTCTTATTTCCATCATTATCAAAACCATACTACCAAGATTTTCATATTTACAATGACAACAAAGATGTGATTCTTCCCGGCCCAGTCCGGGAAGTACGTACTTCCCGGACTAGGCCGGAAAAATGCCACTTTCTCAAAAAAAAAATCGTCTGGAAAGTACGTACTTTCCGGACGGTTGCCGAAAAATTTGTTTTATTTTTGCTCTTCTTGAATTTGCAATAATTGTAGTCAAGAGTCAGGGAAATTCCAGTTTATCAACCATATTGACATAACTCATCTAAGGAAAAAATGCGCCATATGTGACTAAGTGAGTAAAAGAGCTTTAGGCATATAGGGGAGAGTTGGTTAAAATGACCCCTGCGGGTAAAATGGATCCCCTGAATTTTTCTCTTTTTCCGCGCAGAATCATGGTCCAGTTCAGTCCATTACATTCAACATCGCTACCGCCATCTATGTTCAAACCATCGAACACATGCGAATCATGAAACACCTACATACAATAACATAACCTATAAATTGGCGTGGTTCGTGGTTCGTTGTTATTTTCGTGTACTATGAGATTCGGTCTAAAGACGTTCTAGTCAAATTTAGTCAGAATCTTTTTAAACAATATGAAAGAGGGTATTTTTCTGCATATTTACGTGCTATAGACCGAGCACAAATTATAAATTTTCAGTATTTGAAGTTGATTCCAAAGAGATTTTTTGAGGTAAAACGGTTTTTTTCTATTGGGGTAAAATGACTCCAGGGATCGTTTTACCCCCTTATGCCGATCGATTTTATCGATTGACGCATTTTCAGAAGAAAAAATTATGAGAAATTATTTAATTAGGTAAAACAGTAGAATGCCGATTCAATGCAGCTGTCATTAAACGAAGTTGCTAATGGCATGCCCATGATGGCATGCCTTTCAAAACAGCTGTTAGAATCTTCAATCTGCCTTTGAGTAAGTACATTGAAAAGGAGAGTCAAGAATCAAAATAATTTGTTCAATCAGCTTTCTTATTTATAGGCAACTGGTCATACGAAATGTCTCGGCAGATAAAGAATTAAAGATCTCTCTGAAGTAATGTGTTTTAGAAATGGAAGATGTACATTTGCGATTTCTGTGAATAAACGTTGAAAATACACTAGGATCCTTTTACCCCATCACAAGATCCATTTTACCTCCATCGTTGGGTAAAATGGCTCCTTTGTATGGTTTTGGAAAAATATAGTTTATTCTTTTAATGCATTTAATGCGAACGAATTCGTTAAGAAATATGATTCCTTATTGTCAATTAGTTGTTTTGAATAAACTGTTCTAGAGTTATCGTTATTAAATGCCCTAGCTCAGAAACGCCTAGGTTCATTGCTTTTTTACAAATCCGAAAAAAAAATTCTCTTCTGCATTTTTTGCCCATCTTGCTCACCATCTCGAAGAAAGTGAGGTACCTAATAAAAAAAAATGCGAATTCTGTCGCCTATATGAAATTTTTCCGATCTGAAACACCCTGCTGTATTTTGTTTCTATATGAGAGCTGTTAAACATGGAAAGAATACTATCGGACCTATTCACCTACATTACTTCTCGAATTTCACAAGAGATTTTCATAATAGAAACATTATATATCTAACTATACTTATTTCTGAAATGATCAATTATTTTTTTGTTTTTGCATCATTCGAAATTAAAATTTGAGAGAGGCACAGATACTGGCATGATTCCAAGAACTCGGAAGTAATTCAAGTGGCATTACGATTCAACTTCGTTTTTCTATTTTTCGAGAAAAAATCGTATCCTGGTATTTCCTAAGGTATTTCCCTTAGACCATCTAGTGTATGGTCTAAGGTATTTCCTATTACAAGATCTGCCATCTATCATAAATCTCTGCAACTACTCTGAACCGCATTCATACAGTTTCCTTAAACGTTGTTTAAGGAGTTACAAAGTTCCATCTATGAGATACTCTTCAAACTACTGAGTATCAGTTTCGTTGAAGAAAACTGGACGAGCTGAATAAAATAATCGATGCAGCATTCCACTATTTTTCCACGAGATGGCGACGCGATTTGAAAATTTATGGGCCTTCAGGTGTGCCCATTTAATAATATTCAAATTTTGGAACAAACTAACTGCATTTATTATATAAATGTAGACGAAAAAAACATTACAACAATCAGTACATCATACATGTGCAGGTACATGATAAAAAAATATATTCAACCATCTGAAGACAACTGACAAGTGACAACTCTCGGCTCCAGTCGTTGACGTGTTAGCTTTTCTTCTTCTTCTCACTTTTAGAATTCTTGACGCGGTGTCAATATTTGCTTTCGCCTATTGGTGGAAACAGCCACAAATTTCGAAAATATCTTATTTTACTTGTTTGTTTTTTTCAGTGACAGAAACTGAATTCTATGGATGGTGCTGACGCAGTATAATTGTATTCGTGAAATATGGTTCAAGGTTTTACCACTTTGAGTTCAGTGGGTTTTACGGGACGTCTATTTATATAAATATAGTTGTTTCTATAAATTAAAACGAAAAAGTCAGAAGGTGGTCTATCCGTTGGTAAAATAAAAGGCGATGGATTTTTTCGATCGCAAAACCCATTTATATAGGTAAAAAGGACGAATAATGCGACCTCCGTGGAAAAAAATTGTCCAACTCCACGTACAACTTTCCACAAAGATAGAAAAGTTATATTCATGGAGTCGCTCTATTGAATATCATAACCTGTCAATATCAAACGTCACCTGTCAAGGACGAATGTTACTTTTTTAATGTCATTTCGTGTCAGTAGTGACATTTCAAATAATTTTATCGTAATTCATTGATAAAAAACTAAGGGCGAATCCTGGATCATAAAATTTAAGGGATGAATCAATTAGGAGATGTGATTCGTACAGGTTTTTTTTCTTTATGATTTTTGGTGTTCTACTCACGATGTCAATCTCATTGGAATGAGATCAAATATAATAAAAGTAAAGGGTGTTGAATTTTAAAAGACGCTTACATAGGTGTCAATTTCCAAAAATCTCCAAATTCTCCAAACTAATTTAAAGCCTTTTCGGAAAACCACACAGAGATTATTCTATCTGACTAAGTATAGCCTCTGTTCCTCTCTGTGCGGATACGATCAATCTCCGCTAATTTTATTTACAAGCCATCCGCCCGGAAAATGTATAACAAATTGAATAACAAATAGTCCGGGTTCGGATTAATTCAATGCGATTGTCCTACCCGCTCCTTTTCAGCGACTCATTTCACATTCAACTAGTTCCGCATATAGGAGGCTGGGAAGGGGTGTCACCAAGGGGTGTACATTCAACTCGACAAACACGTAATCTCTCTCCCCATCAAATTGTAAAACAACATTTTAACAATAGTAATTTACGTAACAAGTCCAGAAAATACTGTTTTTTTGGATGAGTGGACAAAATTCTAGGACGAGCGTAGCGAGTCCTGGAAGTCTGCGAGTCCAAAAAAACTGTTTTCGGGCGTGTTGCGTACACAATTTTTTCGGCAACCGTGTAGAATAACAAATCAAAGAAACACATTTCTTTATTACAAAAGCTTTTTGGGTAAAACTTCGTTTATCGCACTCCTATGAGTTCGGAAAAAATTTTTGGTGGAACTTACGTATTTTGACCTCCTGATCACGAATCTGAAGTCAAAACGCAGCGGTCTCGAGTATTTTCGGAGATACGGCCTCATTTTGTCTCAAAAATGCACCATTTCAAATCTCCATTTTCTGCTAATGAAAACACACAAAATTAATCCTTCTTGGAGCCGAAACATCACACATGCTCACATTCACTTTTTTCTAACACTTTTTTGCATAAAAAACTGTTATTTTCACTAAAATTCGCCCTTCTTCAAAACGTAAGCAAAACATCTTTTTTCACTGATTTTCTGGTTATTTTTATTTCATATGTTGGCGACGTCTTACCATGAGCCAAACAATCACGTTGCCAACATCATAAATACAAATTACCAGAAAATCAGTGTAAAAAGGTTGTTTTGTTTATACATTTCAGAGAAGGGTGAATTTTTTGAAAAATGATAGTTTTTTCTGCTGAGAAGTGTTGGAAACAAGTAAATATATGCGTGTATAGTGTTTTGGTTCAAAGAAGGGTGAATTTTGTGTATTCCTAATAGCAGAAATTTGACATGTCAAATGGTGCATTTTTGAGACAAAATGGGGCCGTATCTCCGAAAATACCTGAGACCGCCGCGTTTTGACTTCAGATTCGTGATCAGGAGGTCAAAATACGTAAGTTCCACCAAAAGTTTTTTCCGAACTCATATAGGAGTGCGATAAACGAAGTTTTAACGCTTTAAAGACAAATAATATTTACTCTAATATTATTTGATCTAGGTCAGTGTTTCCCAAACATTGTTCTGCCATGGCCTGGTAGTTTTCACACTGCCCCTTCGTGACCCACCTAATATTTTTAAACCCCAGCTGGTTCCAATAGGTAATTTATTTATGGTAAACATGTTTAATATCGCCTATTTAGTCACTAAATTTTAGTACGAAGTATGGAGCTGCTGGGATGCTGCTTATTTTTTCATAAAGGGAACATTTTTTTCCGACGACCTACCTGAAAAACGTATCATTTCGCACTGTAAACTAGTACACAAAATAATATATTTCACACTTATTCATCTCCACGCTCTGCGATTGGTGCGATTACCTATTATTATAGTTAACTGTTCTCTGATTTTTACACATACCCTAATAGCACAAATGTATTCCCAAAATATTCCGGAAATGTCCCCTTGCGACAATAGAAATGTTCCGGGAATGTCGCGTAAAGTCGCATTATATTCCGGGGACATTCCCGGTAAATCCGTTGTGGACAAATTGTACGCTCCAGGAATGTTCCATTGGAACATTCTTGGAACGTCATTGGGGAACATATTTGGGACAAATATATTTTTTGCTTACTTCATAGTAGGTACTGACTTTTCCAAGAAGTGAAACACGACGTTACTATTTGCAAATTTATTGATACATAATAATACTAATGATACAGATAATTCAGTGAAATTGGCATGAACTGTGTTGACATAAAACAATTTTCAGCTTGCCCTGGTGTTTCTCAACTTCAATCATATTCAAACCTCTGGATTATCTCTGAATGTAGATGATATATTCTTCAAAGTTCACTGAAAAACAAACACATATTTCAGGCTGAATTTAAGATTCAAAAATTGTAATACTCACTGTTCACAATAACTTGCTGTGGCTCCTCAAAGGTTGGAGGAAAGTTTATGTTCAACTGGATTCTCTCTGCAACTTCGTTGCTAAAGGTACTCCATCTTCCACACATAGTTTTATCACAGATTTTCACAAAGGCTGGTTATTTTGCTCAATATTCCTCTGAGATTCAACTGAAAAACACATAAGAACAAAATAATATTTGAAACTTTAGGACTTGCTTTCTAGGTACAACTCATAGAATTTGAGTCAATATCTGTTTAGCATGAATTATAGGATAATACTTACAAGTTGAAGGCCACTCAGTCAGGTAAAAAGATTAGAATGCTTCACAACATCACAACAGGAACTTGTTCTTCTGCTTCAACAAGTAGGTTAATGGATCTGATCCACAAGAGTACCAGAACAGATTCAAAATATTTCCACCATGTTCAAAATATACAGGAAAATCATTGCTGAAATAATATATCACATGAGTGAATTGGATGATTTCTTCAATATATAACTACTTTTTTTCCAGCCATACCCGGTTTTGGTTGAGTTAGGCTGGAATGAAGTTCATTAAACCATCATAATTATTATAAAAAATCTGAAGTAAACAATGGTAATATATCGAGCAAAATTCACAATACTGGATATAATATAACAATAAAGAATGTAAATAGTGAAGATCATAATCGCTTGTCAGTTGTCACTTTGTCAGTCACTATTCAACTATTGTAGAAGTTGGCCAGTTTCCTATTCTGAACGTAATCCTTTCAACTGACGTCACCGCGTTGCCATCTTAGTGTTTATCTGGTGTTTATGCAAATAATGATACATAAATGATATAAAATGATGATGAAAAAAAGGCAATGATACTATGTTCGATTCGATATCAGCGGATTTTGTTTGAACAACTCATCAAAATGTTGAAATTTGAATTTCGTTAAAAAATTTCAAACTGTTTTCATGTAACGAAAATAATCGAATTGAGTCATAAACCCAGTATATGATTTCTATGCATAAACCCAATACAAAAATCTTCAATCGATTTATTGGGGAATAATCAACTTGACAATCTAGGACAAGAAAAATATGTTTCCGGAATGATTCTGCGTGTATGTTCCGGGAGCATCCTCCGTGGAATGTTCCGTGCATATCCCATAGAAGGCCGGGACATTGCGACTTATATGGGACATTAATCGTACGTTCCGGGAACAATGTGTGCTATTAGGGTAGGTAGCTGTGACAATGACATAACTACAAACCAAGGTGGATATAGGGTAGATATAGGATGGTGAAACAGCTCTTCAATTGTTTCTGCGAAAAACTTGTAGACCGTTTGAGAAGGTACTAATATTTCAGCTACTTGAATGAAGATGGCGGTAAGATCGATTATCGAAGAAGATTTCTGTTGCTTACGTATTTCTGTGGTTCGCATCTGACAGACGTAACTTGAGACGACATTAAACAATATATTTTCTAGTTGAATGGAATAGCGACCGTTGAATTTGATTTCAGGGGTTGAATTGGCGGGAATTCGGTCGTAATGTTGAAGAAAACCAGTTGCTAAATTGTCAAATTTTGACAATAACTTTATTTATTATTTTATAATTTTGACAATTTAGCAACTGGTTTTCTTCAACATTACGACCGAATTCCCGCCAATTCAACCCCTGAAATATATTTTCTATGAATCTGGAATGAATATTGATATTTTCACTCTTCTCAGTCATTTTTCATCTAGAACAGATGAAACTGATAAAAAGATGACAGAAGCACAGTTTATGTTTTACCGACACAAGGTATGTCGCCATCTCTGTTAATTTCAGGAAATATTACTACGGTATAAAATCAAGTAGGCAAAGGTCTACAGTTAATTCTAGTGCTTGTTAATAGGAAGCTGTTTCACCATCTTATATCCACCTTGCTACAAACGAATTCATAACATTATAGGGTCAATGTGATTTACCAAGTAGATATAGGTACCGAATCGCATAATTTTTGAACGATGAAATGGTAGGTACTCCCCCAGAAGTATGCAATTCAGGTGTGATAAAAAAAAATAATAGTATTCCGTTAGTACTGAACAATTGTTCAAATATTACCATCAATAATTATTCTTCCAATATTTCATAAATACAGACCAAGTACCCAAATATTTTTGTTAAATGTTCGATAAAATTTGTTCTCTTTGTGTGATACATCTTTCTTATATGCTTTTTCAGGCAATTGAATTGGTTTTCTCTAAAAATAATTTGTAAGTAGGTAATACAGTCATGCGAAATTAAAATCCGATATAACCTATGTTTTTCATGTATAGGTCGTCGGAAAAGTATAGTGTACAGGGTGGCCAGATAAGAATGCAAAGTGCAGTATCTCGGAAACTATTCGTCTAAGAGACTTGCGGTGAAAAATGTTATGACTAAAGTTACCAAAATTAAATCCTGGAAATTATTTTCATGTTTCCAAGATGGCCGCCAGGGGGCGTGACCGCCATCTAAAGCTTTTGAAATGAATTTTTGACGAAATACGCCTAGTAAACGTACCAATAAAATATATACCTTTTAAAGTTGAGCTTCATTCGAGTGATTTTTGCTCGACACTTTTTGACGTATCTATTGAAATGAAGTGGTGAGGGGTGGTCCATTAATGTTTTTTCAAATAAACAGCTGTAACTCCTGAACGACTGAACGGATTTCAACAAACTTGGTATCGTTGGAAAGAGCATTCATTGGTCTATCAAATTCATCTTATTTGTAATGTGTCTGATTTTAAGTGATGCCACTAGAGCGCGTTTTTTGACATAATAACAAAAAATTGCAAATTTGTCTGAAAAATCAAATGTAATTATATGACTTTTTTTCCATGAAAATGTAGTGGAATGATACCTTAATAGGCTAGTGAAAACCGTATCTCGATATAAACATTTTTCACCGCAAGTCTCTTAGACGAATAGTTTCCGAGATACTGCACTTTGCATTCTTATCTGCCCACCCTGTACAACTCGTGCGGAAATTGGATATTTCATACTTGTTTGACAAGATGATGAACCACGAGGCGTAGGCGAAAAATTATCTCAATACAATTTTTCGATATCTTATCAATTAGACCCCATATTTCGGCACCATTGACAAGTTTTTTAAAATTTCCGCCAAATTTGAGGTCAGGTGATATAAGTCGCGACAGATTTTTCAGTTTTCAGACATGCAGAAATGAACTATCATTAGAATTTCTCAGAACTTCCAATAAGAAATAAATTTACCATAGCCTACTATATACAGGCTGGTATTTTGAGTTGGATAAAAAAAATAAAGGTTGTCTCTTCAGGGAACAATGAAACATTGCTTTCAAATCGGAGATCGAAATGGCCCGTTTTTTTATATTAACGCTGGCGCCTTTATTTTAAGGAATACGAAAATGTGTTCAAGAAACTTTTGTCTGTTTTAAATTTTCTTCGATGTGCTAGCTGTGTGCTTTGATTTTCAATATACGACGTTTCGTTGTTCATTTATTTGTTTTCGAGATGCCAGTGGTACGACTTAAAAATACAGCCTGTATATAGGTACTGGGTCAACTTCAACTTGCAATATTTGATCAGTCACTCCGGGACAGGTGAAACTGAATAATAGTTTGTTTGAAAAAGTTTATGTGAAAAAAATTTCTGAAATAGACATGTCGTTTTCAAGATATATGGGGTGATAGTAATATATCGTGGCATGAAATAGATTTTTGAGCCACCCAATATAGTGCAGTGCAACCAACCGACCACCCCATATAATTCGATGAAGATCACACACATCCCTACGATTAGTAGAATCTCCTGAAAATTAAATGAAAGCACATCGCGAAAGCTGTTCGCTCGTATATGTATGGGGGGGTGACATAAAAGTTAGGTCCTGATGGCAGCAATCTAGTCAATTTGATATGGGAAATTTGAGGGCTCGAGATATCTGCTCATCGAAGTCGTTCCAAGGGCGTGCGTAAATTTTTTTCGAGGATTAGTCGGAAAAAATGCCTTATATAAATGCTACTGAGCAGTTCAAATTGAGAAGCTAATTGTTTCTACTACACACATAAAAACAAATTCTCAAATGAAAACGATATATTTGTTCAACGTCCAATTCTTGTTTTGAAAAAGCGCATTCTTCTTCTGAAATAATTTATTTGAAATGAATTTATTGAATATGTCAATTGTAGAAAATTATTTCACTGGAATATTCATTTGGTATTACAAAATGTTCTCAATTCAAGAAATTCAAAGTATCCAGAAAAAATAATTAAGTTCTTGAAAAATATATCACGGAATGTCTTCTTTCAAAATAACATTCAATATTTAATCTCTGAATAAGTGAATCTCTGAGAAAGTTTCTTTGGATTCTTGAATATAATTGCGATCCCTTCGAGCCGAGAATGTTGCCAAACGGTGTGAGTGTGTTGTTTCGGTGCTCTTGTCGTGCATCCATCATTGTTCAACCAGTTCAACCTATTTTATTGGCATAGAAATATTGGCTTACCATGAAAGAAAAACTAAGGTCTTAGGAGATATCTGAGGATATAATTACCACTTTTAGGGGTAAGTTACATGCCTATATCTTATCGACGTTCATTCTTGGGTAAGTATTATTGTGTATCCAATCAATTAACGTAGCTATATCATCTCGAAAACTGATAATTCGTGAAAAACTTGAATAACCAGGATCGGCATAGTGAGTGAAAATTGGGGTTAGGTACCTATGTGCGGATGAACGTTTAAATTTGTCCAAACACTGATTGAACAGTGGAAAAGACATCTAAGGTATTTTGATATTGCATATTATACCTAACATATTTTTACATTTTTTCACCAAATTTCGATCCAAGGAAAATGAATTCAGTAGTAAGAATGTGAACCCAGATTTGAAGAAATATAATAACCATACATTGTGCTGAGTCAGATTATCTCTCACATTGTACCTACATGGAGTTGTGAATGATATATTTTATATTTTTCAGTAGTTTGAAACCAGAGGAATACAACTTTATTGCGAGGTAAACTGGTGGAAAAGTTCAGAAATAATATCTACGAATAGGGGGAAAGGTTGTCAAGAAGAAGGTTTGCAAGTGATGATGTGATTGATGAGAGCCCCAATAAGAGAACGGAAGTTGAGGATGATTCTCATTTCAAGAAATCGATATAATTCCTCTAATTTGATAAAATTCTTGATACAAAACAATCTACAGCTAAAACTGAAAATCTGATTCTTTTTGTTCAAGAAAAATGCGAGTCATTGAGAGATTATGATTGTCTTGATTTGAATATATTGTATTCTCAATCTGAAATATTGTATTATTCTCACGAAGAACTCCATTCATTCACGATTCAAGAAATCTATAACATTGGAATGAGTTTATTTAGTTGAAAACATAATAGTCTTGAAATGAGCAGACATTTATTCCAGTATATTTGTTTATATATACTGGAATAATCTGGAGCATATCAAATCAAATCAAGTAATTCTTTTCATGTGTGTAGAAAACGTCATTTCAGACCTAGAAAAAGAAGGAAAAGTAGGTATATATTTTATATAGATTATAAGTGACACTTTGTTTGACAGGCGAAATTTACGAGTCAAATTAACAAAGTCACTTCTGAGTATGACTGATCTGAATGAAACATGCTATATATGATGCTATTTTTTTTCTGCAACAAAAATAATTGAATTCTGAATAATAGTTATAACATTGGAATGAAAGTACTGGAAGTTAAGAATTTTATACAAACTCATCAACTGAATGGGTGAGTTAATCTCTGACTCACCTCAAGGATGGCCCTAAAAAATGTACTGGCCAATTGAATTGCCCCAAGGCCAGATCGAGTCCATATATAAAGAAACAGAACAGATATAAAATATACATTTACGTCTTCAACCAATAATTCATATATATTACAACACGGTTGTAATGACAGGTAGAAAACGAGTAGAAAACAACAACTTTCCTGGCAAATACCACACACAGAACATTGAATTATAACTACTCCTAGTCCATGCAAAGATTCACACTGTGAATGCAGATCGCAAATGTTTCTATCTTCCTAAGACGTGACAAAGTTCACATCGAGACAGGCACGCCTAACAACCTACAAACCGGTTTCGGGCTTGTTGGCCCTCATCAGTGCATCAGGGTAGTTCACCGAGTAGGGATCCTAAGATCTCCACTCGGAGCGGTGCCTGTCCCAATGCATTTTTGTCGAGTCTATTTAACCGCACTGAGTCGCGTTCCAAGAGACACTTGGAACTAGCGACATCATGCGGCGGAAGAAAGAAACACTTCAGAAAAGAAGTTCCCATGTCATAAAACATGGGAGTGGCTGATAGCTCGACTAAGGTAATACTTGTAAGATTAAAAGCCATGAATTGACCCTTCCCAGAATAGAAAGTTATCATGGCGGATTTTGACATTTGACAGATTTAGGAAAAAATCTTGGGAAAAATTTGACACTTGACAGTTGACAAAATAAGTGTTCCATCTCAAAATTGAATCGAAATGGAAACAAATCCAAATTCCAGAATATCGATATAGATTTTTCTTAGAATTAAAAGGCACAAAGAAGAAGGATATTATTCTGGAATTTGGATTTGTTCACATTTTAATTCAATTGAACATAGAACACTTATTGTGTCAACTGTCAAGTGTCAAATTGTTCCCTACATTTTTCCCTAAATCTGTCAAATGCCATGATAACTTTCTATTCTGGGAAGGGTCAATTGGATAGCATATATCTTACGTCTCTTTTGAACAGAACGAAGTTTTTATTATTTGTAACTGTTGACAGATCATCAGGTATATTTAATTCTCAAATGTAGTATCTTGTTGATTTGAACATATAAATGCAAACCTACTCTATTTATTGTTTATTCTCAATTAGATACCTCATTTTCAAATCCTATGAGTAAAAAAATAAACTTCAAGAGCCAATTTCAAAACAAAAATGGACGAATTTTGAGTATATTGCAGCAAGGGTTATTTTTTAAGGTTGTGTTGGGCGTTTTTGAAATCCTTTCGAACCGGTTCGTAGCGACGCCTCTGAGCGTTTGGCGCAGATGAAAGGAATCAGTGTGGGGCCGTAAAGAGATATTTATATGGGGTGCGGTGTAAGCGGCGCCAAGCTGAGAGCAAATAGGTGGTGCTTGATGAAATAGATTCGGATCGGCCTCTCTACTCTGTGCATGCATGCCATCGAGGATTAGCCTTTGTTCGCCGGACCCATCGCTCGGTATATTAAACCGTTCCGCAGACACATTTTCGGATTTCGATTCCTTTCCATATACGGGGGTAACTCGAATGACCAAGCAATATCTACGGGGTAACTCGAATGATTACGCGATGTACTGCGTCTCTAGTAACTCATACAAGTCCTAGACTTATACGAGGGTTGCTTTGCAACTAAGTTGGAGGTTATAAAATCACTCAAAAAACTTACTAAAAATCTCCGTAGATAATGATTTTTTTATAATAGATTACCAATGATAAAGTACTGAAGAGTTTTCGAAAAACTATTATATAGAAACTTTTGGCAATTTTTGTATCAATAGAACATCATTCTCAATTTAATACTGACATTCATGCACTATAAAATACCATATGTCGCGGTGTTTTGTCATTATGACAGCGAAAAAAGTTTTTTCTATCTTGGTTGTATAATGAAGTCATTTGTTATTATTCGAAGATTGGTACAATCGAACTGTCAAATGAAAGTCAGAAGTGTTAGGCCCAGTTTACTTCTGAGCGATTTGGATTGGTGATATTAGCAGTGAAAAACTCAATGTTTTAATTGGTAAATTTCAATTCAGAGTGTAATTTGATTTAAATTGACCAATAAAAACAACAACAACATTGAATTTTTCACCGCTGGTATTGCAATAATCAAAATCGCTGAACTGTAAACTATGGGCTTTACGTTTGTGCGTCAGATTTCGATTATTTCAATGTCATCATTTTTACCAATCGAAGATGTTTCTGTTATCGATATTAAATCCATTTTTTTCTTCAAATCAATTCAAAATAGAAAAAATTGCATATGATACACGTTTTATAAGACACGTTGTCGCACTTGTTCACTTGGAGCACTCATCGCTTCGCTCGTCGTACTCCAAACAACGCGTGCGACAAAATAGCGTCTTATAAAACTCTTCTGACTTTCATTTGACAGTTCTATTGTACCAATCTCCGAATAATAAAAAATGCGTATCTAAATGGAGGCTATTTCGACACGCATTTGCGTTGCGCAATGACTTCATTATACAACCAAAATAGAAAAAGTATATTTCTCATGTAATATTGTACATTTTACTTTTCCATCATTAATTCTGCTTTTTCCATTTCGCCATGTGAATTGTGAGGCTGAGACTGAATATTGAATCTGCGTTTTTCCATTCAGGTATCCCCCTCTGTCCGGATGAACAGATTTTTTGACCTCAAAAACAATTTTATGGACGATTTGTTCAGTGAGTGGTATGATTCGTATAGATAGTTTTGCGCCAAAAATTGATAAGCAAGACCATATCATTCTTAAAATCAATAGAACCAGCATGTTCACCTGTAAAACCTTCAGTTTCAAGTGATCCAAATAAAAACCACCAGTAGTATAGGTATTTCATTTGTAATTTCTGCAACAAAACTTTCAATGGAAGGATCTTCCATTTTTTAAAAAAGAAATGCTTGAATGTTCAATTTTCCTTCCTTCTGAAAGAGGTACCTATATCTCAAAACAAAATGTTTTCTTTCAGGAAAAGAGTGATAAAGAACAACAGTAGATGATTTGTGCCGATTCTAGACCTCCTCCCAAGGTCACACACCCCCCACGTGGCCTTGGGGGGTCAATGACCTTAGGGGGGTCAATGACCTCGGGAGGAGTGACCTTGGGAGGAGTGACCTTGGGGTGAATGACCTTGGGAGGAGTGACCTTGAGAGGAGTGACCTTGGGGTGAATGACCCCGATGTGATCTTGGGAGGAGTGACCTCGAGTTGGCGACCTTGAGAGGAGGGTGCCCTTGGGAGTTGGTGTGGCCTTGAGAGGAGCGCGTCCTTGAGGAGGGCTTTCTTTTTTTCTGTGAGCGTGACCTTGTGTTTCCACACCCCTGAAATGGGAGGGGGTGCGACCTTGAACACTGCTGCTGCGTGCGCATGCGCCATTCTCCCGCGAGAGTTCAAGATCGCGTTGGTGAGAGTGGGGGAGGCGGTACTTCTATAAATTCAAGGGTGCGCAGAGCGGAGCACAGTTTATTGGGAATCACATATTAATCAGCATTTGTTGTTTGTTCGTGAGTGATAAAAGCGTTTTTTATTCATCATCATCATGTTGACCTGCAGTGCTTGTTTCCAAACATTTACGCGTAGTGATAATTTACGCCGCCATCAAAGAATTTCATGTGTTGGTGATTTGAGTGATTTGGGCGAGCCTAGTGCAAAAAGGGCTCGATTGGATATTTCGAATCCGCCAGCGCCATCGACATCTAGAAGTATGCAAAGATGTGTGCCCTGCGCTAAAGATGTTCCATCAGATAGGATGGGTGCTCATAAGAGAACCTTGGAGCATCGCTCTAATGCGTGCATGCACTACAGAGATGGCGTATATGCGATCGAGAGCGCGTTCAAATGCCGCATTATTAGCTATAGGTTAGAGTGTAGAACGAACATTTTAGATTACAATGCGTTCTTCAATGAGAATAGAGCTACAATTATATCTCTATTAGATAATATGCTACTGATTCATCACTCGATTAAAGTGAACATGGAAGTTTTTGGTAGATATGTCATTGAAACCCGAGATGTGAGAGATGTGAAATCTTTCATGGCTCCGAATCGCATAATTGCTTCATCGCCAGATTTGGAAGATATCGTTGACGCATTTCGGGATTGTCTTTCGAATCTAGCTATCGAATTCGAGGAACGTGATTCTGGTGAGTTGTTTGAAAAAATCAGATGTCGACTAAGTTTGCTTATTTCTTTTTTTTACTTTGATATTACAGGTTGGGCTTTAGAAGAGATTTTGTTTCTAGAAATAAATATTAATAAATATAGTCCATTAAGAGGCGGGTCTTACATAAAGCTGCCCACCTATATTGCGAACAAGAAAGCGGTGGTAAACATTATTAATCAGGATGAGCATTGTTTCGCCTGGGCAGTTACATCAGCTTTGTATCCTGCGAGGATAAGGAATACCGAAACATCTTCCTACCCACACTTTTCTACAGTATTGAATCTGGTTGGTATAGAGTTTCCTATGAAAGTAAGTGATATTCCAAAGTTCGAAAATCAAAATGATTGCTCCATCAATGTTTATGGGTTAGAGAGCGTATTCGATGATCAAAAAATGAAATATAGGGTTATTGGGCCGCTTCATTATGCTAAGAATAGGTTGGGTAGGCATGTAAACTTACTTTATATCTCGGACGATTCCGATAAGGGGCATTATTGCTGGATAAAAAATTTATCGCGATTAGTGTCAAGTCAATTAAATGCCAGAGGGCATAGGAATTTCTTTTGCGATGGGTGTCTGATATGTTTCTCCGATGAGTCGAAGTTGCTACGTCATAAGTTGAATGATTGCAATCATACATACACTACGGTTCCATCTCCAGAAATCAAGGTTGATAAATTCGGAAATAGCGCTCCCGGGAATATTTTAAAATTCCAAAGTTTTGAGAAACAGATGAAAGTACCATTCGTTATATATGCGGATTTTGAATCTGTTCTGAAACCCATCCAAACTTGTGAACCAGATCCTACGGGGTCGTATACTAATAAAACATTCGCTCACGAGCCGCATTCATTTGCATATCTCATCAAATGCTCCTACGATGATTCCCTCACTAAATTTGTTTCATTCCGAGGAAAAGGTGTAGCAAAAAAGTTTGTCTCCAGTTTAGTCGATAATGTTAAGGCTATATATAATATGCATTTGAAATGTGTTGTTCCTATGGCTAAATTGAGTGCTGCAGAGAAGCTTGATTTCGCTACCGCTACAATTTGCAACATTTGTGATAAGCCACTTGATTCCACAGATGTTAAAGTTAGAGACCATTGTCACCTGACTGGTAAAAAGAGAGATGGCGCTGCACATTCTAAATGTAATTTGAATTTCAAGCTACCTAACTTCATCCCCATCTTTTTCCATAATATGAGCGGGTATGATAGCCACCTCTTCATCAAACAATTGTTCGAGCATGAAGAGAGGGTGGATTGTATCGCTCAAACTAAGGAAAAGTATGTTTCATTCACGAAACATGTTTTTGTTGATGAGTACTTGGGAAAAGATGGGAAAAATCATAAAATGTTCATGAAGTTGAGCTTTTTAGATAGCTATAAATTTCTTTCTGATCCGCTGCATTCTCTAGCTGAAAATCTGACTACGGAACAGTGTGTTGAGACAGCGAGAGCATTTCAAGATCGCGAACAATTTAAGCTAATGACGCGAAAAGGCGTATTTCCGTATAGTTTTATTACATCTATCGATAAATTGGAGCATAAAGGTTTACCTTCTCAAAATGACTTTTTCGATAATTTATCGAATGAACACATTTCGAATGAGGATTATCGTAGAGCTGAGCGTATTTGGAAGATATTCAAATGTAAAACGCTTGGGGATTATTCAGACGTATATCTGAAATCGGATGTTTTGTTATTATGCGATGTTTTTGAAAATTTTCGGAAGGTTAGTTTGAAGACATACAAGTTGGACCCATGTCAATATTATACAGCCCCTGGTCTATCGTGGGATGCTATGTTGCGCTACACAAAAGTGGAATTGGAACTCTTAACTGACATCGACATGGTGAATTTCTTTAAGAAGGGAATAAGAGGCGGTGTCAGCCAGTGTAGTATGAGAAGCCATGTAGCTAATAATAAATTCCTCCCAAATTTCAACCCTGATGATCCATCGTCGTTTATAATGTATTTGGATGCGACCAACTTGTATGGTCATAGTATGTCGCAACCACTACCTACATCTGGTTTCACATGGTTAACTGATGTTGAAATCTCAAATTTGGATATCTCGAATGTTGCAGATGATGATCCGTTCGGGTATGTTCTCGAAGTAGATATTCACTACCCTGAAAATTTACATGATGCACACTCGGATTTACCTTTTCTTGTGGAAACCATCAGCCCGCCAGGTTCAAAATCCGCTCATAAGAAACTGATTCCGAATTTATCGAATAAGTTAAATTATATAATCCATTATCGAAATTTGAAACAGGCGATTAGAAATGGTTTAATCTTGACGCGAATACATAGAGTTCTTAAATTCAATCAATCTCGCTGGTTGAAGAAATATGTAGACCTCAATACTGAGATGCGCAATAAAAGTACGAACAAAGCCGATAATGGATTATTTAAAAAGATGGTCAACTGTGTGTATGGTAAAACTATGGAAAATGTCGATAGAAGGACCGATATCAAACTTGTGACCCATTGGGAGAGTATCGGGAAGCGGAAGGGTGCTAATGCATTAACGACCCTTCCCAATTATAAGACTTGCACGATATTTCATGAAAATTTCGTTGCAATTCACATGGGTAGGGTTAGCGTGCATTATGATAAACCGCTCTATGTGGGCTTCAGCATATTAGATGTGTCGAAAATTGTAATCTATGATTTCTTATATGATTGTATCAAGAAAAATTTTCCTGGAACATCCTCATCATTATTGTATACCGATACTGATTCCCTCATCTTGAAAATTGATAGCGAAAATTTCTATGATTTTATGAAAGAAAACATAGAATATTTCGACACGTCTAATTATCCTGTAAAAAATAACTTCAACATGCCTCGCACAGAATCGATCGTCGGCAAAATGAAAGATGAATTCCCAAACAACCCCTTAATTAGTTTTTATGGTACTGGCGCCAAAGCTTATTGCGTCAAATCAACGACTAGCGAGGTGAAAAAAGCGAAAGGTGTTTCCAGGGCTGTTATAAGAAACGAACTATCTCTAGATAGTTATAAAGACATCGTTGAGAAAGGTGGTTTGATATTTCGCAAGATGAATACTTTTCGTAGCTATAAGCATGACATCTTCACGGAGATGAGAAACAAAGTTGCTCTTTCATATCACGACGATAAGCGGTTTATTATTCCCAATACTGTCAGAACTCTTCCTTGGGGTCATAATGATATCGATTTTTATCGATTTAGTCCAGAGCAAAATTCAATTTGGCTACATCAGGCAATAAGCGACTTGTCGCAGAATGATCAGGGGGAGGATAATGAACGGTCCAAAAGATTAGACTCGCTAATTGAAATGTTGATGGAGCAATTAGAACCTCAGCAGTGAGCTCTATACCGGGAGAGGGGGTAGGGGGAGGGGAGGATTGTTTGCTACATGCCCTATAAGGGGTATAAGATATTTCCATTCCTCCGAGTTGGTGACTAGCTGCGATATTGGCAACAGCAGTTGAGATGACTACCGAGGTCAGCGAGACGCTTGCGAAACTTTCAATTCAGGAGCATGATAAAGAAAAGGGGAAAGCTGTGAGTATATTTTTTATTCGATAATATTCTCGATTTTGGGAATCATTTCCATATTATAAATGTATATTTTCTTGTTGCAGCCTTCCAAAAACGCTGTTGGGCAGCAAGGCATAGACAATTTCACGGATGAAGGATACGATGACGTCGAATGCAGCGAGAAAGCACTTGGGCGAAATAAATTTATGAATGTCCCTCGGTCATTCTTATGTACATTATGTAATCGAACACTTCACGAAACAATTGTGGCAGGTGTTGCTCCTATTTGTTGCAATGTACGCAGCAAAGTTTATATTTACCATTTTTGAAGTTATGTAATCGAAAACTTCATGAAACAATTGCGGTAGGTGTTGCTCCTATTTGTTGCAATATATGTAGTGAAGTTTATATTTACCATTTTTGAAGTAATAATATTTTTCTATACTCGAAACATTTATTGTAATATTATTGCGCAGTGGGCTATAATCCCCCCACCCCTCAGCCATTCTTGATATTCTTCACCGCAAAGGTGTGTTAGAGTCAGTTGTACGAAAGGCGGCCACCATGAAACTACTCGCTGTTGACATGCAAGGTTTCGTGCTTGGTGATAATAGTGTATTCCACCCCAAAGAAATATCTATCACAGATGGGGAGAAAACTAATCATTACATATTGAAACCACCTAAGCCCTATAACAGTTTAACTCGGAGTGAAAAAAAGCAAGTAACCTATGTGGAACGAAACATCCACGGTATAAGATACTCGAGTGGGCTCATCGACTATGATCAACTGATGGGTGAGGTGCTTGAGCCTATTGCGAGCGCTAGTATAGTTTATGTGAAGGGGCATCAAAAGTTTGAGATTTTACAACAGTATGTAGAACAATTGGCCTATAAGCCATACATTGTGAATATTGAAAAATATCAGCATGATATGTGTCTTCAAAACCCTGTACCAGTATTCGAAAAAGAAGCTGCTCTATGTATGAATCATACGCTATCTGCAAGGGTTAATTGTAGCTTGAGGCAATCGCACGCAGTATGGAGTTGGGTCTCTCAACATCTGAAATGGTGATGAAACATTTATATTCCAACATATTGTACTAATGATGTAAATAAATAAATATATATATATTGTCATTCGAGATTATTTTACCTGACACCTTCCACGCCAATTTCCTTATGGGTGAAGTAGAGAATGTCTGACGCGACAGTTGGTATGATTGGTGACATCCGGTATGGGAGATGGTAGTTGGTAAATTATAGTTGGTACGGTAGATGGCGCTTCACTTCTGTCAAAATTCATGCATCCCAAATACAACCAACTACGGGTACAGAACACTTCCTAATTGACAGTTGACATGATTGGTGATAACTGACGTGACAGGTGACAATTGGCAGGGCAGCTGTCACGGCGGCCATCTTAGGCGGAAAGAGCATTGAAAAGCGGAGGAGGTAGCAATTTTAACCATAGCAATTTCAACTCCTGAGTCGAGCAGTAGTCATTGAATTGTTATAGAAGCATCTACAAGTGAGCATTCAATTATGTCTGGACAATATCGAAATATGTCCATGAGACAAATGGTGGCCGCCATACGGGAGAGACAACGCACCAACCCGGTGGAGATCGACGAAATGGTGCAGAGACACTTGGACGAGCGGCGGGCCGATGAGATCCTACAGGAGTTTTTAGACGAGCGGCGGGCCGATGAAGCAATGCGGGAGATAATGGCTGTGGAGATTCCAGAACTCGACCCTGGATCAGACTCTGATGAAACCATCATTTTATCTCCCGTTATCACAAGAAGGGAGCTACGTAGGAAGAAGAAGTCGAGAGTGCCGCCTTACACGGCTAAAAGGTTGAAGCCGAAAGTGAAGTAAACAAATATATATCGTTTTTTATATTATATATTTCAATAAATTTTTTCATAATACAAATTGTTTGTCATGATATGAATACACCATTAATAAGTAAGAAGTGGTCCTCAAGTGTCTACCGTTTCAATTTCTCTCGTAGATGCCTAACTGTTCTCACAAAAGAAGTGAAAATCCCATATTTATGTGAATCACAGTCGCACACGCAATAACAATAATGCATACATTTCCTGCATGCAAGCCCATCTACGACATCGTTGTATTCGAATAGATAGAAACACTTTCTGCGGCAGCAATAACGCCTTGATGTAACTGGGCATTGATACTCCAACGCGCGAACCATGTTAGACGGAGTTTAAATGATGTCTGAGAAGTAGGGCGAATATTAGAAACCAAAGTGGTGGGCGTTAACAAGAAGTGGGCTAGTGTAATGAGGTCCGAGCGTAACGACCAATGGGAGAAGCCAAAGGGCTGGGCCTCAACAAGTGGGAGGGTCTCAAATTGGCTACGCCCACCCCCCCCCCCCCCCCCCCCGAGGAAGCTCCGCCCCCAAAACTCCGCCCCCCCCCAAACTCCGCCCCCCCCAAAACTCCGCCCCCCCCTTGGAGCACCACCCCTAAGATCTGTGTCAAGGTGGGATTCGATCAGCACCCCCCCCCCCCCATGAAATCCAAAATCCTTGCCGAGGTATCAAAAAATTTGTGTCAAGGTGGAATTCGATCAGCACCCCCCCCCCCCCCCCCCCCCGGGGAGCACCATAGTTTTCTCAGTTATATTAATGTTATATGTGAAAATATTGAAAATATTGAAAATATTGTATTTAATACTGGGCGATATAATTTTTGAAACTCTTGTATATAAAATAAAATCGATAATTTAGTTTTTTTCATTTATTCATTGTACACTCTTACATAAATATATATATATATATATACCCTCAAATTTCAAATATACTAAATAAAATCTTATGAACTATAAATATATACAAAATAAAAACTTATAAATAGAAAAATAAATAATCAAATATATATATACACTAATTCAATAGTCTCCTTCAATATCACCCCTATAGTATCTAAATGTTGGAGCCGGCACCTCCAAATCCCTAGCCCTTCTTCGAAGTCTCTCTTCGAGGGGTAGGCACCAACACTTGTCCAAATGTTCGGAGGGCCCCCTATAAAAGTGGCCCACCACCTCGCAAAAGAATTTCTTGCTGAAATTGCAACCTCTGCAAATCCCTTGCCAGCAATCATTCCGATATTGCCGGCAGCTTCTACATCTATGGAAGTGCAGCCTTCTACCCATGCTGCATTCCCGGCATGTTGGGCGGCAGATTCCAAAGTTGGAATTCCTCAGCTTTTTACAGCACCTATCGCATCGGGCTCCGGAACTTGGTGACTGCGCTGGTACAGGAGATGGGGGCCCCGTTCTTGTCGTATTCGCCAACGAGCAACGCTGGCACATTCCCGTGCTGGGATTAAGGTCTCCTGGCACGAAGGCGTCCCCGCAATTGTGGCAGCATATCGCCCCATTCGCGATAAGCGGCCTCACTGCAATAATTGGCTTGTTATCCCAGGCACTCGGATACATATTGACTGAAGAATAATTGAGGAGTTCTTCTCAAACTAGTGGTCGACTCAGGAGTTGAAACCGCTATGACCTCCGCTTTTCAATACTCTTTCCGACTAAGATGGCCGCCGTGACAGTCGCCCTGTCAATTGTCATCTGCCAGCTATCACCCGATATCAGTAGCGTCACTCGCCATCAGTAGCGCCACTTGCCATCAGTAGCGCCACCTGCTATTAAGGCTAATGACCTTGAAACAGGGGCGCCATCTATCACAATCGCTATTATTTGCCATACCAAACTATCGCGAAGTGTTCCGTGCCCGTAGTTGGTCGTTGAGGTGTTCCGTGTCAGCTGTCATCCGCCATCAGTAGCGCCATCATCATCTGTCACCCGCCATCAGTCACTCCCACTCTCAGCTAGGAGGGAGGAAAGAGTACAAAAGCGAAGCGCCCACTCGAATTTATCATTCTGCTGCCTGCCTTCCTCTTCGACTAGACCTGCCTACTAGACGCTGCTAGATCAATTGTGAGTATTACCTTTTGATTGTGTATAGTGAATTTGTATATATCCCCATATTTTTGTACTTATGATTTTGTATTATATTCTAAGTGGTGAATCTGGGACTTGTAGATTTCTCTCGTTGTGATAACATCAGATTATTTCTGTTTCTTTGACTCTGAATATTTTTCTCATTGCATTAATATCGAATCATTTTCAAAGTGAAAGAAGTTGGGGATTGAACATTTTTTTCTCGTTGTGATAATATTAGATTATTTCTATTTGCCCGACTCTGAATGTTTGTTCCACATTGCTCCAATTTCGAATTATTTTTCAAAGCGGAAAACTCTTACTCTTGTTTTTTTTGCATTATACTAATATTGAATCTTTTTCCAAGTGATAGAATCTGCAAACCGTTACCATCTTCAACTAATTCTGCTGCCCGCCTTCCTCTTCGACTAGACCTGCCTACTAGACGCCGCTAGATCAATTGTGAGTATTACCTTTTGGTTGTGTATAGTGAATTTGTATATATCTCTAAATTTTTGTACTTGTGATTTTGTGTTATATTCTGAGTGGTGAATGTAGGACTTGTATATTTTTCTCATTGTGATAACATTAGATTATTTCTATTTCTTCGACTCTGAATGTTTTCTCATTGCATTAATATCGAATCATTTTCAAAGTGAAAGAAGCTGGGACTTTAACATTTTTCTCGTTGTGATAATATTAGATTATTTCTATTTGTCCGACTCTGAATGTTTTTCCTCACTGCTCCAATGTCGAATTATTTTTCCAAAGTGGAAAACTCTTACTCTTGTTTTTTTTGCATTATACTAATATTGAATCTTTTTCCAAGTGATAGAATCTTCGAGTGTTTTCATCTTGAACTCATTCTGTTCGCTGCCTTCCTGTTGGGCTACTCAGACTAGACGCTCCTAGACCAACTGTGAGTATTACCTTTGAAGTGTGTATAGTGAATTTGTATACATCTTCATATTTTTGTACTTGTGATATCGAATTATATTCTAAGTGGTGAATGTAGGACTTGTACATTTTTCTCATTGTGATAACATTAGATTATTTCTATTTCTTTGACTCTGAATGTTTTCTCATTGCATTGATATCGAATCATTTTCAAAGTGATAGAAGCTGGGACTTTTGAACATTTTTTTTCTCCTTGTGATAATATCAGATTATTTCTATTTCTCCAACTCTGAATGTTTTTCCTCATTGCTTCAATGTCGAATTATTTTTCCGAAGTGGAAAACTCTTACTCTTGTTTTTTTTCATTATACTAATATTGAATCTTTTTCCAAGTTGTAGAATCTTCAAGTGTTTTTTGGACCCGGTCTAGAAGACACCGTTGCTTGCCCTCCTCTCGAGCTACCACACCACCGGCAAATTTTTTTGGAGTATTACTTCTGAACCAATTGTAAGTATTTCCTTGTGAGTGCATATAGTGAAATATAAATTTTCGAGTTCTATAACATACTTCATTCTCATTGTGATATAGTCGAGTTTTGCTAAGTGCTATAATAACCTATAACTTATAATATTTTTCTTTGCGATAATTTCATAATTTCTCTATAAAATGCAATACACGACTTAACATGTTTTCATTGTTATAGGAATACGAGATGGCCTTCAACAACTCCGCCGCCGCTGGATCCTCTGCCGCTCCCGACAATTCTGAGGAGCTCCAGCAATTAAGTATGTTATTTTCAACTCTTTTTCTTGTAACACCATCCTAATATTTTTCTCGAAATTTTTTCAGGCATCAATTCATCATTTTTCGAGAACATCTCCATGGACGCATTTGATGTTCCCGAAGATGATATTGATCTTAGAGCTCTTCTCACTGACACGTGGGACAGCATGCGCGGCGACGATTCCGTGGGTGCGGCTGGCACCCGGGGTAAGAAGAGGCCGGCGATGTCGCAAGGGGCATCTTCCAAGGGGGCTAAGATGAGCTGTCGCAGGGTGAGTGAATCATCTTCATCGTCGGAGAGTGAGGAGGATATGGCGCTTTCAGACAAAGCGTCAATGTTGGTTGAAAGCCTGCCCGAAGATGACAATGCTGATGATTTCGCGCCACAAACCAAGAAAATGAAGGTTTGTGGCGCGAAATCATCGGGATCTGTTGGGGGGAAAAGCATGTCCTCGTCAAAAAGGAAGGTTGCTAACCCCCTTCAACATATCTTTCTCGATGATAGCGAGGATGATTTTGCACCACCACCGCAACCAAAGAAAAAGATCTTTGGTAGCCGTGTTGGTGGAAAGAGGGCGTTATCATCGAGGGCATCGACGTCTTCGAAAGCGTCGCCCAAGGCACCTTCGAAGAAGAGGAAGATTAGCCCGAAGGCGGTTGCGGGGCCTTCTAAGGCCGGCCCTAGCAAGAAGGGCAAATCTTCCTCTTCTTCAATGATACTCCGCAAGTTCCTCAATAATAGTGGCAAGGCAAACCCCTACCGCGGAGGTGATATTGCTGAGTGGTACGCGGAACGGCGTACCGCTCAACAAGAGCGAAAGCCGGCAATCAACGTCCTCAGAGTGGACGTGATCAAGCCGGCTAGTGCTCGAACCAATGCGGACGGTGATGCGATCGCCGCCATTGATGAGGGAACCAGTGGAGTAGGCGCCGTGGGTGATGCACCGGAAGTGGCTAATGCCAATGAAATTGAACAGTCTGGAAGCATCAGCATCGTCACCATCTCCGACGATGAAGGTGCTACTGCTGCTGAGGGCGCGGATGTTGGCGAAAACAATGGTGGTGATGCCATCGTTCATGAGGCTGCAGTTGCCGCCACTCCGCCGCCTGATGACGAAGTCATCACCATCATTGTTTCCGCCGACGCCGCGCCACCTCATGGAGATGCCACCCCGCGACCTCCCCAACAACCATCGCCGGCGCTGGAGGCAGAGGTTGCGGCGACGCCCCCATCATCCCCACCACCACCATCGCCAGCAGCTGAGGCGGAGGTTGCGACACCATCCCCGGCGGGTATTGCGTCACCCTCGCCGCTAGGGGAGGATGTGCCGCCGCCGCAGCCGTCGCCGCCATCTTCACCGGCAGCTGGAGGTGCGGCTTCGCCTTCACAGGCGGAGAGTGAGGATGCCGCGCCGCCGACGCCTTCCCCGTCAACGCCTTCCCCGTCAAACAGCATTCCGCCGGGACCATTACTGCCTGCTACCCAACTAAGGAGATACAATGACGAGTTGGTGCGGTGGTTGGCAATGATGAGCGACCGCAAAACGAGAACCCTTCACGACAACGCGCAGGTTGAAGCTCAGCTGGCTGAGATTTTAGCTCAGGCAGCTGAACTTCAGCGAATTTCTGCCATGCAGAAAGAGAGCATAGCCGAAATTGATGCGGAGGTTTCTCGTTATGGGGGACATGCCGACGCGAGTGCTGTTTTACTGGGGAAGGAAACCTAGTTGTATATAGTTTTTTTGTAAATTTTAGTTAAGGCCCTAATTGTAAATAGTTTTTGTAAATATAAATTAAGATGTATATATAGTTGTAAGTATGTAAATAAATTATTGTAAATATTAGTAAAAGATGTGTGTATATAAAGATGATTGTGTATATAGTTGAAAATAAAGTTTTTATAAATATAAATAAAGGTGTATATAGTTGTGAATATATATTTATGTTTGTGTTCATCATATTATTTGCAAATTTTCATAATAAAATATATTAAATTCTGATGCGACTTTTTCTTATTGGGTGAAAATTGGGTAGGAAAGAAATAGACGATAGAAAATGTCAACAGACTCATTTATTGAAAAAAATTAAATACTTCAAACAATTGCAGATTCATCAAGCCAAGAATTGTGCTCTTCAGAAAATCCTAGCCACTTGACAAATATCTTATTCCCCTTCGTTTTCAACACTTTTTCAACTAGATATGCATTTGGCTCAGCTGTTTTCAACAATTCCAATTCATAAAAGCATCCCTTGATAGGGCGACCTTTGACATCTTTGATGTTGTATGTCGTCGGATTGGTAATATTCACTTTAGATATGGTGAATAATTCTGTGGAAAAATTGGCTGAGTATCCTTTCTCGAAAACTCCTTTGAATTTGCTTATTCTGACAACATCTCCAACATTATATTTTGCTGGTGGCGCTATTTTCAGGTGGCTATATACTTTAAGTATTGTTGAAGGTGTTACGTCAGCAGGTTTCATACCAATTGTTCTATGTTTTCTATTATTATACTCGTTAGCAAAATTTGCGAGAATGTCGAGCCACTTATAGTCACCTCTGGCGGAGAATTCTCTATAGATCCAAGTCTTCAATGTTCTAATTACTCGCTCCACAATAGCTGCTTTCATTATACTATAAGTTGAATAGTGATTGATCTTATATCTCTGCATCAAATTTTCGAAGCGTGAATTGTAGAATTCTTTGCCTAAATCACTTTGAATATTTTTTGGAGAATATTCAGCTCGCTTCAGCACTTTTTCCATAGCTTTTGTCACTTCCACACCAGTTTTATTTTTTATCGGTTCAACCCATAAATATTTTGAATAGCAATCGATAACGAATAGTATATATCGATAGCCCATATTCTCATCTGCATATATTTGCATTTCAGCCAAATCAATTTGCCACAGGTCAGCAAATCCTTTGATTATCGTTCTCCTCCTTTTGAAGTTACGCCTCGCGGGTTTGTGTAATTCATTAGCAATCGCCCTTTTGGTTGGGCTTATTTTCATCTTCCACTTCGTAGATTTCCCGCTGCGATTACTTCGGCTTTCATTCATATACTAATAACTAATCTTCCAAACTCACATATACATATGGCGCTCGCACTTTGAAAAATCAACGTATGATACCTTCTTCACGCAATTCCTCTATTATCGACATTATTTCATTATCATGCCCTGTATGACCAACCATTTTAGAACTCCACAATAATCGAAGACGTTCCACCAATTCTGCAGCATCATTCCAATAAACAAATTCTTTCCGTTTTCTATTCAGAACTTTTTTGCGCGGTATTGCCTCCACTACTCCTTTACCGCCTTTGATATCAAATCGTTGAGGATTACTCCTCATATAATGTGGACTATCTATAAGAGGTTTGATGATTTGTCGATATTTCTTTTTCGAGTTAGAGGATTCAGCATTCAAACCTCCTCTAATATCATAATTTTTATATGCGGATCCTGTAGTCTTCAGAATGGAGGTATATATCTGCTTATCTCGATCGCTAATAGATCCAGGTGCTTGATTCATAAAAATCAAATCATATAGTTCAGAAGAAGCTGGAAATACCTTACTCCTTCTATTATCACGCCATAATTCGATTTGATCATTCAAAAAACGGATTTCCATATTACCCATCCTTAATTTACCCGTTTTGGGATCGATACGAACACCATATACTGTATCATAATTAGATTTTCCAGTTTTCAAGTTATCCAAATGCTGCTGCACTCGATCTTGTAGAGTTGTTGTATCAATAGCGGTAGTATTATCGCTAGAAATATGTGAAGTTGATGATGTTGGTGGTGTTTCCATCATTGTCACATAATCGAGTTCGCTCTGCATCAATTGCGAATTTTTGCTGGAATTTCCAGATTCCAAATGTTTATCAAACATTTCTGTAGCATCTCCCACCGTTTTCCTACGCTTCGGCGTAGAATGGTGCGTAGGCTGCGGTATTTTAAGGATAGGTGGTACTTTCAGACCCGATATTTGGGAGGGGGCTATCGCTACCGCAGCAGCTTCTGAGATAGCTTTCAATGGTTTCGTTAGCGGTTTGTATACCTTCTCAAGCATTGTCTGATCGCTGAGGTGGGCGCTCTTCAAACTTTTGAATTTTTTTCTCACCGCATCAGTTGCTTCGACAAGTTTCTGCTTGAGACATATTTCATCCATTTTTTCACTGCTAGATGCGCTCATTTTGCCATCCAGCGATCGAATGATTCAACCACATCAGGGTATCACGGATATATGAAGCAATCAAACCCTTTTCTATAGCGTCCCTCGCAAATCTCACTATCCTTATCGATAACGAGAAAACCATATTTATCCGTCCAACTATGTGCGCACATATCCCGAAATTGATTGAATGTCACATCTGGGGATACATGATCGGAAAATATGTGATGAAGATTCATTTCGTCCTGTTTGAACATGATTATGAAATTCGCATTATCGCGAATTAGTTGTTTAGGCACTCTCGAATAGGTTTGCGCAAGATAGAAACAATCGACATTCCTATGACGCCCCATCGAAAAATAAGATCTAATCACATCCTGTTTCTCACATATAACATCATCGAATATAAATATACTCTCAGGTTTTGCATCGGCAGGTTCAACTATGTCTGCATTATTACTGTAAGTGTGATAACCCAACCCCTTTATCGGTTCCAATACTTTACGTAAATACTCATACTTGGGTTGATACAATGATTTTGAATAGAGGTATATGTTGGCGAATCGTAAGCCATTCTGATTGGTGAGCAGTGATATCATAACATTCGTCTTGCCACAATTCGATGGACCAATAATCAAACTTCGAATTGTATTGGGAAATAGATCCCCATGCCTACGCTGTGGAATTGCACTATTTCCTAACCCAACTTTTTCATCAAAATTTTCCACACTGAATGTCTCATTTTGTCGAACAATCTGCATCATGCGACTGCTAAGTACTTTATAATGATCTGCGAGTGTCGCAAAGCTCATTTATATTATGAACACCAAGCGATACACTTCAACAAAGAAAAAAAGTTGGCGTATTTGTCGTAAGGGGAAAACAACAAATATAATGAAGGGAAAAAGGCGCTTTGGTATGGGGTGCGGCGGTAGTGTGCTGAAAAGGAAAAAGAAGCGGACCACGCCCAAACGCATGAGAAAGATAGCTTTTGGATCGGGAATAGTGCACAAAGTTCGACATGCGCTACGCCAAATGGGGAACAGGGGAACGCTCACCAGAAACTTGGGTGAAACAACTCTAAAGGCCGTCGGTGCAGCTAAAAAATTCGTGAGAATGGCAGGAGGAAGGAGAAATATTCGAACACCCCGCATAATACCAATCCCCAAAGTTGGCGGCATTCTCCCACTAATCCCAATTTTCGCGGGATTATCAGCATTGGGTAGTTTGGCTGCAGGCAGTGCAAGCGTTGTTCGTGCTATCAATTCCGCCAAAGAAAGTAAGGAGAAACTCGCTGAGGCGAACCGCCACAACACACATATGGAGGCAATTGCTCTAGGTAAAATGGGCAAAGGGGTCTATCTGAAACCATACCGCAAAGGGTTGGGTATCTATTTGAAGTCCCAAACTCCAAAAAACTAGATGGCCTACCTCGAAGGGCTTTAACAGATGTGGACCTATCACGACATATAAAAAAGATAGGAATACCAAACTTTCGAGGTATATATATGAGGGATAATTTACCCTCATCCGGCCCATATCGTACAGAATCCGCCATATTGAATTTAGATAGCGAACAAGGTGATGGCACACATTGGGTTGCATATAAAAAAAGCGGTAAAGTAGTCGAGTATTATGATAGCTATGGCGATTTACCCCCACCAAAAGAGTTGGTGAAATATCTGAATAGAGGGCCGCAGGCGCTTAGAGCTACCAAAATAGTATATAACTATGAGCGCCAACAAGAATACAACACAGTCTGGTGCGGGCATTTGTGCTTGAAATTTCTCTCGAAGAAGAACACAAACGAAAAGTAGCTCATCATGGATCGAGAAAGCATCAAAGAAATGGCCCATGCGTTGTTAGCTTACTCTAAATCACGCTCTCTCTTAAAAATGACTGAGAAAGAACTCGCCGACCTACCAAAGGAAGTACTGATTGGATTGGCCTCCCAAGAAATAGCTCTAGTATGGGATAAGCTACCGCAACGATTGAAAGACGATCCAGAGGTGTCGAAATACCAATTTTGTGAGGATCATCATCACGAGAAATGCGATAATCAACCAGACGGTGTTGATGTCAACGATGGACCAATACCACGAAAAGTGTTTTGCTGCTTTTGTCGAATGAAAATGTAGATGTGGCAATATGTAATAAAAAATTTTTATATATAAATGATTATCAATGCGAAAATAAAAACATTCTTCAATGTCTCGCATAGCGATCAAGTTGCAGCTGTTGAATGTTCATTGAGGTTTGTTACCCATTTTCGCCGTTTTCTTTACACACCACCAACATTATGTCGCAAACATTCACCATATCGGGTGGTCATAGTGTTTTGAGCGCTGATTTTTACCCACCAATTGAACTAGATGCGAGAAGAACTTACGGTTTGGGATTACACGGCTTTTATTCTTACAATTCCATAGCCAATATAGATGAGACTAATAACGCTTTGGGTTATTGGGATGAGAAAGAAGGTCGCATCTCTGAGAACTTGAAAATGATTCATATACCACCAGGCGCCTATGAAATAGAAGAAATCAATAGAGTTATACAAGAAGCTATAGCATCTTCGAACCCCTCCTCTGATAGTAAAAAGAGTAAAAATAATATTGAATTTTATCTTCGAGCTAATAATAACACTCTAATGTGTGAAATGAAATCTTCATATGGAATTATGTTGTCAGTTGAGAATTCCATAGCCGAAGTGTTGGGTTTCGAGAAAAAATTCTACCCATCCAACTTTCTACATAAATCCACCAAGCCGGTGAAAATTATTAAAGTTCGCCTAATACGCATCGATTGCAATATCACGAGCGGGGCGTACCTGAATGGGGAAGAGGTTCACACGTTGTATGAATTCGACATCAATGTGGATCCTGGATATAAGCTGTCGAAGGAACCGAAAAACATTATATATCTACCAATCAGCCCGACCGGACGTCAGTCTATCGATAACATTACACTGAGAATTTTGGATGATGAAAATTGTTTGGTCGATTTCCGAGGAGAGAAGATTATTGTGAAGCTTGAACTGAAACAACTAGATTGATCTCGAAAAATAGCAGAGAAAAGATGGGGTTCTGCTTCGGTAACCAATCAAAGCGAATATCCACCCCCACACCCCATAATGAGCGCAGAAATAATAAAAAGAAGTGTAAACGCGGTCGCGGATTCATTCGCAATCGACGTCTCAATCAGACAAGGCGGCATCATAACCTATCTGAGAGCGATATTGATTTCTTGAAATCTATCGGACTGAAAGTGCTACAGAAAAAATAGAGATGGTTTCCACAACTTCTACTAGCCTCCAATTGGAAGTGTTTGATGAACCAATCTTCGATCATTCCCTAATCAGCCTGCATGAACACACATACAAACCATATGGTTCACCATCATTCAAGAACTCTGACGAAATAAGAATAGCTGTCAACTTTCAAGATTTGATATTAGATATTGCAGAGAGCTACATCTACATCGAAGGAAAATTCATGCCAGATGATTTGACAGCAGATTGCTATTTATCCAATAATGCTCTAGCATTCCTCTTCGACGAAATTCGCTATGAGATGGGTGGCGAACAAGTGTGTATGATTCGAAAACCAGGCATCACTACAGCTATGAAATGTATGATCTCCTATGGGGAATCGAATAAAAAATTTCTAGAGACCCTCGGTTGGGGAATTGATGATGATAATCAACCGATCCTAGACAAAATCAATCACGTATTCAGCGGAAAATTACCACTCAAATACTTGATGGGATTCGCTGAGGACTATAATAAGGGTGTCTTGAATATAAAACAAGAGTTGATACTAATCATTGCTCGCTCATTTAAAAACTCCTACATGGGAGTAGTTAATGCGAAAATAGAAATTGATAAGATTGAATGGAGAATAAGGCATATCATGCCGTCAGATAAACAAAAACTCAAACTATTGAATCGCATCAATAAAAGTTCCACTGCGAAGATAAAAATAGCATATAGGATGTGGGATTTGTATGAGTTACCAACTATCCGTGAAACATCTTCAGACATTTGGGCTGTCAAAACTACCAACAGCCTCGAGCGACCGCGATACATTATCATAGGATTCCAGAAATCTACTAATACGGATGATGTATCTCAAGATGCCACCCAATTCATTAATGCTGACATTAATAATATTCGAGTGTATTTGAATTCAGAAGTATACCCATACGAGCGGTGGAATTTAGAATTCGACAGGAAGTTGGATGCTATAGCCTATTATGCTTACGAAAATTTCCAAAAGAGTTACTATGGTAAAGATATGAGTGAGCCGATGATGGGTATAGAAGAATTCAGGAAGAACCCATTATTTATCATCGATTGCAGCCATCAAGCCGACGCCATGAAATCCTCAACAGTAGATATCAAATTGGAATTTGAGACTCGCAAATCAAAATTTCCAGCCAATACAAGAGTGTATGCGCTCATTCTACATGACGCAGTCATGACATATAGCGCTCTAGATGGCTCCATACAGATGGGTGTATGAACGAAGAATTATGAAGCTATGATCAGATGAATCACTACCACCATAGTTTAAGATATATATATTTGTAGCAGTTTTTTTTCGGATAATAAAAGATGTAAAATGTTGAATAATGTTTTATTTTTCCTATTATGTACAATGATTGAAATAGTGAGTCTAAAGACTATAAGAGCATACTAGACACCCCCTTGTACCCCGCCACCTTCTTGTTCTTCCCCAACTTCTTCTTCCCCTTCTTCGCCTTCTCCACCTTCTTCTTCTTCTTCTGAAGCTTCCCTCAAACCGTATTTTTCGATGATGATAGTTGGTAGGAATTCAACTAAATCATGAAGGAAGCATTCCAAACCCTCCTTCACCATTTCTTCAAGAAACTTCTCCAAAGTTATACTCCCGTGTTCTAGGCGACTGCATAGAAAATGACCGATTTTATATCGATCAGCATCCGCTAAAATCTCTCGAGCTCGTTCTTGATTGAAACATGCGCTCATATCATAGTTGGCTGCATGGAGTGAATCACGCTCCAAATCGATGAGTTCACATTTAAGTCTGCTGACTGCTGATTCGATGTCTTCAGCAGCTGGCCAAAACTGGCTAGAATAGTGCATCCACATATCCTTAGAAGTTGAGTACTGGAGTCTACAAATAAATAAACAAAAAAAAAGAGTTTAGGAGATAATTCAACAAATACGTTTCATATTACATAGCTCATACCCTCAGCTTAAAAAAACTACTCACCAAAAATGGTAAATGCGACGACGAGGGTGGCGAGAATGTAAGAACTACTATATACATATAATCTTTAAACTCCCTTTCACTAATACTAAACTAATCATAAAAATAATTCAATTAATTACTGAGGCGAAGTCTCGCTAAGGGGTATTTCTTTTATGGCGAACCTAATAAGCGTTCGCGTTTTCGCACCAGCATATGATGGTTCACTCTGCCCCAGGTATGCTATTGTATAAAGCCCGCGGGAGTTGATCAAATGGAGATCGCTTTCTTCAATCACATCTGAAACTCTTTTGGGCAACCAACATTTCACAGTTTCCCCACTTTCTTCATCTAATAATATAACGGTGGCAGATCTACCAAATCTAGTTTCAAATATTGTCATTTTCTTGATCAGATAAGGCTTATTCAAGATCAGCGATGATATCAACACTTGCTTGGTGAATTCATACCCTTCAGCGATTTGATTATTGATCGCGATCAAATCAATTTTAGGTGAACCCATCTCTAGATTAAACACGTGAAAGAGAGTACAAAAGAATATATAGAATATAGGAATTTACTTACATAAAAATAACACTTGTTATCACGCAAGGATACGCACACGCTTTACGAGTCAATATTTATTTTTATTGATTGCTAGTTATACTGCTGCTACTGCTTGTGGCAACTATAGCACTGAATCGCCAATTTATAGGAACTCCCCCACTCTCACCAACGCGATCTTGAACTCTAGTGGGGGAATGGCGCATGCGCACGCAGCAGCAGTGTTCAAGGTCGCACCCCCTCCCATTTCAGGGGTGTGGAAACACAAGGTCACGCTCACAGAAAAAAAGAAAGCCCTCCTCAAGGACGCGCTCCTCTCAAGGCCACACCAACTCCCAAGGGCACCCTCCTCTCAAGGTCGCCAACTCGAGGTCACTCCTCCCAAGATCACATCGGGGTCATTTACCCCAAGGTCACTCCTCTCAAGGTCACTCCTCCCAAGGTCATTCACCCCAAGGTCACTCCTCCCAAGGTCACTCCTCCCGAGGTCATTGACCCCCCTAAGGTCATTGACCCCCCAAGGCCACGTGGGGGGTGTGTGACCTTGGGAGGAGGTCTAGAATCGGCACAAATCATCTACTAACAACATCAATGCGAATTTCAACCCTTTCACTCGAGCCGAGAGTTGTAATTCAATATTGCAATCAATTATTCTTTGGTTCCCATCAAGGTGGATATAGGATGGTGAAACAGCTCTTCAATTGTTTCTACGAAAAACCGTTTGAGAAAGTAGTAATATTTCCACGACTTGAATGAAGATGGCGGTAAGATCGATTATCGAAAAATATTTCTGTTGCTAACGTATTTCTGTGGTTCACATCTGACAGACGTGACTTGAAACGACATTAAAACAATATATTTTAGATAAACCTGGAATGAATATTGATATTTTGACTCTTCTCAATCATTTTTCATCTAGAACAGACGAAACTGATAAAAATATGACAGATGCACAGTTTCTGTTTTACCGACACAAGGTATGTCGCCATCTCTGATAACTTCGGGAAATAGTATTACGGTATGGAATCAAGTAGGCAAAGGTCTACAGTTTATTCTAGTGCTTGTTAATAGGAAGCTGTTTCACCATCCTATATCCACCTTGGTTCCCATATTGAACTTCCTCCATACTGATATAATAATGATATTTGGGACAATCTGAAATTATAATTCCGCACTTTATCCATGTAGACTGTAGACTAGAGAGACGAACGAATGAAGAATCTAACATTCTTACTGTTCCCTTGAAGAACCGCCACATCAATAACTGAAAACCATATACTGTAGGTATTAATGCATCATGCTCAAATACCAAACAAACCTCATTTACTGTACCAACCCCACTTCCCCTGATTATCAAAGTCGGAAGCCCCTTTCCATCCCTTGTTTCCATTATTCGAAAGGTTCGATATACATATACGCGAGTATTATGTCGGTGTAGCCTGGAGACACAATATATTCCAGTGTGCTCCGCTTTGTGATGTCATATTTGCATTGCAGCCAGCTCGCTTTTCAATCAAATGATTCTGTTGAAATGATATTGGTCGGTATCGTGCGCAAAGGTATTGAATTATAGACGAAGAGATTGGATGTTTGCCGCGTGTAGATAGTTCCTTTGCCAATTTTTGAAGGGATTGCATTCGCCAAAATATTGGTAATAATGATGCCACCAGAAATTCAAAAAATACGTGAGATTAACATCCAACACTTTGGAGTAACTGAGGAATGAATGTGTTATTTTTTTCCAGCCATCTGATATGGAACCCTCCAGGGGAAAGCCAATAGTGAATTATAGTTGATGAAAAAATATCCTCATTTATTCATACTTATTATTGACACTAATTTCGATGACGAACAAAGTATTACCTATTATAGGCATGATGGTATAACATTATTTCCATCAGTAATTTCCTGAAACGAAAGATGAAGATATCAATAAAAATGAAAAAAAGACAGGCGAATAAATGATGTCCGTTATCTATCAGCTATAATTCACCATTGGCGTTCCAATGACAATTTCTGAAGGGTTCCATACCATACGGCTTCAAAAATAACATATACGTCGACGATATTACCGGATATTCTCACCAAATTTGAAATTGATTGCTTTTGAGAGAAGAATATTCGAAACCACTCACCTATACAGGCAGTAGGTATGATAAAAAGTTAGCTATTTTAGTGAACAATGAAACGATGCTTCAAAAACGGAAATATCACGAAAGGTCTTGGAAATATATCTATACGGGGAAAACCAAAATTACCCGTTTTCTTTACGGTGGCGCCTTTATTTTTAGGAATGTGGGAATGTGTTCAAGAAACATCCTTATCTGTTTTAGATTTGCTATGATTTACTGATCTTTAATTGTCAATGCGACGTTTCGTTCTTCGAGGGCCACCCTCAACTCCATTTTTTCGACTACAGACCTGTATTTATTTTCATGAATTTGAGTAGCTCTTGTCTAACCGAGTTCAGAACTACTAAAATTCATAAAAAAAAAATAAGCTCAGAAAATTATAGATAGATAGATACACTTTATTTCAAGCATACATCATTTACCCAGTTGGCAGTTACAGAGAATATATAGAATAAAACGACTACCAAGTAAGTCAAGCAAAATTATAGAAAGAAAAAACGATTCGTGAAACATAAATAATAAGTAGGTATACCAGGGAAAAAAAGGAACCATCACCTACATATGAAGGGTTCTGTTTAAAAAACAAAATGCATCCGGCTCAATGGTGTTGGCTTAAGTGATATACACTGCCTGCCTGATTGCGATAATATACTATAGGTACCCATTTTTACAGTTAATAATATTTAGGGATCTAAATACGCCTATAACTCCTCCGTATTTATAACTAATTTTCTTCTGAGAAATCTAAATTGTCTCACTTTTCATGGAAACACCCCCTTGTCTTCCGTAATTTTCGAGGTAATTACGATTGTAAGCGGTGCTCCTTTGAAATTGATACACACAGTACAAAATTTTTTTTGTGAGCAACAAAGGTTATTTCGTATATATATATTAGATAAAATAAAGGGTGTTCAACTGTTAGAAATTTGACATTTCCTAGAAAATCTTCTCGAAAAAAATTTGCAAAAATAACACTTGATGGTGATTTATCAATCTGCAAAAAATATTTTTTTTAATTTGAGATGAAATACCTTTTTTGAGGAGGCGTGCAAAAATATTAGGGAAGAGTTTTACCTACACCTAGGTAACTAGTTCCAACATCAAAAAAATCTCAATAGTATTCATTACATCTTTAGAACCGAACAAAAAAACCAAAACTGAACTCAACCCCATACCAACCAGACAATTATTGACAATCACAGTCCCAATCGTGCTGAAACGAATGAAGTTTACCACACTCATATCACATTACGCCGTCCCAGGGAATGTGAATAATAGGACTGTTCAATCAAGACGCCCACAACTCCATACGACAAAGCCCCTCTCCGATAAAGCGAATTACGAAAACACCAGAGCAAAAACCCCCTTCCAACCCCTACACCCGGCGAACCAACCCCCACTCCAGCGCGCTGGGCGTGGCCCGCCCTCCCCTCCCCGCCGTCATTAGTCACCGGGCCGGGGTGGGAGGAGCCGGCTCGTCTTTTGTTCGCAAGGTAAATAATGTTTTGCACAATATACACACCTCTGGCGGCGGTCAGACTGTGACCGTTAGAGGGTGGGTGGCGGCATTCAGTGTCACATTCTGAGGGGGCAGAGGGGGTCGGTATGCATAACTATGGTTTAACATCTGAATCTGCGAGGGGGGTGCGTGAGCGGGGATGTTTTATTAGATTCATCCACTCTGGCACGCTCGGATGGGGGCGCGCAATTGATGATGGGCTGAGTTCTTTTGTTTTTGGGGACGTCATTATGCTGCTATTCGGATATATTATTTTGGGCCACCGTACCGTCTATAGGGGTGCGGGGTCTTCACTTATATATTTTTTTAACTATCAGATTTTTTTTTCTAAAAATATTTTTTCAAGTGAAACACCCCATAGGTATATCGCATGGAGTATATTTTTCTGATTTCAAATATATACCTATACATAGGATCATGTTATCTCTGATATATTTCGAGATATTTCACGTTGAAATTCAGATTTTATTCGGATTATTTCACGGAAAAAAATTAGTGTAATCATAACAAAAGTTCCTGATGTTAGTATAATAACAACCATATATATGATCTTGTTAGCTTAAAAATACTGAAAAACATGACAATACTGTCAGGATATTTCTACTTCTTATCGTGGAAACGAGAAGGTTTGACACTCGTTGTACGTATATGTTTTTTATTCGTTTAAGTGCCGAGATAATGTTGTCATCGATTTCGAAATATTCAGGCATGCGCTTGGTGATAGAATTCGCTTTATATTCCTCCATCCCAAATATCTTCGTTCGAGAGAATTTGTCTCATTCAACTTTACCACCCTATATATTTTCCATGTTTCCATGTATTAGCTTAGTCGAGCAATCAGCCACTTCCATCAAGTTCTGATGTGACTTGAGAGATTTGTTTCTGGAGTGTTTCTTTCTTCTGCCGCATGGTGTCGCCCCTTCCAACTGTCTCTTGGAACGCGGCTCAGTGCGGTCAAATAGACGCGACGAAAATGCATTGGGACAGGCAACGCTTCGAGTGGAGATCTTACGGTCTCTACTCGGATAACTACCCTGCACTGATGAGGGCCAATAAGCTCGAAACCGGTCTGTAGGTTATTTGGCGTGCCTGTCCCGATGTGAATTTGTCACGTTTTAGGGAGAAAGAAACATTCGCGATCTTCATCCACAGTGTGAATCGTTGCATCAGGGACTATACGAGCAGATATAATTCAATGTTCTGCGTGGTATTTACCAGGAAAGTAGATGTTTCAATTTCAAACTATGTTGTATATTTTTAGCTGGATATGCTATTTTCTTTTCGAAAATTCAAAATTTTAGGTAAAACACGTTCCTTCTCAAAAATATGGGCAATATTTTATTGTTCAATTCTCTGTGATTCTAGCCTACTTTTCAAGCAAGTATACCTATATATTTAATTTTGTACGTGAGATAGGGAGATTGAGAAGGGAGTTGATCCAACATCTCGGGGTCGAATCATCAAAAACGCCTCACGTAATCAAAATGTACGTCCCCTTAAAATATTAGTAATAGATGTTTTGAACAGGTGATATGTACATTTACGAATAAAAATACAGATGATCAAATAGATTCAGCGCGTATTTGTTATCACAATTCAACAAAGTATGAGGTTGAGGTATGTTTATGATACATAAATAACCATAGATAAAAAGCCATTATGCGAGGATTCAAAAAGTAAATTTGATATGTCAGCCTACAGAGGTGCATATATAAAATAGGTATGTTATAAATACATACTACTGATTAAATAGTTGTTTCTTCATCTTCTTATCTAGTGAGATTCAAATATTTACATCAATGAATTCCGTGTATGGATCTATAAAGAAGCTATAAATATCCATTATGATATTATGTATACTGCTGAAAAATTATGAAATATTTTTCTCCGCTGTCAAAATTTCAAAGTTACTGTGAGCTAAATTCAGTATACAAAGGTTTCATCCAAAATCTTTTCCAGGATATTTTCCATGATGATATGACGTTCCTTGTTGATATGAGAAATATTCGCAAATTATCTCATCAATCATAACAGAAATCGAGTACCTATATAACTGTACTCAACTTATCTGACTGCCAAAGGAACAAGATTTTATCGTATACGATTTACATCATTATTCTGTTTGAGAAACAGTCGAGATTAATATTTGAACAAGCTCCAAAAATAACAATTATTATCATATGGAAACACTCGAAATATAATAGTAGATATATATGTATACGAAGGGATGAATGAATTAGAGAAGTGCGTAGTATACACTGCAAACTGCAATACAAACTTGATATTTTGCGAGTATCTCAGTCGCCTTTGATGGAGATAGGATATAGGAAGTTCTGATATTAACATTACCCCTCTTCTAAAAATGATGAAAACTCACAAAATTTTGTATCCCATTCTAATAATACTCGACAAGTTTCTAACAAATATTAATCTGTTCCTTTCCCAGAATTTCCAATTTACTGCCAATTGATATCAGAAATGTACAAAAATATTATGTATTTTCTATAGGATGTGTAGAAATCATATAATTACAATAACTATCATGTATATATGAATAATCTTAAAATCAGATAATCACTTATTATTCTCTCCAAAGATTATCACTTGAATAACTAACTATATAATTATGTTTTTCTTCTTCTCTCTGTTTTTTTTAATTTCACTTCACTCTTGGCTGAAATGCTTTAGGTTATAATGTGAGAAGATATACTACCTATTATTCTCAACAATTATTCTCATGTAATTTAACATTAAATAAGTAGTTCACATCAAAATTGTAATAAACTCTATAATGCCCTTATATTTATGCACATACAGGTGTCCACACCTAGGTGCATAAAAAAAATATAAGGTATGTAATACTTATTCAGCCAATATGTGTCATTGTAACGGTGATATGATTAAATTTGAATAAATTGAATTACAAATTGATACCTACAATGAAAGATATATTTTCCATTACCACTGTCAAACTATTCGTTATGATTTTAGGCCAAAATTGAAAATGTCGGATGAGCGAAAAAAATATACATAATTCATGCCACGATATTGTGAAATCGTCAATGTTTTTACAACAGGTTTATTGAATATAAGACTTTTAATACTTTCATTGAACAATAAACAAATAAATGGATTTAAAATATCACGAATTTGCTTTCTCCTACATAAAATAATAATTCTATCAATTTCTGATCATAAATAATCAAGTAATTTATCATATATCAAGTGTTATACAGGGTGATTCATAAATAATATTCAATTATCCTATAAGTATATATGGTGCGTTTTTATACTTGATAGATATATACATCATCAGTCTATCCCTGATGCCCTAATGAAGATACCAATTTGAATCCGGATTTGTAAAATTCATTATTCATCATTTTCATTCCAATAAATTCTCAGTGCACGAAATTAACCTTGCTGGAGAGATTTTCATTCCAAATGTAAATATCCTAATTCAATCAATTAAATGTATTAATCTGATGTCTAACTAATAATACCATGGACTTGATATCAAAGTATTAGATATTCTGATTAAAGAAATACCTATAGGATTAAGAAAACATGATAAAATTATTCGAGGATTATATTTATATATATATGGAATTTGATAAGGCGTTTCACTATACAAATATATTATTTTATCTGATGATATAGGAATGCTTCAATCCAAACATGATCTGATATAATTTGTATAATCCTCCTCTGATGGCAAATAAAATTCGTAATACGTAACTCGTCAGAATGAATCGACCTGATGGTTCATTCTTTATTATCACTTCAAAGGCATTTTTTTGCGAGAAACTGTTTTGAAATTATTTGAAACAGTTTTGACACACTCCGTTTTCTTGAACCATTTGTGACGTCACA